>OX459193.1:5005000-7505000 GCA_949775195.1 Diarsia dahlii | reverse complement strand
CCCGGTAAGTGCACAAGCTTTACTTATTCACTTGACTGTACACAAGGACGTACACAGCTGCTCCAAACAATAGTCCCATCTTCTTAAGTTATTCAAAAGAATTTGGAATTAAGATAAAGTACTTGAAAGGGTTAAGGATCGCCGAGTACGCCCCTGTTTCTGCATGTTCCATCGATGTCATAGTTTGATTGCTTTCTATAGTAGATTGAGCTTGTTTATAAATGGTTCATAAATGTATTATTTCAATAACAAGTAGGCATCATAAAACATCAATGATACACTCATAAGGTCAGGCCTGACAAATGTAAACTCCCATCGTGGCACATTTAATGTGACCCATAAATTGACGCGTACTTTATTTTTGAACACTATGTCAACCACAACGTCTTCAATGTCTTTCGTAAATCTCTTTATCTCAGTTCATGGACTTTTAGAGTACTTTAGAGTTCAAAGTCCCTTATCAACTAAAAGTTAGTAACTCTTCCACGTAAGTAAAGTTACGTGCGAAGTGGTTGAAAGTGTTGGGGCTTTCGGGTCAGGTTGCGGGTTATTGTTATAGGAGGGACCGGCGGAGGCACCTCTCGTAGCCGACCATCGCTCGCCCTCCGAGGACTCCGGCCTGGGCCTGCCACCGCATGACCATGCTTACAGGTGACCTCATTATATGACTGACCACACTTACATTAACATAGTTAGAGCTATTTACACTACGGTTAAATAGGATATAGCGGTTTTCATGAAAAGCGGAAAGATATAATAATAATTTGTCATTCAGCTGAGGCCGTGCGAGATCAGAGAGGCACCAGCGCGACAGGTCGCACCTCTCTAATGAGCGAGGCGTAAATCCCTCACCGCCGGCGGGGCCTCTTGTAAAGGCGGTTAAATGCTAAAGTATTCGTACTTTAATGGTAAAGTGGAAAGCAAAGGCTGAGTCCTCGTCGAGCGTTCGCTTACGTCCGCTCTTTTACATCTCACAGCGAAAATAACCCACAGTTTTCCACTAGCCCTTGTCAGCGCTCACTCTTGCGAACCGAGCATCTCATTGGCTGGTCGCCAAACACTTCCACTTTTATTCAGTATTGGAATCGATTGTTTTATGACGGCATAAACGTTCCCATTTATTGTCACCGGCGGTTTAGTACCATTGTCCTGCATCCGTAAGTAAGGGTTGCTTTCAATTTACTGCCACTTAAATCGATGCGAGAGCGACGTTTAAAAACTTTTATCGAAGATAAATTTTGTCAAATTGTTTCAACATAAACAATTCAGTATTATTAATGTCGCAGTCCATATTCACTTTAACGGTTTGGTTGCATGGAGTTGTTATGACAATATTGATAAGATCAACAATGAACGTACTTCTTAGATAACTATGAAGGCTCAAATAATTCGTTGGTTGCATGTGCAGTAGTTACCTGCACAAGGATTACTAATCTTAACGTTATGTTTTCCTTTACCCATTCAGAGTAAAGCAAAGGGCGAACACTATGAATGAATACAGAAACAGTAGTGTCTGATCACACTATTTAAACTTTGATAATTACAGACATTATTTTGTGTAAATGAAATAAAAATCATTTAGAAGTAGGATACAATAATGAGCGATTAAAACACAAATAAGGCCCTCCGGACTCGAAAGTGCGACCCTGTAAAAGTGTTGATCGTTGAAATCGGTTGATGGTTGAGTTTGTGTGTTATCGTATGGTGTTATGTGTGAACTAGCTGGTGTAGCGATGTGTTGGTGTTATGTGACGTGGTGTTGTCTGGGGCAGGAGCGGGCGCGCGTGGCGGCCCAGCGATGCGCCGCCCCCGGACGACGACCTGGAGCCCCCGCACGAGGTGATTTTGCCAGAATTACCTTCTACACTTATCTTGTCGACCACATTCACTTCTCTGCGCCTTGTCTATAGCAGTGTCCTGGGTGTCACTCGCGTTCTCATCAGCGACCATTCACACTTACATATTTTCTAATGATCTTCTTTATCGACAGCTGTTCTAACTCATGCTCAAGTTCTACTTTAAGCTTGATCGTATAATATAGACATAATATGTACAACACTGAACATTTACGGAAGCAGGTGATGTTGCATCGCTTTCATTGCATCTGTTCTTTTCATTGCAAAAATTAAAATACATAGTTTTTGCTTTACTTTGGAATTAGCTAATTAATTGAGTAGCTTAGCGGGAGTGACACCTCGGCACTACCTGTGTTACTATGTATCTCACATTTCCTTGCATGAGTCGATAACGGCTAGCGAGTAGAACTAAAACAGCTCACAATTATGGCCGTTATTTCCTGTATATTGCATTCCATGGGTAAATCTGGCAAAATTCGGGTACCTACCTATTTATTTTTCACCTCGCAAAGAGGTCTGTGGGGAACATTGGCAATTTAACTATGTGAAAATACCTATTCGGCAATAGCGGCCAATAACAGTGTTTTCTTTCGACTCTATTAGTATAGAATAGTTTCAAGTAGAAGTTCTTCTCTTGGAAAATTTTCATTTATCTACCAATGTGTGTGAAACTTAAGTAACTTAAAGCATCCCAGTTAGGACGGGCACCATTTAGCCTCACTTATGTTTCTTGAAAGGAAATAGTTTGCATAATTATGAGCTCAATTGACTAGATTACAGGTGATAATTCGATACATCTTGTATGAAATCTAGATGACTAATGCAATTTAAAACATGATGACGTCATTGATAACACAGTTATATAGGGCGTTTGTTTAGAGTACTATTTTAACTCAGTGAAGTATCGGCTCGTTGGTCTAGGGGTATGATTCTCGCTTCGGGTGCGAGAGGTCCCGGGTTCAAATCCCGGACGAGCCCACTGTGTTATCTTTTTGCTAACATTTTATTTTTATTCATTTTGTGGCTTTTTATTTAAGTTTCGATGTGATTATTTATTTATTAAAAAGTAATAAATGTAATTATGTGAACAAAATAACACGTAACGAAAAAAATTACATTGGTTTTTATATTAACGTACGTATATCTACAAAGCACCTTTAACTTTGTTGGGAATTTCGATATTTTAACTAAAATTATTTCAGAGAAGTACCTAGTTATATTTTATTTTTTTCTTTTCGTTTATTTTCTTTTTATTTAAATTGTCTATACGCAAAGTGCTATTAAAACGTACCATTGAAGTAATGTAATTCTAATGTGACCATGTAAATAATTTGGTAGGGAGACACTTAGACAGGAAAAAATCTTAAGTTTCGCAGGCAATAATTGCGTAAAACTTACCTACGTTTTTAACAAAAGACTGTAGGTAAGTTCCTGTGACATTTTTATACGAATTGTTATAAAAAGGGTACTGATCCCGGGGAACTTTTTTTTTTTAAATTTTTCGTACTTATTAATGAAGTTATCGTATGAAAGTTTCTATAGGTATATTACACGGTAACTTAGAATTTATTTACCCAGAAGGTACTTAAATAAAAACTTATTTGGCATAGTTATAGGAAGTTGTGGCCGTAGGTATGCCAAAAACGTACCAAAAGATCCGAATCGGTGTGACACCTTTGTCCGTCCGTCTACCTTTCTGCGAAAAGATATACCCTTAAATAGCCACAGCATTTTTAAAAGATACCCAATATTTGGTAAAGCTATTTTTGGTATTTGAGGAACGTTCTGACCGAATGGCAAAAACGGAAATTTCATTTCCGTATGTCGGTCAGATTGTCTGTTAGTATTATTGTCAATACCTTTGCCACACTGCATGCACTGTCATGTTTTGAGATGAAATGAGTGTTTTCAAATCATAATCACCTGCAATGAGGGATTTAAATAGTCAAGGTGAATGCACTAAGGTAGTCCAGGAAATAAAAGTTTTCTTAGGTTCTTTGCAATTTGCTGGTCAGGTTTAGGTTTTATGTTGATTAAATCATTAAAATCATGTATACAATCCTATACAATTATTAAAAAATTCTAATTTCACGGGCTACTCTAGAGCTTACAACTTTAGTTGGTTAGTTTTGGAATTTAAAAGCATACTTCAAAACTTAACAAAATGATGTTTAGAAAAGGTGCCGTTTACCTCAAGAGTAGTATTATAATATCAAGATTATGCTTACCTTGTTTGATTTATAATCTGGCGTATATTCTGACTAACACACAGAATACATAAAGTCTAGAATTAAAAACCTAACAATCCTTTTACACAGTAACAACAAAGCTTTGTATGTGGTACGTTACTAGAGAGGTTATATTCATACCTTTTATAAATTATTTAACATTTTATGCGTAAACACACTCAGACGTACGATAAGATTTTAAGGTATATATACGGAATTTGTGTTAACCTAAAAGGAAGTTGCAGTTACGCGCCGGTATAAGTATAGTTATCTCGTTTGCTGACTGTACAATGTACGTCATATATTCACGTATTAATAAATCGCTCCTATTTGAAAATTCTCTTTCCTCTGTTGTTTTCATATCTCTTGGGATACTGATTGTATGTATGAAATTCAGATGACGTATTGCATTACATAAATATACGGTCTGTTGAGAGTAGTTTATACGGTCCAAAATCTTGCCCGTTTTCGAATTACGAAAGTTTCTTGAAATACATCTCACGTCTTAATCATTTGAACAAAATGTCAGTGTATATTGGAAAAAATGAAGACGTAAGTAATTATAAAAGGGTTATATTTAAATGCACATCTGTTTAATTTTTCAGCACACTAGGTAACTCCACTAATTAACTGAATGCATACCAGAAAAATGAATGCTGTGCAAAAAAACCAATTGATTAACAAAACATGTCCTACAAAAAAGTCTAAAATATCACACAAAACGAGATGACCTTTTTTATCGAATTCACACCAAAAATGTAGTTAGTACATCGGATATATGATTTGTAAAACAAAAATACTAATTGCTTATCAAAAATACTAACTTGCACTCTAAATTGTACAATCTTACTACGGAATTTCTAAAACTGATATCTAATACGACCGTCTCGCGACAGTGTCCTTTATGGGCGGCATGGGCACCGGGCCGTAGGCCGACGAAGGAGGCCGGCGGAGGCCCGGCACTTCGGGGACAGAAGATATTAGTGTTATTTAATATGCGAGCGAAGCGAGCGCGCGTCATGGAGTAAATCAGGTGTAGGTTTTCCTTAAAAAAGTTTTAAAATGTTTGTTAGACTAAATAATTATTAGATATACTATTTTGATAATAGTTATTCGTTCAGTAAAAGAGTTCTGCAAATGCCATTAAAAAGGATACTAAATTTGATTTCTTTAGTGTGCATAATTTGTGTGCAAGTCAGTATTTTTGGTGTAACTTTAAAATATTTTGTTCGAAAAAAGGGAATATACAGATAACGGTTTAAATACATGCCATTATAAAATAGTTTTGTGTCTATTAAACTTACTTTTGTTGAGTACTAAAGAACAATGCTTAACTAAAAATACATTCCCTAAAAGAATAGCTGTTTCTAACCCTTATTAACCTTTGGTGCGGTTAGTATCGATTTTATTAAAGGTGTACTTTCACCGCGCCTTCTCTTGTTAAAATTAATGAGTGCTAAAGGCTAAACGCTAAACCATCTAATATTGTGACGTCAGAAAGTCGCGGCAAGCGCCATTTTGATACGTCATAAAGATAAGGTGAGCTTACTCCTAGGATAACGAACTTGGCTCTAATCATTCTCTTTGTTAAAACTTATCTTTTAAAGATGTTAAATAAAATGCCTACTTCAAAGAAATAAATGAGACATACGAGAGGTGCTGAACGAACGGTTTACCGCGGCACTGTAGAGAAATCTAATTATAAGTTATCGCATTAATCAAGAAACCATTCATTAATAAATATAGGACATCTTTTATAAATGAAGCTCAATAAGAGCGCGCCAAGGAAGGCCTCTTTGTCGGTGATGTGCTTTATCCTCCCCCAACGTAATTAATGAGATAATATTGGTAGCTAATGTATAGCTATACACAGAGCCATAGTACTTCCTAAACGAAATGAGCTCAATAGAAGCTTATTGTGTAAGCTTATCTTGTTTGTCAACCTTCAGTCGCAGGTTTTATATTTACCTTTGTGTCCGAAATAGACAAAGATAAATGGAACAGGCTTCTTCTTTACAACAAAAATGTTTATTTTATGTTTTCGCAAAACTTGTTTAGGGTTAGGGTTTTGCGTACTTTTAGTTAGTAACAATCTGCTTAACTAATCTTCGAGTCGAGCAAACTAAAGCCTCATACATTTCGCTCCGTATAAAACGTTTACAAAAGAATTGTTTAAAAAGCTCATAAATGAAATACATTTTGCTGGTGAAGGCGACAGTTATTGACCGCAGCAGTATTTTACTGAGAGGGTAGAAAATTAAAAATATTTCCGGCGCGTACTTGCCACGGGTACGCCATAAAATGTAAAGTTAACAGGAAGCCTCTTAAGCAAACCGTAGGGCGGGCGTCCCAAGGGCGGTAAGGGCGGTTAGGGCGGCAAGGGCGGCTTCAGGCGGGTAGCTTGACTAGCTCCAGCAGTGCGCGGCGCGCCGGCCGCTCGGCATGTCGTCGCGCCGGCGACGCCGCGTCGCCTTCCGCGACTACGTACCTATGGACGTGCGCGCCATGGCCAAGGTACCTTCCACTTTCATTCATACACATTTCGGTAACATTCTCATCCTCTCCGTGAATCCGTGATATAACACTACACTTGTAACGAGATTGCATTCTATTTTCGGTTTCCAAGTTTCAGGGATTGTTTATATTTTCGTTCCCACGTTTGGATTTTGTTATTTACCGAAGCAGTTTGAATCATTTACATTAATTTAACTTTATATGAAATATTTATTAAAGCTATATAAAAAAAATGCTTCATAAAAATAATGCTTGTTCATTTAAGTGATTCATCGTGTGTAGACTGTAGGTACTGTTCTTTAATGGATATTTCGTGTAGCTACATGCAATGTAATTATAAGTTAGCAGGAATGTAATGAACGTTAATATCTAATTAGAGAGTCCGTTAAACCCGCCATTTATATTTAATTAGTCTTTGGGTGGATACAGTTTTACTTTTGTAATTTTATAAATTGTTAAGCGCCTGAATTTTTTTAACCTGCAACAAACGCATAACGATCATTTATTTGTGCGGTATTAAATCCACCGTGATCTTTAAAACAGTTTTGTTAATAAAGTATTGTTTTAATAGAGCTATTAAAAACAAAGTCAACGCTTTAACACTTCGCGACTCAAAGATGGTCCCTAAACTTGACGAAATTGTGCGCTTAAAATGAATTATTTATACATTATGCATAAATTCCGTACCTATGGTTCTTAGTTTGTAAAAGTGTGAGCAAGTTATTCGACGCAGACCACGGATTGTCATGCATATTTAACAGGGTTGTTTGTTAACAACCCTCTCCCTAATCGATACTACGGAGAATAAAGTGAACAAAAACATCAATATTTAACATCCCAAACTGTAGTCTAAAGCATACAGCCACTCTAAATGCGTTGGTTGTATGTTTCCTTCATTTGACTAAACAATATTAATGAACTATACAACATACAACCAATCAATAAAGTTAATTAAATTAGCAGGTATGGTACCCCGGTCGTTGATGTCTTCTCTTTGGGGAGTCATTGTTGCAGTTCATTTAACTGCTGACATTACCTACATCGATGTCAGCGTTATATTATTATTATAGTGACTTAATTAAATAACGCAAACATAACGAGATAAGTAAAGTAGGTACCATAACTTAAAATAATTGAATTTCTTACTACGATAAAATTTTCGTAGCACGCGTAGCGTTTCGTAGACTCGTAGCCTCGTAGTCCCATCCTAAGGATCTCTTTTTTATAAATTGAGGAACAAAACCCCGACATTATCTACGATCTGTAGCAAGCAGGTGCTACGATAAAGTCGTCTTTTAAAAGTACCGGTTAAGTCAGTGGGCTACGTCTGCTACGAGAACCGGAATGACCTATTTTCCTGTGTTGACACTTGGAATTACGCGGGAACATGCCGCTGATAGGTTACGTACACACTGCGTAGCATGATTTATGAATAGATATTGCAGATTATGTCTGTGTATTGTATGTCCGTGACATGTTCTTCTTAGATAAATATGCTGTAGAGCTACGTAGTTGTTTTTAGAACAAAAAATGCAACACGTACAGAACCAAAACGTGATTTAACGTGGTTTTAAAATGAAAACGAAAACAGAAAAACCAGGTTGTTAACTTCTTAAAACGAACTAAGATTTGGGTCGACTTTACTTCATATTATAGGGTTCTTTAGCCTTTATACGTTGCGTGACTATTATTTTATTGTAGTTACACATAAAACTATTGCGTTCAATGGCTCCGGTAAGCGATAATAGCGAACGAGTTCAGTTCGATATTAAACACGCAAGTGACCGACTCTAAGCTCACACCTGTTTTAAGTTTCATTTACTGTTCATAATGTTATAAACAAGCCTTTAAATTTAACGAATTACTAACGGTGTGTGAAGATAATATCTTTACTGGAATACTATGTGATACCTTAACGAATGCCTAAATAAGCAGACTTAAGGTTTTTAACACTAAAATTCTGCGTGATGCTTAGAGCTTGCACAGAAGACATCTATCTTACAATCTTTCTAGAAGAGCATAATACTTGTTTCTATCTATCGTCCATAAATGCATTTCCTTGTATATTATGTTAATTAAATCACTGTTTTCGATATAGGTATCTCAAAATCTTTGGAAATTAGCGTCTTAAATAACGCGGAAGTTAATCCTTTAACTAACAGCCACTAAGTTAAACTTTTGTTACGCAACAGAAATTAAAAGTCAACAATACATTGTTACGTTTCGTGGGAATGTTTTCTTTTTAAAATGAGATAATTTTTGTTACTAAAAGCGAAACCAATCTTAAATCAGGCTTTGCGAACTTGGTCAGCAATTTTATGCGACTCTGAGGTTGCAAAACCTTTGATTTATCATTTTCGCGGGTTTTTGGCCTACTCATTTCAAATTGAGGATAGATAGGATCATAAAATATGTTCTCTGCCATAAACATAATATTATAAACTTTGCTTTTATTTGCAGAGTAATGTGAAGCCTAGAACGAAGCTCTGCCAGTAAAATTACCATATGTATTTGCGTTGTGTGACTTTTTGTTATTTTGAGCATAGTTTAGGTGCTACTAGAGCGATAACAATACTTAACCAGCTAGCACTTCCGCGCGGCGTTGGCGCTAGTCGAAACTGTGCCAACATGCAAAAATAGCGTGAAAAATCAATTGAATCGTCGAGACAGTTAGTTGGTCATCCCTCGGCATGCAGTTTAACCGCGAGTCTTCGCTGTTTCACATCCCTCTAACTTTCCTCCCTGTCTTAGACGTTTTTTTTACAAGTTTCTATGTAGGTTATAGTCTAGACGGAACTTTGTCGTGTGCTACATACAGTTACGTAGTTTTTACGCTTGTATTACTTTCTTGCGTGTAAAGTGTGATGCATGTTATCTATGAGTTGTGACACAGTGCTGTCTAGTGTTTTGTACTTGTAGTTCTACTGCGTTTCACATTGGTTGGTCTGTGATGTGTACTGCAAGCTTGCATATTGTTCGGCATGTAGGAATATAACACGCATACATGTGCAGGAGTACGAGGAGGAGGGGAGGCGCTCTCGGCGACACTCGTCCCCGTGCAACTCGCGAGAGGGCAGCACTACCGCTCTTCACACACAACACTACGATGATTCCGTAAGTAATCCATTCATATTTATTTCGTCCCACAGAGTTAAAAATCCAGTAAAATTGTTTGCAAATCTTCTGATAATCCTCCACATTTTTATCTTACCAATATTGAATTATACAAACCAGGCTTCTTTAGGGTATGCGTAGGTATGTTTTTTTTTCCAGTGAGTTGAAATCCTAACTAGTATTGATAAAAATGCAGTTTACTAAATAGGTACAGTACAGCGACGTGATTTACTTTTATAAGACGTTTAAAAAGACAATACCAATTCTGATTCTGTAGATTCTGGCGGGTAATGTAGGTACGGTATATAATAGTCGTCGTGCCCCCATCGGAGCATCTTGTGTTTTCCAATCACGAACTTTTGAAACTTCGGAACAAGAATATCGAGATTTCTCGTTAATCCAGAGGAAAATAATTTTGTTTCATGAAATTTCAACAAACCTTATATGAACTTACTTAGATACTTTATATATATAGTCATCAACAACAGTTGATTCTATCTATTGTGTAATTAAGAAAAAACTTAATAAGCATTTCGGTGATATTTACAACAGAAGGTAAATGTTGTGACATTTCATACCAATCAAGCTGTTAGCATTTATAAGAAACTTTTTATGTCAGTACCTACTTACTTTTAAAGTTCACGTCTTAAGTTCATAGTCTTATATACCAAGAATAACTATGAATCTACACTCACAAAAACATAACCATGTACGTATAATCTAAGTTATCGGACAATTTCGTCAGAATTAGCAGAAGCTCTTGTTTATATGTATGTTTGTTGGAATACAGTGGATAACTGGATACCCACCAAAACTCATCTGTAACTGAATAGTTTGGCACCGAGCCAGTCCTCTGACACGGCCATCTTGATCTCACAGGTCCATCTAAAACGTTGTATGAAATATTACTGGCGTAGCTTAGATATTTGTATGACAGATATACACGGAACGGAAGAACGTCTAAGCAGTATTTTAGGAATATTTTTTTTTCTTTCAGAGCAATGTTTGTTTTTCCTGCTTTCTCACTAGATAAATAACTGTTCTAAATCACTATTGCCTATGTGTGTTATGAAACATAAATCTTTAGGTATACCAGCTGAAACATGAAACAACAATAAACGATACATCAATATTTATTTATAAAAGGATTTTAATACTTATCGAGATTCGGTAAACCTATTCTAAAATAATGTCAGTCTAAATAACTATGTCTAATCGTACCTAAAGAATATTACTGGTTTCGTAGTTAAACTTGAATAGTGTGACACGCCATGTTTTTGCTTTTTGGCAAGAAAAGCAAAATAAAGTTGTTAATAGATTTTAGTTAAACAAGAGAACAAATCTATGCAAATTAATACTGACAACCTTTTTTATATAGGAATACTAATGTCTTTTTGATCATTGTAACTTTTTAACCAAAATTGTAATATTTTATTGTAACAAAGCTCGTCACACCTGTCATTTCTGTTATAATACTCGGTTCAGGGGCATTTGACATTCAAACAAATCCACTCACTTTTAAATCTTACATAATAATATCATGTTATGGGTACGATTTGTGGTTTGATATTTCATACCATGAAGTGGTCATAGTGTGTCATTTGAATTTCTGTTTTAACATTGCCATTTGATTTTAACCCATCAATAACGAAGTACATTTCAAGTCGATCACTTAATTGTATGTTTAACAAAATAATAACACTATAACTAGTAGCCATGATAACAATAGCCCGGGTGATTAACACGCGTAACACGTATCCGTAACACTTTGTAAATTTAGCAAATCACGTTCATTTGTATCGAACAATGTCCGTCAAAGTGCTTGTGTAATCGCTTAAACGGCCACGTATGGGGGTTATTATGCCATTGGCTAGGGTTAAAGCTAAAATAGACCTAATGCTCTGTTGGAAGGTCATAGTTTCTCTTGCAGTGATCGACGTAGCTCTTCTGTCGCCTTAGTCAGGTCTTTGTCGTGGCGGCGTTGCTTGCCAAGATCCCCTCCACAATCTTCTAGGTAATCCTTCGGCGGCTCAGCAGGATACTTGCTCCCGAATTTTGGCCGGGGGATTCTGACGCGTTTGACATCGCCTAGCCAGCTCTCCATTGTCGATGGTTGAATGCTCGATTCTGAAAAAACCATTTATTTAAAACTTTTGACCTAATCTCCCAGTAGGTTACTTTTTTTAAGTTGGAATTCAGATAATAATTAGACACCTAAAAATATAATTGCAGCTGTATGCAATAACATTGTACCATGAACAACGGAACAGTTTAGCACTTGCGTAGCCTGCCTGATACAAGATCTATTGCACCAACTAGGAAACTGTTAGTAGTCATTAATTGAACAGATTCAATCATATCTGATCGAGTAAGTACAGGCCGTGCAAAAAGTAGCAACACGCACTACTTTGGCGCAGCACCGTTGGTCAATGGTTGTGTAAGTAACGATGGTCATTGGGGAGTGGTGAAATCCTAAATAAGCGCGGTTTCATCTCGGCGCCGGGCGTGGGTGCCGCCGTCAGCTAGTGTCGAGACATTTATGGTAAGGCAACGCAGAACCGTTTTGAAATTATTACACAAGTAATCTTAGTTGATCCAAGAGAAAACGGCGCCAGTTATAATCGGCAAAAAGTTCAGTAGATCCAATTGGTACAGGATCACTCAAGGAATAATTAAATCCAAAAGTATCTCAACAACCAATGACCTCATTAATCACAATTCTACCTGCCGTTCGTAGTGATTAAGGGGCCTCGGGGACCAATCGTTAGTCCCGGATGAGACGCGGATTGATATAGAAGCTAAACATAATTAATTATAAGTTGATCTCCATTAATTTAATCTAACTTTTGTCAAAAAGTAGTCGCTATATTATTTGGGCTCATCCATGAAAGCTATTATATAATGTTAATTTTATTACATACGAAAACAAAACAATACGCAATAAAAGTAAATGAAGAGCAACTACAGCTTGTTCTACGTAAACAAGTATCTTTATTAGCTTCATATGACTATAAGAAGGCCTCGTTAACTGATATTGTATTGTATGCTAATCGTATCTCAATCGTGCGCGCTTGTTCGGGAACATAAAAAGTGATTAATAACTAGGCAGTCGTTCCGCGCATCTTAAGTGCAAAGACAAAGATATTTTATTGCACGAATAGCTTTCTCTAGCGAAAGTGTTGCTAAACGTGGTGGCATTATTTCTCTGTGACGCTTTCAAATACAATTTTGCTTTGTTATTAATTGGCACTTGATTTATGGGCTCGACGCTGTGGTATTCAAAGTTTGTCAAATCAAAACAATTTGGTAAAGGGGTAGTGATTATAAATTCTGGATTCAAATTATTCGGTCTTAAGTGGACCAAGAATATTATAATCGTCTTGTTTAAAATGTTTTGAAGGTATATTATTGATAAGTGCAGCTACCTACAGGATATTGAGTATAACATTTTAGTCTTATCGTAATGCACGTAATATCTGAGAAAGCTTGCTGACAGAATCAAATGCATTTACAGGTCCGGTAGTTGGTACAAATCGTGACTCACTAACACCTACCGTGGGTGAGATCCGACACGACAAGCGGACACCCGAAGCAAGCACTGAGAACCAATTCTCAGAAACTTCTGACTCGGCGACGATAGTAATATCGAAAAAAATAAGATAAGATATGAGCGTGCAATATATAAGAACCAGAACTCATTGCATGATTGATACTGTACTGATAAAATAGTTTTATGCAATCATTTTATAAAAGCAATAAATCTGATCACCATTACCTACTATTTAAAACTATGAAGAATTGGAATGAAATTATGTAAAAATTCAACGTTTTAGCTCTCTTTAAAATCTGCAAGCAATGAATCAAAACGTCTCCCTGTAATAATCCGGCTATCTGGTTATCTATAACATCGTGGTTTAAAATAAAAAAGGCGTACATAACAATACGAGTACATGTTGCGCTTGAGAGGAGCACAGACTTGCCGGAAGTGGGACGTCGCGTGCGCATCGCCCACGCCTTTTGTCGTTTGTCCGTATTAATTTGTGCATGTAAATAAAGGAAAGTACATCAATAATGAAACATTATGTCTATGGCAACAGAAAACTAAGATGCTTCAATGAATTAGAGACGATATTGTTAACACTTTCCATATAAACCCATTGAGGTATAATGGACCTACTACGCACTATAAAACCAAGCGTCATCATGTAGTCAAATCAACTCGATGGCTCATGAAATTTCTGACAATGCTTGTGGATAGCTGAATTTTGTCAACACCAACCCGCGTTGTGCCCACGTGATGGATTACGGCCCACTCCTTCTCATAGAGAAAAGGTCTGTGACCCACCAGTAGGAACATTATAGATACTGATTATGCTAATCTAGCGAACATCTATATTGTTAATACTGGTGTCTCTAGTCACAGCCGTGTTCTTTGGATTATGGATATGATTGTGTATCTAACTTGGTAACATGAGCTGACATATTTTCTACTCAAACGTTTTTACCACTCATTAGGAAAATATGTCACAATGTCTCCTTGGAATGTTGTCCATGGGTGAAATGGTGAGATAGTGGCACTTTTACGATGCTCTAAATTGCTTTGGAACGTGACATCGTAAGTAACTCATGGGGCTTGTAACTATATGGTACTTTCTCTTTCGAGTGCCCGGCTAATAGGTTCGGATAAGGCTGGAATTGGATTTATATGTGGTGCAGAATTTAAATTGAGAGCTGTATGTGGTTCCTTAAAGCTGAATTATGATAACCAGCCTGCGTCTGGGGTGCTTTTTAAAATAAAAATATAAGGATCAAAATGATTGAATGCAATTTGCTTGAAGCAAGAACTCAAGTTCCAGACTTCATAAAACATGCATGGCGATACAAATACGAGATCGAAATATTTCTAGTCCAATTAAAATAAAATATTCAACTAGTCAATAAACACGTGATTAACATTTTTAGTTTCTTACTAAGTTGAGGCCAGTAGACCAGTAAATCGTAAGGTGCCAACAAGTAGGATACTTTCGCTACAAAACAAGATTATTGTGTAGTATCGCACATTTAGGTGAGTGTGTTAGATATATCTATGACAATTGTACGTAATGTACTAGTCATGACAATTTGATACCGTTACCTCGGCGATATTAGTGATAATATACCGACGTTCCACTTAGCAATTCCATTGCGTCGCCGCATCTGTGCAAGTGGGCTTCGGTATGTCCGTGTCAATCGCTTGTTTCAATTAGGAACGCTCTTCCAAGACAGAATTTCATTTGATAATGTGTTTATCAGGAACGTATTATAGATTGGTGCGATATTTGCAGATTTTTGACTTCTTCTAATCTTGGTTTTTATACTCTTAACATATCTGAATACATAGCTAACTGTCTTGCGGCCTATCGTGTACCAGCTAGTTGCATATCACGTGACATTTATAACCAACTATAGCACGATGCAGTTTAGTAAATGGAAGTTATATAACCAAAATACAGCGTATTCATGAATATTATAAACTGAAATGAACCGATAAAACAGTTCTTATAGCGGAAGAATTACCTAAATTGTAAACGTTATTTGCATTTTGTTGACCAATTAAACGCAGGAAACTGAAAAGATTGAGCGTCTAAACAGGAAGAGCAGGGGGTACTTGTATGGTCTGACCCAATATTTCCTGCAATTACCTGTCGTTTCCCGTAAACTCGTCGTGCCACTTTCTACTTCGTGTTTCTGGAAATGTTTTAAGCTGTCGACTTACATTTGAGTGTTTATTTTTACTTCACTTGAGCCTTTGAGCCAAACAAGTTGTAAAGATACTGAGCATAAAAGGTTGTTACTTTATTCACTTTAGTTAACTTTTTTGTAAAAAGGAGATTAACTGGTTTCAAAACTTGCTGCCAGCTACTTCTGAACAGGCGGTTATTACTTCCGATTAATCTTTCGAAAACAAAACAAGAATATGACTTGAGTAAAGAAAACGTAATCTAAAATACAACCTTTTGCTTCTACAAGTCCTACTTATTTTGTGTATGATATTTGTAACAGATTTTGGATAAATTGATGGATTTCACAGATTCAATGTATTTCGTGCAAGAATTTAATTTATTTCGAAGTAATCTAAGTGCCAGTTGGTTACCTAATCAAAATAAAAACAGTTTCGTTTTAATTCGTCGTCGATAAAAAGACGATCATAAACACCACGTTAAAGACGATCCTATATATCACGCAAAACAATGTCTAGGTATGAATGATATACCTAGTGGATACTGTTACTCAGTAAATTAGACATTTAACTGACATATTATTACATAATGCTGTGAAAACTTGCAGTAAAATATAGTTGAATATTCGACATATTTGCACGAAAATGAATGGTGGTCACATCACAGTATAAAACATATTTAAGCTAGAAAATGTATTTTAGAACGAGCGCTTCTGGCTTATGTAGCAAATTCACGAAGACGAATTTGCATAAGTACGTTAGTGGTGGAGAAAGGAGGTATTGAAAGTCATATGTTTGTGGCGTTCGATGGTAAAATAGTGCAAGGGTTGAAGGAAGAGGTAAATTAAACTTGTGCTATGCCATCTTCTCCTTTAAACGCAATACGATAAGTGTTATCTACCAATCTACCCCTATAAACGCCGCGGCGTCTATAGGGGGCGATGATACTACTTTTCCCATCCAACCCTTATTAAGAGGCATAGAGATGGATCAAGTCAGAGGACGGGTTCGAATCGTCAGTCGGTGAACGTACGCTTTGTTTGGCTAGCGGGACTGCGACGTTATGCTAGCACGAGCTCCCACGCCACCTCGCTAATTGCCAGTCTTGTTTGTCCATACAAACCTGCTCAAGTGCTCACAAGCCTCAGCGGTGCTCATTTGCCTATACCGCCTATTTATTATTTATCCGCTATCGTCTGACTCATTAATTCTGTCCACGGAAATACAATAGCAATGACAAGGTTTGTCCCTATTCGACTGTTGTTGACTGGTTAACGAGAGTATCTATCAGTATTGTGCATTTAAATGAAAATGGCCGCGTCCTTTGAAACACTGAGTTTGAATGAACACGATGAAAACCTTATCATAAATCATGTTTAGGTTTTCAAACAGAGCTAGCCGGAATCATTTTTGAGGCGTGCCTTTTGCTCTGCAGATATTTTGTTTTACAAAAGAAAGTCTTTCTATTCACTGATTTTCAACAGGTATCAGGTGCTACGTGTATTAAATAACCGACTTGTAGTGTTCTGTGTAGTTTCTAGGGCCCGCTGCAATCTCTCCATGTTGGTCGTGCGCTATTGTGACCCGCGGGTCGGCATTAATCTCCAACAACACAGCTTTCGCGTACCGTGAACCTAATATAGCCCAATCGATACCTCTCCTCTCTCCCCATTCGTACGCTGCATTAATAATGGGGTTGTGTCGTGGCAAATGTTTCCGCACTCGACTATAATAAGAACGCATTCGCGTAAACGACTATGCCGTAATTCGCTAATATAAATCAAGTAAACGAGAGAACGGTTATTTTTCGAAGGTGCGCTGTAACATTAACCCCTTTGCAAGGCACGGCTCCGGTTCGTGATCTCAACAATATTTCTCGTGTAGTCTTATCTCGCGAGCGGGCGATACAATAGAAAATAAAGACTTGTCGATTTAGCACGATAACATAAAATTCTGTAGAAACATCGTTATTTTATACTATCACTCATGTAGGTATCTATATCAGAACTCGATCAAAAGCGGCAGTTTGATTACGATTATTATATACTACATTTACCTAAATCAATTATTCTTATTCTTGTAAATTCAAATAAGTAACTAGGTGTTTTATAACAATCGAGTCCTCCTAGTTGTTCAAAATGATTCTGAGTATAAGTTTTAAGTAGAAATAGAAATGTTTTGCTCAAACATAGCAGCCTTCATATTTTTGATCGTCTAATGCACTTAACCCAATCTCCGTAGTGCTTGCCGGCTATCAGATGCCTATACCGCTGCACGCTGGTTCTGAATCTCTCCTAGCAAATGGTGTATAGTAATAGTCTACCATTCCATTCCAATCGTAGAAAGCGTGTCATGGAGCTTCGCCGGCTGTGTTGTGGATAGATAAAAAAGTGCATAATTTACGATAACACAATAGACATCTCTTGAAGGCCTTCTGTCGAGTTGTGCTGTCCTTGTTGCGTTTAAGTCAGTCACGCGTGGCGCCATAAATGCAGGAAAAATATATTTTACGAAATGCAATGGGTGCTGATTAGCCAATCTTTCATTTTAGTTGTAATTCCCAATTGAGGTCTGGGATATCTGATACTTGGTATGACAGCGGTATCTCTATCCCAATGTTTTATATCAGACGTATTTAGTTACCCACTCATGACAGCCTGTTAGCAAATGAATTGGGCATCAGAAACGAAAGGGTTTGCATTATATTTTTCATATACGAATGTACATCCTGATATCCCAATAGATAAACAAATAAGGCTGAAAACTCATTGTTATTGAAGGTTACTAACCTTCAATTTGCAGCTTGACATTTACCAATGTAACGTTATATTTATAGCTGAATAATTGACAGATAATCGTGACCTTTCGTAAAATTAATATTTCATGAAAATAAGTTAAATGAATTTGTATTGTCAAGGAACTCGAATCGTGACCTGCTTGGTAACCAACATTATAATAAAACAAGATAGAAACGCAATGAGCATACAAATTAATTAGTTTTTATTACAAAGATTATGCTTAAATTTTTAGCAAAAACTGAATCTGCAGTGAACCACGCGTCGCATAATATTATACAACAAAGTGAGACAAGGACCATTTTTTCTGCCCATGGCCCGAAAAGAACCGGCCGAATGCAAACTAAACTTGCTTTGATGAATGTGTTCTGAATAACGAACAAGTAAAACCACATGACCGTACCTACTTATGGTAAATGTAACACATGGAATGGTATACCTACTTAAATAATCTAAAAACCAAATGCTTCGATAGAATAATCGATATAAGATCAATGTTGACCTACTAAACCGTATTGCTCTTCAAACTATGTCTTTTCAAGCAGAATTTTATAAAAAAAAATTACAAATGTCTAGCCCAACTACATAAAAAAATTACTAAACTTGAATCCACAATATTCACATTACTTGCGCACATTACATTATAATGTTCAAAAACAAAGGCTACACAGCCGTATTGTTTTGTTTACACCCTAGTAAACTATAACTGCGATGTTGTAAGCGGATCTTTCTCGAGAACTGAGTATAAAACTGTATTTGGCACACTGGCCTCCATTTAAAGTTTAACTTACCTGTCACGGTTATCCTGTTGACAGCGAGATTGCACTACCTTCTATTTGTAAACAAGCTAATAACTGTGAAGTTAGTTGAACGTGCACATGTGTCGGCGCTTGGAGCGAAACTGACTGACCGCGAGCGCGAGAACAGCCAGCCGCGGCCGCTGTGCGAATCGAGTTCACTTGATACTCAACTGGCTACGCTAGCGTCGCTTTTGTGTGGCTGTATCACTGTATGCCACAGGCAATGGCTATGGCCACCCACGCACACCATTGTCGATTTGTAATAATAACATATAACATCCCCAACACAATAACCCAACATCATACCGAACCAGGTACTAAAAATAAATTGCGTTGATACTAAACCAGTCAAGCCGAAGATATTCAAGATGGATTTATGAAAGACGCGACGGTCGGTGTGAAAGCGAGCGTTACGTAAACAATGTAGTCGCAAAAGTAGATTTTACTGAAATGATAGATAGCTGAAGTACAATTTGAATACTTATATAATTATAATTAATTATAAAAAAACAGATATGACGACAATGTTCATCACTTTAACATAATCGTGAACATTTTTCTTTTTCAATTAATGCATATTTAAAAATGTGCAAAACTAATTAAATAATAATAAGATTTTGTAAGGAATATTTAAAAATGTATAAAATTTGTTAAAAACTAAATAAAGGGAATAATAATAAATTTATTTCATAAAAAAGGAGATTGTAGTAGGTACAGAGGCTTATACAAAGTTAGACATATAAGTTTGTACCAAGTCAGACACAATCTAGTGAGTATAGTGCATTTAAAGGCCATGTTGTTATAGGAAATAAGATCTTTTGTTTAACAGTGAACACCAATCACCAATAGTGCCATGTCCGACTGTCCGTGTCGAGGCATAACTAAAAGATTAATGTTCTAGTGTTAATCAAACACAATGGCCGATGGTTATGAACAAATCGTCTTACCAGCCCGCACCGTTAGTTCCCACGCGGACATCATCCAAAACTGGACAAACCGGAAACAAGCAAGCCAACCACCTGCGATTCCCATGTCTCGTGAACACTATTTATTTTTTACCACTTCAATCACGACTCGCCGCCCGATAAAACTTATTATATCTACGATTAATACGTATTCGCTATTGTTGTTATAATTAGAATAAGGCGTAAGTACGCAGCTCAGTGGACTATTAATCTTGTTTTACATATTTAAAAGTTCGTGTAATTTGGAAGTTCTTGAATTATTTACACGCTCAGATGCTCTTGATTCACAGAAACACGCATAATAATGTTGTTTTTACTGGTTATAATTGTAATACTTGTAACGTAGTCATTTGAAGAACTCTACGAACTAGGCAAAAGTTCTTAACACGTAAGTACCTACTAAAAACTAAAAAATAGTCGCTACCATTTCCACATAACATCTTATATCAAATAGTTGCGGAACTCGTGGCTAAATAGTAACAGCCGCCGAGTCGATCTTTATGGGTAAAGCGGTGCTGACGTTGGTGGGTGGGTGGCTATGATTAGGTACATATCGAGTTTCCTCCGTGTTGGCCCTAGCTGTCATTTGTACATCTATGACGTCGACAGGTAGTCAGTAGCCCGAAACTCTGACAACCAGTCGTACCAAGGGGGGGTATTATTCAGTATTAACTGGGTTGTGTAGGTCACGTAGGCAGTTGCTTCATGTTCCTTATTGGTATTCAGCTTCATCCTCAACATGTTGGGAAAAGGCTAGGTACCTAGATGATGAGCTGATGATCTTAGATCAAATTGTCTATGAAATTCAGCAAGTAGTCAGAAGTTTCCACCCAGGCATTACTGCATATCGGTAGCGAATCGAATATACGGTAAATCACAGAATTAGTAACAAATCCTTTGAAAATGAATCAGAAATTGTTTAACAAATAACATAATGAAACATCTCTGTTATACGCTCCATTCATTGAGCGATCGTCATGTAAACTATTACGAGTATACGTAATGTAGACTCGCACTAAAGAAAGAATAGAAAAAATACATTGGACAAAAAAAAACACCCTCTGAAATCATAACCGCGGTCGTATGTAGCCATAAAAATAAAGTCTTCATAAATTGTGCACCTACATAATATCGCTATTTCTTATTTATGATGGTGGTACGTATATACAGGCTTACAGGCATACAGGGCACAGAGACAACCCAGGGTTACGCTCTGTGAATGCATTGCCGAATCTACTTGTTACAGTTTCTAATACAATTGTCACGGGTTTCTTTCTTTTGTCCATTGTACCAAACCACTTATTTCTAAACACGATTAGGTACGATTTCATTGCCAGATTTTGCTGTGAAAGAGCCAGAAGGTTTTTGGTATATCTCGACTTGTCTTTCGACGTTCAGTTTTAGAACCAACTAAAATTTCGCAATTTAAAGTGCTATTATGTTATAAACTTACATTGCGCCATTTTGTCGGGTTATTTTAAGTAGATCCTCCAGTAACTTGCTGTCTATGTAGAATCCCGTGGTCATCGGACACCACCGAACTGACCACACACACGTGCCTGACACATACTTATCATATTTCACGCGAAGAAAGTCTGTAATTCAATCAGTCGCCGTGTTTACACCGATTAGTGAAGCGTAGTCTCGGTGGTTGGTAAAAGTGAAATTAATGGCGGCTTTGTTCGATACGGTTACAGTATTAGAGCGGGTTTCACTAACAGGGCGTGGCTTTGTCTCCAGAAGCTTTCACGGTTCACTCACTATACATAGCTTACCAATAGTTGTATGTTGACTTAAGCGTATTACACAAGAGTCAAACCGGCTTATTCCCGCTATATAAATAGAGAATCAAACGAAATAAACTTGTCATCTGGTATGATGGAATCGAAATCAATAAGCGCGAATAGGTCCTGTTGCTGAGGACAAAATAAGAACTTTCTTATGTGGAATTGTGGATATATATGTATAACTGAAATGATATTTGCTTACTACTTACTTACTAGCTCTAGAACTGGTGTAAGCAGCTATAGTCTATATGTTCTAAAGAAAGCGGTTTTAAGGACACTTTTTTAGAGTAGATGATTAGAAAGTGCTAATCAGGTTTAACTGATTTTAGGTTTAGGTGATATTATGTGTAAACTTACTCTTAACATATATGTGCAACGTGCAATCTTGTAAATATCGGACACTGAACGAACAGAAATTTGGAATGATAAAGCAATATTAAGATGCTATATACATTGCAGCATACTTTCTTGAGAATCCAATTACCATTAGCAATCTCAACAGGATTATATTGCACATTAGATTGGACGCTGCTTTTCATCATCCTGGTTTACGGTCATTCATCAACGATATTATTGGTTTTCTTAGACATAATAGATGATTTATAAGCGATCGCGCTCAGTCTTACCCCCGTATTTATAGTCAAGTCAAAGTAATTACTTATGCAAATATTTTTATGCAATGCGCAAGAATTTAAACGAAGTTAGAACCGTCAATGAAAGCAAAACTAAGAATTCTAACGTTTGATAGTTCTAACATTAAGGAATTATTAAACTACAGAGAAAAAATCGTATCTCAAACAATTACATTTACTCAAGTAATAGAATATTACTTGTTTATAAATACGGGTGTTAGAATTTCACTCAACTTGAGATTCTCATAATATTTTTACGTTCGTTTTATTTTACACTTTCAGCTATATTGATTTGAATATTTCAATAGAGTAGAAAGTGTTGAAACCGATCTAAAGATGATAAGAAATAAAGAAAACGATATTTCATTTCTCTCTCACTGAAAATTGTGGGATTGGTCTGCAAATCGAACTATGGTTCTGTATGGACTTGTAATTTTGATACTCATATCTCGGGTCGAACTTATTAGTATAATAACTGTGTTTAATATTTGTGGCAAGCACATGTAACTACGATTAAATTGGTAATTACCTACTAAGTATTCATGTTAGTAGATAAAGACTTTGCTAACGTACAGAGCTGTTAGAGTTTCATCTGGCACACATCCAACGGTAACACCAAGCCTTCATACATTGCCATTCGTGCAGTACGTTAGCTAATGGCTAAATTTAATTTTGCTGAAATTATAAAGAATATCTAACGGATATTGTGATTTGGAACATAGATCAGGTAATAATGAGATTTCGTTTGTAATTACGATGGCAATGACTGCGATCGTTATTCGATGAGACGATACTTACCGGGTTATCTTTACAATTTATAAGCTAACGGTGCTTGAAGTTTATAATAACTCGTTAATAAACGTCTATTGTCACGGAAGCGGTTAAAACGCGTAGCTCGACTTGCTTGAGGTCATAAATGTATATGTCTTATGATGCGTATACAAGCTTGAGTATGAGAAGTCTCAACTTATGGTAAGAGCAGTAAGATAGCACGTACCTACCTATTAGTTATTACTTAATAACTCCAAAAGAGCCGTAAACGTCACGTCCTAAAAACTCGTAATGGGTGTAGCTTCCATTGTAACGGACTTCATACACTTGCTCGTATCTGTGTTACGTATGATTACGAATTAAGATTGTACGTAAGCGTGCACTTACAATAAAACTACGGGAAAGGTCAACGTGAACTACAAAAGTATTTAAAAAAATATTCGCCCGTGCGTGCAGTCACGACAACTGAAACAAGCGCTAGTTATTATATACAAGGTGAATATTATGTGAAGCCAGGCAAGCTTTAACGAGGTAGTTTATATCTGATTCTTAATCCAAAATGAGCAAAAGAACTTTAATCACAAAGTAGGGCAAAGTAAACTTGATCAAGTCTATTAGGCTGTATCGAGTAAGCCTTCGAAAGCTTACACTATACTCGATCTCGATACAGCCACTTCGCAATATCACAATTATCTTCTATATCTCAATCAAAACTCTCCACAAGAAGGATTAGGACGAACTAAACGCATCCTCCTCAGCCAGCAGTCGCTTTTCGATTTTCATTTTATCTATGAAATGATTATTCTGAGTATAACGGCAAATACATATATGGGATTGTGAGTCGCTGATAATAAAATATAGATAGCAGCGGTTCGGGTGCTTGTACCGGTGGCCGGCGCGCGTCGTACATCGCATCGGAACGGCGCGTGTCGGACGACATCGGCCGATGTTATCTCATTATTTATAGAAGACGCTAACGAGACGCACCATGTCGCGCCTGCTTCTAGATACGGCCCCTAGGTACACGCTGCATTTGTAACAAACTATCTCGTTATGACAAACAAAGCCATTTGCAGTTTCTACATGCTCCAAGATTGGACATGTGTTAGATAAACCTTAAACGTCAAGTTAGGTTAATACGTAGAAACAAACGCTCCAGTTCAGAGAAAGTTACTTAAAAGTCCTGTTATTAAAGAATTCTGAATCATCGTATCGTACGAGCACAAAAACTTATAGAAAGCTAGGTTAAGTGCAAAATCATCAATATGTCATAAGTTTTTAAATGTTCTTGTATTGATTTTCATTACTTGGCTAAAAGTTTTTACCGTAACACATAATGAGCCATGTGAAAATTACCTATGAAAATAAATGATTATCTTCTGACGAAGATATTGCTTAACTGAATACAGTCCCCCGAAAAACAAACAAAAGGAGTAGGATTCTTTCTGTATAATGCGAAGTTTTTCTTTGAACAAACGCTGAATCTGTTGACAGATCCAAAACACAGCACAAATTGATGGAAAGTTAACGCGACGACGAGGCGCATAATATAAAACACAATAGGACAAAATTGTTGCATGACTTGAAAGTTACTAACTACGTTGGTTGGCGCTATATAGACGAACTGTGTGATACAATCTTACCATTTTTGTTTCATGCTGCTTGACTAATTTCACATGTAGGATCAGGTATGTATTGTTATTTATATCAAAAAAGACTTGTTACGATTATTTTTATTATAACAGCGTGCGGTGTAATATACCCTGTAACAGTCCAAACGAAACAGAGTAAAGGGTTAGTAAGTAATGTTAATTAAGGCTTTGCAAATACTTTCACCTTTACATATCTAAGTAATGTTTTGTAGATAGCTAGCAAGTTGTAGTATTTGCTAATTTTTCTAGCATCTTATAAAGTTTTTGATAGAACAACTACTTACTCAATCTAGATGTTATGATGTTACCTTACATTTTGTACCAGTATACAGATTATTAAGTGTTTTGTGAACCTACTTCGTAGTATAATCGCATCGGACTGAATTTTAAATCTATTAAGTAGGATATATCCTATTGAATCCTATAGTATACCTGTCTTCAGCTAGATTTATGCTAGATGCTTAACAGTCACTCGAACATTGAACATGACAAAGAACACAAGCGGGTTGCTGTGTGGCAAAACTGAGGGTGTTAGGAGTCGCGTGATAGATTGAGTATCGGAGGGAGAACGATCTGGTCCTGAGTGAGTGTGATGTTTCAGTGCGGCTATCTCGAGGGGCTGCGCTCATCACTCGGTGGCTGGACGCAGAAAGTAAAATCATGGTACTGGGGACGACCTCTAGTAAGTGGCCCGGCCTCTCGCCGCCGGAATGACCAGCGAACTGTCCTAGCACATTAAAGATTCTTACATTTGCACGAAATTTAAAAAAAAACTTGATTTTTTTATTGGAAGTTCTTGCTTCGATTTCAAAACGATTGCTTTGTGTTAGTAAATTATTCGATTATTGTATGTTTTCACTTCTCTTATCGTTGCACTTCATTTCGGTGTTAATTTTGTTAGTAAAACATTTTATTTAACCCATGAATTTATTTCGAAGTAGTGACGCACATCTCAGTGATTTGTTTTATCATTCCGGTTATTTCATTAGCCTGTAGAGGTACTATTGTCTTGAATGGATCGAGCTAACGTGCTGCATGAAAATTTAGCATAAACTGATGATCATGTCACAAATCCTAATTTTTATAAAACTTCAGTACCTGAATAGTGTATTATACATTGAGTTTCTAATTCATTTATTTTGTATCGAAATCAAGTTTTATTTATTTTCAATTAGAGCATGGTGGCGTAAAAGCATAACAGGGCAAAAATGCGTTAAAAGTATTTTATTTGGTTTCTAGATTTTCTACATTTATCTGTTGCATTTCCGTTGTTTTGTTATTCAGTTCGTGTTTGCTATATTTCTTGCTGTAACTAAATTCGCCTACTCAGGTAGGTAAACGGGATAAGAACTCTCTCCATAATACATTGTAACACTTGTAAAATAAACCCACTTTGAACCACGCCACCGAGTGATCGAAACGCATGAATCCAAGCCTCTAGCACACATCTCACTTACAGCTTCTCAAAACATTCGACGTATTATACTCACTGTACCTACATTTTGTAACTGAGAGGCACAAGGTCGTAAATCAAGTCTACCTGTACGAGTATCTGTAGCTCAAGTCGCCGCCGCCGCGCGCCGCCAGGTTGTGGCACGTCGCTGAGTTACTGCCCTCTGCCGCCCAGCTACACGTCTCCTCAATATTCTTAGAGCACTAACTTGTACTTAGAGGCTGAATTGAATTTGCTATTTATTAGCATCGTAGACTAACAGTTCTAGTGTGGATGTGTAAAATTAGTTAATAGGTTAGGTATTGGAGGCATACTCGTATCAGTAATTTGAATCGTATTTATGACGTAAATTGTACCACACAAGAATCGAAAGTGACTTATTGTTTAGCTAGCTATAAAACAAAAGCAAACATTATGGAAAAGTGGTAACTTTTTATAGGAGTTAGCACACAATTTGTCACGAAGTTTCGACATGAAAGAGGATAGTGGTGCGTTGTTGGAGGAGCGGGGCGGTATCCGGCGGCACCAGTCCATGCAGCGGCTGCAGCACGGCGACGCGCCCGACCCGGCCAGCGCGGCGCGCGTCGTGTCCGACCACCACGGCAACCTGCAAATCACCGTCAAGAAGACCAAGCCTATCCTCGGCATCGCCATCGAGGGTGGCGCCAACACCAAGCACCCGCTGCCTAGAATTATAAATATTCATGTGAGTTATCAACTACAACTCCTCATTTCGCCAATTATTTATTTACGTTACTTTCCTTCAGACCATCTATTACTGTTCATTGGTGAACATAAGCGTCTCCTATTCAATAAGTAATCTTGACATTGCCTTATCTACTGCAAAGTTACTGGTGCTTATCGGGAATTTCAGAATGTTCCTTGATGTCTTAAATCATGATTCCAGGAGCACGGGGCAGCTTATGAAGCTGGCGGGTTGGAGGTGGGCCAGTTGATCCTCGCGGTGGACGGACACCGCGTGGAAGGCCTGCAGCACCAAGACGTGGCGCGGCTGATCGCCGAGTCCTTCGCGCAGAGGGACAAACCGGTGAGTCACCCAACTGTCACAATATTTCCCAATCAGATGACAAGTTTAAATTAATTAATAATACATTAGACAATAGGGCACACACAAATCGTAATCGTAGTATGAGCACTATTGCGTAATGAATTGTTTTCAATTAACTAGTAATGATGATACACATAACACATTAACAGAATCATTTCACCATGTTTTGAATCTCGTCTATGTGATACTGATTGTATTTAACAAACAAGTCTAAACAACGGCCCTGCCCCTGAATGTCCGCAGGAGATCGAGTTCCTAGTTGTGGAAGCAAAGAAGTCCAACTTGGAGCCGAAGCCAACCGCGCTGATTTTTTTGGAGGCCTAACATCTACTGTCCCTCCCCGCCAGCGACCCGCCGGCCGCGCAGGGCAGCGCGGCGGCGCGGGTCGCCCTCACCGCGCACACCACGGAATAGCCAACTCCAACCTGCGCTGCCACATGCTGTTCTGAGCTGTGGCGGCTGACGCAGGCGGCGTGACGCACGTGACGCACGTGACACACGTGTGACGCACGTGACGCTGCGGGACGAGGCTGGACCGCACTTGGCACAGGGAGGCGATGTACCACGCGCTGACACGAGCCGTCCGGAGCGACGGAACAACACTACGAACCTTACATGCACCGCCCGACGGGTTTTGGAAGTAATCTCTCGAGACCGTGACGCGACCGTCCGACGATGGACGCTACGGGAGTGCTGAAATTTTTTAAAAAGTTTTCTAGGAGAGTAGCTATTAATCCGATTTTAACAGTAGGCGGCGACTGAATTTTATAAAAATGAATCTCCTACTTTTACCGTTTACTATAAGTTCATCTTAAAATCACAAAATTTTAAAATCACAATTTTTAAAAATTAGAGAGATCGATCAATTCCGCGACTAATTTAATAGAACTAGAGTTGTAAAAAGATGACGATAACATAGATCTTTCGAATTTCATTTTGAATCGTGCTAAAATTCAATGGATCGGCAACGGTGCTACGAGAAGATATCATGTTTCAAGTAAAGTATCGTCCTCGAGTTCAGAGTCATGTTCCCATCAGTAGTTGTCACTAGTGTTCGTGTAGAGTGCTTCCGGTCGGCACATCGCAAGGATCGCAGGTTCGGCCCGCAGCAGGCCAGGTCGGCGCGCTCCTAAGCAAGCTCACTTTATGGTTTCGTCGGTTCCGTCATTGCTTAAACTGTCATTATGTCAGCTTTAAACTATTCATACATTTTCTACTAGAAATGAAACCGACAGTTTAGTTCCAATTAGAAACCATTCGTTTCAAATCAAAATTAAGTACCATTTCGTAAAAACCCATGTTCTGAATAGGTTCAGCTATCTCTTGATTGAAACGCATAAAGTCGTACATTCGGTTCGTCCTCGGTATCGCTTCGTTTAGTTTGCTTAGAGAGTGTCACATAGAAGGTGCGTCAAACATGTCATTCCATCAGGTAGTTAAGCGGTGAGTTTACGAAAATATGGCGGAGAGGGATTTTAGCCCACTCTTTTATGGATATTTAGTAGTAATAAGTGAATGTGTGCAATATAATCAAATGTTAGATGTTAGAATCAATAAACAGTGTTCGGCGTCGATGTAATAGGCGATCACGCGGCGTGGGCCTTCCGTCGCGGCGGGAGGCGTGTGTGTACACGTCACGGCGTGTGAGTGGCGTGAGAGCATACGCCGCGTGGCGCTCGCTCTGTTCCCGGCTCCGGGTATCGATGTGAGTGTTGCTAGAGCTTCTACTATAACGTACAGCTACCGCTGTAGATATTGTACACGTTCCCACAATAATAACTTGTATTTGTATAAATGTAATATGCTATAACTGAACCTCATTACCCCTTATTATCTCAACAAGCGACCGTTGTAAATATATATATCTGTATCTACTCATAAGCTGTAAATATCAAATTTGAATGTATTGTAAAATAAATTATTATTATAAATATTTATCGAAGTTAGTGCCAAAAGCATTTTACATTCCCACTAGGCGTGTACAGTACAAGTAACGCACAGCCATCGGCGTAGCAGTCCTCTGCAGACATCAAGATATCTATTACTTACTACAGTTCATCGATTGCTAATCTCACTCAATACGCTTCTAATATTAGGATTTGATCATGATTGACATATACTTTGATTGTAACATTACAATACATTGCGTATTCAAGTAAATATCTTTACAAAATGTATACTTTCAGGTTGTACACGATATGGCGGCATGAGTACTTCAATTCCCTTTGGGAACACTTGTGAATAGTTCAAACTGTGTCACATTAGACATCCGCCTTTCCCGATTACTGTTTTATCCACGAAAATACAAAGAGCAGAAGTGCACTGAAACAAATATATTTTGTACGAGTAATTATAGTTAATTTTAAACTTATACCTAATTGTATTTAAAGTACCTATAAGTTTTTATGATTACATTTAAGCGGTCATGTTTGTAAAGGCAGGCTCGTGTGACCGGCCAGCCTTCTATTTGAGTCAATTCATCATTTACGTACGTATTAAACACGTCAAACCAAAAGCAATGTAAGTAGGAATAAGAGATTATTTTAACAACAAACTATTTAGGTTACCAAATGTGTTTTTGTGGTAATGAGTTCGCAAACCTGCAGATGTTTTGTGTAGATTTGTTTACCAACAGCTTGCAGTGGTTTACTTGACGCGTCTTCAGCACTAGGTACGCCTTTGAATCCCGCAGTGCCTCTCGTTATTGGCAACCTATTTATCCTAAATATTGTAAGCCGTCCATTTCTGTTGCATTTGTTTCATCCTCGGATGCTGTGAGGTGAATGTGGATTTATATCTCTATAATGAACCTCAGCTAATCTCAATGAGTTGGTAAACATTTCACAGGCGTTTAGGTGATGTTTAAACTTCGCGCAGGTGTTTCGTTGAGAAGATCTATGTTGTAGTCTGTTGTTAAGTTTGTCGTTGATGACAAAAATATATTGTTATCTAGATAATTACAAGTTGTTTTATTTCTATTTTTGATTGATTTCAACGGAATCTGAGTGATGGTACATGCTCCTTGTCACGCATTCAAAATGGTGGATTAAACGACTACATCTTTTACGATCTAAAGATGCTGTTGACATAATCTAAATAAACAGCTCAGATTGATGACAGGATTATGATATCATTCCCGGTCAGTATTCTGCTATCTATCACACCGATAATCTATATGTATTTGTTATTTGTAGAACATGATAGTGAAGAGAATAATGATTGTCTGTATAAAATAATTCCGTTTAAATCTATTTATTGACGTCTCGCCTTTATATTACGCAAAATTCTCTCCGCAGACAAACAAGGATTGCTAATATTGCTATTCACTATAACTCCCATCGATGAATGCATTCAGAATGAGAACGTAAGATTCCAGATCTGTAAACCATTGACAACATTCTTTAACCACTACACCATCATAAACAATATTAACCTATTTCTAGTTGAAGGGCCTACGGCGTAGCGCTACGCCGTAGCAGGGTATAGGGCCATTATAACCTAGTATTAATATTTCACATTATCCTATGATCCTATACATGTTTTTTGCTATCGTGTTGTGTATCATAATGTGCACAATTTAAATCTCAGAGCCACTAGCACGAGCGCAGGTTGTAAAAGCAACTTCAATACTAACGACTAACGAGTTTAGAATCGAAAATACAACTTACTGTCTTATTGCATTTTTGATCTGCAACAAACAGTGTCAGACACAGGTATATATAAATTCTTTGTGATAACCATAAAATTGCCTATATTTTCGTTACGATTATACTGTGCTAGTATCTCTGATCTTGACATAGTGTGTAAATTGGGTTACATCGTAGATATACTGAAACAAAGGAAAGTACTTACCTAAAATTATCTTTTTCCATAGTAGGTAAAGTGTTATGTAGAAAAGTTATGTGCATAAAAACTAAACGTTATAAACTCATCCATCTACTCCTATACAAATTAGCAGAGTGATATTATGTAGGTATGTGTGTGTTTGATTGTACCCGTGCGTACGCCTGACGTCGAGAGCCGAGCAAACACTTGCGTCGCTCACTATTATTAGCCGAGAGGACGGCATCAAACGCGTTATTAATAATAAATTATTAAGATAACTTAATTGTTATTGTTAATTCTAGTAAATATGACCATATATTTGAATTATTGAAATGTGTTTTCTGGGTTATACAACGTCCTTTGTGTTCTGGAATGGACAAGGGATGATAAGGTATTATTCTCAATGTAGAAGGGTATGTTTTTGAAATATCGGGAAATCTATTTACTGAAAGCTGTGGTAAAATGGCCTGAAATAGAAATAGATGTCATACTCTCATGGGCTTCTTTGAGAATTAAAAAGTTACGAAAATCTGACAAAACGTGCTCCTGATATGAAATGTGAATTGAAGCAATATATTTTTGCGAAAATACGATAAAATTAAATAACAGCCATTCAGTTCCCTTGGTGACTTCAGATTGAAAAGTTTTATCTCTTTTCTTATCGTCTTTAAAATGAGTAGACGACAAGCAAAAACTCTGGTTAAGTAACTGTTGCTAGGTACAAACTGTCTGCAATAAAAATTTGGGTAGGAAAAGTCACTTATATGGAAATACTCGCAAAAGTTTTACGATTTTCTAATGGAGTAACGATTGCAATTCTAAGATTGAAATTTTATAATAGTATGGGGTCCAAAAAGTTATTATCAGTAGTCGTTATCATATTTTACAACGATTCTTAGTGTATAAATGAATTGCCATTGTCTGTACAGTCGCAATGCATATATCTGATATACCACGCGGCATATAACTTCAACCTGCGCAGTAGTCGTTTTTTAGACGTCCCATACAAATCAAGCAGAGAACCTGCGCAGAACGACGCCATTTTGGGTCAAGTTATTTGCCTAGGAGTATACCTTCTTTAGAACGAATGCCGCACTTCATGTAGATACGGCCTAGTTTACGATTTGCAGATCTTATTGACTCCGCCTGGAGTTATTGCCATCCGATAAGGGCACAGATCGTGATGATATTGCGATGCAAGCAAATAGTTGTTGATGTCTTGGGCGAAGCCAGGCGTGGGCAAATGGGGCATCTCTCTTTTGCCACAGATCAAAACAATAATACGTCTACGAATATAGATTTCCAATTGTGTACTAAATGGCTATAAATAAATACAAGTTGTCTATGGCACTTCAGTTCAAGCAGAACTGAGCTTCAGTAATATTTGAATGTTGATCTGTAAATGAATGACCACCCGTTACATACCGAGTTTCCTTCGTGCCTCGGAAAGCACGTCAAGCTGTTGGTCCCTGTTGTCATTTAGATGTTTGACAGTCGTAACAGGTAGTCATTAGCCCGAAAATCTGACAACCAGTCTTACCAAGGGGTATCATATCAACCAGTAGAACTAACTGGGTTCCACAACCTATTTAGTACTGGTTAATATCAGGTAGGCAGTCGCTCCATGTAAAATAGTGGTATATTCAGCTGCATTCGGTTAGACTGACAAAAGACCGACATAGTTGGGAAGAGGCTAGACTATACTTTAAAAACATCTGTATATCAAATGACTGTTACGTTTATGAACACACGTCATCATAAAGATGTTTCTTTAAAAATATCTAATCACGGCACGCGTCTGAAGTGACCCCAGTTTTTACCACCCCAAAAACTTCCATGAGCAAATAAAACTTAGTTAAAATGTAGATAATTATCAATCTCGTAAACATAACAATATTGCACAATATTATGACTATGGAGATTTGGGCACATATTTTTTAATAATTAGGGCTATCGCTTTTGATACAGATTCTGAGATTGTACAAGTTCAAGGCGTTGAACTAAGTATATGCCCATTTTTACTAAGACTAGGCGACACCTAAACAGATGCTGAAATAAAAGCACATTGGTACATTTTGGACAAATGGCTACACCTCGGCCTAACCCTTCGGGGTTTACAGTTGAGCGCAAAATGTAGCAACACAACATAAATGTTGTGTGTGTTATGTTGGTACATAACATAATGTTATGTGTATCTTATGTTCGTACATTTTTAATGTTCGACTCAGCGCGGCGTCGAGAATTGGTATTCCATCAGTGTAAGGCTTAGGTATCACTCAGTGTTGGTGAAAACGAAAAGAATGTCCATTTTAAGTAATTGCTTAATCTCTGCAGAATGGTTTGCGTCACATGTTACAAGTTATGATTCCCCAAACTATGCAGCCTAATAAGGAAAGCTTGTATTTTTTTTTCCAGTTTGGGCCGGCTGTTACTCTAACCAGCCCACCTCTCTCCAGAAGCAGTCAGATGTTGGTGTTCCAAGAGTTTCCTGGCGGATCTGGATTTTGGGCTCCAAGCTAACTGAAATTGTCTTGTAGTAATTGGGCATACAGCCCAGCAAAAGTACTAGGCTAGCATAGGTTCCAGGTGGTAATATGTATTTAAATCATTCTGGGTTGGTGAGTGTGTGTATACTAGGATTTATCACTAGAAATACCGGTATTCGTGCTCTACCTAGAAATGCCAAGATATTGACGTTAGGATATCCCTGTGGAATATCCATTGACCTTGATGTCAAATTATTGTTAGGTGTATTAAAGGATATTTTATAATATCTAAACTATTATAAAATATGTGCATGGGCCATCTACGAGTACCAGCTTTCACGGAATATATTCGTGCTATTTGGTCCAAAATATCGACACCGACAAGCGGAGTTTTGGGGCACAGCTGCCTTGCGAAAAAAAATGCTTATCTCTCAAAATACAGTGCTATGTGGCATTATAAAATTCCACCCTTTTCCCCTGCACCAACTTTAACAGTCGGGTGTAGAGTACTGAGAATCATAACATTTTTATTAGGCACCACAATATATTGAGCGATAATGTAAACAAAATATTTCTAAGTACCCTCAAGTATCAAAGGTAACCGGAGCCCTTTGCATTGGGTCATTTTGACCATAGTGGTCTTTGTAGGTTTTACTCATTGTAATTCCAGAACTAATTTAGATAACAACGTTATATATCAATAGGGTGTTTAAAACCACAAAATATTAAAAGTCACAGAGTGTCATGTTGAAACAAGCCGTAACTTTAAAAACATTATCATTTTACTTCACAAAATCGTCAATTTGACGACAGTGACTGTGGTCTTTCTAGTGTTAAGTAGCTTCACCTTATTTAATTAAGGTTTTCATATTATCACCCAGGTGAAGCACGGGCAAAAATAATTTTCCGTGGTACAGCCAGGTGGAGTAGGCAGGTGGACCAAGAGATAAACAAAAACAAAAAACAACAAACACAAAAAACAGATAAACATGCTAAATTGAATTAGCACCGAGTTAATGTAAAAACAAGTTTTGTATACATTTTTGTTTTTACTGTCCCACTGTGGTCCTACTCTACGCGTCATTTGTAAAATTTTGACAACAAAGGAAATGTTTCAGTGTGTCATTCCACATGATAGTGTTTGCGTGTTTACTAAAGGACCTATGTTTATGTACGTCATTTTAAGCTACCTAAAAACACAACCCCAGCTTTGAGTTCATCGAATAAAAACAACACTTATCTTTTGTTGCTATAACAACTTTAACGTTGACTGTCATAACAAAAATGAGATTATCTGCAAAACGTACGAGTTGATATGCTGCATGAGTCATCAGCCGATATGTACTGCCGAGGACATCGATATCAAAGAAGAGGAAGAAGAAGGGGAATGACGAAAGTGTACGGTGGTGAAGAGCTGGATTAGGTTGTACAGATGAATTTTATTGATGATTCATATTTATTTCTGTAAATTAGTTTTAAACAACACTCTTACACGTCACATCATGTTGTTTTAAAACTAGAAGGAACTAGTGTTTCAAACATGACTACTAATAAAAAAGCCGAAACAAACTCAAAGGTCTCTAATGGTCTCTCTCTTTTAAAGTCTACAAATGTATCAAGTCATATGAAAACCAAGCAAATTAGTGTCTGAGATGCTCTTTTGCAGAAAAAACTGTAGGGTTGTCCGGACAGATCCACTCAAATCTGTAGAAATTTGAGTGAACCTGTCCAATCAGTGCAAGCAATTGATCGTGATCGTGTGGTTCGACTCATAATCTTAGGAGCTCAACGACAGAGAAGATTTAAAAAAAGCAAGCACTCGCATGTCAACTGCTGATTGACTGAATTATTATCAACGAGTTCAGTAACAACAATTCGACACGTTGTAGATCTCTAGATTTTAGTTTTAGAAGCCAGCTGCTGAAGTTCTGGCGCGTAATCTTATATCTGAAAACAACAATATTTTTTCTTATTTCTTATCGTAGGACTTTGTATTTTGTAAATTTAGACACAGTCACGTTTTTATAACAGGCGACCCAGTAAAATGGTTCTGATGACGTTAGCGTTAGCCTATACACAACGAATCATAAAGATATCTGTGTGAAATTAAACTGAGCACATGTTAAGGAAATAGGTATTTTATTTATTTATTTTCACTTAACTTAACTTATAAGCATGAAGAAACACACAGATCTTCTTTTATCATTTTCTTTAGAAATGTAAATGATTATCTATCTTTACTACAACTATCATCATCATCTGTTTAGCCTTTTCCCAACATCTTGAGTCTATTCTTGAATGAATCTTGATAATTTTTCAGTTTAATGTATTTTACATGGAGCGACTTTTAGGTGTCTGGCTCGAATCGAAATCGACGAATTACAGCAAGAAAGAAAATGCTTTCTGACTGTATGCAAATTGATGGTGACCTATCTACGGCTGAACTCGACAACCGTTACTTAACCTTGAAAATCGACCCGTGCTTCACGACAGACTATAATGTTGTTACTGTTGTCTCTGATTCTAATGTAATTATCTCTAATATGATTACGTATATAAGATTGTGTTTTTCTTTATTCTCAATCAGTTGCATGCTGGGCACATGCAACTGGTTCAAGCCCAACCAGATTCTACACCTAATTATATCGCTCATTTGACCTTTGCAATCAAACTATTTTGTGTGATACATACGCTTATCACATAGCACATGCTATATCGTATAATAACGTATTTATCAGAATTTAAAAAATCTCTATTCAGGTTTTCTTCTATATATAGGTACCTACAACATAGTAAAGTGCAGCCATTAATACTAAATTAAGGTGTGTCTTCTCACAAAACCAAAAATTCAAACATCGTTGTCTTCCATACATCAGCAAACAAGTCCAATCCCACGAGCGACATTACTATACAGGGCCTGGCCCTGCAGTCTCTACACTAATAACGACGCTACGAATGTCGTTAAGTCGAGAAATCGTAGACTTTCTGTATTCGATTTTCAGCTTTATTTCAACAGCATAAGGTTGAAAATCTATCACAGAATTTTACGATTTTACGAGTTAGCGACAGTCGTAGCGTCGTTATTAGTGTAGAGACTGCAGGCCCTGCAGTCTCTACACTAATAACGACGCTACGAATGTCGTTAAGTCGAGAAATCGTAAACTTTCTGTAATAGATTTTCAGCTTTATTTCAACAGCATAAGGTTCAAAATCTATTAAAGAAAGTTTACGATTTTACGACTTAGCGACAGATTTTTATCGTTATTTAGTGTAGAGACTGCAGGCCCAGGGAACCGTTTGGACGTTCCACCTTGTCTGTTATAAATAGGTACATAATCTCACGCCTTTCTCCCAGGGGGTGGGCAGAAGCCACAGAACGCCACCTACTACGATCCTTACATACTCGTTCGGTCCTTCCACCTCGTGCATGTGCACGCATCTGTATGTTATAATTTTATAAAAACAAGAGACCTATATGGCGTCTATTTTATCATGTTTGCAGGTAAAAATCTTTACGAGATAAAACTATCTTAGATATCAACAACTGATATTTATCTGTCTGGTGTTAAAAAAGCAGAAATTATACTCTATCACATCCTTCTCGTAAAGCTGTTTCATCGAACTTGTATAGATTAAAGAACCGGATAATACTGCTTTGTTTCTAAATAATAATTCTAACCGAGATAACAATTAACGTGTTTTTGATTTAAATTCACATTTTCTCTGCTCATAATATTAAATGCTTATTCGAAATGTTGTACCTACTTGTCAAAGTATTCTATTAAGGGGACGGTGAACGAACATTCTCCATACAAACGTAATACCAAAATCATTCGCGATACGAACATATTACCAACTTAAAATTATGTTATTCGGAAACAGACGATATTTATTTAGGTTCCTATTAAACTTTTTTTTTTAAACATTTACTATTTACGAAATGCAAGCGAATTGCTATTTACTATTGACGAAATGCAATTCGCTTGCATTAAAAGAGCGAGAGAGAGAGCGGCAGTAAAAGATTGCTATGAGAGGCAAGAGAAAGACCTTTGCTACGGGTTGTTCGAAAGAGATACCGCGGCCCCGGAACATAAAGGGCTAAGAAGGAACATGTGTGGTTTTTAGTCAGTAGAGTACACTCCCTTCCACTCCGCCTTGAGCGGGAGGAGTCATTTGATGAGTACCCACCCACCATAAAAAAAGGGAAGAGAGAGAGAGAGCAATGTGGGAAATGCCCGGAATCGAAACCATGACATGTTCCGCAGTCGCACCACTAGACCAACGAGACTGTCGAAAAAAGTTAAATAATTATAGTTTTTATTCAAATATTTATCGTATCCTGGACGGACGTTGATGGTACGGTTGGCGCAGTGGTAGAGCGACAGTGGCAACCATGTGGCAACGGTAGTGTATGTGAAACTGAAGATCTTGCACCTACCGAATACCAAAAAATAAATATTTCACATAACAAAACATAAACTCACGCCCTTTTCCCATAGGGGTAAACAGAAACCACAGAACGCCACCTGCTACGTTCCCACATAGTTCGTTTGCCTCGTCCACATTCATACATCTGGTTGCGAATATTATTCTATTCTATTCTTTTTATACACGTAGATAAGTTTGTACAATTGTTTACTTACGTATCTTAATTATAGGTTAGTAATACCTAATCGTGAAGTAATCAGTGGAAAATTAAAGCATTTCTTGTAGGTAAAAATTTTAGTTCTGCATAATAATTATGATAAAAATACGAGGTCAGATGTGTGGTACTTGCAACCGGTGTGCGTGTATGATCAGATGTATACACAAGGCAGAAGGAATATGTAAGGAGTGTAGCAGGTCTGGGGCTGCGGGTTGTGAAAGAGTTGTGTGTGCCCGGATACAATGGGTTAAGAAGGAACATGGGTGGTTTTCAGTCAGTAGAAGTCTGACACTCCCTTCCGCTCCGCCAAGAGCGGGAGCGGGAGGAGTCAATTCATGATTTCCCATCCCTCCTCTCAAAAAAAAGGAGTGTAGCAGGTGGTATTCTGTGGATCGCTCCCTATTACAATGGGACTACTGGCGAAATGTGTGTGTTCTCTTAGGCACACCTCTACCAAACCTTCAGAGGATTATAAGCGTGATGTTCCTTATGTTATGTAAATATGATACAAAAGATAAGGCTTTATTGCACTACGATCACAAGACGTTTTTATATTTTACTAGATTTTACCCGCACCTTGGTTAGTAGGTATATGTTGGTTGGATGGTTTTATTGAATCGTAAACAAATGCGAGCATGCACTCAACAAGTTACCAAACGTTCCTGGCAATCGGTTGTATGGACAGTATGTAGGTGCACACTGGGAAAACAACACATTCACTCGTACTTAAATACCTTAAAAACAAGGTCTGTGATTAGATAACTGTCACTCTTCAGAAATGTCGTTGGACTCAAACGATTAAACAAATCTGAATGAAAGAGTTCCCGCTAAGATAGAATAACAAAACATTCAAATAACTTGATAAAAACAAATGAAGCTGTTGTTTACTCATATAATTATATCTAACTACTTCTGCCATACTTCTATGTTAGAAGCCGCTACTGTACTAAATAACAGATAATGAATTGTATATACAACGCATACATAAACTCACGCCCTTTGCCCATGGGGGTAGGATGAAACTACAGACCACCATCTGCTACGATCCTTACCTACATACTCCTTTTGCCTCGTCCACATTCATACATCTGGTCATACACGCACCACGTACACCACGTACCTAATACCAAAATCATTTGCGATTCGTGAATATTTCCAACTGTAACTGTTACTGTTGTATACTGTTATTCAGATTTAGACAGTACTAGCTGTTGCCAGCGGCTTCGCCCGCTACAACTAGAAAATTATCCCACGGGAAGATAAAATCGGGATAAAAACTATCCTATGTGTTAATCCAGGTTATAAACTATCTGTGTACCAAATTTTAACCTAATACGATCAGTAGTCTTGCGTGAAAGAGTAACAAACCATCCATCCATACATAAAGGAATCAAAGGCCAACCATTCAAGAGTCATACATTCAAAGGCAAACCATTCAAGAACCAACTATACAGGAATCACCTATACAAAAGCCAACCATTCAAGAACCACCCAAACAAACAATAAAAACTGCACAAATCATTCAAGCATCAATCGCACTTACATACTTTCGCGTTTATAAAATTAGTAAAATTTATAGGCATTTGTTTAATTTTTAATAATTAAATAGGTAACATAACATAACAACATAACATATTTAGTCAAAATTAGAATACACCCACGACTTCACACGAGACAATTACACGAGACGAATTATACGAGATAATTTGGTTACAATACAATGTTACAGTTAAAACAGTCCACCCAAAAACCTATGTAGAGACATACTCGTACCATCACATTTTAAGACATGCGCTGCACTTTATTAAATTCTAAACACCTGCTTAGATAAAGACCTCTAAATTTAAATAAATTCAATATTCAAATCCGCTAAAATAAGCATCGTCTAAATATATGTCTGATGCAAGAATATGTGGACGGATATCATTCAATATAGGTACAATGCAGCGTGGTGTTTTTTAACGTCAGCATGGTTAGGCAGCCCCCCCGCGGATGTCACCGATTGCGTCAGGCAATTGGCCACGGAGTGCGCCCGCGCCGCGCCGACAACGCCAGACGCTCACGCAGGTACGCGCACGGCCGCATGCCATGTCGCCAAGCCCACGATATAAGCATAATAACTTGCATCAGCCACACGTGTTTATCGTTGCATTAGTTATACAATCAGTAACAGCCCGCAGTTTTCTCTACATTGCTTTCTTCAGTACACACTAAATTTGTTTCCGTAAACAATAATTTAATGTTTTGTAATAATTGCGTAAGTGCCAATTTTTAGATTATTGCTGAACTTTTAAGGTCAACAGAATTAAATAAAGTTGATAAAAAGACCCAATATGTCTCAGGCTTGATGAAGATGAGAGGGAATGGAGCTCATCACCATAGATGTTTGCATTAATAACAATACATCCAAACTATTGCCCGTAATTCTACCCCTATACACACGATAGTGAATCCTCTAGGAACAGTAGGAACGTATCCTTCCAATTTTTGTTCCTGCATCTCAGAATGATTCTCAGAATGATACTCTAACTCAGTATGGTAAAGATGCAAAGATTCTACTTAGAAATAAGATAATTATTATTGTACTTATCTTATTTCTAAGTATATAGGATCCAAAGTTAAAGTAACGCACTTTCCTCCCGTATGAGTTCATCTCGATTTCCTGATAAAATGACATACTATCACGCCCATTATTATAACGGTCGCGTGATTAGAAAGAGGTCACTAAAGGTGTACCGTGTATTCATAATCGTGAGCTAATGACTGAGCAAGTCACATTATGTGTCGAGCCGGGGGAGTAAAATCGCAATCGTAGAACCTGTATTCAGTTTAGTTAGCTGATTTACAAGCCCGTATTCCCTCCTATAGAGGAGACCTTAGTCCCTGCAGTGGGAACATTATAGGATGATGATGATGATCGTCCAGTTTCTGTCACCATTTCAACAATCTGCTCTCGATCTCAGGTCCATCTTACGACGACTACATGTCCGACGTCAGAGTGACCATATAGGTACTTCAACATAATACTCCATCAGGCCTCATGGCCTTTCTATTGCACAGCCTTCCTTATTTCATCAATACTTTTCCTCACCAAGCTCATTAAATTACACATAAAAATTTAAAACATAAAACCCCTAGAGATACTAATAAAAACATCATTTTCTAGGAGGAACCATTACTATGCATAGCACTTGTGATTCAGTGTTGTATAAAATCAATTGACTGTTCCTTAGCATAGACATCAGCGTTCAATTTGTATCATTACTATTTTCCCATAATTAAAATAAAGAGCACCCCCCATAAAACATTTTTTCGAGACCACACCATGTAACACAACACTTTTACACCAAAATATTGCAGGTTTATTAAACAAACAAGAAGAATTAGAAATATGTCTTAATCAATTTCAAGAACAAGGTACCTCCATTGATATTATTTGTCTCACTGAAACTTTTATTAAATCAGGGGACGAGAATAATATTTTTATGAAAGATTATAATGTAGCAAGTAACTTTTCTAGAAAAAATTAAAAACGCGGCGGAGTTTGCATATTAACTAAAAAATCTATAGCTTTCAAACAACTTAATATTTGCGATAACATGTCAATTGAAAAACAATTCGAATGTTGTGGAGTAGAAATTCCAGCCATGAAATGCATTATTATATGTATTTATAGGATCCCAAATTCTAGCACAAAAACATTTTTACATAAATTAGAAATATTACTTCACAAATTAACTTCACACAGGAACAAAAAGATTATCATAGCATCAAAAGATTATCATAGGATATTAATATCGATACAATTAAGTCAAGTATTGCTTCAGAAGACTTAAAAGGCATCCTATTGAATAACAACTTACAAATACACATTAATAAACCAACGCGTAAAGATTCATGCATAGATCACATATTTAGTAATATTAAAAACGCGAAAGGTAAGGTTCATCCGTTATTTATTATCACAACACTGGCCAAACTCTTTCTTTTTCGACAGAAAAAGAACAAAGACTGCCCTTCTGGTTTGAAATGAAAAGGGACTTCAGCTCTGAAAATACCATAAAGTTTAAAGACATCATGTCCAAATTATCGTGGTCCGAAGTATTTGAACAAGAAAATTTCAATCAAGCGTTTAATATATTTCATGAATCTCTACAATTGTATTATAATCTTAGCTTCCCAATAAATAAAGTAAAAGTACATTCTAATGTTAAAGCTCCGAAGTGGATCACTAAAGGGCTGAAAGTCTCAGCTTATCACAAAAGAACACTAAGATACCGGTGCTACAAAGATTCCACGAACGAAAACTAAAATGCCTATAAAATATATGATAAATTATTTAAAAAATGTATATCTAATTCTAAAAAACAAAATAACGATACGTATGTAACAAAGGCAAAAAGTAAATGTAAAGCTACCTGGGACATAATAAAAAATAAAACAGATGATACAAAAACATATGAAACTATAAAATCAATAAACTCTAACAATGAAAACATAGAAAGCCCAAAGAAAATTGCAACAGCCTTTAACGATTACTTTATCTCCATCACAAACAAGGACAATCATACTCGCCCCAACTACAAATTAATAGACTCGCTCTACTCCACTATTTATTTAAAACCAACTCAAACTCTAACTCAAACTCAAATATTTTATTTCAATTAAGCCATTACAGGCACTTTTGAATGTCAGAAGGACGGAAGAATAACGAAACTACGAGTGCAATACGTCATTCCGAAAGCCACCACGCCGAACCACACGCCACCGAATGCCCGCAACAACGAACACTGCGAGCACGAAAGCACGCAGCGACGCAAACCGCAACAACGAATGCTCGAGACCCCGAAACACGGAACAACGAATGCACGCCGCAACGTGCAACCGCCGCCCCGCGACCCGGAGCCCCGCACACCCGCCGCCACGGCACACGCCGCCGCGCGCCCCCGCACCCACAGCAATCGCCGCCGGTAACATCCGGCGCCGCGCAGCCCGATGCAGCAACTCCCGAAACGACGCATTGCACTCCTACGCTACAGTCACAATCACAAGGCATAATAACTTGTGAAAGTACTGTAGTTGCCAGTTCCCTAACGTAGATCTCATGAAGAAGAACGGGCAAGAAACTCCATGGACACTCTTTTAAATCAGAATTTGTTACAAAATCTTGGTACATTACATCATTCATGTTGAGATGGTATATTATGTGAGAACTATGTAGCAAGACGTGCAAGTAAGAGCGTCCAGAGTAAAAAGATATAAAAAACAAATCAAAGAAAAATATATAAACCATGGCAGCTAAGAGATGACCAGTCTCCACTGACAGCGCCCGTTCACGAACATGACGCATGGATCAGCACCATCTAACTCAACCATTTTGAAGGGAACCAAATGATCCGACACACCCGCCACCATCAGCGAGACATTTGAGTGAGCATGACATTCTCCCAGCCACCAGGGCAACGTCACTAAAATATAACTAAATGTAAAATGTAAAAAGTGGCTTTATAGTACATAGTACTCACACATGTGCCATGCAATTATACAATATTAAGACATTGAATCTATACAATGCAAAGATATTTTTACAATCTTCTGCAGCCTCTACACTAACTTCACATGGTAGTCGATTTATTTGCCCCTAAGGTTGTGGAGCAGGACCAGCATTGAGCCAAGCATTTTTATCATCAATGTAATCCCCCAACTTATAGCATGAAGCAGCAACCTCATCTCATGAAGTTTGGAGAACCATTAATTCATTAAACAACACCAGAGCTGTTGGATACGACTGCATTTCAACTAGTATACTTAAAACATGCAGTAAAGAACTAGCAGAAGTTCTAAGTCACCTAATAAATTTGTCTTTTACACAAGGAACTTTTCCAGAAAAATTCAAATTATCAGTAGTAAAACCATTCCATAAGAAAAACTCCAAACTAGATATGAATAATTACAGACCCATTACGTTAATCCCGATTATATCAAAAATCTTTGAAAAAATGCACTCTCGTATTATAAATTTCTTAAACAAATTTAACGTCATATTAAATAATCAAAATGGGTTTAAAAAAAATAAGTCCACAACACTAGCTGCATTCTCTCTAATCCAAAAAATAACTGAAAATATCGATAAACGTAATAAAGTTGCTGCAATATTCTTCGATATGAGCAAAGCCTTCGATTTTGTAGATCACAAAATCTTACTCAACAAATGCGAGCTATACAGATTTCGTGGTAAAGCATTGGAATGGATTAAAAGCTATTTAAGCAATAGAAAACAATGCGTTGAAATTAATCACTTAGATGATAAATTAGTGTCTACCCCATTTAGATCAACTTTTGAAAAAAACGAATTCGGATTCGCCGGTACGCTGCCCTGGGGTACCCCAGGGCAGCGTACTAGGGCCCCTTCTTTTCTTAATATACATCAATGATGTTCCTCAAGTAACAGCTCATGAATGTATCCTCTTTGCAGACGACATATCGGTTATTGTACCAGAACAACCTGGTATTAATTACGAAAGCTCATTAAATTACACCATAGATTCAATAATGAACTGGTTAAAGGACAACAACCTAACAGCTAATGTCTCCAAAACCAAAATTCTACAATTCTCGAATTATAATAGCACTCAAATACAAAATTTAGACTTACAGTACAATAATGTTAAAATCGAAGATGTCCTTGACACAAAATTCTTAGGCATTACGTTAGACAGACACTGCAATTGGAAACCACACACAAACCGCATTTGCTCAAGCCTAAACAAATTTGTTTTTGCACTTAGAAGACTTAGAAAATTGTCAAGTCTAAAGACTGCTATGACTGCGTACCATGGCTACGTTGGATCATTGCTCAGATACGGTCTGCTTGTGTGGGAACTCCACCTTTACAAAAAAAAGCGTTTATAACGCAAAAGAAATATATCAGAGCCATCTGCGGCGTTGGACCTCTCGAGTCATGTAGACCTCTTTTCAAGAAATTAGGGTTGCTAACACTTACTAGTTTATACATTTTTGAAGTGGGCATGTTTGTTAAAAAGCACCCAAACCTGTTCACTAAAGCTTCAGATAATAAAAAGTTTATCTCTAGAGATCCCACCAAACTGGCCATAACAAGATGTAGAAGCACACTCTTCCAGAACAATTGCTATAGCATGTCGGTCAAAATCTTTAATAAAATACCCAAAGTAATCAGAGAACTACCAATTCATTATTTCAAAAGGAAACTGAAGAAATGGCTCCTCAATAATATTTTTTATACAATAAATGAGTTTCTAACATACAAACCCATTTCTAATAGTAAAGTAACTTAAGTTCCTATTTTATTTTATTGATGTTTTGTTATTTGTTAGGTGTTATTTTATTTGTGTTAGTTGTTTTTGTTAGGTGTTATTTTGGTCGTATAACTTGTTTTTTTTCAATTTTATTACTTTATTGATTCATTTTAGATGCTCTGAACATTATTGTCAATAATGATATTTTATTTTTCTTAACTGTTTTATGCACTTATGTAACTAGATAAGTGCTTAAATTACGAGTAGGTACTAGGTGTTTTAATGTAATTTAATTTTAAGTTTGCATGCTGAATGTAGTAAGCGAAATATGTGAAACTTTTTTATTTTTAAGACCATATTGTACCATATTTCAAGCAAATAAAGAATCTATCAATTGATTTGTTTACCAAACTATTTAGAGCCTCTAATAAGGTGATCCTCAAATGTACAATAATAACACGGCAATAAACGTTTCTTATAGATTTATTTTTTGCCACGACCTAACTATCGCGGGGTCATTCTTGGATAGATTGTTCGTGGGTATCGTTTAGCCGGCTTATCGTTTTGAATGGACTTGTCTGGGAATAATTATCTAAATCAATCAATCAAAATCACGTAATTCGAGATTTCAGAACCAAATCCTGAATATCTGAGACGTTGTTTGCTGCTTAATCCTGACTAGTGTATTCAATCTTGACAACAAAAAACATGCATGCAAGAGGATAGACCAGGTACATAGGCGTAGACATGTTTTTTTTTGTAATCTGGGTTATTTCTCATAACTCTACCGATATCGTTCGTACAATAGTGCACATGTGAAAAAGGTCTAACGGAGAAGTTGTTCTTCTATTTACCCCAGATAAAGTGACAGTTTTATTTTATAATGATGACCTGCTCATTATTACAGGTGGTTTTGAACCGGTATCTTCGCTAAAACCTATTTCGAAGTTCACAGTTAATAAATTCATAGCATAATTTGGCATTCGATATATTTTTTACATTCTACGTTTAAGGAGTTTAATTAGAAGGTTCAAAAAGCTAAAAGTCGAAATAACAAGGCCAATTTTGTTGACATTGCCCCGCAATCGATTTGTTTGTTGTCATCAGATCGGAAGCACCGGCAAGCCAAGCCACGGCCACGACATCGGGTGAAAACATTACATCAGCCGCGAGGTCTTCGGTCACACCTTTGATATTTAGGATAGTTGTAACTCTTACAAACGATTGCTAAGCCAAACAAATGTCTACGCAGCAAATTCTGACTTGTTTTTGGAATTTTATTACTTTTTTAATTAAGGTTATATTTGAAACAGAAAGAAGAACAAGCATTACTGAGCATTTTTGTGGATACTTCTGTTGCCCAGTTTGAAGTCATAAGTTTTTAAAATGTATAAAAATTAACCAGGGAGGTTTTAGGCCTTCCCAGGATGGAACAACATTAATGCCCTGGCGTGTGCTGTGTGACCTAATTCTCTGGATGTGATATCTGCTTACTACTTAGAACTTGGAGAAAGCCATGTCAGCCAGCTTGCCACACTTGACTCTGTAGAGCGCAGAGCCAGGAGGCTAATTGGTGACGATAAGCTGGTTATCAAGCTACATAGCCTGGCCCACCGTCGCAAAGTCGCATGTCTGTCGGTCTTCTACAGACTGTACTTCGGAGAGTGTGCGCAAGAGCTCCACGAGCTGATCCCACCATCTCCCTTCTTCCATCGGGAGACTAGACGTACTGCAGGGTATCACCGATACCTAGTCGACATTCCACACATTCGAACGAAGCGCTTTGCTGGGTCCTTTATTATGCGCACAGCCAAGGAGTGGAATTCCCTGCCTGCGTCGGTTTTTCCGAGTTCATATAACCCTGATCTGTTTAAGTCGCGAGTAAACAGGCTTCTACTGGGTAAGCTCGTTCCATCGTCGACATCATCTCTGCCCTCAGGGCAAGATTGAAATCAAGAGCAGGCCCATTTATAAAAAAAAAAAAAAAAAATGTCCCATGGAAGTGTTTCCGCTAATATAATAATTACTTATGAAAATAAGGAGAAAGGCCAACTAACTTTTAACCAAAATGGAAATTAACTAAATACCTGTTTTAATGTTATTCGCGTGTAAGCGTTTTTAATTTAAAAAGCAGTGCCTACTAGCTCTCTAATGAAGAAGAAACTAAATAAAAAAACCGTTTTGTTGGAATTTGAACACGTTTCTTTGACTAACCAATCAGTCTATTTCCGCAGTTGGATTTAGATGCTAACATATTATATTAAACGTGTCTTCTAATGTGATTAAAGATCTGCTTAGTTCTAACGGCATTCAAACACCAAACACCCAAAGAGAAACGGGTAGAGGAAATTACATCATAATAAGAAAATAATACGAATTGCGTTAAAATTCGTAAAATGGTCACAGACGCAGTTACTATTATGAAAGGTCTATTTTACACTTTTTAACGCAATTCATATTATGATCTGCTAAAGTGGTCATTTTAGACCCCAGTTATTTCCAGTACAAAAATATTCTACATTTTTTTTTTAATTTCTAGGCCTAGCCCGCAACTCACTCAACAATAACTTTTGGAGTTGAAAAAAGATGTCTAAATAAACTTTAAACATGGAACCTGTCAACCTGCTTTTAAGAAGGCTCGTCAATGAAATACATTCTTAATACATACCTAAGTAACCTTGGTCAGAGTTACTTGATGCAATAAGCACTTATTCCAATATTTGAGACGTATAAAATGTTCGATATCTCGGGCACTGTCACGGCCTCAGTGTATGGTCATCATCTGACTCCTGACCTGAGATCACCCAGTGATATTTGCTCCAATTTCGACCGGATTGCGCCTGATCACTGGATTGGGACATGCGGACAGAGCGTATCAGACAGCGTGTATGTGCAATATGACTTTAGGTATTGTTACGGACTGTAGGGTTTGTTATACCTACTGAAAATATACTACCCGTATGGTTTGAGGAGCCATGTCTTATATTTAAACGAAGATAGATGTTCAGTCACGAGCAATGTGTATAGTATACCTACCTACACTTGACAAAGTCAAACGCGGAGTTGTTGTGAAATAACGACTGCAACTTTGGCATATGACTAACTTCTTAATATGGTTTCCAAAATATTTTACGTTACCTAAATGAAAGTGAAATTAATACAATACGCGAAAATTGCTTCTAAATGTTGCTAAGTATACATATACATACATATTGGTGATGGCAGAATGTTTAGTAGTGAATGAGACGATTTAACAGGCCTTTCAGGCGATTCTCCAGGATTTTGAAGTATATAGTAATTTACAATGTGTTTTAATCCCATATGGTCATGGGGCAGAATCTGACCCAGTTAACGATAGTCTTCCTACAAAAACCAAATTAGTTTTATATTGTTAAGTATTAACCTACACTAAATTTAAGATGGTTTTTTTTTTTTAACCATGGGAATAAAATGTTATAGATGAATAAAAAATAGATAATAAATGTATAGATAAAACAATTTCAGTGAAGCATTCTGTTAAATAAACAAAAGAAGCGTTCGCGTCAGCGTCGTCTGCTACGCGGACGATACGCTGGTGCTGGCACAGGAGGGGTCGTACGAGGCGGCGGCCGAAACGATGACGCGCGGGGTTGCGATAGTCGTCGAGAGGATCCGGCAGCTGGGTCTCGAGGTGGCACTTCACAAGTCGGAGGCCATGGGCTTCCATGGACGTGGGTAACTGCTGCCGTCGGGATCCCAGCTAACGGTGGGAGGGGTTCCCATCGGCGTCGAGTGTACTTTAGCTCGTCCTCGACAGCCGGTGGAACTTCGTGGAGCACTTCCGATGTTTGGCTCCCAGACTGGAGTGGGCTGGGGCTGCCTTCAGGTGGCTCTTACCCAATTTGGGGGGGCCAAACGCCTCCTGCCGGAGGCTCTATGCGGGGATCGTGCGGTCCATGGCCCTCTACGGGGCCCCGGTGTGGGCGCGTGCTTTGACGAAGCGGGCCGCCCACTACTTGAACGCGCCCCAAAAGGTGCTGGCCGTTAGGCTAGTCCGTGGGTAACGCACGATCTCCCGCGAGGTGGCGAACTTCCTTGCCGGATTGCCGCCATGGGATCTGGGGGCGATAGTCCTCGCGCGCCTGCGTGAATGGCGCGCGGAGGCGCTACACCGGGGGGTCACTCCGTTGCCGCGGCAAATTGCCGCTCTGCGAAGGACCTCCCGGTGTGATCTCATGGCGGCATGGAGACAGCGACTGTCGCAACCCCGTGCAGGGCATGCCATGATAGTGGCGGTAAGTCCCCTCTTTGAGGAGTGGCTAGAGAGGCGCCACGGTGCCCTCACCTTCCGTCTGACGCAGGTCCTCACCGGACACGGATGTTCCTGGAGGTACCTGCACCGAATCAGGCGGGAAGGAAACGCCCGGATGCTTCCACTGCGAGGATCGGCCGGAAGACACGGTGGAGCACACTGTGGAGGTGTGCCCTGCTTGGGCGGAGCCCCGCCGTGTTCTCGTAGTGGCGATCGGCGGCGGAAACCTCTCGCGTACGGCCCTGGTTTTTTGTCTTGGGCCCGACATCAAGATCAAGTAGATACGCCTGCAAATAGATACAATTATTTCTGTGACATTGATCATGTCGAAAGTTGAAGTCGGTTTTATTTTTTGTAAAAAAGTTTTTATTTTTCACTTTTTAATGGTTCACATGTGCTTACCCCTTCACAACGTACCAGCGTGATGTTATGTTATGAACTGGTGTAAACAATAGACAGACATGAGATTTCAGCAATCCCAGTCCATTTGCTATCATTTATTGAGGAGTTCCGTTGCCTATCTCCGAAGATCTTCATCAGATCTTCACCAAATTGAAATGGAACCACTTTCAGAAAGTACTCTTCCAAAAATGGGGGAGAAATCAGGTAACATACATTAAAAAAAAAACCTCCTCCTTTTTTGAAGTCGGTTAAAAACTTAAAAACTCTTCTATACTTGTTTTGTTGTTTGTATTTTTTTTTCAAATCATGTTTACTATCAAGAAACCAATAAAATGTACTAAGTCTTGTTATAATTAACATAATCACTGTTTTTTTAATTTTTTAGATTAATGGTTTTTTCCCGGTATCTGCGTTAATGCGACATATATATTCGTAAACTAGAGACGTTTATCTAAACATCCTACCTATTTTTTTTTCTGTAGGCTCTGGGTATAGGTTCCATACTTAGTTGCCCAATGACCTTTACAGGAGTGGTGGCTCCTCAATTTAGAGGTATGAATGGGTGAACTATATTATTATAGGGTTCCAGGGATTACATTACAGCCCATACAGGTGTGATGTTAAGTAATCTAATGCTACAAATTGGTGTGTGAACATTGTGAACGAGTAAAACTGAATCAAAACGTTGCGACTTTGGCCTCGTTTTATGAGGTGACGAATATAATATTATGTGAACCTTACCAGATGGGTGTATTGTTCGCCTGTTAATCTATACTTATAATAAATCTGTAGAGAGGTCAATTCTGTACATGATATATATTTTCAAAATAACTATCAGGGGGTAATTAGTGATCGATACTGATGCCAAAAATGCAATCAGTAAAATTTTTGTCTGTCTGTCTGTCTGTCTGTCTGTCTGTCTGTCTGTCCTCCTGTCTGTATGTTCCTTATAGAAACAAAAACTACTCGACGGATTTTAACGAAACTTGGTACAATTATTCTTCATACTCCTGGGGAGGTTATAGTATACTTTTCATCACGCTACAATCAATAGGAGCAGAGCAGTGAAGGGAAATGTTGGGAAAACGGGAGAAGTTGCTCCATTTTTTAAGCTTCCGTCGCGTGTGCAGCCTTAATGGTTAAAGCTACATAGAAATCATTTATGGCGGAAATGTTCTACATAAAATTATCTAAAAAATATTGCACAACAGCATATGTCTATCTTTTATGGTTGACTCACAATAACACGTGTAACTCCCGATAGCTTAGCAGTTCGGAGCTTTCTTTGTTTACTCTTACGTTTATAATAATACTCTCACTCATCCCTAATTAAAAGAAGTTAATATTATTACCTATTCAATAAAAAAATAATCATACGCTTTAATAAAATACGCTAATAAGCCATTGCGCGGCGTCTGAATCATGCCATAAGGATTATTTTTGTGTAACGGTTGCCGCGCTCGACGCGGGTCGTGGCTGTTGATGCGTTCAGAGCGTTCGACCTTATTGACAGACAATAATTGATTTTAACAAACAATGCTTATCAGCGCGACTTTTAGTCTTTAAATAGTTTATTTGAATTTCTTTTGTTGTTATTTTATAAAATAGGTATTAGTTGTTTCGGTAGTGTTTCAATATTCGTTCAAATAACAAATTATTAATAGTTTGCATTTTATTTCCTTTTAGGTGAAGTAGTAGTAGAAGTAGAACGCATAGATTTTAAGATACCGATAGGTAAGTTTTGGCTAATTTATGTTCAATTTTATTTTTGTATTATGTAGGTAAAAGCGTAGATACTTTTATTAGCCCGTCGGGGCCGCGGATTTTAGTACTAGAACTACTAGATGACGTGGCCTCGGCACAAGGGCAAAGAAGGAACATGGGTTCGGTTTTTAGTCAGTAGAAGTCTGACACTCCTCTTCGCTCTGCCCATTGCTCTTTGATGATTTTCCACCAACCAAAAAAAAAAAAACTTTTATTAATTATAGTAGTTATAGGTAGTAGTAGTTGTAAGTGAAGTAGGTATAGGTAGATGGTATTGCACAGGCGTTTCAGCTTTATTTTCATTTCTTTTTTTGTTGTAAGTTGTACATATTTCTGGGTATAATTCTATTAGAATATTTTAGTTTAAATAGGCACTTAGATTTTAAGTGTAAGGTAGCTATAGTTAGGACCTCTATCGTAGGTTATTTTGTTACCTAGGTAACTGACAGCCTTTCCGTTACCGTCGATTAAAAATAAAATACACAATGACACCTAAAAAACGCCACTGAACCGTGAAGAAGGACATATGGTACCTACTTTTTTACGAAAAACGACGGAAACGCGGACGAAGTCGCGGGCAAAAGCTAGTTAATAATATAATAAGTGTTTGCATACAATAACAGTATCAATAAGATAAATAGTATTTCGTGACCATAAATTAATGATTGACGTGAGAAAAATCGTTTTTCTTGCGAAATACGTAGCTACGTAAGTTTTAATGATCGTATAATTAATACCCTTGACAATAATTTTAGTAACTGGTTTGTTTTATTTCATTAATATTTAACAAACTAGTTAAATATTTATGAACTAGCTTTTGCCCGCGACTTCGTCCGCGTTTCCGTCGCCTTTCGTAAAAAAGTACTTACCAAATGTCCTTCCTCACGGTTCAGTGGCGTTTTTTAGCCGGCATTGTGTATTTTATTTTTAATCGACGGTAACGAAAAGGCTGTCAGTTACCTAACAAAATAACATACGATAGAGGTCCTAACTATAGCTACCTTACACTTAAAATCTAAGTGCCAATTTAAACTAAAATATTCTAATAGAATTATACCCAGAAATATGTACAACTTACCTACAACAAAAAAAGAAATGAAAATAAAGGTGAAACGCCTGTGCAATACCATCTACCTATACTTACTTCACTTACAAATAAATACCTATAACTACTATAATTATTAAAAGTATCTTATTATTAAAAGTAACATAAATTAGCCAAAACTTACCTATCGGTATCTAAAAAACCATGCGTAGGTACTACTTCTACTTCTACTACTACTTCACCAAGGAAATAAAATGCAAACTATTAATAATTTGTAATTTGAAGGACGAATATTTAAACACTACCAAAACAACTAATACCTATTTTATAAAATAACAACAAAATAAATTCAAATAAACTATTTAAAGACTAAAAGTCGCGCTGTTAAGCATTGTTTGTTAAAATCAATTATTGTCTGTCAATAAGGTCGAACGCTCTGAACGCATCAACAGCCACGACCCGCGTCGAGCGCGGCAACCGTTACACAAAAATAATCCTTATGGCATGATTCAGTATTCACGCGCGACGGCGGCGACGGCGCGATGGCTTATTAGCGTATTTCATGTATAAGTCTGTTGTTTCTATACCGATTACTATGATTATTTTTTTATTGAATAGGTAATAATATTAACTTTTAATTAGGGATGAGTGAGAGTATTATAAACGTAAGAGTAAACAAATATAATCAGAAAGCTCCGAACTGCTAAGCTATCGGGAGTTACACGTGTTATTGTGAGTCAACCATAAAAGATAGACATATGCTGTTGTGGGATATTTTTTTGATAATTGTATGTAGAACATTTCCGTCATATGTGATTTCTATGTAGCTTTAACCATTAAGGCTGCACACGCGACGGAAGCTTAAAAAATGGAGCAACTTCTCCCGTTTTCCCAACATTTCCCTTCACTGCTCTGCTCCTATTGATTGTAGCGTGATGAAAAGTATACTATAACCTCCCCAGGAGTATGAAGAATAATCGTACCAAGTTTCGTTAAAATCCGTCGAGTAGTTTTGGTTTCTATAAGGAACATACAGACAGACAGACAGACAGACAGACAAAAATTTTACTGATTGCATTTTTGGCATCAGTATCGATCACTTATTACCCCCTGATAGTTATTTTGAAAATATATATCATGTACAGAATTGACCTCTCTACAGATTTATTATAAGTATAGATATAGAAGATATAGATAGAAGATATAGAAGATAGATAAATGTTAAACGCTGGCGTGACGACTTAAAAGCGTTTGTGACAAATTGAACGGAGAGAACCGCACGGAGAAAAAATTGAAAGGCTATGGAGGAGGCCTTTGCCCAGCAGTGGAACAATATAGGCCGAGAAAAAAAAATATTAATTAAATATTTTATCTTGAGAAGCTGCGGTTATTTAGAAGAATAGTAGTAAAAAATTAAACGTGCCTTATCAATTGCGTATCGCGCTGTCTGCCATTGAACAAAATTGCAGGCGCAACATCGATAAGACCTAGGTTAATGTAAGCCTTCTTTTTGCCTTTGATGACATTAAATATTCAATTACTAGCTGTTGCCCGCGACTTCGTTCGCGTGGAAATTTTGACTCTTTGGTCTGGAATCGGGACTGCCTCTAGATGTACTATGTCAAATCGAATGCCAAATGCCAATTGAAGCGATTAAACCTGCCCCTGTCGTTAAATCTGTTCCTACCTGACATGTCTTAACTATATTCTATCTCTCTACCAATTTTCAGGTACAAAAAGCTTCGATCAATACAAAAAGCCAAGCATTTCATACAAACATGTGACAGCGATTTTTTTGTGGGAAATCATCAAAAGACTTCTCCCGCTCTGGGCGGAGCGGAAAGGGATTCTCAGACTTCTACTAACTAAAATCCTGCACCCATGTTCCTTCTTAGCCCTTTGTGTCCGGGGCCACGGTATCTCTTTCAAACAACCCGCAGGCCCGGTAGGCGTCAGCCCTTGCTGGCCCCTGCAATGTTGCTGATATCTCTTTGAGGTGTGCGTGGAACACGAACGCGCCGTCAACACGGCCTGTCGTCGTCATAAGACGGACAGACGGTGCACCGTCCGCAGGCCCGACATGTGAGAACCCGCAGACTTCCTTATTCCGGGCATGTCGCAAAATCTGGTCTTAACGACGTCTAATAACTATAAAGTACCATCCTGTCAATATTAAAGTTTGTAACACAAAAAATTAAAGACTTTCGTACAAACTTGTGAGACCCCTTTTTTTTTTTTTGGTGGGTGTAAAATCATCGAATAACCCCCCCCCCCCCCCCGCTCTTGGGTAGAGCGAAGGGGAGTGTCAGACTTCTACTGACTAAAAACCAAACCCATGTTCCTTCTTCGTCCTTTTGTCGGAGCCGCGTTAACCTTTCGACAATCCACAGCCCCGACGAGACTTGTGAGACCCCTTAGGCCTCCCTAATCCGGCCCTGTCATAAAATCTGTTCTTACCAGACGTCTACTAACTATAAACTAAGTCCCTGCCAAAAATGAAGATTGTGGCACAAAAACTGAAGAACTTTCACACTAACTTGTAAGATCCCTTGGACGTACCTAATCCGGCCCTGTCGCAAAATCAGTTCTAAGCAGACGTCTACTAAGTATAAACTACGTCCCTGCTAAAAATCAAGATTGTAGCACAAAAAATAAGGGACTTTCATACAAACTTGCGAGGGCCCTTAGACCACCCTAATCCGGCCCTGTCGCAAAATCCGTTCTTTATGGATGTCTACTAACTATAAACTACCTCCCTGCCAAATTTCATCTTTATACGTCCAGCGATTTCCGAGATTTCGTGATGAGTGAGTGACCTTTCGCTTTTATAGATATAGATAGTGTAGCTGGGCTCTTGGAGTTCCACATCAGCTGTTCCAGATCTTCAAATTTTATACGACAACAGAGAGTGCTCATTAGGTTGAACAACTCTTGCTAAGACGTCATTCCTATATATGTTATAGTTTAGCTGGGCTCTTGGAGTTCCACATCAGCTGTTCCAAATCTTCAAATTTTATACGACAACAGAAAGTGCTCATCAGGTTGAACAACTCTTGCTAAGACGTCATTCCTATGTTATAGTTTAGCTGGGCTCTTGGAGTTCCACATCAGCTGTTCCAGAACTTCGAATTTATTCTCTTTGCAGAAAATGCTCATCACGTGGAACAATTTTTGCTATGGTACCATTTTTGTATCTCTTATATTTAAGCTGGACTGTTGCGGTTCTGCATCAGGTTTTCAAGTTTCCAAGATAAATTATAGCCTATAATATGTTGCCCAGACTTAATAACTATACAACAAAAAAAAAACATTCAAATCCGTTGAGTAGTTCCGAAGATTAGCGTGTACAAACAAACAGACACACAGACAAACAGACAGTTTTTTTTTTGGATTCGTGCTCTAAATTACTGTTCCTAAACCCTCCTCAATTTTTTTTTTTAATAAATTCAATGTACAGACACAGTTTTTTTACTGTTTTATTATAAATATGTTTAAATAGATTATTTATTTTACTAGCTGATGCCCGCGGTTTCGTTATCGCGTAAAAGTAATCTTTTCATGCCCCCTTGCAACCCTTTTTTCGCATTAAAAAGTAGCCTATGCCAATGTCCTTTCTAAGGCTCTAGAATATCTCTGTAACAAATTTCATTTAAATCGATTCAGTAGTTTTAGCGTGAAAGCGCGACAGACAGAATTATTTTCGCATTTATAATATTAGTAAGGAGCTGGATTACGTGTCTGACATCCTCGTGGTTGCAAGCGCTGATATAGTGAGGGCTTGGGTTCGATTTCCATTTTTCGGTTTATTTTTATTTCGGTTTTCCTTGAAACTTTTTTCAGTATAGCTGCCTGGGATCTGGATTTTGCCCGTTTAATGGCAATAGTGTCACACCCTATTTTTTCTTCCCGATTTAAAAAAACTTGCGAAATGTTGTCTATTTTATAGGTCTTTGGGGATTATTGGCGTCAAGTTATTTTATGTTAGCCTGTCTTTTCGTTAGACGATCTAGGTACCTAGTAATTGTGGCTTACAAAGTGCAATGGGCACAAACACACACAAACATTCAGTAAAGTGATTAAAGTAAAGATGAGATGGCGAGATGATGAGACGATGATGAGATGGCGAGTAAAACAGAAGAAGGGAAGAAGAAGACATTCTGTGCCGACCCTAAATGAATTAAGATAACGGTAGAATGATGAGGAAACATGAAAGAGCAAGAACAAGTCATCATTCTCATTCTCTTGCCTTTATCCCAATTTATTTGGGTTCAAAAAAATCTCAGGACATTGTTGTCACACATTTTAATTAGATACATTCTAATTTTCTTAGAAAAGTATTTGCTTACGCAGGAAAAATACAACATGACGCACGCCTACTCTGAAAATTGTTATGTTTTTAGTTCATGATCATTGTGCATTTGAGGATTTTGATAAAGAGCATTACGTAAAAAAACATGATGTAGGTATGTTAGTAACCCGTAACGATATTTATGTAAATAAAAAGATAAAAGATTCATTGAAAACAATAAAACAACTGGGAATTTACTTGCACGTCATGCATATTCTTAGGGAAAACATAACCATTGAAACAGTGCTATTATGCACCTAAGACGATTCTTATTTAATTTGTCCCTTGGCAAAAACTAACGTCTAATGAAGTGGTAATAATTTGACTACTCAGCAAAATATGAAATGAGGTGATTCTTCGACAACATTCGATCTTTTTAGCTGCATTAAAGTTATGTGAGCACGTAGGTCCTACTGTTTTATATACAAGAGCACCTAATTATTGCATTCGTCTATACTTAATATTATAAAGAGGTGAACGGTATGGTATATGTTTGGATTTCTCCAAAATGAATTATCTAATTCTAAAAAAAAACTGGTGGAGAGATACATTACTCGTGAGCTATCACGATTTCTGCGGATAAAGTCGCTGTCGAAGTGCTAGTCTATTATGATTTATGAATCAATTGGTTATAAGTCCCCTTTTCTCAGACATATCTTAATATAGTACTTAGATACAGCTTAGGGCAATAGGCTCCCTATTACATGGGACGTGGGTGTACTCACATGGCAGGGTGTAATAATGAGTAGGTACACCTTTATTATGTTACATATATAGTATTGGATGTTTCGTTAGGTACTATACCAGGTTAATCACCTGCCTGAGTCGGATGTCTAGAAAAAACAGTAAAACAATAAGTGTTAGTAGCAAAATTGGTAACAGGGTCACGATTCAGAAAACGAAAAACAAAGTGAAATCTTTTGTTCTATGCATTAAAAAAATATGTCCATCTCCGTCATAATCAATCGATAACACACGCAAAGGAATGTTATGAACGGTCTTAAAAGTAAACATTCTACTCAACTAGCCTTGATCTTGCGTGCGAATGTCAAGAAAATATTATCCCCCACAGTTCAACGTCTTCGAGTAGGCTCGACACTTCGAGATTAATGGATCGGCAGTTTGGTAAACATCTCTGTTGGAACTTAGAAATGAAATAATATGTCTGTATGTATGTATGTATGATTGGACCTCGGGGGAGGGGGAGAGGTGTATGAAGGGTGAACGAATGAGTTTTGACTGGATTTGACTTACATATATTATAGTACTCATCACTATCATAAAGGTCACACTTCTACCCTGCATTACTAAATTCTTTTTACAAATGCGAATAGGAAAAGAGGGGGGAGTCATGGTGCCCACCATGACCCTCCCCTCCACTCACTAAAATATAGATTCGGCACACTGTAAGGTGTTATATCTGATTCTGCACATATACTGTAGGTGCAAGACAAATGTCTAGTACCTATTGTCCAGTTCTCAGACCCATACGTCCATCCGGATCATCGACTTGGTACCTCTCATGGTCATCTAACTCTTTAATTTTAGTTTATCATCGGGGGAGAACATGTAATTCATTAAGATTCATGAATATCTTAACATACCATTAATAGGTATTCTGTTATCGCCTAATAATTAATTTATATTCAGGGGTAAAAAACAGTCCGTTCCGCACGTTCGACCATACTGTCACAAGATCTATTTACATTATTATAAAATGAAAAACATTAGTGACGTCAGTTCGCTAAGGTGTATTCTCTTTATTATTGACACGTCACATAATATTTTGATGTAGATTATGTTTTTCACATAAATGGATGACTGTTCGACGTACGCACAATGTAACATCAATTTACGATTACCCACAACATATTATTCATTGAGATTGTGTATAGATCCCTTACTATTAGCGTCACTTTGTTTGTTATAATTATATTGATTCTAATTATAAATTGTATTGCACCTTCAGTATATTATCGTTATAGCTGGATAGCCAGTGAACGTCCAATATACTGAGCATTAGTATTCTCTATTGCTATTCTACATTATAAACGATTTTTGATAATGCCACACAGCCATAGTACAAGATGGTGCAGAAGCATGGAGTTGCTCTACTCTACTACGTCATTACTTAGTCATCAACTCTCCACACCGCTATACCTAATGGTAATATGTGAACCAAAATGTACAATATATCCTCACCGTCTGACTAGACCAGTGTGATTAATGAAGCCCACCATTGGGAATATTACGTGTAGGCCAATTATGAACCACAAAACGGTAAATGCAAGGTTTTTTTTCTTAATGGCTGAGGAAAATTATCACCCATTTTCCTTTACTTATGGGAAATGCTGGGGTACCTACCTAATAAAAAATATTTCTTTTCTAGTTTATTTTATTACAAAAATAGTTTTGGCTTTTGAGGATCCAGATGTTTTATCTCATGGGTTTAAGATTCAACCAAGTATTTAAAATTGAATAGTGGTTACATACAATTTTTATACAGACACCTATGTGCTTGCAATTTTTTTCTAGTCATGTTATTAATTTGTTATACCTACTTAAGCCGATAGCCGTGAAAAAAAAGTATTGCATGTATCTATAATTCTACACCGATTACTCTGTGATTATTGGGCCGATTTTTTTTTGTCGTTTATGTGTTAGCTACTTTAGCTGGCTTTATTAAAAACAAACATTCTGTTCTTAGGAAACTTTTTATTTTTATTACGTAGATAGATACTCGGAATCGTTATTTATCTACAATTATGTAGTTAGAGGTAGGCTAAATGAATCATAAAATAGAAAAAAAAACGTTACGCCAATCAAGATTTTAATAGTGTTCATTGTTATGAAATCATCGGAAAAGACAGGTCAAACCATTTTTGCTATTTTGCTAAGTATCTAAGCAGGTACAGCCACTCAAATTGATAGAATGATTTTTCCAATATTTTATTACCTTTTTGCAGAAAACCGAAAACGTTTAAAAAATTCACATAATCCTACACTTACAGTTATATATATTATGTAATTCATATACAGTTTAGCATATAATTTAATTCATATACAGTTTAGCATATGAATAACTTATAATTACTGTTATAGTTTAAACTTTATTCATATTTACTTATACAACAGCATAAAATGCCTAAGCGAAAAAAAATTGAGAATTTTTATATCATCCAAATTGAGGGATAGGTAACCGCCTTTCGTTGCTAGCCGTACTCATTCTTAGTATCCAATCTTAGGAATTATTTTCTTAATTTCACAAGAAGATATCACTAATAGAGCTATTTATTATTATCCTTCTCTTTAATTGTTATCGACCTGCTTGTTTAACAAGAAAATATAATAGACCCTTCATTGCGCGTTTTTGCCTTGTTGTTCTAGCGGTTCACCTGCAACTACTGGTCGTGGGATCACTAAATTCTCAAGGTGAATAAGTGCCAATGTCATCGGTTTTATCCAATTAGGAACTTCACGGGAGCAGCTCTGAGTTTTTAATAAAAATTCGTTAACGGCAACAGATTGGATACTACAAGCGAAACGTAAGTACACCGTACACGTCCTCTGTCTACCCCTTTGGGGAAGACGAGCGTGATGTAATTTATGAATGCGTCCGTTGCTAAGTGTCTTATATCGTGCTACATCCCTTTATCATTTATAACACACGTCACATAAAAAGGATTGATGTTTTTTTTTTTTCAAAATAAACGAAGCCCTAAATCTTTCATTTTTTTAAATCGTAAAGCAGTACACAGAATACATTTACCTACCAAGTTTCAACTAGTTTAGTCTCAATTGTTTCCGAATGAAGTGGCTGTGACATACCTACAAACGGACGGACAGGCAGACATGACGAATCTAGAAGGGTTCCGTTTGTAACCCTAAAAATAGCCCTAAAAATATCATAATCGCATAGTTTTTCTGCCAGACACCCCAGCGCATCAGCGCATGAGTCCGTAAAGTTAAATTATACGAAACATTACAAATTACCTACTAGTTAGGTATTAAATACTTTTCACCTGATTCTAACGTCTACGCGTCTTAATGCTGAATAGGCGTAAAGAGGCAAGCAACCAGTTACAAATATTGCATCATTGTATGTAAAGAATAAAACTAATTACTTATTGATTGAAAAACATCACCTAACCGATGTTTTTGTTAACGCAAACGCAATCGCGAAAACGGTTTTCATCAGATCTGATGATATCTAATATGTTATTCAACTAATATGGAATTTTAATTCAAAGACTGGCAGATTTGTTTCAATCAGGTTTTAGTTAATATATCCTATAGAATATAGCACGTCTAATGCGAAAAGGTCGTATTTTTTAAGTAGGTATAACATCTACCTATTAGTACCTATCGGTTGTCATGCATTAATAGTGTTATATAATTTCTTTGTAGATATTTTAATGGTAAGTGTTCGCGAGTGTTCGTCACTTTACGTAGGCTCCATAAATTATAGGAACCTGATTTTCAAAGTACGGATATCTGACGATGAGAATATACACATTTCGTGAGTGTGGGGTATGAATCTAAGGTTTTTTGGTTTTATAAGCATCTCTGACTTGTTTCAATACAAAGTTAACATATATCACAGAAGGCATCACACACGATTTTTTCCCTATCCTGCTCTGTACCACTGCTGAGCAAACACCTCCCTCCACTCTTTCGATTTCTCGCGAACCTGCGCGACCTGCTTCCAGTTCTGACAGAACCAGTCCAGTTTATCCCGCCAACTCCTCCATGGCCTACGGCGACCCCGCCTCACTGAGTATGGGTTATGACACAAATAAGTACCTACTATAGTCTATCTCTCGATAAATTGTACCGATTAAAAAACAGACCCCCATACAGATTCCTAGTTCTTAGACAGACTATTTTCATGAGCAGATTAAATTCACTCTATAGCCCCGTAATCATCTGTCACTACAGGGAAACTATCTAATCAGTAAATTGCTAAGCATAATAATATTATGATTAATGTAAAGGAGAGGGTAGGGCAGTAGGGGGCGAGGAGGCACCCGCGTCATGAATGTATCAAAATAATAACATCTCACGGAATTTGGGTCACACATTTGTTTGGTTAAACAAATACGCTGCAATATCTAACGACTGTTAAGGGAATGACGTGAATTCGGTTGTTTGTGGGTGTCGTACGATGAGTGACGGAGGTTCATTCACCGCCCTACAACTACGTCACAGTTCAGCCTTTCAATGAAATGCAATAATACCTAAAACTTGATCGCAAATAGAGCATGAATGTGACGTTATTAAAATTGACCCTAAACTGTAGTTGGAATAGAAGGATGCTATCTCTATGTAAATAAATTACTGAAAGAATAAGAATAAGTACCTACTGAAAGTTCAATTCAGTCATTAACCATTTGATATGCAACCAAAGCTTAAAAGGGAAGGCTAAAAGCCTAAAGCTAGGCTCAGTAAAACTATTTAGAGGGTTCGATCGATTTCTTTAAGCTTGCTGAGGTCGATCTATGGGAAAGTGACAATCATTGCACACCGAGACCCTTCCGTACCTTAGGAAATAAAAGTCTAAGCACTTTAAGATGGTCGTGAAGGATAATCAAAAGCCTAAAAGTCTGACAACCTGCATAATCAAAGGAATAATTACATATTACCATATTATGGAGGTACCCAAACTAACTAAGTTGTGAAAGTCAGATAGACAGTCTCTGTGTATAATACTGATATTCAACTGAACCCGATAGGACTAGGGGCTGACCGCAACATATTTGGGAGAAGGTTTGGCAGATGATGTTGATATAAAAACAACAAAAACGCATCACCCAATAAATTACTTAATAACTCAATATTTGTGTACAATTTCAAGCATAACTTGAGGTCAGAATAATATCTGAGCAATCCCGAGCCCGCCTGTTGGTACTGATAAGTTCAGCAGAGGTGTTGGCAGCACACGATGCCGCTGGAGGCGTGCGGCCGCGGCCCGTGCCGGCGCGCGCGCGCAAGATAGCGCCAAGTTACATCAGACGCCGGCTGCAACCGCGACGCGTGCCCGACCCGCTATATAAGCTACGCGGCCGCGACGATCCACTCATTCACTAACCGCAAGTAATCGATGAACAGAGTATATTAGTTTTGTGGCAATGTTCTACGCTCTCATGCATTATCCTACTATCGTGATTAATAATAACCTGAACTACGAACAACTGTGGCATAGTGACAATTGGTGTGATAGTCATTCCCCGCGATTCGAGCATCAACAAAGATAACCCAGAGTCCTTCAGATCGAGTGCAGTGATTAAAAGGTAAATATTATTTGTTTTGAAAATAATGCAGTTTACGTTTCCAAACATAATATAATTAGGGATTAAAAAATATATATTTTTATCAAATTTTTATTGAAAATGAAAAGTGTTCCTTTCTATTACTAAAATTTTAAATGATCTAATTGTTAGTTAAACCCTTTCGAATAATTGTATAGAGGTTAACGACAGTTAGCTTATATCAATGAACTTTTCGTTTACGTCAACTGCGAGAGATAACTTGCCTCTGACGATCGTTATTGCCAAAACTTCATTTGATAAAAGCCTTCTTTATCTACTGTTTTAAAAAGATAGGGGTCACTTCAGTGTCGCGATTATTCGTTCAAAGATACTGGCGTAAGACAATTAAACAGTGAACTGCCTTGTCTCACTTTATATAGGAAAGTGTTGCCAATCCTTTTGGTGGTGGTTGTCTAGATGTGTAAAACGATCCCAGTTAACGGTATCGTATTTTAACTATTCACGCTCTACTGCTTTCGCCCAGGGCTGGCACATCTCCAACAATAGTTTAGTTCGACAACCACAATAAAAAATAAAATATATAAGTTATTTTCTCAATATTTACCAACATTATATCAACACCCTGACCTTAACCCATTTGTGTAACAAAAAGTAATATTAGTCCAGAAAATTACACGCTATGTTTGACACCCCTAACAGTAAATGAAATGCGGACACTAATATGGTTTCATAATTCCTTTACAGAGTGACAAACGGTCGAGCAATCAATCGAGTCTAGATCATCTGAACGAGCTGACGTGCCTGTTAGTCAAGAACAGATCAGCAGAAAAATTTATTGAGAGGAATAAATTGTGAGAAGAATTAAGATGGCAACTGTACAGACCCCTCCCGAGATGAGCCTTTCGGCATCTCTGCCAGTACAGCAGGAGCAATCTGAAATAGATCTGATGGCGCTGACCATGGCAGCGCTGCGCTTCGTGAACCCCTGGACGGTGGGGCCCAAGCCTAGCTGGGAAGACCAAATCGTCCCGGGAGCACCGGAGGCCAAAGATCGCACCATCACCCTCGCGGAAGTCAGGCTTCACGACTCGCCGCAAGATTGCTGGGTGGTCATATACGATCGAGTATACGACATTACTTCTTTCTTTGATGAGGTAAGTTCAAAACATTTGAACAAGCAATAATTCCCTTTCAATGTAGCTTTTCCAACACTGAAATCTCCCCTCTTAATAACTATTACTAAAACTTTTTCATACACACATGACGCTATAAATATATTTCCTGTTGTTACAGCACCCTGGTGGAGCGGACATAATGTTCGAGTACGCGGGCCACGACGCGAGCACCGCGTTCCGCAGCTCGGGCCACTCCCGCATGGCTAGCAAAGCCCTGGAGCGATTCCTCGTTGGAGAGCTCCCCATGCAAGAGCGCATGTACCGACGACCCGGCGGCATCCGACTCAGTGATATACCAGAATGAGCCGGCCAAAGACACCATTGCACTGACAAAGTGATTAAGATTAAGGTCCACTATACTTGTTTCTTATTCGCCAGCCCGCGTCACTATCAACTTCCAATAGCCTTTGATTGACGAGGTAGTGACCAGCCTTGGAGATGAATTTGTAATCATTACAACAAGAGGAAAAAAGTGTGGCCTTTATATGCTATAATTTCTTTTAAACACTCTCTAACTATTAGCTGTCACGACAATTAACGTATTTGTATTGTATTGTTAGAATTTTCGTTAGTTTTATCAAACCAACAGCTTTATTTTAGAAATAGTTGTGTTAAGAATATGTTGTAACATTAACAGTTTCTTAAATTGAGATAGCAAGAGTAGGCACTATACGTAGGTACGTACGATAAATTGATAATTTATTTCGCTAACCATGACTTGCTTATCCGAGAATTCGTACTTTATATATAATAATTATTGTTAGGTACTGTTAACCTCCGTCAGTGATGTCAGAGCTTTGATAAGCGCAGTCATGTGAAAACGAACTTGCCAAGTGTACTTTTTCCACTATTCATCATATCTGTTGCCAAGTGGTAGATGTCTCTTAGTATTGAATTATATTTTGCATTTATTTAAGTACCTAGAAATTATTATTAAGTTTTTTTTACAATGCAGGGTAGTAGTTGGGCCTTTTTAATAATAATTTATGTTCGTTGTTGTACGTCATATTTTGTGAGTATGATAACATTATCTTGTTGGCTACATTTTGAGAAGCTTATTCCCAAATGAGGACAATATGATACATTAGGAAGCTAAACTTGCCTGCTTTGTTTGTATTGTAACTTTAGATATAACTCAGTATTAATTGTAAAAGAGATGTATTGTAATTGTTCGCTTAAACCTAGCAATAACTGCGATTTCTTATGTTCCTACTATTTTATAATTAGAAAATAAATATTTTGAATTTATGTATACCCTTTATGATTTTATTTTACCATACCATGAAACCTATTTCGAAAAAAATCGTCAGCAAAGTTCACAGAGTAAAAAAGTGGGGTTTACCTCTCTAACAAAACCTACAATTATTGACCTCAGTTTTCCTCATCGATAACCTAAGTATCCATCTAACTATCTGCGAATGATGTATGATCTGTTTGTTAATAAACAGATCATAGGTACATCATTGTTCGTAAGATATGTTACTTAGCTACTATCTTAATACGGAGTGTATGTCTGCAATAAAACGGTCACCTAAGGAAAACGTTCCAAGGCCGATTTCAGCTACCTCTTAGCTGATGTTCCGTAGCGTTCTTTCCCATTGGTGAACGGAGTCTACAAGGAATTTGAAAAATAGGTATAGGTATGTAAACAAGGTGAGGTATATGTAACAACTAGCTGTTGCCCGCGACTTCGTTCGCGAGGAAATTTTGACGTGTATGTATGTGTGATACTGCCTCTGGATGTAGGTACTAAGCCAAATCGAATGACAAATGCCAATCGAAGCTATTATATTCCCTTAAACTGGCCCTGTCGTAAAATCTGTTCCCACTTAAACATATCTTAACTACATTCTATCTCTCTACTAATTTTCGGCTCCAAAAAGCCAAGGGTTTCATTTATATACTTGCGAGAGCTCTAGTCCAGAGCGTCACAAAAAAAATTGTTAGTTAATAAGCTTGCTAAATTTCAGGCCGGTATTACAAAAATCAAACTTAGGTACAAACTCGCGAGAGCCTTTAGACCTCCCTAATCCGACCCTGAACCAAAATCTGTTCTTAGCAAACTTACTCACCATAAACTACGTCCCCGCCAAAATTCAAGATACTTGTGAGAAACTTTCATACATACTTGTGAGAGCCTTTAGACCTCCCTAATCCGACCCAAATGCAAAATCTGTTCTTAGGAAACTTCTACTCACCATAAACTCCGTCCTTGATAATAATCAAGCACAAAAAATTAAAGACTTTCAGATAAACTTGTGAGGGCCTTTAGACCTTTATCCGGCCCTGTCGCAAAATCCGTTCATAGCAGATGTCTACTAACTATAAACTACGTCTCTGCCAAAAATCAAGACTAGCACGAAAAATGAAGGACTTTCATACAAACTTGTGAGGGCCCTTAAACCACCCTAATCCGGCCCTGTCGCAAAATCCGTTCTTAGCGGACGTCTACTAACCATAAACTACCTCCCTGCCAAAAATCATCTTTGTACGTCCAGCGGTTTTTGAGATTTCGTGATGAGTGAGTGAGTGAGTGAGTGACCTTTCGCTTTTATAGATATAGATAGGGGTATATGTTTTTCTTTCCAATCCGCACTGGGCACGCGTGGTGGATTATAGCCCATGGCTCTCCTAGAGAGGAGGCTTGAGTCCCTGCAGTGGGAACATTATAGGCTGATGATGTATATAATGTAAAAGCTATTGCCGTCAAGTTGCATCAAACCTAACCGCGTAGAGTGCGATAGGGATAGATGCAGATCGATTATATTACAAAAAAAATCGTATTCCCCATTATTGTCCTCGAAAACTGAGCCGATTCAGTTATTTCAAACTAGTTTAAAAACATGAAGTTAGCAGGAGAAGGACAGTGAATTAGGAACTACATACTTCCTTACCCATCTAGTGTCAATCACAATTGAATTGAGTCACTTACGCCCAAATACTCGAACGTCACTCAATTTTAAGTTGCACTTAAATCTCGTGCTGTCTTTGTTACTTTAACGCAGAGTGACAGAGATAGCAGGAGTTTTGAGGATTACTTATAATTGAGTGACGTTCGAGTATTTGGGCGATAGATTGATAAATACAGGCTTCCGGAGTGAGAGCGAATGAGCGTTATAACTTATTCTTTCCAGAATTTAGGAATCACGATTTATTTTTTAGACTTTGAATAAATTCGTTAATCGATAATTTGTAAACCTATCGATTTACAAATTCTAAAACGATAATTCAAAAATCGATAATTCGTAAATCGATTATCATTTTGAGATAACAGATCACGTTACTCACCTCCATAAGGGTTCAGTAAATAGACTACCTTTTCCGATCTCTTTTTCTGCGTTTGGAAATTTTCGTGGATATCCTCCGCTCGGTGATGGGTGAAAGGATCTATCAGACTCTTGCTGACTTAAACCATGTTGTTCTTCTACTACCTTTGACCTCTAGTCTAGTCCTATCCTACTCTTCTTCTTAGTCGATTCACTCTTGCCAGAGCGGTCGTGGTTATCATGTTCTGGAAGTTTGGGCAGCACCCGCCGTACGACGTCCCGCCACCCCTGCCTGCTGGCCGTCAATCGGGCACATTCGTGCACGGGAGCGCCCATCGCAGCCTTCACGTCTGTCCATCGCATCGGGGATCTTCCCCTTGGTCTTGTGCCTTCGACTTTCCCCTGCACGACAAGACGTTTTATGGAGTCGTTTCCACGCCGACTAACGTGCCCAAAGAATTTCAGGATCCGACTGCGCACTTGAGTGGATAGGCGCTCTTTTATGCTAAGCTCATCAAGGATGGAGGCGTTTGTTCGGAACTCGGTCCAAGAAACCCCGAGCATCTTCCTCCAACACCACATCTCCAGCCCCCGTAGCATGGCGATTCTATCTCTATTCTACCAAGAATAGACAAAGATTTTTCAATACTCAATACTTTATTGCATTCCACATGTAGTACTTAGATGGTAAAACTTAAAATTAGATCATATGGACCCTGTCGGGCACAGCAAAATAAGTTTCCATACAATTTGACATGAAACCTTGCTACAATCTGTCATTTTGTCGATTCTTCTATCGACAAAACCCGTTTCTTCGGTGGTCATGCTATGCCGGCAGAGCATCTATCTTCTGAGTTTCGGTTTGCCGTAGGGTCCATGTTTCGACGGCGTAAAGGAATATGGGAAACACCAACGATTTTACGAGCCTAACCTTTGTGGATTTCGTTATGTTTCTGCTCCTCCATATTTTCTTGAGCCATTGCACTTCTGCTCATAGCCATGCGTCTCTTTACTTCATTTATTTGCAGCCTCCCTGATTTGAGATGAGAGCCCCAAGGTAAATGAAGGATTGCACGACCTCGAAGTTTGCTATTTTGGTGACGTTCGGCAAGTTGTTGTTAGCTCTGTCGACAATCATCATCTTGGTTTTACCGCGATTTATCTTCAAACCAAACTCTAGGCTGACACGTTCCATTTTCAGGAGGAGTTCTTCCATGAGGCTACTACTAGAGGCAACAAGGGTAGTGTCATCTGCATAACGTAAATTAGCGATTTTGTATCCACCAATCCACCTATGGTTACACCGTCCATCCAGTCTTCAAGCGTTATACGCATAATTAACTCCGTGTACGTATTGAACAAGAGCGGCGAAATTATGCATCCTTGTCTGACTCCAGCGCTAGGGTGAAAGCTGTCCGAAAAGACTTCTTCTGTTTTTACTGACCCAGTTCCGTCTTCGTATAGGCGTCTAAGCAAATGCACCAAATGTTTCGGTGTACCCATTTGCAATAAGGTGTCCCACAGTTTTGGTCATTTCACCGAATCGAATGCTTTCGAAAAGTCAACAAAGCAGATGTATGTTGGTTTGTTGAACTCCCGAGACTTTTCGATGATCTGGCGGATAATAAGAATCTGCTCTCGGGTTCCTTTGCCTTGACAAATCCTGCCTGCTCTGGTGCTATTTCCTTATAGGAATATCCTACTATAATACTAATATTATAAATGCGAAAGTTTGTGAGTGTGTGACTGTGTGAGTGAGTATGTATGTTTGTTACTTCTTCACGTAAAAACTACTGAACGGATTTGGATAAAATTTGGTACACAGTATATAACCTGGATTAACACAAAGGATAGTTTTTATGGGTCAGGACCAAATTTTTGACGTAATCGCACAACGGAAATCACAACGGAATGTGTCACACTGGAAAATAAATGTAGCACAATAGAATTATTAGGGTGTGTGTAAATAGTCGTAAGATTTTAGGTAGGTAAGTGGAACCACTTACCTACCTAAAATCTACGACTATTTACACACACCCTAATAATTACCTACATTTATTTTCCAGTGTGACACATTCCGTTGTGATTTCCGTTGTGCGATTACGTCAAAAATTTGGTCCTGACCCTTATACCGATTTTATTTTCCCGTGGGATAATTTTCGAGTTGTAGCAGGTGAAGCCGCTGGCAACAGCTAGTACTCTATAAAAATAAGTAAAATTGAATAAACCTGATTTTGAAGGGCCTTTTACTGGCAGATAGTTGATTTTTTAAGGAGTAACTATGGGGTTCTGTGCAAAAAAAAACCCTTGAAATTGGTAACAAAATCCGATCCAAGGGATACTTCCCTTGGATATTTGTATACAATGATTTCACCTGAATGAAGGTCGCGGGCAACAATTATTTACTAATATATTATTATACAGTGTGGGATATTCCTTTGCTTCACGAGAAGAGGCCTTCCCGGTTCAATAATATTATTATTTACTTACGCGGACCCTTGAAGCAAAGCTTTTATTATTTATATGTCCGATCACCTCTATCTCGAGCCCTGATAATTACCACTAAGGGTCTCGACCTCTCAACCTCGCTTCCACTAGACCAAGCGGATATTGAATTGAAATAACTAGTCAATAAAGTCGAATTTAATAAATAATTCGTATAGACAGTTATTAACACTATGACTTAGTATAATATAATAAGTTTATCAATACAGTGATATTTAGTACTTAAGTAGGGTTCTGCTTCTGCAGTCTCACACTGTCTTTCTATATCTGAAACAAGAAATACATGTTTTATTTATTTGTTAAATAATGTATTTTTCAATCCACCGTTTTCGAGATTATCATTTAATTCAACATACGAGAGACCGCCAGTCTCTTGGGCACATTACCTACCGGCTGATGAGAGGACAATTTTGACGCCCTTCCATAGGTTGTTTAGTTATTTTATATGTTGTTGACACATGTTTTAATACTTCACCAAAATATCATTATTTAGGGGCTCATCATCATCAGCCTATTGCAATCCACTGCTGGATATAGGCCTATATTTAAGCTTACGCCGCTCAACTCGATTTTCGGCAACTCTCATCCAGTTGTTACCAGCCACTCTGCGAAGATCATCGATCCAGCGAGCCTGATGACGTCCCACCTTACGCTTGACGATTCGCGGTTTCCACTCAAGAACACGTCTACTCCAACGGTCATCGGTTCTGCGGCTAATATGGCCGGCCCACTGCCACTTCAGCTTACTTATGCTGTGAGCTATGTCCACAACTCTGGTCCTCTGTCGGATCAACTCATTTCGTACGCGATCCCCGAGAGAAACTCCTAGCATAGCTCGCTCCATAGCTCATAAATTTATGGACTAACCGTATCGTGAGTGCCCATGTATTATAAAATTTCAAAAGAATATAATGCCCTAAAAATGTAAAATAAATATTTATCTTAAAATATTGCACGCGTACACAAAATTACTTACTAACACGGCAAGAGTTTCCATGGAGTTTCTTGCTCATTCTTCTCCAAAGAGATCTACGCTTTGGAATGGGCAACTACAGTACCTTCACAAGTTATTATGCCTTGTGACTGTGACTGTAGATTCGCTTCCCCTTTTTTTCTGACATTCAGAGGTGCCTGTAATAGTCTAATTCAAATAAATGCTTTGAGTTTGAGTTTTCCAATTAGTTATTTTGAGAAATTCACGCTGTAAGAAGTTATATCTCCACATAATGTGACTAGATACTCGGCGATTACTAATAATACCAGTTATCTGTCTGAACTGAGTCACCAGTAGAATTAAGTGACCGCGTATAAGGTAAGCCACAAACTGGCACGGTTTAAATCAAATATTTTGCATGTTTCATCTCATATCATCTGCCTAGCCTTTTCCTAACTATATGTTGGGGCCAACTTCTAGTGTAACCGGATACAGTTGAATACCAGTATTTTACATGGAGCGACTGTTTATCTGACCTCCAACATCAACAACATCAACATCAACAGCCTATAATGTTCCCACTGCAGGGACTCAGGCCTCCTCTCTAGGAGAGGGATGGGCTAAATCTACCTCGCGGGCCCAGTGCGGATTGATAGATGTCACATGTCTTCGAATTTTTGGTTCTAAGACATGCCGGTTTCCTCACGATGTTTTCCTTCACCGTTTTGGGAGCAGTGGTGATGAAATAAATTACACAAAGTAATGCGCCTGACGGGGTTCGAACCCACGACTCACTGCTCGTAAGTCGGGGCCGCCACGACTGGGCCACCACTGCTCTGACCTCCAACACCCCGCTAATACTAGGTAATACGATATTTGGTAAGACTGGTTGTCAGACTTTCAAGACACGACTACCTGTAACGACTGCCAAAGATCTATATATGGCAGCCGGAACCAACGGCTTAAAGTGCTTTCCGAGGCACGGAGGAAACTCAGTAAGTAACGGGTGGTCACCCATCCACAGACCAACCTAGGCAAGCGCGGCTTAACCTAAAGATCGACCCGAGTGCAGATGGCCTAAGGATGCTGTTGGCGCTGGCCTGCTACATGTAGGATAGATAGCATATGATATATATATATATATATAGATATATATATGTGTCGCAGATTCAACACCGAGGCACAATATTTAGAGTTGACAATTTAGAATAACGCCATCTATCATCGTTTGTCGGAAAACTCGGAAACGTCAAGCAGTGAGCTTGGGTGAGGTCGATACAGAGCGTGGCAGGTCTGGTTTGACAGCTGTCAGTTGTCATATGTCAAATGTCAGTTGTGATATGTCAGACGTCAGTGGTCAGTGGTCGGTTGACGTTGACATTAGACGCATTTGATTTGAGGGACGGGACTTTTTGGTGAGACACGAACGCGAACGGTCGTTCTGCTAGGCCGGAAAAGTGTAAAGACAATGCGCGTGCGTCTGAAAGTGACATAGAAACGGAAATGTGGTGTTTTCTGTTTGAGCAAATAAACAAAAACTTTATGACTATTATGCAAGCAATGAAATCAACTTTTGCGGGTACGGATATTCGCCCACCGCATTTTGACCCTGAAAAACGGAATATTGTCCCGCGGGCTTGGTTGGCAACAGCCGACATGTGTGTTATCGATCTGAATAGTCAAGGTGCATCGTCGATGATTGCTTTGAACCGCGCACTCGTGGGAGACACGGGACGGACGGGAGTCACACATCCACTGTAGGTGCGTCGTAAGTCGGCACCTCCGTCGCTGGTCGTCCTCCGCTGGGCCTCCACCGGGTAACCGGGGGTCTCACCTGGTGGGGATGGACCGCCGGGGTGCTGTGAAGACAGCGTCGCCGTGCAATCGGCGCTGTGGCGCGCCTACAAGGGACGCAGCGAATTCCACGAGACTCATGGGACACGTTTCGTCATGGCTGTCGTCCATATCTTGTCCTGGGATGAAATGGAGCGATTTTAAGGAGCTGTTTATAGTCTGGAGTGCCCCGTATGGTGATGACGATCACGAAGACCCTGATGCGACATCAGAACCGGGATTCACTCGAGCTGAAGAAAATACGAAGAATGGCGCGATGACGTCACGGTGCGCTGAGAATTTACTTCGGCAGCGGCGCCGGCGGCGCGGCGGCGGGACGCGGCTTGGCGGCGCGCGGTTGGCAGCGCGGCGGCGCGGCAGGCTGACCAAGCAGTGCCTGCAGCGTGCAGCAGAGGCAAATAGCGAGCGACGTGTTGAAGTTTGCTATGTGAGCAATCCCAGCAGTGTGCTGATGAATATCTGGTGAGTCGTATCCATTTTACTATGATTCTGGTTCCGAATGCTCTCTGATCAAAAATGTTTCGTTACAGTTCAGTGGCAAGCGTGTAAACAACATTGTAAATTGTCCCGGGATAGGTCATGATAGTCTGTACCTTACAATTATTTTCTGAGGTCGTGATTTACGATAAAAAAATTTGTTTTATGTTGTACCAGATAGTTGTTTTAAAAATGATATTTTAATTGGCCTTGAGATTTTACAACAAGGATTTAACGTTAGTATGAGGTGCGAGTGTTCTTTGTGTCTTGAAAAGGTCGTTAGGTTATGTTGTGATGTTTCAAATAAGCTCAAATATGCTTCTAATTTTCAAATTGATTTCAATACAGTTGTTAAGGATGTTTCGTTAGAATTTCGTTCGTTCGTTCGTAAATACTAAGTGGTCAACTTGACATTTAAAGTACCTAGCTAAGTATGAGTTTTCTTATAACCTGTAACGTTATTGGAAAAATAAAGTAACATGTTGAACAACCCTACTTTAAAAATTATTTTGATAAAGGCTCGAAATGATTATCTTGATGGTGTTGTGCATGTAACCGGATGGAGGTTACATGTGGAGGTGACCGGATAGAGGTTGCCTGTTGTGTATGTAACCGGATGGAGGTTACATGTGAAGGTGACCGGATAGAGGTTGCCTGTTGTGCATGTAACCGGATGGAGGTTACATGTGAAGGTGACCGGATAGAGGTTGCCTGTTGTGTACGTAACCGGATGGAGGTTACGTGTTGATGACCGGATGGAGGTCGATTGGTTTGATGCTTATAACCGGATGGAGGTTATAAGTGTGATGATGAAGACCGAATAGAGGTCGATTGTTTTGATGCTCATGGCCGGATGGAGGCTATAAGTGTGATGATGAAGACCGGATAGAGGTCAGAGTATGAGCACTGCAATATTTTAATGAGTTTCCTATTATTTGAATGAGTATGGGTGTTGTTCGACATGTCAGCTTTGAGAGAAAGAGTTTGTTTTGATTTCATTAGAACCGGTAATGATTTTGACCAGAATACCTTTTATTCTCTACCCACTTGGGCCAGGAATGGCCGAACGACTGGTATTGGGCAGACTTTTACCAACTCAACTGTACAAATTTTGACTTTAGTTCGATGGAATTGTTTTAGAAACTCTATTTCACGTTTTACCCGACAATTATTTGCGATTAGTTTTGGTTCATAATGTCATCAAATGAGATACGATTTGAGAAAATACGGTCAATTGCGACATGTGACGCAAATTTGACTTTGACACGATGGACACTGACAAAACGAGATCGGGTGATGATGAAGGGGTCAGACCTTAAGTGAGAGGTAAAAGATGCAAATGTAGTATGCAAGTGGCTCAGATTGCGTACATTGCAATGCTGTTCATTGCTGCACGCGTGTAAGTGTTTATTTGAGGGCTGTGACCAACGTCCATCATGGCAATGTAGCTAAAGGTTCTAAATAAAGGCAATGTGTTGAGTTGAGTTGATGTTGGGTACCGGATGGAGGTCCCATGGTTGCCGGATGGAGGCAATGAGATGTGTTGAGGTTGGGTACCGAATGGAGGTCCCATGGTTGCCTGTTGGAAGTTGTGTGTGTTGTATGGTACCGAGCAGAGCATTGCATACTGGATTTGATCGGATACTAGATTCGGTCGAAAGTTGATGATTTCTTGATGAATGTTGATTTCAATGTTGAGATTTTCTTTATGAGATTTGATGAGAATATGGATCAGAACAAAACTTTGTTTTGAATTGTGTGTGTGAGTGATAATACTCCGACGTCTTGGCCAGGGAGGCCGAGTAAGGGACGATTTACTTTCCGTGACTTCTTGTTGCAGATACCTCACACGAGGACGTGTGAAATGTCAAGATGGCCGTGTCGCAGATTCAACACCGAGGCACAATATTTAGAGTTGACAATTTAGAATAACGCCATCTATCATCGTTTGTCGGAAAACTCGGAAACGTCAAGCAGTGAGCTTGGGTGAGGTCGATACAGAGCGTGGCAGGTCTGGTTTGACAGCTGTCAGTTGTCATATGTCAAATGTCAGTTGTGATATGTCAGACGTCAGTGGTCAGTGGTCGGTTGACGTTGACATTAGACGCATTTGATTTGAGGGACGGGACTTTTTGGTGAGACACGAACGCGAACGGTCGTTCTGCCCGCCTGTATCGAACTGACCGCGTTTCCGTACTTTAATCCATTTCCATCGGCTTGCTCGTTTGAGATTTTGTTAATTTGTTATCGGAAGTAAATAAATAGGCGGTTGTAATCAGTGTTGAGACTATTATTTCGTACCTCCGCCATGCTGAACTTGGACTCTGACAACGATGAACCCGAAATAGTTGAGCTACCTTCGTCATATGCATATATATAATTCATAATTCATTCATTTATTTATTGTATAAATATCTATGCTATCTACTGCTACTACATGAGCTTAGCTTACGCATGACCGTTTAGAAACAGACCACGCGAGCTTCTGCGAAAATCCCTGATGCATGCAGTATCAGCGCAACCCCACAATCTGTATGCTATATTCTACTGGACGCGACTGCAAAGCATGAGGTCCTGGATTCGATTCCCGGGTCGGGCGAAGTGTTTTTAGGTTTTTCCAACAGGAATTTCTCAGTAGTAGACACGGAGTCTGGACTTGTGCCCGGTTGGTGACAATAGGCTCGCCCCCTATTACATAACTGACGAAATGTGGTTGTACAATTAGGTACCTACACCTCTGCCTTACCCTTTGGGGATTACAGGCGTGGTGTTAAGTTACGTGTTATGCGAACGCCGCTGAATTCCACAGACCGCATGCGTAGAAATACTTGCAGACCATCCCTAAAATAATGCCATTGACCTCACAAGAGGCACGCCTGATGAGAGTTTTCAAACGTCTATCTCTGACGGCGATTTGTTTTTCAATAATGCACTAATTGTTTGTAACTTACGTTTGTTAATTAGTAATTACTAGATAAACAACATTCGACGTAAAGAATTGGTTGGTCTCGAGCGACGAAAACCACTTGTAGTCGGATTGTGCAAGTTTCAACTGACTGGCATTCAGAGTTTATCATAGAGTTTATCTTAATAGGGCTCTGATACTATATTTGATATCAAATTGCATTTTCGAGTTGAAACTAGTCCCCGGAATCATAAAAAAGAAATCGTAACGGTCTAAAGCAAGTCGTGAATATAAAATTGCACTAAGTATTAGATGATTTCTTCTCGTTTTGGCAAAAGCAATATATTTAGTTTGTTGGTGGTAATTAAAATAAGTGTTTAGTGTAGTTAATAAAATTACCCTTATAATAATAATATAATATTCCACAACTACCACACAACGCCATCTAGTCCCAAGCTAAGCAGAGCTTGTGTTATGGGTACTAGACAACTGATAAACATACTTATATATTTCTAAATACATACATATTATAGATAAATTACACCCAGACACAGAACAAATGATCGTGCTCATCACACAAACATTTGTCCTGGGTGGGAATCGAACCCACGACCTCCGGCATAGCAGTTAGGGTCACTAACCACTAGACCAACAGGCCAGTCAAAACAGGCCAGTCCTTAGCGAAGCCAAAAGCACTTGTTCTCACCGTCATTGCGATATTTTTTGTTCTGTAGCATACCTAGGAGCCTTCTAAGTACGGAAACTTTGGGGGTCAAAGTTCTAATTTTTGCAAAAGTATTTTTTATCAACAGCCTCCGTGGTCGAGTGGTTTAGGCGTTTGCCTTGTGACTCAGTGGTCGTGGGTTCGATTCCCATGGGAAGCATACTTTGTGAAGTTGTTTCCAGTTTGGTTAGGACATTGCAGGCTTGAATCACCTGATTGTCTGATAAAAAGATGGTTCCGTGCTTCGGAAGGCACGTATAAGTCGGTGGTCCCGGCCGCCAAATGGCGGTCGTCAAACCATGTCAGAGGCCCTTGCGGCGGTTTAGAAACTCTGACACTAGGGTGTGTGAGGTCGTTAGACCTTACTGCCCACACGATAAGAAGAAGAATACAACTTGAATAAACCGTGATTTTTCACACCAAAAAAGGCGTTTCCTAGCAATATATTGAGCGCAGTTTTACTTCGTTTGATATATAGAATCCTAGGTTGACGTGAAGGATTCGTTTACACCTACCTCTTTTCGGCGCTTAAATACCCGAGACCGACTATCTTATATACGTTTTTTAAGCGGGAAAATAAACAAAGATACTCGTTTCTTCGTTGGCGGTGGCCCAGTGGTATAGTTATAAACCATAAATTAAGTAATAAACCCCTAAGGATTAGACAAATTATACTCACAACTTGTAGCGAAGCGCGAAGCCGGCGAAGTATCTAAAATAGATCAGCAGCACGAGGATCATGATTATCGCCGAGATATGTATCGTCCACTCACGAGGTATGTCGCATTTAGACACCTTCACTTCTTCCGGACTTATCGTCAACTGGAAATGAATAACCAAAACTACTTAACATAGATAGCAGACAAAAAGGACTTAGCCTGGTGTAGGTGGAAATTGCGCCACGGAAGCATATTAGCTTGATAAAAAAGTATTCTATTAGGACAAAGTATACTTTTAATAACCAGGTTTGAGGTCATGATCTATCTGTGTCCCGCGTCGGGGCTGCGGGTCGTTCGGAAAGAGATCCCACCCCCCCCACCCCCCCAAAATGGTCCATCTGTGTGCCAAGTTCAGCTGTAAGTAACAGACATGCTGGTTTACTTTCGAGAGAGGACTTAACATTACCTACTTGTATCCTTCAATTTAAGGAGGTGAGTACCTGAGTACCCGTCTTCTGGCTGACAGAGGCTGAATTAGGAGCCCTTTGCTTTGAAGCAATTATTCGTCTCTGCTATGATTGGAACCGTGCCTAATTTTTTTTATTTTTTTTTTTTATAATATTCCACAACTATCACACAACGCCATCTAGTCCCAAGCTAAGCAGAGCTTGTGTTATGGGTACTAGACAACTGATAAACATACTTATATATTTCTAAATACATACATATTATAGACTAGCTGATGCCCGCGACTTCGTTCACGTGCAAATTATAATGTCTGTTAATGAGTGGTCTTAAGCGCAACTGAGCATGCGGTCTGGGGTTTGATTACCGAGACGGGCAAAAGGTTTTCTCAGTAGAGGCCGCAGAGTCTGGTTTTGTGCCCGTTTGATAGCAATAGCCAAAATTTGGAAAAACGTGCATATTATTTAAGTTCATTATCTGTTGGCACTGGATGGGGACATTCTTCTGAAAATATATTTTTCCACCACAGTGATGGCGACGCCTATACTCCATTTACTATAAGATTAGAATTTCAAGTTGACCGTTTTTACAGTCCGTTCAACCGATTTTGACTTCTATACTCGTAGGCATAAGGATGGCATTAAAAGCAAAAAGAATGTTACAATACTGACTGTTTACTGCAGCTACATTTTGTCTTGCTGTCAACGTAATAGAGTTCAAAATCGGTTGAAAGGACTGTAAAAACGGTTAACTTAAAATTCTAATCTTATAGTAAATGGAGTGTATACACATGCGTTTATTTCATCCACCGGTGTACCCCCTAAATAACCGGCAGTGTCTGTCACCTGCGAACATCACGACGACAGGCCTCAAAGAGATGCTGACATCTCTTTGATGCCTGTCGTCGTCGGCGGCCCAGTGCTGACATCAGGGGCCGCCAACGCTGCGGGCTAAGAAGGAACACGGGTGGTTTTTAGTCAGTAGAAGTCTGACACTTCCTACCACTCTGCCCAGAGCGGGAGGAGTCTTTTGATGATTTCCCACCCCCCAAAAAACAAAAAAAAAACCCGATAAATCCACAGTAACAGCTATATGAAGGCACGGTTGGCACAATAGCTGCACAGCTGGGCGATTGATTGTGGTGCTGGTCCCGTTTTCGATTCCCGCACAGAACAAAGAATTTTTGTTTTGAACTTTTGAGAGATTTTTTCTTACTGTGCTGTGTACATTGGTCATTTTTTTTATCTATTCACGGAAAATATTCACACCGTGATTCATAAAATGGTGTCAAATGAACAACGCCATCTATCAAAGATGAAGTTAAACTGCAAAAAAAAATGCATGGAAAGTGAACACATACTGTAGCAAAGTAGCGTCATTTAGACTAATTATGAGTACCTATTGGTGCCGTAACTTTTTAAAAAGGTGTATTGTTTATTAGTACCGTTTTAATGCAATAGATGTCGTTGAAGAGATTATCAGTTCTTCAAATTCATATAATATCTATCGGATATCAGTATCGGATTACAATGAAACAAAATCTAAAACCCTAATCACACAGACAAATTAAAACAATATTTTTTCTAAATAATTTGTTCAATTTACAGAAACTCCACGCCTGCAGATTTATTATATGTATTTAGATTTATAATCACCTAACTCTATTTTGAATAGTTTTTTTTTAGTAATTCAGTGAATGTCTTTCTAGGGCGTCTACTATGGACTATGCTATGCAACGTTGATACCAAAAAAATATATAAAGATTTGAAAATCATAAAGCATCAAAATAAAAATAAATAGTACTCACAAAAAGTGAAAACCGAGTGGGGATCGAACTCGCGAACATGTTGAATATTTTTGGAAATCTCACAACATTATAAAAAAATACAAAAAGAAGACACTGGCTGAGATTTGAACTTACGTACATTTGTTTACGGGGAGGTCGCCAAACCGTTACGCTACTGACATCGGTGACGAACAGTTCGAAATAGCCGTTCTATTGATAAATAGTATGACAGTTATCAGCTGTCAAACCGTTGGGGCATATGGACATATTGCAATATTGGTCACCCCCCTTAGTAATTATAGCGATATTATGTAGCCCATTTGTAATTCCAGACTATAATCTATCTCTGTGCCAAATTTCATTCAGATCCGTTGAGCCGTTCTGGCGTGAAAATAGGATAGTGTAGCTGGGATCTTGGAGTTCCACATCAGGTGTTCCAGATCTTCAAATTTATTGTCTGAGCAGAAAATGCTCATCACGTGCAACAATTTTTGCTATGGTACCATTTTTGTATCTCTTATAGTTAAGCTGGTCTGTTGCAGTTCTGCATCAGGTGTTCAACTTTCCAAGATAAATTATAGCCTATGTGTTGCCCAGACCTAATAACTATACAACTAAAAAAAAATCATTCAAATCCGTCGAGTAGTTCCGAAGATTAGCGTGTACAAACAAACAGACAAACAGACATAATTTTTTTTTTGGATTCGTGCTCTATTACTGTTCCTAAACCCCCCTCAATTATTATTTTTTCAATATATTCAATGTACAGACACAGTTTTTTTACTGTTTTATTATATGTATAGATAAATTACACCCAGACACAGAACAAATGATCGTGCTCATCACACAAACATTTGTCCTGGGTGGGAATCGAACCCACGACCTCCGGCATAGCAGTTAGGGTCACTAACCACTAGACCAACAGGCCAGTCAAAATTAAATGTTGGATTAATTAAATGTTGGAATATAATACTGGTCGATATCCACAAAGAGAGAAAAAGTTAAAGGCTAGTATGAAAGAACTCGGTTACTTAACAAAGAACTACTTAAACCATTTGAGTTAGTTTAGTAAAGTTAGTGTAATGCAGTGTAGTGCAGTGAGTGCTTCGCTACGTTTAAAGAACACGAGAACAAAGTGTCTTTCAACTTAATAGAGACTATAAGAAAAGTGACAATGGACACATTCTTAATTTTGTAAGCTTTAGCAAATTAAGTTAAATTTAGATTACTTAATAGCCTCAAGGTCTAGATTGTAATTGTATGAGTAACCGTTTATTAGCGAGTACTTCATAATGAAAAAAAAAACTTACCAAATAATACTTGGGGTCAATTCGATTTCTCCACGAGAAGGAAGGTACCGTGTATTCGACGAACTCGATCTTATGGTCAGGGGTGGGCACGAAGCTATGTCTGACGACGCAGCTGTGATGCGTGTGCCCACCGAAGGCGGCGCGCGGCCGCAGGCTTTCTACCAGGTGCTCCGTGGACTCCTTGGACAGGCAGTCCCAACGCTCCTCGAACAAACTGTTGCGCTCAGGTAGAGGGGCTGCGTCGGGCTCCGTGCATACGCTATCTGATTCTCTGTATAGAGGGTAGTGCTGAAAAACATAAACACGTAGGTAGTTACTCTATTTTGTTGCATTTTTGGCTGTTAGTAATCTACTTAATAGGTTTTTTTGAGATATTTATTATTTCTTGGTTAATTTAAAAATGCCGATTATTTGCTATTTTGATTGATACTTGTTCATAACCACTCTGACTCACCTGCATAATAATTGGTCTGCTATATCTTTCTAATTTCTTTTTGCCTTTGCATAAACTTGATCCACTGCTGCACTTTAATATATCTGTCAGGGTAAACATAATAATATAATACAATATAATACACATAGGTACATACCTACTGTGTAAATAAATAAAACATGTTTTTAGTTATTTACACAGTAGGTACCTAGGTATTTTAATACAGTCAACAGTACGGTAAAGGCACGCAGTTGGTTTATCACTAATAAGACAGCGCTTCAGCGGGACATAAAGCGTCGACACCTTGATGTGTGTATTGTGGTGTTCTAGGCACACTTGCCCTAAAGCAACCACACAAAAGCTATATTTTTTCGTACTGACACTGTACCTACTTCAAAATCTCAAAAAATATATTGAATATGTCAAGTCGCTACGGCAAAGTGAAAAGACTTCATAAAACTTACTTGATATGTTTGCAATTTGAGCAACAGTACGGGCACACAAGGTGCACCCGTCTCCTTCCATCGCCATAGAGTTGATAAGGACGAAGTGATTTCCCCTGATGCTGACTAACTCCACAGGGGGCGACTTCAACCGGGTCTCGAACCTCTTGACCAGTTCTGGTGTTATCCTATGGAAATACTGCAGTTCATATACAACGGAAAGTGGACAGACAAAGGTGAGAGCAGGGAGTAAAAAATTATCACTCCCGTCCGCATCACTAAACCAGAAGACACACACTTTTGTTAAATTTTCTAGGAGAAATGAACCTGCACTAAATTTTAATCTAGCTGTCTCAAAGACAAACAAAAGCACGTTTTACGATCTTCTTCTTATCGTGTGGGCAGTAAGGTCTAACGACCCCAGACACCCTAGGGTCAGAGTTTCTAAACCGCCTCAAGGGCCTCTGACATCCCGCTGGGGCAGCGGGTTGATCGAAAGAGTTACCGCGGCCTCGTCACAAAGGGCTAAGAAGGAACATGGGAGGTTTTTAGTCAGTAGAAGTCTGACACTCCCTACAGCTCTGCCCAGAGCGGGAGGAGACATTTGATGATTTACCACCCTCCGAAAAAAAAGTGCCTCTGAATGGTTTGACGACCGCCATTTGCCGGCCGGGACCACCGGCTTAAACGTGCCTCCAGAAGTACGGAATCATCTTTTTGTCAGACAATCGAGTGATTCAAGCCTGCAATGTCCTAGTACAACTTTACAAAGTATGTTTCCCATGGGAACCACACCCACAACCAGCGGGTCACAAGGCAAACGCCTAAAATAGCTTAGTGGTGTGACGGTTGGATTGAGAGAGAAGCAGAAGAAACAAGTTTCCACCTTGGGCGGAATGCACAATGTATGAGCTACTCAGATGGGAAATCCTAGGAACAGATGAGATTAATTAAGAGAAGCTTGCAGAAATCTCTACCGAACAACTGGTGAGCTTCTGCAAGGCAACAGGAAGATTCGCGATGCCGACCACCAGTAACTCATGAAGGGGATCCACCAAAATGGGGAACTGGGCGAAATAATCCACAATGAAAGGACTGATCGCCCGCCTGGAGTCTGCCGGCGTCCCCGAAGATAAATAGAAAAATAGAATAGACGGTTGGGTTGGCTTGCCAAGTCATAGGTCCCGAGTCCGAACCCAAGAGACGCACCTCTGATTTTTCGGATTAATGTCTGTAGATATTGTAAAATTATCACTTGCTTCGGTGAAGGAAAACATCGTGTGGAAGCCAAGTCAGAGGCCCATGGGCGGCATAAAACCTCTCACACCACGTTAAGCACTAACCACACCACAAAGAAAGAAAGAAGTGTTTTACGATGTAATAGCAATAATAACATTGTAAGTTTCAGTCTCGGTAATGCTTGATAAAAGTGGTACACATTACATTACCATATCAATTGTCTATTTGCATAAACATGATTATTTAGTAATTAATGAATAATTAATAAATGAAAGTCATCCAAAGTCATCTTCATAAATAAACAGGTAAAATAATTAATTTGTCGGTTAAGTAGGTGATAGTCCAAGATCCCAGGGCCGCCAGACGTCACGTATTTTCTGACGAAGGAAATGTGGACGATTGGGTAGCGGTATGTACTAAGAACGCATGCCTACCTGCTAGCATGCTAAGAAGGCCAATTTTCAGGTATCAGGTACTCAAGATACATAAAAAAATTACTTACTTCACGTATTTTCTCCAAGCTGATTTTCACGTATATTTTAGGTAATATCCTTAAAAATAAGTCGCCAATACTCCCAGACACTTTCCGTCGGCCGTATTGCATAACAGACGCTTTAAAGAACACAAAACCCCTTATGATTTAATACTTAAAGCTACTTAATCGGTTTATTGCCATGCTATATTGGGCAGGCGCTCCAACATGCACCCGGGCGATGAAAGCAACGTTTTCAACAAAATTCTGAAGACACAGGCAATGGGCAGATCCTGTTGAATGCCCACCGAATGAGTCCAGTGGAGGTCTGTATGTCAGCCACACGAGCGATGCCATGCGTTCTCGGGTAAACAGCCACAATACGTTTAATTCTCCATTTTTTGGGAGCTTCAAAGCGTCTGTTAAGCAATACGGCTGCTGGAAAGTGTCTGGGAGTATTGGCGACTTATTTTTAAGGATATTGTCTACAATATACGTAAAAATCAGCTTTCAGAAAATACGTGAGGTTAGTAATGTTTTTATGTACCTTGATAGACTGATACCTGAAAATTGGCCGTCTAAGCAAGCTAGCTGGTAGTCGTGCGTTTTAGTACATACTAACACTACTCAATCGTCCCCATTTCCTTCGTCAGAAAATACGTGACGTCTGGCGGCCCTGGGATCTTACTCTATGAGTTAATTAATCTTAAATGATTACCTGTAATGGAAGCCGATGTCATGGTTGCCAACAACAGAATACATCGCCGTACCTTCAGGGACTTTGAATACTTGGTAAAATCTTTCAACATATTCATTGAATTCTTTTTCAGGACACCACAGACCCTCATCAAAAAGATCGCCTGGAAATAACATTATAAGACACATTAGTCCATGGGCAAAAGTCCTTACAAGGATCATTATGATGTACAATGTATATTATGTTCAATTCAGTACAAAAAACTAAAGCTAAATGTTTAAAGTTTCTATAATGATTGCCCACAAAACAATATGGACTACTACTAATGTCTTTTCCAAAAAAAGGAACAAAAGCTGTATAATGACGACCAGCCAAGCCCACTCTACCTGTAGCCCACTGTTGCTAGATCACAAATAGAGATTTAACAAGATGAAAGTCCTGCCGGTAACTTACGATATTGAAAAGGACACAAAGTCTATTTTTAGTGTTCATATTATTCTGTTTAATTAGGTTCATTTAGTTAAGTCACCATCACACATACATAATATTCCACAATATTCCACAACTATCACACAACGCCATCTAGTCCCAAGCTAAGCATATACATACATTCTGCAGGTGCAATACATAGACATACATTCTGCAGGCACCACCACCCCAATATTATTACATGCCAAGCTTCAAAAGTTACGTACCTACAAGGCCGTTGTAAAAATTCCCATGCATTCATTCCATTTTTGTGGTGGTTGCTTATATTGATTCTTCTTTGGCTTTGAATTGCAATGGTTTGAAAAAGTGGGGTGACTTTGTCCCAAAAAAGGATATTATGCTGGTGGTCATTTGGAGATTTTAGACAATCACTACAGGTAGTTAGTGGCCAGAAAGTCTGACAACTACTCTTACCAAGGGGTATTATATTAGCCAGTCTTACTAGGTTGCGCAGGTCAGATAGGCAGTCACTCCATGTAAAATAGAGATGTTCAGTTGCATCTGATTAGCCTGGAAGCTGACCCCAACATATTTGGTTCAAGGCTAGGCAAATGACGATATTTAAATAAAAATAGGTACCTAAAACAAACACAACATCAGGACTATGTAAAGTCATAGCCGCCTGAAATGAGCGATGCATCTGCCACTCTCTCCACCACCTATCAATCCAGTGTCCATTCCGGGAGCCAACGAGGTGCGTATCAGCTAAAACCATCGCATATACTGGATCCACACCATCAGTTGGCTCTTTACTCAACGTTGACCACCCACACTGGAATTTAAATAATGCATGTCTTATTATAGGGCGAATACTTGTACTTTTTTTTTTAAATCAATTATATAAATGGCTCAATAAGAATAATTTCTCTAGTGTAATGAATTTTTTAATCTGAATTCATTGTAAGTAATATATTTCTCAATGTCATAAAGTATTTTAGTAAATAAGTTTGAATGCTTTAGTTTTATAGTTGTTGTGGCTCAATCTAATATTTTTAATAACACGTTTTTTGCAAATAAAATATCTTAAATTAAACAGAGTTACCTGAATTTGCGTGGCATAATAAACTGTGTATGCGTAATGAACGTAAATCGTACCTAAACTGAGAAACAAGCCAATTAAATTCAAAGTTAAACTACGTTGCAATCGTCGTGGTATTAATGCCATGGTGCTAAAGTGTTCTTGTTCAATGAAGCTGTTAATTTTTGATTTTTTCTATCTATTCACAAATACCCGGTTTTTATGCAAACAAAACAATCAATTTTATTGATTTTTGACAGACGTCAGACAATAGTGTTGCAGTAATCTTGATAGCTTTAATGTACCAAAAAAACGAACATTGATAATACACGAACGAGTAAAAAACACTATTGAAAAACTTACAACAAGTCAACAAGAGATCAATACTATGATACCAATTTATCTTCCTCACTCGCACATAATCTTTCAGATTTAAGATTAAGCAATGTGTGTTTTTCAAAATTTATGAAGTGTTTTTGGAAATAAAGTTTTTTTTAATTTTTTTTTTTATCTAAAACCATAGTATCTAACTACACACATCTGACATCTTATAAACAAATAAATAAAATTGAAGTGTCTGTTTGTTTAAATTATCAAAATAACAGCTTTTTTTTAATGTTTATCATCATTATGTACAGTACATAAAACGTTACCACATTTTTTTACTTCTTGGTCTAGTATGTTAGTTAGTTTAAGTCAGTAAGAGTCTGACACTCCCTTCTGCACTGCCCAGAGAGTCATTTGATGGTCATTTTTTTGTATAAATTATAAGTAAGACATTTTACAGTTCTGAAAACTACATTGTTTTTCCATATTATGTGAGCAAAATGTTAATTTGTTTCCTCCGTACCAACCTGCAGAGCTTCTCGTCCCACTGTGTCTAGGACGACTGGTTTCCAGGCCGATTCTTTCATGACAAATTGACAAATATTTTTCACATTATTATAGAACAAGATACAATACAATGTACATACCTACTCTGTGTTTTGAGTTAATGAAAGAAATACTATTTAGAAGATTTTTCTTATAGTGGCAACATTTTAGATTTTCCGCTTTTGATTATGTTTTTTGGGCCTTAGTTTTTTAAATCATGATTTTAAATACCTCTTTTTAACCATATTGTTGCATTATTTTATAATTCACAAAAATACTAAGGTAAGATCTTAATCTTCGTCAACGTTATCTTCAGAAAAATTAACATACTCCAAAGAAAACGAAACGTATTCTCCAGCTGATTGTTGATTGTCAAAATGTCAAATATTATTGTCACTGATGGAATTTGAACAAAAAGTATAAATAAATAAACCATGTTTTCAATAATACAATAAGTTTGATTTAGGGTAAGTAGGGCAATATTTTTATAGAATTCTTTAGTATGTCCATACACTGGAGTTCAGAAATAATGAAATGGGAATATCGCGATTTGCAAGCTACGGCTATGTCCGTGGACTATTCGGGCAACAACGTGCTGCTAGCGGGCCGACGATGGCTAGCGATTAAACAGCTCACGCAAGACGACGATTCGGGTGACATTGTGAAGAAGTACCCTCGTCACAGCAAGTACGATGCGGCCGGCGCCGAGTGGTGTCAGTCGTACCATGGACAGAAACTTTGCGCAATCGCGGTAAGTATTGTAAATATAGATAGAGACCTAATATTTTGTTTTTATTCTGATCAAATAATTTATAAAAGAAGAATAATTGTACTAGATCTGAAAACAGTTAATCAGAGGGACACCATAAGCTTCCAAGACAAGCTCTTGATGACTTCTCCGTTATGAAAACCAAACTGAGAAATACAGACTGAATCATAAATATGAAGTTATTGCTATTATGAACCCACCACTAATTATTCAAATGTATTTATCATAATTTCAGAGTAACCAAAGAGTGGATGTGTATGAGTGGCGTGGAGGCAATGACCTAACATGCATCTGTTCTCTTCGTGGACACACTAGAGTGGTCAGTGATACTCACTTCCATAGACAAGATCACAACTTAATTGCCACATGCTCTATTGATACATTCACTCATTTGTGGGACTTGAGAGATGCAAGGAAACCTGTGGTTTCGTTATGTGCTGTTGGTAAGTGTGTTTTATTTTCACCATGCTTGATAGTATTGTGAATGATCACAATTTGAAATGATGTAATAAAATAAGTAACTTTCAATGCTTCCAGCTGGAGCCTCCCAAGTGCAATGGAACAAAGTAGCAACCCACATAGTAGCCACTGCCCATGATGGTGACATTAAAATTTGGGATTACCGCAAACATTCTGCACCTATTCACTACATTTCTGCACATCTGTGCAAAATCCATGGAGTGGACTGGAGTCCGCACCATGAGTACCAACTGGTCACATCGAGCCATGATGGCAGCATCAAATATTTCGACATTAATAATGCAAGGAGGCCTGAGAATGTTATAATGACTAATTTCCCTGTGTGGCGAGCAATATACACGCCATTTGGTAGTGGCTTACTGACCATAGGAGTAGGTTGGGGAGGGATGCCTAGAGTAGAACAAGCAGGAGTTATTGGCATCTGGGTAGGAGGGGCACTGACACACAGGCTTGTTGGTCACACAGACACAGTCCAGACCATGGTTTGGAGACCTAACACTTCTCCAAACAACTATCAGTTGGTGACATGGGCCCGGGATCAGTCACTCAGAGTTTGGACGATGCATCCTTCATTGTTGAAGATGTGTAATCATTATCTTCCTGATGATGGCGAGAATGATGAGGACAATAATAGCGACAGTAAGATTTTTTTTCTTCTATAGTATAATAAATAACGCACACAACTAGTAAGCAAAATAAAACGAAAGTCTATTATTTCAGATGTAAGCTATGCTTCTACAGCAGGGTCTACAAACGATATCTCGACAGGAGATAACAAAGGTCAAGATATTGCTTTGGTAAGTAGTTGTCATATTAAGCTTGGGTCTGAGTATCATATTAATCTTAGCTATATTTTAGTATAGTGTTCTTGCGCAACGTCTTGAGCAGTGATTCGCACAAAATGCTTTGACCTTACTGCTCAGCTAGACCACACTTACCCAAAATTGTCATTTAAGGAGCCCAAAATCATTATTTTATTTTCAGAACAAACTCCCGCACAAAACAAATACTTCGATCGACGAGGAGTTCGAATCTATTCGCGAGATGGCGAACATCGAAGTAACGGACATGAACATTGAGACGCGCACCTGCCAGATACACTCCGAACGTAACGGATACGTCGCCAACCTACAAGTCACATTCCCGAGAAACGTCACAGAACAAACCATACCAAAGTTCTCCTGGCTATCAGGAACAAATGTCGATAGCCCCACGACTATTAAAATTCTACAATCTATCAATAAAACTGCCTACCGCAAGAAAAAAGAAGGGCACAGATGTCTGTTGCACTGTTTGAAAACATTAGCTACATCCATTGACGAGGTATTTACTTACTTTAACTATTGTTATTTAGCATTCTTGAAATGTTAACAACACATTATTTAATTGCTTTATCATAAAACTTATCATTGCAAAAATACTCAACATATTGCGAAAACATAGAAAGAACTTATCAGATATTTGGAACATTCTAGATACCAGTGAAATCCAGTGACGATACCGACTCAATGAAATCAAGTCAACGAAGTCAATCGGAGAGCGAAAACGCTGGTGACTCGTGCATACCGTTCCCCAGAACATGTGGGGCCAAGTGGTGCGGAGTCAGCACACTGGTTGTCTTCAACCGTCCGCCGAACGCGCGGCGACTGTCCCTGAAGCATGAGACAGGGACCCCGCGGTCGATGTCATCACTGTCGCTAACTCCGGGGCTGTTTGGCACGACGGGGTACAACTCGGTGTCGCCGCACGCGACCACGACGCCGTCCCCGACCAACGCGTCTGGTTTTCCACAGCTGCATCATCGACATGCGTCGAATTCCATTACTACGTTCTATTTTCAAGATAGATGGGTGAGTTTCTATAAATTTAATTGAAGTGATTTAATAGTCACTGATACAGGATACTCTTATTCTATCTGCGAAAGTTAGGAGGTTATTTATGTTCATGTTCTGTCTCGTCTCTGGGATGTTACACACTTTCTCTGTCAATTCTAATACGCATATTTCTCAAAACTGTATTACGGGATATCATTTTGGTGTCTATGAAACCACTCCTTAACGATACCAAGTCATAGAGTAGTCACATGTAGCTTAAACATGTTGTATTCATTATATTGTACAACAAAACCAGGAACATAATATTGTCTCCTGTCGATAGAAAGCACAAGGTCGCCGCGCGGGTAGCATGCGTAGCCGCGGCAGTATATCCGGCTGCGTGACACCCCGCGTCGTCATGTACGCCGCCCCCAGTCTGTTCCCGCTGAGTCGCAACCTCGCTGAAAAATATATTATCAACGCTGACAACCCTATTGGTAAGTACGGTTCATAACTCCGATTTACCGATCGTGCCTAACTGAACCTTTGAAATAGAGTTGGAGTTTATGATTATAGCTAAATAATAAAATATTCAACAGAAATGTGTGAAACAAACGCAAAGCTAGCAACGGAAGAAGGCGAGACCGAACTAGCGCACGCGTGGAACCTCGCGGCGCTGACGGCGCGGTCGCTACGTGCGCGCGTGTCCGACCACCTGTGGTCCAGCGAGGAGAGCATGGGCTGGGTGGGCCATCCACTGTGCTGCAACCTGCTGCAGTCTCTGTAAGTACCATCAATGATCGCTAGCACCTGGCGGCGCTGACGGCGCGGTCGCTAAGTGCGCGCGTGTCCGACCACCTGTCGTCCAGCGAGGAGAGCATGGGCTGGGTGGGCCATCCACTGTGCTGCAACCTGCTGCAGTCTCTGTAAGTACCATCAATGATCGCTAGCACCTGGCGGCGCTGACGGCGCGGTCGCTAAGTGCGCGCGTGTCCGACCACCTGTCGTCCAGCGAGGAGAGCATGGGCTGGGTGGGCCATCCACTGTGCTGCAACCTGCTGCAGTCTCTGTAAGTACCATCAATGATCGCTAGCACCTGGCGGCGCTGACGGCGCGGTCGCTAAGTGCGCGCGTGTCCGACCACCTGTCGTCCAGCGAGGAGAGCATGGGCTGGGTGGGCCATCCACTGTGCTGCAACCTGCTGCAGTCTCTGTAAGTACCATCAATGATCGCTAGCACCTCGCGGCCATATACCAGGTGGGCCGCTGCAGGTACAACTTGTTTCGGTGGGGTATTCTTACAAAACTGAGTGCAGCTGTGGATCCTCTTCCCAAACCATGGCCCACATCCTAACCTGCTCCTAACATGGCCCAACTCCACCTGCACTCCACTTTAATGGACCTGTCCAACTCAAGATTTCAATAACCTTCAGGCAACACCATAATGACATTATCATTGTTACAGAATATCTCACTACGCCAAAGCGTCCAACCTGCAGATGGCAGCAATGTTAGCATGTGCCTTCTCTGTCTTCAACGACGCCAGCAATTCTAGTTCACAGTCCACCATCAGCACATCTAGTTATGTAAGTATAGTAGGATATGAAACCACTCTCCTATTTTGAGCAATTTCTTCATTGACTCTCCTCCTTCGATCAATAATAGTACTAGATTAAGCATCAGGAACAAAACTGAGTCGCTCAAGTGGCCACGATTGCACACACGTAAACATCTACATAAACATCTTAGAAAAAAGTTCAATATTATTAACAACTTCAGATGATTATAAACCTTAACACTTAAACATAACGTTTAATTATCATTGTAAAGTTATTGAGTTATTTAAGCCCTTTCATCGGAGAAAGATTAGAAGCAAAACATTTTAAATGTCGCTCCAAAATAAAAAGTCATCAGTACAAAAATATTCATTCTAAAATGAAACTTAAACTCTAAGCAATACGGTTAAAAGCATTTTCTGTACAATGTCGTGCTTATTCTATTGCGGAACTAGCGTTCCCTGTTCAAGAACATGATACAATAGTTGGTGCGTTGTAGCAAACATTGGCCAAACAATTATAATATTCGCTGATTTAATTATATTTACAGTTTATTTATGTTTAAATATTATGAAAAAGCACGTAATGATATTAAATTACCGAAAAAAAGATATTCCTTCCAAAACTTTGGTGTTACGGTGGTTATTTACGCAGTTTTTGAACGCATACTGCGGTATTTTGACGTCTTAATGTTGGCTATGATTGGACCATACTAATTTGAAATAAGACCACAAATACGTTTGTGGTCTTATATTTCGGGCCGTTCTTGAAGCGCTTATCGGGAATCTAGTACATTATTGATCGAAGCTCTCCTCCTATAAAAGGTGCATAGAGTCTGTACACCTATTTTCTAATCTTGAACTAAATTATGCCCAGCCAGTACGAGTTTCCAATTTCAAACAAGTTTTGTAGTGAAAGTAATTTTACTGTAAAGAAAACAATAAAATCACTCACTTAAAACAAATACCAAGCTTATATAGAAAACTTCTGAATTATAGGGCAATGGCACATCGCCATACAGTACAGTGAATCAGTACAGCGAAATCAGCGCCGACGGGTGGACCCTTCCCATCGTCCGCAGTAACTCATGTTCGGAAGCAGAGAACTTCTACACAGACTCAACGGTCTCCAAGTCCGAACGAGCCTCGTCGTGTGTGCTCGATGAGGCTACAGTCCACCTGTACCATTGCTTCAAACGAGTCTATGCGGATATCTTAAACCGGTGGCAGTTGATTTATAAGAAGACTGAGGTAAGTGTATTTGGTTAATTCTTTAAAGTCTCTGTATAGAAGAATTACGTCATGAAAATTAATTTAATTATTTTTTTCTCTCGGCCGGCTGAAAATGTTTAACATTTATTTTATTCGCCGCATGAATATTGGTGTGTTCTGTCCTGTATCCTTCAATGTTTAATCTACTCTTTGCATTTTTTTTTTACTGAAATCTAATTGTTGTGTAAGTGTCTCGTGGCTGTGCGACTGATGAGTTTGGTATCCATGATTCCATTCCCAGGTCAGCAAAGTGTGATTGCATGCAGCCCAGAGTTTGAAAGTTGGTGCATGGTATGATATCCCCGTGCCTCAAAAAGCACGAGGAGCCGTTGTTTCTGCGCCTGGCCTCTGGCCGTCTTAAGCGACTGCGCAAACACTTGTTCAGGATATAAGCTCGATGGATAATCTTCGCTAAGATAAGCTGCCTTGACAGAAAGCAGACGGAACAGTTTAATTTCTTGTCTGTGTCTAATTTTTTGACGCCGATGCCGTGTTGGCATATAGTTTTTGCCAGAGCTTTTTTTGGCGGTCAAATGACTCTTCCCGCTACTGACTAAAAACCACCCATGTTCCTTCTTAGCCCTTTGTGTCGAGGCCGCGGTATCTCTTTCGCGCAACTCCCAGCCCCGACGGGCGTCGAGAAATGTCTTAACCTAGAGTTACGTCGCATTTCGGTTAAACTGCAGGAATTTAAACTACTTTTCAAAGAAAAAACTGTAGCGTCGATATTTCCCCTCAGGTGCTAAAGCTGGTGAACGACGCTACGGGCAGCTCCCCGGGGCGCGGGCCCGAGCTGGCGGCGGAGTGCGCGCGGTGCGGCGCGGCGGCGCGCGGGGCCGCGTGCGGGCCGTGCGCGCGCCTGGCGCTGCGCTGCGCCGTGTGCGCGCGGCCCGTGCGCGGCCTGGCCGCCGCCTGCCACTACTGCGCGCACGCGGGACATGCCATGCATATGCTGCACTGGTAAGCAACACCTATTTAAAAACGTAAAAAAATACGAATTTCGCGTGCTACCTTGAAGGATTCACCTTAATCATCACTTTTGTAACGCAATAGAATAGTTAGTTCCACGTCTTCATTAATTTAAGAAAACAGAAAGAAAAAGTAAACGCCTGCATAAGTGAATATCCGTAGATATCTTAATAATGAAATTTTCTGTTTAAATCATAAATCAAATCTTATAAAACTACTTTTACCCCGTAAATTTTTCTTATTTTTGAACCAATACAAATTGTTTCTCTGCTGGGCATATATAGGTATTATATTCCCGTCAATACTATTTACTTTCACATAATATGTAGTAATTTTCGTCATTTACGCATCCGTCTTCCCCTTATTATTTTCTCATTCTAAACCACTTACGTAATTCGCCGAATAAAAGTGGTCCGCTATTCACGTGATCAACTGCTCACCACACTGAACTCCTCAGGTTTTCCCAACACGACACATGTCCAACGGGCTGCGGCTGCAAGTGCGTCATGGAAGGCAACTCCGTGTGGAAAGGAGTCAAGTATGTCTGACCGAACAACTATGTAATAATGTAACTTATATTACGTATAAACGTAGTGTAAATATCTCACTTAAATTATGTTTCTATTGGGTAGATTTAGAGTAGATTTTTGAATGAGTGAAGCATTTACTTTAGCTTTTTGATAATGTTTATATTGTGAGTTTCGGGAGTTAGATTCATCATTATGAGAATGTACAGTAACCTAAAAACAAAATGTATACCAACTTAGCAACATTCTCGTGGAATAACAAACGATTTCAATTTTGAGATAAGATTTCAATTATTTTTTACAAGTGAATAAATATCTCTTGACGATGTATGGTTTCACTATGTAAAGCCTCGTTTAAACTATGGACCTTATACTAGAGCCAATTTTATAGGTCACATTTGACACTTCATCAAAATTCAACAACCTGCGTCGGTTTTCCCGAGTTCATATAACCCCAATCTATTTAAGTCGCGAGTAAATAGGCTTCTTCTGGGTAAGCTCGTTCCATCGTCGCGTCGCCCAGTAAGCCCATATAAAAAAAAAAAAAAAAAACGTAACTTTGTAACGGCGACCATGAACCGATGTGGCTAATCAACCTGCCCGCCATTTTGTTTTATTTTCGAATTCGCGGCACAGAATACATAATAGTATTCGCGGCCCAAGATGAAAGTGGTATGTATGGATAGAAGACATAGATCCTTACGTGACACTTTTGGTACCATGTTACATGACATTTTTTGTTCATCTAGGTGTCCTTTACCCATACATACGAATTTCATCGTGGGCCATGATTTAAAAAAAAAAAACTAAAATGGCGGTGGGTCGATAAGCCAGCTTCCATACGAAAAAGTTCAAATCCCTTTTATTTACTTTTTCGAAGTTAGAACTGCACCGACTTTTTCAATAATTATGATAACATATTTAAGCCCATCCCTCTCCTAGAGAGAAGGCCTGAGTCCCAGCAGTGGGAACATTATAGGCTGATGATGATGGATTAAATGTAATAATGACAAAAGTAGGTAATTTTACGATCTACTTTCACTAATAAACCATTGAAACATAATAAAAACATTCTGTTCTAAAGAGAACTGAACGTCGCGCGTCGTCGTTACAGTCAGTGTAACCATTTTCTTTTTATTAAATATGTACTAGGGATGTTACCCAAAAAATCGAAAGTTGATAAGTAGATTCGAATGCAATGATTTTGTACGAGACGTGAATGGACAATATTATTGTAAGTACTTAAAATAAATGCCGAATTCAATTCACATTTATTTTTGAAGTCCGTATCGATTCCCTGACTTTAATCGACGTTTTTAAGCAGTTCACCTCACTATAAAGCTAAACGTTACAGATGTCAAATGTGACATATTAAATTGGCCCTACTGTATACTGTAATAAACAGACTGTACACACTCTTAAATGATGTCGAATTACGTAACAGAAAATATGCTTTGCACATATTTGTATAAAATAATTTTATATGTAATTAATAATAAGACTGGCAATTTTATACAATCCATTGTAATAAATAATTACACAATTTGTATCAAGAATTTTATTTAACAAACGTTTTTATATTACAAATATTTTTAAACAATCAAACGAAACTGTGCTTGGATTATCTTAAAATGAGTGAGTTTATAATAATTGAAAGTATATATTTTATAATGCTTTACTTCAGTCTCTTTCAAGCATTTTCTAATGCAAAGGAAATAAGCAATCAATATTATACAGGTAGCAAATATATATGTTATAGTTAGTAAATATATAATATTTTATATAAGTTAATTAAAATTACACAAAAAATAATCAAAATACGTAGGTTAGTGTGTAGACTAGTTGGTTTGAGATCATTTAAATTATGATTAAAATACAATTAACAAAAAAAACTAAACTTTAACTTTAAAAAGTAATAACAAACAACACGTAAAAAAATAAGTAAGTAGGTACTGCTCAGGAAAAGCCATTCTTATTTTTACCCGACTGCAGCGAAGCCCAAAAGGAGGGTTATGTGTTTAAAGAAAGATACTCAAATATTCAATTATTTACAGGCTATGTTTTAATATAAAAAGGCTTATAAGATTATACATAAAAATATATACGTATGTAAACTATGTAGATTGGGTCTCGTGAGCAATAAGGGGGTTAAAATGCGTTTTAGGATAAAAATATTTCTCTTGACTAACGGGATTGTACTCTATTCTATGAGTGATAATGTTGACAGCTTTCGTATGTACAGTATTATTTTTTTTATATTATATTTATTTCAATATCAGATACTACCTATAATAGAAAAAAAAGAAGTAGGTACATTAGTAATAGGCACAATATAAAAACGGAAAGGTTTAGGCACCAATTGTTTCAAGCGAACTACATCTAAAAAAACAATAATACTTTCAACTAAATTGAAATAAAATAATATCACAACAATATCAAACAATATTAACGATTATTTCATTATTCATTTCTAATAACTACTTAAATAATTCGTGAAAATTTTGTAAATTTTTTCATGTTATTCTGTACCCTATATTGTTTGTGTTTTCTGAACACAACTGTAGGTGTAACACTAGAATTAATGAGTCAGTAAGATCAACAACGTGTCTCAAGTTCATGTTTACCAAGAATAAAGGTCGCTCTAACCCTTCTCTAACCTGCAGTACTGACTAATTGAGGACACAGCTGCTGACTTGGACAAATATTCAGTACATTAAACATTATTGATAATTCATATATTTACTGGGTGTAAATTTACTTGTTTTAAATTATATGTTGTTACTTTTATTATCTTATTGAACGATGTTCCTATAATTGGTGGAAAATAAATAAATAATAATAAAGACTTATCTGTCAAAGCTCGGTGTCCACAGTTCGCAGTCGCGTCTTCAATTAGTCTGTACCGATTTGACCGAACCGAGTAGTTGTGTTCAGAAAATCACAAATAAGTCGTTGTTTTGATTGATATATGGAACAGAACACGTAGGTACGCACTTTTCTATAACAAAACGTTAAAGTTGCCACTAAATCTAAGTATTAAATCTACTGTAGTGGTACAAAGTACGCATGCGCGGCGCAATGGCATGGATGCGGATCTCAGAGGCGAGTCGTTCTATTGTAGCAGCTAAAACAATAAACTCTTGTTAGTCAAATTAATGTTTAAACAACAGGTCAAATGTTTTTGCTTACGAAATTCGACAGTCGTTGTGGCTGGTCTTTTGCCTTCCTTCCTTTCTTGATATCGACATCCATCACGCCTGACGAATTTCGCTAGCTAAATTTATTTCACCGTGTATATTAACTAAAATACTGCACACAACTTTGTTGAAGAAGCAATTTAAGGTCCTTTGTATAGAACTGTTAGTCTACAGCTATACTTAATAATCACTGAGACAATAAATATTTTTATAAAAATCCGGAGAAAAGAGATAATGCGGGATATGTCGTTATTTCCAAATATATATTAACCTACTATCTGACCTTCTATTTTCATAATAGGGTGCCTGGACTAACTAAATTACCTACCTAATAGTCGAATCGTTTTCACGTGACAATATAGATAATTCACCCCTCCCTACCAATATACTCGTGCAGAAGCGCTACTACCCATTGTTCCTCATTTCGTTCGAGTTTACTCCCGTCCGCGTATTGTGGTAGATGCTACGTTAGCTTCATGATCGTAGCACTTAGCAGCGTTTTAAATTCAATAAAAGCTGGAAGTAGGCGAGACCCATTTGAATATAAGATTATGGAAATGGTCCCCCCGCCTGCTTGCAACTTTAATTTAATTTTTAAACGTGCTTATTTAGAGAATATTTTTAATTAATTGTTTGATGATTAATCACATAAAAAGTTAGAGCCGTTCAAACATTAAAAGTATTATTAGTAATCCTACTAATCACACTAATATTTTAAAGGCGAAAGTTTGTGAGTGTGTATGTTTGTTACTTCTTCACGCAAAAACTACTAAACGGATTTAGATAAAATTTGGTACACAGATAGTTTATAACATGGATTAACACATAGGATAGGTAGTTTTTATTCCGATTTTATTTTCCCGTGGCATAATTTTCGAGTTGTACTTAGCGGGTGAAGCCGCTGGCAACAGCTAGTATAATATTATAAATTTGAATTAAAGTTTGTGTGGATGGATGGATATATTCTAAATATTATAAACTGTTATCGTAAGATCTATCTGACAACATCCATCTTCGTTTTCGGTTAAACAAAGTGATAACGTTTACTATTGCGACTTTTTGATACAGACGTCAAGATACCCGAAACTGTCAAAATTTCCCAATCAACAGTGGCCCTTACGCATACGAGATACAGTTGAAAAAAAAAACTGCCTCGTTGGTCTAGTGGTCGCAAGCGCGACTGCTGTGCATGAGGTCCTGGGTTCGATTCCCGGGTCGGACAAAAAGTGCTATTGGGTTTTTCATTAGAAACCTAGTAGTAGCCCGGAGTTTGGAAGTTGGCGGTATAATACCCCCGTGCCTCGGTCCGCACGTTAAGCCGTTGGTCCTGCGCCTGATCTCTCTCCGGTCGTGTCGGATTGCCGTCCCTGAGGACTATGAGAGAAAAGGAACAGAGAGTGCACCTGTGCCTGCGCACACACTTGTGCACTATAATATTCGGTTCGATTCCCGCACGGAACAAATATGGACCTACAGATAGTTGTTTCGGGTCTGGGTATTTGTGTATGTGAGTTTATATGTTTGTGAACGCACCCACGATACAGGAGAAATTCCTAGTGTGGGGAAACGTTTTAAAAAAAAAAAAATATATATACTTAATATATCTCCTGCGCAGATGGCTAATCTTCACTAAGATTGGCCGCCGTGACCGAAAAACGGTCAGGCGGACTATTATTATATTATTATTATAGTTGAAAATCTATTAAAGAAATTAGACAGATTGTAGTAGCTTAATTGATGTGCTGGTGTCTCTGTACAAATCGGGTCATTACTTAACTTGTTGTCACGTTAAAACGATTCGACTATAGGTATATTGTTTAGGAATTACTTGAGCGATGGCATTGAGTTTTAATTCAATTTAAAAGTATTATACGACTATGGTCAATTAGAGAAATGTATTTAACTAATTGGCAAACATTTCGTTTTGCCAAATGAACATACAGATAATTATATTAAAATGCTTGTTTTCCATCGCCCATAATAAATTCATATATAAAAAAGAATCGCTACTTTAAAATCATCCTGTGCAGTTTCAAAATCTCGCTATAAAAGTGAGATAAAACAGGTCTAAATTAAAAGTGTAACTACGTAACCTATAAACTAATATATTTCACTGTTTACGAGTAAGGGATTTCACGAATGAATCTGAACGCTTGCGTAGGAGCCCTAAAATGGTCGATTAATCAGAATAGGATCATCATCTGCCTAGCCTTTTCCCAATGTTGGGGTCGCGGTCAGCTTCCAGTCTCTTCTGCCGTATCTCATAACCCAGTTAGTACTGTTTTTTTTTTTTTAATTGGGACTCACTATTCCCAAACCACTGTAACTCCTGTTAGCCAGAATCCTGTTAGACTGGGTTATAAGATACCCTTTGATCTTCTTCTTAGCGTGTCGATGGCAATCTAAATTGTGTCGGCCCAGAACTGGGCTACTAGTTTGGCGCTCTCGGTAGCGTCCATCAGTTCCTGCAGTGAACTGCAAGAAAGGAGCCTCCCCGAGCGACGTATCAACTGAGACACTATACGTCCGGCGCACCCTGGGCAGTCAGCGAGTCCCCACGCTGACTGGCTAATCCTTTCACCACGATGGCAATCCAAAGTCCACCCTTTGATAAAACTGGCTGTAAAACTTTCAGGCCAAATCTAATAGGATATATGAAATACGTTATAATTCGTAAAATGGACACGAAGTGGCAATTCATAATATTAACTGCTTGAGGAAGGTTTTGAATATGAATGATAAGAGAGGTATGGAAGAGGAAGATATGCTGCGCCGACCACAAATGAATTGGGATAAGGGCAAGAGAATGTGATGGTGATGTGCCCATGTTAATAATTTTAATATTTTATTATCAATATGATTCTGCTAAAGCGGCCATTTTAGACTCCCAGATAAACGGGGCGTTGACGTTTAACAATACAAAGCCCATGAATGCGGTTTAGATGATCGCGATTAGCTTTCATTGGTGAAATCTGTTCTTAGTTTCAGTAGTTTACAAACGCACCCATCAACAGAATTCTACAAAAACATGTTTTCAAACGAACTTCAGAAAACCATCAAACTATGATAGCCTTACATTTAGTGTTAGCTGGTCCAGTAGAGCTTGAATTTCCGATATAGATGAAGATTAGGCATTATAAATCAGGTAGATATTATTAGTTTAGATTGGCCTTATAATAATTAACTTGTACTCTTTCAATTAAACCTCTGCAGTGAAACATGAATAATGTCAAAAATCTTTTAGGATAGGTACAGCCAGTCAATTGACAACGTAAGCCCTAATCGAGACGCGTCTGTCGTACAAAAGGCGACATGATGATGAGGGTGAGTTTGTTCGCTTCGTACCTCTCGAGCAGGCGGCGCTTGAGCTCAGGCGGGTAGGTCACGTAGATGTAGTGGTCGTCGTGGTCGGGGTCGTCTAGCATAGCGTCCTCGGCCGCCAAGCGCTCGCCACGCGTCGGCGACGAATGTGTCGTCATCGACACCGACGCGCTGCCCGCTACGCTGCCTTCCTCCGAACTATACAGTTGTGGATGAGTTCAATTATCGCAAAGAAAGGAGATTGGATTGTAAAGTACTGTCTGTACCTAATTCCGTGCGGTATGTAGAGCTCGAAGTCTTCATCCTCGACGTCTTGACGGTAAAGGTGTGGGACCATTGAAAAAATCAGATACGTCTGTACAGTAGGCAACCTTTTCCAAAACAAAAATACGTCATCTATGAGAATCCAAGTAAAGTTCGGAACGAAAGTTAACACTTTACATTGCTAACATAACTTCTAAATGAACACAACATTATTCGATATTTGTGATTTGTTTCAGCTTTTTATGAGACAACTGTTGTTTGTTATGTACCTACTTTTGTTCTGACCTTTTCTTTAATATATTTGTTTAGAAAAAACTGAAGTGTAATCCAATTTCACTGCTGACTGTACCGCTACATACGCGGCTTCTAAATAGCCAGGGCCGGTACACTGTTCGAGGATAGAGCCTTAGTTTTCTCTTATGACAAAAAAAGTTAGGAAGCCAATTATGGAACCGATAACGAAATAACAGTTAAAATTTTGAAAAAAGAGTTGAAAATATAATTTTGCATCTACCCACACTCCCGGGCATAAGCCTCACTTTAATCTCGCTGTCCTGTACCGCCAGGCTCACCCAAGAGCGGCCGCGATGGCAACAATGTCGTCCATCGCTCGTCGCCAGACACACTTACTCAAACACAATCCAGATGATGTAATAGCACATACAGAGTGCCAGCGCGAGGCCGGTGGCGAGGGCCAGTAGCAGGGGCCAGGGGAAGGCGCGGGCCGAAGGCGCCGTGTCCTCCCAGTAGCGGTCGCAGCTCAGGTACCAGCACACGGCGCGCTGCATCTCTTCTGAAAACGTGACACTTTTAATTTAGTACACAATTTGGGAAACATTTTTGGGGGTATGAGGAACAGGGTGTAAAGTTCCTCATCCCCCGTTGAAAAGGGAGGATCCTCCGACCGGACGGGTGTTGTGTCCGGCGGGCTAACTGCCCGACAGTTGTAAGTCGGGAACTCCTATATAGGCTTATGTCGCGGATAATGTTGATAGCGCGATGTAGGAACTTCTGTCGATCGTTTGTTAGTACGCAGGTGTTGCGATAGATGTCGTTAGTCGCCACATCACTCCCCTCCGAGACCGGAGGTCGAAAGCAGGTTAAGTCTTGGCGCTTGTCAGCCAGTGGAAGGTTCCAGTGAGTCGGAACCGGATGCCGCATAGTTCACGGTGAGTCGGAACTGTCTGCGGTGATGCCCCAGTGAGTCGGGGTGATGCTGCATATTAGCTCCAGTGAGTCGGAGTGATGCAGTGCTGCGTAGTGGCTGGCTGCTGCGTCGACCAGGAGAGAAGGACGTCTCTGCTTGCTGACCGGCCGAAGTGCAGTGTGCTGTGCCAAGTTCGCTGATGAGGCTGGGGGTGATGACCAGGAATGCGCTTCCGCTGCATGCTGGTGGTCAGGATACCCCATGAAGCCGTGGCTGCTGGCTGACGGTATGACTCGCTGCTCGAAGGCGAAGGGGAAGTGGTGACGACGTCTGAAGTAGTTGCACGAAGGCTGCGCTGACGTTCATGCTCGGGGTCACCAGTTTGGGGGTAGGAGGAACAGGGTGTAAAGCTTCTCATCCCCCATTGAAAAGGGAGGATCCTCCGACCGGACGGGTGTTGTGTCCGGCGGGCTAACTGCCCGACAGTTGTAAGTCGGGAACTCCTATATAGGCTTATGTCGCGGATAATGTTCATAGCGCGATGTAGGATTTCTGTCGATCGTTTGTTAGTACGCAGGTGTTGCGATAGATGTCGCTAGTCGCCACATCACTCCCCTCCGAGACCGGAGGTCGAAAGCAGGTTAAGTCTTGGCGCTTGTCAGCCAGTGGATGGTTCCAGTGAGTCGGAACCGGATGCCGCATAGTTCACGGTGAGTCGGAACTGTCTGCGGTGATACCCCCAGTGAGTCGGGGTGATGCTGCATATTAGCTCCAGTGAGTCGGAGTGATGCAGTGCTTGCCGTAGATGCCCCAGTGAGTCGGGGTGATGCTGCGTGTGCTCCAGTGAGTCGGAGTGTGCAGTGCTGCGTAGTGGCTGGCTGCTGCGTCGACCAGGAGAGAAGGACGTCTCTGCTTGCTGACCGGCCGAAGTGCAGTGTGCTGTGCCAAGTTCGCTGATGAGGCTAGGGGTGATGACCAGGAATGCGCTTCCGCTGCATGCCAGTGGTCAGGATACCCCATGAAGCCGTGGCTGCTGGCTGACGGTATGACTCGCTGCTCGAAGGCGAAGGGGAAGTGATGACGACGTATGAAGTGCTTGCACGAAGGCTGCGCTGACGTTCATGCTCGGGGTCACCAGTTTGGGGGGTATGAGGAACAGGGTGTAAAGCTCCTCATCCCCCGTTGAAAAGGGAGGATCCTCCGACCGGACGGGTGTTGTGTCCGGCGGGCTAACTGCCCGACAGTTGTAAGTCGGGAACTCCTATATAGGCTTATGTCGCGGATAATGTTCATAGCGCGATGTAGGATTTCTGTCGATCGTTTGTTAGTACGCAGGTGTTGCGATAGATGTCGCTAGTCGCCACACATTCAAGACCACTGAAATTGTGACATTCATCGTGGACAAGTGGTGTTCAATATCGACTGGTCCATATTAGTGAACCGCGGACTAGTTCGGCCCTTTAATTCATCTGTATCAAATGGCAACATCAGCATTTGGTCAACATTGTCTGAAACTGATAAACATCAGTATATTCAAACCGGCTAGCCTTCGTCTAGTCAGTCAATGTGATAATATTCCGGCAACATAATATGGAATAATGCGAGATTTAGTTTACAAGTAGGCAATAATAGAACTGAAAACCTTCAAGCTCGGTGAACTGATGTTGAGTAAGGTGCAGCAAAAGCGTCGCTATGCAGGAGTGCACGATCCTTTCGCAGCGAACCTGAAAAACAAAGTAATGGACATTGAAATACACAAACAGGAACAGCTACCTATATAAGTTAGCACTTCTTAATGGTTTTCAAAGAGCAAAAAAGAGTATAGTCTAGTGCTATTTGGGAGAATTATTTTTCTCTGCCTCCGAAAAATATGAACGAGGTGTCGTCATTCGATTCGGAATAGCTAGGTGTACACGATATTCCCAATCGATTCTTTTTGTGTTTTAACATCTCGTTCATATTTTTGGAGGCGGAGAAAAAAAAAATTACCCGAAAAGCACTCTTTGAGTAGACTATTAGTAAAATTATAAATTAATTCAAAATATGACCTTGAGTGTCTGAAGGCGTGTGGGGTCGCAAGCCGCTCGCTCGGCCTGCAGGTCTGCTAGCCTCTTCTGTCTACTGTCGGGAGGGAGCGACGACTCCACCGTGTCAGCATCGCAAAGCTCCGCTGTATGATTGGCGTCCCCGTCACTATCCTCTGTTCTTTTCTCTTCTGATTCTGAAATTAGAATTAAGTTTACATTCACTGCCATGATTTTCGCGGATAATACGTCCAGCGTTGTTTATACAAACAAAGCAAGAAGATGGCTACGGTCTCATTGATACTTATTGACATTCTCAATCCTAAACATGATTGACGAATGAGCCTAAACCGGAATTTTAATCACAGCTCGTATTTCCCATAACACAAGCGAGTCACGTACATTTGTCAAGTCAGTGTGTCGCTAAACTTTAAACATTAACGTTGACGGATCGCGAGCTTGGCTTGTTAGCTCATAATACCACGATGTTGCAATGATAAGCCAGCGAGTAACCCGCCAGCCAATATGACGGCGGTTAAACTTGCTAGTGGATCACCCGATAGTGGCCCATATTTACGATCGGCAAAATATCTGGAAACTGTGCGCACTGGATATGAGAATTTATTAATGGTGAGTGAATGTTCTTTTAATAAAAAATTAGGTAGACACATACCAGGATCCTCTTCTCTTGCATCGGCATCTGTTCGAGGACAGTCGGCGATGGGCGGGGCAGGCGCGGTGCGCGGGCGATGTCGTCTGCGCCCAGTCACGCGCGCCACGCTCCGTGGCCCCGCCGGCGCTAGCGCTTTCTTTACTGCTTCTACGTCTTGCCATACCTGCAATGATAAGTATTAAAGCAAGTATCAGGTGGATGATCCTTCTTGAAAGCAGCTCGAAAAGTGCTGGTCTTCCGGTCAAACAATCCTTCATTTGGACAAATTAATCCAATAAGTAATTGTCCGCAGGCAATTGAAAGGCTTTTGTTAAACCGAACCCCTGCATAAGGGCTCTGTTTTATTAAAATATTTTACTTGAATACCTAGATAAATACATGAATCTATGTTTGCTTACCTCAATGTCAGTGCTCGGGCCACCCGCGCCGCTGAGTAGACCGTGAGCTACCAGCACCTGGCACCGCATGATATCGCAGAAGTCAGCCAGGCATACTGCATCCTCTGCCTGTAAACATGTGGAAACGGAACCTACTCTTTATTAAGTCAAGGCATGTATTCGAGTGACAAATGTGCATACTTGGTGACTGACTTGGTGTTCACCCCGTTCACTACGTCATACGACGCGTGTTGCTTCAAGTGACACGTGCGTGCGCCACTTGTGGCCGTAGACCGTATATATGTTACCGGCCAAACCCGATTTTAGGGTGAACTATATATAGTTTCGCCAAACCAGTTCTCCCTACACGCGAAAGGGCAAACCAGATTAGCCTAAGCCAAACTCGTTCATCCTGTTACCGTTGGGATAAACCAGTTTAGCCCTGGTCGAATCGGTTTATCCTAGTTAGAATTTACATGCTTTATGATAAACTGGTACATGTGTGTTGCTTTTAGGTGTTACAATACTGTTAATTAGAATCTCCAACAACGTCTTAATCTGAACTAATTTCACCTAGTTTGTATCTTCTACAGGTAAGCTTTTCAAAGTAAATTGAATGAAGGAACATAATAGTCCAAGATCTTTTTGATACGATTTTCTGACGAAGGAAATGTGGGCGATTGAGTAGTGTTAGTATGAACTAAGAACACACTACTACCAGCTAGCTTGCTTGGACGGCCAATTTTCAGGTATCAGGACATCAAGGTACATACAAAAATTACTTACTTCACGTATTTTCTCCAAGCTGATTTTTACGTATATTTTAGGCAATATCCTGGGATATGGGCAGGAGAATGATCCTTAAAAATAAGTCGCAAATACTCCCAGACACTTTCCGTCGGCCGTATTGCATAACAGACGCTTTAAAGAATTCTAAACTCCTAATGATTTAGCCATGGAGCGAAGTATACTAGGAGACAAAATTTCTGACCGTAAAAGGAACAATGTACTTCGACCCAAGACCCAAATCGCAGGCGTTTGCAACACAGCCACCAAATTAAAATAGAACTAGGCAGGCCACATCTGCCGCATATCGCAGCACAATTGGGCCAAAGTGACTTCAGATTGGTAAAAAGGTTGGGTTCAAAACAACAGAACCAGGCGACGCGGTAGGCCCAGAAAGAGATGGTGTGACGAGCTGGACAAGTGGACACTTTTCAAAAGGATTAGGCCCAAACAGCCATAGACAGAGTTAAATGGAAAGAGGGAAAGGAGTCCTTTTTTTCGGCCCAGCTTACGAGCAGTAAGTTATGGTTTCGAACACAGGCAGGATATCTACAGCAGGATAAACATCGTGAGGATATCGGCATGGCCTAGAACCAAACATTCGAAGGCATGTGACATCTACCAACCCGCACTTGACCCGCATGAAGGTTTATAGCTCAATGCCCTTTCATAGAGAGGAGTCTTGTGTCCCAGCAGTGGAAACATTATAGGCTGATTATGACGTCACTACTTCGTACCTTATTAATCTGGTTCCTGTGTCGCTGGTCGAAGTGCGTGTCGAGGTGTCGTTCCTCGTAGAAGGACTTGCCACAGAAGGCGCAGGTCCACTGCGATGGCCGGTGCTGCAACTTGGCTGCGTGTTGGGGCGCAAAGATGTCGCGCGCTGGGTGGAATGGACACTCCAGTGGTAGTTTCACCTGTAACACAATAGTATTTTTTATTTTTTTATTTAGCCTGCACTGTCCCACTGCTGGGCAAAGGCCTCCCCCAATTCATTCCAAGAGCTCTTTTCTTGTGCCGCTTCGAACCAGCCCTCATGGTACGCGTATAAATCGTCACGCCACCTCTTTCTAGGCCGACCTCGGCGGCGCCGAGTCTTCTGAAACATTAAAAAGCTGAACATTTCGGAATTTTAATTCTTTTATGTACAAGACTCTAGCTATTATTTTTAATGTTTTAGAAGATTATTCGTTAAAATAGTCCTTACACTCCAATAACATGTAGTTACGAGTAATATCTAACAAGTTTTTATTAAAAAAACAGCTTCGAAACTTTGAGTAATGTTAATATACTTCTGATGCTGACCGTACCATCGATTTGGGGTACCGTCGATGTAGCGTACCATCGATGTAGTGTACTGTCGATATAGCGCACCGTCGATTTGGTGTACTGTCGATGTAGCGTACTATCGATTTGGGGTACTGTCGATTCATTAACCCGTCGATGGACCGTTGTCGATACAGCGACCATCGATGTAGTGACTCGCGATGTTATGAACCAGACCCCCACGATGACCACTCTGCGACACATTTCTGTTCTTTAGTAAGTTTTTCTGTAGTACAGTCGTTTCCCGGTAGGAGCCGAAAAATAAACAAAAGCTAGTACAGAGGTCCAATCATCATCATCATGATGTAATAGGTACTCTTAAGCAAATTATGCCTATGTATGTAAGGAGACTTCGTTCTTCCATATACCTATCAATAATTACCAAAACTAGAATTAAAAGTAGATGTTTAAAAATACCAAAAATAATAATAAAGAGTAAACTGTGTATTAAACGTAAAGTCACAAGCACCATTATGCTGACCATCAAAATTCCAAAGAGGTTTTTTCATGGAATAAACGTTCTAAACATACTGATATCATAATATGAATTCTAAAATAAGTATTAAGTTCATATCAACATAAAATTACCATCAATGCAATTATGGGAAAATAATTGCTAAGTCACGGGCAATCAGAAGTACCCTTTGTCTTGAATTGGTCACAATAGGATAGTTGACTGACCAAAAAAAATATGATTATGTTTAGTCCGTCAGTTAGATTATCGAAAAATATTGGATACGTGTTTTTTGTTTTATCAAATTAATAATAAAAATTGACGAAAATAAAGCTTGTCAAAGATCATGGAGTAGAGAATGGAGAGGATGGAGGAGAGAAAGCTTTTGACGTCATAGTCTGGTAAAAATGGACCAACCTGTGACGTCGCACGACTTTTCGAAGCACTGTATCGTCTTCATTTTTTGTTCAATATTTTTTGGAAATCTATCTGACGGACTAATTAGATTTTTTTTTGTCAACTATAACCCTATTAAAATCTACTGATTACCTAATTTAGGCCGCTAAGGTATGTCACGAAAGTCACGATAAATATTGAGTCAAAGCAATTAAAGTTGATGTTTACATATTTACATTAACGTAGTTGCATTTTTTTGTACATCTGTGTGTTATTAAATTTGAAACTTATTTTTTCCGTAGTTGAGGATTTTATCAACTTATATAAATTGATTGTGAAGAGCATGCCACTGAGCCAGTAGCTATCGGAGAGTACTTTCTTTAACACAACAGTCCGGGATTAAAAATAACACATAGTGCATTTATGTGATGGTAAGTGTGAGTTTTGTGTTTGTGTCAATTAGCTATGGAAATAGATATGGCAGGCAGTAGTGTTAAAACAAAACCGGCCAAGTACATGTCAGACCATGCACAATGTAGGGTTCCGTAGTTAGTAGGTAGTTACCCTTCAAAATATGTGAACTTACTAAATTGATTATCCTCCCTGCCTATCTGCCTCCGAACGATGATTTTTGTTGTTATAATAAAACAAACTTACATTTGCAGTTTGTTTAGGAAAATATTTTATACAAGTACATTTTATAAGTTGGTCGACTATTACTCGTAAACTTGTAAAACCTACTTAGCTTTCGTTTTAATTTCGTTATACTTACCTACATGTCACAGGCAAAACTCTTAATCAGTCAAAACTACTTTTGACCGGTCAAAACTTATTATTTGGTGGTTTCTGTTTTATTTCTCTACTAAACTAAATAACCTAAATGTCGTTAGGAAACTTATTCCGCCTTATTAATAAAAATAGTTAAACCTGGTTTAACTTACGCTTGGTTTATCTCGCATGCCGTTACTTTCTTTTGAATATTATTGAAGTGAGACGGCATGTGAGATAAACCAAGCGTAAGTTAAACCAGGTTTAACTATTTTTATTAATAAGGCGGTTTAGGTTTGTTTGGTTTTTTTTTTGACCCTTTGGATAACCTTGTACGATAAGTAGCTAACATTTCATTATAATAAACGCGTTTTAATTGGTTTTAACGCAATAAGGGTTTTGACTGAAAACAGCCAAAAGTAGTTTTGACTGATTAAGAATTTTGCCTGCAACAAATATACTATTACCATGCTTTTTTGAGGTGGTCACACTTGAGTCTTACAAAAACTTGCACTTTAAACCTTAATATTTCACAAACGAATCCCTTAATCGAAAAAGCAGTTTAACAAACTCGCCATATTTTTACCCGACTACGGCGAAGCCAAAAGGAAAAATAATTCTTCGTAGTCGCATGCCACCTTGCTAATGGCAATTAACAGCTGACTTCTGTATCAATGAGAACGCCATGAAGGAGCATCAGGTATCAGTGGCATGCGACTACGAAGAATTAAATAGCAGACAAGAATTATTTTCTTGTTTTCTACTTTTAAGACCGCGATTTTGTTAGTAGTCGGGTTTTAGATTTATGAACTTAATTTTTTAAAGACCTATTCAACGTGATCCCAAACAACGGGTCTCGCAAGAAAAATAAAACTTTTGTGTGTACTGGAGATACCGTAAAACTCTAACTCATTTGTATATTCATGCCAATTTACAGCTTCCTAGTACTTAGAGTATTTGAGCAATAGTGGCGAGGTAGAGACATGGCGAAACTATAAGGGTTCTAGCTTCTTGACTACGGAACCCTAAAAAGACCTATCTGTAACAGTGCACCCGGTTGTACGGTTCTGGGTATACCGATATCACAGTATAATATGATAATATTACCGTGCCGATATGTCAGGTCTGAATTAGTTATTTTAGTTATGTTAAAAACATAGGCAGAAAGTTCAATTAGTATTGTATTAATTTATTATATTAATTAAACTAATTTGCCGTTTTTTGTGGATGTGTCACTCACTAGTGTTTGTGTAGGTATTACACGACTACGAAGTATAAAGCTGGGTTCCCACGGTGCGTGATTCTACGGATCATCACGCACAGCCGACGACCACGGACCGCAACGCACACAGACAGGGCTCTTTCAACGGTGGGTGTCGGCCTGTGTAGATCTTTTGATAGCTTCATTTCAAAATGCAAAGTGAAAGAGAACGTATCGTCGCTCTCTTTCACTTTGCACCGCACCTTTGAAGTGACCGCCTCGCGACAGATACCACTGACGAGACCCTTCCCACGGTGTGTCGTGCGAGCTGGTCTGCGTTCGTCCGCGATATCACGAACCGTGGGAAGCTAGCTTAACAAGAATCTAAAGATCATATTAGACATTACTAAAACTACTGCCAGTTTCAGTCATTTCCGCCAACCCACATGGGAAAAAAGCAGAAGATTATATACAGTAAGTACCTAACTAACGTTTACGAAAGTAAATTGCCGTTTAAAGCCAAGAGCCAAGAAAAAAATAAAAGAATAGTTTCGGGCTATGAATCCTACTTTGTGGATTTTCATATGCAAACCAAACATCTAGCTTACGGAACTATATTTTAAGAAAAAATATAATATAATTTCTACACACTTATAATTATTTATGTGTAGGTACCTATACTAAGTTCTATTTTATATTGAAAACATGTAGCTTACCTGAAACCTCTCCAATACTGGGAGCCATTTGTTCTCTATAACTTTTCTTACGATTTTGGAGTTTTCACGAGAGCAGGTTATTTTGAAGACTGACGGCCCCGGCCAAGGGATCAGCGTGAGGAAAAGTAAGGCCAGGACCTGCGAACAAAAGAGGTAGTTTAAAACTGGATAGTCGACTGAAAAAACTCAAATAATTGTCTATGTAGCGTTGCTCCTGGGATGCTTCAGATGCTTGCGTCGCTTTTTATCACATCATCACTACATAGTATAAAATAAAGTCACTTTCTCTGTCCCTATGTCCCTTTGTATGCTTAAATCTTTAAAACTACGCAACGGATTTTGATGCGGTTTTTTTAATAGATAGAGTGATTCAAGAGGAAGGTTTATATGTATAATAACATCCATTTGCACTCGTGCGAAGCCGGGGCGGGTCGCTAGTTTTCTATAAAATAAAATAATATTTGTTTGTAGGTACTTGCAACCGACGTGTGTGTATGATCAGGTGTATGAAAGTGAAAAAGGTGAAAGGTCAGAATGTCACCAGCTGCGATGCACACATCTGTAGTCAGTCTCTGTTTGTTTCTGACACGTACCTAGATCTCACATCCTCTCCCTTGAGAAAAATAACCTATTCAACCATCCAATGTATAGTTAGTATGAAACATAAGCCATTATTTTAGGTCAGGTCACCATGGAACAATAATTGTATAGCAGTGGTTTTTCGGGTTTTTCGGACGACTCAATTCCCGCTCGCAAATTCTAAAGTTGCAACAGAAACGCATGCGAATATTTCACGAATTAAGTGAGTTCTCATATTGCCAGTAGCCACATCACATCCCTTCCTGTAAAATTAGGTCAGGTATATCCTGTTCCTGTATACATTTTGGGATCATCTTGTAATACGTTTGATCAGAATAGTTAATTCCGCTAAACACAAACCGTAAAGATTATAATGCTGGGTTTCGGAATGAGTATGACCCAATAAATCTTCCTGAATTGTTAATTTCTCACCCTGACATTCCGAGAATCACTTTAGTGCTAAACACATTTGACACTTCACAAATTAATATCTGTCTTCCTAATGTTCATGAACACTGACGGAAACAATTTGATAGGTACACAATTTCACTGAATATACACGATATACGCAAAATATAAGAAATCGCAATGAGTATAAGGTTATGCTTGTGTTATTTAACTATCGATTTTGGACCATCGGAGTTAACCTTATCTCCAAAGAAATATATGCTTACCTCGAGGGAAAACGAAGTAGTCCTCATTCATATCTCTTATGCGGCAGATGGTCAAGGAAACTGTTTACATGAATCTTGAATTAAACTAGTTTATTAGTCAAGGTACAGGAGCCTCTACATGCGTTGCCATTACCGGTTCTTTCGCGCATGCGTACTGAACGCCCGGTCACCCCTCTTGACAAAACTTAGAATTGTAATTAATGCGACCTTACAAAGTTGCTAGTTGAATTTTGAACTTTTAGATGTATGTAGGTATATCAGTCTTTTTAACCTTCGTCGATTACTTGACAACAAAAATCAAAATGATGACCTTTGATGAATGTTTGAGTTCACATCAGCCTTAAATCTTTAAATTGCCTTTAAAAAGATACATAAGTTTGTCTGTTGTTAAAAACTTATTTTACACTTGACATGATATTATAAATGTGAAAACCAGATAACAATATTAACAACGGTTAGAGGAACGCATCAACACATACGACACTAAATATAAATATTTAACAGAAACCTCTTCAGCTAAGAACATTGATGACTATCCATTCATACAGTGATTACATACATACACTTGAGAGCATTAAAATCGCACACCTTGACTTTTTTTTGTTAAGGATGTTTTTTTTCACGAATGGAAATAAATATTGAAAAATAATATAAACCAATTGAAAGTCTACTTCAATACCTTTCTAATGATATCGAATACAATGTAAAAAAATACCCGTGAGGGGTTTTGGGGCACAAAACCCAACATACCTAGGTACAGGTAAAATGACGAAATTTCGCTAAAGAAATGAGAATAAAACTCATTTTTGTTCAAAATTAATTTTAATAAGGTGTACTTCCTCCTCTAGCCTTAATTACAGCTTTTAACGGTATTTCATAGACCGTATTAATTTTACCACGAAATCTTGTGGCAAAAAAGCGTTCCACCCACTCCTCTTCAATGGCAAGTTAAAGCTCTTGGATGTGCGTAGGAGCAGGCCTTCTTGCTCGAACTCTTATTTTTAGCTCATTTCAGATATAATCAATGAAATTGAGATCAGAACGTCGAACGTCGTCGGGGGTGCAGAGCTCCGCCGACTGACCAGTGACGGCCATCGGGGGAGGGGCGACTAGAGGAGCTGTAGGCGGGGGAGGATTTGGTAGCAGAGCCCCTCCATCGGCGTTAACCATTGCGGGGGGCTGTGCTGAAGGATCGGCACTGGTCCCATGCAGCTCCGATTTCCTTCCCTTATTGTGGGACTTGTTGGTCTTGGCCGCGGTATTCGCCGTTGCAGTGCCCGCACAGGAGCTCGCCGCGTTGGCAGTCGAAGTCCCGGGGGCCGAAGAGGTGCTTGGAGCACCCCTCTTCGGAGTTTTGGCTTTCGCCTTGGGTCCGGTGTGTGTGTGCAGTGTGGGTGTTTGTGCTAGTGGTTGTTGTATGTGTGTGAGTGGATGTTGTGTCTGTGTGTGTGTTGGGTGTGTGTGTGTGTTAGTGGCGTCAAATTGTTTGTGGTCCATAGTGTTATGTGATAAGATTTGTCTCTATGGCTTCCCACCCTCCTTGGAGCCCGCACCAGGGAACGTCTCGCTACAAGCTAGCTCGTTCGTTAGAAATACCATCGAAATATAGGAGTGAGGGGCTAGTTTACAGTGCGACATCGGGTGCTTAATCGGGTTGGCATAGGGGACTGACTAATCCCTTCTGAACTGATCTACCCTCACTTACACCGTCAGCATGACCTTCACCACCGCTTTGGCCATCCTAAGATAACCTCCGCGGACCTCCCACTCCTCGCCGTGTCTCTCTGACGGGACACTATGGCCATTTCCCTACCCCCGGCTATTGGGTAGGGCCACCGTTTCGCTTGAAATCCGGACCAAAGAGGGCGTGTTGCCTTGCGGACACATTACCGCCAGCGCCGCTCGGCTCAACCCCCCAGGACTCCTTCAACCCCGCTTACGGCGCTCAACTGCGCAGGTCCTAGCGAGGGTGACTGGTTGTACCTGCCCGCGATGCCAGTTAAGATTTGAGTGCGTGTTTTTGGGGTCGCGGTGAGGTAGGGTGGAATGCGCCTGGTGGTTTTTGTTACGTCTATTTCTTATGGAATTAGACCAAGAACGGGGTGGCAACCGCGTGAAGGCGAACTCACCAGACATGCCTTGAGGATCTACACGACTGTGGCGCTCTCCCTCAAAACCCCGCCACCTTACCGCCTCTGAGGGAGGCAGTAAGGTAGACCTGCATCTATACTACCAAGCAAAGCCTAAGCATAGCGTGTCGTTGTGCAACCGTGAAAGCATCAACCCCAAAATAGGTATAACGCCCATAAACATACGCCCTGTGGTTAATACAAGGCCAGTTTTAGCTGAATACTGGTATTCAGCTGCATCCGGTTAGACTGGAAGCCGACCCCAATATAGTTGGGAAAAGGCTAGGCAGATGATGATGACTATACAACCCCAAAACATACACAATCCACTTCTAAAAGCCACACGATTGCTTATGTAGCATTGTTAAAACTACTCTGATAACCTTCTGCGTCCATCATGACCATGTAAAGTCATTTTGCACTCATCAGAGAACATAACAGCCCGCCATTGGTAAGATCCCCGATATTCAGTATTTAGGGAGTTCAGTAGAATCAACTAGTGACGCCAAATTCCTTGCCTAATTGATAATAATCTGTCATGGAGATCCCCCGTCGATAGAGATTTTGTATTTATAACTTAAAAAAAATGTACTAGATCCATGTGTGGTCTAAATAGCGCCGACAGTTGTCAACCGTTCTTTAAAAGCCTAAACATTCTTACCTTAAACCATCACGGTACATCTACGAAACAAATATATTAAAGAAACAAATAATAGGTCTTCACCTATGTAATTGGAGATACTATAACCGGCATTTTCAGATTTAATTATCTGTCGATTGGCGCGTAATTCGAAATTTAAGTAAATTGTATTCGAAAGACGTGTTATTTTAATTTCAAATTCAGTCATTTGTTTTTTGATAGTTTTTTGGTTTTGTGACATTATGGTAGTTTTTGGCGCCATGGATAAACTGCTAATTCGTAAAATTTTCGAATATGAGTTCATACGTAGAAATACCGCTGCGCAAACAACACGAAACATTAACGACGTGTACGGGCTTAACACTGCTTGCATAAACACGGTCCATTACTGGTTCAATCGTTTTCAATCTGGAAATTTTGAGTCGAAGAACGAGCCTCGCGGTTGGCCCGGTAAACATTGTCGACAACGACGAATTGAAGGCGATAGTGGAAGCAGATCCAACTCAATCTAAGGCTGAGCTTACTGCAGGCCTTGGAGTTAGTGTCAAAACACCATTGAGGCGGGTGCGCCAAAGTTCACCTAAAATTTCAACTCCGATAATTGGAAATCCGAAAATGTTCTTCCTAAAATTTTTCATCCTAACAATCGCAATTCCTAACTACTCTGTCTCTAATGTTTTAATTCCGAAGCATTCAACTTCATAATGTCAGTAGCAATAAACATCTATTACACTATTATTTGTTTTCCTATATTTTCTCAACATAACCATCTTTTACACTATTATTCAGTCATATCTTTTTTGTTTATATTACTTTTTATTCATAATAATCAGTATTATATAAGGTCCCATTAAAATAGGTGGACAAAATTTTAGAAATCATTCAGACCGCTAAAATAAGGACAATAGTAAAAAAAAATATAAGAAAAAGACATTAAAATACATACTTTTATAGGATGAGTTTGTTCTAGAGTGCCGGCAATTTATTATTTTAAGTCAAAATAAAATTTTATATAGTGTTTTTTTTGTTGTTTAGATGTCTTTAGTTAGGCTTACTAAACGCTGTGTTAAAATTTGTCCACCTATTTTAATGGGACCTTATATACTATGCAAAGATATCCATAGGTTAGGTTAGGTTAGAACTGTGACCAACTACGCGCTAGCCGAGCGAGCGAAGCGAGCGGTGCCGCGGCAGCGGCCGGCGAGCGCTACCTCGAAATAAATTCTCCAAAACGACACTCTGACCTGAGTTTAATTCATTTAAGACAAAAATCAGTGAAACGACCTTTAATCATTCTAAACAGTTGTATGAGTGAAAAATGTTTAGGAATAAAAGCGTTAGGATAAAAAACAGTAGGAGTTTAAATATATTTACAATAATGATATTATGAATTACAATTTTCGGAAACATGAGTGTAACGGGACGCGTACACTAAAACCGATTTTGTCGGCCGATGGCGGACAGAACTACTCGGACGAGTAACTCGGACGTTCAACTGAATACACTGCAGACGATAACGGCCGTTGTCGGTGGAACTTATGAAGTCTGAACTGTGCAACTACAGAGTACAGACGTGTCTTTAAAAATGGAGGATTTCGAAGAAATGTATTTTTTAGAAAATGTATACCGCAATTTTGTTCGTCGAAATACTTATACACAAAATATATTATTAAAAGGAGACCCTTTAGGCAAGGTTCCGAAGATACTGGCAGCGTTCCCCCTTTGAATAGCTAGACTAAGAAGAAAAAAAGAAGAAAAAAATATTAAAAAAAAAATCTGACAAAAAATCCAAACACGTTCGGACTCGTCAGTTGATCGTCCGTTTTCGGGCGTCATCGGACGACGTCGGTAGTAGCAGTGTATGCGCTCTCTTCCATTTACTTACGTTTGATTTGATCGGCCGAGTTCGGCCGATGACGCCCGAGCATACTTCGGCCGATGACGGATTTGGTGTACGCGTACCGTTATGAACATCGTCGGTAGCACTACAAATAGTATGAATGAAAACTTTAGGATGAAAAATTTTAGGAAGAGTGATCATTCGGATTACAAATCGTTAGGAAGAACAATTTCGGGTAAAGAACTTTAGGTGAGCCAATATGGACCCCATTGAGGCACTTGCGTCACTTTGGAAAGATAAAAAATCTAGATAAGTGCGTGCCACGCGAACTAAGCGACCAACAGCGAGATTTACGCGTCGAAGCATGCATAGCACTACTGAATCGGCATAGAAACGATGAAATTCTTAATCAAATTGTTACCTGCGAGGATCCTGTACGACAACCGTAAGCGTTCGTCTCAGTGGGTGGACCCGGGTACATCACCTAATCAGTGCGCTACAAAAAAGATTACTCATAGGAAGATGATGGTGACTGTCTGGTGGACTAGTGCCGGACTTGTACACCACAGCTTCTTACCGAATGGCACAACAGTGACGGCAGATGACTATTGCCAAGAATTGCAAACAATGATGGAGAAGCTCGCAATTCAACAACCAAGACTAGTCAATCGTTCTTCCCCATTGCTTCTCCACGACAACGCGCGAGCTCACACTTCACGAAAGACCATCGCAAAGCTACAAGAGTTACAGCTGGAAGCTCTCCGTCACCCACCGTACTCACCGGACGTTGCCCCAACAGATTTCTTCTTTTTTCAAAATTTAGACATTTTTTTAAGTTGTAAAAAATTCGATTCCCGAGAGGCAGTACAAAACGCTTTCGCTGACTTCATCGCCTCTCGTCCGGCAGACTTCTACAGTAAAGGGATAAATAAACAAACTGACATCAAAATGGCAAAATTGTATAGATCATTTGGGCCAGTACTTTGATTAGCTGAAATAAAAAAAATACCAAAATTTTTATATTTTAAAATTCTCATACAAATCTCCAATTTCATAGGTAAAGACCAAATATATTAAATTTGTTAAAACACACGTCTCAGAGCAGAAAATAGCTTTCAAAAGTCACTATAAAAAACGAGACAAAAATGAGTTAGAGCTTGAAATCACACATAGCAGAACAGCCCTAATGAATAAAAGCACTCTCTGTATGATCACCAAAATATTTAACTAGCTGCCTGAGACATTAATGTCGTTAAATCTGGACAAATTCAAAAGAGTACCTACTTAGGAAAATATTAGTCGATAAATTTTACCACTCGCTAGAGACCATTTGGATGACAGTTCTATAACCCCTCATATAGTTAATAAGTATTATGCTATCTTTAAATTACTGTATTTATTTTAGTTAATCGACATTGCAATCCTGTGACATTATTCTAATACATTTTATTGACATTTAACATTTATGTCGACCGTACTACCTTAGATTTTATTGTTGAAATTGTAAGAATAGTTTATTGATTTAATAATTGCTTTGACATTTCAGTATTAATTTCAAATTTTATTATTGCCATTATTTTCTACATTTTTACCCACGACGGAACGGAGCAGGTATATGAGTTTAGGGTGAGAGATGTAAGTGTGTGCGTTTGTGCAAAGTACTGTTCCCACCTATCTTCTAAACTAATGATCCGATTTTGATGCGGTATTCAATAACGGGTTTGTGTTCGATGAGTTCATGTTCTTAGACAAGTGTCATGCATGGCTGTAACTCACTAGGTGGCGCCACAATATTAGTGCAAAACAATTTAATCTATACTAATATTATAAAGCTGAAGAGTTTGTTTGTTTGTTTGAACGCGGTAAACTCAGAAACTACTGGTAGGAATTGACAAAATCTTTTTGTGTTGGGTAGTCCATTTATCGAGGAAGGCTTTAGGCTATATAACATCACGCTGCGGCTAATAGGAGCTAAAAAGCAAAATCAGCTGCTGCGAAATAATACCCACACCAAAGAATAAGGCCTAGACAAGAAATTATAAGCGTATTTATTGCTGTTTTATGCCTATTTATTGTTATTTTAAGATAATTTATATATCGTGGAGACCTACGGAAAATTTTGGCCCACCAAAAGGTATTTCACAGAGAAGTGGGGAAGGGGCTAGGAGGGTTTGGCCCTTACTACCTGTTATTTCGTAGCAGCTGATTTTGCATTTTCTGAGAAAATTTACCATTGCAATGTATATTTTTTAATACATCATCAGAAAGTAGAGATTATAAGGAACACAACGCCCACCGACTTTTTAAAAAAAGCTGAAATTTTGACGTCACAATTTTCGATTGAAAATTAGGGTGCTTTTTTGATATTAAGTTAAAATAAGCCGAAAAAATAAATATTTTAAATCAAATAAATTACAGTGTATTTGGGACATAATAAGGTAAGTTTTCACCAAATTTCGTAGAAAAAAATTTTTTTTTGAAAAAGATTTAAATAAAAAACCAAAAACTTGGTTTTTTGAATTTTTCACCTAAATTTTGAGGTAATGTGAAAAAAGTGTTAAGATCAAAGTTGTAGATCTTTTTATTCTCTACAACTTTGCCATTACATTTTTTTCCATAGGACTTGTAGTTTTGTTGGAAATCGAGATAAACCGCTTTTCCCCCTTAAAAACCCCCCCACCCCCACTTCCCGACCTCAGATCGACCGTAATTTATTTTTCCTTTAATTTTTGTTATATTCTCTACTTTTTCCATTGGGTTTCATCCTACTGTAATTTTTTTTCATTTTTTACCATTTTTGAAGGCTTCGGCACTGGTCTAAACCCTTTTTACCCGACTGCGGCGAAGCCCAAAAGGAGGGTTATTGACTATTAAAATGATAGGTTAAAAAGATTTTTTTTTGTGAAGCTTATATAACCCACATGGTATTAATCTATATCTAAATAAATGTGTTTGTTAGAACGGAAATTTAATATTTGTGCCCTTTACTCTATACAGTTTAAAAAAATATCTTAGAAGATATCGCAATGTAAAAATATCCGCGCGGCAAAATAATTCGCGCGTCGCAAATTCGCAATGTTGGCACAGATTAATTTTGGCTGGCCTCCGGGAAATTCAAATTCAAAATATTTACTGCATCATAATGTTTACAAGTACAGGGTCACACAGGGTGTTATCGTATATTTAACAGTAAGAGATACCTATAGTAATTCTCACTTTAATAGGTATAATCTAAGCTAATCTAAACCATCTAAACAAATATTATAAAGAGGAAAGATAAGATTTTTTGTTTGTTACGATTTAGCTTAATTTATGTTGGATAGTCGATTTATCGAGAAAGGTTATTACCTAAGCTCATTGATGTATTAAAAGCGGTAGATACGGGACTTCACAGCACATAGTTCTACTCAACTAAGTGATTGCCTGTAGTTGTAGTCCAGTCAATTTAGACATAATAAAAATACTACTATTAATATCATAAACGGGATATTTACCATGTTTGATTTTTGTTTTATCCCGTTTATGATATCAATAGTAGTGTCAGTGACCATGTCAGTTTAAAAACTTATATAATAAAAATAGTGTTCAAATAACAATAATTCGCTCAGAGCCAAATATTGGTGGAGAGCTGGGGTTTACGATTACAAATAAAGTGTTAAGAATCCCCATCGAACCTATTTGTGCTACAAAAGTTATTCGGGGTCAAAAATTCGAGGTTTTTTGGATTTTTCTCGAAAATGGTAAATTTTATCAAGAAAAACAAAAAAACCCGACTGAAAAAACTGAAAAGCATAAAACAAGCACATTTTAAATTAAACAAAACTTGGAAGCAGGCGGGGTTCTATTTTTTTAGTTCTATTTTTTTCATTTCATAGGTAATATTCAAATGAACCCCGCCTGCTTCCAAGTTTTGTTTAATTTAAAATGTGCTTGTTTTTTGCTTTTCAGTTTTTTCAGTCGGGTTTTTTGGTTTTTTAACTACTTTTTTTATTTCCAACTTTTTAGTTCTTTTGTGTTTGTTCTTTCGTTGGTCGCGTAAAATTCTTCGCAGATGATTTAACTTTTGTGCTTGTTTATAGGATTTATCACTTTGATTTTTTTGTGTTTTTTTGTAATCTCCTTTTGAAACCCTTTATTTGGATACCCTACTCGATGGTATTGGAAAAAAAAAATTTTTAAACTCCGCGATTTGGCCCCCAAAATCCGCAATTTTTCGTTGTTTTTTAATTTTAATGTAACCTATAGCACTTGCGCCATCAAGACGAATCTAACGACGTATATTTCATTCAAATCCCTTCATCCGTTTAGGAGTTATGAGGGAACAAAGAAGCGGACATACATACATACACGTCAAACACATAACCCTCCTTTTGGGCTTCGCCGCAGTCGGGTAAAAAACCCTAACTTGTATCTAACGGTTTCCATGACCCGGCAGGATCGGCACTGGCAGACCTGATTTTTTTTACGTCGTCGGTTAACGATCTAAAGATAGCCTATTGGGGTACCTGATGAGGTAGGTATTTTTGCAGCCGGCTCTCCCACTAATAGTATAAAACAAAGTCGTATCCCGCTGTCTGTCCCTATGTATGCTTAATTAGATCTTTAAAACTACGCAACGGATTTTGATGCGGGTTTTTTTAATAGATAGAGTGATTCAAGAGGAAGGTTTTAGTATCTTTTTTGCACCCGTGCAAAGCCGGGGCGGGTCACTAATAATTAATAATTAAATGTTAAATTGGTGATCATAATTATTTGTACGCTAAATGGCAAAACATAGAGCGCACATGAACATGTAACACCTCTTTGTAATAACCCTTGTTAACAAATAAACAATCTGAATCTCAATCTGAACACCTCAAATTTTGCTGTGGAGCAAAAAAACTACTGAGTTTCGAGTTTCGGGGGAACATTTGGTGGCTTAATTTGTTGTATTTTAACCCCACTATTACTTCCTACAAGGAATACGTCGAGTTACCAGTAATCCTGTAAAGTTGCAATGGTTTTGTTTTCTCAAAAAGACCACGAAATGCAGCTTACCAGTACAAGAACTGCTTAGTGTAATACAAACGACTTTTGTTTTAGGCACAGTACGCACTCGCATACGAGTATTTCCAATGCAATCAATAGCATGTAAGAGTGTTTGTCTTAATTTCACAAACGATCGTAGCGGACTATAGCAGTTGTGTAAACTATTGTAAACTAACAAGCCATTATAGTTGCAATTAACTAGGTTTTTTTGATAACAGTTCTAGAGCTGCCACCGAGCCGGGCCATCGTGCACCGCCGCGCAAGCTGACTCCTCCCGCACTTTACAAGAGAGTTGTCCTTACGTGATAAACAGGTCAGTAAGTGATACACGTCCATCCGTCTGAGTAGTAACTTAATCAGATAACAAAACGTTTTTGTTGCTTAGGGATAGCTACTGGTTTACATTTTCATAAGCTGTGTGGAACTCGTGGTCGTAGGTGCACTACTACTAAGTTCGACAAAATAGACAAACTAGCAATTTTAATCTAACTTATCATTCTGTAACAGATTAAAATACATACATATTACCTACTAACTAGCTTTTACGCCTTGTATGTTCCTACGTAATTAATGACTTGAAATTGAACATCCTTAATTATTTTAAAGTGTATTTTATAAAATAATCGTGATATTGCTTTATATTTATTCCTTTAAAATCCACATCGTTCTCATCGTCACCACGTTTAGCAACAGTTTCAAATGTTATCTAAACATTGATTATTTCCCACCGTTCCCAACACAGCAACTTTGAAAAGCAATATTATTGTCGAGATTGCTATGATTCTTCGACGGGTAACAGAAAAAACAATGTTTCTTGAGTGGCAACGCCGGGAGGGGGACGCCCTAGAAAGACACACTGATCTTATTGGTGCTGTTCTTCAGAAAGAACAGGTGCGTAGTACTCGTAACCGACGTGCGTGTATGACCAGCAGGGCTATTGCGTATCTTTTTTTAATGACAGTGGCTAACCTAAAGTGTCTATCAAATAACTGTCAAATGGTTAGTTTAAAAAAAATGTACCAAACCATAACCAATTTACAGTTAATTTATGGACACTTATGATAGCCACTGACATTAAAAAGATACGCAATAGCCCTACAGCAGGGCTATTGCGTATCTTTTAATGACAGTGGCTAACATATATAGTTTCTATCAAATAACTGTCAAATGGTTAGTTTAAAAAAAATGTACCAAACCATAGCCAATTTACAGTTAATTTGCCACTGACATAAAAGAGATACGCAATAGCTCTACAGATGTGTGAATGTGGACGAGGCAAGAGGAGTATGTGAGGATCGTAGCAAGCGGATTAGGATGGCTATCATGGTGACTGCTGAGATGACGAGTTTTAGAAAAGTATGGAAGAAGAAGACTAGCTGCCCCGACCCTAAATAAATTGGTACCTTTAAGGGCAGGAGAATGATAATATACATAAGAAGAGCTTATTCTTCTCCCGCGTAGTTCCGTTAGTTGTCCCACGGACAATGATGTTTGTTACTATTTTGTTACTCTTTCACAGATAGTTTAAACCTGGATTAACTTTAAAGGGTCTAACTATGTATTAGACCCTTTAAAGTTAATCCAGGTTGTAAACTATCTGAGTTCAAAATGTCATTCAAATCCATTCAATTGTTTTCGTGTGTAAGAGGAACAAACATCCGGATGGATATTTGTTACTCGTATTGCCTGGATGGACTACTCGATGTTTTGTTTTTGCATTTGCAAGAGTAGTAAGATTGAGTTGCTAAAAATATTTTTAAATGCAAAGTATGTCGTGTGTGAGTAGTACTCTATTTAATATATTTCGTTTTCGATGTACACACATAGGTCGCACAACAGCTAGTGCTGCTGAACTGTCAAGGGTCACTATACCACGCCCGAGGGCGCATGCGCGCAGCCTCCGCCGCGGACCCTCTGCTCCGTCTCCCGGTGCGATACTCGGCTAACTATAGTACTGTCTTGCTTACATGTTTCATAAGGCAGCCATTAGGACGAACTTCATACTGAGATATTGTCAGTCGGTATTGAATCCGGGCAAAAACATCCCCCGGGCCGCGTCACGATCGTCTCCAGTAGTATACAGATACACACGCGGCCACTCGGCATCCCTATCACAATAAAATGAAACATGTTCTTATCTATACAGACCCTCCTGACACTTAATGCGAAAACATATTCGGTTCAATCAGTGCGAAAGTAAATATTTTTAAATGAAGATGACCAGCCCAGTGCACTTCCTGTGTTGTTATAACTTCAGTTCCTAATGTTTTAGTCAGTTCGTGTATATTCTCCAAGGTAAGTCAATATTTCTCAACTGAAACTCGTTCGGTAATGTTACAGTATAGCTATACTCAATTACTCAACAATATAGAAAGTTTTCGAAAGTTAATGATAAGATAGTATTTTGATGATACTTTTAGGGTTCCGTAGTCAACTAGGAACCCTTATAGTTTCGCCATGTCTGTCTGTCTGTCCGTCCATCCGTCCGTCTGTCCGTCCTCGCTTAATCTCTGTGACCGTTAGCACTAGAAAGCTGTTTGGTACCAATATGTGTATCAATCACGCCGACAAAGTGGTAAAATAAAAATTGGAAAACAATGTTTTATTAGAGTAGGGCCCCCTACATGTAAAGTGGGAAGTGTTTTTTTTTTATTTAAACCCTAACGTGTGATATATTGTTGGAAAGGTATTTAAAAATGAATAGGGGTTTACTAAAATCATTTTTTGATAATGTCAATAATTTCGGAAATAATCAATCAAAAAGTAAAAAACAATGTGTCCCAACAGTCTTCAAAGTATACCTTCAGGTCACTCCATTGGGTCCGGAGGTTAGATCTCAAAGTAACTAACAAAACGAGCCCAAACACGGTATACCTAGCTCAACTTTATAAGTTCCAGTAACAGTCTTCAAAGTATACCTTCAGGTCACTCCATTGAGTCCGGAGGTTAGATCTCAAAGTAACTAACAAAACGAGCCCAAACACGGTATACCTAGCTCAACTCGTTTATAAGTTCCAGTAACAGTCTTCAAAGTATACCTTCAGGTCACTCCATTGAGTCCGGACGTAAGATCTCAACGTAACTAACAAAACGAGCCCAAACGCGGTATACCTAGCTCAACTCGTTTATAAGTTCCAGTAACAGTCTTCAAAGTATACCTTCAGGTCACTCCATTGAGTCCGGACGTAAGATCTCAACGTAACTAACAAAACGAGCCCAAACGCGGTATACCTAGCTCAACTCGTTTATAAGTTCTAGTAACAGTCTTTAAAGTATATCTTCAGGTCACTCCATCAACTTCGAAACGTAATGCGAATTTATAATTCCTTTACTTTGTTTTCAATGTACTAACTAACTAAACACGGTACTAACTTTTTTAAAACATATCACAGTAACATAAAAAAACTACTCGGCAAAAAATAAATAAAAGAGAATCAAGTCGTGTCACTTCACTCATAATTTTCCTCCGGGGCGCGCTTGTCGCTGTGTGTGTGTGACCAGTGCACGTGTAGTAGTAAGCCTCAATACCTAAAATTGAACCGCGAGGATTCGTAAACGCGGAAGCGTTTACGAATTCTCGCGGTTCAGATTAGACAAGTATACTCAATGTATATTATAGTAACATTTATATATATTGTTTTCAGCATGGCCCATCAGATGAAGATCAGCGCTTGGATAACATCGGTCTCGATGCGGTCAAGATATCTCTTCCTATTCGCAATGGTATTCGGCAGCAGTTTTATTCTTTTAACCATCTCCAATCACGCAGAGATATTTCTTGTCAACAATGAACAGCCCATAGATTTTCAACATTACGAATATACACGTTACGAAGATGACGACCCACGTTTCACAATCAGAACAGAAGGTTGTACGATACCCCGTTTGATCGCCTTTGACGAATCTGTAAGAAAGTTCAATGAACCTCCAACAGGCTTAAAAAGTTGTGCCAATGCCAACCATTCTCTTCTAGAAAGTAATAGAACACACATTTGGATTGATACCAAGCTTTTACAGTACTATAATATTTCTGAAGGTGCAAATTTCTCCTGTTGTTACCAACCATTTAACAGACCGAAGTCAGTCGACGATGTTCATTCACTCCAAGTAGATGACAGAGTTCATTACGAAGATTGCGAATATTTCTCTAATTATGTCGAAGTAAAGCATGAATTTGTTAAGGTCACATGCAAAAATAATAATAAACAGGTGTACCAACAGTATTATTTATTTGCACCAAAACTTGGCGAAAGAAAAATGAAATCCAACAAAACATCTTACAATGTGATCTTGATGGGTACTGATACCATTTCACGATTAAATTTTCATAGAACCATGCCAAAAACTGTGGCTTACCTTAAAGAGAAAGGTGCTATTGAATTGCTAGGTTACAACAAAGTTGGTGACAATACTTTTCCTAACATAATGCCTATGTTGCTCGGGATCAGAGATAATGAGTTGCAGAAAACTTGTTTGCCGAGTGATGACGCTCTTTTTGATAACTGTCCTTTAATTTGGAATTGGTTTAAACAAGCTGGGTTTTATACAGCTCTGGGTGAAGACACTGCAGTTCTGGGTACTTTTAATTTTCTAAAAAATGGCTTTATCAAAGAACCAACTGACTACTACATCAGAACGTTTATTCACGAAGCAGAAGTTAACGTGGGTACTAACCATGATTTTAATACATATCTCTGTATGGGCAACAAATACTTTTACAAGGTGCTTCTGGACTATATCCTAGATTTAACGGTAACTTTACAATCTTCCAAACTTTTTGGGTTTTTTTGGGAGGTGTCAATGAGTCACGATTACTTAACGTACCCGATGGCAATGGATGACAGTTATGAAACATTTTTGAAAACACTTGATAGTAATAACTATTTGGATGAAACTGTTATATTACTAGTAAGTGATCATGGAATGAGGTGGGGCGACATAAGACAAACAAAACAAGGCCGGTTAGAAGCACGTCTACCTTTTGTCCATATACTGCTACCGACATCATTTCAAAAAAATTACAGTTTAGCTTATGATAATTTGCTCAAAAACAGCAGACGTCTAACTACACCGTTCGACGTGCATGCGACATTGTCCGATTTGATCGATTTAACAGTAATCGAAAATGAAAATATAAAACAACGAATGGAAGCACCTTACGCCGACAGTAGAAGTGTGAGCCTATTTCTGCCGATACCGAGAAATCGAACTTGTAAGATCGCGGACATCGACGACCACTGGTGCACTTGCCACAAAGGTATAAAAATATCACCAAAGAGTTTTGACGCTCGCGACGCAGCCGAACAACTAGTGAAGCATATCAATGAATATTTGAAGGAATACCAGCAATGTGCTGTACTCAAACTTGCCGAAGTGCTGGACGTGACAGAGATGACGGCGGGAGAGCCGCGCGAGGGGGAAGTGGGGTGGCGTGAGTTCATGGCCGTGGTGCGCACGAAGCCCGGCGACGGCGTGTTCGAGGGCACACTGCGGCGGCACGGGGACACCTGGAGCCTGGCCGGGACCATCAGCCGCCTCAACCTGTACGGCAAGCAGAGCCACTGCGTCAACCACTCCCAACTTAAACTGTATTGCTACTGTCGGTAGTTCCGGTAGTTCTAGCAATTGATCGCAATCCAGGGGGTCTAAAATGGCAACTTTAGCAGATCATCATATGTTTTTTTTTGTTACTTGCCTGCTCTGTCCCACTCCACTCTTTCCACTTCTTGCGAATTCGCGAGCCCTCCTTCCAGTTTTGACGGTCTAGTTCATCCCGCCACCTTCTTCGTGGCCAGCCACGACCCCGTCTCACTGTGTTAAAAATCCTTTTGACGTGACAACGTCTTATAAATTGGTTTGCCGGGTGACACTTCAAGAAACTGCGTTACGCTCCGCTCACGTTATGCGCTCACAATGAGAGCGAGTGAGAGGCACGCGTCCCTTTATTTCATCCTTCTTCCTACTATACGAATGAATATTCACATTAAAATTATTTTACCACTCAAAGTCGTTGTCACGTAAAACTTTCGCCCGTATACCGACTTTACAGGCAACCAATTTTTTATTTATCACTGACTGCGTGAAACATTTAACGAATTTTAACGTAATTCATATTATTTTCCTATTATGATCTATTTTCCTAAATGTTCACAGACGCAGTTACTGTTATGATTGGTCCGTTTTACGCTTTTTAACGCAATTCATATTATGATCTGCTAAAGTGACCATTTTAGAACCCCAGATCATGATAACAAGCTGTGATATTACGAAGAGTTGTTTCTACAAAATGTTATTATACTAGGAATCGTAGCTGTATGAGAACAAATAGGTACTATAGTTATGTATCTGGGAAGATGTTGATGGAATAAATTTAGAAGAATATCGTTTTATAACTAAAACGTTACAGTATACCTACCTAATTTTAAATAATAGTAGTACCCAACTAAAACATCGAATTATTACACATTATTTGTATGTATACATAAAGGGGTTTGAACTTTTTTGTATGGGAGCTGGCATATCGACCCACCGCCATTTTGTTTTTTTTGCTCGAAATCGCAGCCCACGATGAAATTGGTATGTATGGATAGAGGACATTTAGACGAACAAAAAATGTCATGAAACATAGTGCCCTAAAGTGTCACGTTATCGAGATATTTGAAGGTAAAGATCGACATATGAGTATTATGACCACATCAAAAATAGACCTTTTAGGTGTGGATTATTATTATTACAGTTTATTGAAAGAGAGTACACATAGGTATTACATACTACTATGAGCACGAGAAAACTATTCTTTGACATAGCATAGCGTTTCATTTTATTTGGATACAATTTAACGCCTATTTTAAACGTAACAAGTCTATTTTTAATGATTGTCGTTGTACTCAATTGTTGATCTTTACCTTCAAATATCTCGGTAACGTGACACTTTGGGTATCATGTTACTGGACATTTTTTGTTCGACTTAGATATCAGGTGTATGGAAACAAAGATGGTAAAGTCCACAAAATTCCAAAATTGAGATTTATATGGCAAGATGTTTTGTATCTATATTTACCCCAAAAAATCATTTATTACCAATTCTGGTAAACTCCACTGTTATTTCAAATTGGAAATTGACTTTACAAACAAACCTAGTCAAGTCCAAGTGAATTGAGTTCCATATCGCGTAAAGTAAAAATGTTTTTATAATTTTCTGATCTTTTTGCAGTATAGACGTAACCATCTTTGATTCTATACACCTGTTATATCCTCTATCCATACATACCTACCACTTCCACTTTGTGGGCCGCGATTTCGAAAAAAAATCAAAATGGCGGCTACGTTGATATGCCACATCGGTTCTATCCCAAATATATAAATAATATAAAAGCTTTGCTTGTTCAATTGGTTACTCTATTAAAAAACTAACGATGAGACATAAATATATTTGTACCTGACGTTCTTTGCACTAAGGACTGAAAAAAAACAACAAGTTTAAAAACTGCCCTTTCCACTTACCACGCGTTACGCATAGCTAAAGTATGAAATAATTCTTTGGGGAAAAAGTGTTGATATCAACGAGTTGTTTATACTCAACCTCGCCGATATGCACCGCGGTCACGATTTGAAAACACTCTCGTAATACTCCAATCGAAGCTAAAATTACACAGCACAAGCCTGAGGGCTAAAATACAATACATACTTAACTAATACGTTACATCAATTAAAATTTATAACAAAATTCCTAATGCGATAAGAATGGAAGAAAATTATAACAAAATATTTGTAAAACGAATTAATAGTTTTTTTCATGGTGATATCATACGGTCACATTAACTTGACGCATCTCTGGATTGCGCGCACGATAATTTTGGCTAGTTTTCTGTTGTTGTTATATTGTTTTTGACATTATTGTGACAACGCCAAGCGTCAAGTTAATGTGACCGAGTACTAACTTTTACTATTTATTTATTGTATTTTTAGATTTTATTTATTGACATTTTGTATTAGAGTACATAAGATCTTTAACATGATTGTATTTTGGTTATTATTTTAATGACTTGATGTATTTGATTATAATTTTATATCCTCCTATTTCTTATTCTACTTTTATTCTCTATTTTACTTTTTCTATGATATTGCTCACATTGTGATATGCAATAAATAAGGCATTGAATTAAGGAGGTGATACCTGAAGACATCACCTCCTTGTTCCTGCCAAGTTGTTTTTATATAGATATAGACAAAAAAACACCTACATAGTTCGGCAATCGCACACCTTAAAGATTCACTTACAGTAAAATGTTAAAATAACACTAATGGACATACCCACATACTAAATCCTGAAAACATAACACTGTTTTTAATGGCAGTGGTTATAATAAATACATGAAAGTGGATGGCTCGCGCTACGGTCGTATTTGCTGCTCAATCATTTCAAGTATAAAATGGTGTGCGAAGGTCATTCAGTTGTTTGTATTCATGCCATTAATATTGTACTTTCAACCCTTATGATTTACCACATTTTAAGTTTGACTATAGACCTACTAAATTCTTCTTTTGTTTGTGAGTCTTCTAGAGGTGCATACATATTATATTAACATGTTATAAAACGTTGTTATATAACATGTTTCAGTAATGTGGAAACTGAATGTATGTTATATTGCATTTTTATTCTATTGTATAATATTGTTATACGTTGTAATGTTGAAAAGAAGGTAACATAGTGTGGATTCTGTGGATGTGTTATAAAAACAAGTTACACCACATGTTACATAATCTGTATAATCTGTGTAGATATAAATATTTTCCAATATGCTAAAGACTAGTCTTGAGTTATAACATAAATAGGTATAAGACTATGGTTTATGATATATTTTCGTATTTAAGCATATCAACGAAGATATCAAACTACATTTCATACAATAAATAAGTGAATAACACTGAGCAAATGAAATTAGACGATAGTTTATCAGAACAATAAAATGAGGTTACAATGTAAATTTTATAAATTAGACTAAGGCAATGGGAAATGAGTGCAGAAAAACACGAGGAAACGTACAATTACGAGGTCGAGAGTGCCCGCCGCGATGTGACGCTCATACTTGTCAGCTTTGATGTAGATCATTTGAGAATAATCACATATCACGAAGATATGTTTGTGTAAAGGCCACTTTTATTTGTAATTAAACCATAAAAAATTGCCTCGTTAGTCTAGTGGTCAAAACGCGACTGCTGAGCGTGAGGTCTTAGGTTCGATCCCTGAGTCGGTAAAATTATTATTGCGTTTTTCCTTCAAGAATTTCTCAGTAGCATTCTGGAAGTCTGAATAATCCCCGGTTGATGACAATATGCTCGCCCCCTATTGTTTTAACATAACTGGCGAAATATGGGTGTACAGTCGCGAGCAAATATATGTACCTATATAGACGTATGAGGTTCTGTCATTGACAGTTGGATGTAAACAAACCCACTGGACCATTGCTGTTTTTAATGTTTAATTAAGTTTTGTATGTTTTAAATTGTTAAAAAGGAACGTACAACGTTACAACCTACAGTTAGTAAAACCTATTTCCTTGAAAAATAACGGTTTGAACTTTGAGATAAGACCTATTTCGTAAAACCATGGCTTCCAAAAAGCTATGTTCGTGAAAACGTAAACCGTTAATCAACACAGTAACAGAAAATGACTTCTTAGAGTAACTTTGTGTAAACATATTGGTGCTCGTGACAGTTCTGCCTAATCCTACGCGAATGACAGGCGTGATGCTACATAAACTATGAGTACATGCTTAAGCATGCGGGAGCAGCGGTGGCCCAGTGGTGGCGGCCCCGACTTACGAACAGTAGGTCGTGGGTTCGAACCCAGGCAGGCTCATTACTTTGTGTAATTTATTTCATCACCACTGCTCTCAAAACGGTGAAGGGAAACATCGTGAGGAAACCGGCATGTCTTAGAACCAAAACATTCGAAGACATATGACATCTACCAATCCGCACTGGGCCCGCGTGGTAGATTATAGCCCATTCCCTCTCAAAGAGAGGAGGCCTGTGTCCCAGCAGTGGGAACATTAATAGGCTGTTGATGATGATGATGACATGCTGAAGTATATGTCACAGTCAAAACTGTCAATCAGTCAAAACTACTTTTGACCGGTCAAAACTATTATAACAAATTATTATGTGGTTTCTGTTTTATTTTCTCTACCAAATTATAATAACCTAAATGTCGTTAGGAAACTTATTAGGTTTGTTAGGTTTTTTTTTTACCCTTCGGTTAACCTTGCGCGATAGCTAACATTTATTTCATTAGAATAAACGCGTTTTAACGCAATAAGGGTTTTGACTGAAACCAGTCAAAAGCAGTTTTGACTGATTAAGAGTTTTGACTGTAACATATACAATGTGCCCTTGCTATTAATAGACGTGGAAGAAGGTAACTTCGAATCCCTTTAAGCTTCGGTTTTACCTAGATTTTTCGTTAACTTTGGCACAACTTGACTCTGTGTTTATTAATAAAGCTTTTATGAAAAGTATACAGTACGATAGTACGATATCCTTAGATCATATTATGGGTACGAGGTATAAATGTAACTGTTCAATATCAAAAATACATGTTTTATTTTTTATTTTTATTCATAGGAAAAGCAAACAGTTACATTATAAAGACTTACAATTAATTTAACATACAATAAAATTGGTTAAAAAGTATTATTATTATTGCGTATAAAGTTATAAAATATGACGTAGTCAGTATATATAAATAATTTTTGTAAATACGTGTATGTAGTATGAATTATTAAGTTATTATAATAAGAAGAAATGGCAGCTAATTGTCTTTTAAAATAAAATTAAACTTGTTGTTGTTTATAATTTTATTTTTATTCCACTCTTTGGTCAAATGATCGCGCTTCTACTGATAGTCCAAGATCCCAGGGCCGCTAGACGTCACGTATTTTCTGACGAAGGAAATGTGGACGATTGAGTAGTGTTAGTATGAACTAAGAACACACTACTACCAGCTAGCTTGCTTGGACGGCCAATTTTCAGGTATCAGGTCATCAAGGTACACAAAAACATTACTAACTTCACGTATTTTCTACTAGCTGATTTTTACGTATATTGTAGGCAATATCCATAAAAATAAGTTGCCAATACTCGCAGACACTTCCTAGCGGCCGTTTTGCTTAACAGACGCTTTAAAGAATACTGAACGCCTTATTATTTAATACTTAAAGCTAATTGATCGGACACTATTCAATCGCCCACATTTCCTTCGTCAGAAAATACGTGACGTCTGGCGGCCCTGGGATCTTCGACTATGAGAAAGAGGTCCTGGGTTCGATTCCAAGGTCGGCCAGTGTCAATAGATTTTTTCATCAGGAATTTCACAACTGTAGACAACAAATTGTACCTTCGTACGCAAGTGATGGAAGCCATACTGGAGGCCAATCAGCTAACTATGGTCATCTTCTATATTTCTTTAATATCTAGTAGTCGGCTTTCACGACATCAAATCTTGCTTTATTTTGTCTTCTCCTATTCTTATGACCACAGCTTATCACTTTACCATCCATTTGGTATTCAAAACAATTCTCACGATACTTCAATATCATCTAAAGCTACACTTCTGAACTATTATTTTAAATGGTTCAATCATATTCTGGGTTTGATGCGAAATTGAATACAATCTCACTTGACCGCCATATTCCCATAGAGGCATTATCATTCTCCTGCCCTTATCCCAATTTATTTGGGGTCAGCGCAAAATGTCTTCTTTTTCCATACTACTTCATTACTTTTCATCTCAGCAGTCACCTATTTTCTAGCCATATCATCCTTCGCTCATTCCATCTATCGTTTCTTGATCTTCCTAATTATAGCCATTTTCCTATAGAGTTCAAGTGCGTAAAAAAATAAACAAACAAACTCGATCTGCATACTTTGTAGACAGTGCTACATGTGAGCTACACCCTTCATAGAACGTTCTACCCGTGAGCTACATCTTTCGTAGCACGTGCTACGCGTGAACTTCATCCTTCGTAGCACGTGCTACGCGTGACCTACATCCTTCGTAGTACATGCTACGAGTGAGCTTCATCCTTCGTAGCACGTGCTACGAGTGAGCTTCATCCTTCGTAGCACGTGCTACGAGTGAGCTACATCCTTCGTAGCACGTGCTACGCGTGACCTACATCCTTCGTAGCACGTGCTACGAGTGAGCTTCATCCTTCGTAGCACGTGCTACGCGTGACCTACATCCTTCGTAGCACGCGCTACGCGTGAGCTTCATCCTTCGTAGCACGTGCCACTCGTGAGCTACATCTTTCGTAGCACGTGCTACGCGTCAGCTTCATCCTTCGTAGCACGTGCTACGCGTGAGCTACATCCTTCGTAGCTCGTGCTACGCGTGAGCTACATCCTTCGTAGTACGTGCTACGCGTGACCTACATCCTTCGTAGCACGTGCTACGCGTGAGCTACATTCTTTGTAGCACGTGCTACGCGTGAGCTACATCCTTCGTAGTATGTGCTACGCGTGACCTACATCCTTCGTAGCACGTGCTACGCTTGAGCTTCATCCTTCTTAGCACGTGCTATGCGTGAGCTACATCCTTCGTAGCACGTGCTACGCGTGAGCTACATTCTTTGTAGCTCGTGCTACGCGTGAGCTACATCCTTCGTAGTACGTGCTACGCGTGACCTACATCCTTCGTAGCACGTGCTACGCGTGAGCTACATTCTTTGTAGCACGTGCTACGCGTGAGCTACATCCTTCGTAGTACGTGCTACGCGTGACCTACATCCTTCGTAGCACGTGCTATGCGTGAGCTTCGTCCTTCGTAGCACTTGCTACGCGTGACCTACATCCTTCGTAGCACGTGCTACACGTCCTTCGTAGAGCGTGCTACGCGTGAGCTACTTCCTTCGTAGTACGTGCTACGCGTGACCTACATCCTTCGTAGCACGTGCTACGCGTGAGCTTAATCCATCTTAGCACGAGCTATGCGTGAGCTACATCCTTCGTAGCACTTGCTACGCATGAGCTACATCCTTCGTAGCACGTGCTACGCGTCCTTCGTAGAGCATGCTACGCGTGAGCTACATTCTTTGTAGCACGTGCTACGCGTGAGCTACTTCCTTCGTAGTACGTGCTACGCGTGACCTACATTCTTCGTAGTACGTGCTACGCGTGAGCTTCATCCTTCTTAGCACGTGCTGGTGCTACGCGTGAGCTATATCCTTCGTAGCACGTGCTACGCGTGAGCTTCATCCTTCTTAGCACGAGCTATGCGTGAGCTACATCCTTCGTAGCACTTGCTACGCGTGAGCTACATCCTTCGTAGCACTTGCTACGCGTGAGCTACATCCTTCGTAGCACGTCCTACGCGTCCTTCGTAGAGCATGCTACGCGTGAGCTACATTCTTTGTAGCACGTGCTACGCGTGAGCTACTTCCTTCGTAGTACGTGCTACGCGTGACCTACATTCTTCGTAGTACGTGCTACGCGTGATCTTCATCCTTCTTAGCACGTGCTGGTGCTACGCGTGAGCTATATCCTTCGTAGAACGTGTTACGCTTGAGCCCTCCTGATGATCAGAAGGTCTAAGTAGCTAAATTTCCAACAACGTGAAACATCTAATGAGGTAAGTCGTGTAGCAAAATGATCATGTAGCAAAACGTCCAACTATCAGATGGTCTACACTGTATAGCAGAACATCAATTTAGCAAATCATCAGATTCTCAAAATGTCTGAATACTCAGGTACAAAATTCAAAACACACATTTACAAGGATAACAAGCGTGATGTTATGTGTTAAATTCATTATGTATGATAATAAGAAAGAAAGAACAGTTAGAAAAACAGCTGATCCATAAAGTGATGTAAGTGATTTTCATAAGGTGTTTAAAAAAGTTTCTGAGATTACAGTTATACATTTTCTAAAGGTACAGGTAAGGCAAGTATGTTTTATTATTTCATAATGTGAACGCGGCTTAAACAGCCACTTCACTGAATTTAATCAGAATGTTTAGAAAGTGAGAGTAAATATTTTGAAAAGCCTTGCTCAGCAACTTGGCTTTCTTTGAGTGCTTCCTAGACTAACGTACCTACCTGTTTGCGAAACAACAAGAACAGTGAGAAAAGGCATAGAATAAGCATTTTTAATTATGTATATCTCAGTAGCTTTATGTTGTGCTTTAGTAACTGTCTTAAAAGAATTTGTTGCGATTAATACTAGTGAGCTGTACACGATCCGTACAGAAGGATGTATGGTAACTGGTATGTCGGAGGTTAGTGAAAGTATAAGACGAATAGTTTCTGCACCGCCTGGGATACACAACTGCCCCTCGGCCGAGCCTCTCGTCGCAACCAATATGACACATATCTGGGTGAAGCCTGAAGCACTAGATGCCTACAACGTATTTAATGAAGAATTTTTTTATTGTTGCTACAAATATTTTTCAGCCCCAAAAAACATAGATGATATAGTTTACAGTGACTGCAAAGAATTTTTAACAGTAATAAAAGCGGAACAAGAATTTGTGAACATTGTCTGTTATTACTTAGAAGAAGTAATTTACAGAGATTTCTTTTTGTTCAATATCCATGAAGATATAACGCCCAATGCGTCACATAACGATGAATCTTACAACATACTCATACTTGGTATGGAAAGTTTGTCACGACTTAATTTTCATCGTACGATGCCTTTAACGTCACTTTTCTTAAAGGATAGAGGTGTCGTAGAGTTACTCGGCTATGGTAAGTTAGGGGATAACTCATATCCTAACTTGTTTCCATTGTTAACAGGATTTTCTTTCAAGGATGTAAAGGAAACATGTATTCAAGATACTATATTCAATTTTAACAAGTGTATCAATCCGTTTATCTGGGATAAGTTTAAAGAGAAAGGATACCAAACAGCACTCGGCTCTGACACTGTGGCTGGTCTCCTAGGCAAGTACGAGTACGGCCTGCCAACGATACCGACTGATTTCTATTTACAGCCATTCATTTCTGAAACGTGGAAATTATTCAAAAACCAATACTTCAGCTACCACCCATGTTTGGGCTCTAGATATTATTTCAAAATTCTTTTAGAATACATCTATGGGTTAACGCAACATGTTCATTCAAATCGTATTCCATTGTTTGGTATGTTTTGGGAAGAATCTATAAGTCACGAGAATCTTAATAACCCACGTCTCATGGATGATTCTTATTTCAACTTTTTAACTCATTTACAGGAAGATAATTATTTGAGTAAAACCATACTTATATTTCTAAGTGATCATGGCATGAGATGGGGGGACATAGTAAGAACAGAACAAGGAAGGCAGGAAGCACTTTTGCCATTGCTGGGTGTTCTTTTTCCTGAAAAGTTTAAACGTCGTTTTAAACTAGCCTTTCAGAACATCCAACACAATGCCGGTCGGCTGACCACGCCTTACGATGTCCATGAGACATTTTTAGACCTGCTCAATCTAGATTCGCTAGAAGATAATATGATCAGTTTAAGGGCTAAGAGTTTGTCTTTAAGTAAATCAAGTCTTTTTCTGCCTATACCGGGAATCAGAAATTGCACATCAGTTGGTATTGAAGAACATTGGTGTCCGTGTCACCGAGGTAAAAAGATTAAAATAGGAAGCAAACTCAAAAAGATAGCGGCACACAGACTTGTAGAGCAACTCAACAAATTGTTACACGATTATCCACAGTGTCGTACATTAACCCTTGCACATGTATTTGATGTGTATTTAGTAGAACGTAATAAACAATGGGGAATATATTCGGTAAGGGTGAAAACAAGACCGGGAGACGGTATTTTTGATGGCACTCTTATCCACAGTGGAACACACTGGGTGGTATCTGGAACCGTGAGCCGCCTGAATCTATATCGAAATCAAAGTAATTGTGTTAATTACGATTCAGTTAAAATGTACTGCTACTGTGGCTAATTCATGTATGATAGACTTCGATCAATTAGAGGATTATAGATCGATGATGTGGTAATACATGTTTTAAATAAAAGCTTGTTTTTTTATACCTATTTCAATCCTTATGTACGTAACGTATAATTAATTTGATATCAGAGTATGTAGGGATAGGTACCAGGAAAATAAACAGTTGTTCAGTTATTATGTTTGCTTAACTGGTCAAAATGTACTGAACAGCAGATTTCTTTTCACGATTTCAGGTTTGGTCCCATAGTAAAAGTTATTTGTTATGGGAATTCGATTACAACAAAACCGAGTCCAGTGCGTCATTGCTGTTTTCTGTTTCGTGTTGAGAGTGCAGTAAATGGAATCTAGTTTATTTTACTAGGGTGTGTCGTCGTTAGACCTTGCTGCCCACACGATATGAAGAAGAAGAAGTTTATTTTCACATTAAAAAAGGTGTCGAAGGGCTGTAAACTATTCAGGTATGACGTGCCAGATTTGCAGTTTAAAGAATTGTTTACGGCCAGATTTGCGTTGGGCCGTTGATCCCGGCTGTCGTTTGTGCGTCTTTGGCGGTCGTTGCGTGTGGTCGGTGGCCCTGAGGGTCTGACAACTTGCCAGTCTTGTCGTGTTGCCCGGTGCTAGCTGGATCGTGGGGGTTGGATACTTGGATAGGCGGACACTCCCTGTACAACGCTGGTGTTCGACTGCATCAGGTTGGACTGGAGGCCCCGGTATGGTTGGGAGAGGGCTGGGTAGATGATGGTGGTGAGTGTTACTTTGAGTTTGATTCTGCTGCTAAAGAGAGTAGGTAAATATTGCTTAAAAATTGAGTGATCGAGATGTGTTTGTTTTTGATCGATAATTGCCTTAAACTGAAATCTTTCAATTCTAAGCGTGTTAATTTACAAAATATATGCACACGGTAGGCTTAGGAAGTTAGGAAGATGCCACCGGATGCCAGCGGGTCACGTACAGTCACCTGCAAAATTGCATGGATACTTTTAGTCTTTATTAATTGTGAATAGAGTTCAGAACTATCCATGCATTTTTGAAGGTGACTGTACCTACCAGTCGATGTTGATAAGGATTTTAATGATGATGAGCAAGTTTGAGTTATAGTGAATCGAGTAAGGGTTTCTATAGGCCGTATTGTGTTCGACCGTACCAGTTGTTGTTACGTAGTCGTAGCCCGGTAGAAATCGGTGTCTCTTGAGGCAACTCAAGTAGTCCGTGGGTGCGCGGTGCGCGTTCAACTCTGGTGGAGGTCGTGATCTGGAAAGACCGTAGTGTGTAGTCATGCGTGATGCACATGGGCGATCCATGTGATGGATGCGCAGGCAACGCGATTGCTGATCGGCGCTGGAGAGTCCGTGAGAGCAATGCGATTGCTGGTCGGCTATGGTGCCGTGTGAGGGCAACGCGATTGCTGATCGGCTGGAGAGTCCGTGAGAGCAATGCGTTTGCTGGACGGCTGGAGTGCCGTGTGAGAGCAATGTGATTGCTGGTCGGCTGGAGAGCCGTTGCCAATGCGTTAGTGGTCTTACTCGACGGTATCAGTAAGCTTAAAGGTTGAATCGAGTGATGGTACGTGGCCCAGGGTCATTGATATAAAAACTAAAGATACGTTCGTCCGAACATTTGCTAGTCGCGTTCGCCATACAGAGAAACACTAACGCTATCTATTAGAACTACTCGTATCTACGATGTCAAGCGGTGTAGGCTGCTCGTAAACATAACCTTGTATGAGCGGCGTGGTATTTTCGAGGTTTAAAGAAATATAAAGCTCTTAATTTAAAAAAAAAATGTTTATTGCAGTTTGTTTGTATACATACATACATACTTACAATTGTAATAACATTTTCATTGGCCTTCGAATAAAATATTTATTTTAACTTTAGCCTTTTTGTTATTTTTGACATATTTTGAATTTTGGATTCATAGTGTTTTCTGACATTGGTGTATCTTTCAATTATTGACCTAATTAAAATATGTAATCTATGATTAAGTGTCACAGGTTGTTCCATTGAGTGAGAATCCAAAATGGAAAATAAATGTCCTTTCAATTAAATATGCATTTCGCACGGAATCAGTAAGAAAACTGCAAATTAAATGCGTATTTTCACTGGACTTATACACGTTTTACCAGCACATAAAAACACATTTTAATTTGCTTCTAAAAAACAATAATAATTAGTTTTGTTTATAATTAAATATTATTGTAATATCAACTCCGCTGCAAAGTTATGTCGTACAGCCGCACGGTAAGCGGGGGCGGGGCCTCGTGTTACAACTGGGTTGGAAATGGAAAGAAAACTGTTTTAAATAATGTTTTATGTTGATTTACTGACATATTTTGGTCTAACCCACGTCTAACCGGTGCTCTATGAAACATTAGATTTTTTTTTATTGTGTTTTGTGTCATAGTTCACGCAACCCTTCACTACACACTCGTCATTTTTACCCACGACGGAACGGAGACGGTATTGCGTTTGGGGTGAGAGGTTGTTTGTTTGTGTGTTTGTGCAAATACATGTTCACGACGGAACGGAGACGGTATTGCGTTTGGGGTGAGAGGTTGTTTGTTTGTGTGTTTGTGCAAATACATGTTGCCATTTTTCTCCAAAACTACTAGTCCGATTTTGATGCAGCTTTCAGTTATGGGTTCGGGTTTGATTGGTGCATGTTCTTAGATAGGTGTTACGGTGACAACTCACCAGGGGGCACTGCAGCAAACATTTTTTGTGCAAATCAAAGTTGCCATTTTTCTCCAAAACTACAAGTCCGATTTTGATTCAGTTTTCAGTTATGGGTTTGAGTTTGATTGGTGCATGTTCTTAGATAAAAAAATAAAGTAAAAAGTTTAAAATAAAAAGCAAAATTAAAAATTTTGAAAAAACCCACGACTGTTAAAAAATAATTGAAAAAAGGATAAAATAACATGAAACACCCACCCTATAAAAACCCAAGAATGTCCGTCGGGAGCTGAACATTGCAAAACTAGTTCATTTAATGGCAGCCCCCGACGGACATTCTTGGGTTTTTCTAAGGTGGGTGTTTTATGTTATTTTATCCTTTTTTTCTCTTAAAATTTACGGCCGCAACCGAAGAGAGCCGATCGTGGACTAGTTCACTTCGGTTTAAGAAAGACCGTTTTAGGACCAAGTTCGAGGCGTCATTGTAACATGCGGTCCGCCCAGTCCTTACTTGGTCCTTACCCTACGCAGTTATAATCTATAAGTCAATGCCCAGGGTGTTGTATTTTGAATTATTTTACCGTTATTCAAGTTTGATTTAATTGAAGGGTTTTGGTTTAAATTAAACAAAGGTGAAATTTCTTATTTTCAGCGATATGATGAACCTTGAGTTTGGTCAGGAGTGATCGAGTAGAACAAAGTACACACGGCTACACATCAAGCTATACAAAACCAGTTAATTTTGGCCTCACTTTACTAGATCTTTTCGCACAATGAACGATCAGATTATACTGGTTTTGTATAGCTTGATGTGTAGCCGTGTGTACCTACTCTTGTGGAAGTGTGTGTGCAAGCGTTTGTTCGCAGAGTAATGATCACACGAGGACGTGTGAAAGCAGGATGGCCATATCGGCATCGAGTCGTATTCAGTACGCCATCTGGTGGCGTTCGATGGAGTCATTGGTGTGCGCGCCGGCCGGTCGGTACGTCACATAGCGGTAGTCGGGCGCTGCGGATCAATTCAAGGTGGTATTTTTGTGCTTGGTCTCGGCAATCACGAGACCCAAACTCTGCCCATATGATGTCTGAATCTGACAGAATAATACCGTTGGATCCTACAAGTATTTACAGAATTTTATTATAATCTGAAAGATTTTTTTTTAATAATTTCTTCGTGTGTGTTTGTAGCAATAAGAAGAAGACGTGCTACGCCGACCCCAAATGAATTGGGATGAGGGCAAGAGAATGATGATGTGTGTTTGTGGCAATAGGCACAGTCACGGCACAGTCATCTTATTCTTCATGTTTTCCATAACTTATTCCTCTGCGTTCTTATTAAGCTGCCGTACTCGACTAAATTCCCTCGCTAGTATTTATATTCTGTGCTCATGTCACTGTCATCTCAACCTGTCAACATAAATCTAATCCCGATTCCCGATAGACATTTTTCCGAATAGTTAAAAAAAATGTTAAAGCAATAAGATTTTTGTGCAATAAATCGACTTACGAATTAAAATGGCCCTTACATATAGGAGTTTGTTTAATAAATATAATTTACTAAAAAATGTAACCAAACCGGTTAAATGGAGTGTCGGAGAAATATACCCTCTAAGAACTCTGGCAAGTGGTATTTGCTATCAAAATCCATACGCTCAAAGTCGCGGTTTTGACTCAAAAATAAAAACTTTCCAACCTAAAAATTTCCGTTTATATTCTACTCCAAGCAGCAGTACCCCAAATGGCGCACCTCCCGACAATCTACCGAAAAGTAAGCCGGGACTTATACAGAAGTTTAAACAAATGTACAGGGACTACTGGTATGTGTTGATCCCTGTGCATGTCGCTACATCTATAGTTTGGTTTGGCAGTTGCTACTACATTGTCAGAAGGTATGAAATAACAAATTGAAATTTTAATAATATTAAGTTATTAATCTATTTAGCTTACTGCTATTTTATCTTTATTGCAGTGGTTTTGATGTTTTGGCAGTACTACAGTCTATAGGCGTCAGTGAAACAATAATTGCCCCCCTAAGAGATACAAGTGCTGGATACTTTGCCATTGCATTAGCAATGTACAAGTTAGTAACACCTCTGCGGTATGCTGTCACAATAGGTAATACCTGCTACAATAGGGAGCAGTTTTTTTAAACTTGGCCAGATATACAGGGTTTAAAGTCCAATCAATTCATATTTTATTCCTTTGTTAGGCAAGTCATGTTTAGAATGAAAATAAATATAAGATGACATTACAAAAAATCATGGTCACATGATTGAGAAAATGTAAATGTTATGAAATATTCTTATTATTTACATTTAACATTTGAAAATGAGTTTTTTCTGTATTCTGTCTGTTTAACAGTATTATGTTTTTCTAGTTCCAAGCTGTAAGACAAGCACTCAAGTGTGGTAATGCATGTTAATACAAAATGTTGTTTCATTCTAGGAGGGACTACAGTTGCTATTAGAAAATTAACAGGAATAGGTTTTATTAAACCAGTTCCTTCCCGTGAGCGAATGAAAGAAATATTTCAAGAGAAAAGAGACAATTTCCAAGATGCTTTCAAGGAGAGTCAAGCACAGATGAAGGAAAAAAGCACCCAAGTCATGCGGGAAATGAAACGATATAAAACTGAAATGCGAAATATAAAAAATAAGGTGAAGAAAATGTGATACTTTCAAAGATCCATCCATACCCAGTCATTATATTTACGAAATGATATTAAGATGCCTTGTTCATGCATAAATATTAAGATGAAAACAGAACATCTGTTAGTTATGATGAATAGGGCCATGATATATTTTAAATTATATACAGTTATTAATTTTGTAATATTTATTACTTCCTTAAATATAAAAAGAACTACATAACGAAATCATGTTTATTTCATATAAAATAGCTAGTTACACAATAATCACATCATTTAACATCAAAATGTACATATTAAAACAGCTTAATTTATTTAAATTAAGTACAAAACAAGACAGCACATTACTGGAATGTTTTATTGCGCTTTCATCCTTAAATATTTCTAAAGTTGTGACCAAAAGCAATTAATTTATACTTGTTCAAAACAGGGAGCCTGTTACACAATGTTACATAATAATTGTATTATGTAATATACACACCAACCAGGCGTGCTGTCCAGTCTAGTGTGTAAACTTAATAAATGCATTTCACATCAATGGCAAATCAACTAGCAGCCGTAATACTTGGGGGTTTTAACATGTATTTCATACAATGTGTAACGGCAAGGTAAATCTAATGATTTCTATGCATTGTTTAGCTCAACAACAATAGGGGATCGGACATAAAAAAACTAATTAGTCCGTCAGATAGATTTCCAAAAATTATTGGACACGTATTTTTTCTTTTTTCACGTAAACAAAAAATGAAGACGATACAGTGCTTCGAAAACTCGTGTGACGTCATATGATAGTACATTTTGTACCCACAAGTGACGTTTCAAGCCCCACTCCATGATCTTTGACGCGTTTTATCTTCGTCATTTTTTATTGATTTGATAAAACAAAAAATACGTATTTAATATTTTTCGATAATCTAACTTACGGACTAAACAGAATCATATTATTTTGACCCAGTCCGATCCCCTATTTTCTATACATTGTGTATGTACTGTTGTTAATTAAACAAATTTAATATAAAAATATCTGACATGCCACACATACACTTTTACATTCTGTGCTTTTACACAATCAATGTTGTGGGTGTGCTGAGTACTCCATTCTTTTGCAACATTTGAACTGTACTATGGTATATATTTAACTTCAAAATTTATGCACACAATAATGTGAATATTGTGGTGTAGTATACAGGTAATATTCCCATATTACCTGGGGCCCAATTCTGTAACTTAGAGATAAGCAACATGCCATTGTCACTCTATCGACACACTACAGGCATTATTATGCAATAGGGAAAAGAGGTGTCGTTGTTCGATGGCTTCACAATGGCAGTTCGATAGCCAAACACGATAGACACAACTGTCAGATTTCACTTGAAATATATTTACAGACTACCAATAAAGTCCTACTATGGCGTTTCAATGTCACTACAGTGGCAAGTCAATGATCATAAATATTTGTAGAATACCAAATGTCAATGAGTAGTCTATTGAGACACAACCGACACACTATCGACGCACTATTGATAAGTTAGCTATTTTACAGAATTGGGCCCCTGTATACAAAATAGCTTGTTGGACTGTACATACACAATAAAAGAAATACAGGTACTTCAAATTCACGTATGAAACAACACAAGCTTGCTAATTAGTTATTTACCACCAATTCCATATTGACATGTAATTATCACTTTTCATAAATCAATTCCTTTATTAGTGTTCTCAGAATTATTGAAATATCACTTAGAATAAAAAGATCGGATATCACAAATTAATTACAATAGGCAAACCTGTTCTTTGCTAAAACAAATCACATTTCTAAATTATTTTATGATGCTCTCAAATAGAGTATGTATGCTCATCAAATAGACATATTTTGTAACAACATTTACATCACATTATATTGACCCTTATTAACATTAACAACATATGTAAAATGTTTTACCTTAGTTTATTATAACTTATGTTAGGCATATTAAAGCTAATTACATTAAATGCTAATAGATGCAACATTGGCTATACAAAATCATTTTGAGCACATACTTGGATATATAAATATTAGCCTGTCAACTACACATTCTGATGTAATTTAATTGTTTGAACACTAGACGCCGCCGCCGCCCAAATGAAGTTCAGCCCATGTACTGGTAAGAAGCGGGGGAGAGATGGGGCGCCGGCGAGTGGCCCGGCCCCGTCGCCGCGCCGATCGTACTCAAGTGACAAGCGCGACACATTAGCTTGCCTGAAATAGATTCATTGTTATTGTTATTAGTATTAAATTATTTTATATTTCACATTATATATTTTGTATAAACATGTCCAGGGTTTAAAAAAAATAGAATATGTAAATATCAAATATTGAGCATCTCCTAAAGACTTTTTTTTAACCTCTCGAAACAATAAAATCACATCACTAAATTCTTTTAAAAAAGAATCGGTTATAATATAGCTTAGCTGGAAGTGAACACTCTTCAGGGCTGGCACCACTAACTGATAAGCAACAATAAGACGACTGCAAAGAGACCACATATTTACGAATCCGCAACCGTTCTCCTAAGACCGATTCGCCACTGGGCTGTTCGTCGACAGGATGATTCATTTATTTCCGTTTCCCCAGCAGAGTCTTTCATCTACGGTCATTTCACCAACAGAACCTTTTATATGCGTCACTTTCGACGACAGCCCTTTCCAGCTACAAAATGTTTCACCGACACGACGATAAACCTGTATCTCTTTTAACTTCAGACCTACTAATTTTATTGTTTTATTTTCATAGAATAGAATAGGATGTAAGAAATTAAAACTTCTTAGTTAAGTACGTAATGCTTTTTCTTTTAAAAATAAGACCATTTTTTTTAATATTAAGTTTTTGTGTTATAAGCAAAGTTTAAATTGTTGATGGTGAGTAGCCGGCCCTAATCTCTTAGTAAAGACAGTAAGCTGTAGATAGATATGTGTATTCTTTGAAATATCTCTTGTTGCAAGATTGACGGCGAATTCTCCGTCGTAGATGAAAAGGTCTGTAGTTAAAAGACAGGTTTACCGTCATGTTGGTGAAACATTTTGTAGCTGGAAAGGGCTGTCGTCGAAAGTGATGCATATAAAAGGTTCTGTTGGTGAAATGTCTGTAGATGAAAGACCCTGCTGGGGAAACGGAAATAAATGAATCATCCTGTCGACGAACAGTCCAGTGGCGAATCGGTCTTAGGAAAATGGTTGCGTATTCCATATTTACACATGTGACTTTAAAATGCTTGACTTACCAGCTAGGGGGTAGCAACGTTTGTCAGGTTCATCAGTCAATTGCATTCCACATAGGCAGCACATATAACAGTCAACATGGAAATCCCGGTCCATTGACACTACTCTGACTGTCTCATCAGTACCTTCAACTGGTGTTATACCTGGAATCAAACAATTTTATTGAATTATGCTTCATCATCAGCCTATAATGTTCCCACTGCAGGGACTCAGGCCTCCTCTCAAGGAGAGGGATGGGCTATAATCCACCACGCGGGCCCAGTGCGGATTGGTAGATGTCACATGTCTTCGAATTTTTGGTTCTAAGACATGCTGGTTTCCTCACGATGTTTTCCTTCACCGTTTTGAGAGCAGCAGCAGTGATGAAATAAATTACACAAAGTAATGCGCCTGGGTTCGAACCCACGACCTACTGTTCGTAAGTCGGGGCTGATACCACTAGGCCACCGCTGCTCCCGAATTATGCTTATTTAGATGCAATAGATTATTTTGAATAAGAGAAGTTGCTTACCCTTTCCACAACTAGCACATTTAGGAGCAAACATGCGATGGTAATCATTGACACAGTAAATCTTGTTGTCAACATCCACAGTGAAGGGTACCCCATCAAGGCACTCATTACACACACAGCAACGGAAACATCCTGGGTGATATGATTTTCCCATTGCTTGCAAAATCTGTAAACAATACAACAGAAATAAGGTGTGTTCAAAATAAAACCAGATCTAAAACAACAAAGAATTCTTACCATTTCCATAATAAGATGTCCACATATTGCACACTTTTCAGCAGTTTGTTGAAATCCAGAGTACTGTAATATTGAATTACAAAAAGGTTACCTCATAAACTAATCATTTTTAATAATAAAAATGGAACATTTTTTGCATACTTATTTATATATTTATAACATTTAGTACTCACCAAATAGTCTTCTTCACAGTAAACCTTGCCATGCACATTGTAAAACGCCTTGCCTCGTAGTGCACGACCACAAGAGCAACAAATGAAACAGTTGGTGTGGTAAAGGTTGCCCATTGCTTGGCAAGCTTGGCCTGCCCCCGTGACTCCTGCACCGCATGTGTGGCAGATACCTAGGTGACAAGTGGAAGTCTGAATTTAAAATACGAAAATGGTCCAAACAGGGAGTATTATTACAGCAATTTTAAGATTTAAATAAAATAAGATGTTGTCTTACCAAAATATTCACCCTCCTCATCTTGCCTTTCCATTTCTTCTTCAAGTTGCCTAGTAAGTTCTTCTATTTTACGTTGAGCCTCGCTGGGGCCAGGTGGACGTGGGGGTGTGATACTGTATGGCAGCAAGCTCTTGCCTCGACCACCAGATCCTCGAGAACCACCTGACACTTGGGACACAGAGCTTGGAGTAGGACTGGGAGCTGGGGACTGAGCCGGAGAACACAATGATGTCAGTCCCGATACTAAATTCCTAGAAGCAATAGATTCAGAAGCAAGGGAGACATTGTCTCTGTTAGCTGCTGCCACCACTGCAGCTGGGGAGCCACCAGTCATGCACACATAATCTGAACCATTAGTATCTTCCACTATCTGCATTCTACTACCAACTGCAGGCTTTGAATTAAACCCTCCATTTATTAATGGTTTCTCTTTACCAATATTTGGTTTGGGATGAAAGAATTTAGGACTTGCTGTAGCTGTTTGTACTTCAGTAGCAATGTTGGCTTTAGGTCTTTGGGCACTTGGAGCTATAGATGCATATATTGCTGTAGATGGTATAGTCACAATTTTATCATCAAAACTAATACTGTTATCATTCTTCAGGAGGGCACTCACATCAGTGTACTTGGGAGGGGCAGACTTCATCACTGTGTAGTCACTGCCTGGGTTCTCATGGGACGTGCTGTACGGAGGTGGAGGTGGAGCCTTGTCTATTTTTACTTTCTCACTTGTTATCATTTGTGCCAGATTCCTAGTCACACCAGTGTTTGGCACTTGTGGACCAGGAACTGACCCCTGTTGTATAAATCGCTGATCATGGTTTTGTTGAGGCTTAAATTCACTTTTTTTATCGTTATCTGAACACAACATGTTTTCATACACTATTGGGTTAGCTTTAGTCTTGGAATTAACTGGCACTTGAGGTTGGGCTTTACTGTAGCGTGTGTCGTAATACCCGTCGGATACTGGCGGCGGCGGGGCCTGCTGGTACAGCTGGTGGTAGTAAGGCGGCTGCGGGGACCGCTGTTCACCGTAATAATCTATGTTTTCATAAACTGGTGGTGGATATTGAGCATTCGGAATGGCTGGGATTTCATAGAGATCGTCAGTTTGATAACTGAGCGATCTTTGCGATATTGAATCGATGGAACGTGTTGGACTCGAAGGCAGAGCAGCAGTGTTTATATCACGTTTATTGATCGACGCAATAGTTTCAACTCGTTTAGGCGTAGCAAACTTCGAAGCGGCTATAACATTCGATCGCTCATAAAAACTGTAATCTTGACGACTGTTTTGGCTATTATCCAGTACAAAGCTCTCTATTGCGCCCACAGGTCGGGGTTTGGCGAGAGAACTTGTGTTCGATGAAACGGCGCCGTGCGCTTGCTCAGTAACATCTTCAACTTTATTGGATAGTTTTAAATTTTGAAGACCAATAATACAACGTTGTTCTTCTGAGTTACTTCTGCGCGATGAATCCATGTTATGTATGGAATAAATGCAACTGCTAAAAATTAAAGTAAACTTTAGTCCTAGGCACTTCAATCCGAGTTCGAATGAATCATCTCAAAAATCGTCAAATTGAAGTCTCAAAATAGGTTCTCAAACAAAACATCCACTAGGGATGATCTAACGACATAAATCGATATTCGATTGTTATTAGTAATTATTTAGGACTTCTCTGTTTACACATTAAAAAAATGTTTATTCGCATAGTTTTTTAGTTTAGTAGTCCCGACACAAGAGGGGTATTTTTAAGCATTACCGCTGTTTAATAGATAGTCTAATAATAATAAGAAAGGCTCTGTGTGTGTGTCTGTTTGTCTGGCTGTAGCACCGTAGCTCTGTAGCGGAACGGCTGAACCGATTTGGATGCGGTTTTTTTTTACTACAAAATCTCTCTGTGCATTAGTCACAAAGTTCATGAATGAGGATGCAAAATTTTATTTTTTTCTAAGTCAGTAGTTGGGGGCACTACAGAAAACTGATGTTTCTGCATTTGTGTGATACTTACAATCGCTTTGGTTTTGCAGAAGTAGTAGATCGTTTTAAGGGTTCCGAAGCCGAATAGAAAAACGGATCGCTTAAATTAATTAATAATTTAGATTATTTTAATTTAATTAATCTATTAGATTCGTCATGTCTGTATGTCTGTCAGTCAGTGTGTCACAGTCACTTTATTCCAAAACCATTAGGACAACACAGTTGAAACTTAGTAGGTATTCTGTAGGAAGGGCCTCTTTGGGAAGGGCTCCAAAAAAATAAAACAACCTCTACGTGCAGGGTGTCTTTAAAAATGACATTGAGGTTCCCTACATCATTATTTCTCAAAGTCAATCGCTTAACTTTAAAAAATAGACTCTTCCAAAGTGGTACAACGTGTGTGTCGGGGACACACACAAATATCTAACTTTTAAAATAATAGAGTGAGAAAGCTCATCCATGCCGTCTCTATAGCAATGCGTAAGGCCTATTGTACACGTGAGGTTTGATCGAACCTAAACTAAACTATTTGACTGTCACTGAGGCCCTCCCCTCTACTACATACTACACGACGCCATTTTAAATCTCTGGAATTCTGCTGTCATCGGCTCTCGCCTCTGCGATCTGTCAAGCGGACTTTAGCGGACATTCTGTAATCTATTCTGTGCTACGTATTACGACAAGTTTGTGCGTGCTCTTTAACAACAACTTATTTTAATATAAACTGACGTAATTGAGGGGAACTTCTAGTTCTCCTCTTTAATTATGTACGATACTGAAGATGATCAATATGAAGAAGTTGACGTGGAAGAAATTTCTTCTGAACTCTGGCAGGAAGCTTGTTGGATTGTCATCAACGCTTACTTTGATGAAAAAGGCTTAGTGCGCCAACAGTTGGATAGTTTTGATGAATTTATTCAAATGTCTGTCCAACGTATCGTGGAAGATTCACCACCTATAGAGTTGCAAGCTGAAGCTCAACATTCATCGGGTGAAATAGAAACCCCGCCGAGATATCTTTTAAAATTCGATCAAATTTATTTGTCTAAACCTACGCATTGGGAAAAAGATGGTGCCCCATCACCTATGATGCCTAACGAAGCCCGTCTTCGAAACCTGACTTATTCTGCACCACTTTACGTAGATATTACTAAAACAATTGTAAAAGAACATGAAGATCCTGTTGAAACGCAGCATCAGAAAACATTCATTGGGAAAATTCCCATCATGTTAAGATCTACGTATTGCCTATTAAATAACTTAACTGACAGAGATTTGTCTGAATTGAATGAATGCCCACTTGACCCTGGTGGCTATTTTATCATTAACGGATCAGAAAAAGTTTTGATTGCACAAGAAAAAATGGCGACAAACACTGTATATGTATTCAGTATGAAAGATGGTAAATTTGCTTACAAAACAGAAATTCGGTCTTGTCTGGAACATAGTTCTAGGCCTACATCTACTTTATGGGTTAATATGATGGCTCGTGGAGGACAAAACATAAAAAAATCTGCAATTGGCCAAAGAATTATTGCAATTGTCCCATATATTAAACAAGAAATTCCAATCATGATTGTGTTCAGAGCTCTTGGTTTTGTAGCTGACAGAGATATACTGGAACACATTATTTATGATTTTGATGATCCAGAAATGATGGAAATGGTAAAACCCTCCCTAGATGAGGCTTTTGTAATTCAAGAACAAAATGTGGCTCTTAATTTCATTGGTGCCCGTGGAGCTCGCCCTGGAGTAACTAAGGAAAAGCGTATCAAATATGCTCGAGAAATTTTACAAAAGGAAATGTTGCCACATGTTGGTGTATCAGATTTCTGTGAAACTAAAAAAGCTTACTTTTTGGGTTATATGGTACACAGACTGTTACTGGCTGCTTTGGGTCGTCGTGAACTAGATGACAGAGATCACTATGGCAACAAACGGTTGGATTTAGCTGGGCCTCTTCTTGCATTTTTGTTCAGGGGTTTATTTAAAAATCTATTGAAAGAAGTCAGAATGTATGCTCAAAAATTCATTGACAGAGGAAAGGACTTTAATTTGGAATTAGCTATTAAGACTAAAATAATAACAGATGGTCTCCGATACTCCCTTGCTACTGGAAATTGGGGTGACCAAAAGAAAGCTCATCAGGCTAGAGCTGGCGTGTCTCAAGTATTGAACAGATTAACTTTTGCTTCAACCTTATCACATTTGAGACGTGTTAACTCTCCAATTGGTCGTGATGGTAAACTAGCCAAACCTCGACAATTACACAATACTTTGTGGGGTATGATTTGTCCTGCTGAAACACCTGAAGGTGCCGCTGTCGGTTTGGTGAAAAATCTTGCATTAATGGCCTATATCTCTGTAGGTAGTCAGCCATCTCCAATTTTAGAATTCTTGGAAGAATGGTCCATGGAAAATTTAGAAGAAATTGCACCTTCAGCTATAGCTGATGCTACAAAAATATTTGTAAATGGTTGTTGGGTCGGTATTCATAGAGATCCAGAACAATTGATGGCTACCTTGAGAAAACTGAGACGTCAAATGGATATCATTGTGTCTGAAGTGAGCATGATCCGTGATATCAGAGACAGAGAAATCCGAATTTACACAGATGCTGGTAGAATATGTCGCCCCTTACTGATTGTAGAAAATGGAGCTTTGCTATTGAAGAAGAAACACATTGATGACCTTAAAGAGCGTGACTTCAATAATTATGGTTGGCAAAATTTGGTAGCAAGTGGGGTTGTCGAATATATAGACACCTTGGAAGAGGAGACAGTAATGATAGCAATGAGCCCAGATGATTTAGCTCAAGTAAAAGAATATGCATACTGTACTACATACACTCACTGTGAAATTCATCCTGCTATGATCCTGGGTGTGTGTGCTTCTATTATCCCATTCCCTGATCACAACCAGAGTCCCAGGAATACTTATCAAAGTGCTATGGGTAAACAAGCTATGGGGGTTTACATTACCAACTTCCATGTAAGAATGGACACTCTGGCTCATGTGTTGTACTATCCACACAAGCCATTGGTAACTACAAGGTCTATGGAATATCTAAGGTTTAGAGAATTGCCAGCAGGTATTAATTCAATAGTTGCAATCCTGTGTTATACTGGTTACAACCAAGAAGACAGTGTCATTTTGAATGCTTCTGCAGTGGAAAGAGGTTTCTTCCGTTCTGTGTTTTACCGGTCTTACAAAGACTCGGAGTCCAAAAGAATTGGTGACCAAGAAGAGCAGTTTGAGAAACCAACCAGACAAACTTGTCAAGGCATGAGAAATGCTTTATATGATAAATTAGATGAAGACGGCATTATTGCACCTGGTATAAGAGTATCTGGTGATGATGTAGTTATTGGCAAAACTATTACATTGCCCGAAAATGATGATGAATTAGAAGGTACAACAAAACGTTATTCGAAACGAGATGCGTCAACATTCTTACGTAATAGTGAAACTGGTATCGTCGACCAAGTAATGTTAACACTAAATAGTGAAGGATACAAATTTTGCAAAATTCGCGTTAGATCTGTGCGTATTCCTCAGATTGGAGATAAGTTTGCTTCACGTCATGGACAAAAAGGAACTTGCGGAATTCAGTATCGGCAAGAAGATATGCCATTCACTTGTGAGGGCCTCACTCCTGACATTATTATTAATCCACATGCTATCCCATCTCGTATGACAATTGGCCATTTGATTGAGTGCATTCAAGGCAAAGTCTCTTCTAACAAAGGAGAAATTGGTGATGCTACACCATTCAATGATGCTGTAAATGTGCAGAAAATTTCTTCTCTATTACAAGAGTATGGCTATCATCTTCGTGGAAATGAAGTCATGTATAATGGACACACAGGACGAAAGATAAATGCCCAAGTTTTCTTAGGCCCCACATATTATCAGCGTTTGAAGCATATGGTGGATGACAAAATCCACTCCAGGGCTCGAGGACCTGTACAAATTTTAGTAAGACAACCTATGGAGGGCCGAGCTAGAGATGGCGGATTACGATTTGGAGAAATGGAAAGAGATTGTCAAATTGCTCATGGTGCTGCACAATTTTTGCGTGAGCGGCTTTTTGAGGTGTCTGATCCCTATCGTATACACGTTTGCAATTTCTGTGGCTTGATAGCAATTGCAAACTTAAGAAATAACACTTTTGAATGCAAAGGTTGCAAGAATAAGACACAAATATCGCAAATACGATTGCCATACGCTGCCAAATTACTATTCCAAGAACTGATGTCTATGAACATAGCACCAAGATTAATGGTAGTAAATTAAAATATTAAGTTGACTCTAAGTACCTAAGATAAACTTCAATTTTGGATTTGTTTAATATGTATTCTTACAATTAATAAAAATACAAGCAACATTTCATATGACTTTTATTATCACAAATCGAGACAACATTAAATGCAGCTTAAACACAACAACCATAATACAAAAGTGTACAATATGTATAATTCTCTTACTCTTATAATTTATTTAAGTAATATCAAATGCAATAAGGTTTTATAAATTGAGATATCTATATATAAACTTGTTTTTATCTGTCACTTTAAAAAAGACATTTGTTTAAAGATTAGATAATATTGTTTTGTGCAGATGAATAGATTACAATATAATGTGAAACCCTTTATTCATTATTGTTCGCGATGGAACAAAAGAAACACGTTGGATTCAAATTCCAATTCGATTTAATAGATTAGGCAAGTTACAAACAGATACTTGGAACGACTAATTAAAAAAGGGGAGCGATTTAACAGAGTATTTTGGATTTTTGATTTTTGGAACGATGCCGATGTGGCGTTGTATATTAAGTTAGAAAAAGAGTGTTCGGAGGAGTCGCTTGATAGCTGCGATGGCGTGAGAATCGGCTTCGACGATTGGCTGTTGAATATGACGCTATATTCGTGAGCGGTCATTGGTCAACCGATGCGCCACAGACATGACGTGATCTCGAGCGTTGATGATTGGTCAAGCAGCGGCGTAGACATCCTCCCGGCCGTTGAAAGCTCTAGTTCTAGCTTTCAACAATCATTCATTTGTAGTTGGAAGTAAACAGAGGCGGTTGAGTGCTCGACGAATTGTACCCTTGGCTGTGTTGACATCGGCGACTCTGGCTATTCCATCGGAGCCAGGAAACAGTCTGCTAACTCGTCCTAGGCGCCAGCATAGAGGGGGCGTCTGGTCTTCCTTTATCAGCACCATATCGTCGAGCTGAAGGTCTCTGCGTTTTACTTGCCATTTGGTCCTTTGTTGGAGTTCAGAAATATATTCGGAGGCCCATCGATTCCAAAAGTGTTGCCTTGTTTGTTCGAGGCGCTGGAACCGGTCGAGGCGGTGCACGTTGGAGTCCACGAAGCTCGGCGTTGGAAGCGACGTTAGTGACCTACCGATTAAAAAGTGAGCTGGGGTAAGAGGTTGGAAATCGTTAGGTGAAGGGCTGAGAGGACAAAGGGGTCGGCTGTTTAGGATTGCCTCTATCTGAGCAAATACAGTGGTCAATTCCTCGAAAGTGAGGTGAGACTGGCTTAAAATTCGGTGTAGGTGGAATTTTGCTGATTTCACGCCGGCCTCTGCCAGACCGTTGAAATGAGGAGCGTACGCAGGGGAGAAGCGAAATTCAATGCCCCGGCGAGCAGCAAAATCTCCTATAGGCTCAGTATTTGAAATGAGAAAGCTACCAATTTCCTTTGCGGCAGCTACAAAATTACGACCATTGTCGCAATAAATAGTTTTAGGCAGTCCTCTACGAGCAATGAATCTATTGACGGTTTGTATGAACGCATCTTTAGTTAGGTCGCTTACGACTTCAAGGTGTAGGCATCTGTAACGGAGACAAACAAAAATGCAGAGATAGCATTTTGTTATCTTGCATCCGCGACCTTTGCGATCTGTAATTAAAAAGGGCCCGGCAAAGTCAGTGCCAACAGTACTGAAAGGAAAATCAGGTTCAATGCGATCAGTTGGCAAATTACCCATAATATTAGACATAGTCTCTCCTTTAAATCTGCGGCACACAAAACAATTGCGTGCGACGTTGCGAGCTAGTTTCCTGCCTCCTAAAGGCCAATAGCGCTCTCGAATAGAGGCTAAAAGATGCTGAGGCCCTGAGTGAAGTAGGCGTAAATGTTCGCTTTGAAAAATTAATTTAGTTAGGCTATGATCTGCCTTTAAGACAATAGGGTGCTTTTTGTCGTACGAGTACGAAGAATTATTAATGCGCCCTCCAACGCGAAGGAGGCCTTCGTCATCGAGGAATGGATTTAGAGAACTAATGTTAGTCTTAGCCGTTAATGGTTGTTTGGATTTTAATAAAGATATCTCTTTTGGAAAGGACTGATTCTGAGCTATTTTTGTGAGGATAGTCAAAGCCTTGTCAAGCTCTTGAACTTGTAATGTTCCTGTAATTTTAACTGTAGGGTGTCGCCTATTGTGTATAAATCTAATGACTGTAGCGTACACTCTTTGTAACGTGGAAAGTTTGGAAAATTGTTGAAAGTTTGGTATTGTAGGGGAAGCTTTCGTCACTATGGCGGGCATTGCCTTTAGTTCGGGTAATTCTACATTTGAAACCGAGAGTACTGGCCATGTTGACTCTGGCTGTTTGAGAAAAGAGGGCCCGAACCACCACAAACTGGACTTGCTGACGTCTTGCGGATCTACGCCGCGAGAAGCGAGGTCCGCTGGATTTTCCGCGGTAGGGACGTGACGCCAAGCTGCGGAGTCCGTTGACTCAATTATGGCGGCAACCCTATTAGCGACGAACGTTTTAGTTTTGTCGGGAGACCTAAGCCAGCCTAGTACCACATTGGAGTCAGTCCAATAGACCTTACGTTTTAGGCCGCAACTTAGAGCCTCACTAACAGCGGAACTCAACTCTGCGCCTAGTAAAGCGCCACAAAGCTCCAATCTAGGTATAGTGCAAGCTTTAATAGGAGCCACGCGTGCTTTAGCGCACAATAAATTGACTTGCACGTTTCCATCCGATATCGACATATCTTAGGTAGACGCAGCTTCCGTAGGCTTGTTGAGAGGCGTCACAGAAACAGTGGAGCTCAGTAGAAACTAAGTTATCGATGAGAACCTGTCTTGGGATTTTTAAAGACGACAAAACGTTGATCTGTTTAGAAAATTTGGTCCAAAAGATTTGAATGTCTTTAGGAACTGGCTCATCCCAGCCTAATTTGTCGATCCACAGCCTTTGCAGCAATATTTTAGCTTTGATTGTACATAGGGATAGAAGGCCCAGAGGATCAAATATTTTAAAAGTAGTTGACAAAATTATTCTTTTAGTATACGTAGGGTTATCGGAATTATTAATTGGGAAATGAATTTCATCGGTTGAAGGAGACCAGCCAATACCCAATGTACTTGTGGCATTACTAATAATGAGATTGGATTGTTCATTGTTTATAAAGTTTTGACATAATAGGTCGGGTAAATTGGATCGGTATTTCCTGAGAGGAAAACATCCTTTAGCTAGTTCCGTGGCGATTGAGCGCTGAATGTAACGTAATTCGTCACTTGTATCAGCACCTGTTAATAAATCGTCACAATAGAAATCCCTTTGTATTATATTTTTTATTATAGGATTGTCACATTCTTCGCCAATCTGCCAAATGCAGCGAGTGGTAAGGAAGCTTGCACTGGCAAACCCGTAGGTGACTGTGTTTAATTTTAGTGTGCGGAGAGGCTCATTTTCACTGTCGCGCCATAGAATGAGTTGTAAGTCACGATCAGCTTCTCTTAGCCGCACTTGTCGGAACATTTTTTCTATGTCCCCTGACAAAACATACTTGTATTGACGGAAACGTAATAGGATGTTGAACAACGAATCTTGTATTGTAGGTCCTACCATCTGGAGGTTATTAACGGAAAAGCCAGAGCTTGTGGGCTCAGAGGCGTTAAAAACAACTCTGAGCTTAGTAGACTCGCTCTTGTCCCTGAAAACAGGATGATGAGGAAGAAAATAGGAATTAGGTGGTTTTGGATGAGAAGATTCAGAGAGGTGACCACAGTCAGCGTACTCTTTAATAAATTGGGAGTATTGTTGTCTGAGCTCTGGATTTTTCCTTAGGCGAGACTCAAGACTGTAGAACCGTTTTTTGGCAATATAATAGGATTCTCCCAGACATTCTATTTCGTCTTTTAGTGGAAGACCTACAACGAAACGACCATCACTTTCACGAACAGTATTAGAAAGATAGTGCCTTTCACAAAAGGTTTCTTCTTCTGATCGTGGTTGAACTTGCGGGACGCTTTCCAAGTCCCAAAATTTGGTCAACTGTTGATCTATACCTGAAGATTGTTCTTCTTTAAGTAAAAAGTTACAAATAATTGGTTTATTAGATGTAGATTGAGTAGAAATAGGCATAGGACCTGCGATGAGCCATCCAAGTTTAGAGCTGCGAAGATTTGTTTTGCTTGCCCCTATGGAATGTTGTTTATTACCTATCAAATCCCAAAACAGGTCAGCACCAATAAGCATATCAATTGGGGATGGTTCATTGAAGCTAGGGTCCGCTAGCTCGAACTCACTGAGATTAAGATGATTAGTATCAAAGGGAATTTTAGGTATGTTTTCTGTGATAGTTTGCAAAACGAGGCAAGTCATAGAAACTTTGAAAGAAGTGGTAGTGGATTGTAATTGGAGAGCGCAGCGTTCTGTGCTCAAGTTGAGTGGGTTGTTACCTATACCGACAATACCGACATTTGATGGCTGAGGAGTCAACTTGAGTCTTTGCTTTACACCTTCCGTGATAAAGGACGATTGACTCCCGCTGTCAAGTAACGCTCGGACAGTAATATTAGTATTTGTGTGAGGGTTCAATAGGCGTACCCTAGCAGTACACAGTAGTATTTCAGGTGAAGACAGCGTAGACATGGATATTGACGTACCGCTAGGAGTACCAGATGATTGGGTAGTAGTAGTAGGCTGTAAGTGTAGCAAAGAATTATGTTTCTTTCCACAGTGACGACAAGAGCCTGAAAGCTTACAAGCTTGACTATTATGGCCAGGCCTTAGACAGTTTTTGCACAAATTCAAAGTTGTAACTACAGAGTTCCTATCTTCAGGTGTCTTTGATTTGAATGTCGGGCACTCGTAGAGGCGATGACTGCCCTTGCACACGACGCATTCAACTTTATGTTGTGAAGAAGGAGTAGTCTCCTTGGAAGTTACAACAAGCGACTTTGTTGTTGATGTGGTTTGTTTACCTTTATCGAACTTATCAGATTTATTACGATTGACTATTTCTAACACGTCAGCACGATTTTTCAAAAATGAAAAGAAATCTTCGAGTGTAAGTATATCAGGTAAAGTATTTCGGTGTTCTTCCCATTTGAAATTCGTACCGTTGTCTAACTTCGCCGATAGGATATGAATGACTAGGGCGTCCCATTGGTCTGTGGGCAGTCCAAGGGTGCTTAGGGCACGTAGGTTTTTGTTCACATGGTCAATAATAGACCTTAGGTATTTGTCTATGTCTCGTACAGCCTCAATTTGAAAAAGTGACTTTAAATGGTTACTAATTAACTGCCTTTTATTGTCATAACGACTGCAGAGAATAGACCAAGCTTCATTATAATTTTTATCAGAAACTTCTAGGTTACTCAGTACTCGCGCAGCTTCACCCTCCAAATAGGATCCGAGATAGTGAAACTTATGTACATTCTTAATTTTAGGGTTATCGTGAATCAGAGAACAATAGATTTCTTTAAATTCCAACCATTTATAATACGTGCCATCGAACTTAGGGATGTGTATGATAGGTAATTTGAATCCGGGACTATTACAGTTACCATCATGACTATGTTGATGACACTCATTGGCATGAGAACAACTAGAAATGCGACTTTCTTCCTGTTTAGTGGGCAAGCTACGCGTTTGTATAAAGTTTTGGGCAAAAGAAATGCAATTATCAAATTCTTGTTCAATTAAATCGCGATTAGTTAATTCATTTGCTAAATTAGGCTCACTTTGAGCTTCTATTTGGTTTTGCAACTCGTCAAAGTCAATAAATAACGCCTCCATCCGCGATAACTTCATTGCAAGCTTACTGACTTCCACAGGCGAAACTGTTTCTAAAGTAATTAGTGTGTCTAAATAGGTTTTAAATTTAGTTACGCGGCCCTTAATAGCACCACGTTTAATAATTAAATCTTTAAGCTTTGTTTCAGAAGTCATCGCGATTAGTTATCTACGTAAATAAATAATAACGTAAGAATACGTTACGCTCCTCGTTTCGCAGTCCGTTGTGCAGCGGAGACCGGTTTCCGTCAGCGAAGACACTGCACAGCTGATAGGCAAGTAGCGCGTAGACAATGGGTGACGTCGCGCGGCCGCCGATGTACTCAGCGCAGCGATCGTCTGGAATTTACCATAAACACGACTAACTAAACAGCTGACAGCAATAGACGTGCGAGTGGAGCGATGTGTGCTATAGTAGCTTATGGGTATAGGCAGTAGTTATAGCAGATTGCAAATGACAAGAAATAACGGGAAAAATAATGAAAGTTATAGGTGGGTAGACTTAGCAAATCGACGTATTTAAATTGTAATATTGAAGAAAATGATGGGTAATTCGATGTAATTAGGTAAAAATGGATTTGAAATAGTTTAGATTTAGATTTAGTCACCAAACACTCGGCATTGAACCTAGTATGTAATAAGCTCAGATAGAAGAGGAGAAATCTAGGAAAATATGATAGGAACGGGCTCACAGTTAGGTCGGTAGGTCGTGCGAAGCAGGTAGCAAAAGCAATAGGCCCGCAGCGTGGTTCCAGGACGATGACAGCGAAGTCGTAGGCCGTTCCGGAATGTAGGCCGCTCCGGGGTGTACGCAGCTCCAACACACCCTTGGCTTGGTGATCCGGACCTTCCTTGTAGTTTTCACTAGCAGGTTGATTCCTCCTGGACAGAAACTAGGCGGACGGATTAGTGATCGTGTCCTGTCACGGTCGCCACTTTTTGTTCGCGATGGAACAAAAGAAACACGTTGGATTCAAATTCCAATTCGATTTAATAGATTAGGCAAGTTACAAACAGATACTTGGAACGACTAATTAAAAAAGGGGAGCGATTTAACAGAGTATTTTGGATTTTTGATTTTTGGAACGATGCCGATGTGGCGTTGTATATTAAGTTAGAAAAAGAGTGTTCGGAGGAGTCGCTTGATAGCTGCGATGGCGTGAGAATCGGCTTCGACGATTGGCTGTTGAATATGACGCTATATTCGTGAGCGGTCATTGGTCAACCGATGCGCCACAGACATGACGTGATCTCGAGCGTTGATGATTGGTCAAGCAGCGGCGTAGACAATTATAAATAATTGAATTCTTAAACATATTGCACATAAAACATTTTAAAATAAAACAAGAATAAAGCGGGTTTGATACCTTGTATTTTTCTGGTAACTTGTAATGGATTTAAAAAATATTATTTACATAAACATATGGTATTAAGCAAATACCTATAAATTCTAAACAGCAAATTATAACAATATGCAGCTATGAGCTTGCAATAGAAAGTTCGTAACTAATTATAGTAACTGTCTCGGAATTTTAGATAAGAGAGCTTTTAACTTGATCACCTAGGAACGCACATTAATGCATAAGTACAACACGAGCCAGTTAGTGCGTTTTATGGAAATATGTATAGTGCAAGAAATTATTTCGAGTTAAATCATTAGGTACTCCAATGAAACTTTATTTAACGGAAAGAATACAATCATGCAGGTAATTTTTGTTCTGATTTCGGACTTATTATTGGTGGGTAAGGTAGGTACATCAAAGCAAGATATCGTGAAATTCAGAAACTTCCAAAATTGCGTTAACAAAATTATGCACCATGATTTATCTTAAATTATAACTATTTTACTGTACAACTTACGTATCTATGATCGATGTAATGTGTTGCAGTCATAATTAAATTATAAATAATTACAATATACTATGGACGTTTAGGACAGTAAGCGATAGAGCATGGGTGACATTGTACTTTCCTGCATCCTAATTTTCTAATTAGATCTATGATTTTGATGAATATGTAATTATTTGAATTGTTTTATGATTGTTACATACACATCATTCTATCTGATTACCTGCCTACAATTCACTGCAGACAGGCTCGAATGTAGGCATATGTAATAAGGTATAAAAAAATAAAGCTACTTTCAGAATAACTACACTGATGTCGAGTTTATGTATAGTATAGTCGACCCTGTTATTGGTTTACCACTTATTACAAAAAAAAACTCTGTAAATTAAGGTATTACCAGCCAGTCCCTCTTAAAATGCCCCCTAGGCCAGCGGGGGCAACGGTAATTCAGTTTGCGCTGCGTTGCCGATGTACAGTCGCCGCGCCGTCAGGAGGATTCTAAGATATGTGTACCTACCCGAGAATGCCCCAGGAAGGCAACTTGGTTAACTCGTAAATTCAAATATCGTTATGGTTGAACCTATCTGTGTATAATAAGTTAATAAATAAGAAAAATAGACCATGGCGTTGTATGGTGTGCAATAGGGGATCGGACAAAAAAAAAAACTAATTAGTCCGTCAGATAGATTTCTAAAAAAAATATTGACCACATATTTTCTTTTTTCGTGTGTAAACAAAAAAAGTAGTTAAAAAACTAAAAAACCCGACTGAAAAAACTGAAAAGCATAAAACAAGCACATTTTAAATTAAACAAAACTTGGAAGCAGGCGGGGTTCATTCTATTTGCATTTTTTCTTTTCAAAATTTAATATTCAAATGAACCCCTAACTACTTTTTTTATTTCCAACTTTTTAGTTCTTTTGTGTTTGTTCTTTCGTTGGTCGCGTAAAATTCTTCGCAGATGTTTTAACTTTTGTGCTTGTTTATAGGATTTCTCACTTTGAATTTCTTTTAAACATATAGGTAAGTGTTATATATTTTTGTAATCTCCTTTTAAAACCCTTTATTTTGATACCCTACTCGATGGTATTGGAAAACAACTTTTTTTTGAACTCCGCGACTTGGCCCCCAAAACCCGCAATTTTTCTTTGTTCTTTAATTCTAATGTAACCTATAACACTCGCGCCATCAAGACGAATCTAACGACGTGTATTTCATTCAAATCGGTTCATCCGTTTATGAGTTATGAGGGAACAAAGAAACGGACATACATACATACTTACATACATACATACATACACGTCAAACACATAACCCTCCTTTTGGGCTTCGCCGCAGTCGGGTAAAAAATGAAGACGCTACAGTGCTTCGAAAACTCGTGTGACGTCATATATGCTAGTATATTTTGTACCTTCAAGTGACATTTCATGCCCTACTCCATGATCTTTGACGCGCTTTATCTTCGTCAATTTTTATTGATTTGATAAAACAAAAAACACGTATTCAATATTTTTCGATAATCTAACTGACGGACTAAACAGAATCATATTTTTTTGAGTCAGTCCGATCCCCTTAGAACGGTAAAGAAATTACGTGGTTAACTATACGTATGACGATGATAATGTCGTCGTCATACGATTATTTAGGTGCCATTATTAGTATACAGGCTTTCTTTTGGACAGAAGTAAACTTCGCGTATTACAATATGTAAAGCTAATTGAAATTAATGAAGTCAGCGCGATGGTGGCAGCGCCGGCTGTTCCATGTTTTCTTCTTCCTTGGGTCGACTCCACTTGATCATGGTTTCGGGGGACCGGTAGAGGAATACTAATTTAGCAAAAAGATCCTCTTCTAGAGCCAGCTCCAGCGCTTCGCGTACCTAAAGAAAAATGAGTGAAAATATATCATTATTTTAGAAAACTAGTATTCTAAATGTTATTTAGCAGTCAAAATCGTGTTTTAAATACTCAGTTTTGATATTTAAAATACAAAGTGCAGGTAATCCATACTAATATTATAAATGCGAAAGTAACTCTGTCTGTCTGTCTGTCTGTTACTCTTTCACGCCTAAGCGGCTGAACGGATTTTGATGAAATTTGGTACAGACATAGTCTGGAACTTGAGAAAGGACATAGGATAGTTTTTTTTTTTTCGCGAGATAAACCAAAAATCTGCCGGAAGTCACTATTCCACGCGAACGAAGTCGCGGGCAAAAGCTTAAAATAAATGAAACTTACTAAATAAATGTCAAGGCAGAGTTGCAGCAGTCTGTCAGCATTCGGCAGATCTTCGAACATGATCTTTGTGTAAATGCCGGAGAAGAACCCTCGCAGCACTCGAGATGCCAAGAACACGAATGTGGTGTACAATCCGATGATACTGTAAACATTCACATAACATTAAAAACACACACAAAAAACAAATGTTTACGAATTATCGAAGTAGCCATAGTGTCTACTTCGATTCCATACACGGTCAATACTCTTCGTCAGTCGAGTCTATTTATAGCAATGCCTCTTTTAACTGTAAAATATGAAGAAGAGTTTAGACTTACCCACTGCCAGATATAAAGTTAAGTGTCTCTGGGAACAGCTTATCGTTAAAAGTGTACATCACAAGCATATCGCAGTTATTCAGCGGGACCGACAGCAATGGATCCTGAAAACATAATTAAATGAAATCTTCGTATCGAAAATCGGATTTTGTATCAGCGCCATGTTTAGTGCTCGACGAATAAATTCTAATTTTCCTCATTAAAAAGTCGATTCGTCCCAGTGTCTAATTTTACATTTTTAGATTATATGCGACACTCATCTGCCTAGCCTTTTCCCAACTATATTGTGGTCGGCTTCCAGTCTAACCAGATCCAGTTGAATACCAGTATTTTACATGGAGCGACTGCCTATCTGACCTCCACAACCCAGTTAATACTGGGTAATACGATACCCTTTGGTAAGACTGGTTGTCAGACTTTCAGGTCACTGACTACTGCCAAATAACTATACATGGCAGCCGGAACCAACAGCTTAACGTGCTTTCCGAGGCACGGAGAAAACTCGGTATGTAACGGGTATTCACCCATCCACAGGCCAACCTAGGCAAGCTTGGCTTAACCTAAAGATCAACCCGAGTGGCAGTTATTATTAAGTAGTGTACAAGCAGTGGTTGGGCTATTTACGAAGCTGTTGAATAATAATAATAATAATATAATAATAATAATATTCCACAACTATCACACAACGCCATCTAGTCCCAAGCTAAGCAGAGCTTGTCTTATGGGTACTAGACAACTGATAAACATACTTATATATTTCTAAATACATACATATTATAGATAAATTACACCCAGACACAGAACAAATGATCGTGCTCATCACACAAACATTTGTCCTGGGTGGGAATCGAACCCACGACCTCCGGCATAGCAGTTAGGGTCACTAACCAACAGGCCAGCAAAATACTGCAACTTACCCGTAAACTACAAGACTCTCGAACGCGCCAGTACATTACGTCTGTAACTCTATCCCTCTCTAATCGAAGTAGTACGTCCCGGTACTCGATTTCTTCCTCACCTGAAATTACGGTTAATATGACATTCAATTTAAACAGAGAGGGCAAGACAGGAGGTGTCTGAAGCGATGACCAGGCGGTCTAAAATGACCACTTTAGCAAATCATCATCATCATTTCAGCCGAAAGACGTCCACTGCTGGACAAAGGCCTCCCCTAGGTGTCGCCACAATGACTGGTCCCGTGCGTCTCGCATCCAGCGGATCCCCGCAACCTTCACCAGGTCATCGGTCCACCTATATATGATTTAGCAGATCATAATAGGATCAATGAATTGCGTTAAAATTCGTAAAATGGACTATCATAATAGTAACTGCGTCTGTGACCATTTTATGAATTTATGCAATTCATATTATGATCTGCTAAAGTGAACATTTTAGTAGACCCCCAGTAATAGAGAAGTCTGGAAGAAGACATGGCTGTGCCGACTCCAAATGAATTAGTCTAGTATATGGGCAAGATAATGGTGATAATAATATTCAATTTATAAAAAAACTTTATATTTGAACGAAGTACTGAACTTTATCTATACTTCTATACTAATATTATAAAGAGGTAAAGTTTGTGTGTTTGTATATTTGTTAAATTGTAGGGGGGGGGGGTCTCGGGATCTACTGAACCGATTTTAAAAATTCTTTCACCAATAGAAAGCCACATTATTGCTGAGTGTCATAGGTTATAATTATAAAAAACCGAAAAATAAAAAGGCTTTTACGTGGTAGTCCGTTTTGCAAAGTGAATCGGAGAAAAAACGGTCGAATGAAAGCGTTTCTTACGAACGCTGCCTTAACTATGAAAAAAAGGATTATTAACATTATGCCCAACGAAGTGGGCAGGGGTCAGCTAGTAAGCAATATTTTTGCTAACTATTACAGATGATGGTTGAACAGTCTGAATTAAAAAATAAATAAGCAATGTTGATAATAAAACTCACTGAGCTCTTCGTCTGTCGTTGACGGTGGAATTAGTTGGTACGCCGCTTTTGTGGTACCCTTGTTGAATACTTTCAGAAATTTCGGGAACAAGTCGTTTACTTTTAGCCTGTTGAGAAATTTAGCATTATATTATTAAATGCCGTGAATGAAATCTAGCTTTAGTTTAGGTATACCTACATTTATTAACGTTATTATGACGTTTTTTTTTTTAGTTGCTTTTGTTAGATCAAATCCGAAAAAACTTTTTTGCAATCAGATTGACTTCCAAAAAAACACAAAGTGAAAAATAACTTTAATATCGGAAGTTTGTGACTTTATTTGTAACATTGTCATTTTTGTCACCAATATTAAAATTATTTTTCAGTTTTGGGTTTACTATGTCTATTGTTTTGCAAAACGTTTTTAAATCCAGGGGTGATTTAGTTGTGATATCCCACACAAATACGACTTGTCATATATAATGTTTACATTGTTAGGTACTAAAAGTTATTTTGAAGTCAGTAGTATACCTTCAACCTAATTATATACCTGTACTGTGCCTGTACTATTAGTACAGGGCATGTCAGCCGCCATACATAAATGGCGTCGGGCGCGGACATGGCGCGAGCGGCTTCCTATTCCATTCAAATTTTATACCAAGTGCATAGAAATAAAGCTCATATTAGGATACACGGAATGTCGTGGCTCGGGCGTGGATATGACGCGGCATTTCCACGCCCGCACTGGCGCACGCCCGGCGGCTGACATGCCCTGTATTTAAAGTTCACAGTGAGAATATGTTATAGACCCTGTAGTATAAACAATAGAGTCACCATGTATCCGGTGTAGAAGTGCCGTCCAGCAGCTGTCGCAGTATTTCCCGCTGCGGGTTGGGCTTGCCCGCGATGTGCGCGGTGATGGGCATCTCGCGGTGATCCTCTATCGTGGGCGGGTTCGGGACCGCGTTCGTCGGGTGAGTGATCACGTACGTGAACCGAACCATCAATGTTGCATCTGTTGATAAGAATAAGAATAAATTTATTAAGTCAATGTTACAATAAATTTCTTAATAACTAGCATTAACAATAAACGTAAAAAGTTAAATTTGATGATTAACGTACAATACGGATGTCGCCTGACTAAAAAAATATGATTCTGATTATATAGTCCGTCAGTTTGATTATCGAAAAATATTGGATATCTGTTTTTTGTTATATCAAATTAATAAAAATTGACGAAGTGGGGCTTGTGACTTCACTTTATGGTAAAAAATGTACTGAAATATGACGTCACACGAGTTTTCGAAGCACCATGTTCATTTTTTGTTTACGTGAAAAAAGAAACAAGTGTCCAATTTTTTTTTGTAAATCCATCTGATCGACTTATTACTTTTTTTATTGTCTACCCTATTGCCTAATTAAATACAATGCATAAATAAAAATATACATATTTCTATTGTCAAAGTGGTGGTGAATGGGACGTCTTGGGTGTCGTACTTAGGATTATGCGAGACGTGGGGCAGAACCGGGACCAATGGATAACATAGACGGAGGCCTTTGCCCAGCAGTGGAACAGCTAGCTATAATAATAACTAGATGGTCGTTGTTCTGGCTCACTAGAGGCCGCCTCTCTCTTGGGCCGGTCGAGCTCGGGCGGCGATATCTCCCACTTGAGCGTGGAGTTCGGGTTGATGGTGACGACGGCGACGTCGTGGTGCATGTAGTGGCTATGTTAGTACAGGAGATACTCACTAGAGGCCGCCTCTCTCTTGAGCCGGTCGAGCTCGGGCGGCGATATCTCCCACTTGAGCATGGAGTTCGGGTTGATTGATGGTGACGACGGTGACGTCGTGGTGCATGTAGTGGCTAAATTTAGTACAGGAGATACTCACTAGAGGCCGCCTCTCTCTTGAGCCGGTCGAGCTCGGGCGGCGATATCTCCCACTTGAGCGTGGAGTTCGAGTTGATGGTGACGACGTGTAGTCGTTGTGCATGTAGTGGCTATGTTAGTACAGGAGATACTCACTAGAGGCCGCCTCTCTCTTGAGCCGGTCGAGCTCGGGCGGCGATATCTCCCACTTGAGCATGGAGTTCGGGTTGATGGTGACGACGGCGACGTCGTGGTGCATGTAGTGGCTAAATTTAGTACAGGAGATACTCACTAGAGGCCGCCTCTCTCTTGAGCCGGTCGAGCTCGGGCGGCGATATCTCCCACTTGAGCGTGGAGTTCGAGTTGATGGTGACGACGTGTAGTCGTTGTGCATGTAGTGGCTATGTTAGTACAGGAGATACTCACTAGAGGCCGCCTCTCTCTTGAGCCGGTCGAGCTCGGGCGGCGATATCTCCCACTTGAGCGTGGAGTTCGGGTTGAAGGTGACGACGGTGACGTCGTGGTGCATGTAGTGGCTATGTTAGTAAAGGAGATACTCACTAGAGGCCGCCTCTCTCTTGAGCCGGTCGAGCTCGGGCGGCGATATCTCCCACTTGAGCGTGGAGTTCGGGTTGATGGTGACGACGGCGACGTCGTGGTGCATGTAGTGGCTATGTTAGTACAGGAGATACTCACTAGAGGCCGCCTCTCTCTCGAGCTCGGGCGGCGATATCTCCCACTTGAGCGTGGAGTTCGGGTTGATGGTGACGACCGTGACGTCGTGGTGCATGTAGTGGCTATGTTAGTACAGGAGATACTCACTAGAGGCCGCCTCTCTCTTGAGCCGGTCGAGCTCGGGCGGCGATATCTCCCACTTGAGCGTGGAGTTCGGGTTGATGGTGACGACGGTGACGTCGTGGTGCATGTAGTGGCTATGTTAGTACAGGAGATACTCACTAGAGGCCGCCTCTCTCTTGAGCCGGTCGAGCTCGGGCGGCGATATCTCCCACTTGAGCGTGGAGTTCGGGTTGATGGTGACGACGGTGACGTCGTGGTGCATGTAGTGGCTATGTTAGTACAGAAGATACTCACTAGAGGCCGCCTCTCTCTTGAGCCGGTCGAGCTCGGGCGGCGATATCTCCCACTTGAGCGTGGAGTTCGGGTTGATGGTGACGACGGTGACGTCGTGGTGCATGTAGTGGCTATGTCAGTACAGAAGATACTCACTAGAGGCCGCCTCTCTCTTGAGCCGGTCGAGCTCGGGCGGCGATATCTCCCACTTGAGCGTGGAGTTCGGGTTGATGGTGACGACAGTGACGTCGTGGTGCATGCAGTGGCTATGTTAGTACAGGAGATACTCACTAGAGGCCGCCTCTCTCTTGAGCCGGTCGAGCTCGGGCGGCGATATCTCCCACTTGAGCGTGGAGTTCGGGTTGATGGTGACGACGGTGACGTCGTGGTGCATGTAGTGGCTTTGTTAGTACAGGAGATACTCACTAGAGGCCGCCTCTCTCTTGAGCCGGTCGAGCTCGGGCGGCGATATCTCCCACTTGAGCGTGGAGTTCGGGTTGATGGTGACGACGGTGACGTCGTGATGCATGTAGTGGCTATGTTAGTACAGGAGATACTCACTAGAGGCCGCCTCTCTCTTGAGCCGGTCGAGCTCGGGCGGCGATATCTCCCACTTGAGCGTGGAGTTCGGGTTGATGGTGACGACGGCGACGTCGTTGTACACGTAGTTCGATAGGAACGTCTGCGCGGTGCGGTCGCGTGCGTACATGTTGCTGAGCTGAGTGTAGTCTTGTTCCGTAAAACTGGGAAATAATTAGCCAGTCTATTAGCTTAGAAAGGAGAGCGGAATTCAAAGGTCGGATCCAATGTAGAAACAACGGCAGAACCATCAGCCTGTTCAACAAATTGCTGATCGTAAATGCGTAACACAATGACATGCAGAATAATAGTAAACGGTTCTATGTCAAGATTTTTATTAACTTTGTTTTGAATACAAAAAAAACTTTGACATAATTTAAACGGAGCAGTGAAGTAATCAATGATCTATTATTTTATTTAGGCCTCTTTAATTCCTTAGTAATAATAATACAGTTTTTTTTCTTGTTTATTACTTAATTTTAACTAAGGACCTCTCGACGAGTACCTATAGGCCACCGCCATCTCACTCCACTTTTTTCTATCATGGGCTGTTCTCATCCAGTCGTTATTGTTAGCGAATTTTTTAAGGTCGACTTCCCATCTTTCCAGGGGTCTACCTCTTTTCCTTTTTCCGGGAGGGCCAGCCCATGTAGTAGGTAGTAAGTTTTCTAGTCCATCTCTCTTTACTCTAAGTACAATGAACTATTATACTTACACGTAAATATTGTTGGATTGAGCCGACATTTGATAGATAGGCAGGAATGGACCGATGCGTATCTTTACCGTCACGTCTGTGGGCGGATTAGGTTGACCGACCTAAAATGAAATAAATGTTTTAAATTGTGCTACTTATATTTTATTGTTGCTCTTATTTAAATTTTGAACTGATTAACTCGTGGAACAACGATTGTAACTTTAAGATAAGATAAGACCTGTTTTATAATCATTTATGGGTTCCAACATTATACTGCTCAAAACAAAAAGTAAGCTACAAAAAAATTTAATCTTATTTTGTAATGACAATAATCAAGTACTTAATACTTGTTTAAAATTATACAAATCAACAACACCATGCTGTATGCTAAATTTTGGGCCAAAAAAATGTTCGAACTATTTGCGCTTAGACGAAGCTTAGGCTTTATGCTATTAACGTGATCTACTTTAATAAAAACAAGGAATTAAAGAAAGTTAAACTTTCGACAAAACAATTTGACATAAACATGATTTTATGGTTCGAAGAATCTAACGCCCAAATACTCGAACGTCACTCAATTATAAGTAGCCCTCAAAACTCCTGCTATCTCTGTCACTCTGCGTTAAAGTGACAAAGACAGCACGAGATTTAAGTGCAACTTAAAATTGAGTGACGTTCGAGTATTTGGGCGTAAGACTTTTAAAAACTTATCACCATTGAAAACTTATTTCAAAATTACCGAATTCCCGAATGCGAAGAATACAAGCGGGAACCATATGATGGCGATGACGAAGGCAAGTACTCCTCCGCCAAGTAAGTACTTGGCCGTGGTGGACTTCTTGGTGCCGCGCGGCTGAGGGAACTCGTCCTCTATGTACCGGGAGCACTGGAACAACAAGCCTGTGTTATAACGGGGGCTGAATTCAGTCACATTACTAAACCAAGAGGAATATATTCTTCCGGTCGTCGTGTATCTGAGAACCGATATACGAAATATTGAAAATGAATGATGAAATGAAATGAACTGCTGTGTAATACTGACTAAATAGTCTCAAAAGATGGTACGAGTGATATTTTATATAAAAATATGGGACGAAATAGTAGATTATTAACCAAGGGGATAAAGCAGTGTCTTCTGTCGCGGGTGACGATTTAAATCGCGAGCGTAACGAAGGACTCGAGGTTTACTCCCGAGCGTAGCGAGGGTGTTTAAAACTTAAATCACGAGCGAAGCGAGGGATTTAAGACGAGTCCTGAGTGTAGCGAGGGATTTAAGTTCACCCAAGACTAAGACAGCTTTATCACCGAGGAAAATACTCTACTTTTCGTACCATTTGCGAAAAAATTAACACAATAATAATATGAGATAAGCATTTATTAAAAATAATGACAATTAAAAGTAAAAGTTAACATTCGAAACATTGGTCCAATATTGATAGAGAGAGTTACATTTTTGTTTGGTACATTTATTGTTGATGAGTTGATTTGAGTATTTCTCTGTTCTTGCATCTGAGGAACTTGCGTTTAAAAGCAAAGGCATCAAGCTCATGCGGCCTCGTCGGTTTTCGTAATTTTATTTAATAATCATAACTGCATAATAAATGCGTATTCTTTTTTCAAAAAGATGTACTTATAATGCTTTATATACAAACTCAATGGTGTAAACACCACGCACAGATGTAGTTCAGTATAAATTTCGGTAAGTACCTATTCCAAATTTAAAACACATTCTCTCCCTAGGGGATGAATGAAATTCAGTACAATTTTCTTTCCCTGTTTTTAACAGATTAAAAATGACTATTGTTATGTTCGCTTTTTGTGGCATAGAATGTCACTTTTTTGAGCAAGTGGTACGAAAAGCAATGTTTAAATTAATTTTTAAATTTCATTGCTTTTCGTCAGTGGTTATCGGCAAGATGTTGAAATTTTGAAATATTGTTTTTGTCGGTATTTGTGGCTTGGCTTGGGAGGAGACGCCGATGCTTTTACGCTCTAGCGTTCAAAAAGGTTAACCTCAGTTAGATAAGTTTAGAATTTAGATAGTAAGGTAAGGTTTAATATACATATTATTCAGCTACATAATTGAAATACCTTCAACAGGAAGACACTAGCGAAGATGTCCTCCATCTTGAGCCAGTCCATGAGAGTCATAGACGTGTCTGTCCATATCCAGTCCATAAGCGTCCGCAACTCGAACAAGAACGGTACTATCATGAACCTGTGAATTAAAACATACATTTAAATTAATAATTTACTAATATTCTCAGGTGTTAGTGGGTTTTTTCCATCAGGAATTTCGAAGTCTACAGAGTCTGGACTCGACTGCTTGATGGCAATAGGCTCGCCACGACATGAGGCTTAAATATATCTGGCGAAATGTTGGTGTCATTTAGTTACACCTCTGTATAACCCGCTGGGGCTACTAGACTAGTGGTGATGTTATGATACTGCATGCTTACAAAGAAGTGCCTGGGATATTGACACTTCTTCAATTATATTTAAGCTCTATTTGCTATTTAACGGACCAAAATCACACAGCGCACACACACACACAGCACAGCTGAGAAATTCACGACGTTTTGCCCGACATGGGAATTGAAACAAAGACCTGACGTTTAAACAGCAGTTTTTTCCTTGTTGGTTAGTTTGAGCTAGAAACGGGATCTATAATGTAAAGGCATCTCACCCTCTAAAGAAGGCCATGTTGAGGAAGTGGTAGGACTTGCAGAGGAAGTTGCCGATGATGCGGCGCGGGTACCCGCAGCGGATCTGGTACGCCGACAGCAGCAGGTACACGCACTTCAGCATGTACCACATCGGGGGCGGCAGCAGCGCGTTGAATGTTCTAAGCGGGATTATTGTTGAATAATAATTAATATGTAAAAATATTGATGCTAGATGCTAAATGTGCAGTAGCCATCTACTTCAGGGGGGTTTTTGACGTTTCTAGCTGTACGTAGAACACAATATCTTTATTTTCTCTCTTCACAAAGTTACATAGTTATAAAAATATAATTGTAAGAATAACATATTAACACATTTTATTTATTATTATGTTTCTTGCTAGAATGAAAAGTACCTACAATTAAACAATAGCCATTATCTTTAAACGTTATTTATTTCTATGAATACAGGGGTAACTTTTTAGGATATGAACTTAATGTTTTGGCCTACTGTAGAGAGAGGACCCGCAAACTAACACAGATGAAAAGTAAAGATGATAGGTAGATCAATAAAAGATTATAAAAATCAAAAGCTTTTATATTCAGCATTATACTGAATGATGCTGATGGGTTAAACGTAATGCAATACTTTAAGCACGTGTGCTCTTCATTTTATGGTCTGTAACTCAAACAAATGTAGGGAACAGTTGTTTTCATATTTTAGAGTTAGTTGAAAGTTGCTCATATTTATAAGTAATTCACTGCTTTAGAGTATTATCATGTTTTAACCACGTCGTAGTATCAAATGCCAATGTCAAATCTTTATTAAGTGACGGTTTAAGTAATCATACCTCTCAGTAATGAAGGGCAGTACGAAGAACATCCAGATATGCACTCCAATGATGAGCGCGTACTGGAACAGTATCTTGCCGAGCATGAACTTGCGTAAGTACAGCGCGCGGTCGATGACGATCAGCGCGAACTGCAGGATTAACATCACGAGGAACGGAATCGGCACTTTGTTCTCTTCCAAGTATGCCTTCACGCCGCCGTCTCCTTGGTGCGTCTGGATAAACAATATCACGACTTTTAGACAATCCCTTAAGGTTGATGCTCCAAGGTAGCCCGCTAAATTCGAATTTTCTTAATTTTTTTTGCAATTTGTGCTATTTTATTTGTTAAATAAAATAGGACTCGCGACACTAACAAACAGTTCATATAACTGTCATGATTTCATGGAATACCTTTTTCATTAAAAATAGTCACTCAAGGATGAACTGAGAGGATTGTATTGGTGATTTTAATCATTATTACTCTGTAAAGTCACATTTTTTAAGGTCGCGAATCTTATTATATTTAACATACAACCGTACTCTGACCGGTAAATTGCAAAAAAAAAAAAAAAAACGAATTTCGCGGACTACCTTGTAGTACTAGATGACGTGGCCTCGGCACAAAGGCAAAGAAGGAACATGGGTTCGGTTTTTAGTCAGTAGAAGTCTGACACTCCCCTTCGCTCTGCCCAAGAGCGGGGGGGGGGGGGTCATTTGATGATTTTCCACCCACCAAAAAAAAAAAAAAGGGTTCGCCTTAAATATATAAAAATTAACTGTTACTTCATCTCCCTAGCCTCTTCCCAACAAATATCTACAAATGACAACCGAAACCAAAGGTTTAATTAAAGTACATTTCTATTTATGAACCACTAAATAGTCTTACCCCAAATGCGGCGAATCCGAAAATAACAACAAGGAAGTTGAAGAAGTCACACAGGAACATATACGCGTATATGTCAGCGGTGACCCTTGCGCCAGGCGCTAACATGCGCTGGAAGAAGCTGTGCATCGGACGCAAGTAGCGCTTTATACTGCAAAACATATGATACATATATTACAAATTAGCAGTTTTAGTCAACATCATTTCCACATGAATATCAGATCTGGTGATCCACCATGGCCTCTCATCGGAGCCTGTAAAGAAACCATCTTAGATTCGATTTTGACCATTATGTTTCAAATAAACGCTCCTAGTTAGTGAGGAGCATTCGCCTATAATAATAACAATCCAAGATTCGATTTTGTACTGGAACAAGTGATTGTTACGTTCGCCTTACTCACTGGTGTTATACTTGAACCTGAACGTGAACTTTACATTACAGGCAAATGCGGAAGGTGAGGGAGCGCCTTTATTGTAATATTATTATAATTAACCTTTTTAGCGCCACAGTCACGTATAGACGACAAGCCGAACATGCAAAAAAGTGCCCTAAGTCTGTCGACTTAAGGTACTTTTTGCCTTGTCGTCTTACTTGACCGTGGCGGTCAATGGGTTAAAAAGAGAGGGATTCCCCATCAGGAATTTCTCAGTAGCAGCCACGGAGTCTGGATCTGTGCCCGGTTGATGGCGATAGGCTCGCTTCCTATACCTACTAGTACACCCACATTTCGCCCGTCATGTTTAAGTCGCATGTAATAGGAACCCTCCTGCCTAATCCTTCGGAGGTTAAAGTGTGACGTAATATATAAAAAAAGTTGATGTGGCACTCGGAGACTGCCGCGGTAAAGCTATTGCATAGCATTTTTTATCAACTTAGGCAAATAATTATTTATTTATTTTATTTAAGCAGTAAATAATTTAAATTATATAAGTAAATCAAAAGTAACCTTCATAGACTAAGCTAGTAAGAAACTCTATGACAGAAAATTTAAAAGAAAAAGTATTGACAGCTTGTCAGCCTGACGTAAGTGTCATAACATTGAAAAATATGAAAATTATTTTTCATCCCTTCAATTCGAAAAGTGTCGTTTTGTTCCTCTATAAGTGCGAGCAAAGTAGCTCTTTTCTCCATTAGACTTTTTAGCGGGCAGTAATGAGATTTGAATTTAGAACATGAATCGTTCATTGAAATCGAACGCAAATTGTATTGTGTTGGCTGTACGGCGCGAGGAGACGCGGTAACTAAATTAAAAAAAAAAACAAAAGCGTGCGATTTCCTTCCCTGTTCTAATAATCGATACGGACTTTATTGTATTTTGTGCAAAAAAAATGAGCTCTACGTCGAGTTCTGAAAGTGATAGTGCATTAACTCCTGAAACAATAAAAATAGAAGCTAATAACGTCATACAAAACTTAATCCCTACGAAATCCCGGGAGAAATATTTAAAGGCATACCTACGACAATTTCTTAATATGGAGTAGAAGGTTGTTTAGTAACGTGTTGTCTTAATAAGGACGTAAAACTGGACACATATTCGTAATTAATATGTCTGATGGATTTAAACGTGTCGTCACTCTATTTTTATTAAATAATAATATTACAATAAAATATGAGGCGCCTTTTATTTTCTCATAGAGGGTGATGAAAAGTCGAGTGTATCACTCGGGTGCAAAATATATTTTGGGCTCGGGCGACGTACTTTGAATCCCTCGCTACGTTCAGGATTCTACTAAAGAATCCCTCACTACGTTCGGGATTCTACTCTAGAATCCCTCACTTCGCTCTGGATTCAAAAAAGCGCCCTCGCCGTAAAAATATTATTTTGCTCCCTTATGATACAATCTACTATATTTTATTTTAGATATTTTATAAGAAAACGAATCGTCTTCTAAGACCGATTCGCAGAATAGTAATGCAAAAACCAATAAAACGTATGATAGATGCGTAATAATAATAAAATGAATGTATATAGAGTACTCGAGGAGTACTCACTCATTATCTTTCACTATTTTTTCGTGACTTTCTTCATTAATAAATGCACTTTGTTTATTCATATTTAAAACACTTTGTACACAAATTATAAGAGTAAGAATATTTTAGAAGGAGAAAGCAGAGAGACAAAACAGAAAAACTTTACACCTTTACAACGTGAGGTTATAAATTATTTAATTTGACAATCTCAGTTGACAACCTTGTTATTTTCCGTAACCATAGCAACCTGGTTGAGTACTGAATCTTGAATATTTTCGTTAGGAAATTTCTGGATTCGCTCTCCACGCTCAAGGCCCGCGACAGAAGCTATGCAATAGCTTAAAAGGGTTAAGGACGGAGCTAGACGCCCCGTATAGTTCCATATCCTTCCCATACGGAAGTGACTTTAAAGAAATACTGTTCTTAGAGGCAGTTGTAAGGGCCCAGGTTGTTCCTGTCGGGGTTGCGGGTTGTTCGAAAGAGATACTGCTGCTTCGGCACAAAGGGCTAAAAAGGAACATGGGTAGTCAGTAGAAGTCTGACACTCCCTACCGTTCTGCCCAGAGCGAGAGGAATCATTTGAGGATTTCCCACTATCCCAAAAAAAAGGGCCCATCAGGTTGTTTACGATTACTGTTTTGTGAAGTTCTATAGTACTTATACTCACGACAACACAATCACTTCCGGGTAATGCGAGTATGTTTTCTCCAGTGTCGTTGACACAGCAATGATTGGTTCTTCGTCATCGTTCACACTGAAAAAGACGACGAATCACATCATTAGACTGAGTAAAATTTATTCACCTGAAAGTTAAGGGGTGAAGTATTTGCCCAGCAGTGGGACGACACAGGCTAAAGTATCAGCAAGTACCTAGGTAGGGTTTACGTCAATCTAGGACACGTGTGTCGTGCCCATTATTATAAGGCCATCCCTCACTGCCAGTGTCCATACTGCTCACTTATCTTAAGGTGGAAATCGAATCAAATCGCGAAATTCGAATTTTCTTACGTTTTTTGCAATTTGCCGGTCAGTGTCAGGTTGTATGTTAAATAAAATTGGATTAAATGTGTACAATTTTTTTTTAAATCCATCTTGCGGACTAATTTTTCTTATCAACTACCCTATTAATGAACTTACGCCCAAATACTCGAACGTCACTCAATTATAAGTAACCCTCAAAACTCCTGCTATCTCTGTCACTCTGCGTTAAAGTAACAAAGACAGCACGAGATTTAAGTGCAACTTAAAATTGAGTGACGTTCGAGTATTTGGGCGTTAGGTTGTCACGCTGTTAATATAAATGTACATAAAAAGTCTGTGACATCCAGATTTACATACTTGTAATGATCGTCTTCTGGCAATCTCGACGGCCCCGGTTCGATTTCATCGCTGCGATTACCACTTCTTCTACGTACGGTATTCGACAAACGATCGTCGTCGCTATAAAATAAGAATATACGATTTGTATTGAAAACAAAAACACCAAAAAAAATCTTCAGTTTTTTTTGGAAGTATAATGCGTTACACTCCCAAAAAGCATACAAGAAAAAGATATTTGAAGAAATTAAAATTGGGTTCTTCTCAGTAGTAGTTTACTAATTTTGTGGACAAATGCAGTTTTCATACGTGTACCTAGAGTTACCTTATTATAAAATTCATATTACAATTACATTACAATGAATACTAAATACATACTTTCATTTACTTTACAATGCTAACAGTTTTTTTTTATTTACAAGGTATCAAAAGCCAGTCTGCAACATATTTAAAATTATAATGACGAACAATCTTGTTACCATAATTATTACTATGTAGGTATATAAATACCTAAATATGTAGGTACTAATTAATACTTACTATCGATACGATAAACATTTACTTATTTACTAACAATAATCAATTTACTTTAAAACTTATTCTAAATACAAATTGTATCGACTCCTAAAGAAGACAGTACAGGTACTCTACTATAACTAAATAAGTTCAGTCTGGGCAGGTGTGGTGGTGATCTGGAGGCCTGGTAATGGGGGACAATTATTCAACCGTTTGGAGTAATAAAATAAGATTTATTTTATCATATTACGAGGTTGGAAGACTGGATATATTATTATTTGATGTGTAACATTATTGCTGTGTCAGCATGAGATTTAACGATAACTCGCGACATGGTACCAATAGTGCATAAAACTTTTGGGAAAATAGGCGTTGTGTTATGTGGAAATTGTTATAGCGTGGGAACATTATAAATATGTCTTTACTTTACATAAAATATTTCCATGACAAATGCCATCAGCACAATGTTTTAAATGGGTTGCATAAAGCCGTACCGCAAATTTCATTTTTCACATAAAAATAAATCGTTTCCCGGCTATATTCTTTTAGACAGTGTAACTTTGTTTGCTGTACTATACAGAAGGTTGACCAGGCTTCCTGAACGGTTCGTTTACACCTTGTAGAGTAATACCATCGTAATATTATCGTTATGAAAACAATGATAAATGTCAAGAGAAAGCTATTCAATAAACTTTAGAGTTTTTTTTTTTAATTTTCTAGTTGATATTAGACAGTCATACATTATGAATATAATACTTAGAAAAATCAGAGACCTACAATAATTTAGTAACTCACTACATAGTAGGATGTAATTAATTTTACAAAGTATGTTATTTCAATACAATATAATATGAGCTATTAGATTAGCTACAAAGAGATAAGACGCCCCGGTCAGTGTTGTGCGACATACGTGCTGCGGGCCCGGCGCGTGCGGAAGGCCCGTGCGGCGCGGCGGTAGCTGACGTTCTGCAGCCCCGCCAGCCCCAGCGAGCGCCGCGGCCGGCGCCGGGGCTCCTGCGCGGCCGAGCGCTGCCGGGCGCGCCGCGCGTCCTGCAGGCGCTGCCACACCAGGTGCAGCACGCGCGGGTCGGAGCGCGACGCCTGCAGCTCGTGCATGGCGTCCGCTATGGTGGCCTGGACGTGGTGCAGCCGGTCCACCAGCCAGTGACAACTGTCTGATGCGCACACCCAGATGTACTATCCGAAACACTACTGCGCACTACTTCTACTGAGTCGCCCTATACTCACCACGATGTCCCGAGTCACGAAACGAACGTTGTACAACGTTATTGTAGAGCCTTGTAGGTATCTGATGCTGCTGGCAATATTTCGACTTAAGCTTGAAAGCTTTACCGTAAAATAAGTACCGGATGCCCACACTTTTAGCGTACTGCCTGGTACACAAGTTTAAAGGGGAACTTATTATAATATAACAGGCTAGTGTCCGCAACTCCGCGTCTAAAGCGCGTATTTGGCTAAGGGAAAGTAGGGATCGAACATATTCAACCAGCGATATACAGGGTGAATTTCAAAGATCAGCTGTAGTCTATGAAAAACGGTCTTAGAAAACTGTCCTTAACACACAACACCTTGAAAAATGGAACAGAAAAGTCAGTCAAGTAAAACGTTTTCTAAATAATAAAAGTAAAGAAACTACACATCAAAAGTGTCTAGGGATACTTAAGTTATATAAAGGTAGGTGTAGAACTGCAGATAATAAAATATTAAAGCATCCTTATATCAAAGTGTGCATAGTTTTATATTTATATACTCTTTGGGAAAATTAATAGTAGATTGTACACCAAGTGCATAAAACGCATCATTTTGCGCGAGACGTTTATCCATCCGATGCGAGCTTGCGAGCGAGGATGGATATAAAGTAGAGAGTAAAATGGGTTTTATGGACGAGTTTTACACTCTACTTTTCACTTCGATTGCGAGGAAATGAAACAGCAACTTGTAAATATTATAAAAAATAATTATGGATCCCGCCAATTAACTTTTTTTTTTTTCAGTAGGAAACTTGACATAACACCTGACTTATGTCGTTACTCATACTGATCAGATAAAAAAAAAATTTGAGCAAGCCTATTGCCATCAACCAATGTAATTAGGAGCAAGCCTATTGCCATCACCCAACGTAGTTAGGAGCAAGCCTATTGCCATTAACTGATGTAATTGGGACCAAGCCTATTGCCATCAATCAATGTAATTAGGAGCCAGCCTATTGCCATCAACTGATGTAATTAGGGACAAGCCTATTGCCATCAACCGATGTAATTAGGAAAAGTCTATTGCCATCAACCAATCGTAATAGGAGCAAGCCCATTGCCATCAACCGATGTAATTAGGAGCAAGCCTTTTGCCATCAATCAATGTAATTAAGAGTAAGCCTATTCCCATCAAATGATGTAATTAGGAGCAAGCCTATTGCCATCAACCAACCTAATTAAGAGCAAGCCTATTGCCATCAAGCGATTTAGGTAATTGGGGAAAGCCTATTCCCATCAACTTTCCTTGTATTCGTAATGAAAAGCAGTAATCCCTTGTTCTTAGAATACTAACGAAACGAATTAAAGAGGTTATTCTATGAAGTTGAAGTTGTTCGTGTGGCTGTTGGGCCGATTACCTGTGCCGATTACCTTGGTCTTCGACGAAGATTTTACTTTATGCTCTAGAGCATAAAACGCGACTTTATGTCGCCTACGCACGACATAAAGACGAATTTTAGAGCGAGAGAAGTGAAAATAAACTTTTTTATTTTATAAGAAGCGCCTTAATTTTGTTGAAATGTCCAGTACTTTCAAAGTTATGCTAATAAATATTAGATATCCTTCGACACTTTTAATGTGGTTGGTTGTTAGTTAGGTAGACCTGTAATCGAGTGTGGTCGGAACATATTATACATGTCACGTATATATGCTTTCATGACGAGTCCTACGGACCCCGCATCTCAAAAAACCACCCTGAAAGACATGGAGAAGAATATAGTAAGTAATAAAAGGAAACTCACGGGCCCGACTGGTCGTGCAGCTTGACGTACTTCCGCCCCACTTCATCGATGTGACCTTCTGCCACTAACTGAGTGTCTTCCGCATCTAACGGATACTCCGTGTCTTCTCGTAACTCAATGTCTGGTGACGATTCCTTCCAGAGCCCCAGCGATTTCAGCATAAATCTGAATATATCACAATAGTATATTATATTTTGTATTTTTTTTTACCATTTCCTCGACTAAAGTATATAGTACAGTGCGATCAAATTATCTTGGCAGCTCCGAACTTCGTGCGGGTCGTTTTGTAACAACGAATGTATATAGGTGTTATGATATTTATTTTATTTGTATTTCTCACTGTTTAAATTAGATATTTTCTGATCGTTTAAGTATTGGTTTATCTGGCAATAACAGTTTTATTCCCAAGTTTACATGCGTAAAATTTCGCAAAGCCTATGTTCAGAGCTGCCAAGATAATTTGATCGCACTGTACCTACTATATTTTAAAGGTAGGTAGGTACTGCTTCTACAACCAATTAAAAAAAACAGTAATGTAAAAGCTGGCTAAATACATAACAACCTAGGTACTGTTTTAGCAGTCGTTCAAAAAGGAAATCAACGCTAGCTTAGAAAATAGAATGACAAAAGTTTAGACAGCCATGGGGTCTGTAAAAGTGTTAAACGTACTTAGGTACTTATTAAATATGTGGGATAAGGCTTGAACTTGTGAAAATGTACGATCGTCACTGTTGTCATACAAAACACACAGAAAATCTACCGTGTAGTTTTTCCTGGCAAAAATATCGTGGCCTAACGCCACTATCTGATTAGCTGCTGCGAATGCCTATTCATACACAACGGGATTTATTCCTATCAAAGTCTCTAAATTCTAGACTGTCTTCATCACCAGCAGTCTGCATATAAACACATAGACCTCTTCATCGCGTGCTACTGAACTCGATACACGGCAACTCTCATCCAGTTGCTACCAGACACCCTGCGAAGATGTCGCACAAACGATCTTGAGGCCCGTCCCACGTTACGCTCAACGAATCGCCGTGTTCATTCAATAACACGTCTACCCCAACGGTAATCCTACTAATATTATAAACGCGAAAGTTTGTAAGCATGTATGTATGTATGGATGGATTGATGGATGGATGGATGGATGGATGGATGGATGGATGGATGGATGGATGGATGGATGGATGGATGGATGGATGGATGGATGGATGGATGGATGGATGGATGGATGGATTGATGGATGGATGGATGGATGGATGAATGGATTGATGGATGTTTGTTACTCTTTCACGTAAAAATACTGAATGGATGTGGATAAAATTTGGTACACAGATAGTTTATAGCCTGGATTAACACATATAGTAGTTTTTATCCCAATTTCACCTTCCCGTGGGATAATTTTTGCTGTAGTTGAGTTGTAGTGGGCGTAGCCGCTGGCAACACCTAGTCAATTATAAAGCTATATACTGTCTTAACCACAAAAAAAAATAGATATTTACCGATGCAAAAAGATGATAAGCAACAGAAGTAGATCGTAGAGAGCATAATTGTATTTCCTCTCGATACCAATGATGCGTGGTGCAGTAAACGGCATGTTCGCCGGTATCACCTTCTGATTCCACGGCAGAATCTCGAATTGGAACATACTCTTTATGAGGACGATTACCTGTGAATATTACGTGATAGAATAAGTAACAGAGAATATCTATTAGAGATTACTCTATAATATCTATTAGAGATTACTCTTACTCTTAATAAGTAACAGAGAATATCTATTAGAGATTACCAGCGACGCAAAAACGTCGACGGAGACATAAATAATGTACGTACCTCTGTATATGCTATCAGGGTAACCCAAAACGTCTTGGTAGGTCGCGGTATGGTAAGCGTGCCCCACAAAAACACCATCAGAGGGAGAGGTATAGACAATATTGTTGCTGATTGTATCTGTAATGTATAATGACTATTAGTTTCGCTTTAAAATTCTGAAATGATATGTGTGACAATAAACATGCAAGCATGGGTCGCTTTAGAAAAAAATCACACATCAGTTGCGCTTAGTTACACAGTGCTTACTTTGCTTACATCACAGCTGCAATAACAAGGCATATTTAACACACATTCTTTTCGTATTGACTTTACTATCTATACTGTTTCGGTCCAGTAGATGGCCCAAGGCTTTGTTCAGGTGGTAGTAATGCGCAGTTGCGTTACTAGAACTTGGTGTTTGAGGAATCGATAATACCTCATTACGCTAGATTATTATTTAATGAGCATGTATGACATTTAAATGAGTATTTACCTGATTAATAAAAACCATGAGATAGCACACTATATCTGTATGGGCCAGCACGACGTACCACATCGCGTACCCGAGGTGCACTATGGGCGAGCGATGCTGTTTGAACATTGAGTCGTCTTGCTCCTCCAATATAGTCACGTTTTGACTGAAATTAATAAAAATTACAGAATATGAAAAGCCGGGACACATTAATTATACACCTATAAGAGTGAAATACCATAAAAGAGACAATATACATGTGTATAGGCACAAAAGCTATACAGTATGGGGATATTCGAATAAATAAAGCCTATATTATATTCTTGAAAACTGCATACAGCGTGTATCAGAAAAGTGTGAGAAAGGTTTTGTTGAATTATCGTACAATCAGTCCCATTAAGTAAGAAAGTAATATGTTACGTTGTCATATTGAGTGCCGTAAAGAGTCAGTTCCCCACTGGGATTAACTCTTTGAAATTTTTATGCTGAAGTCGCAAGAGGGATCACACAAATTGATTGATAAATAACCATAATATAGGCTTTAACGCAGTTCTCTTTGATATTCTGTACGACATCCTTAAATATGATCACGTATTTCTGATACAAACTGTAGAAGGTAAATAAAAGAAATAATTAAAATCTGAAAAGATTGTTTAGAAATTATTCGTACCTACCTATACCTATAATGTACAAGTATTGCAAAATGTTGTAGAACAAAAGAAAAATATACTTGTTGAGGAATGCGGGCAAAACGCCGGCAATGTGTAGGTAATAGGTATAATAGAAAGGATAAAAATGTTAGAACGTATTTTGACAAAATTACTTGAAGAATTTATAACATGTACTTTTATTTCTCCATGCAACGTGCATAATGAAACGTGCTTTCCATATTTACATTGACTGGATTTGTACAAGTTACAAACATTTTATATTTGCAACAACACAAGTATTTTCATTTGAATCACACTTATCTTTCTTCCCAATGATTGAAGAAACGTAATAAAAAAAACATACAGACGAACTGAGAACCTCCTCCGTTTTGGAAGTCGGTTAAAAGTACAAAAAGCTGCAACACCGTGACGGTAAAGTGAGAGTAGCAAAAGCCCATTGCAAGCGACGATAATATGCAACGATACTTGTACTGCGAATCGTTTGTACAATCTAGAGTTCATTTTATGTAGGTACAGTCACAAGCAATAATATGTATACACTTGGCTAAGTTCAAATGCGAATTTCTCGTGAAATAACGATGGCAACTTTGAGATATAACCTACTTTATGATAACATGGGTTCCAAAATAATAGTTTGGTTAAAAAAATGAAATCAGTACAGTAGACGAAAATTGCTTCTAAACGTTGCTAAATGTATATTTATTAGTCCTGCTGACTGCACACTTATTTGTCTTAGCATGCCTGACAGTATAATTATTACAAAATAAGACAGTACAAGTGATCGTTGTCAGCGGGCCACTGCACCTCTGGGACGACTGCAAAGAAAACGCGCTCTCATGTTCTGACGTGTCGTCCTCGTCGTCAGAGGGCGCGCGGGAGGACGCGCTGGACAAGGAGAGGCGCGGGCGGCGCGGGGGGGGCGACGCGTCCAGCCCGCGCTCCATGCTGGGCGCCAGGATCCGGATCTCGGGAACACTTATGTCGCTTAACTTACGGCTGGAAACACCCACCACGGTCATACGTACGGTACCTTCGTTTAAGGTGACGGCTTTTGAGGTCACATTCCCGTTTATTGAACTTTTGATTAAGCACAATGATCGTAAGTTTTTAGTGGTATCATGAAATATACTCTGAAAATCTAGTCGTAATTTTCAAGCTGTTTATGGATTTTAAAATTATTTCTAATTACGTTGTTTTAAAATCTAATTATATGTCATAAGTTCATAACTTTTGTATAATTATAATAAAGCTATACAAACCCCATCTCTACTGGCGGCGCGAGTAGATTATTGTCAAATAATTCCATTTCGCGTGTACTAGGCAGCATGCAAACAAATCACTACTTACTAATCGACTACATTAATCTACAAAAGGCAATTTTTTTGTAACGCTGTTTAAAGTTATCTTACTTACTTCTCAATATTTAATTACAAAAAAATAAATTAGGTCCAGATTTAAGACATGCGGTCAATTCGACCGGACCATGCAGTGGCTGTGAACACCGGTCTTTGACAGATATCATAGAACAGCTATCCAGACTTGCGCCTGACCACCTTAAAACTTTTATTTTTGCTTGTAGCACTCGGCCGCTATAAATACTTAAAAACTTATTATTCCTTGGTCTTTTTCAAACATCAGGCCTGAATTTTTTTTACAAAATTCTGTTTTTAAACGCAGCCGTGAGACATATAATAATATTTCTTTTTTTTCTGTGTAGATTAAATTATTTTTTTATGTTGTATGTTTTCTTTATTAAAACAATAACAAAAGTATATTGGTCGGCATAAAAAGGGGTGGTAAACAGACGTGGTCAACTTTGTTCAACTGTAAAATATCTGTCATAGTCCGGTGTCCAGAATACGGTCCAATCGGTTTGAACCCCACCTTTAGTATACAATATACTTGACTATTTTAAACATCTTACCAAACATCTTACAAAATATGATCTATATCCAGGTCTAAACTAAACATGCAGAAAGCATGGGCGTTTCTCATGCCAAATACGAACGACTACTCATACAGCCTATGAGAACATTTGCCAAACTCTAAAATACAACTTGAAGGTACAAAATTGAGTGATTTATAAGCTAAGACTATAACTCACTGTCTGTTTAATGCCTCTGGTAGTGGTTCCCATATCATTTGCGATCCTTCCCTCAATCCGATGCCAAAGCCTTCTTTTTCCTGAAAAATACAGTTAAATAAAAATGAAGTGTGTTTAAAAGTCAAAATGATAGCTTTTTACTGAATTCATGTGAAAATATATACAAGGTGTAAAGATACCCTTCACGAAGCATTATGTAAATCAAACAAAGCAACCCTATGCAAAAATTATTACTGGGAAACAACTTTTTATTTGGGTTTTACGGTAAAGCTCAATGTAGCACACTTATAACATTGTGCTAATGGATGCTTTGGATAATAAACGGGTCATGGAGGCAATAAAAGAAAAAATAATACCTTAAAAACAGATGAAAAAAAAAAACCTGTGAAAAATTTGGAACTTTGACCTCCAATATCTCCGTAATTAGAAGTTCTCAGGTATGGTCCAGAACGAAAAAGCAACAAGTTTTAATTAAAATGTAGTTACTTATACATTTCAAACTGCTGTCATACCTTTAGTATTTTCTTTTCAATAGAAAGTGTTTTCGATACGTATCGATAATCTCGGGAGTATTTCATCAGGTATCGAGTGAGTGATATAATAAAACTCGATATGAACGCCCACGCCGTCTCGATGAGTCTGGTTATCTTGTCCACAATGGTATCATTTTCTGAAACAAAGCTATTTTATTAGTCTCACCTCGACTACTGCCTTTCTGTTCCACGTAATGTTGAGAATACATAAAATGTTTTAATGGCCTAGATGTTTTCCCAATTTTTTTAACCGACTTAATTCCTGCTCGTGCGTTTATCTCTATCCAATGCTGTTGATCGCCAATTATTGTGAAAAGAGTCGAGTTCATCCCGCCATTTCTTCTGGGCCTGCCGCGTTCCTATTTACTGCTGTTAGGGATCCATTTTGTAGTTACTTTAGCCGAAAGCTCCTCTGGCCTGCGATAGATGTAGCCAGCCCATTTCCATTTGAGCTAGGCAGCCGTGTGGCCTACATCGGCAATTTGAGTTTTGGAACGCAATATCGAGATTCTTATACGATCAGTAAGTTTAACTCCAAGGATTACGACTACAAGAACTATACGCTCCATTGCTCGGTAACACACCCCTTCCCAAAATTCAACACATTCATTCATTCCTCATCAGCCTATAATGTTCCCACTGCAGGGACTCAGGTTTCTTCACCACGCGGGCCCAGTGCGGGTTGGTAGATGAAAATAAAATAAAAATAAAAATTCGACACAAGGGATTTATTTAAACAAACCTGGTAAAGGTGCGAATTCATCCAATTCTGTCAGCGGTTCCTCGCCTTCTTCCGGAAGGCTGAGTCTGTCAGGGGCTGTCGGTTTGGTGGACTGCTTGCGAGGTAGCTGAATAACAGTACACTTTATTGTACTATCCATAGAACACAAAGTTAAACAGTAGAAAGCAAAATGTTAAAAGTAACAAGGATGCGAAATCATGATAGTATCTATGACTACACAACAAAATTTAAAAAAATGTTCTTAAAACCGAATTTAAATACTTAGTGTTAAAAAGGTTCGTGTTCAAACATAAAAAAACAAAAGCACACTTTAAAAAAATAATTAACATAAAATTTCATGCAAAAGCATAGACAAAAGTGCAAGCAATAATAAATCCACACCAAAATAAAAAATAGTGGCGCAATCGCACTAGGTCGTCTAGGTCATTGTGCCGAACTCGGGCTAGAAAACAAGTGAAAATCAACGATATGAAGTCCAAGATATATTCATTTCCAGATAAGTCACCAATGACTTGGTGTACATGCATCCCTATGACTGTTTGTAAGCCGCACGTGTTTAGCAAGCGTACTCACGCCCTTTTCCCATGGGGGTAGGCAGAAACCACAGATCTGCTACGATCCTTACATACTGTGATTTTCTTCAGAAACGACAGGTGTGTAGTACCCGCAACCGGCGTGCGTGTATGACCAGATGTATGTATGTGGACGAGGCTAATGGAGTATGTAAGGATCGTAGCAAGCTGGTCGTGATTAAATACATAAGGTAGGTTTCAGGATAGGCTTGCAAAATTCGTACGGCTTAGCAGAATCCGTTGTACCTGTCTTTTGCTGCTCCACGTGTCTAACTAAAGTGAACTCTCTACCTACATACTTACTTAGTAACATACCAGTGATATATCATTTTGGCCGACACGGGACGCCCACTAGATGTGATATTGCAATTCATAAATACATATATTACCGGTCAAACTCGATTTCAGGCAATACTAGTTTGTCCTAGGCCAACCCGTTTTATCGTGTCAGGATACACGAACCCAAACAAAGCAATTACACTGCACCCAACCGGATGTAGCGCTCGCCGACCGCTATGGCGGTACAACACGCTCCGCTCGCTCGGCTCGCGCGTTATTGGTCACAGTTCTAACCTAACTCATTTAAATGGTTTGCTATATGATCGTAATTTTGTGATGACTCCTAGTTTGACCTAGGACAAACTAGTTTGGCTTGATATCGGGTTTGGCCGGTAACATATACATACATAACATCACGACTGTGATCCTTGAAGGGAGGCAAGGGTGTACCTAATAGTACACCCACTTTTCGCCAATGTTAAAGTCCCATATGATAGAGGGCAAGCCTATTGCCATCAACCGGGCACAAATACAGACTGCTACTGAGAAATTCCCGATGGAAAACCTCGATAATATTTTGCGCGATCCGGTAATCAAAACCAAGACCTCATGCTCAGCAGTTTGAATTCGACCACTAGATCAATGAGGCAGCCTCAAGGATTTAAACAAGGATTCGAGAGTGGTGGCATAGACGGGCCATCACATGGCAGCGTCATGTCGTTTGCCGTCACGGCATACGAGTCTGTCTTACTGCTAGAGAGCGCCAATAGATGTTTCACAACAAAACCTATTGTGGATCGTTTGGATGTGATCGCAGATTGGGAGCCATTACCTGCGGGTAGGAGTGGGGTTCGCTGACGGAGTAGCGTCGGCTTGTCGGGACATTGGGCGCGGAGGCTCGCCGGTGACTCGTCACGGCGTGCTTCAAGTCCGTCTTGATCAGCGTGGTCAGCAGCTGATTGGCCGACGCGACACAATCGTAAGCTCACACGCACTCGAATCAGTACAACTTGTAACTAGTCATACCCACTTTTTATTTAAAATCGTGAACTTATTCCGAGTCGTCTCGCTGGTCGTTATATTTGTACTTTTTACAACAGTTACAAAATGTACTGGTTCGAGTAGCATGGCGGTGCAATATTAATTACTGGGTATTTTGGTTAGTCACCATAAGCGACCTACAGGTCATAACTTGAACTACAACAAATCTTCCCTTTACTTCTACACTAGGTTGGAGAACTTGACATTCCGCTTCATCTAAAAGTATCCAGGGTAAGCGTACATGCGGGAACACCCAAGACTATATATAATAACAGTCACCAATCAATATTTCTAACGCAACTGCTCAAACATGCTCATTACCACACATGACACCATTGTAAAACATTGTCTTTCTCAGTATCCCCTTAAATTTTTCGATTAAGTCTGGTGTTCCCATAATTTTGTGTTATTATTGTGGCTAAAAACGCTACTGAAATGGCCGAAAATTTGAGTACAAGCACTTGTTTGTGCATTGTGATAGGAGCAAGCACGAATACTGATGACAATGTTCTCTTAGATATAGCATAACCCACAAATCACAACGGAGAATACCTTCACCCACAAGACTTCATACTAATAGTAACCAGCAGGACATGGACACAACCAATCTCGATATCAACACACGAGTATTTATGCAGTAGCTCATTAAAGGCGGAAACAACGGACACTTTGGAGTCAATTTTGAACTCGTTTGACTGAGAGTTAGGTATCGTCTATAATCCCGCTGATTCCCTAAGAAGAACTGCTGCTGAAGAAGAGCTGACACAAATGAACTGACCTTGCCAATTCCCATGTGGCTCGGGACGACCTCTTCGTCGCTCGAATCTTCATCTTTCATGCGAATCTCAGTATCATCGAATTCATCGAACATGTAATAGTCCCCGGAACGTATAGCTGTAAGTACAAAAATATATGTAAATACTGTTTTCAACAAAATAGGCGCAACTTTAAGCGATTATTTGTATTTGAATGTTAAAACCTGTGATCAATCAAAGTTTTCTTTTTTTTATTATAGCAATATTGTCTAGTTACGCCTATTCAAATTATTTGCATTAAGCTGCACTACATGTAAGGTTTGCTTAGCGCAAGCTTCTAATAAGTATGATTACAATAATTATCCTATTCTATTCCATGCTGAACGATAGTGACAAAATAAAAAAAAATACATTGAAAACAAAATGATAATAATTATATACTACAGAGTTGAGTGATTGATTCTTATAGAGTAACATAAAATGTACCGTATTAGTGAAACAAGACAAAGTGTTAGTGCAGAATCCACGCAACATGCATGTAGGTAGTGAGGTAAGAGGTAGGTATACGTAGCACAACAGTAACATGCAGACATTCGACTATAGCATAATCAGGCGCGAAACACATGTAAAGCCGACAACCGGCGCATTCTGTCTTAGGTTTTTTATTTATTTACAACATTCAACTTTAATACAAAATGTACATGTTTCATACATAACTTCAAAAAATTAAGACAGTTCCCGCCAAGGCGATGCAATTTGCCTAAATACCATCACCGACAAGCCGAGGAGGGGTTAGTAACGCATTACGATTTTACAGCGAGCCTGGATCATAAACTTTACCCTTTTGATGGCTTGTAGGCGGCTTATACGATGGTCTGTCCCACACTACAATAGAAAAGCATTACTCAACAGTAGCTCACACACCATTTTGCATTTTATTACAGAGTGACTTAACACTAACGGGTATTAATATCCATTCTTGAATCAGTTAAGCACCCACAATCAGGAAATTATTAATAAAGCTGTATTTCATAATCACAGACATATCACAGCTAGTCAAGACATGAAAAATATGGCCTGAATTCACCTCCATGTAGTAAGGTCTACTTGCAAGTAGTTACAAGTTGGAAACCGTAAACACAGTTAACTTAATTGGCGTCCATTTTACTATAGTCAAAAGAAAATAAGAGAGAGTAGTTTTGGTATGTAGATAAATGACTGTAATGGTCATCCATTTACAACAAGAAATGTCATGTCTTCAGGTTTAGTTTGAACGACCAGCGCACAGGGTGATAGAACAAAGTAACAAACACCACCCATACCCAGATAACACCACGAATATTTACCTAGGTGTCTCTTAGTGTACACGCGGGCTCTAGGAGGTCCTTCCGAACCTGATTCTACTCCTAAACGGAAGGGAAAAAACATATGTGAAACAAGTTTATATAAACGATAAATTGTTGCTTTACATTTTATACAAAGTGCAACAGTCGGTGTATGTTCAACTGGTCGTGATTCAACAACAAAAGCCCTCGGCCGGAGGAGCGGTTACACGTGTGGTGCGACTGCGGCTCGACGCGGCTCCACGCCGATATGGACTGGCGCTGCACGCTCGCGCTGCCGCGTCGGATGGGCGGCGGCGAGAACACCGGGTACGACTCCTCCGGGCTCGGCGCGCGCGGGACCAACTCGGACGACGGCGGCGACTCGAAGGAGATGCGCCGCGGCTCCAGGTACGCGTCCAGCGATACGGTCATGAGTGCCGACGAGGGAGAGGGCGGGCCGGCCTGGCTGGCGGGCAGGCCGGGCGGGGGCAGGGCGGGCAGGGAGGGCCGCGCGGGCGAGGGCGGCGCGGAGGGCTCGCTGAGCGGCGTGTGGAAGCCGCGCGGCGAGGCGGGGCTGTCGGGCGTGTGGTACCCGCGCGAGGCGTCCGAGTCCCCGCGCACCAGCGGCACCTGCTCCGACTCGCCCGCCATCGTCTCCTCCTCCTCGTCTGCTCCGGGTGCGCGAGGGAAACGGTCACGGAAATATTATACCCTAACCCTCCTGATACATGGATCTATTATTTATTGTTTTTATCTTACCAATGACGAGTTCTTGTCCCATACTTTGCATTGATGCATTGTGAATTTATAAATCAAATTCAGAGGTGTAGATCTCTCACATTAGTTCGTTTTATTTGATCGACAATAACGGTGGAAAACTAAAAGAGTACCTGTTCAACCGATATAAACAAGAGTCGGTCGAATTGGTACTTTAGAATACAATATCCAAGGGCTAGTAGCGGCATGATCTTTAGAATGAAATTTACTACAGATCGACATATATTTGAAGTAGAACAACTGCCAAAATTTAAGCCGTAGGTAGCTTCACAGTCGTTAAACAAAACATTTTATTTTGGAATGTTTAAAGTTACCGAACGATATGGTAAATATTATTTTCTTGAGATCTAAGTAACCAAACCTTTTTTTTCTTTGCCTGGGTATCACGAAACCCTAAACATAACGCTAAGGTTCAACTATAATCTCCCTTTCACTTCAAAGATATGAAATCTAAGAGATTTTAAGTTTACAATGCCGTTTTTCTACGAGGATCAAATATTAAAAACATGAAAAACATACCTTTATCGTGGTGACCTGGTTCCCTACTCAAAACGCCTTGTATTTTTTTCTGGTTCGCCTTTATTCTTTCCATTTTCACTTTGATTTTGTCCAGAATTTTCGACTCTTGGTCTTCTTGTGCATGCATCTGTTTTATACGAAGCTCCTCTATTAATTCTGCGCCTCTACAAATATTAAATACAAACTTTAAACCATCATATTTATTGAATCGATAATTTTTAGGACCCTTCAAGGCTAATTTTTTTTTTGTTTTATGTTACCGCTTCCAGGATAAAAAAAAACATTACCTTGAAGCGAGTACGGTTGTAGCTTTGCTTTCGTCTATGACTCTGTAAAAGTAGAAACTATGGAAGAGCCTTTGTTGCAGTATGAGGAAAGCAAAGCAAACTCCGTCCCACGCTAATCCTATATCTTCTTGGGGAACAGAACAGGCTGCCTCCTAAAAAAATAATTAAAAATAAATAATCGATATCAGACATTATATCTAACACGCCGTTTTGCAATAGAGCAGGCAAAGAACCTTAAAATATAATTTCGGTACCTGTTTTTTTTTTTTTTAATTTTATGGCAATTTGTCAGAGATATCAATCGACCAATCGAGCAAACGGCTTACCCAAAAACGGTAAACTTACTTTAGTATAGTTCATCTTAATAAAGTTAGCGATATTGCCGCCGGCGAACTTGTCGACGCAGCCGATGCCGAGCAGCTGCACCAGCCAGCAGGCGTGCTCCTGCATCATCCCGCTCAGGATACATCCCGGGATCTGCAGCAGGGTCTTCACGACCACTACTACTATGTTGTAACGCACCAGCCACGACCACCTGATTGAACGCCATGTAAAACGTTAAAAATCATATAAATAAACGCGGTGTTGCAGTCATCTGTAGACCGCGTTTATAGATTAGAACATGAAAGAACTGAAGTCATGCTGCGTTGACCCCAAATGAATTGGGATAAGGACGACAGAATGATGAATCAGATATTCTAAAATATATTCTAAATTCATGGTGTAACATAATACAAAAGTTGTTTAGTTTCATGGTCCGAGACATCACACGAGAGGCTGTGTGTTTATTTTGTTACATCTTGTGACCTTGTAGATCGGTGGTCGATCGTACAAATGAATTTCACACTATCATTCTCTTGCTCGCTTGCTAAAGCAGGCTATTACTTGTCGGCACATCAGACCCGTTAAATCGTCCGATATCTCTTTTCTAGCCATATCATTCTTCACAGAGTCCATCCATCGTTTCTTTGGTCTTCCTCTACTCTTATAGTCATCAACATTCATACTCACAACTTTCTTCATACATAATAGGGGATCGGACAAAAAAAAACTAATTAGTCCGTCAGATAGATTTCCAAAAATTATTGGACACGTATTTTTTCTTTTTTCACGTAAACTTAAAATGAAGACGATATAGTGCTTCGAAAACTCGTGTGACGTCATATGATAGTACATTTTGACGACACAAGTGACGTTTCAAGCCCCACTCCAAGATCATTGACGCGTTTTATCTTCGTAATTTTTTATTGATTTGATAAAACAAAAAACACGTATTCAATATTTTTCGATAATCTAACTTACGGACTAAACAGAATCATATTAATTTGACCCAGTCCGATCCCCTATTTAATTAATTTAAGTAAAAGTATTCAGCAGTCAACAAAAATGATGTTCTGTTTTAAACTCACCATTTTAATATAGCGCTTTTAGGGCGGAGATAGAAGTCAGTCCCTTGCCACAGGAATATGAAGGAGCCGATGAGGTATCCCATAGAGAACAGGTTCACTCGGTTTGTGCCCGTCATGAACATTATGGCAAGCGTTATCCAGAGCATTCCCAAGAAAACCATGCGCTTCAACACATCGAGCCATGTCCTGGAAGAAACATAGTATTTGTTTTTATTCTTCAAATGTTGTGAGAAGGCACGAACTAAGACATGATATTCGACCAATTACGTCATTCATCAAATTATTTAGTGTGAAACTCCACCAGCAGCAGGAGAAGATACAGAAGCAATAAACTTTTTTTATCATTTTATCTTTGTAGTGGAGTGTTTCGTTATGCTGTTTCAAATATGTTTAGTAAACACGCTTTCTCAAGCCATGTATACAAACAGTGTGCAAATTAACTTACCCAACGTAACTGAGAAAATCTGGCACTGGATTAACGAAATGAGGCGTCTCCCAATCATTACCAATGTTTTCGCTGTTCGATCCTCCGGGATAACTTTGACCCACTGTATTTTCTATCCTGAACACTTTCACTTGTCGCGTAGCGAACAATAGTACAAAGAAATCGAAGATAATCTTGTACGCGTGTGGCGGCGACTTGGCGTATGGAAGGAACATCCATGTTCGAATATGTTTCATTTGCTGAAAAATATATTTTTTAAAGTTTATAATCATCAACCTTATTCGCTTGTTTAGCCTGTATGGTCCAACGCAAGATTATACCTCGAAACTATACAAATACATGAAATTGAAGTGTTGTCGGTTTGTTCGAAAGATATACCGCGGCCTCGACACAAAGGGCTAAGAAGGAACATGGGTGGTTTTTGTCAGTGAAAGTCTGACACTCCCTACCGCTCTGCCCAGAGCGGGAGGAGTCATTTGATGATTTGGGTTCCGGGCAAAAAAACCCCGAGTCAAATAGGGAAGTAATGTTTACAGTTTGAACGCTGGCGTGACGATCTGGACTCATTCTCAACGGATTGGACGGAGAAGACAAAATGGTAAAAAAAACCTTGGAAAGCCATGGTCCCGAGGTCTTTGCCCAGCAGTGGGACAGTGTAGGTTAAAAGAAAAAAATATTTAACGCGGTCGAAGGTCGCAGGTATCAGCTAGTACTAACTAACTTCTGTCTAAGCTACTCGTATCGGTGGCCAATCATTAACAAGCTTTAAGTAAAATTCGTTTGGAATTCTATATCGGACTTGTTGGTGAATTAGAGCTGCAATAATTATTGCTAAATTACGTTGACTAGCACTACTTTCGTTTACCGATTTAGCCTAAATTATCTAGATTTATCAAGCTTACTTTTGTTTGATTTTGGACCATTATGAGTCCGGCAAAACTACATAGAACTATTAGGGCCCAAAGTTTTGATTACAAATAAAATACAATAAAAATCTAGTGTTATAGTGGATATCCTCACCAAAGTGATTGTGTCGAAGAGTAGCTGAGTACCGAGAAAATAAAAGAGTGTAAATGAAAAAGAAAATATTTGTAATTAAGGGTTTCAAAATCATGGACGGTGAGTAATGGGCTAGCTCGCCGTCCGGCCGTCGACATGACGGCAACAGACCGTGTCGACGGCGCGTACGTGTTCCACGCGCGTCTCAAAGAGATGTCAGCAAGGAGGGGCCCGCAAGGGCCGACGCCCGTCGGGGCTGCGGATTATCGAAAGAGATGACGTGGCCTCGGCACAAGGGCAAAGAAGGAACATGGGTTTGGTTTTCAGTCAGTAGAAGTCTGACACTCCCCTTCGCTCTGCCCAAGAGATGATGATGAGAGATGATTTTACACCCACCCAAAAAAAAAAAAAGGGTTTCAAAATCATGAACCAGTCATAGCCACACTTTAACTCTGTAACATAAGTCCTTCATTACTTAGCCGTTTTCCGTTCAGCTTCGGTCAAAATTGGCCGAAGTAAATTACATAATTATTTAGCATTTTTTTAAATTATTTTTGTATTGGAATAAAAATGACCCCTTCCTAACTTTGAATTTGCTTATTATCAAGTTTTGGAACAAAACTAAAGACCAACTTCTAAGGCGATGGCAAATAATTTTTATAACTAGAACTTTCCCACTCATAGACAAAGGTCTCCTCCCCTTTTGTTGGGATTTTTAATTTAAATATTTGAAATAAGTAATGATAAAGTGACAATTATCTGAGATTCAACCAATTAACTTCGTTAATTTTTCGAACGCCAATCTTGATCGTCGTTTTCAAAATAAATCAACAAGTAATCTCTATTTTAGCCTCGTTTTAAATGGGACAAGCCCGCCACACTATTCCCAAACCACTGTAACTCCTGTTAGCCAGAATCAACAGTGGCGACCACAAGAAAAGCGCCGAGACAATGAAGCTCGACGAAGTCCCAGAGAAATGATTTAACTGTCTTGGATCCCGCAACGAAATTAATCAGAAAAGAATAGCGGAGGAGTAGGAAAAAGCATAATTTCCACTTCCCTCCATATTAGCAGGAGACAGAACAGAACAAGGCCAATAGGCACCCAGGGACGTATACAACTGAGATAAGCCCAGTTGCCTAGCACCACGGATATTATTGTCATTAATATTACTGGGTCCTAAGTTGTGAGCTGTTATATTTGATTCCAATAATAGGTATGACAAAAATGCTTGAACGCACGGAAATTTGTTCTAGTTTCTACAAGGTCCGTATAGTAAATAACTCCGGATGTAACCTGTACACTATTTAACATAATATTACGTTCATTCTGCCAAAGACTACACTCCCATAAAATGTGATGTGCAGTTTGTTCAAATTCGCAGTCAGATGTCGAACATTGACAAAAAGGCGAGGCAACAAGCTTGAAGGAAAATAATTTACTCTTAAAGTTACCATGACCTGTGAGAAATTTAAAAAACTAACGAGGCATAAAAAACTATATCTCACTTTGTGTAAATTACGTTACCTGATCATCGGCCTCCCAAGGGTACGTGACACAGAGCTGCGGCAGGAATCCCACCGCTATCATATACTGCGCGGGGATGAGTACGGTGATGAACACCGTGAAGGCCGGCCACCAGCGCGCCTTCGCGCTGCGCTCTATGGACACCAGGATCAGCAGCCATGCCGCGTACAGCACCGCGTACAGGTCCATGCGAGATCCAATCACACCCATCAGACATATCAAAGTTATCTGCAATACATTAAACCTTCTATACAAATGTTACAGTAACATTCACCCGATTTTAAGACGCACGGGTGTGTACCTGTACATTCACCAATATTGATGGTGAACCACCGCCCACCACCACCACTCAGCCAGAATTTATTTCACTAAGACCATTTTCATAAAGTTACATGGAAACCGGTCGCCTGGCCTTCTTATAACGTTATAGTGCAGTCAGTAAGTAAAGACGACGGACAGACGACGAAACGGAATTAAATGGGTTCCTTATTGGCATTACTATACAACACTATTATTATACAAGACTTGAAATGAGCCCCAGAGAACACCTGTACAACTAAAGTCTGTATATATGTTGCTTACAGTAGGTTAATTTTCTTTACATTGTATAAAACAAAGTCGCTCCCAGTGTTTGTACGCTTAGATTTTTTAAACTTCGCAACGGATTTTAATACAGTTCGGTAATACATAGAGAGATTCATGAGGGAGGTTTATATCAACGAACCCGGGGCGGATCGCTAGTATCTAATAAAAACACTAACCTCCACTCCAAACTTATAAAATCCATAATTTAATAAGTACTTGAAGCAGTGCACCAAATCTATGTCCGCTTCCTGGCGCGTTATGTTAGGAAATATCGTTTTAGACCTTTCTTTTGGTAGAATTCCGGATAATCTATTAACAGACAATCAAATTCAATTAATGATCATAACAAAAAAATGCAACTTATTACTTAAGTAGAAAGATTCAAACCTGAGTGATTCTTGTCTATACGTCACCAATGCGTGAAAAGTGAAAAGGGCTAAAAGACCAATGTACCCCTTGAGTATAGCCACCAGGTTTTTTTTGGGTCCAACCTTTTCAAACCCTAGCCATTCAGCATTGTTAAATTGGGTAATATTTAAGGTTAAACTCTGAAAAATAATTAAAATAAAATGTTACAAAAAATTCAAATTGTAGTTTGTGTTATTTTCAGTGGTGCAGTACTTACGTCGTCTTGCGTGCAATTGACATCAGAACTAGCGTGTTTGATGTAATCGATCTGGTAAACCATCTTAGCCATGAAATAGATACTAATTAGTGTCGACATAAAAAGTACGCAAGCTCGTTGTTTTCCAGAATTGAGCCACAACGCTGGCGCGGTCAGTAACATGATGGGTACGTGCATTGCGCACACCTGAAATAAAGTAAGTAGCAACATATGTTATCGTGGTAATGTATCAACACTGCTTTTTCTAATTTTCAGTTAGCAGTATGGTAGCTGTGAACTTTTAGGTAAACTTTAATTAATTTTAATCACGAAATCAAACGTGAAATATTAACCGAAGCGGCTGGGTCTACCCTTCGCCGCTTCGGTTGTGCATTGAGACTGAAAATAAATTTGGGATTGATTGGTATGTAGAATAGTATGTGTCAGCGATATGAATCCTCGAAAATGGTCGAGGGGAATATTATGTGTTGTTCCACTGGTGTCGCCGATAGGTAGTTCAATTTAGGTTTAATTGAGTTCCACCACGAAAAGTTATTGGGCACAATGTAACAGCTTGGAGATCCAGGATGGAGTCTTGTGCCGTAAATGGGAAAACGCTCGAGGGGACAGCTGTCATCTACAAATGGTTGTCCCTAAAGCTAAGTATAAGCCATCTTATTCGTAAAAAAAAAACAAGGTTACTAACGTTCATAACGCAGAGCAACATTAAGGAAATGAAAACAATTTTGATGAGGTGCAGCTCGAGGAAGATGAAGATATAGTGTATGATTAGCGCGACGGTGTGCTTGGAGTTGCGGTAGTGTCGCACTGCGATGAGCCACAGCGCGCTGAGACTGTTGGTCGGGCCCGCGCCGGACGGACGCGTGCCCGACGGAGACGCATCCGTCAGGTGACGCACGTTCGACCTGTGGGCGTATAGCAGACGACGATAATTCTAGTATTAAATTAACTTGAAAATAAACTGGTAATTAATTATAAAACTTGGCCGAGACCGATCATGTTTACGATTACAAATAAACTATTGTATTGACCAACCGAAATAGAATTTCAGCCGAAACCGAAAATATTTAACCAATACATGACATTTGAAAAAAAAAAAACTTTGATAGCTTTTATGTTTAAGTCCCATGTAGTATAATAAGAGGGAACTTGATTACATCGACCGAGCCGCTCGAAACTCCAAATTGGATACAAAGTTTGAAATGGTGTTGTACTAACCTTGCAGAAGTGGGAGCTGGCTGTATTGAAGACATCTCGATTGATTGATCCGCTTCTGTACCAGCTTGTGAACGTGGGTTTGTATCCTCAGATGGCAACTGTGGCAACTAAAATGTATCGAAAATCTTTATATACACACTAAATCATTGAGATCGAACAGTTTAAAAGCTGTTGACTGATCTAAAATGTTGTCGTACCGTAACATCCGTAGCAAAGTTGTTATTTTACTGAACACTTGAATAGTATAGACCATATATACTCATATAAATATTCCTTGTAAGTAAATGATTCAAGTCAATCGAAATCTTATTAGTATTTCAACCAATACTTACGTCGTCTCTCATGGTCGAAACGCCATCATGAGTTGGTCTAACCGACTCTGGTCGAGAAGGTGCTAAGCTATTTGACCTGTTAAAACAATATAAATTTTATTTATGTTCGTACTTAAAACTGTCGCAATACATCGCGCATTTTGATACTTGCCTCGTCTTTGGATCCGATAATGCCATGAAATCCTTATGGAAATAATGAACTTGCAATATAGTTATAATAAGGAATGATGTGGGTGTTAATAGTTTGACGAATAGATCTGCAGGGTGGTACGGCTCCAATCCCAAGTCTTGTTGTCTGAAAGTAGAAGGAATTAGAAAAAAATAGATAAAATATGTATAATTATGTTACCGTCTGAACCCGATTTCAAGCAAACTAGTTCGTCCTAGGCCAAACTAGGACTCATCACAAATAACGATCATAGACCCGTTTAAATGGGCCTGGTTAGTTTAGAACTGTGTCTGTAACCAACAACGGGCGAATCGAGCGAGCGCAGTGAGCGGTGCTTGCTTTTGGTTTAGCTTTGGTTGCGTTTGGCCTAGGAAAAACTAGTTTTGTCTGAAATTGGGTTTGGCTTTGGTTTCGGTTACATATATAGCAAAATATCGTTAATTAAAAAAAAAATTTTTTCATTAATTTACTTACAAACCCTCATCGATCATTAGATACTTTTCTATAATCTTCGAAAAGTTGTCGAACTGATAAATGTATATAAGAATAAGATTTATCATCGAGTATACGATGACCACTATCCAAAACATGTAGATTAATTTGCGCCACCAGTACCAACTTATCTGGAAACAAGAGTAAGTTTTTAAATTACAATTGATGTAATAATATGCTAATATAATAAAAATAATTTTCAATCAAATAATTAGGGGACTGATCGAGACAAAACACTTAAAAAAATATTTTTACGTTATTTAAATGTAACTGTTAGCCTAACAGGACTAAACGATTTTAATTCGACATTGAAATACCTTTCAAAGTTTTGTCCCTCGCACCCTCATTCACTCCGTTTTACGGCATTTCAATTGAAGATAAAACAATTGACAGTCGATTTTACACCATAACTGTTTTTCATGAACATAACTCATTTGTAAAGTGTTTACCTGGAACATGAGTATAAAGGCGAGGAAGAGGAACATGTAAATGATCCGGAAGATGGTCATGCGCTTGCCGGTGATGCCGATCACGAACAGCATGATGACCACGACGTAGATCCAGTAGCGCGCGCACAACGATCGCAGGATGTCTCCCAGCGCGACCATCAGACGAGAACGTTTCATTTCTTCTTCCCGCGAGGCCAGAACTACCGACATTCGTATAAGTTTATTGATAAAGCTTTATTTTGAATCCATGGTTACATTTCTGACGTAGTAGATACTACGTATATGACCTTCTAAACTCTAAAGTGTGCCTTTAGTATTTAATGTTTTATTTGGAAGACTATTCGAGGTCTTTTGTAGCTTGCGTAGGAAATGGATTTGTTGTTTGAACTTGATGAAATGTTACAAAAATAAACGTTGTGACCGTCAAAACAAAATTTGAAACAGATTGAGTTTTTGAGACGGGATTCCAAAATTTCAATAAAGGGCATTTTTAACCAACGCTGAAAATCGTTAAAAAAGTGATGAGATTTATCTCACATAAAACTTATAGAACGCTCTTTATTTAAAATAATAATAATTTTTGTTCCTTTCGTTCAGAGTTTCTATCTAAAAAACTCAACCTGTATATCGAATCATACAAAAGTACCCTTTTTTATATATCTATGGTATTCATGAGTGAGAGTCAATTCGAAATAAAAAGTTTTGCAGTTTGTAGGTATTGGTAGCAAAAATGTGAACTATAGAAACAATAAAACAATAGGTACTTATTTAAGATTATTTAGAGTGTCAAGCAGTTAAAAGAGATTCAGCTGAAATGAAGAAGACGAAACATTATCAAATGTGGGAAACGATTTCTTATAGAATGGGATTAAAAATGATGGTTTATACGTTGTGACCGTCAAAACAAAATTTGAAACAGATTGAGTTTTTGAGACGGGATTCCAAAATTTCAATAAAGGGCATTTTTAACCAACGCTGAAAATCGTTAAAAAAGTGATGAGATTTATCTCACATAAAACTTATAGAACGCTCTTTATTTAAAATAATAATAATTTTTGTTCCTTTCGTTCAGAGTTTCTATCTAAAAAACTCAACCTGTATATCGAATCATACAAAAGTACCCTTTTTTATATATCTATGGTATTCATGAGTGAGAGTCAATTCGAAATAAAAAGTTTTGCAGTTTGTAGGTATTGGTAGCAAAAATGTGAACTATATAAATTACAATAAAATATTATTTAAGATTTTTTAGAGTGTCAAGCAGTTAAAAGAGATTCAGCTGAAATGAAGAAGACGAAACATTATCAAATGTGGGAAACGATTTCTTATAGAATGGGATTAAAAATGATGGTTTATTGTAATACATTTTTCATCTAGTTCTTGATGTCCATCATTTCTGATCGCAGTCTTTAAGATGAAGTGTGTAGATTATAGTCATTTGATTACCGTTCACCAGACCTGTTCCAGGGTATTGATAAAATAGAAAACAATGCAGTAAAATATTATTAGTATTTTTTTATTTTAAAAGTATAACAAAAGGTCCAAGAATCTGGAGTCATTTTATCTTTTCATCGTTGAGATCACTATTTTTCTGGACCATACAATATCTACTTTGCTACGGATACTGAAGGTCTATTTTACGAAAACCTGTTTAATAAATACATATCTATATGATCCTGCTGCTTAATACATTTAGCGTGCGTAACATAGCGCTACAAATAAAAGTTCCCTAATATTTATTATTTTTGTACAATATGACTTAAGTTTGGTGTACCGAATGTGTAGACGGTCGTTGTGTGATTACTTTCCCTTTACATCCTGTATTTATTTTACGATAGTCAAGTCCCATATCGAAATATTAGGATGTTTATCTCTATTTTAATTCAGTCTCAGCTATTCAATATGGTCATTAGAGTTTAGGATAAAACTGTCATTATATTACGTTAGATCGATAAGCCAGTTGAAGCATAATGCAGATGAAATATTCACCAGTAGCAGCAGTGGAGGCGGTGAGTTGTAGAGGCGCCGCCATATCCGCGATGACAGCAGACTTGCGTCGCTGGCGTATGTCCTGCACCCGCTGCCTCAGAGTCACCCAGAACATGCACGTGAACAGCGACTTGATCAGCAGTGGTATGCACGATGGGTTATCCGCACGGCCCAAACCTATTTGCTGGAGATTCACGTGCTGAAAAACATAAATAATCATATCAGGTGGATTACGTCCTCTGCTAGAACGAAACTGGCAAGAATGGCGATGAAACGTACTACAGGTTTTTACCGATAAATTACAATATAAGAATAACCTAGTAAAACTTTGCCAGATCTGGAGATTTAATTCCGGAGCTCATGCTCAGTAGACGCGCCGGAGACCGCTAGAACAATTCGGTAGTCGAATTTTTTATTTAATACGTTGTCAAAAATGTCATCTCGCATTGGTATATCTTTTGGTTTCGGTGGATACCGAGTCGGAGTTGGATAATTTCGGTTTCCGCTTAATCAAAGAATTATCGAGTTTCAGAAACTGTTGTATCACAAAAATCGGTCGCTGGATGACTGGAGAATGCGGGTGGATGGTAAATACATTATTAGGTGCAGACAAATCTCGCAATACATGAAAATCACGGAAGGTATCCCGTAAGCGACAAGTAGGTAAGTTTAAAAATAAATTATTTAACGTTTTTCCTTTTAGCATTGCTGATTAGGTATCAGCAGTCCTGCGTCATAGTTTTATATTAGCACAAACAGCTGCAGCTTGCTATTTTAAACTAAAAGCGGGATTTTTTCTTATTTCCTTGTAAAATTCTACATATTTGATAAACAGTTTAGTTTATATGAGGTAGGTAAGGTATTCCTTATTGAATAATAGAGAAGTATTGAAGAAGAAGACATGCTGTGTCAACCCCAAACAAATTGGAATAAGGACGTGTAGCTTAGTGCATGTTTACGTACAGGCGGGGCGTCGCGCGGCGCGTGCTGCGTTTTTAATTCAAACACATGGCGATGTATGAATGTAAAAAAATGTATGAAATCGACGATTGAAATCGTTATTTTACGTATTACGATTAGTACGATTTTACGAGAAGCTATTTGCGCACGTTAGTTTAAAATTCAGAGTTTGTTGTGGTGGACCCGTCTCTCAGTAAATTAATAAAAAAGCACGACCGAGCCTTCTGCACGCGCCGCGCGACGCCCCGCGTCTCCGTAAACGAGCCCTTACTAACCTCGATATTACTAGGCAGCTCACTCTCGAGAAGATCCATACCGTATATGTACTCTGCGATGAGCAACAGCATGGCGTAGACGACTAGTACGGGACTCGTCTTGAGCATGAACCCTCGTTGGTCGTGGCACAGCCACACGATGTTCGCCCACATTAGGAACACGAACGTCAGCCACGAATGGTACATTATACTCCAAGCCATCATCGTGATCGTCGTAGCTATGTACGATGACCTGAAAATATATATTTAAACACATATCACCTCGTTACGTAACAGAATTTTAGTTTAACTACCATTCAAGAATTATACCTTGAATCTAAATGTCATTCCCAGGTAGTAGAAGAAGACTAGACCGTCATCAACCAGATACGAAACCAGCCTCAAGACTACTACAGAAAATACAGTAATTAAAACTAACGTGAAAGTATTGTGAAACCAAATCGTTTAGTTTCTTGCCGGTTCTTCTCTATATATCTGATCCCGACCGATTTCGGCTACAGCGACTTGGATCTGCCTATTAAGAGCATCGCTGGTGTGCTCTCTGGTGACTGACATAGCCAATTTTTGCCGTGAAAGTGCGTTCACATTCACTGCAAGTCAGCACCCCTCCGACGTAATTGTATTGGATGGCCGCGGGTGGTCGGACCTTAAGCTCGTCACGTTTAGCATCGAGCTCTTCTCTACGTCGCCTTTCAAACTCAAACACCTTAGTGCTCACGGTATGCCTCCACAGTGACCGGTCCGCTGCCATTGCCTCCCATTGTGACGTGTCTAGGTCACATCGTTTCATGTGGCGCTTAAGCACATCTTTGTACCGAAGGAGTTGGCCGCCTTGTTTCCGCTTGCCATTTTCTCTATAGGGAACGACCAACCCGAAACGTGCACCTTTTCTCAACGTTTTATAAGTGCCCATGTAGGCCTATGTGAAATAAAATATTTTGATGTTGAGTTGAAAACTTCCTTAGTGAAACTAAAATAACGCGTGGCAAGACCCGGGTAGAACCAAACCCATGAGGCCTACTAATTTAGAGCAATGAGGGAGCGAGCCAATTTATCGACACAGGTGACGGGATTGCCTTGAGCTATAGTACTAGTAACTCCCTGAGGCAAGTTTTAAATGTAAATTTTGTCGTAAAGATCACACAACGTAGTAACGTAGTATAGTCTTGACAAACACATAGCGTTAATGTCTCATATAATAATTTATTCTTTGATACCGACCTGATTAGAACTTGGAAGAAGTCGACTATCGCCATAATAATATCATCAAGCAAGGTTGGATCAGTATCTACTCCAGTGGCTGACTCTGTAATAAATAGTGTTCAATAAATGCTTATTTCAGTAAGAAGTAAAGGGTTTTAGAATTATTTGGCCTGTCCACTTCCGCCATTTTATTTTACGTTGAAAATAGAGACACCGAATTAAACCCGTATTAATCAATGGCTGGTTAAAATCTCATAACTTAGGTACCTATATATCATCTTTGTGAATAGTGCTACACCAGAGCCAACAGATTTTATCTAATAAGCAATCATTATAAAGGGACTTTACCTGTGTCTTGAAGAACTACCGAACCCGTGGAGTCTTGTCGCATCTGTCTCGCAGTCGGTGTATCAGCTGGGCGTCGTTTCGATGAATTCGCGCGTATTAGCTGCACGTGAATAAAAGTGTCAAAACGGCGCCTAGATGTTAGTTTCTACTTAGTTTTTTTTCATAATCATTTATCGTTCCTCATCATTCGATTTACCATTAATGGTTCGTCTATGCTTTGTAAGGAAATCATTTCGTCAGCATTAATTTTACTTTGATGTCTCTTTTACCACAGTCAACATTCACTTCCATACATAAGTGTAGACACCAGCACAACATTATGAACAGTCAGTCGAGGCTTTTTGGACTTCGGATGGTTAGTAGTTCACACAACCAAGGGCATGTCCTCACTATTATACATGGATAGTATGGATAGTGTCGACCACTGCTTCCGTCCACACATTATCATAGGCCTGCTTCAAGTCCACGAAAGTACAGTAGAATTCTTGTGCTTTGCCAGATATTATAAGGAAAAGATACTCAGGAGTTGTTCCATCTGTATTTTAATACTATGCTGTTTTCGGTGTAATTTAAATCAAACAGCGTGTACTAGAAAGGTATGATCATATTTCAGGGTGTGAATCTTCTATAACGTGTCATTAGTGCCTAACCTGGTGTCATATAGGTAGTTTTTATGATCCCCAAGGGGCCTATGACTTGGTTTTACATGCCATTGAGAAATACCTCTCCGGCAAGCTGGTTTCCTCGCAATGTTTTCCGTCACCGAAGCAAGTGTGAATTATACAATAAGCACATGAATTCGGAAAATCAGTGGTCTTCGGTTTGAACCCGAGACCTCTGACAGTCCGACGATCACTCCTACTAGACAATCGCTGCTTTGGGTGTGACTAAAACCATCAAACTGACCACACTTTTCTGGTACACGCTGTATACTTACCTGCTCTAGAAAAAAATCGGCGAATGATACATTGTAGCGATGATTCTACAAAAATGAATGACACATCAAGCATGCAGTGCACACAGACACACAACACAAGAATATTAGCGAATGTGCACAAGATGCGTGTTAGATCGGTGAGCTGGTTAATTATGATAACCAAGCATCATTGTTCTCTAAAACACACGTTATTTCCAGTTCTAATAAGAATTGCCATATGTATTCTAATCAAGAAATATCTACAGGAATAATGTTTCAACTTCAAATGGTTTGCAACAAATATAAATGATCATGCTAAGTTTTGTTTCTTTCTACATCTGTCTGTATATATAAAGGGCAAAGCTACTGACTGAGGATCAACGCACAGGCCTTAAAATTTTGCACAAGTATTCCTCTTAAGACGTAGGCATCCAAAATAGGAGATTTTTTCAAAATTCAACCCAGGAGGGTAAAGCTTGTATGGAAATTCATCATTTTGGATATTTCCGACAAACACACGGGCGAAGCCGCGGGCAAAAGCTAGTATTTAATAAAGCAAAGACATTTCTTGGTTAGGATGCATACAACGTTTCCCACACATATAACAAAACACACACAAATAAAACAAAAGAAGATACCTACAGGATCAGTCTCTCTGGCCTCAGTGCGGTCAGCATGTTTGTGTAAGTATGGAATTGATACCTATAAAAGAATGAAAGCCGGTTGCAAAAAAAAACAAAGTATAAGTGCAAAGCTAAAATAAAGTTAAATTCCAGACCTGGGTTCAGTTGAAGCACCCATGCCTGGTCCTCAGTGTGGGATTAAACAAAAATATATACATGGTAGGTTTATTTACAAATTATCTACAAAAACGACCCATGCAGTTATAAACTCTATGGCATACTAAACTAATTAAGAAATGAAGCCAATAATATACAACGTGGTCAAAATTGTAAGTGCTCTACCAAAGTGAGTAAGGGTAGGAACAAGAAAAGAACTACATAACCGTGAAAAACACGTAACATTTAAAATATAAACATAATGACTGCCTGAACCTAAATACAAGTGATGGATAAGGCTATTGTTTAAATAACAGAAACTCTTTGTGTGTTCGCTGACTAACATAGGAACTACACTAAATTCATTAGCATGTTAGGATCGAAACAAGTCTAGAAACTACACTTGTATTCAGAATCGATATAGGAACTACGATAATGCCATATAGTGTGCCATATAAAAAACAAGTAGGGACCTAGGGTGAATACTTAATTATTATTCTCGTAAGCTTACTCGAACTTTTTTAGTAGCGGTTCTCCATTTATCCCGAGTGAGTACGCTGCTCCCACGATGGAAAGTTATTCCCCGCGTCAGGGAACCATTCACCTTGCCATCTTCTAAGCCGGACATTGCGCTCTTTTTTTTCGCCTAAGTTCCCATTAAATAGCACAGGAAATATATAATATAGCTCAAGACGGTTATTTAGCTTCTAAAGATGATTCGATGATACAATTATTAGAAAAAACAATCTTCAAGTCTTGCTTGGGCTGTAATTCAATGCGAAGACTCTGTCATTGTTTTTTAATATTTTTTTTATTATTAGTGTTGGGATTATCATTAGCGTAGAGGACATTAGTATAGATAATAGTTAGTAGGCCGTATAGATTCATATACAGGGGAAGTTTTTCAAGTAGACGTGGATGACCAAATACGTACTATGAGGAATAGCTAAAAATAAAATTAAAATAGTCTCGAACCCGATTTTAATATAACTGAAACTGCATCATTGATTTTTGAAATATCAACATTGCTAGCCAGGCATTTGTTTTCATTAAGCGCGGGCTCGAGACTCCTTTTAATACTCATAGTTTCGGATTTCGCCATCCACACCCTCTTGAAAACTTCAGGCTGTATTACAACGTATGATTTTGAGTTAAAAGAAACTTAATTTGAAAGTTACCATCTCATGTTATTTAAAAAGCATATAGTTGGTAGTCTTTGAGTTAGTCAAGATCATCATAGTTATTAAATCACATTACTACATTAGTATCCAAACATACATACCTTAGGTTTGAATAGTTGTCGGGTCTCCAGTGCGAGGATGAAATAAGTGAATAGTATGACAAACGGACTCGCTAATGTCTGCCAGTCTTTGACATCTCCTACTTCATACGTAAAAAGTGCCGGGTTTGTGGTGTTGATAGTTACCAATTTATTTAGGCCAAAGTACCTGCAAATGTTATTGTTGATTTATTCTCATAAACATAAAATCCTAAAGTAATATTTTAGATGAACGTGTGGATGTTTGTAACGCAATGGCGTATTTCGGATTCAGACTAAAATTGTGCACACATGTAGGTAGACTATGACCTAAATTCAAGTTCTACTAATGCAAAAGTGAAGTAACGAATACCGTCCAAAAACTCTATTGGGGTTCGCTTCCAGTTAGTTCCATTGCTGGATGCAGCAGCATACAATATTTATTTTAAAATACTACGCTATCTGACCTCCACAAGCCAGTTACAATGGTATGACTGGTTGCCAGACGTTTGGGCTCCTAACTTCCCGAAGATTGTCAAACAGACGTTTGACAATCCGCCTGTCATTTGTAGATACAATGACGGAACTAACGCCTTAACATGCTTTCTGAGGCACGGCGGGATATATTAATAATATGAATAGCCCAGCCATGTGTGTCAAAATATCAATCGATTTGAACCTACAGCAACTACATAAAGGCAAATAAAAACGAAAGATTATAATCGTCCTTACCTAGCAAATTCCTTTTCTGGTGGATACATTTCATCCAATACAGAACACTGGTAAACTAACTCCACGATGGTGTGGACGGCCATGATGGCCATCACGCAGCGGCACACCACCGCAAATGCCTTGCTGAGGGGCTGGCCCAGCGCCCAGGCCGTCGCTGAACCCATGAACACGAGGTAGTAGATACCAGACGTTACGCTTGGACGCATTATACCGGATAACATTATCAGGATCAAGCATAAATATTTCCCTGAAAACAAAAATGAGTTAATAAATATTTGGAATACAAATAAGAATAGATTCACAATAGGGGATCGGACAAAAAAAACTAATTAGTCCGTCAGATAGATTTCCAAAAAATATTGACCACATATTTTTTCTTTTATCACGTAAACAAAAAATGAAGACGATACAGTGCTTCGAAAACTCGTGTGACGTCATATGATAGTACATTTTGTACCTTCAAGTGACGTTTCAAGCCCCACTCCATGATCTTCGTCAATTTTTATTAATTTGATAAAACAAAAAACACGTATCCAATATTTTTTGATAATCTAACTGACGGACTAAACAGAATTATATTTTTTTGAGTCAGTCTGATCCCCTATTGCCCAAGAGGCCTATACCCAGCAGTGGATGAAGTCGGGCTGTGATGATGATTATGAAGAATAGAACCATTAATATCAGTAAGTTAAGTAATAAAAAAGTAACGGAGCTTATTTCCCGCTATAAAGTGTGGATAAAAGAGTGATACGATATCCAACCACCGCTGCACCGCAGTCGCCATTACTGAATTTTTTTGGTGCTTTGGTGGAATCAGATCAGGCAAGGCAAAGACAAAGTCAACATCTTCCTGCCCTTATCCCATTCCATTCTTCCCTGTTAGACGTTAAGGTGGCATTTACTCCTTTCTCAATCATATCATTCCTCACACAATCCATCCATCTTTTCTTTGGCCTTCCTCTCCCTCTCCATTCATCGATATTTATATCCATCACTTTTTTAGTCACTTGCGTCACTTTTTTTGTTGCATGCAAGCCAAAGACAAACTGAAGATCGAAAAGAAGTTTATTTAGTTCTTTACCTGCACTTGTCACAAGGGGATAACGCTGATATTTCGTTTCTTGTTGCTGCGCTGGATCTGCTGACGGGCCTATTAGCAATCTTTTGACTACGTAATACACTAGCAGCGACGATATGGTGTTTATAACCTGAAATTAATGTAACAATTAATTATTAAGTATACATTTGATAAAACCATTTTTCAAACCAAAACAAAATGTCCGAAGAACACGAAAGAAAGTAAAGAAAGAACTCAAACTAAATCAAAAGTGTGGGAGGTACCTCCGTACCTAAGTACAGTTCGAAGCCCCAAAACATAAAATTCCCATCAACTTAATACTATTTTACACAAATAAATTACAATGCCTGAAAATCCAAAGAGTTCCCCAGCGGTTCCCAAACTTTTTTTTCTGGTAAGTAGACCACTTTCAAAATTTTCTGCTTTTTTTCAAAGCCCGAAAAGAAAAACAAGAAAGGAATATTATTTTTTTGCGCTATCTGTCAGGATTGCATGAGAACCGTAGCTCCAATTTACACTTGATTCATAAATAAAGTTCATATTTACCTCGGGCAGCATATAATGGATGGCCTTAAATGGATCTATATCAGAATAAGACACAAAGCCTAGATTTTGGCCTATGAGTCTGATGATAGGATATTCCACGAGCAGGGAGCCGTAAGGAGCCACCGATGCCAGCATTGTGTGCCATGCGATGTGCAGCAACAACAGCAGGATTGATAGCACCACATTTAATAACAAACAGTTGCCGCGCCATCCTGGAAATGAAAAGGTTTGTTGTATTTGTATTGCCCACTATGTTCATAATCTGCTTTAGTAGCTACCAAAATATAAAATAAATCAATCTTTATGGAGATTCAAAATAGGTATTGCAATATAAATAGGTACGCTGTTTTTTTATTTATTAAAAACTTAACAGTATTTTGGCGAATAATAAATTATAAAATAAACGTTCGCGTCTGTGTGTGTGATATGATAAACAAACGCGATTATAGGGTGAAAATCAGACAGGCTGCGTTTTATCGTGGGTGGTTCACATTTACCGATTTTTGTCTATAGAAAAAAAAATACCTAGCCATAATGGGTAGATTATTGGTGGTTATTGATACGTTTAGTAGCATCAATTAGGGCATGCAATATCGCAAGGTTCTCAATTCCGGAACTGAGTTCCGATACTGGAGGTCTGATTCCGGAATTCCGGAACTGGTTCCGGAACTGGTAAATTTTTAAAGTTTGTTTCAAATCAAACAAGATTTATAATTATATCAGCCTTTTAATGATTTTCAGTAACAAATTAAACATATTTGGTCATCTTTCTCAATTATTACTCTAATTAAACATTTTAAAACCGTAAAATCAACAAGGTTTATAAATCACGCAATAGAATTAAACATTAGTAATGTTAATAAAAAACATACGATATTTTATAAACAACATATTGAGATATTGTACCGTATGGTGTCGGATGTAAAGAATAGCACCATCCCATATCTTCCCGTGGGTGTCGTAAGAGGCGACTAAGGGACTGGGACCAGAGGTTGGGCAGCGGCGTTCTCTGTGCCTTTGTAGCAACCATACTGCGATCGCCAACCCGCCTGCCAAGTGTGGCGATTATGGCAAACCCCCTCTAATAAATTAGAGCGCATGACAGAAATGACCCCTAGTACCCGGCAGCCGTCTAACGTCGACTACGGTAGCGGACGAGGCAACAGCGTGGCAAGGAGTGCTAAGAATCACCGGAAGAGATCCGGCTACCCCAAAACATACCGACGACTTGTCCTGGCGACATATATTCCGAAAAGGCTTTAGTACCGTAGACCACCATACATACGCTGCGGCAGGTTATACAGAAGACCGAAGAGTATAACCTGCCTCTAGTTTAGCGTCTGTAGACTACGAGAAAGCCTTCGATTCGATCGAGATTTGGGCTGTACTGGTCTCTCCAACGGTGCCAAATCGACTACCGGTACATCGCGGTGTTTGTAAAAAACGCTACCATGTGACATGTCAGTCCGACTTCAGAACCAGACCTCGGAACCTATCCTTCTGCAGCGCGGTGTGAGACGGGAGACGTCATAAATCTCTGAAACTGTTCACCGCAGCACTGTAGGATGTCTTCAAGGTTCTAGATTGGAGAGGTCACCTTCGGTTTGCCGACAATATAGTGGTCATAGCGGAGACCATGGAAGACCTCAGTACAATGCTCGATGACCTCAGTAGAGCTTCCGAAAGAGTGGGTCTTAAAATGAACATAGACAAAACCAAGGTTATGTTGAATGTTCATGTAACACCCACTCCTATCAAGATCGGAGACTCTACACTCGAAGTTGTGGACGATTATGTCTACCTGAGACAGACCTACCTAACTGGACCGTCCAGTTGGGTAGGTCTAACTTCGAGAAAGAGGTCAATTCGGGATTTTCGGGGTTCGGGAATTTTTGCGGTGTCTTTTCCGATGGGGCCGAAAAGTTCTGGAGTGGCGACCACAAACGGGAAGACGTTGGGAATTGACTTTGGGAAAGGTATCGTCCTCTGCTTGTGCAAAGAAGACTTGCGGATTGTGTTATTAGGGGATCACACCTGCTAATAGTAATCTTCTTTGTTTAATACGACTTCGCAAGTTCATCGCAAGTTTAGAACTCCCAAAGAAGTTTCTTGAGCATAAACTGTAACGTGATATCAGCTGTATGCTGTAAAGTATAGTGTAAAGCGTCGCGCAAAAAATAATAATCAAAATATCAAAAAATTATGAATATCGGAATTCCGGTATTACTCCTCTCAATTCCGGAATTGAAATATCAGGAAAATTGTTACGGAATTCCGGAATTGCGAGATTCCGGAATTCCGGAATGCATGCCCTAGCATCAATTACCTTCTTGAATTTGACGAGGATGTAAAACGACAGCTTGTAGTAAATTATGAATAGGTAACTTAGCAACAAGCACGCCTTCGTACGCTACATTACAACTTCCAGGCAAGATAAGGCACTGGTGCATGGTGTAACTAGACCCCGATACGGGTGCGCCAAAGTTCACCTAAAATTTCAACTCCGATAATTGGAAATCCGAAAATGTTCTTCCTAACATTTTTCATCCTAACAATCGCAATTCCTAACTTCTCTGTCTCTAATGTTTTAATTCCGAAGCATTCGACTTCATAATGTCTGTAGCAATAAACATCTATTACACTATTATTTGTTTTCCTATATTTTCTCAACATAACCATCTTTTACACTATTATTCAAAGTCATATCTTTTTTTTTTGTGTATATTACTTTTTATTCATAATAATCAGTATTATAAAAGGTCCCATTAAAATAGGTGGACAAAATTTTAGAAATCATTCAGACCGCTAAAATAAGGACAATAGCAAAAAAAAAATATAAGAATAAGAAATAAAATATGTACCTACTTTTATAGGATGAGTTTGTTCTAGAGTGCCGGCAATTTATTATTTTAAGTCAAAATAAAATCACTTTATATTTAGTGTTTTTTTTTTGTTTAGATGTCTTTAGTTAGGCTTACTAAACGCTGTGTTAAAATTTGTCCACCTATTTTAATGGGACCTTATATACTATGCAAAGATATCCATAGGTTAGGTTAGGTTAGAACTGTGACCAACTACGCGCGAGCCGAGCGAGCGAAGCGAGCGGTGCCGCGGGAGCGGCCGGCGAGCGCTACCTCGAAATTGGTCGCGAAATTTTTCTAAGTATTTTTTTTTCATAGTGCCCCCAAGACGACACTCTGACCTGAATTTCATTCATTTATTTTATTTCAAGACAAAAATCAGTGAAACGACCTTTAATCATTCTAAACAGTTGTATGAGTGAAAATATTATGGTAATTATGTTTAGGAATAAAAGCGTTAGGATAAAAAACAGTAGGAGTTTAAATATATTTACACTAATGATATTATGAATTCCAATTTTCGGAAACATGAGTGTTATGAACATCGTCTTTAGGACTACAAATAGTATGAATGAAAACTTTAGGATGAAAAATTTTAGGAAGAGTGATCATTCGGATTACAAATCGTTAGGAAGAACAATTTCGGATAAAGAACTTTAGGTGAGCCAATATGGACCCCCCCGATACAGATTTCTACGATATTTGTTCTAATAAAATAATATGCTAAGACTCGCTAGTCCTACGTGATATGTGCCTGAGATCTAGAACTTTTTGGTCCTTTTATTATGGTGTGTAGAACAAATCCATCTAGACTTTTGACTGGCCCAAGTCGACTTGGTAAAATGTGTATCACGATTATTCACGATATTAGAAGGCGACGAAAATATTTTGAAAGTAATTAGTTGCAAAAAGGATGGGAAATCATCAAAAGACTTCTCTCGCTCTGGGCGGTGCAGAAGGGAGTGTCAGACTCTTACTGACTAAAACCCATCCGTGTTCCTTCTAATTCCCTTTTGTTCTTTTTTTTTAAAAACATTGCCCCGCACTAGGAATTTCTCCTGTATCGTGGGTGCTTTTACAAACATTTAAACTCACATACACAAATAGGTACCCAGACCCGGAACAACCATCTGTAGGCCATACGATTTTTTGTTCTATGCGGGTATGGAACCCGCGACACGCAGCGCAGCAGTCCAATCGCGCAGCCACTGCGACAAACGTGTTGTCAAATTTTTTTCGCGTCTGGCAGAACTCCGCAACCCTGACAGTTTTGTGACCACCCTACAATGATATTCTAGTAAACAGATATGTTATAAGCGCGCAATCGTGAAGACTCGAAAACGACCCAATTGGGTCGTATTGTCTTTAGTCTGAATCATGCATGGCGACGAGTGACACGCTACTACGAATTACGGTACAAATTGTAATAATGCCATCTTGCGTGTTCAGAAAGTGTACCAATTACGATAACAAAGTTAATAAAAAACACGGGATCTCATACCACATGTAAAATACACAATATACTTCGATTTATTAATATTTTTCATTTATTTTCCTAATATTCTGATACATGGAGGTTAGAAAAAAAGAAAGAGATGGGAAATACATTTTGTAGTGAGAACGACAAGGACGCGTGCACTCCAAACATAGAATAAAAATACAGATGCGAATATTGAAAAAGGTGAGATATCTGTGCGGGACGTTCGATTGGGCATTAAAGTCATCGTTACCCGTTACCCCAGAGTTCTGCTTTCCTTTATTCTAACCTTGTATTATTTAATCATTATAGTTTACTTTATGACAACAGCGAATTTAAACTATACATATATTGTCTTTTCTTCGTTAAGGTTTCCAAGTATTTCCAACCAATGAGGTCCGGCTACAAGAATCTTTGAATCCCGAAATAAAAAAACTCTATAAGAGGCAGAAAAGAAATAACTTGAGTCTTTTCGAAGGTGGATGATTGTTTTTATTACAAAATAAATATTTTGTTTCTTTTACATTGCGTTTTATTTCTCACCTTACCTAGCCTCCTACCCTACCCTTATAGGTAACGTTTTAGTTTTTATAGGTACAAACCTCGTGTACAAATTTAATACACTCGGTTTGTACCTTCTGTCTCGTTAAATTTGTTAGTCTATGATCCCAACATGCGGTGATTGGTGGTCAGAATAATGTTTGTTTACATTCAAGCGCAATTGACAACACTATCTGTCTCTTTTTTTCTTATTGGTTTTATCGAGCTATCTCTTTTGTATCATTTTGACATGTAGTGTGGAATGTAGATGAATGAAAAGTGTGTATGTGTGCTACCGCTGCGGCACGGAACACTTTTTTCGGTGGTTTTGTAAGTGCATAACATATCTGTTTATTTGAATATCATTGCCACCCTAGCAGTGTTTTATTATGCATTAAGTTTAACAGTTTCTCACCTTTGAATGTTTTGCTGTCCGGTATACTTATGAGTGGTGCTAATAAAAACAGCAGGAGGTATATTACTGAGATGCCGAACGGTCGGAGTGCTATGCCTGTAAAAGAATGCAAAATATTCATTAGGAAAACAATTCATTCAACATCAGGAGATATCAGTAATTGCAATAATAAATTATTTCTTTGGTGAGTTTAGTCGACCCTACGTCGGAGGTAAGGGTAACATTGGACCTTGAGATGGTATAGCAATATACGAAGTTTCAATAAAATAAGATGTAAGCCTAGCTTACGTCTACTACTTTTATTACCATTATTACCACTGGCATTCCCGAAGAGTTAAGCGGATGGATACCTTATAGTATCGGGAATCGAACCCGGGACCTCACGCTCAGCAGTCGCGCTTATGACCACTAGACCAATGAGGCAGATTTAGCTTTAGTTGAAATTACAATCATCTGAAATCCTTGATTTTTTTTATTTGCAAGCCACAATGTAGGTTACAAAAAGTTAATAAAAAAAAGTTAAAGTAAAGTTAGGTGTTACAAAAAGATTTACAGCTAAGAAAGAACAATATTATGGACCCTGATAAAAGCTTAGGAACATCAATACCTATACATAATATGTATTATTCAAATTCATGCAGATCGATAAATAACCATTTCTAATTATAGTACCTTTACAATTATAGAATAATTAGTGACATACTTCAATTATAGATATAGTAGTAAGTACAAGTAGTAACATAAAGCAAACTCATTATATTATATCCAGTAATGTATTACTGAGATCTATAGTAGTTTAGTAGTTCGAAGTGTGTATCTGTGCTTCTGGATCCCGGTCATCATAGCTCCTGAACAGATGAACCGATTTTTATTGAGTTTTTTCTTTGTTTGACAGGTATATTAATCTTATGATTAATTTAGTGTTATGTTTCAAGAAAATCTGGTTGCCGTTTGAATACCATCATCTGTTTCCTAGCTAATGAAGAGATATAGTTCATGAAAAATACGTCTCAAGTGAATTATTTTTGGAAGGCACCACCAATCAAAATAAACAACGGAAATAAACACAGAGCCCTCAACAGATAAATTGAATGCACGAAAAAATTAAACCGAAAAATGGAAACGTGAAAATAACGAAACACGAAAGGAAAGTCAATAAAGGGAAAGTCGTAGACACTATAAATCACAGGCACAAGGCGCCGCCACCGCGCCGCGTCGGCTCGCAATAGGACGTTCAGATTTCCAGAATTGTTTTAGTTAGGCACTCTAGGCTACGTAGGCGTTTTATGTCAACTTCTAATAAATATTTTACTCATACTCACTTCAGATTACCCAGAATTATTGAGAAATTGTATCAAGTTGTTGCTTATGTAATCATTTTGTTTTTGCTTAGTGGTAAAGACTTTTCATGTAATATCTACTTAAAATTATTAGTAATTTATTAGTCTTATTTATAATTAATAGAGCACAATTTGACCTTAATAAAGGGTCGATTTTTTAAACATAATTTTATTGATGAATACCTATATACCTATTTTATTTACAATGTAAACACGTTTATTCGTGTTATATTCCCAAAATAAATCAAAATAGTTTTAAAATTATTTTTGTTACAATATTTTATCCCTTTTAACTTATTTTTATACTTAATGGGTTTACTCCAATTAACTTATATAAAAGTTTGACCTTATTTTTTACTGCTCGGAAAATCCACCTCTGAAATTCGAATGAGTATTACCAGCAGGTAAACGTGACATTGAACTGCTTTGGTATTTTAATTGTAGTTCCCTATTACAGAGTTGTTTAAAACTGTTTCAAGAAATATGGGAACCTGTGCTAGTGGAGGACTTCTAGTTTTTACCTGACTACGATAAAGCACAAGAGAAGGGTTATGATTTTGCTCGGCATGTATGTCAGATTTATGCTATGTGACGTCATATTAAATAGGATATAATAGCAGATTTTCACTGTAGGGATCAGAATGGTGGGTTTTGAAAAAGATGGATAAGAAATGATTGCATGTAGCGGAGATGAGAATGTTGCGATGGATGTGCGGAGTGACAAGAATGGATAAAGTAAGGAATGCGTATATTAGAGGAAGTTTGAAAGATTCGCCTGTTACAGAAAAATTTAAAGGAAGTCGTCTATCTTGGTATAGTCATGTAATGAGGAGGGATGACACGCATGTGGCTAAACAAGTGATGGATATAAATGTCGATAAATGGAGAGGGAGAGGAAGGCCAAAGAAAAGATGGATGGATTTGGACTTTTACGTATTTGTTGGTCACTTCTTTTCTAGACATAGTAATTACAAGTCTTTCACGCAGCAACTTGATTATTTTTCGAATCTTCTGCGCTTAGGCCGCAAACAGTGAATACAATAAAAATATATATTAGACCCATTAAATCATCCCATTTACAAACAGATAGGGAGTCGTGAAAAGCTAATAACGAAAGAGGAGAACACAATTTGGCTGGGCTCCGTTTGTTATGGCGGGCGGCCCCAAATGCCACAGTAACATTTAGAATTTGTTCCACTTCGTTTTATACCCTGCCCTATTTCCTCTCGCGTCCTACCACTGTCATAAAACCATGCTTAATATTGTCTTATGTTTATACATAAGCTGGGATTCGCTATCAAAATAGAATGGCGTAATGGCGGTAGCAACCACCATTTCCAATTCGTATAAACAACTAATCAATAACGTTAGAATTTAATGGAATGGATGAGTTATCAAATGGATACTGAAGATAAATCAGCAGTTCCGATAAAAATTAAATATTGACTTTAAATTATGTTACGCATACTCATACATACAGTTAGTTTGCATAGCAATATTTGTGTCAAAAAAAAAAAAACGCCGGCCTAGTGCGAGTCGGACACGCACCGTTCCGTAGTAACACCAACCATTTATCGGAACTAAAATATTTATAACGCTCGAAGCATCGAGATAATAATAATATTCCACAACTATCACACAACGCCATCTAGTCCCAAGCTAAGCAGAGCTTGTGTTATGGGTACTAGACAACTGATAAACATACTTATATATTTCTAAATACATACATATTATAGATAAATTACACCCAGACACAGAACAAATGATCGTGCTCATCACACAAACATTTGTCCTGGGTGGGAATCGAACCCACGACCTCCGGCATAGCAGTTAGGGTCACTAACCACTAGACCAACAGGCCAGCAAAGCGAGATATAAGTACTAACGTACTAGAGAAGACACCGTAAATTCCTACTTTGTCTCGTTCAACTGCGGCGATCGCGCCGCACCGTCGCCGAAGAAAACGTGTATGTGCCGTGATTTACATGGCGCTTAAGACCGGAAACTGAACTAATTTACTACTTTTCTTTAACTTGTGGTAAATTAGTTACGGTTTAGACGAATTGTTATTATTTTAGCGCTGCAGCGAACTAAAGATTCAAATTACGAAATAGGACAATTCAGTTATTTGACGTAGCTTCTCTAGTACGTTAGTACTTATATCTCGATGGCTCGAAGCCACGAATGCATGGGTCAATTCACTCTCAACAGTTAAACAATATTTGTTATGTATATTAATGAAATGCGAAGTTAATACTACTGAATTTCAGGAGTCAAATATTCCCAAAACTCAAAAGCTCTTATTCAATCTAATATTTGTTGAAAGTTTTACCTGCTGCAAACCGAATTATAAAATAACATAACATCACGCCTATAATCCCCGAAGGATGAGGCAGACGAGTACCCATTTGTACACCCACATTTTGCCAGTTATGTTTAAGTCCCTTGTAACCAGGGCCCAAGCCATCAACCGGGCACAAATCCAGGCTCCGTGACTGCTATTGAGAAAGTTATGATGGAAAACACTAACGATAACACTTTGGTCGACCTGGGTATCGACCAGGACCTCATGCACAGTTGTCGTGCTTCTGAGTCTGACCACTAGACCAATGAGGCAGCCGAACCAACAAACCGTTTTTTCCACAATTTTCCACCTTTTTTTTTCCACCAATCAATTTTTTCAATTTATAATTTTTTCAATTTATAATTTTTTTTTTCAATTTTTTTTTCAATTTTTCACCTTTTTTTTTTAGAAATTAAAGGGCACAATTTTTACAGCTTTAGAAGCGTATATCTCATCAACTATGTCTGTAAAAAGTATTTGAGGAAACTTGATAAAAGAAAAATTAAGACTCGATACTCATAGTCACTCAGTTATTAGGTACAAATAGCCTAAAAAAAAGTAAAAAACTAAAACCCGACTACGACAAAAAAAACGACTCTGAAAAAGTATGAAACAAGATTTTCAGGATAGAACAAAAAGAAAAGCCGTAGTCACACGGTATTAAAGTGTTTAGGTTGGTACCTATAACGTGTGACTACGGCTTTTCTTTTTGTTCTATCCTGAAAATCTTGTTTCATACTTTTTCAGAGTCGTTTTTTTTGTCGTAGTCGGGTTTTAGTTTTTTACTTTTTTTTATTTAAACAATTTTGGTGTTAAATATTTTTTTTTACTCTTGACTTTTTGTCCGCTAGAGGGCGTGATTTTAAATTTGAGCAATATTTTGGAAATGTACAAGTGAGGCCCTTTCAAATGATACCAAACACGACGTATTTGTCTCCATTTTTATTTTTTAAGCCATACTTTTTGTCCGCTAGAGGGCGCCAAATCGCTTTTTGTGACACGTCACGTAGCCTATGTTCAGCGGAAAATTAAGATGGTTCTAACGATACCTCATACGTCGAGTTCCGATAAGTAGATTAGAAGCTATGAGGGAACAGATGAAGATACACACATACATACATACAAACATACATACATACATACAAACATACATACATACATAGCCAGTCAAAATCATAACCCTCCTTTGGCTTTGCCGTAGTCGGGTAATAAATATACAGGGTGGAAGAGACACCGACGTTAAAACGGTTAGCACTCATTTAGTACTCGTGACTTTGGATTCTGATTTCAAAATCACCACGAGGTATCGAGCCACTTACAAACACATTAAATTTTATGACTTGAAAGCCCGACACTTTACCCTAATTGATGACGAAACGATATTTCTTATTTTAAATTTATTGTAAAGCAATATTCGACTTCTTAGAAAGGCATAACAAATTCGTTATTTAAGGAGCCAGTGTTTTATGAAGCCTGATTTTCGGACATCCCATTTTTATTGCAAAACCTTACAGAAATGATCTATTGAATGCAAGTTTTCGTATCCCCATTTAGCTACCAAGTCTAGTTTCTGAGTGAGAATTTTTTGAAAATCGTCGTTTTTCCGTCCGGATATATACTAAGAAAAACATTAATTACGCTTAAACTAAGCGTGATACGAAATAATGATGTTAGGTACATTGATGGCGCATCTTATGCCGAGTATTTTAGTCCATAAATGAACCCCGCACCATTGTTAGATCGAGATTTATACGGGTTTTTCGGTTTTTAGTTTTTCTTAATTTTCTCGAAAATTCCGCCGTTTCGGGAAAAGTTATCTTTACAGAAATAATTTTATTTACTTCCCCAATACACCACATAATTATGACATCCCAAATCGATGGAAGTCAGAAGTTATTCCAATTTAACTATTTTTGTTAGGTTTGTCAATTTTTTAATCCTAATTTTGTGGATACATTTTTTCGTAAAAGTAAAAGTTCCGTAGTCAGAATGAAAAACAGAACGTGAGCCAGTTTAAAATTTGATTTGGTTTTTTTTTTGTTTTAAAATTTTGTTTTTTTTTTATATCTTCTGACTTCCATGGATTTGTCCGCCAAAAGTGTTTCATCTTCAATCAGTAATTCTCTTAATTTATCAAGTCTAGAATCATGTAATCGAATCAGTTTTTTCAAATTTGATGTGATTTTAAAGTAAAACAAATAAGATGTGGGTGGCGCTAAGTTTCAGTGCTGTTAGCGCCATAATAGAAACGGGACGAGATACAAGTGTCGACTGGCATGCCAAATGTTTTAAAGAAACACTAAAGTTTTCGATTTCTTAGCGCAACTCACAATAGGAGACGCACATCTGGTTGGAATATACCCGGCCGCAAGTACCTAGATGGACCCTTAAAACTATGGAGACGTTTTTACAAAAAACTGCAATAAAAAAGAAATGTTGTGAAAGTGTCGGACGATGGGCCAAGCGTGGGGATTTGGGGATTGAAGGGTTTCGGGAGATGATGCAAGGACAGTTGATTTGAGACCGCAGAAGGTCCCGGGCGCCGAGATTAGCAGAACTAAGTCAGGGTTACGTAATAAAGTCCTAGTACGTCCTAGATAGGCTCGTGAAGTTAGGGTGGCCTTTGGTAAGTCGCATATTTCAGTGGAGTATCGTAAGAGAGCGATTAACATTTAATAAAATAAATATAAGTAATAGCAGTTAGTCTAATTAAAGTCAGTGAGGAGACGTGTAAGGAGAAAGCTGAGACTGAGGCGAAACTGGTATGTAATATTACAGTATTCTGTAAGTGAAATACAGACTAATCTTTTTTAATAAACACCCGGTAAGCTCCATAGTACTCGTAGCAGTTTGGCGGTAACGCCGAGAAGCTGTTAATAATCATTTATTTCAGCATGATGGAGCAACTGCTTATAATATATCATCACCATGTATATTATTATCTCATGTGTTATGAGTTCATACTCTGGGGAAACCGATTGTAATACTACTATGATTTAGGAAAAACGAAAATTTGATCAGCCTGGGGTAATTTAGGAACAGTCACATACTGTTACCTTTAATCTCTTAGTTTCTTTTCTATTTTGTACTTACAAAATCTGCTCCGATATTATTATTCTTTATATGGGATCTATGTAGCACCATTAATACGCTCATTATTTTCTGAAATTGATGCCCATTATATCTCGATATTGCTTCATTGTTAGAATGCAAATACCAAGATCTATAAAATAAATATAGGCTCTTAGAATAATCCATCATCTCGGGTAATAGCCATAAGCTTGGTATTTATCGGTATTTGAGAAAATATGATGGAAAATATGAGATATAACAATTAAGTTAGGTAAGGGTTGGTAAATAACTAGGTAGCTACTGTAAAAATTGTGAAAGTTTGGATGACCATCTGACTCTTCGCCTAACTTCCGCAATCTACCGTTAGTACGTGAGAAGAATTCTGCTAACAGGGACGTAATAAAAAATAACAAGCTAAATTAGGTACCTCGCCTTAAAAAGATGTAACAGCGAATATAACTATAGGGTAACAACATAGTTTGATTGAAGACACACCCTATAAACCTTCTACATGCAATTCAATATCAAAATATTAATGAATTTTTAATGAGAACCGACATGCATGTCATGCGAATGTTTTGTCACGGCTACAAAATGTAAATAAACAATCATTAATTTCATTAATAATAGTTTTACTGTCTAATAACTATGCATAATGCAGATAACAACGCGTTTATAATGCTTTGATGATACATAACTCAGTCACGAGCAAACACACTTGGCAAAGTTCAAACGCGAATATCTGAGTTGTTCCGGTCTGATCCCCCAAACCGATCCACTGCCAATATTTTTCTTTTGTTTATTCCTTTCTGATCCCCTGTAATTTATCATTCCGTTCTGATCCCCTTTTTGACACAAGTACAAGTGAAGTACATTCAACCGAAAAACAGTTGTTAATGGAAAAATAATCAGTTTTTATTTCTATAACTTACAATTGTACGATCATCCCACAAACTACCAGGAGAACAGAAGTAGGAAGGAGGTATTGGAATCTTTAAATAAAATCAATATTATTTCTTTCTAAAACCATGAACTTTTTTTGTTGGAGATAGGAAACCAGTACAGTAAAGTCCCACAAACTTAAAAAAAAGAAAAAAAAGTGAAAAAAAAAAAAAAAACTTTACTTAACAAACAGACTTAACTATAAAGGCATAATATAGATTTGATTTGAAGATTCCAATTTTCAATACCTCCTTCCTACTTCTGTTCTCCTGGTAGTTTGTGGGACTTTACTATAAAGGCATAATATAGATTTGATTTGAAGATTCCAATTTCCAATACCTTTTTTTTTTTTTTTTTTTTTTGGTGGGTGGAAAATCATCGAATGACCCCCCCCGCTCTTGGGCAGAGCGAAGGGGAGTGTCAGACTTCTACTGACTAAAAACCGAACCCATGTTCCTTCTGTGCCCTTGTGCCGAGGCCACGTCATCTAGTACTAAAATCCGCGGCCCCGACGGGCGTCGGCCCTTGCGGGCCCCTCCTTGCTGACATCTCTTTGAGGCGCGCGTGGAACACGAACGCGCCGCCGACACGGTCTGTTGCCGTCATGACCACGGCCGGACGGCGAGCTAGCCCATTACTCACCGTCCACAGGCCCGCGTCTACGGTGGCCGGAAGCCATCACGTGGCCCCCGACGCCCGGAGCGCCTTCCGCGCCTTCCGCGGCGGCTGGGACGTTGAGAGGTTCGCTCCCTCTCTCGTTCCGCCACCTCCTTCGCTAGCATCACTGCTTCGCAGAAGGAGGCGACGGCGTCCCATTCCTCCTCGCCCCGGACCATGGCTTGCACCAGGGCCGGACGCGAGAGGTCGCCGCCGCCGATCGCCGCTACGAATTTCCAATACCTCCTTTCTACTTCTGTTCTCCTGGTAGTTTGTGGGACTTTACTACCTATTTTTTTTTTTTTTAATCTAATAAAACCTGTACAAATATTTTGTTGCCGACTGTCCTAAAAATGTGTCAGGGTATCCGATTCTTTTACGGGGGATCAGACCGGAATAGAAAATAAATTATAATAAAACGGATCCCCTAGGGTATCAGTTTTAGGGGATCAGACCGGAATAACTCGAATATCTCATGAAATAAAGATTGTTACTTTGAGATATGAGGATACTTTTACAATATGGGTTCCAAATATAAGTTTCGTTACGTAGCATGAAAATAGAATCAATACACAAGGAGAAAATTTCTTCTAAACGTTGCTAAGTGTACACATTGATGCTGCTGACAGTACTCTTGTTATTACTTTAGATAAGCGCATCAGCACCAGTAGCACACGTTTTATTAAATAAGTTTGTAACTAGTTCCAATAATAGATAATATTTTCGACTAGCTCTAGATGATAAGTGAAAACCTATGTTACAAGTAAAATAATAATATGTTACGTTTGCCCCCTTTTTAAAGGGGGTTATCTCCACCGATCCCGGGATCCGATTTGATGTAACACGGATCCCGGCGATTTGTCTCCCTCCACGGATCCCGGGATCCGTTTCTACAAAAAAATTAATTAAATTTTGTCTCCACGGATCCCGGGATCCGTGGCTACAAGAAATAAAAAATAAAAATGTAGAAACGGAACCCGCGTACAGAGTTAAGAAGTTAAGCATGATATTTTTCGAAACTGGTTTTCTTGTTTTATTTTTTATTTCTTGTAGCCACGGATCCCGGGATCCGTGGAGAGTTTTTTTTTTTGTAGTAACGGATCCCGGGATCCGTGGAGACAAATTCCCGGGATCCGTGTTACATCAAATCGGATCTCGGGATCGGTGGAGACAACCCTTTTTAAAGTAACGATGCAGATTCCCTATAACTGCGAAACCTAACGGGTCCTGTTTTTTTCCTTTTGGGGTACGTAAACTTAAAAAGCAAAGATGTTTGAAAAAAAAAATAAGTATGTCACTGGACTTTCAATAATATTTGTTGGTAAATATTGACGAATGGTTATCTAATCAACATCGACATAGTTGGCGAAAGATTATAACTATTTATAACACAAGTACCACGAATACAAGTAAATCGTATATTTTGCGACTTCTATTTCATCAATAAAGTTCAAAACTAAGTAAAATAACTAACTGTTGCCCGCTAACTTTGCAGTTTCATTTTTTTGCACGGAAGCCTAATTCTTTTCCTAAAATAAAAGTCATCAGCAATGTGCCAGAAATCCCATCAAAATCGGTCCAGCTGTTTAAGAAATTAACCGGAAAAGAACAAAAAAAATTATGAGGAACGGAAAGCCAAGGAAATTATGGCTGGATTGTGAGGAATGGTATGAGAGCAGGGGCAAGATGATAATGCCCGTATTTACTTTGATATGCATTCAGCTATTCAAAATAGACACTTTAATTGTATGTATTTGAAGATATTAATTATAAGTACAAGATATTGTTTAGATTTATATCAACATCAAAATCAAAAGTCATTTATTCAAACTAGGCTGATAAATCAGCACTTTTCGAACGTCAAAAATTAACTTTACTTTACTATTTTCATTTTTATAAGACAGTCCCCCAAAACGCCCACCCATCGACACTTCCTAGTGTTTAGCTGGAAAGAAGAAGTGGCGGAACAAACTTCCCAGCACACATCTGTCTGTTAGGTTGGTTAGAAGAACCAGACTCGATACAATAGCAAGGTGTCAGTTTTAAGATTTACTACAGACACTATCAGTCTATCAGTAATAAACAAAAGTATCTAACAATAAACAATCTATACTAATTAGAGGTAAAGTTTGTGTATTTGTTAAATTGTAAGGGGTAAGACTGCAGCGGGCCGCGGCTGCCTTTAGGTGGCTCTTGCCCAATCTGGGGGGGCCAAACGCCTCCTGCCGTAGGCTGTATGCGGGGATCGTGCGGTCCATGGCCCTTTACGGGGCCCCGGTGTGGGCGCGAGCCGTGAAGAAGCGGGCAGTCCACTACTTGAACGCGCCCCAAAAGGTCATGGCCGTAAGGCTAGTCCGCGGGTACCGCACGATCTCCCGCGAGGCGGCGAATCTCCTAGCCGGATTGCCGCCGTGGGATCTGGAGGCGATAGTCCTCGCGCGCCTACATGAGTGGCGCGCGGAGGCGTTACACCGGGGGGTCACTCTGCTGCCGCGGCACATTGCTGCGCGGCGGACAGACCTCCGGTGCGATCTCATGGCGGCATGGAGACAGCGACTGTCGCAACCCCGTGCAGGGCACGCCACGATAGTGGCGGTAAGTCCCCTCTTTGAGGAGTGGCTAGAGAGGAGCCACGGCGCCCTCACCTTCCGTCTGACGCAGGTCCTCACCGGACACGGATGTTTCGGGAGGTACCTGCACCGAATCAGGCGGGAGGAAACGCCCGGATGCTTCCATTGCGAGGATCGACCGGAGGACACGGTGGAGCACACTGTGGAGGTGTGCCCTGCTTGGGCGGAGCCCCGCCGTGTTCTCGTAGCGGCGATCGGCGGCGGCGACCTCTCGCGCCCGGCCCTGGTGCAAGCCATGGTCCGGGGTGAGGAGGAATGGGACGCCGTCGCCTCCTTCTGCGAAGCAGTGATGCTAGCGAAGGAGGTGGCGGAACGAGAGAGGGAGAGAACCTCTCAACGTCCCAGCCGCCGCGGAAGGCGCGGAAGGCGCTCCGGGCGTCGGGGGCCACGTGATGGCTTCCGGCCACCGTAGACGCAGGCCTGTGGACGGTGAGTAATGGGCTAGCTCGCCGTCCGGCCGTCGTCATGACGGCAACAGACCGTGTCGGCGGCGCGTTCGTGTTCCACGCGCGCCTCAAAGAGATGTCAGCAAGGAGGGGCCCGCAAGGGCCGACGCCCGTCGGGGCCGTGGATTTTTGTACTAGATGACGTGGCCTCGGCGCAAGGGCAAAGAAGGAACATGGGTTCGGTTTTTAGTCAGTAGAAGTCTGACACTCCCCTTCGCTCTGCCCAAGAGCGGGGGGGGGGTCATTTGATGATTTTCCACCCACAAAAAAAAAAAAGGGGTAATCTCGGGATCTACTGAACCGATTTTAAAAATTCTTTCACCAATAGAAAGCCACATTATTGCTGAGTGTCATAGGCTACTTTTTATCCCTGTATTCCCACGGGAACGGGATTTACGCGGGTGAAACCGCGGGACGTCTGCTAGTGTAAAATAAAATAATAAATACATTTTTTTTTTTTTTTTTAAATGAGCTTGCTCTTGACCTCAATCTTGCCCTAAGGGCAGAGATGATGTCGACGATGGAACGAGCTTACCCAGAAGAAGCCTGTTTACTCGCGACTTAAATAGATTAGGGTTATATGAACTCGGAAAAACCGATGCAGGCAGGGAATTCCAGTTCTTGGCTGTGCGCATAATAAAGGACTTGGCAAAGCGCTTCGTTCGAATGTGTGGAACATCGACTAGGTATCGGTGGTAACCTGCAGTACGTCTAGTCTCCCGATGGAAGAAGGGAGATGGTGGAATCAGCTCGTGGAGCTCCTGCGCACACTCTCCGAAGTACAGTCTGTAGAAGACCGACAGACATGCGACTTTGCGACGGTGGGCCAGGCTGTGTAGCTTGACAACCAGCTAATCGTCACCATTTAGCCTCCTGGCTCTGCGCTCTACAGAGTCAAGTGTGGCAAGTTGGTATTTGGCTGAGCCATCCCAAAGGTGACAGCAATACTCCATGCCGGACCGGACTTGAGCTTTATATAATACTAAGGCCCAGATTCACAGACCACACTTTGACTTTACTAAGTAAAGTATGATTTTTAGGGTTCCGTACCTCAAAAGGAAAAAACGGAACCCTTATAGGATCACTTTGTTGTCCGTCTGTCCGTCCGTCCGTCTGTCAAGACCCTTTTTCTCAGGAACGCGTGGAGGTATGAAGCTGAAATTTATATCAATTACTCAGGTCTACTGTCCCTTGAAGCTGTGAAAAAATCAAACTTCTAAGCCAACGCAATCAAAAGATACAGCAATTTAAGCTGCATATTTTGAAACTCGCAAGTACTCGCAAGGGAATCAAAACCTAAAGGGTACTTCCAGTCGACCTAGAATCTTGAAATTTGGCATGAAGCAACGTTTTATAGCACACATAAAGGAAAAATTCCGAAAACCTTAAATTTTTAGTTACATTACAAAATATATATTTTTTAATAATTTTAAACTTACTACCCATTTCCTCATAAACGCGTAGAGGTATTAAATTGAAATTCATACCAAATACTCAGGTCTATAATACCTTTAAGCTGTAACAAAATCAAACTTCTATGTCAACGCAATTAAAAGAAACAGCAATTTAAGCTGCATATTTTGAAACTCGCAAGTACTCGCAAGGGAATCAAAACCTAAAGGGTACTTCTAGTCGACCTAGAATCTTGAAATTTGGCATGAAGCAACGTTTTATAGCACACATAAAGGAAAAATTCCGAAAACCTTAAATTTTTAGTTACATTACAAAATATATATTTTTTAAAAGGATTACTTAAACGATAAAGAGATCTTTGTCTTAAATTTATGCTCCTCCATCTTTCTCCATTGTAATGTTATGAATTTCATTTTGCAATAAAAATACCATAGTTATGACTCGATTGTCGTAATGAACGAACTTTGTAAACCTTGCAGGTTTGTACGGAACCCTCGGTGCGCGAGTCCGACTCGCACTTGGCCGGTTTTTTGGAAAGTAAATAACAGCTTGACAGGACTAAGAAATATATTTTTGCGTGAAAGTAGATCTTTCTATCAAAGTAAAGTCAAAGTGTGGTCTGTGAATCTGGGCCTAAGAAATATATTTTTGCGTGAAAGTAGATCTTTCCATCAAAGTAAAGTCAAAGTGTGGTCTTTGAATCTGGGCCTAAAAGCTGTCCAGGCTTGAAGTACCGCTTAACCTTGTTTAGGATGCCCAGCTTTTTTGCCGCAGTTTGAGCCTTCGACTCGATGTAGGCGCCGAAGTTCAGATTCGCGCTCAACTTCGTGCCAAGAAGCTCGAGACTGTATAACATAACAGTAAACTAATTTTGGAGAAAGAACATATGTATAATTAGGTATCCTTTGAGAATGTTTTATTAAGAACTTTAAGTTCTCCGCGTTAACACTCATAAACACGTTGTTGTTACCTACTTGTCGTAATATGGTATAAGCGATGTGTCATACATACAGTATTGACTTTGTTACAATCATTTACTGTTCTGTTCAAGTTTTTCTAAAATATTTAACCAGTTATGTACATTATCTAGTCTAACTTTTGTCAAATAAACGAAATAAGAACACGTTTATGTAGAAAACAACTTCTATACCTTGGTATATACGCGGGGCTATACAGGGCGATTTTTTAAATTAGAAATTATTTGGTAAAATAAAAAAAAACAGTTTCCCAAAATCATAATTTTAAGTCGCTTGTAATGTGAGAGACGGTGGGCAGGATAAAAACCATCTCAGAAGTGTTCCACATTTCTAAGTAAGGAACGTAAAAATCTGACACATTCCACGAGAATCCAAACATTTGGTGCATCATTTTCCGGTCGTTGTTCGTCTGATTCATGATTAGTCATTAATTATCATATACACGGTATATTTGAAGACGATTGACTAGCAAATATGGCAAATTGGTCTTGTAAAATACGTTTAATTTGAGATCATTTTCATAATTCGGCTCTCTCGTGATAAAAAAATATGAACAATCCTGTATAGGTAAAAATTCCATGAGTGTTCGTCTACAAAATAAAAATTCGCGTGGTACCTATTCTACCTATCGATATATCCTATCATCATCATAATTTCATCCGAAAGACGTTCACGGCTGGACATAGGCCTCCCCCAAGTGCCCCCCCACATTGACCGGTCCCGTACATCCCGCATCCAGAATCGATCTATGCTCGAAGTTTGAAGTGAGCTACCTCTATAGGTAACGAAAAGTTCTCTTAGAACCAGCCATGTAGAGCTCTAACAATTGTTATTATCTTGGTCTACAGAAACAGACGTGCGGTTCATTGGCCACAAATACCGAATAACCTTGACAACTCCATGTTTTACGTGGGCATCAAATACTATAAAATATTCCTAATTAGACCGTGTTAAAAGCCGAGATAGCGGCCGTAATCGATATGATGAGACTGTTAGTAGAGTTCTTCATTAAAAATAATATAAAATTTTGTTTATAACCTGTTGCAAATCTATAGAGGACCCATGAATATGGGGCCCACCTTAATTTAGTAGTACCAACGACACATTTATTAGACCATAAACTCTAAATAAATTGTTCCAGTAAAAAAACTTAATTATTGTTTTTGTGAAACCATTAACAAAACTTGTTTTTGAGGCAGTTATATTATTTTAGTAACATACCACTTATCCACAAGGAATAAGACAGTGGTTTCAAAATGCTAGCACATAAAACTTTAATAACACGCATTATTATTAAACAAACGGTTTCCATAGAACAATGGTACAGGAAACTGTGTCGCGGCTACTGAGTGACGCTATGGGAGAAAAACGTGTTTCCTAATATAACTCCAAACAGTGATGACGAAGTTTATTACGTTTACGTAGACATAGATAAACGTTATACCTGTAAGTTTACTACACGCAAATTAGTGATAATAGTTCATTAACGAAAAACGTGTATCACTTCGGCTATGAAATCATTGTTCTATGAACTCACTGAAATCTGTCAAAATGTGTTTACATTGAATCATTAAACTCGAGCTTCGATATTGTGTTAGTGCTACAGTACGTACAGTTTTGCTGACACAAATAGGTAGAAGCCAAGTTAAAAATAAGACTGGAAATATAAACACGGAGAACATTCAGATTTCATGCAAATACAATTATGTACACGATGTGAGTATAGGTAACTACTTTATCTATAAGTAGTCTCACTATCATTATTATAGTGTTTTCGGTAAACATTTGCCATGCCGTACGCATTTATATACCTAAAAGCAAATATAATTATTATAAATCAATAAAAATATCCTCCTGCAGCGGAATGTCGGAATGTATCATCCATACTAATATTATAAATGCGAAAGTAAATCTGTCTGTCTGTTACTCAATCACGCCTAAACTACTGAACCAATTTGCATGAAATTTGGTATGGAGATATTTTGATACCCGAGAAAGGACATAGACTACTTTTTAATAAAAAAAAAAAATTAAAAAAAAACTATTCAAGGGGTTGAAAGGGGGGTACGAAAATATTACTTTTGGTCGCGATAACCGGCATCGGTATAGCGATAACCGACATGTCCGCGCGGTTGAAACCGCGAGAATTGATTTGGAATCAATTCCAAAGTTTTATGTACTTAGTGCTATTTCCAATGAAAAATACTGAAAACTACTTAGAGCAATTAAATAAACACAGTGTCTTAAAGCCAGTATATTGTTAACGGACTCCAAAAACAGAAGGTTATTTATGTTTAGAATTTGGTAGAAAAGAACATGCGCCACGCAGTGCTGACAGTTTATTTTATGTTTCTTTAGAAATTTTATTTTTTTTATTTTCAAGTATTGAACCAAAAACCGGTTCCAGTTACAATGCACTGAAAAGGTTAAACCTTTTAATTACAAAAGTCGATTGTATTGATGAGATCACTGTTAATGTAGGTTTGCACTTGCTAGTTAACCAGTTGAACTGTGGCGTGACCTTGTGAATCAGACGTTCCGATATGGCCATGCTTTAGGTACCTACCAACGCCGGGCGCCAAACATGTTGCTCAACTACGTGACTACTAAACTAACACCGGTTAATAAACAAAGGTAGACCTTTATTATTGTCGTTAGCGTTACCTTCCTTAAAATAATGCGGAGATAAATACTCCCAAGTTGAACGTAAAAATACTGCTTCAGTTGCTATGAATGCCGTGCAAACGATAACCCCAAATGACATCATCTACTAATTAAATACATAATTTACGAGAGTCCTGTTTATTTAAATTTAAATGTTTATAAATAATAGCTGTTCTAATAACTTATATTTCAAACGGATGATAGCGAACAAAGTATAAAATGATATCATAATAATTTAATCAAATAAATGAGAAGACCGTACTTATATGAAAATCAGTATGTGGATGAATTATTCAGTGCTGTACCTGGTCCTTCCTTATTACATTACATACGGTCTACAAACTCAGGTCTGGCACCAACACGACACAAACTGCGTGGGGGATTACAATTGCTTTATTTTGCAACACCTAGGATGATATAACAGGAAATTCATCATCATCATTCTCCTGTCCTTGTCCTAATTTATTTGGAGTGTGTTGAGAGTTCTACTTTGCATTACCATGTAATAATGCAACAGGAAACAAGATGTTCTCGCTCCACATTCCTTCGTTTTACTAACGGGAACTTTCAGCCTCAATTTAATTTCTTTTTAACTTTTTATTACTGAAATCTTTACACTGATCTGCCACTTTTAGACTTCCTCTTACGAGTCTTACGTACTAATTCCTTATTACCCGACTGCGGCGAAGCCCAAAAGGAGGGTTATGTGTTTGACGTGTATGTATGTATGTAAGTATGTATACGTTTGTATGTATGTCCGTTTCTTTGTTCCCTCATAACTCATAAACGGATGAACCGATTTGAATGAAATATACGTCATTAGATTCGTCTTGATGCCGCGAGTTTTCATTAAAATTAAAAAACAAAGAAAAATTGCAGATTTTGGGGGCCAAATCGCGGAGTTCAAAAATTTTTTTTTTTCCAATATCATCAAGTAGGATATCAAAATAAAGGGTTTTAAAAGGAGATTACAAAAATATACAACACTTATATGTTTAAAAGAAATTCAAAGTGGAAAATTCTATAAACAAGCACAAAAGTTAAATCATCTGCGAAGAATTTTAATTTTACGCGACCGACGAAAAACAAACACAAAAGAACTAAAAAGCTGGAAATAAAAAAAGTAAGTATGTAGTTAAAAAACTAGGTACTTTTTTTTTATCTGTCACGTTACACCACACGACCCCCTTAGCAATCACTGCCACAAGCAACAAAACATTTCATTCATATCTTTTGTTGCCCAACATTATGATTCATACGATTTGTACAAGTCAGCAGGTGCATTATGGTTTTCTAAATCTTCCCTTTGAATGTGGGAGTTGCATTTGCATATTATATGGTTCTCGTGCTTTGCAGTTATTTCAACGTACATACCAGTGTCTATTAAATGCTTAACACTCCCAATCTATTTCGCCATCGCTTTGTACGAGTGAACCGAAATACCGTAAGCCGGAGCAGACTGGAAGGCATATCAACAAGATAATGATATAACAGGAAATTGTGCGCGAAAATATTAAAACTATCCCAAAAATCTTTTCTTTCTATATCTGTTCGTATTTATAGAAAGAGTACTTAATAAATATAATTTGAGTAAGCATGTATTACTAATGTGTTAATCATCATTATGAAATGAATGCATTCTAAAGAACAATGGCAGAAAAATAGTTGACAAAAATTATAGCGTCTAGAAATATCTTAAATATAAAATGAGTTAGATTATTTTTCTATGATTTTTAAAATAAAAACATTTTATTTTTAAGGTATTGTTTAGAAAACATACATTTTTGGGACTATCAAATGACTTTTACACTATCCAAGTGTTGCCAATTACTATATTTATTCAATTTTCATGTAAACTTGTAAAACCACCAAAATAACACAAATACAACATAATTATATTGTTGAAATAACTATACTATCAGTACTAATAAAAGTGTTTTATTTTTTAAAAATGTTTCTTAAAAATAATTTCTTGAAATAGTTAAACATTTTCGCAATCTTAATGATTAATCGCGCTGGAGCAGTCGGGACGTTTTAGTAATAATCTATGTAACAATTATATTTAATGTTATCACCAGCTTAAATGAAATGTCAATGTCACGTCACAAAGCGCGGCCTGTCACTGATGCTCCTGCGCTTTTCGTGTCGGTTGTGTTCGTATTATTTTCTATTTTATTACTTCTCTTTGACTTGAATTGCTTACTCACTCAAACGTCCCGGCCGCTTCGGCGACGTTTTTCATTATGATAGCAACAGAAAACCACTGAACATATGAATTTCTTTGTGACATAAGACATAACTTAAAAAAGTTCAAACCTATTTTTTTTTTTTTTGGAGCCCTTTCAGGACATAATTCTTGAACAAAGTTACTCAGGGGCTGAAGCTTAACATTTTAAGATATTTTTGACATGTAGACACTACCATTTCTTCTCAACTATTTTAATGTATGAAAGGCTGCCATTGTTCTTTCAGCAGGGTTCTACGGGTTGGACTCGCTAAATTTATAGCAAAACCTCATTACTGCAACATTCACACTAATTAAAGTATATCAGGACAGATTTATAGTATTAGTGTTTCTGTTAATTAAAAGAAGCCACCGCCCAATTTATTATAATATTCTGTGAATGTTAGGTCCTGTTGTTTCATGGAATTAGATTTTGTTTTTAATATGGTTAAGTGCTGTACGAGGTGAGCTTGTATCATGTGTAATTAAAATAGCAGGGGATATGACAGGGCAGTCCAGTGCGTGTACTGAAACGCGATTGTCCATCAGGGTGTGTACTGTTACTCTTTCGAGCACGGTTAATTGTTCTGTAGTTTATGGAAACTTTGCAACTAATTCCCAATTTTTCCTTAAAGTATTTGGTTTTATAACAGCACCACATTGATGAAACCATATTGAATTAGCATCTTAAAATTACAGACAGGACAATGATGATTCATTTAATTCTAGAGGTCAACGATAAAACTGTCTGGCGTATTTAGCAGGTTAGAGGTGAGCTAGAATTATTCAATAATACTTTTTCACACCTTCATGGTAATTTATAGCGTATGGGCAAAATAAATGGTTTATCGACAACGGAAATTAGGGAAGCGAGTGATGAAAGAACGAATTGTATATTTACAGCATATTATGGTAGTTGATAACCGTGTCGTGCACGATAACGGCAGGTTATCACGACTTGTATTCTTTGCGAAAATGTACCGGGAACCAATTTGATTTACAAAAGGGTAGAGAGGTTTAATTAATGGCATTTTATGAAGGCGGGTGTGGCCCATTAGCTGTGCAAACATGGCTGGCTCACGACATCCTCTAATATGTACACCGAACATTACTTGCTTACTATGATAACGTGCACTCGAATTTAACTCTTTATTTTAGTATAAGTAGTAGCACTTTATCAGTGCATTTCCTGCGTATCACTAGTGACACAGTTATACATAGAATCATGCCTGGCCTATATTTATACCATAAAAACAGTAAACTCAGATATACGGCTAATTGCTGGGAAAGGCTATTAATTTCATAAACAATGGAAGTGTAGCCTTGTTGTTGAGGTTAACTGAGACCACAAAATTCGGCATTAGATTGAGTTAACCCAACTAGAGTATGCTCAGTGTAATGGCATGCAAAAAGGTGTGTCTTGTCCGAAAAATATGGCTATATTTAATAATGACTAGCTGATGCCCGCGGTTTCAACCGCGCGGATGTTGGTTATCGCTACCGATGCCGGTTATCGCGACCAAAAGTAATATTTTCGTACCCCCCTTTCAACCCCTTGAATAAAGTTACTTTCTCGGGTATCAAAATATCTCCATATTTACCAAATTTCATGCAAATTGGTTCAGTAGTTTAGGCGTGATTGAGTAACAGACAGACAGAGTTACTTTCGCATTTATAATATTAGTATGGATTTTAATAAGTAGGAACTAAACGAATAAAATATTGGTTTGTTATTTACATAATACGAGTAAATAACACAGACTAGACCGCGAGAACTGTTTGACCGTAATCTAAACGTATATATTGACTAAAACTATATAGGTATACATATTTGTAATGTGCTCGCTAAGACCTTTCATTTGATATCAAACAATATTTTATGATTATCTCAATTTAATATTTTTGAGGTAAGTTTTTGACATTTAAATTCCGTCATAATTAGAATTTATAAAATTTGTATAGCCTATGTCACCCGGGCTATTCTTACAAATCTATTGACATCATTTATTAAAATTCGTTCAGTGGTTTAGGCGCTACGGTGGAACATACATACATACATACATAGACTGCCAAAATCATTACCCTTCCTTTTGGCTTTGCCGTAGTCGGGTAAAAATGAAACTGCAATCAACGTAAATGTAATCATTTCGATGTATGCACAGTGCGGGTGTTAATGAGAGCAATGCTGCCCTTGCGCAACAGCACTAACATGTTAAACCGTTGACCTTTAACTCCTTCACAATTTGTGCGGTTTACTTATTTTAACATTTATTAACGTAATGAATGATAAAATCACATTAGTTTCGAGGAAAAGCGCGTGTTTGGTGCGTGCAAATATGATATAATAGGCGGAGGTGCAAACAGAGGGTCGAGCAGGTAATGCTCCACATTGGCGGATTTATAGGCCATGAGGGAATTAGGGTCAGGACTTGTGTCCTTTACGACTATGACACGCATTTGCTTTTACACATTTTCATGGACACATGACTGGTAGTATGTGCGTGGAAAAAAATTAAACCAGTTTTATATGCCAAAGAAATTGTAGTAAAGAGCAAGATGTCAAAAAAGAACACACTCTATTTTCCCAAATCACGTTTAATAAATGTTTATCCAAATGCTAATGTTTATGTTTATGCAAATTTAGGCTGCTTTAGATATAAATGCTCAGCTTGAGGTTTATATCAGGATGGAACTAGCAACAGCACCTGACCGACTGATTGATTTATTCTGATCGTCGATGACGTTTTGAGAGCGAATTCATGATTGTACGGTAGTCCAACAACCATGAATGGTGATACCTTACCTATTTATTTTAGAAGTTTGATATCACTCTGCACATGCGGGCTAATAGGTACAACAATGATTTAGAGTAGGAATTTCTAATATTGCTAGTGAGCGTAGTTCAACAAACCTAACCAAGGTCGAACCACCGAAGTGTGATTTTAGGTAGCTATGCGTTCAATTCTTGGAGTTGCGCGATGCAAATCTCATGCAAATATTGTAACACATCTATTAAAGGGTCCATTGACAAGGCCACGACAAGTCGGTCAACGGGTCATAGTACGAATCGTGAGGACGCACCCAGAACTAACCGGCGCGCCCAGCCGGCGGGAGGGAGGATATGAGGACGTTACTCCTTCCCGCAATGCGACGATGCGTACCTCAATGATTACAAGCTACTAAATCTAAACTAACTACGATCTGGGGAAATCGGACTTCTAAATTAGCAGGTTTGTATTCTAGGTCAAAAAACATTCCTGGTCATTTCCCTGTAAGTCGTAAAGCGAATGTTTATTGAGCCGTATCTGTGGCCGTTATAAAAAGTCCTAATCTACTATTTATCGGGCGCAACAGTGACGTAAGATTTATTTTGGCAGTTCGTATGCAGAAGTGAATAAAATACATAATATTATAGGCGCGGCGATACACGACACGCGGTGCCGCCACGCCGGCCGGCCGGTTCCGGAGCATTGCGTCACGTGTGCCATCACAAAAATGTTGCTTGATTCGTGATCTTTTTTTTCCCAAAAAAAACTGTTATTAGACAATAATTTGATCGCAAACTAAATGTTCTAGTATTTATAACGTATTAACGTTCTTAATTAAAGCTGCAAATCAATCTTCTGTTAGAAACTTTAAAATTTCGCCAATTATTTTTCCTTCTTCCCCACCCAAACCAGTTATTCATGACTCAAAACTACAATGAAGATAATACAGATACCTTTTTATTTTTCAAGACTGTGATGTAAGTGCGTGCTAAGTAAAAATACTAAACTCTTCATTTTTTCTTATAAATTGGAACATATTAAGTATTGTCCAATATATCAAAATATGGACATGTACAAGCTGAGCAAATCTTGAAACTACTAGTCAAAAAAAGCCTACAAAAGTAGTTAAAAAGCATCTTTGTAAACAAAAATAGTTCTGGTACAGGCTACTGTTGGTTGAATGTGGATGTTATTGATTTGAATTATAAATATTCCATTTATAATCATTTCTTTACACACAGAATAACGGATTTGTTACTACAAACACTGCTTTATGACATGTTTAAACATCAATTTATGTATGTAGCAGGTTATTAATCATTACTAAGTTTAAACAACATGTATGAATATTAATATAATAAGTTTATTTGTACATAAAGTAGTTTATTAGTAGTTAGTCATCATTTCTCCTTTAGCAGGTCTGCTGGCAGAAATTTCTAAAGAAATAAGCAGTACACACGGCTACACATCAAGCTATACAAAACCAGTTAATCTTGGCCTCACTTTACTAGATCTTTTCGCACAATGAACGATCAGATTATACTGGTTTTGTATAGCTTGATGTGTAGCCATGTGTACCTTTGTACTCAATTATTATTTTATATTATTTTATGTTAATTTCCTGTGATGTCTTCTGTGTGTACATAAATTGTTAAATAAAGATAACAGAAAGTACATAGCAATAAATGAAGTGCCAAATCTTTTACTTACTTGTCAGCAGACTGAGAGGCAGCAACAGCCGCACCATCACCACAACTAAGTAGAATTTGGACATCTTGATCACTGCAAACCAGAAACAAGCATATTTATATTAATTTAATAAAACACATAACCCTCCTTTTGGGCTTCGCCACAGTGGGGTAAAAAATAACACATCCTACTTGGAGGGCTATAACCTATTTTAGGCTGTCTGATAGCAACACTATTAAAATGTATGTATGTAAATGTACTGTACAATTCATGTACTGTACCACTTAGTAATGTTTATTATTTTTTTCCAAGGAATAAGAAAAGGGTATTATAGTTATTGGCCCTTAAAAAAAGAAATGCAACATATTGTTTTGAATTGTGTGATGCCTCATCACATAATTTTTTCTTCATATTAGAAAATCAATTTAAACCAAATAAACAAAATATAAATAATTAAATACTTAATCTAATTACACTACCAAGTTTATCGATAAGTACCTACTTGCATTTCTTCATAATTAACTAGCTAGCCCTAAATATAATCTTGTAATGTATTGATACTTCTTACTGTAAACAAAAATAGTAAATAACAACGATTCCTCAGTAGATAAACACTTCCAGAAAATATTTACACTCGTTCTATATACAATTAAGTAGAAGACAGATTTACTATTTTATTTTGGGTAGCCGAATAACGAACGATTACTTGGATATTTTCTGCTTACCTTTTCTTTAAAAGTTCAGCAAATTGTCATGACATTTCAAATAATCACACTTTTAACTTAAGTCAAAATTTAATTCACTTTTTACTAATAAATTCGTCCATTTACACATTTTACGACATAATTTTATTTCTTGAAACAAAAACACGACCACACACTTCACCAACAATTCACTGACACTTCAAAAATTTGCATTTGACAATGACAGGACAGCAACCCTGCAAAAATCCAGGGAAACAAAAGTGTTACCAAACATATATGTCAAAATATACTATTTTATTAAAAAAAACCTCAATTATATGAGTTCTAATAATTAATTACATAAACATAACAACAAAATATAAACTAAAATAAAAACATACTAACTACTAGTAACTACTTTACATCTATTTTATTTGCCGTAAAAGTATATAGTATATCACGTTGACGACACGGTTGGCGCAGTGGCTGAGCGATTGGACTGCTGCGCTGCGTGTCGCGGGTTCGATCCCCGCACGGAACAAATATTTGTATGGCCTACAGATAGTTGTTCTGGGTCTGGGTATTTGTGTATGTGAGTTTAAATGTTTGTAAACGCACCCACGATACAGGAGAAATTCCTAGTGTGGGGCAACGTTTTTTTTTTAAAAAAATAAATAAATAAATATGATCCCGACCGATTTCGGCCACAGCGACTTGGATCTGTCTACTAAGAGCATCGCTGGTGTGCTCTCTGGTGACTGACATAGCCAATTTTTACCGTGAAAGTGCGTTCACATTCACTGCAGGTCAGCACCCCTCCGACGTAATAGTATTGGATGGCCGCGGGTGGTCGGGCCTTAAGCTCGTCACGTTTAGCATGGAGCTCTTCTCTACGTCGCCTTTCAAACTCAAACACCTTAGTGCTCAGTTGCTCACGGTATGCCTCCACAGTGACCGGTCCGCTGCCATTGCCTCTCATTGTGACGTGTCTAGGTCACATCGTTTCATGTGGCGCTTATGCACATCAGTTCTTTGTACCGAAGGAGTTGGCCGCCTTGTTTCCGCTTGCCATCCTGCAGTTCTGAGTAGAAGATGTGCTTTCCACTCTGTCGTCAGACATTCGGGAGACATGGCCAGCCCATCGCAACTGGCGCCGCATTATATAGGCCTCTATGCCGCCGACATTAGCTCGCCGTAGTACTTCCGTCTTACGAACACGGTCCGACCAGTGGATGTTCAAAATGTCCCGTAGGCATTTCAGATGGAATCTATCTAAGGTGCGAATCTTTCGACCACGTGTGATTGATGCAGAGACAGCCGTGGTTACTACCTCCGAATTTGATAGGTTAAGCCTTTTTTAGGACACCTTTTCTAGTCCCCTCCCCGGACCGGGGGAAGAGGGCCTCTCTAAATATAGCTGCTTCGTCACCCAGGGAGCTGCCGAATTGCACTGTTAACCCAATGCAGCGCAAAACGACCATCTTTCCTGAGCCGCCTGCATGCAGACATCAGACAAAGCCTAGTTGGCATCACAACCAGACCTCTCTACCTCTGTCTATCGCTGCAGGACCTTCGTTCAAATTGGAGTCCGTTGTCAGAGCCAAGTCGTTTGCGCAGGAGATATTAAAGTGCACACCGCCACAATCGGCAAGAGGCAGGAACGTCCCTAAGCGTCAGCGAAACCCCTGACGCGGGCCTGGGGGTTGTAGGATGACAATTATCAACCACCCAGATGATCCCTTAGTCGCCTTTTACGACACCTAATGGGAAGAGATGGGATGGTGCTATTCTTTGTGTCCGGACACCACACGGAATTTTAATTATTTTAATTCAGCCAATAGGACAAGTCAACATTTGCATGGGATAATAATATATTTGTCAATAGAAATGAGTATTTAATGATGGCCATAAAGTAACTTTTATCGAAATACGCTGTTGTTAAACTTGTTAATATGTTTTTAATGATTGTTAAGTCGTTCTCCTCTTTTCAATGCACATGGCTTTTATTTTTTAGCCGTTCTTGGCAAAGTTAAGTTGGAGAAAATTAAACGTTTAGTTTTATTTTGAATATTACCTAGATGTGGAATAGTACTTTTCTCACAAAATACCTACCATAATGGTAGATTTTGTCTCCGTTTAGAGATGCGTGGCTCTGTTTTATACTCACAGTATTACTATTAAAAATATTGGAAATTTTAATAAATATATATAATTTTCTTTTCGCAACGTTTTTATGATTAGGAGTTAATAAAAAAATTAAGCAATTTTTCGCTTATAAGAAAATGTATTTATCTGAATCAGGTATTTTTGTAAAGTTCGATTTTTGACATAGCTACACACCACTAGACTGAATTTATTTTTATTGCGAATTAATGGCGTAGCCAGGTGAGTTTTCTTGTTTATTTCTTATTTCGTAGTGTTCCATGGCTTTCAATTGTTTTGTCTAAATGTTTTTCATCGAGCAAAATATTTAATCTTCTATAAAGTCAAAATTTTTCCAGCTAATCCGTTTTTATTACACGAAAAACCAATATTACGAGTAATGAACACGTATTGGATTTGTTCCGAATTTATTCGCTAGGATCATTCATTGTCATCACTTTCACTTTTCACACGATTTGCTATAATAGTGGTTCTAGTGTGCATCGAGGCTCTGTCGCCATGGATGAGTGAGTTCCCCGATAATTTTCCCCGTATTTGGTTGTTTCATTGTGTATATTTATGACAAGGTTACTCATATCCTCGCAAATGAGATGAGATCGCAAATAAAATGTGACAATCATTGTTCGTGATTGTTCTGTGTCGGTAAACAAACGGCTACTTTAATAAAATATTCATGAAGTTTTATTTGTTTGTAGCACCATGTCGACCCTAACGAAAATGACCCGCACGGTTAAAAAACTGGAGGTGCCCAGACCCCTGAAATCTACGACCAGTTCCGCACACAACCGCAACTCTGTGTTGGACGTCAAAATAAACTCTGGTAAGAATCTTAAGAGATGAGTCTGCTCATAATCTGTTTACAAACTTTCATTTAATTAGTTACAATAAAAATTCTAGTGGAACACAAACATTTATCCACCTAAGTCATGTATGACATCATGACATGTTGTCCAATCCAAGAAAAAGGTATAACAATTTTTTTTTATAATTTGTATAGACTTCATTATTTATTTGTTTGGTGTCCCTATGTTTTGAATTTTTTACACTGAATTGCTGCTAATGCTCTTGTTATTATGACTGTTTTGATTACATGCAACAGTTAGGATATGTGAGTATTCTCAGCATCATCATCACCGCTTGGTAAAGTAAGTAATAGTAAAATCATGTCTGTAGTGAGACTTTATGTACCTACTACTTTATATTTTTATATGGTTAGTGTTAGGCCTTAAAACTTGCATTACCAAACCTGCATAATAATAATTTCTAAAATTTTATGATTTGGGTGTAAACATTCAATTTAATGAACACAAAAACAAATCACAAGCTCATCTAAAAACTATTTAATTGGTGTTAAATTAAATCGAAAATGATAAAATCAAATTAATAAAAGTACATAGAAGCGCCAACAATATTATTATGGCATTAAATTAAACTGCATATAACTACTTTCATTTGGATATATCTAGTAGGTAGTTAGTCTCAGGACATTACTTCTCATTTTCTACATGATGTAGATTATTAGACTAGCACCGCAAGGTTACTGACCCCCGCATTGGTATAAACACTAAATATACATGTTGCCAACTCGCTAATAATTTTCTAACAGCAAATTTTGTTCCTTACATTTTATTTCTAGATGCAAGTTAGTGCAAATTACAGTGCGATCAAATTATCTTGGCAGGTCTGAACTTCGTGCAGGTCATTTTGTTACAACTAATGTATAAAAGTGTTAAGATATTTATTTTATTTGTATTTCTCACTGTTTAAATTAGATATTTTCTGATCGTTTAAGTATTGGTTTATCTGGCAATAACAGTTTTCTTCACAAGTTTACATGCGTAAAAGTTCGCAGAGCCTATGTTCAGACCTGCCAAGATAATTTGATTGCACTGTCTATGTATGGTTATAAATTAATATTTATTTATAAATAATAGCTGAACCCGCGCATGCATTGCAATGCGTTTTTCCAACCTACCTATCTACTACCCTACCTACCTACCTACTACCCTACCTACCTACCTACTACCCTACCTACTACCCTACCTACCTACCTACTACCCTACCTACCTACCTACTACCCTACCTACCTACCTACTACCATACCTAAAAAAAAAAAAATCCTATGTCCTTCTCCTGGTTCTTAGCTACCTCCCTACCAATTTTCAGCTAAATCCGTCCAGCCATTCTTGAGTTAGTTATAAATGGTGTAACTAACACGACTTTCTTTTATATATCGACGCAAGAAAGCGATCTTGTAGTATCTCGAAAAGTTGAACTTTACACCAGAGCCAAAAAACTATTTCAAAAATTCATAACTCGTAAACTAGCTGAATCAGAGTGGTCATTTTTGGAACACTTATTTCTTATAATGAAATTTATCAGATGGCAATAATGATAGCATTCTCAAGTTAGTCTAACATGCGTTTTATACTAGTTACAGCAATTGGTATTTCAATTTGAAGCAGCAATTTTGCTGTATCTTGGTAGTTGTAACATACGGCTTGTGCCGTATGTTACAGTTCTACCAAGATACAGCAATAGGCAAGCGAAATAGGTTTAAAATATTAAAAAATACTTGTAGCGTTTTTGATGTATCTATGTATAACTTAAAAATAGTTGATTTTATGGTATTTACAGCATTTTGAAGTATCTTTTGATAAAAAAGTTTAGAAAAAGTCAACGACGTATCAAAAAAAAAAACACATCGTAGGAAAACGTTGATCAGACCGTCTGACGCAGTATTTTTTTCTTATTTCAATGATGCAATAGAAAAAATGCCATTTTTCGAGATACGACAAAATCGCTTTCCAGCGTCGATAATAGGGGATCGGACAAAAAAAAACTAATTTGTCCGTCAGATAGATTTCCAAAAATTATTGGACACGTATTTTTTCTTTTTTCACATAAACTTAAAATGAAGACGATACAGTGCTTCGAAAACTCGTGTGACGTCATATGATAGTACATTTTGACGACACAAGTGACGTTTCAAGCCCCACTCCAAGATCTTTGACGCGTTTTATCTTCGTCATTTTTTATTGATTTGATAAAACAAAAAACACGTATTCAATATTGTTCGATAATCTAACTTACGGACTAAACAGAATCATATTATTTTGACCCAGTCCGATCCCCTTCTCGTGAAGTTTTGTTGTTATGGTATTTAGTTTATTTGAATGTTTTTGTTTATAAATTTTGATGTTATGACTTTTTGATACTAGTTAAAAATTCAATATTCATTTGAAAAACAATAAATAATACACAGATGATACTTGTTGTATTACCAGTGTATTATTTAACGTTATTGCACCTTGTATAATATTTCCAGGATTATGTAATTCAAATCATTACTTGTTAAAATGCTTTTGTCCTCACCTAATAGAATATCAATAAAAAGGCACCAGGCATAACACACGTCATTATGTATCGTGTGCCGCTAGTTTTTGCCATAAACGGAAGTTTGTGATAAACTACCCACAAAATCATATCAAAGGAGATTCCATTTAACTTATCCAAACAAGCAAGCAAAATACTATTAATTGTTGCCACTCAGTGTCAACTGCATTACTGTAAATATTAAATTAAAATCAAATGCTCAGACACTTGCGCCTCAATTTCAGCACCCAACATGTCATAATTTTACTGTACAGTTACTTAAACTAAAATATGAATATAATTACCGCCTTTTTTCATGCAATTTGTTTCTTTTTTGCAGTTGATGACCTCATAGTGTTGACAGAAGCGGTGGCGTACCAAATGATGCAGGGTAACTATGACCGTGCGCTTCAAAGCAATGTGGCCACCATGTACTCTAATCTGAAGCTTTATGGCGCTCAGCTCGAAGCTCTTTACAAGGACTTTCTTGATAGGTTTGTGTACATTAAATAACATTTGAATTTTGTTTGCCTAGCTGGCTTTATTTTGAAGTACTTTTTGAATTTGAAAACCTACTTGGTAAGCATTATTGAAGTAATTTGTTTATATTTCAGATATTTTGTTGTGTTCCGTAATGGTTCACAGGATGAACGATTGGATAAGAAAACTAGACTTCATCTTCTCGAGCTGATTGAGCTGCGCGCCAAACTCTGGCAGGGCTCCGACTACATGAGTCAATATTACAGACATCGCGGCACCCATGCTGAGGTAACGTTTATTTTGTTTTTTTTTTTTCATAATCCAATATTCAAGGCGTGAATCGAACAATTTGTAAATGTGCAATACAAATACTACCTTCCGATGAACGAACAGCTGACCTAGTTAGGTAATAATGCACATCCGCAATGGTATCCTCGTAGCAAATTTTAAGTGTGTGTTGTACGCGGCGCAGCCACTGTTGGTGCCGACGATGGAAGGGTCGGGCTCGGGCGGCTCGGTGTCCCCGACGCTGGCTGCGCCCGCCGAGCCGCCCTCGCTGCTCGGGCCCGGCGAGATCATCAAGCCGTCGGGCAAGTTCCCCAAGCCCACCAAGATCCCTGGCAAGAACTATTCAAAGGACGAAGTTGTCATCAGGAATGCCGACTCTGGGAAAGGTGACGACACATTCCTATTACATTCTGATATAAAATCTATCTAAATGGGGACTTGCATGTTGAATACTTTGCAAGTATTTACCGATAAATCTGGGATATACATATGATGCATGACTGAGGTCGATATTACGCTTATCTTTTCTTAGTATTACTTAGACCAGTTCATACATAATTATGTACTTCAATAGTGCATGGAGATAAGAGGAAGCGAAACTGTAAATTACTTATATACCTCAAATAAATCAAATGCTTAACTTTTATTTCTAAAGCCCATTTGTGGTATCTCTGTCAACATATCCAAGCATCCAATTAAGTAGTACTAAATGTATTGTTTGGTTGGGTTATTATAAAGTGAAGTTCAAACCAAGGAATTTGGGTGGTCGCTACAGGAGAGCCCCCTGGCGGCGTGTCTGAAGTTGTGTTGTGGTGTTACAGTGATGGGTATCAAGGGCAGGAGGGTGCACATGATCGAGGAGCTAAGTGACACGATTATATCGTTTCAGCGAGGTATGAACGCACGGTGCGGGCTGTGAGGCGCTTGCGCATGGTGTGGCGGGTTCTTCCCATGTCCTTTACACTCTCTACCAACAGATCTTTACTATCCATATCTTTAACACATAAATCACCTTAACAATTGTAATAGTTTCAGTCTGAAACTGAATTAAACTCAAGGTTACATTTATTTCCTCTAGCAACATTAATTCGTACTAATTCATAATTGTTTGGGAATGGTTTACATGCGAGTTACTAATTTTCAAAATAATGTAAAATATTTCATATTTCACCGCCTAATAATCGCAACTAGCTATGAGCTTATCAACTCCATAATAAAGACTAATAATGTCGACTTGTGTCAGCTTGTCAGTCACAGGAATGTTGCGTGATTTCAGTGAGTCCCGGTGCAAAGGAGCGTCTCGTCCAGATCACTGGGCCGAACGAGGAGAATGTTAAGTGAGTTATATTTACACAATTTTACGTTTTTTGGTAAGTCATTCTCTAAAGGTTCTGAGATAGCCGACCATTCTCAGAAAGCCGATGGAAAATGCAATGGGGCACTCAACGGGTCGTTCATAGATCATTTAACTGACGATTATGTTCCGATAGTGAGGTCCCTCGTACGTTGCAGCCACGCCAAGCACCTGATCGGCGACACAATCCGGCGCAACGCATCGCCCGTGCGCCTGGAGGCCGACGGGCCGCTGGCCGGCTCGCGTGCCTCGTTGGACTCCACCGGTGACGACGACGTGCCGCGCCCGAGGGAGGTAACGAGCATACACTTATTGATTCCAGCTGTTAGGTTGTGACAGAAATAAATTATTACATTTCTGGATCTGGACATCTAAAACTCAAAGAAGCCATAGACATTTGGGGGTATGAGGAACAGGGTGTAAAGCTCCTCATCCCCCATTGAAAAGGGAGGATCCTCCGACCGGACGGGTGTTGTGTCCGGCGGGCTAACTGCCCGACATATGTAAGTCGGGAACTCCTATATAGGCTTATGTCGCGGATAAAGTTGATAGCGCGATGTAGGATTTTCTGTCGTTCGTTGTTAGTACGCAGGTGTTGCGATAGATGTCGCTAGTCGCCACATCACTCCCCTCCGAGACCGGAGGTCGAAAGCAGGTTAAGTCTTGGCGCTTGTCAGCCAGTGTAAGGTTCCAGTGAGTCGGAACCGGATGCCGCATAGTTCACGGTGAGTCGGAACTGTCTGCGGTGATGCCCCAGTGAGTCGGGGTGATGCTGCATATTAGCTCCAGTGAGTCGGAGTGATGCAGTGCTTGCCGTGATGCCCCAGTGAGTCGGGGTGATGCTGCGTATGCTCCAGTGAGTCGGAGTGTGCAGTGCTGCGTAGTGGCTGGCTGCTGCGTCGACCAGGAGAGAAGGACGTCTCTGCTTGCTCACCGGCCGAAGTGCAGTGTGCTGTGCCAAGTTCGCTGATGAGGCTGGGGGTGATGACCAGGAATGCGCTTCCGCTGCATGCTAGTGGTCAGGATACCCCATGAAGCCGTGGCTGCTGGCTGACGGTATGACTCGCTGCTCGAAGGCGAAGGGGAAGTGATGACGACGTATGAAGTGCTTGCACGAAGGCTGCGCTGACGTTCATGCTCGGGGTCACCAGTTTGGGGGTATGAGGAACAGGGTGTAAAGCTCCTCATCCCCCATTGAAAAGGGAGGATCCTCCGACCGGACGGGTGTTGTGTCCGGCGGGCTAACTGCCCGACATATGTAAGTCGGGAACTCCTATATAGGCTTATGTCGCGGATAAAGTTGATAGCGCGATGTAGGATTTTCTGTCGTTCGTTGTTAGTACGCAGGTGTTGCGATAGATGTCGCTAGTCGCCACAGACAAACGAAACAGTCTGCCACGCTTTAAGCCGTCCGTCCTACAAGTGGTCATAATTTTGTATTTTTATAGAAATCCCCGCACAATGCCCGGGCTCTACTTCATAGCTTCTCGACCAATGATGCCGCCCTGGGGGAGTATAAGTACACGGTTACTTTCGGGCAACATTCCATTAAGATCACGGGCCTTAATTTGGATCTTGTGAAGGTGAGTCATTTTTAAACATCTACGCATGCTACTTGTAAAAATTGGCACATACCAGTATTTGTAGAGTAATAAACACACTGAAGAATCTGAAGCAAATATCCATATAGATTACAGCAATCTCCGTTCGTCATCTCCCTACTTTGAATTCGCATGCTGCAGTTGATTGTTACCGCCCCACCCTGAACAGAGTTTAGATCGCATACTAAATAATATATACCATGATTTGTAGAACTCATGGTTATCTATCGCGCGCACACTTTTACTTCTATAACTTGTGATTTGATGAATTGCAGACTGCGAAGTTAGTGTTAGACGAGTACTTCGAGAGCGCGGGCGCGCTGGAGGCGATGGGCGCGGGCTCGGGAGACTTCTTCACGCTGTCGCAGCGACCTGCCGCCGCGCTGCTGCTGCGGGACGACGCCGCGCTCAACGGCGCCGACGACGACGTGTTCGTCAACGACCAGGACCACGCCGGTAACACGCACGAGCCTCGCTCACTACGAGACCTGTTAACTCACTTTGCTCATTTCTGACAAGCTTTCTCCACATCTTTTGCCAGCAGTAAGCAATATAAGTCTTACCTGGTTCGTTGACAAGCCTCGCGTTTGTGCTCAGGCGCATGTAAATCTACAGAAAAGTATTGATTTAAAGATTAGCTACTGAATGATTTGCTGCCTTTCTAATTACAAAAAAAAAAGTATCTGAAAGTGCCATTTTCTATGAGCGCTATATTTTAAAAGAGCATGAAATAGTAGTTAGTGCCACTGTGCCAGGAGTTTCAATTAAATTTGGAAGCATGAAAAGCACTTATAATAGTGTGCAGTTTCTTAACTGAACGTTAGCCAGATCTACTATACAATAAAATGAGGATTAGACTGACTGAAGCATGTTAACTTTTTTATTTAAATAAACATTCAACATCTTCATTATATCGAATTTGAAGTATGTAATATCTTTCAGACTCAGTGTTTAAGACTCATTTCACAATTATTTATTTTTTCTTGACCATGAAAATATTTATTATGTATATTTAATTTATGTTCCATGATATTTTATATGTATTTTCAACCCACCTCGATTCACGGTCGTGGCAGATAATTTTTTATAATCATTTAACATGAACATTTCGTAACAAATCATTAGGAATCACTCTATCTGCCATAAATGCTTTACCTAAAATATTCTATACTGAAGCAACTTCACCACATTAAAATTGTACCACTCCTTTGTTTGAAAATAATAAGTTCATTAATCTTTCTTTCTTCAAAATTAATTCATGTAACATTGGCGTGGTGCGGTGAGGGTGCGGCGGTGTGTTGCGGGTTGTGTCGGTATAGAGTAGTTAGGCGGCCGTGCGTCGTGTGTGTGTGTGTGTGTGACGTGTGTGTGACGTGTGTGTGTGGTGCAGCGCCCGGGGACGACGACGCCACGCCGCGCCGCCCGCGCTTCTCGCGCGCCACCAGCATTGACAAGAATCAAGGTAACTCACTACTCCTCAAAAACACACTATTTTGACTCAATCCACGCACTAAGCTGTGGGTCAGCGTGACCCCCTGCTCCTCACGAGCAATTTATATTCGCATGTGGTGACATCAAAAACTGTATCAAAAGATATTAGGACTTAGATCACCACACACATCTTTAAAGTGTACCAATAGTAAGTTCCACAGTTGTATACTTTTTTATCGTTATTGAATACATACACACACAGAGGTGAAGGAACAGTCGAGTTATCATCAGACAAGTGAGTTGCATTTTTTGTAGCCCTCGGAAGCTGATGCGATATTGATCGAACTGCCACTGTCATAATAAAAGTTGGTAGCATTCGATGATAAAATAAGCAGCGATATTATGTTGACATATACCAAAATTAGGAAAATTAATTTAACGTATTTTGTTGTACACAAACATCGTAAGCTTTTATTTATATTTTAATGTTTCAAGGACTATAATATTATGTAGGTAATTCTTACCTATTCTAAATTGCCTTTTTGTAAGTGCTAACCTGTGCCGTATTCATTTACTTAGTTTCCATGTTTTGCATGTCCATTTAAAGTTATAAATATTATATAGTAAGTCTTTGTCTTATAGTAACACGTAAGCTATTTCATATTGTGCTAATATTATTCATGTCCATATCGTTCCATAAAAATATCTAAAATGCAACAGTCAGTCAAAAATGGTCAGTACCGTACCTATTAATAATAATTATTCGTTAATTGCACAATACGAAAAATACTAATTATAATTAATGCATTCAAATGTGCTTTAACTTGTGTCGACTTGCAATAATTTGCACGAGCATGCCTTTTTACGCTTGCATATAATTATAATGTCCTAAAAGGAGGAGCCAGCAATCGCTGGTATTAGCCTGCCCCTAGTGTTCAGTAAATAATCCAGGTCACAATAAGCCATCGTTACACATTAAAATATACGTATAGTAGTAGCTCTCAGGCCGGGCGGCCGCTGACCTCGGTGCGCACGTTACAGGCGGAGCGGGGTCGCGGCAGACGTACTCGTACGAGACGCTGGTGCAGTACGCCGACTCGCCGCTCAGCAAGCTGCCGCCCAGCGGCCTGGCCGCCTTCCCGCCCGAGCTGGCGCGCAAGGTAACGCTCAGCGCCCGCCGCGCCGCGCCGCCCGCGCGTGTGCTCGCGCCCTTCCGCGTGTGGGCCCCCCCGCGCCACCCCAACTACCTGGCCGCGCTGCTGTGCCGCAACTTCTACTGACGCGACCGCACACCCCGCGCGGCCGTGCGCTAATGTCGGACGAAATATAAGCTTTTGTTTCGGCATTATACGTATCGGTCCGCGGCACTGCCTCGACTTGCCCGCGCGCTATCCGCGCTGTTCCGCGCGGACGGTCGCACGGATTGCGCGCGGCTTGCGAGTTGTAACGACCTGCATGCTGCGTCCCGGCTTGCTTTTGTTCCCACCCGCCTTTTCCAATGCTTGTGCATGATGGTGCATTATAGAAGCTATCTTCAAAGTAATCTCGAGGTACCTCCCATTTATAGTTAGATTACTCGAAAAATTTTAGTCATACTCAATCTCTCATCCGTCTCCGGGCTCCAGCCCCGGCCCCTCATTAGCCGATTAAGCGTAACGCTAGGTTTAAATTATAAGCGATTCTTAAAATAGGTAAAATGTTGATCTCAGTAGCGTAAGTTGTAAGTTAATAATAAGACTGACGCTAGTATTATGTGGGGTCGTAATAGTGGCCTCTAACAGAGTTCTGGGGTGGCGACGAATAGTTTGCTGCTCACCATTTTTGAATGCCACTATTACTACCACCGTGCCTACAACCCACCCAACCGTCGTGCCAAACTAAAGACTGACTAAGGATACGAATCTGACCATTGGAAATTCCAGCACTGGAAATTCTTTATCGTTTTAGAAAAAAAATATTTTTCATTATTGAATTAATGGAAGAATTTTTTATTACTAATATATGAAGGTGTTTATTGACAGAATAATAATATTGATAAATCTTTTACGCTACGTTATTTACATGAGTAAACAGTTTTGAAAGCTTTATTAAGAGTTTATTAACCATGCTAATATAAATTTGTGATGTCTCTTTGTTCATGCTGCTCGGATAGAATGGGTATTCGAGAGGGGATCGCTACAGGTAGACTGTTCGCGTTTAACTTGAGTGAAGTTCTAAATTGTATCTGTTGTTCATTTATTGTTATTGTTTTGAATTTGAGTAAGGATTAAAATTATTGAGTGTTATTTCCTTACAATTGATTGTCAATTTATGGTTTAAAATATAAAAATTTCAAAATATCTTCCGTCTTTTGCCTGTTCACGCTTACCTCCTATGTGGCTCTGGTTGGCTGGACATTTCTTCAAAACTGCTCGCATTTAAGTAGGTCAATAGGGCACTTTATGTGACGGCTAAACACCCTTATTTCAGAATAGGTGACGCTACAGAATCTTAGATAATCGATCGAAAGCGTGTCCAGCCAGCTTGAAAAACCACTTTTCGCTGGTCTCTCAATCTTCGTAACGGAAGTGATTTTGACGACTTTTTGCATATCAACGGGCGTCACATAAATATGTGACAGGCATCAAGCTAAAAGTTTTGTGATACGTACAATGGTTTAGTAGAAAAATGCAAAAAACTGTGTCCAGCCATCTTGAATTTACGTAGAAAACTTTTGGCTGGCACTTCCGAATCCCACATAACGGGAGCGTTTTCGAATATGGTTCCTTTACTAATACTTGGTGACGCAATGTGTGACAGTAATAACGTTTGATTTATGCCGTCACATGCAAGGGTTTACGAGATATCAATGAAAACTTAATGTATACTTGTGTCCAGCCATCTTGAACTCAGGCTGGCTGGACACCTGTATCTCCGCTGCCTGATGATCTACGACCTTCAAAATGGTATCAAAATGTAGTGACGGGGACGATAATGATAACCTGAATTTATGACGGAGAAACTTTTCGTAGTTTCAAAGATATTGATCATTTAAATTTTCCCATACAAACATCCATTAATATTGTGAGGTGACCATAATTTTTACATAAATAAAGGATTTCTTTTTAATCGACTAATCGGCCGGTAGCAGCCACGCCTGCTTTGTATTTGATTTCTCCGTGGGAATAAAAGGTTTTCCTGCAGTAAAAAGCGTAAGTATGTGTTAATTCAAAATAATAATTAAAAACACTAACAAAAAAGAACAAAGTGCATTGCACTCAGTGATGCCAATTTAGCATTTTTTCATGTTGTTTAGCAAACTTATTAGTTGTTTAGCATATTTTTAGCTTAAAATAATTATAAAATAAAATACATTAATGCGTACGCAATTATTTCCATTTAGAAAAAAAAAATCCCTATACTATATTGTTGGCGCTTCTGGTGCCAACATAATGGAAAGAGTATTTGAGATCATAGTCGATTAAAACAGTATGTATATTTTGTTAAATAATAAAAAAGTTAAAACTATGTTACGTTTCATTTGACACTGAAAAATGTTAGCAGATTTTTTTGCATTTCTATAAAGCAATTGGCATAATTTTAACACCATTTTAGCAGATTCTATATCGGTCTTATTGGCAACACTGATGCACTGACACTGAGATTGTACACAGGCTGTGAGTGTGACAGCGTAATAATGGTAGTACGTACTAAAACCAAATGAAGACTGATGCTGTGATTTATTTTGTGTAATAATTTTATTCTTTTCCATAAATAGGTATTGAAGAATATTTTAGTTTATTCAGCTATTTATATGATTAAAATGACGACCACCGGCTTCATTTGCGCTTCAAACACTTAGGGCGACGGTAAAAACAACGCTTTGGTACAAGACGGGGGTTATTGAAGTGCAAATGGAGTTGATCGTCGTCATTTTCGTCATTGAAACGCTCTAGCGCAAATAAATAAATGTGATTTTATTTACCTACATTATTTTTTCATTTAAATACCTTAGAGCATTAGTCTGTTATCCTGACACAATATCTACCTATGTACTTACCATAAAAACACCAATAATTATCTACTAAAAAGAGTAGATAGGTATCTGCACGTAAATAATCAATAACATTAAAAAAATCTCCCCCCCCCCCCTTCCTAACTTCTACACTTTTGTCTTCTATTGATTAAAATATCTACAGTTGTTCGTATTAGTATCACCAATTCGCGAATTTTCGTCCATTAAAGAAAACACCTTAAAATATACTTAGTCCTACATAAAACCTACAATATTGGTAACCCTACTACAGTGTTTGTATGGGAAAATTTAATAGATCAATATCTTTTAAACTACGCAAAGTTTCTCCGTCACAAATTCAGGTTACCATTATCGTCCCCGTCACAACATTTTGATACCATTTTGAAGGTCGTAGATCATCAGGCAGCGGAGATACAGGTGTCCAGCCAGCCTGAGTTCAAGATGGCTGGACACAAGTATACATTAAGTTTTCATTGATATCTCGTAAACCCTTGCATGTGACGGCATAAATTAAACGTTATTACTGTCACACATTGCGTCACCAAGTATTAGTAAAGGAACCATATTCGAAAACGCTCCCGTTATGTGGGATTCGGAAGTGCCAGCCAAAAGTTTTCTACGTAAATTCAAGATGGCTGGACACAGTTTTTTGCATTTTTCTACTAAACCACTGTACGTATCACAAAACTTTTAGCTTGATGCCTGTCACATATTTATGTGACGCCCGTTGATATGCAAAAAGTCGTCAAAATCACTTCCGTTACGGAGATTGAGAGACCAGCGAAAAGTGGTTTTTCAAGCTGGCTGGACACGCTTTCGATCGATTATCTAAGATTCTGTAGCGTCACCTATTCTGAAATAAGGGTGTTTAGCCGTCACATAAAGTGCCCTATTGACCTACTTAAATGCGAGCAGTTTTGAAGAAATGTCCAGCCAACCAGAACCACATTACCTCCTAACTAATCTACATAAAACTCATCAACCCTGCGGTGATCGGATTTTCTTTGTAAATAACCTCAGATGCGGTACGCTTACATAATTATGAAACTAACACAAACACTCGCCAGCACTCTTCTCACTAACTCATTCGGTAAGCATAATGGAAGGCGTCGATAACTGTGCTATCGTGTCCGACAGAGTTGCCTGGAGTTCGACAGCGTGAGCTACTTGAAGAAGGTGCGCGCGGCCGGCGGCACGACCGTGGCCGCAGTAGACGCGCCCGACTCGCCTGAGCCCGAGTAAATGTCGTCGCTGCGGTTCGCTCGCAATACATGCTACTTCCACATTGCACACGACACTACAAAATTCTTTTTAACGAAATAGGTAGGTGACATAGGCAACAACTACTGTTTACACAGTAGGTACGCACTCACGCGAGCGAACCGGTCGAACGCACCACTTGCAGCTGAGAGACCCGAGGCCGCTACGGACGCCATCTGTCGAGGGACACACGAGTCACGAGTGACGCCTCGTCCGAGCCAAGCGACGTGTCCGTCCTATACAACTCTTATTTTAGCGAGCTTCACTCTTTCTTATTTTAACTGATTTATCTTAAAAGTATTAGCGCACCAAAATATTTATTTTTTATAGTGGTGGGTACAGCGCCTGTACCTCATTTTTGTGAATATTTATATCATAAATTAACTGTGGATCTGAATAAAAAGAAAAATGTGATAAAATCTAAAAAATACATGTATGCAAATGAATAATTTGCACAAATCCACAGTCTTACGTTGATCTCCCATCTCAATGTTTTTATTTATTTCCAACGTTTTACATAAAACATTCTGAACAGAACATTTTTGAATATGTCCATTTCGTCTTAAAAAACAACATTGATATTTTCATTAATTATTTTGTTGTATATATTGACTCTGTTAGTTTCGGATATCATAGAGTGATTCCATTTATTATAAGAAGAATGCATGCATTTCTTTCGTGTGTTTGTATACTCATTTTCAGACTTTCTAGTGTCTAGTCCTGACGAGTAGATGTCGATTCTCACTATATCGTAAGCTTTTATATTTCTGAGGAAGCCTGCCAATCAATATTATATAATTATTATAAAAGGGATTAGATATTATGGTTTTCTTTATATTATTTTAAAATATTGTTTTACTATTTTTGTTGTACTATTACGGCCTGTTCACGACTTTGGTCTAAGGCGGCGAGCGGGGCGGCATCGGCTAGCGGTGCGTTTTTGAAGCACGCCACGAGACGCCGCTCACGCGCGCGGTTGTGTGCGAGCGAATCGCTACAGCGGCGCGCGATGTGGCAGCGTGTGTGGGAGCGGCAGGAACAAATGTACTAGTGAATGAGTGCGACGCCACGAAACAGAGCGGCGCGGACAGCGGTGTGGGAGTGACGTACTCAGGCCGCTGCAACTAACCGCTACTGGTGAGTAACTGGCGTGATAAACGCACCGCTAGCCGATGCCGCCCCGCTCGCCGCCTTAGACCAAAGTCGTGAACGGGCCGTTAGAGCTTTTAAATAAACTTGCTGTGCACTAAACCAAATAATTATTGTAGTGAGTCCTAAAGTATATTTATACACTAACGTAATTTTCGTGATTTTGTGGTTGCCAGGCTTTCTTATCCTTTACCTAAACGGTTTTAGTAAGCTATCTGACTATCTCCAACACTTAATAAGAGTAATTCCGAAGTATCCTTTCGGAAAGGGTACGAAATTATCTCCGTGTTGCAAAAATTCGGTGTTATAAAATAACGTCGGCTCTACGGCCGTAAAATAATGAAATCATCACTCGCTCACCTTATTTAAACCGAAAGTATTATAAAATTGTTCATGTGCAGGTATTACTATAAAAGACTATGTTATTTAATTTAATTTACTTTGATGAGGCTAGCGAGTGATACCTCACATTTTAACTCCAGTTAAAAAAATACTTCAAAAGTTATTGGTGCTTGCTCCCTGGGGAAGTATTATCGTTGAATTTGTAATTAAAGATTTATGTTTACACATTTGTTTTTATATCATAGACGTATGGCTATAATTGTGAAAATTGATATACTAAATTTTCTAATACAGAAGCGTTTTATTCCATTACCTATGTTTATCACCATATTTATTTCAATTTGTTTTGAAAATTTTAAGAAATGACAACATTTAAAATAAATCCATGTTAAATAATCAATTTATTCTATATTTACAAATAATACACTTGATTTAATAACTGAAACAACAACTACCATCTCCACAAATACAAAATAATTTATGTATAATATAATAATAATTGGGTTCCTATGGAAGCATTGTTTAGTAAGGTATTAAAAACTTTTAATCATGAGTATATATTATATGTATATTTCCACAATGGAATGCATGATAAGCTCTATGATAAATAGCACGAAATGCAAATATTACAACTTAATTAGTTTACACACGCCAAAAAAAGCGGGGTTGATCGTTATTGCCGAAGAGAAGACTCATCGACAACGGGCTTGTAAAGTATGAATTATGACTATTATTATACTGTTTGTGCAAACATTGAACTGTACTTGAATGGTGTGGTGTTGGTTTTACATTTCTACCATGCCAATAGTAGACCGTTAGAACCATATTATACCATTAATTTTTTTTTTTACTGTCCTTACCCTATATGAAAAAGTTGTTCTAACGAAATTTTACAAGATAAGTTACGGGTCTATACATTATACGTTCTCAATGACAATTATTGCAAAAGCATGCATAACATGTTTGATTACAGTGATATTGCTTAAATATATAAAGACAGATTAATGAACACTTTCATCTTACGACTAAATAATTAGTATTGTATTGATTTGAGCTCTAAAAATGCGCCATTTTACAATATAAACCAACCAAATGACCATAGGAATGTTAAATTCCGTTTGTATCCCTATAAAAAATGCGTTTGCTAGTGTAAACATTTGCTTAAATTATACATAATATTTAGGTACTAGCTTCTCTTACAATAATAATATTATTATACCTCTAAAAACTTTAGCATAAACAATAATGTTTACAGATGATTATTACATAACAAATTTCTTTACAAGATGGCAATTTGAGGTAAAAAAGGCCAATAGCGCGGTTGATTTTTAAATTCTTTCAGCTAATTTATCAGTAATATTAGCCGAGCGTATTCTAGCGTGTTGCATTATGTCAACAGAGAGATCTTCTACATTCGTGTAACGAGTTTTTTGGAAGTTAAATAAATCTGCAATAAATCCCACAATTTCTGACTGGAAGGACTCGCAGACGTCACGTAGACGTTCGTTAGGGCCGAGGTATCCCCATACTAGGACTGGCAGTAAATGCTCTGATATCGAATAGAAATGCGCCATGAAACCGTCTGGATACTGCAGGTACCGCCGCTTGGCTTTTATGACAGACCACACTGCCGTTGTTAATGCCTGGAATGATTTCATCAAGTTGTTAGATCCATTCTAAAGATTACCTAGATTCAAGTACATTTTTTCCGAATTAACTTACACTTTCTTTAAATCCATCTGACAACCACCGGTTGCGGACGACGGCAAGGACCGAGGAAGGCGGTGATGCAAGGTCCTCGAATGCATCCAACAGAATGTAGTCCAGCACCACATCGTAGAATGTCAAGGCCTAAAAGTATCGGGAAATGCAATAATTAGTTATCTACTACCATTACGAATTGGACCTGATCCCACCACATCACACTGATTATTATTTCGAACGGAATGGGACAAAAAATAATTTGTACCTTAACGCCTTTAGTTGTAAGTTCACTTTCTATCGTCGCCCAGTTAGCCGCGTCTGTAGCCCATGACACCATTTCTTCGTACGCCACCAGGAATTCTTTCGGTTCCTAGTAAAACAAAATATTTCATGGGTCTAAATAGGGCAATGCTCTTGTTTACAGCTTTGAACTAAGTCTACATCATCAATTCGGGGGAATTTATACTAATGATATTATTGACATAATAACAAACACAAGATGGCAAGAATGTGATTGGATAATTAAATATACGTTTTAAACATATCCGCCTAAGAATGCAATGCGCAATACAGGAACTCGATCGAAACTTACTAAACATTTCCAGTGACACTTGGGTTTTTTTTAGTAACCTCTTCAGTCAGTCCTAAAACAAGAACCGTCTTATACGATTTGGAACCTTATCGATGTTACCGGAAATGTATGAAACCTAGGAATTGTGTACAATTCCTAAATATACATTTATAAATATATACATTTCCGAGCCTGCTAGGAAAGGGGTTTGAACTTTTTTGTATTCCGGGAGCTGGCATATCGACCCTCCGCCATATTGATTTTTTTTCGAAATCGCGGCCCACGATGAAAGTGGTATGTATGGATAGAGGACAAAGACGAATAAAAAATGTCCAGTAACACGGTACCCAAAGTGTCACGTTACCGAGATATTTGAAGGTAATGATGGATATACGAATACAATGAGCACATAAAAAATTGACTTTTTACGTGTCTATAGGCGTTTATTATTATTATTACTGGTTATTGAAAGAGAGTAGGTACACACGGCTATACATCAAGCTATACAAAACCAGTTAATCTTGGCCTCACTTTACTAGATCTTTTCGCACAATGAACGATCAGATTATACTGGTTTTGTATAGCTTGATGTGTAGCCGTGTGTACATTACATACCAATAAGAGTAAGAGAAAACTATTCTTTGACATACCTAACATAGCGTTTCATTGCGATGCGAAGCGATTTTCTCGTGCGTATAATAATAATCAACCTGGGAACGATTATTTGGATACAATTTACCGCTACACGTATTATGGCTATTTTTTTTAATATTTATAGATTGCCGTTGTACTCATTTGTCGATCTTTACCTTCAAATATCTCGGTAACGTGACACTTTAGGTACCGTATTACTAGACATTTTTTGTTCGTCTGTATGTCCTCTATCCATACTAGAGATGGGCGCCGCCCCCAAATATTGCGGCGGCGGCGTGCTGATGAATTTTGCTCGGCGGCGGCGTGGTGCCGGGCGGCGGCGTGGCTGATTTTTGTGCAGTATGAAAAATTCGTGTAAAAATCTTAAAAAAAAAGCAACAATGCAATGACTCACTTTATTTATCAAAAAATAAAAGAAAACTGTTCAAGCTAGGCAACAAAATTATTTTTCTACATTATAATTTTGCATTCCCTATAGTTATCGTGAATAACGCAATTGACGGTAACCAGGACGCCAAAGTGTTCGCAAAGAATGCATTTATTGGACAAAGCCAAATGACAGAAGATCGAGAACGGCAGTATCATCTCATCGAAACCAGAGATCCTGGAAGAGCTAGAGAGGCTTTGTGGACAGTTGTACACCTCGACTCGACGACCCGTTGTCAGTTCAGCCCAGGAGACCAGAGCGAAACTGACCCAACACTGAGGATATCCCAGACATTAGCCTCAAAGCCTGTATGAGATTAGAATAGACCTCCAACAGCTTAAGAACAACAAGACGCCGGGGGATGATGGAATCACGACAGAACTTCTGCGAGCGGGTAGAAAAACAGTACTTTTAGTCCTCCAGAAGCTGTTAAATTCCGTCATACTCGAAGATACTACGCCAGAAGCATGGCACAGGAGTGCGGTGGTGCTCTTCAAAAAAGATGACAACACCCTATTGAAGAATTATAGACCCATCTCACTAATGAGCCGTGTTTACAAGCTGTTCTTGAGGGTCATTACAAACCGTCTCGAACAAGCCGGTTTCCGAAAAGTCTTCAGCACATAGACCACATCCATACGCTCCGCTAGATTATACAGAAGACTGGGGAGTATAATCGGCGACTATGTCTAGCGTTTGTGGACTATGTATGAAAAAGCCTTCGATTCCATCGAAACCTGGGCGGTGTTACAGTCTCTTCAGCGGTGCCGTATCGACTATAGGTATATCGAAGTATAAAAACGCCACTATGTCGATTCGTGTTCTACCCGTACCGGTTATTGTTGGGAGCGATACTCTCATAGTTTTCAATAGTTATGTCTAACTAGGTAGATCTAACTTCGACAAGAAGGTCGCCCGAAGAATCCAACTCGGATGGGCAGCGTTCGAGAAACTACGCGACATATTTTCGTCCAAAATTCCGCAGTTTCTTAAGACGAGGGTGTATAACCAGTGTGTGTTTCCAGTAATGACTTATGGCACAGAGACATGCTCCTTAACTGCTGGCCTCTTAGAGAAGCTCAGAGTCACGCAGCGAGCCAAGGAGAGAGCTTTGCTCGGAGTTTCTACGTGCGAAAAAATCCGAAATGATTAAATTCGCCGAAGAACCGGGGTCACCGACATAGCTCTCAGAATATGCAAGTTGAAGTGGCAATGGGCAGGCCAAATCGCTCGAAGAACCGACAACCAATGGGAAAGAAAGGTTCTCGAGTGACGACTCTTTTTGTAAAAATAACAAAAAGAGTCGCCACTCGAGAACTTAACAATATTTCCGAAGTACTTCCAAGAAATACTGCTACGACTTTTATCACCATAAAGCACGGTTAAAGAGAGTTTATTTATACTAATATTTAATAAACTGGTCACTTTAAAATGATACACAAAAAAAAAAACCGAAACAAAATGGCACGTGCTAGCCTCCTCGCTCACGCCGAGCAGCAAGTGGCGGCGGCGGCGGCGGCGTGCTATGGTGACGCGGCGGCGTGACGCCGGCGCGGCGCCCATATCTAATCCATACATACCACTTTCATCTTGGGCCGCGATTTCGAAAAAAAATCAATTTGGCGGACAGGTTGATATGCCACATCGGTTCTATCCCCTTTGTAAATTATGTTTCAAAGATTTCTTAATACTTACACACATTTCCTGGGAAATGTATGTTTTTCCTAGGAATTGTATACAATAGGGGATCGGACAAAAAAAAACTAATCCTAATCCGTCAGATAGATTTCCAAAAAATATTGTGAGAGTAAGAATGACGGGTGTATTGTTGCAGAATTGAATATGTTTTATATAAAAGGTTACCAGCAATGTACCTGAATGTACCTTTAATGAAATTCAAAGTACCTCCACGAAACAAGAACAATAGGGGATCGGACTGGGTCAAAATAATATGATTCTGTTTAGTCCGTAAGTTAGATGGTTTGGGCGCAGAACGTCAGAAACGCAAAATGACAGATTAGCAAATTGTCAGAAACGCATAATGCCAGGTGTCGCAAAATGACAAGATCTGATAATGACAGATTCGCAGAATGTCAGATTCGCAGAATGACAGATTCGCAGAATGCCAGATTCGCAGAATGACAGATTCGCAAAATGCCAGATTCGCAGAATGCCAGATTTGGCGCGAGGAGAAAATTTTCGTGAAAACTAGTTTTTTTTTCTCGGAAATTCCTCTTTTTTTCAGTTTCAGGTTGACCTTGACTATATAAATTATTTGGGTTCTAAGAACCATGGTCCTACGACGCACCGTTTCCGAGTTATGGTCCTATGAATTTTACTTCGTTTTATTTAGAACGCTCTATATTTCCAAAATTGTAGCTCGGATGAAAATCTTTTATGGAAAAAATTTTTTGCTCTAGTCGAACACTATGAGATGGTGAAAAAAAATTAAAAAACCCGCAAAAAAGAGAAAAAAATTGGAAAAAATTCTAAGTGTCCGTCGATCTTTTAACTTGTCGTGTATCCTAGGGCGCAGCACTTGGTAAAATTTTCAGAGGTTTTATTTTTTCAGATTTCAGCTATTTTTATTACAGCATCTTATTAACATTGTCCATAGAAACAATTTAAGCTCTGAGACACGTGGTCTTACGACGCACCATTTTGGGAATAAAGAGTGTTCTAGATAAAACGAACTAAAATTCGTAGGACCATAACTCGGAAACAGTGCGTCGTAGGACCATGGTTCTCAGAACCTAAATAAGTTCTATGGTCAAGGTCAACTCAAAACTGCAACAGAAAAATCAGATTTCCCAAAAAAAAAAACAGGAAAATTGACTGTTGAAAATGTTTTTTTTTTTTTACAAATTTTAATTTTTGTATTTTCTTTGCTGCTCATAGTGCCTCTAAGCGTATACCCCAACTCCTAAAAATCAGAAGAAGAAACATGGGTGGTTTTTAGTCAGTAGAAGTCTGCCACTCCCTTTCGCTCTGCCCAAAAGCGGGGGCCATTTGATGATTTTTCACCAACAGGAAAAAAAAAAATTTCTGTCGTTTTGCATAACTGTCATATTGCGAACCTGACATTTTGCGAATCTGTCTTTTTGCGAACCTGTCATTTTGCGTTTCTGTCTTTTCGCGAATCTGTCATTTTGCGTTTCTGTCATTTTGCGTTTCTGACCATTTGAGAAAAAAATCTCACACCTGACGATTTGCTAATCTGGCATTTTGCGTTTCTGACATTCTGCGCCTAAACCAGTTAGATTATCGAAAAATATTGGATACGTGTTTTTTGTTTTATCAAATCAATAAAAAATGACGAAGTTATAACGCGTCAAAGATCTTGGAGTGGGGCTTGAAACGTCACTTGTGTCGTCAAAATGTACTATCATATGACGTCACACGAGTTTTCGAAGCACTGTATCGTCTTCATTTTAAAGGTTTAGGCGCAGAATGTCAGAAACGCAAAATGCCAGATTAGCAAATCGTCAGGTGTGAGATTTTTTTCTCAAATGGAATAGAACTTATTTAGGTTCTGAGAACCATGGTCCTACGACGCACTGTTTCCGAGTTATGGTCCTACGAATTTTAGTTCGTTTTATCTAGAACACTCTTTATTTCCAAAATGGTGCGTCGTAAGACCATGTGTCTCAGAGCTTAAATTGTTTCTATGGACAATGTTAATAAGATGCTGTAATAAAAATAGCTGAAATCTGAAAAAATAAAACCTCTGAAAATTTTACCAAGTGCTGCGCCCTAGGATACACGACAAGTTAAAAGATCGACGGACACTTAGAATTTTTTCCAATTTTTTTCTCTTTTTTGCGGGTTTTTTAATTTTTTTTCACCATTTCATAGTGTTCGACTAGAGCAAAAAATTTTTTCCATAAAAGATTTTCATCCGAGCTACAATTTTGGAAATATAGAGCGTTCTAAATAAAACGAAGTAAAATTCATAGGACCATAACTCGGAAACGGTGCGTCGTAGGACCATGGTTCTTAGAACCCAAATAATTTATATAGTCAAGGTCAACCTGAAACTGAAAAAAAGAGGAATTTCCGAGAAAAAAAAACTAGTTTTCACGAAAATTTTCTAAGTCCTCGCGCCAAATCTGGCATTCTGCGAATCTGGCATTTTGCGAATCTGTCATTCTGCGAATCTGGCATTCTGCGAATCTGTCATTCTGCGAATCTGACATTCTGCGAATCTGTCATTATCAGATCTTGTCATTTTGCGACACCTGGCATTATGCGTTTCTGACAATTTGCTAATCTGTCATTTTGCGTTTCTGACGTTCTGCGCCCAAACCATTTTAAGTTTACGTGAAAAAAGAAAAAATACGTGTCCAATAATTTTTGGAAATCTATCTGACGGACTCATTAGTTTTTTTTTGTCCGATCCCCTATTACAAATATAAAGTGAGCCGCGGACCTGACAGTCAGAATGACGGGTGAATCTGATAATGAATGTGATAGATATGTTATGGTTACCTAAAATATTTACCAGAGGTTAGTACCTTCCTTCAATGTACCTCATAAAATGTAATCTGAAAATAAAATGTGACGAGTAATTAATGAGAAAGTCAAAAAACCAATTTTGGCGCCTACCATTTTTTCATAGCAATATCTCGCACCTCCTCCGCTCAAATGAATAGTGTCGTAAGTGAAAAATTCAACCTCGAGAAAAAGTTTGAAAGGAGAGTAGTGTGTCACCCGGGGTGAATGTAGCTTTCTAATGGTAAAAGAATTTTTAAAATCGGTTCAGTAGATAGTTTATTACCCGACTACGGCAAAGCCAAAGGAGGGTTATGATTTTGACTGGCTATGTATGTATGGATGTATGTATGTATGTATGTATGTTTGTATGTATGTATGTGTGTATCTTCATCTGTTCCCTCATAGCTTCTAATCTACCTACCGGAACTCGACATATGAGGTATCGTTAGAACCGTCTTAATTTTCCGCTGAACATAGGCTAGGTGACGTGTCACAAAAAGCGATTTGGCGCCCTCTAGCGGACAAAAAGTAAGGCTTAAAAAATAAAAATGGAGATAAATACGCCGTGTTTGGTATCATTTGAAAGGGCCTGACTTGTACATTTCCAAAATATTGCTCACATTTAAAATCACGCCCTCTAGCGGACAAAAAGTCAAAAGTAATAAAAATATTTAACACCAAAATTGTTTAAATAAAAAAAAGTAAAAAACTAAAACCCGACTACGACAAAAAAACGACGCTGAAAAAGTATGAAACAAGATTTTCAGAATAGAACAAAAAGAAAAGCCGTAGTCACACGTTATAGGTACCTACCAACCTAAACACTTTAATACCGTGTGACTACGGCTTTTCTTTTTGTTCTATTCTGAAAATCTTGTTTCATACTTTTTCAGCGTCGTTTTTTTGTCGTAGTCGGGTTTTAGTTTTTTACTTTTTTTTCTTTACAAAGTTTGTACTACATACTAGTGATAGAAGTGTCCTTTTAAGCAAGTAAATGCCTGTACTAGGACACTTCCCTCTTCCGTAACTTAAATTTACGTAATGTACACAAGAAGTGCCAGCGTTTACTATTTATAATTATAATTTATACAATTTTAGGAAAGTAGATTAAAAATAAAAATAACTTAGTGTGCGTTTTGTGTATGTAATATTGTGAGATGAAAATATGCAATGTGTTGTGGGATGTATGTTTGTGTAGGATGTGTGTGTGTGTGAGATGTATGTGTGTAATTGTAAAAATGTGCATGTGAGTAAGTGTGTGCGTGGATGAGTGAGTTATGATGTGTGCTGCAGGAGAGCCTCAGTGTCCTCATATGATAGTGGTTTTATCCATTGTATTACAAGTTTTTTACATTCAAAGAATGGTTTGGTGTAAACATATATTTCTTTATTAATTTTATTATAGACTTGAGATGACCGTTTCTCGTATTGCCTGCTACAAAACCTGGTTTTTGTTTGTGGAATCGGTGCTATAATGTCTTTCCTCCTTTTTGATAAGATAGTGGTATCATAAGACAGCCCTTTGTGTTTTTTCAAAAAAGTTTGAATTATGTAGAGTTTTCTCACCGAAAGCAAATCACTTATCTGATAAAGTCTCTCGGTGGGAAATCTGATTCTTTTAAAGAACATAATTTTTATTAGGGCTCGTTGCACTCGCTCCACAGCAATAAATTTGGATTTAGCTGCTCCTCCCCAAATTGGGATGCAGTACACCAAAACAGACTGTACCAAAGCGATATAAATATCTTTTAAAAGATTTCTAAATGGGTCTCCGGTATCAGTAGCATTTTTTGGAACAACATATCTCAGCGTCTTAAAAATCCAGCTCAGTTTGCGAATCCTATTTGTGACCTGCTCCAGGTGAGGGTACCAGGATAATCTCTGGTCAAGCATGATACCTAAATATTTAGTTTGGGTGACCTTATTGATGGTAACACAGTCACAGGTTTTGTTCTGAGTGTCACCACATTTGTGAACTTTAATTATGAGGTCCCTATTTGGCTGTGTGCGATTAGATATACTAAAGCATATATAATTAGTTTTCGAGGTGTTCAGTGTTAACAGATTATTATTTAGCCATTTAGAAATTTGGGCCATACCCCCTGACGCACTTTGCTGTACGTCATCCCAGGAACTCCCCGAGAAAACGATAGCTGTGTCATCTGCGTAAGAAAAAACTTTGGCGTTATTAATTTTCATATTGCAGAGGTCGTTAATATATAACAAAAAAAGTGTGGGTCCCAAAACACTACCCTGAGGCACGCCGTATGACACTTCTGCATCGTCACTGACGTATTGTCCCAGCTTAACCCTTTGCATCCTGTTAGAGAGATAATCCTTGAGCAAATTGAGTGAAGTGCCTCTTATACCAATGTTTTCTAGTTTGTTCACAAGGATTGGCACAGAGACGGTATCAAATGCCTTTTTAAGATCCAGAAAGATAGTTAAACATTTATTATTATTATCAAGTTCATTAGCAACTAGCGAGCTTAGGGAGGTAACTGCATCTTCGGTGGATATATTTTGCCTAAAACCAAATTGTGTTGGGGATAGTATTTTATATTTATCTAAGTAATTGAGAAGCCTACTATTTATTATTTTTTCTAAGATTTTTGATATAGCTGGAAGGACAGATATCGGCCTGTAATTATTGAGATCGTCTCTGTCCCCACCCTTGTGAACTGGGGTAATAATAGACTTTTTAAGGGAAGCTGGGAAGACACCGTCTCTAAAGCAGAGGTTTGCAAGATGGGCTATAATTGGGACAACTTCCCCACGTATATACTTCAAGAATCTTGTGGGGATATTGTCCCAGCCAGCGGCACTATCTGACTTTAGGTTCATTAGAATTTGGTCTACCTCATTAAGTTCTGTGTCCAAGAGTACAAAGGAATTCATCTGTGTTGACAGTCGGTCAGGTACATAATAAGGGTCATGATTTGCGCTAGGCTGAATTTGTTGGGCCAGCTGTTTGCCAATACTTACAAAATAATTATTAATAAAATTAGCTGAGTCTATAGGGGTTGATTTAATATTAACTAGTTCAATGTTTTGAGTTTTAGATTTATTAGTGTAAGTTATATTTTTAATATTTTTCCAAAGCAATTTATTGTTTGTCTTTGATTTGGCAAGTAGTTCTCGTTCAAATTGTCTTTTTATTTTTTTTATGAGCCTGTTGCAGTGATTTCTATATCGATTGTATATTATTTTATTGATTTGGTTGTATGGGTCACTCTTACATGTCTTTTGTAATTTATTTCGATTTTTAATACACCGGAGTATGCCTGGGGTTATCCATGGTTTAATTGTGCGTTTACTGTTTGGAATTTTAGTTGTGGTAGTGTTGAGATTAATTGTTTCAGTTAGTCTAGTGATGAATATCTCCGTCAATAAATTGGGGTCGTCACAGAACAATAATTCCGCAAAATTTTGTTCACGTATTTGTTTTAAAGCTTGCTCGAAATTTATACTAGTAGTGGTTTTATTTGCAATTTGAGTATATTTTTGCTTACGCAGTGACATGAAAGTAGTGTAATGGTCAGTGACAGTGGTATGAAGGACAGCAATAAATGCGGAAACCTTTTTTTTATTAATTTTTAACATAAAATGGTCCAAACAATTCCTTTCCCTAGTGGGTAATGTATGCCCAGGGAGTATACCATGTAATGACAACATATTTAAATAGTTCACTCTATTTTTACTGTCCTGTGATGTCTCTATGTCTTTAGTTCTAATATTAATGTTTATATCTCCCGCTATTACTATGCTTTTTTGCGATGTTATTGTGTCAAGGTGGGTGCTTAGAGAGTCAATAAAACTGTCAGTGTTAGTGTTTGATGGAGAGCGGTAAATACACAAAATATGGTTATTCAGAACATCAAGCTGGAGACAGGACGCTTGGGCCAACTTTATTTCCTTTACTTTTGGTTTTAATGTGTCTTTAACATAGGCTACTACTCCGTCATTTTGGTTTAAATGTCGAGTAGAGGTAAAACACAGGTAATTATTAAGTTTAGGAATTGGTTTGTTATCGTTTAGTCTACACTCGGTCAAAATTATAATGTCAGTTTCAAATTTAAAAGTAGATAACAAAAGGGAGAAATCATCGAAGTTACTGTAGACGCTTCTAATATTTTGAGACAGAATCGTCAAGTCATTTTTATTTACTGTAATGTGTTTAGAGATATCAGAGGAGCAATCACATTCTATTGTACGCGCTATTTCAATATTATCAATTTCGGTTATGGTTTGTAGGTTGTCACCCATTTAACTTGGTTCCAATAGAATAGTCATCACGAACAAGATTTGCAGAGAAAATATAGGCTGATTGTAGTCGGGCGGGGTTAAAGACAAAGGAAGTGGTTTTGTATAAAGAGCGCAGCAGCAATACAGTTTGTATGAATGATGATGCGAGGTCGTGCAGTCGATGTATAATATGAATTTGAGTAAATAAGTGTATTTGTAGTGTGTGTGTGTAAAGTTCTGAAAAAGTGTGTGTAACAAAAAGCTTGTTGTAGTATCTATGTAAACGTGGTTAATTAACAAAATACAAGACGATATACAATAATAACAAAGAGTAGGTAACAAAATAATAATAAAAGGCAATGACATAATTAGTTTTAGAGTTAGAGATTGGATGAACATAGAATTTTGGTCTAATAGTCATTTTTTTAATATAAGCTGATGTACCTGTTCTTCACTTTTAATAGCTAAAGTTGGCGACAACTCGTCCTTCTTGAGGTAGACTTTGCCATAGGCAGTCCAACAGTACTTGTAGGCTCCAGTTTTAGTTAAATCGCGAGCAAGGAAGTGTAGGCGGGACCCTTTAGGGGTCAGGTGTTCCGATAAGAATATAGGGGTGTCCTCTTGTGTCTTAAATCCCAGGTGTTTGCAGCATAGCTTGGTTTTGTGCTTTAAGTTAAAGGCTTTTCCCAATTTCATAATTTCACCCTTCAATAGTGTAGATCCAGTTTCAACAATTATAGGCGACTTTTGAGTTTCCGAGTTTTTTCCACTTACTCTATAAATGTCTTTAATGTCATATTTGCTGATAGTGCAGTTTATGTTTTGGGAAAGGGACATAACCATTTCTATGAGGTCGTCCTTTGATTCACTTGATTTTTTTGGCACGTTATTTATAACGAAATTCGTTTTACGACAACCCATTTGAAGTTCCTCAAGTTTGTTCTCCAGCAAAGTGACGTATTTCTTATCTTCCTTGGCTTGGTTCTCTAGTTTATCAATTTTTTTTTGGAGCTGCTCATTTTGTTCAGTTACAAATGAGATTGAGCTTTCAATTTTGAGATTGGATTGTTGAATGTCTTTCAGAGTGAGAGTAATTTGTTGTATCTCATTTTCACGTTTACCTGAGAAAATTGTCATCATTTCTCTCATCTCCTTTTTAAAATCTTCCAGCTGATCACCAAGCTTGGTATCTTCCCAGCATCTCTTTACTCGTTGGAATACAAAATTAGGCGGCGTCTTGTTTTCATTCTCCAGTAAATTAATTTCCGTGTCTGATAGAGATTTATTCACTAAGGAGTTCATGATTACTAAGTTACCAGAAATTAGAAGAGGTGTAATGGCGGGTTTCTAAGTTAAAAAAATGTCCACAGATATGCGTATATGACGACGATGAAGTCTCGTGTTATTATTGGAGCACACGCAGGTGGGTGGGCCACTAATTAGGTCTGTTCTCCAGTTGCTCAACAGTGGGATGTGGCCTGGGTGTCACCAAAGCGTGGAGGAGGTGCGCACGCGCAGTAATGAGCAATTATTGGTTCTTACTCTTTAATTGGGCGTGGTCTTCGCAGGAGTAGTGGCTCAGGTACCAGGCGCGCACGATCTCAGGAGTTTATATTATTGTCTCCGACTCACAGTGCCGCGAACTGTAGCTGCTGTTGTGGTAATCTCCTCGGTATTTATGCACTCCTATTTTTTCTTACGAATTAAAACTTTTAAAATGATTTATTTTTATGGGAAAATAATTGCGTATATAACTGGTGGCACGTCTACACCTTACGGCGGTCCGGGGGAAGGAGATCCCGAGATTACCCCTTACAATTTAACAAATATACAAACACACAAACTTTACTTCTTTATAATATTAGTATAGAAGTATAGATATTCAATTCTGCAACAATACACCCGTCATTCTTACTCTCACAAAATATTAACCACATATTTTTTCTTTTTCACGTAAACAAAAAATGAAGACGATACAGTGCTTTGAAAACTCGTGTGACGTCATAAGATAGTACATTTTGTACCTTCAAGTGACGTTTCAAGCCCCACTCCATGATCTTTGACGCGCTATAGCTTCGTAATTTTTTATTGATTTGATAAAACAAAAAACACGTATCCAATATTTTTCGATAATCTAACTGACGGACTAAACAGAATCATATTTTTTCGAGACTGTCCGATCCCCTATTCCGAGATGATACTAGGAAATATATAAAAAAGTCTCTTCCAGGCCCAGTCAACGGAGCACCGCTCCGCGGGGCTCCTACTTCTGCGTGGGTGGATTTAAAAAAAAAACCACGAAGGGGATGGCGGATGGCGGGGTCTATTCGCTCGCTCACTCGACCCCGCCATCCCCTTCTAACCTGTCCGAGTCGGGGTGGGGGAAGTACCGAGCTCGCTTCGCTCGCTCTTGCATCCAAGTTTTCCTAGTAGCGGGTTCGCAGGGTATGTCGGGTCTTAGTACATACTCAGAGGAAGGAGGAGGACTATCCCCGCTATACTTACAAACAGCAAGAATTTTATACATTTCCGATTGCTATTTAGGAAATGTATAGATTTCCAAGGAAAAGTGCATATTACAAAATATATCATAGATTTCCTATCTATTTTAGGAATTGTACACATTTCCTAGGAATTGTATACAATGACGGATTACACAGTTTTCCGTTAACACCGACACGCCTCGCAAATAAACTGCCCTGCAAGTAATTCTATTAAGACTTCTAAATAGGTACACAAAGTTGAAATTGTAGGTCATCCGGCAATGATGATAATGTTAGGTACCTTATCAGCGAACAGCAGCAGATCAGTGAGCACCTGGCGGCCGGCGTCCACGAACCAGGCCCACACGGCCGCGTCCTTGAACACCTGCGTGAAGGCCACGCGCAGGCACTGCAGCTTGCACAGGAACTCCGCGTCTGACCCGCATTGCAACACCTCGGTGCGCAGCGTCCTGCACATACAGACAACTACTGCACAACTAATACTAGACTGACGCTTGTTTCCAATTTCCTGGCTCAAAAGCGTTATATAAATTGGGCTTTCTTAGTCTGCGAGACTATCGCGCCTGATAAATGAAAGTCGTGGACGTATGAAAAAGTTTACCTGTAAGGAATTCCGATTTCAAACTGTTTTACAGCGGCCTGATATAATTCAAAGTTTTCTAATTCAGGTAATGCTTCCGTTAAATCATCAAAGTCTCGTAGGTCAGCAACCTGAAATCAAAGCATTTGTGAAACGTAAGTCCAGCGCACTCTAGGTGATAGCACCGCGACAAACCATGATACCCACGATTTGTTCCCAACAAGTCACACTGTAACATTTATTATCAAAGCGTGACTCGTTAGACCAGTGCCGGGTAGATATGGGATGGTGCTATTCTTTACGTCCGACACCATAATTATGGAACGCGTTTCTACGTTTAGATCTTGTAAACTACGCAATGGATTTTAATGCAGTTTTTAGAAATAGACAGAGTAATTCAAGAGGAAGGTTTATATTCAGCACATTGCACCCGTGCAAAGGGCGGAGCGGGTCGTCGTCTTTCGGTTGAAATAATGATGATGAGAAATTCGGACGATGTCATCGTAAAAAGTGCGAATACTATTTGAGTCTAAAAAATAAAAAAACATTTCTTTATAGGTGAATAACTTTTCTCTCCAATTATTCACACAGTAAACGTGTAAAAATTGGAACAAATAAATCAATTATTCACTCACACAGTAAACGTGAATAATTGGAGATAACAACAAATTGGATTTAAAAAAAAACTGGCCAAGTGTGAGTCGGACTCGCACATGAAGGGTTCCGTACCATCGTAGGAGCCACCTTGAATTTGTATAATTTTTTGTTAAAGCGGCAACAGAAATACACATTTTGTGATAAGTTTGTTTTTTACCCACGACGGAACGGAGACGGTATATGCGTTTGGGGTGAGAGGTTGTTTGTTTGTTTGTGTGTTTGTGCAAATACATGTTGCCATTTTTCTCCAAAACTACTAGTCCGATTTTGATGCAGTTTTCAGTTATGGGTTCGGGTTTGATTGGTGCATGTTCTTAGATAGCTGTTACGGTGACAACTCACCAGGGGGCGCTGCAGCAAAAATTTTTTGTGCAAATCAAAGTTGCCATTTTTCTCCAAAACTACAAGTCCGATTTTGATTCAGTTTTCAGTTATGGGTTTGGGTTTGATTGGTGCATGTTCTTAGATAGGTGTTACGGTGACAACTCAACAGGGGGCGCTGCAGCAAACATTTTTTGTGCAAATCAAAGTTGCCATTTTTCTCCAAAACTACAAGTCTGATTTTGATTCAGTTTTCAGTTATGGGTTGAGGTTTGATTGCTGCATGCTCTTAGATAAAAAAATAAAAGTAAAAAGTTTAAAAAAAGTTTAAAATAAAAAGCAAAATTAAAAATTTTGAAAAAACCCACGACTGTTAAAAGTTAATTGAAAAAAGGATAAAATAACATAAAACACCCACCTTAAAAAAACCCAAGAATGTCCGTCGGGAGCTGAACATTGCAAAACTAGTTCATTTAATGGCAGCCCCCGACGGACATTCTTGGGTTTTTTTAAGGTGGGTGTTTTATGTTATTTTATCCTTTTTTCAATTAACTTTTAACAGTCGTGGGTTTTTTCAAAAATTTTAATTTTTCATAGTAATTGTATGAATGACAAAGTTATATTTGCGGTTTTTTAAATGTGTTATATCTCAAAAACGGCTAACTTTATCTCGTTCAAACTAATCTTGGTTGTAATTTTTCATTACGATCTACAGCATATATTTTTTTTAGAGTTTTCACTCTCTTAGTTTAAAAGTTAGAGGGGGTGGCGACACATTTTAGCACTTTGAAACTGTCTATCTTTCAAACGATTGACTTTGAGAAAAAATGATTTTAGAAACATCACGGTCATTCTAAAAGACCTATCCATAGACACCTCACTCAAGTATGTCCGATGAAAAAATAGTAGATTGTATCATAAGGGAGCAAAATAATATTTTTACGGCGAGGGCGCTTTTTTGAATCCAGAGCGAAGTGAGGGATTCTAGAGTAGAATCCCGAACGTAGTGAGGGATTCTTTAGTAGAATCCTGAACGTAGCGAGGGATTCAAAGTACGTCGCCCGAGCCCAAAATATATTTTGCACCCGAGTGATACACTCGACTTTTCATCACCCTCTATGAGAAAATAAAAGGCGCCTCATATTTTATTGTAATATTATTATTTAATAAAAATAGAGTGACGACACGTTTAAATCCATCAGACATATTAATTACGAATATGTGTCCAGTTTTACGTCCTTATTAAGACAGCACGTTACTAAACAACCTTCTACTCCTTAATAAGAAATTGTCGTATGCCTTTAAATATTTCTCCCGGGATTTCGTAGGGATTAAGTTTTGTATGACGTTATTAGCTTCTATTTGTATTGTTTCAGGAGTTAATGCACTATCACTTTCAGAACTCGACGTAGAGCTCATTTTTTTTGCACAAAATACAATAAAGTCCGTACCGATTATCAGAACAGGGAAGTAAATCGCGCGCTTTTGTTTTTTTTTTTAATTTAGTTACCGCGTCTCCTCGCACCGTACAGCCAACACAATACAATTTTCATCCCCCCATCTCGGAAAGAGTCTTTTTGCTCTTCGATATCTGAGTGCAAAACCCGTTTTTATCCTCTAGAGCGATAAAGTAATTTGAATTTAGAACATCGTGTGCAAGCTAAGTCTGTGAATTCAAAACATCATACCGAACATTCACACTTATCACCGATCATTCATTCATTCGATTATTCTCTATGGTGCCGAATTTATCATACAACCTCTTTTTTTTAATTTGTTAAAAACTCAGACTCGGAACTTTCTTGGTGTACTTTTTTTTAATTTGCTTTGCGCGCGCCATTTTCTTTTCAGGTCATATTGTTAAAACGTTAGGAACAAGTGATAAACCTAAAATGAGTGATTCTAGCGACGAAGAAGTTTATTTCTGTAATACTTAGCTATCATAAGGTAGTAGATAATACTTAAACTGAAATAAAAGTATCTTGTGATTGTAAATGGTTTTTTTTTTTGCATTTAGTCATTTCCTCGCTGAGGTGGGATGAAAAGTTACGTGTTGCACTCGAGTGCAAAGATTTTTCACCTCGTGCTCTTTTGATTCCCTCGCTAACGCTCAGGATTCTAATTTTGAATCACTCGCTCCGCTCGTGATTCAATTTTAGAATCCTTCGCTTCCTCGGTCATCAAAATTGAGCACGCGGTTAAAAAGCAACTTTGCACTCTTGTATAACAAATAACTATTACGTTCGATTTCAATGAACGATTCATGTTCTAAATTCAAATCTCATTACTGCCCGCTAAAAAGTCTAATGGAGAAAAGAGCTACTTTGCTCGCACTTAAAGAGGAACAAAACGACACTTTTCGAATTGAAGGGATGAAAAAAAAATTCTCTCTTTATCGGTGAATAACTTTTTTCCCCCATCATTCACACATTTACTGTTATAGAATAAAATGATCTATTTTTTACGCTCTTTCATTTGATATATAGGAGAAAGTGTTACAAGGGACATTTCGCCCCTTCTTCTTTGTATGAAATAATGCTGCCTACTTACCATACCAACTTCAAATGCTTTGAACACTAAGTTCCGGCAAGATTAGACCTGGCAGACCTTTTGATCCTCTATCGAGGGCATCTTGGCTATTATTTGGCGTAGGTTCCATCAGGGTACTCGATGAGGTAGGTTCATGGTGCTGGAGGGGCCATATTTTAGAGGTCTGCCAAGTACTTCCGGCAGAGTGCGCAATGGCAGACCTACTTTTTTTAACGTAATTAATCAATGGTAAACTGTTGCCAGCACTTTAATTCGGGTACCTTGTGACGTAACTTGCACATAAAAATACGACAATAAATATGAATTATTTCCATGACCCGGCAGGATCGGCACTGGCAGACCTGATTTTTTTTACGTGTTTAAGTGTCGGTTAACGATCTAAAGATAGCCTACTGGGGTACCTGATGAGGTAGGTATTTTTGCAGCCGGCTCTCCCTCTATTAGTACAGTCGAACAAGCTAATAAGTATACAGCCAGCTAATTTGTATTTACTTTTAAGATTAGACAGATACATTTAGAGACTGATTTCAAACGATACAGCGTTTGACATCAGTCGCTTAATGCGAAACACTTGATAAAACAAAATTACAATCAATATTTTCAGTGTTATAGAATTATAAAGATCTCTACCCTGTATACTTATTAGCTTGTTCGACTGTACCAGCAATGTACCTGAATGTACCTTTAATGAAATTCAAAGTACCTCCACGAAACAAGAACAATTACAAATATAAAGTGAGCCGTGGTCCTGACCGTCAGAATGACGGGTGAATCTGATAATGAATGTGATAGATATGTTATGGTTACCTAAAATATTTACCAGAGGATAGTACCCGTCGGGGCCGCGGATTTTTGTACTAGATTACGTGGCCTCGGCGCAAGGGCAAAGAAGGAACATGGGTTCGGTTTTTAGTCAGTAGAAGTCTGACACTCCCCTTCGCTCTGCCCAAGAGCGGGGGGGGTCATTCGATGATTTTCCACCAAGCAAAAAAAAAAAAAAAAAAAAGGATAGTACCTTAAATGTACAGTCACCTTCAAAAATGCATGGATAGTTCTGAACTCTATTCACAAGAATAAAGACTAAAAGTATCCATGCAATTTTGCAGGTGACTGTACCTCATAAAAATATAATATGACGAGTAATAAGGACGCTTTTACATTTTTATACAAATATTAGTGGTTTTCAGGTACCATTTTAACGTATAAGCAATCACAAATGTGAAGATATCATGGTCTTCATTTAAAGATAATTTATTCGTCTCCAGATTGGCATCAAAATAATTGAAGACTGAGATAAAAGTAAGTACGAGTTTCATACTTTTATTATTAGAATGTGATTTAGAAATTATGTTGGGTAAGACCGGGATTTGGATGGGTGGGGTTAAGCAGTTGTTGACAAGGTTCAGAAATGGATGGGTCAGTTCAAGCTGTCGACGGTGAGGTTTGGAAGTGGATGGGTAAGGTTAAGCTGTCGGCGGTGAGGTTTGGAAATGGATGGGTCAGGTCAAGCTGTCGACGGAGATGTTTGGAAATGGATGGGTCAGGTCAAGCTGTCGACGGAGATGTTTGGAAGTGGATGGGTAAGGTCAAGCTGTCGGCGGTGAGGTTTGGAAATAGATGGGTCAGGTCAAACTGTCGACGGAGAGGTTTGGAAGTGGATGGGTAAGGTCAAGCTGACGGCGGTAAGGTTTGGAAATGGATCGGTCAGGTCAAACTTTCGACGGAGAGGTTTGGAAGTGGATGGGTAAGGTCAAGTTGTCGGCGGTAAGGTTTGGAAATGGATAGGTAAGGTCAAGCTGTCGGCGGTGAGGTTTGGAAGTGGATGGGTAAGGTCAAGCTGTCGGCGGTAAGATTTGGAAATGGATAGGTAAGGTCAAGCTGTCAGCGGTGAGGTTTGAAAGAGGACTGGTGGAACGGATGGGGCCCAATTCTATTGCAGTATCGGTTTAATTTTGGCCATCTATACCATTTCCGAGTTATGGGAGTTTAAAATTATTGTACCAAAAATAGTTAAATTCAAATATCTTGAAAACGGCGCGTCCTAGACGAAAAAAGACCGAAATTTTAACCCCCCTTTGCTGCCCCCGTGATATTATGGGCATAACACACCAAATGAATTTGAACTAATTTGAAGTCCTTTTTACATATTATTAAAAAATATATTATTAATTTTACTTCATTAAACTTCCAGAACTGGTGGACCCTCGATACCCGAGGTCTATGGACCTAAGGGACCATAGCTCACACACACGCATTGAGTGTAAAAAAAATATGCATAAAATCTCAGATTGTAAATACTGTGACAATGTCGGTGTACTTTTGTAACATGCCTATAAATTATATATTTTTATTACTTCCCTGTGTTTTAACTTTCATCGAAAATTCTGAACCTAGACCACAGTCTCAAAATAGATCATTCGGCAGTCGAGATTTATTTCAACAAAAATTTAACTAAACTCCCAGGCTTAGTGGGAGTTATGTCATCAGCTCATTATGTAATGCTCGTAAAATTTTAGATACCTATTATTATCTAATTTTTTTATGTTTTATAATTTTATATGTCCCATGTAATAATAATTGAAAAACGTTAAGGTCGTTTTTTCAATCCTTATGACCGGAAATATTTCACGTAGCGTATTTTTCTTTTCGGAAGTCGCTGTCAGTACAGTGCGATCAAATTATCTTGGCAGCTCCGAACTTCGTGCAGGTCATTTTGTTACAACGAATGTATAAAAGTGTTATGATATTTATTTTTCACTTCTCTCGCTCTAAAATTCGTCTTTATGTCGTGCGTAGGCGACATAAAGTCGCGTTTTATGCTCTAGAGCATAAAGTAAAATCTTCGTCGAAGACCAAGGTAATCGGCACAGGTAATCGGCCCAACAGCCACACGAACAACTTCATAGAATAACCTCTTTAATTTAATTCGTTTCGCTAGTATTCTAAGAACAAGGGATTACTGCTTTTCATTACGAATACAAGGAAAGTTGATGGGAATAGGCTTCCCCCAATTACCTAAATCGCTTGATAGCAATAGGCTTGCTCCTAATTACATCATTTGATGGGAATAGACTTACTCTTAATTACATTGATTGATGGCAATAGGCTTGCTCTCAATTAGGTACCTAAATCAGTGGATGGCAATAGGCTTGCTCCTAATTACATCGGTTGATGGCAATAGGCTTGCTCCTAATAAGATTGGTTGATGGCAATAGGCTTTTCCTAATTACATCGGTTGATGGCAATAGGCTTGTCCCTAATTACATCAGTTGATGGCAATAGGCTTGGTCCCAATTACATCAGTTGATGACAATAGGCTTGCTCCTAATTACATTGGTTGATGGCAATAGGCTTGCTCAAAATGTTTTTATAACTGAGCAGTATGAGTAACGACATAAGTCAGGTGTTATGTCAAGTTTCCTACTGAAAAAAAAAAAAAAAGTTAATTGGCGGGAACCATAATTATTTTTACAATATTTACAAGTTTCTGTTGCATTTCCTCGCAATCGAAGTGAAAAGTAGAGTGTAAAACTCGTCCATAAAACCCATTTTACTCTCTACTTTATATCCATCCTCGCTCGCAAGCTCGCATCGGATGGATAAACGTCTCGCGCAAACTGGTGCGTTTTATGCACTTGGTGTACAATCTACTATTATTTGTATTTCTCACTGTTTAAATTAGATATTTTCTGATCGTTTAAGTATTGGTTTATCTGGCAATAACAGTTTTATTCCCAAGTTTACATGCGTAAAATTTCGCAAAGCCTATGTTCAGAGCTGCCAAGATAATTTGATCGCACTGTACCTGTTGTTCTTTTTCATTAAGTTTGGTTGGTAGGTACCATATTGGGTGTACATCTGTTTGCCCCTTAAACCCGAACAAGCGTGATATTATGTTATGAAATGGTGAAAACAATACATAAACATACGATCACAGCGATCGTGAGTCATTTGCTGTCTATATTATTGAAGAGTTCCATTGTCTACTTCCGAAGATCTCCAATCCTGGTGACCTGTAATACAGGTTTTTTTGAAACCTACTTCAGGCACCAGCTCTCACAATGTGAATATTATAGTGTTCAAAACTGTTAAGTGCTACAAAACCATTGTGAGAGAAATAAATAAACTTATTATTATGATATTATACAGTAAAACCTTCCTTAAAAACATAATATGCATCTAACAACGAAAATCCGATTGATATCGGATCAGTAGCTTTTGGGAAAATCGCGGATACATACAAATACAGCACCTTTTCTTTTTTCGACTCGGTTGAAAATACTAACCTACTTAACATGACGACGATACTAATAATTAACAATTACCAAATGCATTTTCAAAGTTCCAAATTTAATCTACCAAATTCTATTTCAATAAAATTAAAAAATAATATCAAGGATCAAGATTATTTAAATGAGGTATACAACCAAGCGCTATTGTGAGACCTTGCTTTGGGCGACTTTAGTTACGTAAACATGAGTTGATCGAAAATGTAACAGCGTCCATAACGAGAAAATCAAAAAACCAATTTTGACGCCTACCATTTTTTCATAGCAATCAATATCACCTCCTCCTCCGCTCAAATTAATAGTGTCGTAAGTGAAAAATTCAAACTTTCGTGAAAAAGGTGTTTCAAAGGAGAATGACCAAAAGCAGTACCATACCAAAAAGTCTCATGGTTCTAGATCAAAAGATTATAATTATTATTTTCATATTTTTTTAACGACGTTATGCGTCAGGGATTTGATTTTAAATAGGTTTTTTTTAAGGACCGACCCCGAAGGTTCGGTTTCGGTTTCGGCTAGTTTCGGCCAAAAAATCTAGTTGCGGCCACAGTTTCGGTTTCGGCCAATAATTGGCCGAACCTTCGGCCCCGTCGAAACAAGGTATACGTAAATTGTCCCGCATCATTCAGCTAACTTCGAGTGCCAGTTGATTTCGCTAGCCGGCGCGATCGTGATGATTTGTGGTTATGTGATTTTTCTTGCGCCAAAATTAGGTACCTACTTAAGTATTTGTTTTTACTTATGATTAATGATGATGTATTTTAATAGCATTCATTAGGGTCTTGTGCTACAGTAGAAAATAAATAGGTTGTAAGAAGTCGTGTATACAAAAGAATTCATTAGATATTTTAGGTACTTGGTTCTGCTGAGTTATTCCCTAGAACTTATACAATATGAATTTATGTAGAAATTAATGTAACACTCAAAAGATGTGTGAAGATACCTGTGATGTTTGATTCAAACATTACTATATTTGTTTGTTATTGATGATGGATTAAATTTTGTACCCGTACTCGAACCGCCACGTAGTTCCGATATACAAATACCTCCGGTGATTTGACTATTACCAATGCGACCTCCAGTACTATTAGTCATGTCGCATTTTTCCCCTTTAGTACGCGAGGTGCTAAGTTTTTTTTTTTAGTTTCACAAATATGTAGATTGTATTTTTTTTATTTACATTATTAATATTACAAATAAAGAGCTATTTTTGTTGCATACATACCTACTTTAATTGTTCATTTTTTTACACGTGCTTACTGTCTTTAAATGCGTAAAAATACAATAGATTTATCATAATATAAAAATTCAAATAAGTTTCGGTTTCGGCCGAAACTGGGACCAAGGCCGAAGGTTCTGTTTCGGTTTCGGTTTCGGCTGAAAATCCTGTTTCGGTCGGACACTATTTTTTTTTATCGTTGAAATTCAAATTCAAATTGCTATATTTTGATCTTGAACCATGAGACTCCTTGGTGCTGCTTTTGTTCATTCTCCTTTCAAACTTTTTCTCGAGTTTGAATTTTTCACTTACGACACTATTTGAGCGGAGGAGTTGCGAAATATTGCTATGAAAAAATGGTAGGCGTTAAAATTGGTTTTTTGATTTTCTCGTTAATTACTCGTCACGTTATATTTTCAGATTATATTTTTATGAGGTACATTGAAGGAAGGTACTATCCTTTGGTAAATATTTTAGGTAACCATAACATATCTATCAGATTCACCCGTCATTCTGACTGTCAGGTCCGCGGCTCACTTTATATTTGTAATTGTTCTTGTTTCGTGGAGGTACATTGAATTTTATTAAAGGTACATTCAGGTACATTGCTGGTACTAACCTTTTATATATAACATATTCATTTGTGCAACAATACACCCGTCATTCTTACTTACAGTACCAACAGACAACATAGAAAGAAAGAAAGAAAAAATATTTATTTGGGACAAGCACAGGAACTACAAAAAATAATAATAACAAAAAAGAATATAAAGCTAACTAAGAGAAAACCTGTGCGAGGCCAAAAAGGCTCCTATCTCAGCATGATGCTGCGATAAATGAAAACAAATACCGCAGCGCTGGTATTCTGATAGGGCCCACTGTGATGTCACGGTCACACCTAGGACACAAAATACATACACAAACAAAAAAAAAAAATACATATTAATTATATTTTGTTTGACAAAAAACTGGATATGTTACTTCATCTAGGTACTTTCTCTACCCACTCCCTGAACTGTTACCTGATCCTCTGCCGAGGCGAAGGACTCAGCGCTGGAGTGATGGTCGCGGCGCGTGTGCGAGGAGCCGGTGTGCGAGGACAGCAGGCGCGCGCGCCGCCCCGCCGGCGCCTCGCCCTCCCCGCCCGCTCCCACCGCGCCGCCGCTCTCCGACCGGAACAGCACCGACCGCTGGTCCAGGAACAACAGCTCGCACCGCTCCTGAAAATACATCAACAAAAAACTCTGTAATGCCTTCACTACCACTGAAACTTCGATATTTTCATAACTACGCTAACATCGCGAATGGATTGCCACGCCTAACTGGGAGATAAAAGTACCGTTTGTGATATGGTAACTACCTTTTTTTTTTGGCGGGTGGAAAATCATCAAATAACCCCTCCCGCTCTTGGGCAGCGCGAAAGGGAGTGTCAGACTTCTACTGACTAAAAACCACCCATGTTCCATCTTCACCCTTTATGTCGAGGCCGCGGTATCTCTTGCAAACAACCCGCAGCCCCGACGGGATGTGATCTCAGTAGAACTTTGACTCATTGGAGTAGGTACCCTCATTCGTAAGTTTTTGAGTGCGAAATTGTTTCCATGGTGGGCAGATCCTAGATGAAACTGTCACAGAAGCCATGGGTTTGGCACAAGCAAAGATACGCCTATTCCAAGCATTAGATGAAAATTTTATCCATAGTCCAATTTAATAGGACTGTGGATTTTAGATAAGCAGTTTATCAGATAGGCTAGAAAGGTTTTAGGTACCTGTAAAAGGTAGGCGTCCTGCAGGAGGTCCTGTATCTCGCGACAGAATTCAGCCTCCTCGGGTGACGTGAGCGCTAGGGTGCCCGATACACCACCGCGTGCGCCTAAGGAGAACGCGGCCAGCGCGTCCTCCCAGTAGTTTATACTCGTCTCTAACGCCTCCATGCCTGGAACAGATCAATAAATTATGTATCAGTTATTTTCTGGAAACAGCTTATGCCCTCTAAACACTGCTCCATAACCTACCAAATAGTAAGCCATTGAATAGCTAGGTGTAGTAAATTTAGTACTCAAATTATGGGTATTTGAATAAATTGCGTAGGTTTACTATAGTGTGACTATATTTTAGGGTACAATAAAAATAACATTAAGATATAAATATGTACTTTAATTATTACTGATAGACATTCATACATTATTTTTTAATTTATAATATTGGGTATTGGGGCTATATGCCCACTATAATATTATTTATGTTGAACATGATTATACCTACATACCTGCTAATCTTAAGAGCTATTCACATGGCATTCATAGTTAAGTAGACTTACTTCACAAGTCTACAAAATGTTATCCTTGAGTTTTCACACTCTCAGTACCACATCTAACCAGATGGTTTTAATGTCTATAAAACATATCTCGCTTCATTTCTATTCTATTAGCTTGTACAGGTTGAAAGTGTTGTAGTGTTTCATGTATGCCACTGTTTAAGTCCTGCACTGTCCCTGCGATGGCTGTGACTGCGTCTGCTATCCGTTCCTCCAGCACTCCTCGTTTTTCCTCCTGGTGCCTCATTATGGACGCTATTGACTCCAGTGCTTCTGCCATTCTCTCCTCTGCTGCTACTCTACGTTCCTCGAAGTCTAGCGCCCATTTTGGTGGTGGAGAGACACCATTGGTATTATCATCTGAAATATGCAAAAGGTTTTTTTTAAATCATAACAAAATAATTTATTTCAGTTAAGTTATCTTTTCCAGAATATTAAAATACTTTCACAGCAAAAGGTTTTTACCTGGAAGTGATCTAGGAGCACTATTGACAGATTGTCTACTCTTCTCACTGGCCGGTCCGCACCTTGTTTTGAGGCTTTCCAAAGGTTCTGAATCCGAGTCTTCATCCAGAAAGTTATCAACTTGGCTGGATGAGGAGTCAGCAGCTTCAACAGTGCCTTTTCCACTTAGTTCAAGAACTCTAACTTCTAAATCATTGAGTGGTATGCACCTGTTTGTGCCTCCTTCGGACCCCGCCCGTATTCTTCGGACATTTGCTGCCTTTTTTCTACACTTGTGTCTCCATTCAAACCAATACTGAAATGTAAAACGTATGATAAGTATTATTAGATATCTCATTTTTTTAATATTATTGTTACCTAAATCTACAAGCCATAGATCATCAAGCCAATTATTGAATAATAAAATTGCCTATTATAGCGTTGGGTCAAATAACAAGTTAATCAGAATAAAATATTAAACATACCTTCTTCCACCCATCAGGGGTCTTCAGTGCCCCTGACTGTACCGCATTCAGTTGTTTGGCGAGTACGCCCCACTTGTGCCTCGTCTTCTGATGAGACACTGGAGCCCCAGGCAGTAGGCCTTTAGCCATGTATCTATGCTCTTCTAGAAAGTCAATCAGAATCGCCAACTGCTGCCTAAGAATGCGCCGAGGTGGTGCCATCTAAAAATAAAATGTAAATAAAACTTTTAACTCTGCAAACACTTCAAAAAATATTTAAATAAACAAACAGGATAGTGCTTCATAGAACCAATCTACCCAGGTTATTACTTACCTTGATTATTTACTCGATTATTGAACTTATCCAACTTTTAAAACATACTCTAGAAAGTTTCCTTCATAAAAATTATAATCGCGCGCTGTTTGTTTGACATAAGGAATCTCCTTCTCAAAAGCAATGTTAACAAGCGACATGTAATGGCGACTTAGCGACCCGCGATGTCTTGCCTCGGATAGAATGCGCCCGAGAGGTCGACAACCTCTCCTTTATCGATTTTTGGTAATGTTATATTTTTAATGAATTAAATATTTCAGTAATTCATTACAAAACAACGTATAACAATCCTAATTACGAAATTAACTACTTACTACTTATTTTTAATGGTAATTTTAATTATTTTTAATGTTACCACATATAAAAAACAAAATGTATGAAAATGGTACGTTGCCTACCCAATTTAGCATAGATGGCGTTAATTTAAATTACTTTATTAAGATTTAGGAATATTATTCTGAATTTGACAAAACTATTTGTGTTAATGCTTTTGATGTTCCTTAATTCTACTATTTATTCAATTTATCATTAATACAATTTGCGTTTTAGTCTAAGGTGCCTATATTATTCAGGTATGTGAAAGCGCCACCTTGTATCGAGTAGCTGAATCTTTTAGCAACACGTTTCAAGGATAGAAGGATATAGTCAGTTACAAGTTATTTTTGTTTTGTGGTTATTTTAATGTTCGGTTGAGATGTTTTGGACGTTGACTACCGCCTAGGGTCCTAGGTTTCCACTCAATTGTCTCAATACATTGCGGTCCATAGGTCGTTATTAAATAAGTGTATGTTTCCTAATCCCACCACGCCTCACTTGCCTCGTTGGTCTGTGTTATTAGGATTTTCCATCAGAAATTTCTCAGAGCAGCACAAGCAGCCTCGGAGTCTGAATTTGTGCCCGGTTGTTGGCAATAGGCTCGCCCCCTATTACATGGGACTTAAACATAACTGACGAAATGTGGGTATCCTATTTGGTACAACTCTGCCCAACCATTCGGGGATTACCTACAGGCGGGATGTCCGATGTTATGTTGTTTCCATAAGTGGTCGAAATCGAGTTATAATATGCTATATTTCGACATTTTTTTGTTATTTGTAAAGTGTCTTGTTTTCGAAGCTTCCTAGTTTGTTTACATTACACCCTCGTGTTGTTTGTTTTTCAGAGTGAAAAATATTTTGCAATATTCAATGGTGTAGAAAAAGCGTTGAATTTCACACACTGTCTTTTAATCGCCCATACTCACACAGCAATAACAGAATAGCATTTAGCATAGGTAGGGTTGTCACACGTACGGTTTTATTTCGGACATGTCCGGAAGTTTAGCTAAGTGTTCGGTTTCTATAACATCCGGAATTTTGCAACAATGAGAAAATAACAAGCAGTTTTGAAGCTGCACGTTTTTGTTAAGATAAAGCATCATTATAAATACAGTTGAACTGGACAGCCCAATTTAAATCCTGTGATCCCCGAAGGGTTAGGCAGAGGTGTTCTCACATTTCGCCAGTTATGTCTACGAGAATGTACCAAACGTCATGTGCAAAATTAATCCAGTACATACCGTCTTTATTGATTGACGTTTCTTTCCTATACGTAAGCAAATCGGTTATCCGCCTACTTATTTACCTAACCAAGTACCTATACACTACACAGGTAAATGACACTTCCATACATTTTTCCATTCAATTAAATACCTACGTGCGTAACTTTTTTCACAAGTATAGATTTGCCATGGTCACATGGGTCGACGAATTAGCAGCCTCTAACCGGTTCCCATAAGTTAGGTAGGTACAGTCAGTGCCCAGCGTTACCTGACCCCTGTTCTCACACTAATTCCTCTCTTCTTCTTTAAATTAGGGGCCAGGTTATGCTGGGTACTGACTGTACATGACCAATAACCTACCGAAGCAACCACACTCTCTTATTATTATTTTAAAGATAACATCGATCGACAGCGTGTAAGATTAATTAGTTTGCTATTTAATTAATTATAGGTCCTGTAGGTACGAAACTAATAATAATATATTGTCGTTGTATATTTTTTTTGTGAAATTTTACGTTCATGCTTAGCTGTTAGATGTTATTAAAAAATACGTAATTATTTTAATTCAATTATAGCTGTGTAATAATGCATTTAAGTATAAAATCCAAGCTACGAATAGTAGGCTAATTTAATCATAGCAGACATCAAACTGTCCAGCTCCGACAGCGAAGGTTTCACATGAAAAGGTTAAGCCGCTTTTCTGCGAAACCTTAGCGGGTCAACTAAGTTCTGCACTTCATTATAATTTTATACATTAATCATTTCTAAAAAGAGTATAGAAACAATCAAAATAAACCCACAATTAATACAAGTGACGGAAATCACCGCCCACCCGAAGTATGTAAAATAAAAATAAATAAATAAAATAAAATAAAATTAGCCTTTATTACTGTTTAAACTTAAATATCATTGACTTCAATTAAGAACTACCTTTTTCTTACTTTACTACAATTAACTTCTTATATCGGCGTTCGGTAGAAAAACAGCTTGTCTTTTGACATAGGCCTCCTCCAAAGATTTCCATTTCTCCCTATCTTTTGCTATTCGGGTCCATTCTGGACCAACCACCTTTTTTATATCGTCCTCCCATCTTTTAGTTTTTCGCCCTTTGCTTCTTTTACCATCCCTTGGGTACCACTCCGTTATAATTTTCGTCCATTTTTCACCCGAAGTATGTACCATTATTAATATTATAATTATGACTACATACAATAAAATTAAGAGTCTACTCGTAAGCTGGCGCCAACCCAGGTACCTACTAACACCTACATCATTATTATAATCTACTAAGCTGATCAAAGTTTGTTGTTGGTATTTGGTTGGTAGGTATAACATTAAACAAACAAATAGGATGAGAGAATTTTCTGAAAAATCGTCTTTGTTGGGAAGACGAGAACAATGTATTACCCTAGGTGAGAAACTGACAGGGAAGAAACTGGAGAGAAGGACATATTACTCGTATTAAGGTATTATTAATAACGTGCGATAATGAACACTATGCAGGATCAACGTTTTGCAAAAAATGCAAATATCTAGACTAGCCAACAGAGTCTATTCATAGTATTCATATTAGACTTACAAGAGACAAGAACTTTTATAAGAGGCCTTTGTCAAGCGTCTTACAGATAAACAGGTAGGTATCATTATAGCTGTAAAACGATTTGCCTGTTCATAAACACCGGCCGCAATACCTTCAGATGCCTTCAGTTTATCTGTAAATATGGTGCTTGCAATGCAACAGCATCGAAATATCGGAGAAACAAATAGTTAATATCCCGTTGTAAAGTGATAATGATGATGTCAGTTTAAAAACTTAGATAAACAAATATTATGAAAATGTAGTATTCAACAACGCAGTTTATGAAAATATACTGGTCAATTTATGGATTAATAAAAAGATTAGTGATCAAAGTGCGTCAGTACCGATGGTGGACAGCGGACACTACAAACGGTCGGTGCAGCAGCGCAGGGACGGCCGGCGCGGTCGCGGGGCGCCGAGCGTCATTCGAGCATGGTCTCTCCGGCCGGCCTCCGCCCGCCATCCCCGTCAGTCTATCCGAGACTCCGCACTGCGGCGGTGTACCCTATCGCAAAGCTCCGTACTATCACCGTGCTACACCTATCCGAAGCGTTCTATTTCTAATCGTCTACGACAAAAACTGTGGATTAATATCCAAGTATTAACTGCAAAGTGATTGATACGTTGTTACAGTGTTGTGTTTGAAAAACTACGAATACTGTGGGTTTTCTTAGAGGCTTCGCTGCTCTTCCCGGCTTTATTGACGCCGATTTGTATCTTTCTGACAGGTAAGGCAAGAGTCTAATTAATTGGACTTTCAATAAAATCTTAATTTAATAACAGTGTGTTTTTCTACAAGATATGTAGTCGTTTTTAATTTGTATTTTAATGTTTTGTTTATTTATTTACCTTGTCAAAATCCAAGATCTAGCGTTTGCAATGTTTATTTTATCATTTTTTGTGGACCCTTCTAATTTTGTTTCTACCTTCTTATACTTTATTTTCTATAGGACGATCGATGTGTCTGCATGGTAAGAGGTCTATTTTTTATCTTTCCCTGGGTAATATATCAGATTCAAGATTCAGCGTAATCGACATTGAACAGTTAGATTATCAACCGGGGAACACTATAGGAGGTCTCAAGCGCTCCAAGCATTCTCTGGAACGTCGAACGTGAGCACTCAGAAGAGAATCTCCTGACACGTTTCTTATAAACCGGTTCACTCGGATACACGACTTATGCAATCGTAACTCTAATCGACTGAACAATGTCCAAAATATGTTTGAGGTATACGGAGGTTCAGGTTAGAGCATCACGATGGTTTAAATAAAATGTGTTTAAATTGGATATCCAATACAAATGTGCCAATTGTTTGAATCTGTTACAGCAAGAAAGTATTTTCTGGATCAAATTTTTGGTATACAATAGTTCACATGCTATACGATAGACACCAAATTATGGTGCAATGTAAAAACGAAGTCGAAAGTATCTAGGAAACCAGGACGAAACCCAGTAGCGTTGTTTTAAAATAAATTACAATGAGGCTTCTTAGAATAAAAATTATCACAAATACGTAGCCATAATATGGCTAAAAAAAATAAAAAATATATTATATTTTATGTACATACATTCAGGTTCATTAGTGTAAACGCATTGTTAGAAATTGATCTCATTGCTATTTTCGTACGATTCATATCGATAACATCACTGCATTCATAAGACGTGGTTTGTTATCGAAGTGCAAAATCGCGCAAACATCTGCTAGGGGCAGAGGACACTGAAGGTGTATTGTAACTGTTGTTATTCTACTTTGTAAGCTGCAGCTGCGGTTCCATGTGTACTGTCTATACTTACATTTATAACGTGCCGAACTGTCGACACAATTGTTGGAATTCACATTGTGTCGAAATCGAGCAAACAGAATTCACAGAAAAAACCTTACCAACCTTTTAGAACGAGCCGGTACAGGTTTTGATTGGGTTTTTTGCATTGTATTCACGATCATAGAATTCATAGATCGTTTGGTAGATTTCATTCTGATAGAGAAGCCTCCTGGCCAAGCGATGCAAACAATAATTGTAAACATAGCAACAGATTCTAATGTTTCGATTGTTGAACCCTCTGTTGTCGCGAGTCGCGACACCGACCAATTGGCGTCGTCGTATCGATCTGCGAGTTCAGTTCTAGCAACTACGTCATCGGGACACTGTCCACAGTCCACACACTAAAATAAACATCTAAATTCACTTTGGCTATTTTAAACTCTGCCAAATTAATTTTAAAATCTAAAGAAACTTCCAAAATATTATGTTGTGCTACCTATGCTTCATGAATTTTCGATAGTTTTACTCCTTATCTATTGGGATAAGTCTTGAGTCGTCTCAGTGATCGGCGATTATTATAAGGCGATTGTTAATATGACGATGCCCCGGGAGAATTCTCGCTAAATTGCCTTCATCGAGTCGCCTCCGCTTCTAGTTGGCCATTTCCGTTTGCCGATCAACTTGCTGCTGGTTTTGCATCGATACTGTCCAGTTTATTTAATTTAAGTACAAACTGAAGTTAGTTCAATGCACTAATGAAAATATTAAGCGTTTGTCGCGTCATCATTGCTTCAAACCTCTTCCAGAGAAGAGTGCCTAAAATAAAAAAAAATACAATCAGCTATCGCAAATTTACGTCGTGTATTAGTGAATTTACCTATGCAAAGAGAAAGCCTGCGTAGCAGTTAAATTAAAGTTACCCGAAGCTATGGAAGCTTGAAATATGTTCACAGTATACATTAATTCAAATTTAATATTCTGGATTCGAAACCCCAGTTATGAAATTTACACGTAGAAATCCATGAGCCCCACAACTTGCCCTACTCAGCCCTACTTAGTAGGGTGCAGGCGTCACCGAGACATTTTGCGACGCAATAAGTAGGCGAGGTTTCGGCTGGAAAATTGCTCTAATTTTTAGGGTAAAACCCACCCCCCTAAACATAATCAGCTAAATAGCCCAGACAAGGAAGTTTCTAAATTGCAGGCAATGATGATAGAAATAATAATATTTTCAAAATTGTTGACAAAACAGCTGCTATTTTTGTTGTATCGTTCAGCCTTAGTATTGCATAAAGTGCATCAACAGTCTACATTTGCTCGTTGCGGTGTTTTAGATTGCAAATAAAACAAGGAGAAAAAATGCAAATTACATAGTTTTACTAGAGGACCTTGTTTAACTTCAGGTTCTCTTGCATATCATTGTTATTTGTTTTAAGTTTGGTTAGCGTGTTGTAAACAACCACTGACTATTCATGATCTTCACAACGATGTTTATAATCAATTAGGCGACGTTATCTGAATGGAGGTGTATTATGCTTTGTTAAGCTATTACTAGAATGTATTCATCAGTTCTTACATACATATGAGATAATGGTTGTATGAGCTGTATCCGTGCCCTCATCGTTACGTCTAGGTAAATGTTGTTCGTCTAATTTGCACGAAACGAGGTCGCATTTCTCGCACCGGGGGTAAACACGGAAAGCTTTTTGTAATTTAGCGTCATTACATCCAAGTGACAAACATTGTGCCAGAATAGACACGCTACTGCTAATATTTTGAATGTTTCTTCTTGTTAAGACTTTGTCTTTACTCTTATCTCAGCTTCAGAACTTAGTGGTCGTTGAATGTTAGTAGCTAGGTAAGTTCGTGTCCAGTCAGCGCAGAGTTGACACAACAATCAACGAGGTCACGACACTAACGAGGGGCTTGGGGTCTAGTAGGTGGACTTCCACCTACTAGACCCCAAGCCCCTCGTGCTTGATAAATAAGGGGCTGAACGGAGGGCGATTCTGGTATTCGTATGCAGGCCGCGCGGTGGCGGCGCGATCGATACGCGCCCGCGCGACGCCTCCCCGCGATACGACTCACAAGTCTGCTACAACAAATATACTTGAGCTTATTAAATTTCTTTAAGACGACTCCTCAATAACTGGCGAGAGAACCAATCTTCCGGCTCGACTGAAACGCGAGGTGTACTTTACGCCGTCGCGTCGTCGCTCCATTTGATACGATTATTACATCGATCATTGGTTTTAAGTGCTGCTAAATATCGTAAAACGGTGTAACTTTATTACTATGTAATCATCCAATTCCGTATTCACTAAAGTGTAACCCATGAATTCTGAATAAATTTGTTGGAACCGTATTTCTGACAGTGACACTGATAGCCAGTTTGGAAATTTGTTTGACAGAGTATTTGCAATTGTAATTATTTAACCATCAAAGCGCGACGAACTCAGCAAGTATTCTAAAGATAAGAAAATGACATCATCAACGGGATCGACCAAGGGAGAGAATAAAAAACTGTTAACATGAATTAACCGATCAGTGAGGCGTAGAACACGCTCGGCCGGTGACCGTGTGGCCCTGATCTTGACGGAACAAGCTCGGTGATGACCTTCCGTGACCGTGTAAGATGTGGACTGCCAACAGATACGCATGAGCATAAAATTATTACCAACTACCATAATACAATTATCTAAGTTTCGTGACCGCTTATTTCAAGGCCAGCTTTAATAAAGTATTATGACTTGTTAACAGGTCCGAAGTACCTTAATCGTGATTTATTTGTCGCCATAAATGGTGAAGCTAGCTTATTAAATGATTCACATCACAAAAGAGCGTGGGTGTTCAGTGCCATGGAGTAGGAACGAGGTTGTTTACTATAGAATAGCACGTACATTCTGTTTAAGGCCATATTCTATACTTACATATATTTTTGAATAAACAGAAATCCAATACAGTGAATTTGATCTCAGAATTTTCTCCCTGTATGGGATCTCCCTTTTGGTGTGGAATGCGCTAACTACTTACTAATAGCTTTAATGCACTACCAATAGCAGTTCGACGATATCGAGGGGAGCTATCAATGAAGGGATCCTGGCGTTTATTATACATAGCTTCTGTGTACTTATCTATCGCAGGAAATATTTTAATAAGTGAGCATAGTTTAGATTACAGTCTGGCACTCTGAATATTTCTACCAGCATGCTTTAGATGACAGGTAGTCTCTCATCCAGAATTAGAACATTTTTGCAATCGGCTAAAATAGCATGATTTTCCTAAATCTTCAAGAGTTCGAATCTTAAAGCTAATGGTCTAATTAATTACCGTCCTATTGTGCGTAATTGGCACTACTTAGTAATAGTAGTAATCTTGAGTTAATTAGGAATTTAGTTCGGATAGGGTAAACATAACCGCTAGCGATATGAATCAATGAATTTCAATTAGCAGATGAACAGGAGTGCGGCACGTCATCGTCATAACTGAACAAGTCCGCAATGCACTAAACATTGTACGCATTGCGAGCTGTTAGTTGTTATTGCACGCCCGCATGCTTTCACCGACACATGTACTGGGACTTGTATCTATATCAGGCAATTTGTCTATGTTTCAATTAGGTTGCCTACCGCAAGAGACTGGAATACAAATAAAAGGGTAGCAGCTGGGATTTAGTTCAGTTTATAGTTTTTTGATGAAATATGGAACAGCGATTAGGGAAATATTATTATGATTGTAGATCAGCCGCTAAATAGGATTAACGTTGGTAGATAATTGCAAGGGTACCTGGAAGCGTTCTTTTATTACACTTTTTTGTACCACGGCCATTGCTCCCCATTTCGGACGACCCTTTGGACGAACAATGATTAGAGTGAGGGGAGCGTGATGCAGCTGCTCCTTTTCTTTTCGAACATGTTTCTCTGATAACCGCTGAAGGAAGTAACTGGGTCGCGAAATGAGGCCAATTGTATTTTCTCCGATTAGACTGCACAATGCGTTTGCTGTTTAGTTTCATTTAACGCTGCCAATATGCATTTCAAAGCGAATAAAACACTGCACGGACTTGGGGAAGATAAAAAAGTCAAAGATTCAGTTATAAAAGCAAGTTGCATTTATTGCTGGGGTTTCTTTGCCTGCCTACTAAGTACCTACGTTGAAAGTTGATTGAGACAGTTTCTCAGCAACGGAAAAAGTGGTCGAGATGCGTCTGTTTCTAACGTACCTATATGACGCAACGTGAAACGCAATGTGGTCCCCATTCTGCAAGTGTGCAACTTTTTCCTCAGGCGCCAGACGGTAGCGACACCTTGCTGTCACGACAGTTCCACTAAGTTTCTCCTTCATGAATAGTGTTAATTTTGCCGGCTTCGATTAACTTCAGAACTTGTGGTATGTTACCTACACGTTACTCTCGAAGAATTGTAAAAATAAGCTCGTGTGGTATTTCAAAAGTGGGTGTTGTTCTCGAATCGGATGTAGGAACGTGATGTTATTTTACTTATTCTGAGTGCTTTCTGTGAACACCCGCGTAGTGCGAGACGAGGTTCGAGTTCATGGCCACTGGAACAATCGATTGGCGAGATTTGTGAGCGAGCTGCGAACGCAGAACGTACCAGGCTCCGGTAGCTGGACGTGTTTAGTAGCTGCGGCTGCCGGCCTTGACTAAGGCAAATATTTGCCATACGTCTGTATCATTTGTATGTTAATCAATACGTTGAATATGTTTAAGTGGAGCGTAATTTCGATTGATCCTATTTGTTGCTATGGAAGATCTTAAATTCTATTAGTACCTACCATAGAATGCATACACATTGTTTGTATCATTTCACTTAGGTACATCCTGTTGTTAATACTGCTTACAAAAGTCAGGATGGAGTAACAAAATGAAATAAATAACCGTGTTCAGAGTATATTTTCCAAAAAAACATCTGCTGTGAGAATTCCTGTTCGAGTTCACGAAAAATGTCTTCATGTTGTTTAATCATAATAATAGTATGTTTAAAAAGAACTGAATTACATCGCATTGTTGCTGAATACAATGAGGTACAAATATGCAACACAACATCGAAACATCCAGCGATGTTGTGGAACAATACAATTTGAGAATGTATGATGTGTTTTAGTGCACCACGAACATTCTCGTTGCTATTGCCAACGCGAAGAGCGGTGTTATTAAGTTGTCCCGACCGCATTAACGAAGCTCGGTAAAATTAATTACTTACATTGAACCAACAAGCGGTTATCGCGGTCACCGCGAGGAAATTAAATGAACACGCGCGGACTCTTCTTAGTGGGCTTTACTTATTAGAATGCACAAATGTTCAGTTTGTAAACTGGTTCATCTCAGTGACTTATGAGCATCTAGTACAGCCGCTCGATGACTTTCAGAGCATTTACAGTTTAAGATTACTTCATTTGCAGCAGTTGATTCAGTCGTTACCGACCACCGGTGTTGATTAAATAGGACCGAAGACTGACTTGGGTTTGTAATAACGTCATTAAGAACAATTTAGTTTTCAATTAATTATTTCGGAGGGTCTATTTGGAATTCTCCGCATGATCGGAGGCGGTCAGGCGGCAGGTGTCGGCAGTTAAGCAATGTCACGCAAGTATCGACTATCCCGCGCTTCCGACGCGTGCGCGGGCGCAACCACGTCGTGTCCTGTCCTCGCATAATTACATACGAATGTTATGACCCTTTTACTGTCATGTTAGTAGTATTACACCTAGAGGAAATGTTCATCGTTGTTCACACTTCAAAAGGCGTTAGAGAGCCTCTAGAATATTTTATAGCCACTTGAACCTTTCCTTTTTAGTGATACAATGATTTATTCTTCGTGATTGATAATTGGGTTGTAAAGTTTCGACTACAATGGAACCCGCACCACGTAATCCGGCTCTCACCGGCTATAATTTAATATCCGCCCGAAAATAATCCCATTTCCTCAGCATACCAGTAATGTTGTGTTGTATGATTGTATCATGTCCTTGACATTGATGAAATAGGTAGGTACTGTTTTGTAGGACTTCCCTTCCCTCGACACCTTTGTAATTGAGACTGTAGAATTTTACACAATTAATCAAAAACTAAAAATTATGTCTAACGAACTCACATCATATCAATGTAGATATCCGACATGTTAGGAATATACAGATTACACAGACCAGGGCAGGGGTATCTTTCTATCTTTGGGATACAGTATACCTATGTCGGTATACTTATGGACGCAATGTCTAAAAGGGAAGTACCTAGTTTGATTGATATCAAATCAGCATCCGAAGTCGTAATACCCGACACGAAACGTTTCTCATGTTCGACTTGTGATGGATCATGCGATGCAAATGATTTATAGACTGGACGCTGAAAATTGTAAGGAAGCAAGACCGTTACAAATTCAGTGGTATTATAATGATGTACCTACTGTATATTTTATGAATATAATATAAGGAAATACTTTGATAAATGCCAAAAACTTCCAAATCCGAAGCTACATTTTGTCCATTTCTATAAAATATTTTACAATGCTAATCTTACGTAGGTACTTGTTCGTAACAGGCAGGAGTAATAATTTTCGGAGAGAATGAGAATGATACAAGCAAAATGGTACCTAATAAGCTACTACAAAAGAGCTATTAAAAGCTAGTAGAAGATTATTTCAGAGATAATAAATGCGCAAAGTTTACCCGAGCCGAGGCAAAGCCGACGGCGAGGGTTGACAGTCGGAACAAGTTGCAATGACGGTTCCGCACGTGTACTGAACAACAATTTTTAATACAGTTGCGAAAAAATGAAGCAATTTAGTAAAATAATAAAACCGTAATTAAACTCGCAAAGAACATTTTTGGGAAATGGCGCCAACCGTAAAAGAATATAAGCAGAGATTTTTTTTGTTGTCTTAACCCATTCTGGGTAGGCAAAGGGAACTATGCCCATACAGCCAAGTCTTCAGTAGATTTTTTTTATTGATAGGAAATGAAAACGAAATTTAATGAGATGAAATGGAATGAAACCTTTAACTCATTGAATCAAATAATTAAATCTGATATTGAAACAAATTAGTAGCTTCTTTAGAAATATTTGCATGAATCATAAAAACTTCTATGATTTTTTTTAGTAAAAACTTCGTGGTTGGTTTTTTTTTAATGGACATTATTTTGACAGTCGGGAAAGAGAACGCACGAGTTCGGAAATGGTAAAGAAAAAGCACGAGTACGTAATAGAGCACATCCCGAACGCTATACGTCCCTGCAATACGCCACTTTTTGAGCAACTGTATTAAAAAATTTTTTTTTTTTGGGTATCTCCAGTAGGTACCTACCTAGACCTACACATAAAAGAGGGTATGTTTTTTTTTCTTGCGAAGCCCATAGTGTGGGGTGTCATTAGATAGGCCTTTGAAAAAGATTGTAAGTTTGCTCAAACACTTTTTTGATCAAGGGATTCGTTAGTGAAATATTTAGCTATAAAGTGCAAATTTTGTTAGACTCAAGTCAGGCTACCTAAACCACCCGTCGGGGCTGAGGGTCCCGTCGGGGCTGCGGGTTGTTCGAAAGAGATTCCGCGCCCTCGGCATGAGGGCTAAGAAGAAACATGGATAGTTTTTAGTCAGTAGAACCAGTTTCAAATTTCATCAAGATCCTCTCGGCCGTTCTAACGTGGTTGATTAACAAACATCCATCCATCTAAACTTTAGTATTAGACCTCAGACCAAGAAAAAAAGAAAGACGGCGCGCCGCGAACACACAGTGAAGTCACAAAACCACGCGCCTATAGCAAGTAAACATACAAGCTCACGCACACACCTACACTAAAACCACACGCATTTCTCCTAGAACGTCACGACTCACGACTTCACGAGACATTGTCTACACACATAGATAAAAAGTTGACTTCATTTTTGGTGTTCGTGGCGCGCCGTCTTCCTTTTTTTGTTGGTCTGAGTATTAGACATAGTCTGTGCTTTGCATTATCCTCTTCTTATTTTCTACAGCCAGGGCTATGATTTAATGTAGGTACTTTTGTCTAAGCGACGCATTTTAGTTTTCGACAACCACGCGAACGAAGTCGCGGGCACAGCTAGTTCCAAAATATGTTCCTTACTGAAATGTGTCTGTCGTGGAATAATAAATTGTGATACATGAAGACAAATAAAGCAGAAACAGATATTGTTTGTCGATCGACGTGGATACTATGCTCATTCATAAACATTTTCGTGTTAACAGAATGTTATGGCAGCAGGCAGAATATAGTGGGCATTAGTCTGGGGTCGACAATATTTTATAAGATACGTTTTCGCTTTATATTTAAGCGAACTTGGAGGTTCTCCCAAACAAACCCTGATCAGAGATTAACATAGAAATCTCATTAATACAAAGGTGTCGCAATCATAATGAATTCCCAGTGAGCTCAAGGGCATGACGCACAGACGCACAATTCTCGTCCAAGGCTAAAGGGAAGGTCTCGCCCGGGCTCGGCCGGGTGGCTGGTGTCCTTGGCTTTTTACGAAGGCTCATTAAAGCTTTTCTTTTATGCTCTCATTGAACCTGGGGTAACGTATTGTTAAATTGAACTTGACAGAGGATAACACATTCTAAATCGATGTATAAATTATTATTTGCCTCTTAATACGTTCCATATAACTTTCTAATTTTTATTAATGCTAAATTAGATTAATTAACATTCAGGAAGCCGTTGCATTTCACGGTGATACATTTCCGGTGGACCCTTTTCGAGGGCGAACCGTTTGCTAACGGTCGGTATTTGAATTATATCATTCAAATTTATTCAAACAGAAGGATGTAATTGAGCTCTTAATGATAAATTAATAGGAACGTTAGATAACACTGAAAGACAATCTACGGTTCGGCGCTGATGGACTAAGAGATTGCTAATAGCGGCAAGATGAACATACAAACATGGGTGTTTGCAAGGCACCTTCTTATTATGTCTAACGATAATCACATCATCCTGTTCAACTCCACCACACTGTTAACGGCTCATTTTAATATTTTGCATAATGTTGTTTTTTTTAAGGGTGAAGCTAAATGACTTCAAGTTTCAGTTTTCATTCCATAAAACAATGAGGTTTATACAGATTTGTGTAAATAAGTTGAAGTATAGGTACATAACATTATTACCTTTACACAGGGAGTTTGTTAGTAAAATACATAACGTAAAAACAAAACGAACAATCTGAAAGGTTCCATCAAGAATGCACAACGGAATATAACCGGTGGAGTAATAAAGCGGACAATGCGTCTGTAACGGGACAAGGCACTAATTGTGAAGCGAGAACCGAAGTCTTCCGTTACCCGCTGCACCGCTGCACCACAACCGTCCCTCGGGAACAACAACCAAACGAACGACACAACACAACTAGACAAATAAAACCTAAACCGACCAACCATGGACCAGAATGATAAATGTATTTTTTCATCAGCTGGGTAAAACCTGAATGTGAAACATTTTTAAAACATGACAAAACTGCAAGTCATTCCACGCAGCCGATGTAAAAAGCGAGCAGTTTAATTTCGCAAAAGTGCTTCAAGTTTTTAGCCAAATGCTTTTCTGGTGTTCGACGTCAGGCTGTAGTGCTGTACACAGTGAACACTAAATAATAACGGTACATGATTTTGAATTCACAGCGTCACGACGAGAACCATTGTGATGTGATCGCTGTACAGATGAAAATTCTTGTTTGCTTAAGCTTAAGATATTGAAGCGCAAAAAACTAGGTTATTTTAAAACGGGCTGCATAAGTAGATTCCCCACAAGTAATAACACATAAGTAAGTCATTATTATGTGGAGAATGAATTAATATAATTAGACGTATGTAGTTCAGAGTGAACGTGCTGAGACTGACGAAGAAATTATTTATCATACTCGCTGGTCACGAACTCGGAACACACGCACGTACTCTACAATAATCTGGGTAGATAATCTGTATTCAAGATGGAAGAAATTTAATGAATTTTCTATTTATTCTTTGAACAAACATACTTAAAACCTCGTGATTAGTTGTTGTTGTTTGTATAATAAAAGCAAAGCATATTTTCAATTATATTCCGAGTATTTCTTTGCCTTCATAAAAGTTTCCATGGATGGAAAAGACGTTGTTTATTTTACTTGAGAAGTAAAGTTCTCTGTAAGAAGAGCACTTAAGAACTTGATGAATTGATTCCACAGCGATTTAAGCTAAGCATAAACTTCGACTTTTACAAACAAATAAACACAGGTGTTCATGAGTCATCAAAGAGATTTTAAAGTAGTTTGGTCTCAAAATATTATAGTGAATGCTATTTAAGTGTATGTAGACAAGCATGATCATACAGTAGTCTAAATAAACAGAAGTGGAAGGCTGCATGCAGGCAGCGAGAGCGTTGCGACATCTTCACAGGAGACATGTTGAACAAGCACTCCACTTGACTTGTAGTTGAAGCCACCACACGTAGCTTCACTAGAGAGTGCTCCAGTCGGTAAACTTTGTTCTTTGTTTGTGAACAAAGAATGCGACTGAATGTTTGTTTACAAAGAATCGACCAAATCATTCAATCTATTTTTGATAAGGATACGTTCCAATGTAATTTTAGCATTCGCAGACACGTTTAATTTATGGCTATTCGTACTGTTGACGACAATATCAATCACAATTGTTATGAAACCCTTGTCAAAGTGGGTAAAATGATTTATTTATTTAAGGTTTGGTCATAAAATCGCTCCACTTGAAGTTCGAGAGCCTGATCGCGCAGTCCACCGTCTGTGGCAATAAACTGTACCATTTTATTGCTAGGACTGGTAATAATAAATAATGCTCGTTATTGTTACGTCAAACCTTTATGTGTTTCTATATAACATTTGTATTAATTTTAGTATTTTTGCAACAGATTTTCTCTGCATATCAATTGCATTTTCAATGTACCAACTAAGTTATGTATAAGCAGATGTGAGGACTTGAGACTCCTAATAAATTTAATACTGCGAGATTAAAGATATTTCGTTTCAATGTATCATATGACCGTTGCACTTGAAGTGTGACTCCCGTTAGTGCACGGTCCACTGATTATCCATCTCTCATTACTACACTTGCTCAAGGAGTACCTAGTGCTGGATTGCACTCGACGCGACGTGTCAAGAGATATAATTAAAATGATTAAATATCTTGAAAGAACATATTACATCCTGGTTTCGCATCACCGCGTTACTACTAGCCTTACAAGTAATTCAGAATACGATTCTGCATACGCATAATTATGATTGTATCAATCAATAGTTTACAAAAGATTCTTTGAATCTTATATCAACTGCCTCCGTGGTCGAGTGGTTTAGGCGCTTGCCTTGTGACCCGGTGGTCGTGGGTTCGATTCCCACGGGAAGCATACTTTGTGAAGTTGTTTCCAGTTTGGTTAGGACATTGCAGGCTTGAATCACCTGATTGTCTGATAAAAAGATGGTTCCGTGCTTCGGAAGGCACGTATAAGCCGGTGGTCCCGGCCGCCAAATGGCGGTCGTCAAACCATGTCAGAGGCCCTTGCGGCGGTTTAGAAACTCTGACACTAGGGTGTGTGCCTGTGTGGGGTCGTTAGACCTTACTGCCCACACGATAAGAAGAAGAAGATTTGAATCTTGTCTCAACTAACGCGATAAAGGTTAAACTGAACAACATTATGAGATAAGTAAACCGTATTTTTGAGGCTTAATAATAACATTAGCATAATATACATTCGCCCTGCCATAACAAACATTGTAATGTTCGTGTCATCTGTGTCACGTGTTGTTTGAAATGACCGCGGAAATTAATTGACGACCTTGCCTCGTATCGTTACACGTCATTCTCCAAATTAATGTTATTGAAGGCAAAAAACATTATTCAGTAACTCGGTAATAGTCTCCATACCTAAATCAAGACATTTAAAGCTGTTAATTTGATTATGAGCAGCAATTTGTAAGTGTGGGATTCAACACGATAATCTTGTTAAGTACACCGTTTTTGAATAGGTACACTCAATTGGAAAAACAGTGATTTATTTACTAGCAATGGAAGACGAACTAAAAAAGAACACAATATATGGGATCAACAAAACGTAAAGCTAACAAATTGATTGGATTGAAACAAACAACATGGAACAGGCTCGGAAACGAAACTCCGAAATGAATTTTCACGAGAGCTGTACACGTCGGGAAAAACATGCTACAGGTCGTGTAGGTAATCGGTATAATTGACGTATTCTCTCGCTCGGCAGAATTTTCTACATGCTCGCATTGGAAACTGGATGAAGGCCATGCTCTCCTAGTTGCCCTCATATTGTAACTAGGTCAAGTTTACACGAACAGGAAATGTGAATGAGGCTTCTTCAATGAGAAAAGCTATTCATTAAAATACTAAAGTAAATAGCTAGACTCTTGTTGCTGGAAATGAGGTAAGCTCGGGAAATGTTTTGCAATGAGAATAAGATAGGTAAATCTAAATAAGGTACTACGGCTAACAGTCGTGCATGAGTGCTACCAGATGTATTTCAGCAAATACTGCCCACTTTCTGACAAAAGTTGTAGACAAAAAACAAAACGAAACAAACGAAATGATATGTGGTGTTGAGCAACACGGTCTCTCCCATTACACTCCATTTATTACAGTAAAACTCCGGTAAATTATCGTTCCGTTCCCTCCCGGTGTCCCGGTCTGCCTGTCCATTCTGTCCGTAGCTCACGTTGATAATGGCTCTCACCACGCGGAATGCAGGGCTCTTGAATCCTTCGTTATTATGGCGTTCATTAATGAATATTCAATACGAACGCTTTGTTCCTTTCCCGTCGAGCACAGGGTATATTCGAGTACTTCAATTAACTCCTATTCGTTAGATTTGAGAGGTTCTCAGAGGAATGTGATAAGTACCGTCACAAAAAATAACTATGCAGCGTTTGCGTGTGAGTGTAACATGCATCAAGAATTTTACCTTTCCTACGTGACCGAGAAGTAAGCGAGTTCATTTGCGTCTCATCGTCAACTGGAGACGTATTTTTGCAAGCGTATGGCGAATTCAAAATACTCCGTGACCGATGACTCATCGTTGCTCTTAGTTCGATGACCTCCTGTAACTTCAGCAGCCGTTATCGCTCCTACACACGACTGACGAGAATTTGTTTTTACGTTCAAAACCTAAGTTTTGGTCTCAGTCAAACTATAGTCATGCAACAGATTATCATTACTATTAAAGCCTTGATTTCGACTTCGTAGTATTTAAATGAGTGTTTTGAATCCAATAAAGACCTCGAACCATTCATCTTAATACAAGATCAATGACTCACCGAATGATTGTAAACTGACGCATTGAAATTGTGAGTAATTCGTAGTAAGTTACGCGTTTTAGGTCTGAATTGTACCACTATTATGATGAGTCATTTCTCTCTGCAACATGTCCCTATAGAGATGTAGAACCGGGTGCGTGTGGTTTAATCCCCAGGCCGGACTACTAACAGCATTTCATATGCAAACGGCAAACTCTACTACACCGCGTTCTGTTTACAAAGCGCAAAACTTTTTCGTTGGGGGAGCGAAACTTGGTCCATTTACAATCATTTTGAGGCTGAATAAAAATACAGTTCGTGTCACAGCAAGATGGACTTTGCCTGTGGTAACATTAGATACATTTTCTATAAAACGTTGAAGTTGTAAATAGTGAACGGTACAGAATTTCCTATTTCTTATCGTTCGTGTTGCGCTTACTTCAGCAGGAAACTTAATTAGTGAGATATTGCACAATGTTTATTGGTTGAACAGTTTGTTCAGTGGGCAAAGTTGCTCGGCAGTAATTAAGCAAAGTTTCAATGCTCCCGGCCCATATAAACGCAAAGTTAACTGCCATTGGGTATTATACGTATGAACTTGTAATATACAGGAATAATTTACTTTGTTTGTAGGCTCTAGTTGCAAATTCAAATCGTCTAAGTTACTCACTAACTCGTTTAGAGATACATTAAATTAAATGCGTTGAGTGAGGCTGAGAGCAATCTTTAGAAATAAAGCCATTAATGATGACAAAAAAGGTTAATTTGAAATTCATAGAATGCTCAAGGACGTTGTATTAATATGAGTATAACCGGAACTGTTCTGAATGTCTATTTCTTTATACAGAACTATCGATTTTGTTCTCCGAGCACGTTATGTGTGAGCATAAAACTAATTTATTGTACACTGTTTTAATATTTCATACGGACGATTTAAACTGTAATCGTTTTGCTGTTTGCTGGTATTGTTAATGGCACGGATACACGCCAACGTTTTTGAAATGTTCTTGTCAGTCTTCGGTCGTGATCGTTACCCACAAAAGTCAAAGTTTTGTGATTTGAAACACCTACGTGAGCAAATTACGCATGGCTTAAACAGTCAGGTCTTCAAAGTATCTCAACAATCCCAAAAACTCGACATCGAAGCAGTCTCTGTGATGTTCCGCAGTTACGATAAAATCTAAAGAAGACTTAGCGGCTGTACAAAGTACGGAGGACATTTCCATTTTCCTCAGTCCCGAGACTCTGTTTGCAATAAATATGTAATGGAGGTACCCGGTATCGATTGCATTACTTGAGGGGAGTTTTTATTAGTGAACAAGCATGACATCAGCAACAATTTGTTACATGACATACTCTTCGTAATACTCTTGTGTCAGCACGAATATTAATATGGAGTTATTATTTTATGGAGCTCCCTAGAGAAAACAATCCAAGTTCGTCGTGTGTTTAGCCGTTTCCGAGAAGCAGTGGCTGTTATTATGCGTATAGTTTATAAAGTAATTAGTTTTAATAAAAATATTCCGCTACATATTCTATGAAGATATTGCGTTAGAAATCAGCAGTCATATAAAATAACCCCATCAAGCCACTTATTAAAATACAAAAGTATTTGTTAGACAGATTAAAGATATTCAGAAATTGGCGTTATACCATAATTTGGGTTTATCTTGAAATTGAATCCAATTTGAATTTCAAACCGAATTGTTTTCTAACCGTTTATCAGCGCATTATCCGTGGGGGAACCTCGATGCCGACCAAGCGATTAATGAAACCTTTTTTCGGCAAATGATGGCGGATCCCAATCCTCAATTAAAAGTCGAAAGTGTCCGAGATAACTCGATAAAAACGGGATTAGTCGCAAACTCGGAAGAATTGCTTTTAACCTATTCGTACCCCAAGAGGCGAATAATTGATTGCCTGAACGAATCTGTTTTTTTTTTGCATTAAATCTTCTTGTAGCTATACCTGTCATGACCACTTTCTTAAAAATATTCTACCAGAACCTTAAGATGTTGCTTATGAACATGCGTTACTTAGATTATTAAATTCTATCCAAAAGCATAAACTAATGAGCAACTGGGGTTGTGCAACCCCCATGTCGGTTTTATGATCGTTCGAGGGTACTAGAGTCCTGAATAAATAAAATGCAATTAGACTAGGGGTTGCCTCATAGTAACACGTAACACGCCTCTAAGAGAGAAACCATTTAATAAAAAAATGTTTGAAATATCTCAATAGAACGCACAACAAAAAGGGGGAAGTGTGATTATCAATTTAAATGTAATATGCTTGTACAATCCACTTTTCCGGGCGAACATTATAGCCGTATAGCGAGCGAATCATTTACGTGAAGGGCTTTAAACTGTCTGATACACGCGCGATTACATGTGATGGGACATTCTCGGTGTAGCCGGCCACCATAATGGGATAACCTATGAGTTGATGGCTCGTGTTTCAGTCCGCTAATTCGGTTCGGAGGCAGGTTGCGAAAAGGACAGGCCACGTGCGGGGCGTCGCCATGGCAACAGAGGAAACTACGCAGTTCCACAACCCCCCACCCTACGGGAACGACCTATAGCCGGCGTTTTCAAGTCAGCCGAGTGGATAAGGCTATTATGTATCCCCTTGAGCTTGACTTTTACCTTTTAAGTGTATCAAAAACGAAATATTTGATATTCTAATTAAATTTAAAGACTCACACTAAGATAAAGTTACCTTTGGAAAATAACAATATAAAATCCTAAAAGACTATAAAGGGTACCGTATCGTAACACAAATATGTATTACCTATACATCTGAGGGATCCTCATCAAATCAGCGGCCCGTAATAATAACTCTATTACACAAAGGGATGCGAGATTTTGTCAGGCAATTTAGGATGAGAGTGTGGGGGCGGTCTGCATGAGCAGCCATATCTCGCGTCAAAAGACGTGCGACGTATTGTAGAGGCGGGGCTGATACTAGACAAAGAGATTTGATATCACAGCCTGATTGAAGATAGGAATTATTTTAGGATTTTGATGAATCCAAATAAAAGGCAACAGATATTGTAGAACCCGTTTGCTTATTTTGTGGTTGGTGGGAGACCGAATAATATACCCAGAAAGAAGCCAAAACATTACAAACAGGAACACGAAACAATACGTCCTATTCAAAAACGTTTAAATAAAGCACGTAAAATACAAAGGTTGATCGTATTTTCCAAGTCCCTTGCCTCTTTGGTTATTTGACCCCTGTCAAGACAATTGCCCGTCCATCGGCTTCCCCTCGTGTTATTGGAAATCCCGGCTTCCTCGCGCGCTCTTGTGGTTAACTGAGCAATCTGCAAAATGGGACTATAAACCACATACACATGCGGAATTTATTCCTAATATATTACCTATACAAACCAAACATGAAACACTAACAAACACACTGCGTACCAATTTCTTACCCACTCTCTAGGTGGTGATATCTCACCTTTGGAAGCTGACTTATTCTCTCTACCCATCCACAAAGGTGGTCTAGCAATATCCGCTTTATCAAAAATGACAAATATAAATTATGTATGTTCAAATAATGGTTGTGCAATCCTCTCAAACGCTTTGATTGAAAATACACATAGAAAGCCGCAAAGAGAAAGATTCTCTCAATGACGAACTCTTGGATTCCGTCTTGGTCAAACTCTCTCCTATCAAGAGAAGAGCGATTGAACGTTCGATTTCGACAAAAATGAAAACTAAATCCTCCAACTGGTTATCTACCATACCGTCTAAGAAAGACCATTTCGATCTATCCCCATTAGAGTTTAGAGACGCACTTGCATTACGTTACCACAGATTACCAGTCTCTATGCCAAAATCTTGCGATGGCTGCGGCTGCGATGAATTCAATGTCGATCATGCTCTATGTTGTAAAAAGGGTGGTCTAATAACACGTCGTCATAATGAAATTAGAGATTTGTTCTGCGACTTATGTCAACATGCATGGGGTAACGTAGTCAAAGAACCCATCATCTCCGAAGGAGATTTTGGACTACGTGGAGACCTTTCTTGCCGTGGGGTTTGGGATGCTTAGAGGGAGGCGTTATTTGATATCCGTGTCGTAGACACTGACGCTCCTTCTTATATTTCACGTCCTGTCGCCTCTGTACTAAAATCCGCTGAAGACGAAAAAATAAGAAAATATTCAAATGATTGCGAATTGCGACATGCCTCATTCACCCCTCTTGTTACATCCGTTGACGGAGTCTTCGCTCCACAAATGTCCACTTTCATAAAACATCTTGGCGCTGCAATCGCTGACCGTTGGAACAAGTCCTTCAGCGTAGTGATGGGTTGGTTAAGATACAGAATCATCATCGCAATAATCCGTGCCACTAGCATGTGTATTCGCGGCACAAGACACAAATTCAAACCATTAGCCAAGCTATTTGGCTTCGGCGATGGATCAGCCTTACCCACACACAACTAATGTGAAGAAGACGTCGATTGTAATGTAATTCTATAAATTTAAATAGTTTTGTGATAAAATATTTTGTAAATGTTATTTCTATAAATGAATAAATTATTGTTAATTTATACCTTAACCAAACATGAAACACGATAGAAGGGAAAACTCAGATTTAGGAAATGTTTCAATACTCCATTTAGATCGTTCTAACAATATAGCTAGACAAAAACTGCCAGTGACAGAACCAACATAAGGAAAAAGGTACCTAAATTGTACAAACTCAAAACTACGATAAATTGATTCGCTTCAGAGCTGTATCAGATAATGGACGCTTTAACTAACGAAGAGCCCGAAGCCGCTTCATCCGGATGTCGGCGAATCTGCACTAGTTAATGGACAGATCGATCAAAAATGTTTTGTTCACTCACTACATTGCTGATACGGAACTTAGTGCAGTAGGGTGATAATTTTCAGCGCTCGCATGAACTCAGCACTTCCCGTGTACACCGTAATTATTAAACCGGAGACACGAGACATAAGACGCTGGTATCTGGTTTCCAAGTGCTCATTGTAGCAGTCGCAGACAATGAAACCGTTGCCGTGGCGAAGGCCGACTCAACACCGCATAACGACTGCATTATAAAACGCAGTTGCATCAACTTTAACACGCATACTTGTGACATGTTGCATAATCACGGATTTTTCCAGAATGGCATTAGATGGTTACTTATTATCTTCATCAATATTAATATTAAATGTAAATATATTCTAACTCCATGCAGTTTGTACAGTATCTCTTTATTTCCCTTCCATTGTTATGGTTAACCGCGTGTTTACTATTGAATGACTGCTTGCGGTTTTGAACATTATCATTTTTAATTCTAATGGTTTATAATCAATTGTGAAGTTCATGTGAATTAATTCAAATGAAGCAATTGGTACTAACGTTCATTCTATGAACTCATGCACTTTTACTTATGAGCTGCGCCAATCTAAGCAGCTGCTTGAACTTGATATTGTCGAGCATCTGTTGAATAAACGGTTAACAAAACATAATAGACAGCTGCAACCACTTTACTGCAACTAGTTTTTATTGCAAAGATTATCCACGTTTGCGACCATTAAATAATTATCTTCCTTGTTATTACTGTTATGTACTTGATACGAAGAACACAGTAATCAAATACATTAGAGTACAAGATTATACACAAGAAATTCTTACTACATCCTCGCTGGTGCTGTGAAGCATAGCTAGGTTTTATAAAGCCAACAGCTACAGTTACGTCAGTCACGTTCAGAAGATATTTTTAATTTAAACAACAAATTAAGGACAAGGTCGTGGCTTGAACGAGAATTGGACCAAAATAGTATCGATTGAACTAAATGACAATTGTCGAGATGTACAAGAATAGACTCCACTGAAAAATTCTGATGACGAAAATTTTGTTGTTTCAGATTTGGTGCACCAGCTAAGATTTGTTGTAAACCTGGAAATTTTATAGCCTTTCCAAATAAGGTAATTGCTTTTCTTAAAAATACATTAATTTTATTAAAATATACCCAGCAGTAGGTGAGAATGGGCGTGCACTAAAAATAAAAAAAAAGAATTTCAATGATGCGGGAATTTACTTTGTTATTATGAAAACACGCGTTCCTCATGCTAATCAGTTTGAACTTGACAAAGTCAATTACCATTAGTAACTCAGTCACGGGCTCACGGCGCAATTTCATGGCAGACATCCCAAACATACTCCAGTGGTCAACAACTGAAGCGAGACGCAGTCGACGCAAAAAGCACACGAAATTGACAATTCAATGGAATGTTTCGGTGATGCAATCAAATAACTAAAAATAGTCACGACGAGCACGCTCAAGAGTAGCCCACTATCATCCTGTCAGGAGTCAGGACGGGCCACAATTGGCCTCTCAATATCAAACAAGTGCCGGATCTGCATCGCGAGTTACGCAAATGATCATTATCCTATTATAACGACTTAATAGGGAAATACAGAAGACGCCTGGAAAACTTGACTACGTTTCAGGTTGAGAACTTGTCGGTTTCCTTATTGTCAAGTTTGCCATTCTTTTTGTGCGAGCAAATTAAAAGCACTGTGTGAAATTATCTGTTTACGTGTAAGGTTTGTTTGTGGCACCTTCTGCAAATTCTGAGTAGAAAAGTGCAGTTAAAATTGGGCCAATATGTCGTCGGCAAATCATAAGTGGAATTATTACCGACAATCAGACGGCGACCTTGCTGCTCGTTGTCGCGCAAATCGTGGGGAGCCCCAGATTGTCATCCTCTCCATTCCGGCATCCGCTTTTTGCACTTCATTACATAATACCCCAGATCCAAGAGTTTCGTACTTGTTGGGTTAGATATACACAACTATGCATGGTCGATTTTGCTCAAAACATCATCTTAATAGTTGATGTCATTGACAACCATTGAATAAGCAAAGGTTTAAATGTTTATACGGCTGTCCAAGTCGATAAAGTTCTAAAAACACGTTTGTGAGTCGTATGCGTGTATTGCGGACGCTCAAACACGACGCGTTCTAAAATGGACAACGACTTGTCTGAGCGGTTCAACAAATTGCCGTAATCAATATGACTTATCTTCGGCAATTGAGGTGTCGGTTTTCACCCGATCTAATGCACTATACTTTCTAATGTTTGTAGTCCATTATGTTGCAGACTGTTGTGTTTCGTGTTTCACATCACTTCAAATACATTTATGGGGAGTTGACATGTTCTTTAGAACACATTATGCAATCTTGGAATATCCACTTAATTCCCAATTAATCCACAAGGCTAAAATAATTTATCAATAGGCCTCTCCTAGATGGGCTGTAGTTAAGAATTAAAATCACCCGAAACATTAAATTAATAATCTTAGCGCAGTCACTGTTGGTTGGGAGCATAGATAACAGAGTTTCTGTTATCTATGGTTGGGAGCCACTGGTTTTTGATTTCTTTTTTGCTATCCACTTAATGCTTTGCACTTTATTTAGGGAACAGGTTAGTTCAGTACTCAAATACATATCAGCGTTGAAAAAGTTGTCGTTCAACAAAGTTTATTTGTACTGGACAAACGACTTCAGTTGGTTTGGTAATGTTTTGTCGGGTATGTACTTACAATGAAGATTCATCGATATGTTTGCTTCACACAGGTTGAAACTTCCGGTATCGATACTTGAAATGTACTGATATAGATATACCTCACAAGTATAATGAATATAAACGGTATACCGATGGTATTCATGAATATAATACTGATATTCAATACACACATTTTATTATTGATATACTTAATGTATGTGTTGTATAACTTGTATATCATGTATTCTGAGCACTCTTCGCGATGTTTCTAGAGCTATATTGAAATATTTATGTGAGCATCCATATCCAGGTGCGAAAAACATGCTCCTAATCGTACTCTCCCAGGTTCCACTTACAAGGTTCGAACACTAGTTCCCGTTCGTTCAAAAGCTTTCACTACTTTATGAGCGTCTAATAAGTAAACTGTAAGCCAACATCTACTTAACTACATTATTTCTAATAAATCTTTCGTTCCCTCATTTAACCGCATTTGACATAGAAAATTGCTACCTCTAACATCGGTCCATGGATCGGCGCGGGCGGCAGGTGCGATGATACCCGCGTGGACTCTATTGAGCTGGTGTTAATTAGCCCCTTGCCGGTTGATTTATAGCCTAACTTTGTCTTAGGATAAACCGTGCTTAATTTATCTAGGCAAAGACTGCCGTCTACGGCCGGCCGATGACGCGTTAAAATTGTGGACGTCCGTTTAGATATAATAAATTATGAAGCGTTTAAAGAATATCTCTGGGCAATTCACTCTGATTAAGATAAGAATAAAAGCAATGCAGCAGGTTGCCACTCCCGCGTAATCTGTGTGAATAAACTATGGAAAACAGGTTACTAGGATAGCATACTCAACTAACCAGTTATTCCTCGTGAAATATTGAATTCTGAATACTTAATTAACTTATTCACTGCATTCCAAGATAAATAGCAATCCACATACACGATCGATGAAAGATAGGGACGCCAAAATTGACCTAAATTAAACAAAGTTGATTATAATCTGGCGATGACTCGGACAGAACCCTTTCAAACTTTTTACAGACAGTACAACGACCTCAGAACGGAAATTACTGCAGGAACCTGAACTGTAATTACGATTAAACAGCTTTGCCGTTATTATCATGGGACATCTCCCGACACCGTCACGCCTCGCGGATGCCACTGCGAACTCAACGCGGACAAATACTGTCCGCCCAAACGGAACTATCTCATTCATAATTTAACTAGCGGAAGTTAACTGTTTCACAAAACCATTACAATAAGCAAAAAATGGTATACTATTATAAGTACACATTGCCAATGACCTGTACCTAATGGAAAATGTAGCCAAGGTAGCATGTGGGCACGAACAGGCCATCGCGTATGTGATCGCGTGACGAATGTGGACATACCGTTCTCACCATTTGTACTACACCAGCGTCATACGAAACGCGAATCATAGACAGGTTTCATTGAAGAGTATTCGTATGCAACGAGAAAATAAGACACAATGAACATAACAAGAAGATAAGCCCACCTTTCCTGTCGCAAACGATAAGAAATAATCATAAGTTCTTAAGCAAACTGTTTGAAACTTAAAGCGCCCTCTATCCATACAATGTCTGCGATAAAACAACGTTCAAATTCATTTGATTGGCGCTCATTGAGCACTTAATTGTGTTGTCAACTACGTCTACGAGCTCAAGTTGACATTGTCAACAAGCCACAAAGCCCGCATCCCATTGTTTTAAAAGCTTTCAAGAGATTCACAAGTACGCCTTATGAAGAGGCAGTTACGACAACCCTCGCGGCTCGGTCAATGTAACTTGGTGCAATAACATATTGTATAACAAACAATTAAGGAATAGGTCGCATTCACACAGTATCAACATTTTTCTACTAGTTCGTTAATTTTACCGATAGTTCCTGAAAAGCATTGAATCATTGAATTCACGGTCCATTTACAGTCTATTGCGATCAAGATAGGAATCTGAGGCGCCATAGTGTTCCAATATGTGAAGCAGGCAATGCATGCATGAAGCTGTTCCCACGCTATCAGCTGGTTCACGCACCAGCGCGCACGCGCAACCGCCCGCGACTCTACCAGTCACCAGCCTGCCCGATAACACACCGGACTCAACCGAGAGCAAAAATTAATCAAAAAAAAATACCCATATAAAACGTGATCAAATAAAATGGCGAAGCTAGGTTAACAAAACGATTAAAAAACTACAGGCTCCTATTTGGCAACAACGAGGGAAGAGCCAGTGACTAATAATAAAGAGAATGATTTATTGACAGTTTAGCAGCGGTACGCAAGAGTAGACGGCGCCCGAGAGAGCAATTCATTGTGCCGCAAAAACGTAAGTATCACCGCATTCAGTGGACTTACGATGTTGCATTGTTCCGCCTGTACCGCTAGCTTACTTGTAAAGATTACACGTAAAGAAATACATAGTATCTACAGACTCACAGAACGCTTCATGAATAAACATACTTGTGTTTAATGGGAAAACCCTTCAGTTCAATGAACTACATCTACAACTTATTCATTATATCTCAAGATAGAATAATAATTGTATACCTCTGAAGAAAAACCACAGAATTGGTAACGGTACTTTAAATCCAATTTTGTGAGTACTCCGTTACAAACCTTCCGATGATAATCAAGTGGCACTGATTTATAGTGAATGTAGAACATGGCATCTCTCTAAAGAGACATAATTGAGAAAAAAAAGCAGTTACGGCATAAATGCGACCTTGTCCGTGCTTTCACTGAGCTGACAATGAACGGATATAAACCAACTAAGTAGTTACTGGTTAAAGAAAGCCGAACTCGTTTCATTAGAGCTACAAAGATGAAACAGCTTTTGATAACGAAGCCATTACTGCGATAATTGCCTCCCAATGAGGACCGCCCATCTAACACCCGACTGCGATACTCTACTCAGAGCACTGCAATGTTTTTAACCACGTTGACATGACAAATGGGGGTTCTAAATATAGACGGAAACCGCGCAAAGCAATAGTGAACTATATTGTTCGTATTTAATATAATAAAAGCGAATGCTTAATGGTTTTATCCTGTCGTAAGATATGAAGAAAGGTCAATGGGACCCCTCGACAAATGGACATGATCTTGTGCAGCCTGCTTACCTTAATAGAATAAATTGGTTGGCAGTGCCATGTTGCTTGTGTATTTCAACTAGAAATGTTTTTGTTTATTCTTCACGAATGCAAAAGAAGGCGAAGACGTAACTGAAGAATTCACAATAATTAATATCTGTCGATAATGAGCATTCAAAGCAATTGTCTCGAGGTACCAGAGCTCCAATTATTGAAGAATTCTCTACTAATTTTGTGCCGTACTGCCGTTACAGTAAAAACTTGATCAATGCTGGCAGCGAAATTACGGAAAGTTCCTTTTAAAATCTATATAAGGCTTGCTATTAAATTAGCACAGTGTCCGACTCACCCCAGAGCCTTCGCGCCAACGTTAACGGAATATTTGCATTGTAAGCAGCAGCACAACTGGGTTAAAAGCTTAGTGCTGTTTCGCATAGTCGGATTAGGACAACAATCATGCATAGAGCTAGTGCAGAGCGGGCGTGTAACCTATATGTCAACTTTGATATTTCATTAAATTAGAATTTCTGCGCATCAAACACAGTAGGTAGTTAGGTACTTGCTAAAATTAATTATGAGCCATAAGGTGTGTCGGGTTCAGCGTCGCTGACATTTATTTGCTTCTGGTGAGTGGTGACCCTCAACACGCTTCACCAAACTGACACATGTGCGCGTCGCGCGACATTTCACAAGTTCTATTTATTAATGTTTTACAGAATACGGTACTCACTTTAGATAGACCATCAAAATGTTAAACCAATGCCAAGAAACTGCACATGATTCTCCAGTTTGACAGTTATAGCAAGTATGCCCCATTTTTGCATCACTCTGAATCTATGAACTATAGACTTACAATTTAATATTGTTGCTACAAGTTTTTATCTTGCATCATATGGCCAGAATTGTTAGTACATTGCATTGGACAGTAATCCTGTCTAGTATAATTGATTGCATGTGGGTAATGCGATTACTGTGCGAGCTATTGCCCGGGGAGCTTACCTCCTTACATTAAGTTACTTCAATCGATGGATTAAACGGCGATATTTTTACGTAAGTACTAGATAGTATAACTTATTATACTGATGCCATTCACGGAAATTGTTATCGTAATGATCTATGTATAGAAGCTATTTACAAAAATATGACTCACACTTACGAGACATGGTTATAGCAAGAGTTGATAGTTAACGACAAGATTAATGATCTCTGCCGGGACAATGAAGCGTCGGAACTGAAGATAAACAAGTACCATCTCAAGTACTCAGTGCTGAGATAAATAATATAAGCGAAACAATTCAATGAATTGTATTCAAAGGTTCATTTTCGGTTCACTTCGTGGATGAACTTTCTTTAGGTCATTTGGTACTCGGCTTTGGACTGGGAACTGAATAAGTACCTAATTCTAATTGACACCGCTGTTTCTATTCATGCAATCATAGAACCGAGGAAGATAGCATGATGATCTAATTCTACAATCCTATGAATAGAGATTGTTGAATAGATACCGATGCAACCGACGCTACCAACTGCATCGTACCTATCATGAATTTAATTAATAGGATTATACACGAAGTGGACGAAGAGAACATTCCGCTAAAAGCCTTGGTCGCTTAATCCCCTCCATCCGGCGAAATATTAACAGCATTGACATTGACAGAGACATTGAGATACATGGTTGCAATTTGGTTACGGCACTTTAGGCACCGCACACTATTCATAAAATGTGACCTCGCATGGTGCAGTCACCACAGAACACGTCGCTGAACATCATAAAATTTTACTGCCAACAATATTGTTCCTTAATACAAGTTTGCCTTTACCAACATGATGTCATGTTTGAAAAATAACGTTTATGTTCAATAACATTGCCAACCGCGTTTAACTCGGATTTCACCATTTACAATGGTCGTCCTTTCCAACGAGTAAAGTAATGAAGCATAGAGGAAAGTTATTTTTATAGCTCTTCACATAAAAAGAGCATGAAGCCCTAGTAAATTAGTTAGCTGTTATTTAAAAATGTTCTTAACTTCTAACGTTACACAAAAAAATAATGAAACCCCTGTTCGTGCCTACTTGGAAAAATGTGAAGTGAAAATAACGCTCGAGGGGTGGTGATGATTCAGTGAAGTGAGGTAACTCAGACGAAAGATTTTCCTGTTTTGTTTGTAGTTTGTTTCCCCTCGTCGGCGTCGCATCGAGAGTTGCTCTAAAACACGCAGACAGAAGCTATTGTGTTGGAAGGAACGTATGGGGTGTCTAAATCGACTCATTAAAGCCACCGCTGAGTAATTGTCTGAGCTTCCTTTGTACACGTTATCATTCTATCATCTGTTCCACGAGGGGAGACTGTGGTTTATTGTAAATTACCTGATGAACAGATAAAGAACGAATTTCCAAAACTCTCTTAGTGGTGTGAAAATCTGAATTTCAGGTAAAAACATCATTCTCACTATCAAAAAAGAACAATTCAATGTTGATAAATAGGCCATAGCTACCATATAGACTTATAGAGCGTGTATACAGCCGACACAGAGTGAAATCAGTTAATCGATTCTGCTAGGTGTCATATTGGCGGGCACACAAAAGCTGCGTTTGGACACGCCATGAGCACCGACACAAAGGGACCCGATTGAATAGGGCTGACGGAATGTGACCTAGCCAAAGTTAATTCTGCGTAGACACTGGGATAATAATATAAATACGAAGGCCTTCCGTTATTTCATTGATAACAATACTTGTCTTGAAAATATTTGATCATTTGTTATCATCTCTAATTTTTTTATCATGTAGGTACATGTGAGTCTAAGTCTTGGAAGGTGAATCTTTTAACGTTATCGTGTAACCTATGACCGTATTTAATTTTAGCTTCACATCTGGCGATACGAAATAAAGGTCGTTTGTCCAAAATTAATGTTGAATACATATCTAAAGCTACCGTAACTAATTACAGATACTTTATGAAGGAAGGTCCCTATTCGAAAAGCAATATAACACAAGTTAATCAAATAACAAAGGAACGGGGCGTCGGGATTGTGCCACACAAAATGGTCCGTGTCAATCTCCAATTGAACTTATTAAATTGAATTTACTCCATTTATAACGGGTACTAACGATGATTTATTGGATCTTAATCTCGAGTACATTTATTATTAGGGAAATCCAACACTCTGTGTAAAAAGCAGATGGGTTTTCTAAACTGTAGCTTTGATAACCCGTTTGACCGAAATAATATAGCATGATAATAAATCTGCTATAAACTTTGTCGTTCGGGAAGGCGAAGTAAAATTCCTGGTTTTCTTTATGTTTGGGAAAGAACGTCTTGCTACACACAACGACACGTCAAGCTATACATTTCCAGTAGAACATGGCCTCGCTTTGTATAGATTTTGCGTATCATGAGAGATCCGCATAAACTGGCTTAGTATAGCTTGATTGACCGGTTGTCGCGTGTACAGGCGTATTTAGAATCAACTTACCGAATAATGAGGTTGTTGACTTACCTGAAAATAAAATAAAGGGGTATTAGGGAACTATTAATTCAACCGAATCATAATAGTAGATTATTGCATCGAGCACAATAGTAGAATTGCACCGAGCACAAAGTAATTTATTATTGCACCGAGTGCCTTAGCGAGGGCTCTAATCTAACAGGCACGAGGGCAATATAAATTACTTAAGGCGAGGTGCATAATCTGCTTTTCTTTCAACTATTACCTATAGGAATAGTAGATAAAAGAAACTCATATCAAACAGATAAAAGATTTTCTATAACACTGTCGGCTTCATATATAATGTTTTCCGGAGTTAATGTGTCGCTAGATGATCCCATTTTAATTCGAAGCCGAAGCACTCAAAATCAGATAGTATCACACTTTATCGTTTCCAAAAATATTGTCAAGCAAAATTAACAAAGTTCCCGCCAAATCACTTTTTTGAATTTCTTTCATTTTTAAATCAGAGTTAGCAGCAATCATTTTTTAAATTTGGAACAAGTAGGATAGAAACGAATAATACGCACGTAAAAAAATAGTACATTGTAATACAAGGGCCTAAAATGACCCATTATATACGAGGTAGTTTTACTACCGAGCTTTAGCGAGGTAGTAAATAGGAACCGAGTTATAATGGGATTTTAGCGCCGTGTGTTACACTGTACTTTTCACTACGATTGCGAGAAAATAAAATAACCATGTTCAATATGAGTTTATTTTATTAAAAATTTAATTCAATTTAATAATACAATTCCAAAAATTTCGGGCCAATGCCTTTTTTTATTTCTTCTGTAGCTGCAATGCAACGCACACATTCTACCAAAGAGTTCGGCATTCAGCGCGTTTAGTTCCATTTTTAAAAATAAAACATTTTTTTTTACTTGAAACTACATCACGCACCAGCTGGCTGAACAAGTTGTCGTACGAGATTTACTTTTAGCCCTAGGGCAAAATATGCAATTTTAGGCCCGCTCTGGTATGCTATTATGACGTTCTTTTTGAGCAAGAGGAGTGAAAAAAGTATTGATATCGGCTGGCTGAATAGAGCTAATCCATTGAGATTGGCACCTTTTGGTGCGATTAAAAAATAAACTGTGCAATAATGAAATTTCATACATTTTTATTGCTCTAGAGCATTAAAGACTCGCTTTGTACTGAGTTTTTAGTGTGATTGTGATGAAATTAAAGCATAGTTGGAAGAAAAATATTTAACTCTAGTAGATCGATCAACATAGCATTTAGGTTTGAGTGAAACCTATGATTAAAAAATGTTCAGTTAAGAGGCCAACAGGAGTAAAACGCGAGTTTTATAATGCGTAAAAGTATATGATTCACTGCAGTAAACAAAATCAGAAAAATATATGATATTCTTCAGGATATATGCTAGTAACATAGTGTTGTGAAAACATAATACAACTAACTTTACTCGACAGAAAAAAATCACGAAAATACCTCTAAAAATTTCTTTTAACGAGTAAAAACTATACTAAAATACATGTCATCGTTCTGATTTTTGTGCCAAATAATTCTACAAGCACAAATATACATAAACATAATATAATCATAGTGTTTTACTTTTTTAGTCCAATCAATAGTTTTTTTTTGTAAATCGTAAAAAACCGCTTTGTAGTGTAAGTAGGGAATGCAATCTCGATCTCGCGAGATCCCGAAAGCCCGAGATCTCGCCTCATTTTTCGAGATCAATCCCGAAGCATAAAATGTCGAGATCTCGGCCGAGATTGACGGGATCGAATGGCAGTAGTCGCGAGCCATGTCGCGTGTTGTCTGCGCGTGAGCGAGTTGGGATTACCCGAAATTCGCCGATTTATGTTGTTCCCGGGCTCTCCCCGCGCTAACTCTCAATTCCTAGCAAATCGGGGGATTCCCCGCGATTGGCAGCACTATGTCGGCCTTCATACGCAAACTATCCCGATTATTCCCGAGTATTCACGATGTTGGGCGAGAGAATAGAAAAGAATAAGTGATATAGAGAAGGGAGCGAAAGATATTTTTAGTGCGTGCAGGCACATGTTTGTTTACAATTGTTTTGGTTGTGCACTTACTGTCATAGTGTGCTAAAATTACGTGTTTTTACGTGTTGAATGAAAATTTGCTCACGCTGATACCAACTAGCGTGGAATCTGAGAGGGCCTTTCAGCCGCTGGGTACACACCGACTGACATAAGACCCTTAATTTAGTTAGGAATAGGAGACTCATAATCAGTATCACTCCTAGTTTAGGAGTGATTTTGGAAATAGTAATTTTTGTTTTAACTATCAATATCTTTTCATAATAAAATAAGTACTTAGGTACCTTCTTTATAAGAAATTTTACGGGTCTGAAATTCATCATCATAATCACAACTACTAAGCAGTTTCAATCAAGTTTCAATTATCTAATTAAAAAATCCTTTCGAGATCTCGAAAATGCCGAGATCTCGCCGAGATCGAATTTCTAATCCCTCGAGATCTCGACTTCGCGATCTCGTCTCGAGATTACATTCCCTAAGTGCAAGCTGATTAGAACTTTATTCTAACAGAATTTCAAACGAAGTTTGAACCACCACAAATAGAGTTGTTAATTTGAGGTAGTATAGGCTCTTAACATGTTAGCCTTGGATGATAAATACTGACAATTATACATATGAACTGTCTAGTAATTTAGGATCTATTAATCACTATGTACGTTGCTGGCACCATCATTTAGTATATCACCCGTGAGAGATTAGTAAATACAGCAACTACGAGTGTTAGATACTTATTCTATATCATCATTCCACTTCACATTTTCTAATGGTTTCTATCTAAGTTAAATTGCTCCTGCTGTTAATATTTATCTTGGATCTTGATAGTTGAATTGATGATTGTGGGAAATTTTAAAATGAAAAAGATAATACACACGGAACAAATGCTTAAATCTCCAGTCTAGTTTATAATGTTAGAAATCAATGCTTTCAAAAGCAATAAAACAAAATCAGTTCATATCAGAGCAAATGCAAGTATTCTACGGCAGCGTCTTCAATCGATTTGTCTACTAACAACCTACTTCAGCCGATGCCACTACACTTTTACCGCTCGTTTTACTACGTTCGTTATTGTGACTTTACTGTCGCTTGCAATAACGACCTCGTTTCAAATATTGATTTTATATCAAATATTTATATTCTAGTACCCGATCTTCGAAGATGGCAACTAATATAAATTCATTTTTTCGTGTTAAGTTGCACATTCATAACTGTCTTTTCATGGCTTCGTGGAAATTAATGGTTTAAATTTGTCTTAGTAAGATAAAATACCTACTAACCATTTATAAGGTATCCTTGAGAAAAATTGTAGGTAAAATAAATCAAGGACAAAATCGTATCTCCCGCATCAACACTTTGCTAGAGGCGACATCGTCGAGTTCAGCGCGATCTGCTCTCAGTAACGTAACTTTGTTAAGGAAATTGAGTTTCCGGATGGTTTCCGGGCGATCAAAACACACAGCAAGCTTTTAAAATGATACACCTACAAAAACAGGTGCATGGTAACAACTGATACATATTTATGTTCCATTTAAAGAATCCTATGTTTTAAAGTCCATTTCTAACATGTTTACTGCCAATTACAAAACGCAATAAGCAGGGAAAACGACTGCTTTTATATCTTGTGAATGTAGATCTAGATAAAATTTGGGGGCCGTAACAATTTATTACTGGAGGGTCGGACGAATGTGATGCTATTTTTGGAGTTAACTCAGAAAATTCTTAATGTAAACCACGAGGACAATGAAATAAATTTTTCAAGACATCTTTTAATCAAAGCAAGTGGCCATTTGTTCTGGATTATGTAGCTATACCCTTTATACAATCTTTTCACCCTCTGATTTGTAAAGCTATCAAAAATAATCGTTTAGAAAACAAAGACGCGCCACATTCAATTTTCGTTGTTTACCCATGGTACTAAGTTTTAATTTTTCTTTTACGACTCGAATGATATTTTACTTTATCAGAATATTGTAGCTTATGCTGTGCGCTATTAATATGTTGTTGCTTTCACATCAAGTTTTTGAATGTACATTTTAAATCCATTAGTGTAAATATTGAGGTCAAGAAGGATATATATCTATAATCTTTATCCATCGTTTAAAAATAGATAACTGGTATTCATTTCACTAAATATTACACCACGATTTTATTACTGATATGAAATACAAAATTGAAACAATTTTTCTTTGTTGCAGTGCCAAGATGAAGAAAAACAGAAATTGCCAAAGTGGGTGGTGGGTGGTGCTATTAACTGCCACTCTGGCGGTTCAAGCTGCGGCAGAAGCTGGAGTTGGGCTATATAACTCGAAGCTAAAACAAGTCACAACCTCAAGCACTTTGAAATGGACTAATCTCAAGAAAGAATCAATGAACAACTATGTCGTTGGGGCTGAATCTGAACAAGGTAATAAGATGCACGATGAATGCATAAGTTTTATAATTTAGACTTTTTGTAGGAGAGTTCGGCTACATCACTATTTTCTATTTCAGGTCCCATATACCTTTGCAGAGCTCGCCACGAAGGCGACATGATTCTCGGACAACTGAGACCAGACTACACGTCTTGCGCTGTATCGGCAAGCAAAAGCTACAACATATTCGAGGTGCTTGAAAATATTGAAAATGCATCTTTGATCAATTGGATACCCTGGTTTAGGTTTCATGCCAAACCTAGTGGAGGTGTGGTAGTAGACTCCTCTGTTGATTCTGTTTTTATTGGAAGAATGAAAGCCCCAAGTGGATATTCACACTATATTGGCAGGATCGCGTACGAACACGTTATTGGACAGTTAATCACATTTGATGACAAGAATAACGAAATTATAGAAAACAGCGGTGATATCCTTAAAGAAATTGAACCTATTAGTTACAAGTTAGAGAATGTTGTGTTGGATCGTGCTACGGAACATGTCCGTCAAACAGAACCTGAAGTTTTTGAAGAGCGAATTTTAAAAAATGAGGATGTGGTTGCCGCAACTGTCACTACAGAAATCGTGTACGACTTTAACTACACGTTATCTTTGGGTCATGGACATGGCATAGCCATTGGTCTTAATACTACGATTGAATCAGATGATGGTACTGTATACCCGCACATACAGTGGGCTAACCAGTTCAAAGAGCAGAGAACCGGGTTATATAAACTCGAACAATATCTTGAACCAGGCACAGCATGTAATGTGACATTCAGGGGTAATATTACAAACAGTGACGTACAGTATACAGCTAAATTAGTTACTTTCTATAATGATAACGACCCTCGGTCCAGACAAATGAGAGGACAGCGAATTGAAAATACTCTTGAGGTGGAGGCTCTTTACGGGGAAATATATTTCCTTGCAAACAATACTTTGGTGCCAACAACTACAACCACTACCACTACTACAACGACAACTACGACGACCCCTTTACCAGAAACTGCGCCTCCAGCACCTGAAGAAAATGAATTAGCTGCCATGAAGAAGCCGGACCAGCCTGCTCAGATGGACAGCGGCGACGTGAACGAAAGTGGCGAAGGCATGGTTAAAACATCGGTGCCTAAAGAAGATATCAAAAAATCTGTAGTCGGTGGACTTGGCAGCAACCCCAACGCAGCTTCTATGAAGATTGTTACATTCACGTTATTAATCCCAGCGCTTATACTTTTACTTTAAAATGACAAGTTAAATTCTTTGTAAATAGCGAGAAAAATATCATTAAAATTATAGTTGCTTGATCGTTTATACATTATAGTACGTTTTGGCAACTGAGCTTGATGCTGTTGTTTATAAAGTCGAGGAACGGATAATACCGTCTTCCTTGGCCAAAATATGTAAATATAAATATTTTTTGTTTTCTTGACATTCCTGTTATGTGATTTCATTCCAATGTGTAAATTGAGGAGCCAAAATTAATCGCATAACTGTAAATAGATATATCTGTAAATAGTTAACTGATATGGAAGTCGCAGAGCGGCGCGAGGGTGTTGTCATTAAATGTAATGACAGTGGAAACATCGTAGATAGGGATAATGATACCGAGAGTGAAGTATGACACTGTTACCAATGACAAGCTGTAATAAAATCAAACATAATGTATGTACCTAGACAACTCACAGGACAGTAAACTCACATTTGTGATATCGGAATGAATTTCAAAATTCTAAATCACGTTTAAAGAGAAAAATACGTTACCGTCAATATTTAAAATGTTGCAATGTACAAAACACAATATTTAAATTTCCTTTATACTTTAAATAATGAAATTTTATTTTTGCTTGAAGGCTATAGCCATGTTTTTGAGTAATTGTTAAATATAATCACCGTAAAAAGTTATGTGTAAAGTTTTAAGTAATTTATTTTATCGTATTCCGTTACCTAATATTAATAAAGTTTAGGAATTAATTGATTAAACTTGTCCTACATTATAGTTCCCGCTTGATTTCGCTTTGTTCAATATTTCAATTGTTGTGCAATAAATTCATATCTCCCAATTTCCTGAAATATGCTTTGGATTTGGTTAGGAGCAGTTTGACACAGTTCATTTCTTTTCGCGCAATAGTATGTAAGCACATCGTTTAGTACCTCTTACCTTTTTGTATTTCCTAATTTTAATTGTTATTTATAATGTTAAGTTACAAGAGTCTAAAATCCAGAATTAAGAGATATTATTAGTTTAAAGCGTATAGCGATAGCGTTTATTCACAAATAATTTATTTTGTTTTTATTCTCTCTTATATTAAACCGTAAGCCTAGGTTCAGATGAAATTCTACTTACCTACACTTCAGACACAAATAGAAATTCAGCATGAGGTTAGCTGAAGCTGAAGATGACTTTGTTAAGACTAAGCCAAAGTTATCCTTTGTAAGTTTGCCTTATTTCGTTAGTTTAGGCATTAAATCCATTAAAATTGCATCCCTCCGTCAAATAAATTCATAATTCTTGTTAGTTCTTAGTAACAAGTAGACTAATAGATTTGGCATCGTTTGGTAGTAGTATGCTTAGCGGACTTTTGTCAATGTGTAAAGAAAATGGATGATATTTTTGTATGAATTGAAATCGATTGTAAGTGTTCGCCTTAATTGTAAGTGACTGTCTTCATCTTTTTTAGTTTACTATCAATCTTTTCATTGTTCAGTTCCAAATGCGTCAATATTCCTCTTCGCGGAATATTTTGTTTTTAAGTGTATTAACATAAATGGTGTAATCTTGGTTATTAATATTTTTTAAATTAACGTTAGATCAACGTCCCACCTAGCGTACCATTATTGGATAAGACTTAAAATATTATTATCACACAAAAATAGAATTATATTTATTGATCACTTTCTCAGCTTCCAAATACTTTTGTCTCTGACGTCGTAAATTAATGTTAGAAGTTATTGCGAAACATTTAATAATATCTACAAAAGAAAGTCAAGGCCTGTATGTTCAACGTCTAATATTTAAGGATATTGCTTCTTCCCGTTAGGTAGAAAATCTATTCCATAATATTAAGGCATATTCGATTGTTGTACCTTATGTAATTGAAATAGACCCTGCTAATTGGGTAGATATTATAACAATGAATCTCATGACATCAAAATTGTTTTGCGAAGCATAATTGTGATGTTCCATGTAAGTTTACTTTGTTTAAATTCATTAAAGTGTAACTAAAAGAATTTGTGATTTTTAATTTTATTCCACTAACTCCGACTATCGATTTCACACCTCAGTCAATTACTGAAAACCCTTATTGATCATTCAATTCACACATACACACTCAATAAATTCTAAATTATTGAATATTGACTAATTTTCCAAATCCTGCTGATGGAAGAAAAAAATGCTGTTGTTTATTATGAAAATAGATATGACAAGTAGTTATTAAAACGACATGATCGTTTTGGGTATACTAAGAAAGAATGATCTAAGCGTTGTATTAGAATGGTTATCTCGCCGCACCCGTATGCAAATTGTAACCGGTGATGGCGACGTCACCTCTGAGTGATATTTGAATTGTTCAACGTATTCCCACGACTATACTTACAACACAATTCATATTGTATTTGCAATTAGTCTAGCTTGGTATCAACTTTATTTATTTATTTCAATGTCGTCGAACATAACGTCCATATAATACCTGTACTTTAGAAACTAAAGCGCCTATTAAGTAGCTCTTTACAATCTCCGAAGCCAGCTACGATCACCATTAATGCAGGCTTTGGTCGATTTCAAACGTTATTCTTAGGCACGTGGTTTGTTCCCTATTCTATTCAGTTCTAGTAGTATTACAGTTTTGACTTGTGCGTGTGCATCAGTGGCAGAAATAATATTTTAGCCTTTAACGACCACGAGATCAGTGAAAGACTCAGAATATCTTCCATGCCAATTGCCAATCTGCTTGGCAGTATTCAACAGCTACCCCAATCGCTATAGCTACAGGTTCCTTAATATTTGTCCATTCCTCAAGTAGGTAGATGAAGAACTCTGGTTTGCAACGACTTTTTAACCGACTTCAAAAAAAGGAGGATGTTTGTTCGCGCATAACTTGCGACTGGGTGAACTGATTTTCATGATTCTTTTTTCATTTGAAAGCTGGTGCTTCCCGTGTGGTCCCATTGTCACCATTTCAATATCTGATGATGGGATCTTGTAGAAATCGGGGGAACTCTTCATTAAATAACAGCAGATTAACCGCGATTGTTGCTATAGCATATCTAAACATTGTTTACGCCATCACACAACATAATATCACGCCTGAACTCACTACAAAGGTTATTTGGCGAACATCTGATGAAGAACTTCGGAGATAGACAACGGAACTCCTCAATAAATGATAGCAAATGGACTGGGATTGCTGAAATCTCATGTCTGTCTATTGTTTACACCAGTTCATAATATAACATCACGCCGGTACATTGTGAAGGGGTAAGCACATGTGAACCACTAAAAAGTGAAAAATAAAAACTTTTTTACAAAAAATAAAACCGACTTCGACAAAAATAAAACACAAAAAAGTGAAAAATAAAAATCAGCTTCTGAAGTCGGTGGCAAAAACATGAAATCAAACAAACAAAAGTCACCGACTTCAGAAGCTGATTTTTATTTTTCACTTTTTTGTGTTTTATTTTTGTCGAAGTCGGTTTTATTTTTTGGATACTGTAAAGTGAAAACTACCCTACTCTCGTCAACTTTTTAGAAGTACACACGGCTACACATCAAGCTATACATTTCCAGTTTACGGCTGATCTAGCACTGTACGGAAATCCTGTACAATGCGAGACCAGCTTATACTGGAAATGTACCTATAGCTTGATGTGTAGCCGTGTGTACAATATCCCGTTTGTTCCCTGTTGCCATAATTATCAAATCAAGGTTAGTGTACCAAATACCTTCCAATATTGAGCTTTAATAGCATATTGCCACATCTTCAACATCCAAGAAAAAGTTTACGAATTCAAAATACTTTTAGACACACTCAGATTTGATTAAACTTTGCACATTACCTACAGTTTAATTCGACCTTGGTAAGTAATCTCTTTGACGCAACCAGCCGCAGTTTAGATTTGATCAAATTCTCTTCCCACAAAAAGTCAGCGTTTTGATTTGAGCTAGTAATTACGTACCTTATTTTTTGCAATGGCTTCTTTTATTTTCCACGGGAAACGAACATCTTATCAAGTCCTAAGTCTCGTTTGTAGTTTCCTATCAGATTGTAAGCACCTGCATGTTCTCAAAGTTTGCCTGGTGTTGGCAAACGTTATAGGATTTGCAGACGCATTAGTGTGATACGTCTCGACAACGCCAGGGGGAACATGGCGCCTAAGGGTCTCATTGTATCTGGCTTAACGGAGCGTGAAGGAATTAGGTGCCTATAGCAATACAAAAAATGTAGGATTCTTTCAATTTAAAATGTTCCATTTTATTGGCTGGAAGATGCCCCTCTAGTCGTTCTCGATTCTGACGCCAAGATTTACTTCGGTAAATTCAGTTGGCTGAGTTACTACAGCGGTAGTTCATTTTTGTTCGTTTTAAGCTATGTGGTTTGTATAATAGAATCCAAAGAGATTTAAAAGACTTAACTAGATCGTAATATTTGAATGTCTTTGGTAGAATCGAAAGAATCAAAAGGTTGACAGTTAGCTTTGGCATCAAGTTGAAGTTAGATTTAGAGATTATTACAATTTCAACTGTATTTTTTATCTCTGATCTCTCTGGTCTGGTCTGCAAAGGCAATGAACTTAGCCATGCAAGAAAAATCACATTTTGCGCGCTTACAAAGACATATTTTTTACAAATAACGAGAACCGGTTCAGCTTTTCAGTCAAGAAGATAGCTTTGACAGTAAGAAAAGTATGAGTAAGTACCTATTAACTTACCTATGAGCGGGACAAGGAAGGTAGATTCTGAATAACTGGTTGTAGATACTTACATCAAGGAAAATTATCTTCGTATAGGTAGCAATACCATGTTAGATGTCAGTATATTACTTATGTTTGATAAGGTTATAATGAGAGATAGGAAAGATGCTTGGACAGGAGAGGAGCCAAGAGATAAGAGGGCATTGGGAAGAAGAACGACGTAAACAAGAAGACCGCATAAGTGAATGATCAAACAGCACGTTGCCAGTGTCCCAGAAGATATGTGATTTAAGTAAAATGTGTAAGCAATTATTGCTGAACTAGCAAAACAATAAATAAAAATATTTATTTTGTCAGTGTATCGTGTATTCGTGTCACCCAGTAGGCAACAGAGATCAGATAGGCATCACTTCAAGTAAAATACTAGTATTCAGCCGGTTAGATTGGAAGCCAACCCTAATGAGTAGGGAGATGATGTTTTTGACACAGTGAACGTGCTGCTGACTGATAGAAAATCGCGGTGTCATTTCATCAAATGATAAAGATAGTCGCACAGTACAGCACAGTATTGTAAGTAGGTATAGTGTATATGTATCTATTTAATAGATATGTAAACACTGTCTCACAGCCACAAGTAGTCAGGTAGCTGTCACTGATGACATCTGTCAGTCACATGAATGGCGGGAAGTTACACGGTCGAGCGTTACCCTGGACGAGGGCTTGGTGGTGTGGTGAGCCTGTGATTGAGCTAATTATTGGTGTTATCAACTGTATCAACCTATTAGCTCTGCTACTAGTGGATACTACAGTAAGGATAGCTGTTATCGTTAATAATAATATTGAATCCTGATAAGTGGTTAACACCCCTACATGTACAGCTCACGAGTTGCATCCAAAAATCGATTGAATCAAGGAAATATACAAGCAGGTACCTAATCGTATTAAAATTGTATGAACATGAATACACTTCGTCATGTAAAAGGTTATACGTATACAAAACACATAAAATGCCGAGATAGCGTTGATATGATCGTAAAAAGTAAATTTGTTCGTACCCTTGCAATACCATTATACCGGGGCCTAGAAACTTCCCTTGTGGAAGTATTTCATGGCCTTCACAAGGGCTGGGGCGGGCTTGCACTCAATTTTCCTACCTAAACGCAGGTAGGTACTATGTATGTCCAATTGTACATAGATTTAGATTTATTAAGTTTGTAGTTTGTGTTCGGGAATAAGGATGCTTCCTGACTAAAAAAATATGATTCTGTTTAGTCCGTCTGCTAAATTATCGAAAAATATTCGATACGTTTTTTTGTTTTATCAAATTAATAAAAAATTACGAAGATCATAAATCGCGTCAAAGATCATGAGTGGGGCCTTGTGATGTCACTACGTGGTTAAAAATTTACTGCAATGCAATGTGTCTTCAGTTTTTGCTTACGTGAAAAATGTTAAAATATCTATGTCTCCAATATTTTTTTGAAATCTATCTGACGGACTCATTACAGTCATTAGATGTTTTTTGTCAACTACCCTATTTCAGTTTATTTACACAAACCTGCAGTTTGTGTAAATAGGTATTTCTATGACATTTTAATCCTTTCGAGTTCTTGAAATAATTGCAATGTTTTGTTTGTTTAGAAGTCATTACTCAACTATAATATTATTGGATTAGATCATGCATGATAAATGGATAACGTATTCGCGTAAATCATATACTTAATGATATATTTCATATTATCAGTTAAACTAAACTATGATATTATAATAGCAGCTGCCCATCATTAATTGGCTCCTATTGCAATAATATATATGCATTTTAATTCAATACTGTGAGTTCAGCAGGGCACTTGACTTGCATAATTCAATAACGTAGCTCGTAGTAGATATACCTACTATGTAGTATATTATGGTATATTATGTAGTAAAGAATACATAATAGTACAGGGCTATCGGCTAGAAGGTATTATATTTGCGTCAGAAGTAGCTGCAGTTTATTTGTTAGGAATTGACTAGGTAGTGTACCTAATTCATTAACATAACATGACTCATTAATTAACTACATATTATATTCTTTATCAGTTTTGTAGTGTAGGTCTAGGTACATTATTAGGGTAAGTACTAGAAATGACCACAAATAATTATTCATAAATAATATCGCTTTAATTTGTGGTTTAGTGTATGCCTGCCACAAGCAACAACAACTACAAACGTAAAGTTGGCAACCACAAATAATGTATTTTATTTGAAGCGAGGAAAATAGAGATGGCCTCCGTCCATTATAACTTGGTTGACAGCAGCAATCTGTCATCGGCGCCAGTACACCACGCGTCATCATTTACCTAACCATTTAACGAGAACCCAGTTATTATTTCCCAGTAAAGTAACTGTAAGCTCGAGTGCCGGTTTAATTTATAATGGACCAGACATTCTATATCGCATACTTCAATGTGTGGTGTGACACTTCTTTGTCGTGACACAAATGTGCGTCTATCAGGACACGTACCTATGACACGTTACGGCGTCATTTTAGGATCATAATGTCTTTTGTTTGTCATTAATACCTATATTATAATATTTACAGTATATTACTCACAATAACGTAAAAGGCAGACTTACGCTCTTCAACGGGATGATAAAGCTTGTGAAGATGAGAAATAACGCCATTCTACAGTTTATTTTCAACAAATGACTTAGGAAAGTTAGTGAAATACCGTAAAATAAACAAACAAGGAGGTTGTGGAGTTTTGACCTAAACAAATAGAAGAGTCAAGGGATTCCCTCATATACATAATGGCAGTATCAATGTCCAGGGTCGTAGAATTAAGTGGCAGCTGAAAAATCGTTCTAACTTTTAGAATGTAAGTAGCTAGTTAAATAAATAATATATTGCTACTAGGTAGTAAGGCTCGCAATAGGTACTGTTTTAACGATAGATAAATATGTAAAGTATGTTTCCGTAGGTATTAAAGCACGTGTATGTTTATGACTGGAGACGTACATCATACATAATTATGTTTCATCTATATCTATAAAAAAAACGACGCTGAAAAAGTATGAAACAAGATTTTCAGGATAGAACAAAAAGAAAAGCCGTAGTCACACGGTAAAAGTGTTTAGGTTGGTACCTATAACGTGTGACTACGGCTTTTCTTTTTGTTCTATCCTGAAAATCTTGTTTCATACTTTTTCAGCGTCGTTTTTTTTTGGCGAAGTCGGGTTTTAGTTTTTTACTTTTTTTATTTAAACTAAATTTTGGTGTTAATTTTTTTTTTTTACTTTTGACTTTTTGTCCGCTAGAGGGCGTGATTTGAAATTTGAACAATATTTTGGAAATGTACAAGTGAGGCCCTTTCAAATGATACCAAACACGGCGTATTTATCTCCATTTTTATTTTTTAAGCCTTACTTTTTGTCCGCTAGAGGGCGCCAAATCGCTTTTTGTGACACGTCACGTAGCCTATGTTCAGCGGAAAATTAAGACGGTTCTAACGATACCTCATATGTCGAGTTCCGTTAAGTAGATTAGAAGCTATGAGGGAACAGATGAAGATACACACAGAAATACATACATACATACATACATACATACAAACATACATCAGTTGTCTAGTACCCATAACACAAGCTCTGCTTAGCTTGGGACTAGATGGCGTTGTGTGATAGTTGTGGAATATTATTATTATTATTATACATACATACATACATAGCCAGTCAAAATCATAACCCTCCTTTGGCTTTGCCGTAGTCGGGTAAAAAGCGAAAGGTCACTCACTGATTCATCACGAAATCTCGAAAACCGCTGGACGTACAAAGATGATTTTTGGCAGGGAGGTAGTTTATGGTTAGTAGACGTCCGCTAAGAACGGATTTTGCGACAGGGCCGGATTAGGGTGGTCTAAGGGCCCTCGCAAGTTTGTATGAAACTCCTTCATTTTTTGTGCTACAATCTATATTTTTGGCAGATACGTAGTTTATAGTCAGTGGGCGTCTGCTATGAATTAATTTTGCGACAGGGCCGGATTAGGGTGGTCTAAGGGCCCTCACAAGTTTGTATGAAAGTCCTTAATTTTTCGTGCTATAATCTTGATTTTTGGCAGAGACGTAGTTTATAGTCAGTAGGCATCCGCTATAAATTAGTTTTGCGACAGGGCCGGATTAGGGTGGTCTAAGGGCCCTCGCAAGTTTGTTTGAAAGTCCTTCATTTTTTGTGCTACAATCTTCATTTTTGGCAGGGACGTAGTTTAAAGTTAGTAGACGTCTGCTTAGAACAGATTTTGAGACAGGGCCGGATTAGGGAGGTCTAAGGGCTCTCGCCAGTTTGTATGAAAGTCCTTCATTTTTTGAGCTACAAAGTTGATTTTTGAGACGGACGTAGTTTATAGTTAGTAGACGTCTGGTAAGAACAGATTTTGTGACAGGGCCGGATTAGGGAGGTCTAAGGGTTCTTGCAAGTTCGTAAGAAAATCCTTAATTTTTTGTGCTACAAACTTGATTTTTGGCAGGCACGTAGTTTATAGTTAGAAGAACTCTGCTAAGTACAGGTTTTGTGGCAGGGCCGGATTAGAGAGGTTTAAGGGCGCTCGCAAGTTTGTTTAAAAGTCCATCATTTTGTGAGCTACTAACTTGAATTTTGGCAGGGACGTAGTAGGTGAGTAGAAGTTTGCTAAGAACCGATTTTGCGACAGGGCCGGACTAGGGAGGTCTAAGGGCTCACGCGAGTTTGTATGACAGTCTTTCATTTTTTGTGCCACAATCTTCATTTTTGGCAGGGACGTAGTTTAAAGTTAGTAGACGTCTGCTTAGAACAGATTTTGAGACAGGGCCGGATTAGGGAGGTCTAAGGGCTCTCGCCAGTTTGTATGAAAGTCCTTCATTTTTTGAGCTACAAAGTTGATTTTTGAGACGGACGTAGTTTATAGTTAGTAGACGTCTGGTAAGAACAGATTTTGTGACAGGGCCGGATTAGGGAGGTCTAAGGGTTCTTGCAAGTTCGTAAGAAAATCCTTAATTTTTTGTGCTACAAACTTGATTTTTGGCAGGCACGTAGTTTATAGTTAGAAGAACTCTGCTAAGTACAGGTTTTGTGGCAGGGCCGGATTAGAGAGGTTTAAGGGCGCTCGCAAGTTTGTTTAAAAGTCCATCATTTTGTGTGCTACTAACTTGAATTTTGGCAGGGACGTAGTAGGTGAGTAGAAGTTTGCTAAGAACCGATTTTGCGACAGGGCCGGACTAGGGAGGTCTAAGGGCTCACGCGAGTTTGTATGACAGTCCTTCCTTTTTTGTGCTACAATTTTGGCAGGAAGGTACTTTATAGTTAGTAGACGTTGACTAAGAACGGATTTAGCGAGTTTAGCAACATGGCCAGAATAAGGAGGTCTGAGGGCTTTCACATGTTTGTAAAAATGTACTGTTTTTTTTTTTGTACTAACAACCTGAAATTTAACAAGTCTAGAGTTTAGGAGTAGGAGATCTAAGCTAAGTTTGTAAGAAAGACCTGGACTAAGGGCTCCCGTAAGTACATATGAAATCCTTGGCTTTTTGTACCTGAAAATTGGCAGAGAGATAGAATATAGTTAAGACATTTCAGGTAGGAATAGATTTTACGAGGGGCCCGCAAGGGCCGACGCCCGTCGGGGCCGCGGATTTTTGTACTAGATTACGTGGCCTCGGCGCAAGGGCAAAGAAGGAACATGGGTTCGGTTTTTAGTCAGTAGAAGTCTGACACTCCCCTTCGCTCTGCCCAAGAGCGGGGGGGGGGGTCATTCGATGATTTTCCACCCACCAAAAAAAAAAAAAAAAAAAAGGGCTGGTTTAAGGGAATATAATCGCTTCGATTGGCATTTGGCATTCGATTTGACATAGTACCATCCACAGGCAGTCCAGACAAGAGAGTCAAAATTTCTACGCGAACGAAGTCGCGGGCAACTGCTAGTGCGTTATATGAACCAAATAACATTATGAGACCATTTTACGCAATCTTGTTGGGCTCCAAAAATCGACTCTGACATCATGTCATTTTCTGACTAGGAAATACCGGCTTTTTATAACATTTAAACAAAATATATTGTTTACCAGAGGGAAATATATAACAAATAATATATAAAAAATAAGTGCTCATGAATCAGGATAATGTTTGTTCTATGAGTATCAAGTATCAGTAATAGATGAAATAGATCAAAGCAAGTAAAACGAACCTCAATAGAGCTCATTAACGTCAACATATCATCAAATTAGTTCGACTTTCCCCGCCCACAGCCAACATTTAACAAGGCACTTCGTTAAAATATTGATAAACACTGTCGAGATTGTCTATAAACAGTCCAGCATTTAGCCATAAAAGTACGAAATACTACCTACGTATTTATTTGTTATATTTCTATCATAAATCTATTGAAATCCTTCCTGCAAGGTGAAATAGAAATTTTGAAAAATATTTAATTATGATTGAATTCTCTAATGCTTGCTTCAAGTCTCAAAACTTTGAAAAGTTGAACCTGAAGTTGCTGAAAGCACTATTATCGACGTCTTCTAGATTAATTAAAATAGATATTCAACATTCAAGGACTTATTACATAGAATAATGGCAGACTTCATTTAGATATAGTGATGAAAAAGTGATTCCCACGAAATTAGTAAATTGCAATGCAACTCACGAACGGTTAGTGAATCACGGAGACATTGAAATGTTGCAAAATGAAATATGTTAAGCAATTAAAGTTGCTCTAAGCCTTGACTTAAAATACAAAACCAGTTTAGCAAATTACGAATACTTAACAAATTGATTGAGATTAATAGCTTTAGGTATAATGTTTATAGAATGTCTCCGAGACTACGGCATCCGTCACCACGATCAAGGAGTGGCCCATCAAACTAAGACCAAAACTAAATGACAGTTCGTTAGGTCGTAAATGCAATTTGAGGGGAGTGCAAGTCGCAAAAAGTCGTCCAGATTTCAAGTTTGGGACGGGCTCCGGTGACTCATCAGGACAAACGTTCAAGATGCTATTTTTAACTCACTGACGCAACCCAAATGCGGTAAAAGTTTATCGCTAATTTTGATTATGAGAATAGGGGATCGGACAAAAAAAAACTAATTAGTCCGTCAGATAGATTTCCAAAAATTATTGGACACGTATTTTTTCTTTTTTCACGTAAACTTATAATGAAGACGATACAGTGCTTCGAAAACTCGTGTGACGTCATATGATAGTACATTTTGACGACACAATTGACGTTTCAAGCCCCACTCCAAGATCTTTGACGCGTTTTATCTTCGTCATTTTTTATTGATTTGATAAAACAAAAAACACGTATTCAATATTTTTCGATAATCTAACTTACGGACTAAACAGAATCATATTATTTTGACCCAGTCCGATCCCCTATTAGTATTATGATTTTCGCCAACGCAGGGGAGCATGGTGACAAAAAATATTCAGCGGAAGGTTTTAGTAGCCATAACCGGATGAATCAATCAGGTACCTACCTAAGCCTAAGTGCCAATGATGATTATTTTCCTTGACATTTGAATAAAATAAAGATATCCATAATTGCAAATGCCGTCAGTTTGAAAGTTCACGGCACTGACATTTTTCCATGGTACGTTTTGCAACGGTAGTCATCCGCCCACCAAGTTCTATAAAACGACCATTTCTCTGAGGCACCGTTGCGTGACTATTTCAAGGATACATGAGAGTATGACGTCATCAACTCTGCAGGAAGTCTCATTAGGTTTCAATGAAGAGTGAAAAGATTGTCCTCTATAAGCAGGATATCGAAGTATTACTTGACCCAGATATAAGATGCACGTTACCAGACTAACACGGCATTAACGTTAACCTAAACAATACCCATATTGTTAAGTTTTGAGAATTCGCACATGTTTTGAGATAAGCATGAGACTGAACAGTAACCTGTACATGTACAAGGATATTTACTTGTTCCCAAGCTTTAAGAAAACTTACAGTTGCACATTATTAAAAAAAAATATGAAGCTTTTCCATATATAGTTATTTACCTACCAGAGAGCAGGCAGGTAAAAGTAGGGTTTTGTTTCTTTGTTGATTCGCTTTTCAAACTGGTTTTTGGTAAATGCTAGCCGTATTAATTAAGTTACCAAAACATTTGATTTTTTTTCTATAGTTAACGGACATTTATGTCAAAATCTTTCTTCCTACTGAACACACTGTATCCAATTCCAAAATCCCGTAATAAAAAAGTTTTATCCTAATCATTCAATAAAAGCATAACTCCCGAAATACCCGCTGTCAGTTGACGGGGGAAACCCGTCTCTATTGTAACACGGTTAAAAAATCGTAGAACGAAGTACACTTAATGGCTGTAATGTCACATACATAAATCAAACGAAAGGGTTCAGTAATACGACATCGCATCGCACCGTATACAGTAATGCATGATTTACTTTCGCAACTTGGACGGAGTAATAAGTTAATAATGGTGTATTAAATACAATGTCTTACTAACTCATGGAGTAAAGTTGTTTAATATACAGGAAATAGCAGCTTTCACAAATCCCCATATTTATTATTAGTTCTGTTTAGTAACCACAATAACAAATTACATAATGAACTAGCTGATGCCCGCGGCTTCGCCCGCGTGGACACTGTAAAAACAATCCTTGATGCGGATTATATACCATTCTAAAATTTCAGCTCGATCGGTGCAGAACTTCAAACCAACATAACATTTTTATATAAATATAGATAGATAAGTAAAGTTAAACTGTAAAGTAACTACGAACAAATTTCCTACCTTGCGGCACAGATCACTTGCGGTTTGTGGGATTTTCCGCAAACCTGTCTATGAATGGCGTCGAAAAATAATTTTATTCATAAACTAGCTGATGCCCGCGGCCTCACCTACGTGGAATCAGGCATTATTTTATTCTAAAACTTTCCTCGAGAACCACTCTAAGCATTGGTGAAAAACTGAAAACAGCATGAAAATCGATGCAGCAGTTTCTGTGTTTATCGCGAACAGACAGATAGACAGACAAACGCGGCGGAGGACTTTGTTTTAGGGTTATATTTAAATGCACATCTGTTTAATTTTTCAGCACACTAGGTAACTCCACTAATTAACTGAATGCATACCAGAAAAATGAATGCTGTGCAAAAAAACCAATTGATTAACTAAACATGTCCTACAAAAAAGTCTAAAAAATCACACAAAACGAGATGACCTTTTTTATCGAATTCACACCAAAAATGTAGTTAGTACATCGGATATATGATTTGTAAAACAAAAATACTAATTGCTTATCAAAAATACTAACTTGCACTCTAAATTGTACAATCTTACTACGGAATTTCTAAAACTGATATCTAATACGACCGTCTCGCGACAGTGTCCTTTATGGGCGGCATGGGCACCGGGCCGTAGGCCGACGAAGGAGGCCGGCGGAGGCCCGGCACTTCGGGGACAGAAGATATTAGTGTTATTTAATATGCGAGCGAAGCGAGCGCGCGTCATGGAGTAAATCAGGTGTAGGTTTTCCTTAAAAAAGTTTTAAAATAATAATAATAATAAATAAAATGTTTGTTAGACTAAATAATTATTAGATATACTATTTTGATAATAGTTATTCGTTCAGTAAAAGAGTTCTGCAAATGCCATTAAAAAGGATACTAAAGGTCATGGGGCAGAATCTGACCCAGTTAACGATAGTCTTCCTACAAAAACCAAATTAGTTTTATATTGTAAAGTATTAACCTACACTAAGATGGTTTTTTTTTTTTTAACCATTTAACCATGGGAATAAAATGTTAAAGATGAATAAAAAATAGATAATAAATGTATAGATAAATATTATAAAGAGGAAAGATTTGTACCTATTTTTGTATGTTTGTATGTTTGTAATGAATAGGCTCAAAAAGTACTGGGCCGATTTCAAAAATTCTTTCACCCTTGGAAAGCTACATTCACCCTGAGTAACATAGGCTACTTTTTATCCCTGTATTCCCACGGGAACGGGATCTACGCGGGTGAAACCGCGGGACGTCCGCTAGTGTATAGATAAAACAATTTCAGTAAAGCATTCTGATAAATAAACAAAAGAAGCACTCGCGTCAGCGTCGTCTGCTACGCGGACGATACGCTGGTGCTGGCACAGGAGGGGTCGTACGAGGCGGCGGCCGAAACGATGACGCGCGGGGTTGTGATAGTCGTCGAGAGGATCCGGCAGCTGGGTCTCGAGGTGGCACTTCACAAGGCTTCCATGGACGTGGGTAAGGCTGCCGTCGGGATCCCAGCTAACGGTGGGAGGGGTTCCCGTCGGCGTCGAGTGTACTTTGAAATAGGTACTATATAGGGCTCGTCCTCGACAGCCGGTGGAACTTCGTGGAGCACTTCCGACGTTTGGCTCCCAGACTGGAGCGGGGCGAGGCTGCCTTCATGTGACTCTTACCCAATTTGGGGGGGCCTCCTACCGGAGGCTCTAAGCGGGGATCGTGCGGTCCACGGCCCTCTACGGGGCCCCGGTGTGGGCGCGTGCTTTGACGAAGCGGGCCGCCCACTACTTGAACGCGCCCCAAAAGGTGCTGGCCGTTAGGCTAGTCCGTGGGTACCGCACGATCTCCCGCGAGGTGGCGAACCTCCTTGCCGGATTGCCGCCTTGGGATCTGGAGGCAATAGTCCTCGCGCGCCTGCATGAATAGCGCGCGGAGGCGCTACACCGGGGGGTCACTCCGTTGCCGCGGCAAATTGCCGTTTTGCGGACGGACCTCCCGGTGTGATCTCATGGCGGCATGGAGACAGCGACTACCGCAACCCCGTGCAAGGCACGCCATGATAGTGGCGGTAAGTCCCCTCTTTGAGGAGTGGCTAGAGAGGCGCCACGGCGCCCTCACCTTCCGTCTGACGCAGGTCCTCATCGGACACGGATGTTCCGGGAGGTACCTGAACCGAATCAGGCGGGAGGAAACGCCCGGATGCTACCACTGCGAGGATCGACCGGAGGACACGGTGGAGCACACTGTGGAGGTGTGCCATGCTTATGCGGAGCCCCGCCGTGTTCTCGTAGTGGCGCTCTCGCGTCCGGCCCTGGTTTTTTGTCTTGGGCCCGACATCAAGATCAAATAGATACGCCTGCGGCGTTTTTAAACGATACAATCATTTCTGTGGACATTGATCATGTCGAATAAAACTTTTTTACAAAAAATAAAACCGACTTCAACAAAAAATAAAACACACAAAAGTGAAAAATAAACTTAAGAAGATAAATCAGCTTCTGAAGTCGGTGACTTTTGTTTATTTGACTACATGTTTTTTCACTTTTTAATGATTCATATGTGCTTACCCCTTCACAACGTACCAGCGTGATGTTATGTTATGAACTGAGATGAGATTTCAGCAATCCCAGTCCATTTGCTATCATTTATTGAGGAGTTCCGTTGCCTATCTCCGAAGATCGTCATCAGATCTTCACCAAATTGAAATGGAACCACTTTCAGAAAGTACTCTTCCAAAAATTGGGGAGAAATCGGTGAAAATACATAAAAAAAATGTGTATTGTACACATCTGCATACCCCCTCAGAGCATACAGGCGTGATGTTACGTCATGATAATGTATATTCAATAAACATCCAAGCGATTCCAGCAATTACGACAGATTTGCCGTCTATTTTTGAAGAGTTCCATTGTATGTCTCCGAAGATCAGCACCAGATCTTCACCAAATTAAAATGGAACCACCTCAGGATTATACTCTTTCAAATAAAAAAAGAATTTTGAGAATCGGTCCACAAATGGGGGAGAAATCAGGTAACATACATAAAAAAAAACCTCCTCCTTTTTTGAAGTCGGTTAAAAACTTAAAAACTCTTCTATACTTGTTTTGTTGTTTGTATTTTTTTTTTCAAATCATGTTTACTATCAAGAAACCAATAAAATGTACTAAGTCTTGTTCTAATTAACATAATCACTGTTTTTTATTTTTCAGATTATTGGTTTTTCCCGGTATCTTATTCGTAAACTAGAGACGTTTATCTAAACATCCTACCTATTTTTTTTTCTGTAGGCCCTGGGTATAGTTTCCATACTTAGTCGCCCAATGACCTTTGATTTCTTTAGTGTGCATAATTTGTGTGCAAGTCAGTATTTATGGTGTAACTTTAAAATATTTTGTTCGAAAAAAGGGAATATACAGATCGGTTTAAATACATGCCTTTGTTTTATAATATTATGTAGTGATTGCTACGCTCAACATGTTTGAGCGGAGACATTGAAAACAATAAAGACGACGACGTCGGATGCAGAAGCTTTAAAGAAACCCTTGCATAAATAGTGGGTGTTCCTTTTCACCCGAGGCGCCATTCACGTCCCTTTGTGGAGACATTTCAGCCACGCTCAAAGGTAGGTTGGAGGCGCTTTAATTATTCCCCACATGTAAGGGTACGGAACAAGGCAAGGGATCACAGAAGCTTTCCCTTGAGATCCCTCCAGGAAACGTTTGTTTACTAAACGGGTGCAATCGTCGGGATCAGCGACTTATGTTTTAAATGTTTTCTTTTTTGGAGGAACGTGCATATTTTTTACATTTCATTTAAAATATAATCAATCTTATGAACAAAAAGGTATGTACCTAGAAATCTATAAATGGTTTTATGCACCGCGCGGTCACGGCGCGGTTCAAACCGTCTGAAAGAAAATTACACTCATGCTAAAAATAACCAAAATAAAATTAATAATCTAAAGAAAAAGTAACAAGTTACAATACAACTTCAACTAAAACGAAAAAAGGTTTGGGCTCGTCCGGGATTTGAACCCGGGACCTCTCGCACCCTAAGCGAAAATCATACCCCTAGACCAACGAGCCGCTGAGATAAGTGTTGAAATAACAGAACTATACCGACAAAGCTATAGAATAACTAGTCTTTTATAAGATTGAATATTTTCTTGATAATAACTGATAAGATAATTTAGTAACAATGTACACAATTAAATAAAGACTTGTACACACGGCTACACATCAAGCTATACAAAACCAGTTAATCTTGGCCTCCCTTTACTAGATCTTTTCGCACAATGAACAATCAGATTATACTGGTTTTGTATAGCTTGATGTGTAGCCGTGTGTACGTAGAGAACGGTGTGACGTATGTGGGCCCTACCGTATCATTGAACAGCGCCATCTAGTGGGCAGTAGTTTCACGTGTTCCTCCTTATGCAATCATGCTGATGTTTCGTCGCATAATGACAAACTGATAGTAGTCAATTTTCCTGCTATTTTATTTACAAAATTACTTGTTTATTAGAAGCTTCATAAGATAAGTCATATGTTTGATACCTATTAGAACAAAATTTTCTTAGTTTTTTTCCTGCTTACGTCATGATTGTTGCTACAAGTAATTTTACTTTACTCAATACCCATCCGTAATAGTAAAGTCATGGACAGAACTCCAGCAGGTCATGCTTTAGTACTTTGAGTTCTTATCACCCACACGACAAAATATTTATCGTATTTTCCCATTGAGTAGGTAGCTCATATTAATACGCGTAAAGTAACACTCAGTAACAGGTGCTTTACTGATAGCAATAATCCTTGGTTTATAGGGCAGCCTTCGTACTAAGGACATTAATTTCACAACAGACGGTGATACAAATCTCAGGCGTCATCCCGCGGTGTCAGTGGGTCGGCGCGTGCCGGGAATAAGGATGTGGACACACCTACCCAGTACGCAATCCCTAGGGGATCGATTACAGCTAACTATTGCTCTATTACCTGACATTGTGAACCTGGACTAATATCGTGTGCGAAATTGCTAATGTATTTCCATTTAATGTAGGTAGGTAGGTACCTAGGTACACTACCTACATAAATCTAATGGAATGAAGCACGAGTCTTTGTACTTTAAAACGTTTTTTGCACCGTTTTTTTAGTTGATGGAATTTTGTAAGTAGCTCTGGTAAGTAAAAACATCCATATTGGTCAATGACATGATAATGTATTCGCATAAAAAGTACAAAATAGAGGAAGCTATGGTGGTAAAGTTGAACGTAGGTAGGTTGATGAATAATGTGTCGTGACAACACAATAAAGTTATTTCTAGCTGAAGGTCTTTTTTAAAATGTACTCACACAAAGGTACAACTGTCTATTATTAAAGAAAAAACCGAAGTAAATATTTCGTAATGCCAATTTAAACCTTACGTCATTCAATAGAACATGACGAAATTTTTTTCACAAGCCACAAAAATACTAGCTGAAGCAACAAAAGTTGGGCTCGTCCGGGATTTGAACCCGGGACCTCTCGCACCCAAAGCGAGAATCATACCCCTAGACCAACGAGCCACACAGAGAGACGTCGAATTTAGCGATCGCGCGTGGCCTTGTACAAGCGGTATACGAATACGTCATTTAAGATAACGGAGCCTTCGCGTTCGGTGAAAGGCCCGAAGAGTCGAACGATGCTCTCTAGTACTTTACCACTAGTACAAGTCCACAGTATACTAAGCGTAACTAATGTTCCAGTTTATTATCAAACGCTTCGGATTGTTTCCAAATGGCAAGTGGTAGTCGCGTTATCTAAGCCTTGACATTCAACTTAGTTGTAGGGAGGAAAGTGGTATTTCCTGTTACCTACACTTATATCAATCGTAGTGTTTCATGACCAAGGTTTTATGTACAAATGAGAGACAATACACTTTATTATTTGGAAACTTTGCTGTGTAAAATAGACAGTGTCTTTGTAGGTATGTTTTCGTTTAATCTTGTGGTCTGTCGAAAGAAAATAACATAACAACATAGAAAAACAGGTAGAGGAACCTGTTGTGTAGGTAGTCAATGTAATCATGTTAATTTGTCACGCGTTGTTTTCAGTGAGCAGGTACCTACAGGTAACGTTAGCAAAACAAGACGCAACGCTTTTTGTAACTTTACTATACCAATACCTACACATAATAATCTAAAGGTAAGGTAGCCAAAAGTTCAGGACAGCAATAAAATAAAATAATATTTTTATTAGTTTACCTGTTCGTATAATTTTAGTAGGTCAGGGCGAGGACAGCATGATCAGCATATTGTTCTGACATCAGAAATCATGTAGGTAATAGGTATTAGCGAGCGACACAGTTGAATTCATAATAATAATATCAATGCTGCAAATAGCTCTATTAATTCCTGAATGCTACCTTGAGACAGACATAGATATTTATTTAATACCAGTAGGCTAGGTAATTAATAAGATACTTACCTCTAGGTATCGTATTTAGTTAAAGGTATGGTAGGTACCTACACGGTCGTAAACCGTGAGGAACACTAGTGTCTGCCCGGTAACTCGTAAATAGTGCGGTCATTAACCTGCATCTTAACTTGCTGGTCATCATCAGTAGGTACTCATAGTACCTAGTCATTTTAACCTCCTAGCTAGGATGTTTCTATGGCAAAGTTTTGTGTTGCACGAGATTCTCACAGTAAGCTTTTAGAAACGTTTTTCGAAAGCAGACATTGGTTTTAATTTTTTTGGGACCGGTCCACCACGCTAATACACAATTTTCCAACCAGTACAGTGCAGAGCAACCTGACATCCAAAACAACTGTGGTGACCATCAGGAACTACTGTCCCTGGTTAAAGAATAATTAATTTATTCCAATGCTGACTTATTTAGCCTAAAGATTGGCTATTAGAGAATCTAGGACATCTGAAGTTACAAACACCACCGTATAAGAGAAGTGTTCTAATGACAATAATGAATAGGCCGTTTAATAAAAACTACAGATAAAAGCCGTGATGCTTAAAATATCTCTAGGCATCATACCTATTTGGGGTCAGACAGAATAACGACTTGATTGAAGCATTTGAATCCATAACGAGCTATTATTAAATTACAGATCTTCCCAGTCAAGGTTCACAAGATCTAGACGTGATTTAAGTGATGAGGTATTTGTACTACTGTCGTATCATACAATCATGATACCTACCTCACCTACCTGTATGCTGACATCATGGAGCAAGTCACGAGTTTCAACATTATTGTCAGTTGACAGCATTTTGTCTTTTATTTGGGTGTCGTTATGGTAGTGTGTACTGTGTAGGTATATTATTTAGCGTATAATGTGGCTATAAGATTAGAGGAAGACCAAAGAAACGATGGATGGACTGCGTGAAGGATGATATGGCTAGAAAGGAGACTGCTGAGATGACGATCAGTAATGAGAATGGAAGGTAGGATGAAGACTTGCTGCGCCGACCCAAGATAAATTGGGATATGGGCAAGGCCCTTGCCCATATCCCAATTTATCTTCAAGGGGATGATAATTATGGTAGTGAAAGTGTTGACAAATTCACTCAAGTTGGGAGAGGATTTGGAAAAAAATAATTAGGTATTTGAAAAACCCCTATCAACAACAAATGGTACTTAGAATAAGTAACTTTAGACATAGATGAGATTGGCAAAAAGATGTAGGAGCGTCTGGGTTTGAGAGGCACTGATGGAAGCAAAGGGGTTATAAAAAAGTAGGCTTTAAGAGTCCTCTGTGTACTTTGGACAGTCAACCTCGCTACCAACGCGCGTGATGACGGGCTATGCTTATGTCCATATTAGTAAGTTGCTTGTAAGAAAACTCAGTAAGAAAACTTTCTTTACCTTGTCATTTGGTTCTATACATATATATATATACCTAGTTCGGGTTTAAGAGAAAAAAATACGAGTGAATGTTGATTTCCAAAGAACTGACTTCGTCTCAGACAGAAATACTAACTTAAGACTAATTATTACATTTAGCGTTTCACAATAACCGGTCATAAATTCATTTTTATTTCCTTAAATAAAAGATATTACGTCACACAAATTATATCAATGTACAGTGCGGTCAAATTATCTTGGCAGCTCCGAACTTCGTGCAGGTCATTTTGTTACAACGAATGTATAAAAGTGTTATGATATTTATTTTATTTGTATTTCTCACTGTTTAAATTAGATATTTTCTGATCGTTTCAGTATTGGTTTATCTGGCAATAACAGTTTTATTCCCAAGTTTACATGCGTAAAATTTCGCAAAGCCTATGTTCAGAGCTGCCAAGATAATTTGATCGCACTGTATTATGGACTACAAAAGACCAAATCAAGACGTGCACATGTATCATCATCAACGTTTGACACATCCAATATGAGAAGAAACGAGGTGGCCGGCTAGCCTAATTATCTATTGCCTAATGGAGTTCGCACATTTTTAGAATTTTTACTACTACTCCATTGGTATACCTATACATAGAGAATGCCACTAATATCTTTTTATCATGAATCTTTATTATAATAATTGTTTAAAAAACTAAATCTAACGAGGATAAGATAAAATAACGCTAAATATCAATACCTAAGTGACGGCAATTCTCTCATGATCTATAAGTACAATTTATTATCTTTATAGTTCGCGGCAATTTTTTACGTAACCCTATCAATCGACAAAGTTTCCACTTTTTTGTGATTATTGGCTGTATTTTACCACAATTCTGAACAGCGACATCTATGATTTTAACATCAAACTGTAATGAAACTTAGTCAGCTACATTACCATTTACTTTCACTACTCGATAAGAGATGGCGCTGTAAAATTTTTGTTACAACCCCACCTTAGAAAAAAGAGTGGCGGAATTATAAATCGTACCACGATAACTTTTTTCCACCCTAAAAACCAAAATAGATTACATCACTTAACAAAAAGTACATTTACATACCCATATACACGTAAGTAGAAAATTTCATTAATTTATCAAAATAATACAATAACATCTTATTAAATATTGTTATTATTTCGTAAAATAAATGATGATATTCAATAGACATACATTATTTTATCTGATTTTATCAAGTAAAAAAAATATGTTTTCATTAGTTCCGCTACTCAATAATAGATGGCGCTGGTATAAGACTTCTAACACTTACCCATGACACCCAGTTGCTGAGGCGATAGCGGCGCTGCATCTCCAGCTCCTGAACCGATAGAGCCCGACGCCAGCGACAGACGCTCACTGAAGCCCAGAGGACTGCTGCGACCCCCACTACTTGCAACTGACCCCATTCCTAAACAATGAATGAATTAAATATTTTTTTTTTACGTTCATAATGTTTTCAAAATCTTACCAATTTGTGGATGTTTTGTTTGTGATGTTATTGAGAGTATTCACACATCAAACTTCAGGAACTTCATAAGACTATTTGCATTAATTCATAAAAATTTTGGCAAAAGAGACTGTAGAGAGTTTGTGAAAAGGTCTGCCCAGCTTTGGGAATGTATTTAAAATATTGAGTTAATAAATGATTTAAGTATTACCTCCATTAGGACTCCTCATTCGTGAAATTCTCTTGTTAATAGCCCTTTGAATTCGAGGATTCATAATGGGTTTGGCTCGCCGCCTTGCTAAGTACCTTGACAGCACTCCAACAACGACTGCACTTGTACCTACTACACCTAAACTCCATAGTACCACCTGAAAATAATAATAATTTCATCAATGAATAGTTTTAGCATTTACCTAATGAGATTTGTATTTTTAATTTCCTTTATATATTTTTTAACACATGCATTTTTTAAAATCTTTTCACTTGTATCGGGAACCTTCTAACTTTACGAGCTGTGTCCAAGAGTAACACTTTCTGAATCAAATCCTCAGGGATTTGATCAGGCAGCTGCCAAGCAAGAGTCTCCTCAGATGTTGCATGAAGCTTTTTAATTTTAATAAATATTGTTTTGTTTAGTACAGTAGTTAAAATCTTATTGTACATAGTTAAAACAGCTATGATACTCTTTCATACCAAATTACACATACACACATATTTATCATAAACTGATCATGTAATTTAAAAGCAATCACGAATGACCTTTACACCATTACAATTGTTGGAATTTAGCTCTTTTGTGTGAATAAACTGAATGAATATAAAAATAATGAAACTTATCAGAACCAAATAGAAATTATTGTACATCCATTATTCAACTTTTCCTCTATAGTATTAGAATATCAATATTGATAACTGAACGTTAATATTAAGTGCAATATAGAGATTCAATTGGTTATGAGAAATTCAATAATAAACCAAAATACTGACCTTCTGTGAAGTTGTTAACTGCACTTCACTAAACGATATTGCTCGATGCCAATGTTTCAATTTATCAATTAACGGGCTAGCTTGTATTAACAGCTGCATTATTAAATATATAATTAAATAAGCACTGAGTAAAATGTCTATAATATCCTATTATTTACAACGCTGATATAATCAGCTCTTTTAGGTTATCTGTCAAAACACCACTTTTGTCTTATTTTTTTGTAAGGTTACTTTAACTGTATTTGTATTCTATCATCTAATTTAACAACTTAATTGAAATACTTCGAAGTAAATATACAATCGCACTACGCAGTATCGTCTAATCCACTCAAGACGATTTTAAATATTCGCGCTTTCTTCTGTCATTTCAAAGGCAAACATCAAAGTCAAAGAAATGACGTTTGGCATTTTGACGTGCCGTAGGTAAAGCCTGTTCATGATCATTGTATTTGTCTTTTTAAGGTTTTATTATTATCAATTTATTCATCTTTTCTACTCATTGATTAAATATTGCTTTTAAAAAAATATAAAAAAGTGGAGCTCCTGACCAAATCCTGTTGCTGGTCGATCTTGAGGTTAAGCTGCACATATAGGTTGGTCCCGTGAATCAGTGACCACCCATTACATACCGATTTTCCTCTGTGCCTCGGAAAGCATGATAAGCTGTTGGTCCCAGTGGCCATTTATAAATCTTTGGCAGTCGTTACAGGTAGTCAGTGACCTGATAGTCTGACAACCAGTGATAACCAAAGGTTATCGTATTACCCAGCACTAACTAGGTTCTTTGGAGGGCCAGAAAGTCATTCTATCAAAATGGTATTCGGCTGCATTCGGTTAGACTGACTGAAAGCCACTCCCAAGCCCAACATAGTTTAAAAAAGGCTAGGCAGATGATGTGTGGTCCGCCGGTGTCGTGAACAGGATCTAACCTCCCGCTAAGCTAGGTGACATGACCAACATACGACAACCGTCCCGTCCCTCATGGTTTCCAGAAGTTGAGTCGTAACTACGAGTTACGAGTACAACTCAACTGCGACTACCTTCTTCTAATCTATTCGATCCCGCAAGGATCTATCGACATGTTGACGTCGACAGATCCTTTTACGGGATCAACGAAACGTTTAGCCAAAGAGTATGTAATTTTCGTTTAGCTACTGGCCATGTCGGTGAGGACTAGGAGGAGTATTTACCGGATTGACCGAACTTTTTGTCCTAGGGTCATTTCGCAGTCTATGACCATAGACATATAAAAAGTATGGACTGGAAATACCTACCCACAAAAAAAAGGTGCATACCTACGTAACATAAAATGGCTGCCAATGCTAGGGTTGTGTCACTCATGAAACATAGTATTACTGTAACGAGTATCGATACTAGTACTACTTAAAAGTATTAGCAGTATTATTAGATATAACGGTTGAATTATAATTAACAGTCCGTTGTAACAGAAAAATATGAGTTTTACTTACCTTCTGATACCTGAGAATAAAATTAAGGAATACAACTAAGGAATGTTTTTACCCGACTACGGCGAAGCCAAAAGGAAGGGTAATGATTTTGGCGGTGTATGTATTGTTTGTATGTTCCACCATAGCGCCTAAACTACTGAAAACTTGTTCTCCCCACCACTGATATTTTTTTTGTTCTAGACCATACCTAGGAACCCCCTAGTTACGATATTGGGGGTCAAAGTTCCAAATATTTCACAGTTTTTTTTTGTAAATACTAGTTTTTCAGGTTATAACTTTACTTAAATTACCTCCATGACCCGTTTACTATTCAAAGCATCTACTAGCCCAATGTTTTAAGAGTGCTACATTGAGTTTTACCATAAAATGTGATTTTTGACACCAAAAAAAAAATCGTTTCCCAGCAAAAATTTTTGCAGTAGAGGGGTACTTAGTTTGATGTACAGAATGCTTGGTTGGCGGCTGTGTGCTGGGTTAATTTACACCCTGTTACGTTTAGATTGCGGTCAAACAGTTGTCGCAGTTAAGTCTTTGTTATTTACTCGTATTATATAACAAACCAACATTAATTAGAATATTACATTACGAAAGTAAAATATTATTATGTATTTATTTATTAAATAACACAAAAATAAAATTTAAATTCAAAAACAAGTTTAAAAAACCCGACTACGAATAAAATCTCATTACATCCAAAATGTTCTATTGAAGCAACTTTCTTCAAAGTGGAGTGAACAGATGTACCATTATTTATGTCGAGGATTAATATTTTCTTCACCAATAGCCTCTAACCACTTTTTCCTTAATCCTTCCTTTTAGGAAACCTGCAAAAGAAGATAATATTTTTTTATCAATAAATCATTTGGTTAGATTTGTTATAATTTGTAACTAAAATAAATAACAAAATGCTGATGTCTTATTTTCGGATAACGTATAACCATCTTATGGCTCTGTGGGACGGTATCTTGGTTCTGTGAACCACGGGCCGGACCTGGCACGGTCACTCGAACAGATATCGTTTCAGCGCAGCGAAGGAACTAGTATCGGAAACTATTACGCAACGGTACAACACTATCCATGTTTGTAAACAAACGAATGAAATTATGAAATAACAAAAAGGTCTCTGGGACGGAAATAAACGGCTATCATAGAGAGGATGCTGTTGGGGCTGTTCCGCACCCTACGAACCAAGGACGCGCATCGCTTACGCATCACGGCGTAGAAACAGTCTACGTGAGCTTCAGCAAACATCCCTGACGTGCTGCAGTATCGGGGCAACCCCACCAGCACCCTAAATGCGTTATTGTATTGGACGCGAAGGGCGCTGTATGATTTTTGAGTAAAATGAGCCCACAGACTGCAAGTGTAAAAAGACGTGCAGTAAGCACTAAAATAGTACACTTTACCTCTTTAGAGGCACGCCTGAATCTGCAGGCAATCATGTTATCTCTCACACACAGCGCCCTCCGCTCCCTATCAATGTCCTCATCGTCCTTGAGGCCAGTGGTCAATAAATGACCCAGATATTTAAATCGGTCTACCCTTACAAGGGGTATACCGTTCAACCTAACTGAAGGTACAGCTTCTGGGTAATTACCCCTGGCACCAAAGACCATGACCACACTCTTTTTAACATTATACACCAGACCATGTTGTCTGGCATATCGCTCACAAGTGGCTACGAGTGCCCTTAAGCCGCCTTTTCACTATGGGATGTAATATTCCTTCAAATGACCTCTAAATATCGCTCAGTCGGTCGAAAACAACATTTTATAGTTTGGGATGTAATATACATTATAGCACAGTGTGAACGGTCACGTACAAAATGTATGCGAGCGATATTTAGAGGTCATTTGAAGGAATATTACATCCCATAGTGAAAAGGCGGCTTTAGCCCGCAGATTGACGCACTCAGCAGCACCATGTCGTCTCCATATTTTTTCTATCTCAATGGAATTGACTGAACGCTCACTGTCAAACAAATTCTGTCATCAAGATAAATTAAATATTTCATATTAATTCTCAATGTTTTCTATTTTCAGTCGAAGTATTTTACCGATATCTTATTTAATTAAAGTAATGTGATGAAAGTATAAAATTTATCACAAATAATTATTTAAAAAAATGGATGTGATACACCAATCTTTGAGTCAGCAAACTTTACAAAGCACTATTGAAGATCTTCCAGATGAAGTCTTGGAATTTATTTTAGGGTTACTGCCACCGTATAAAGATTTAGAGAATTGCAAGATAGTTTGCAAACGATGGTATAATTGCTCTCAAAGTAAGTTCAACTTTTCGGATAGGGCGTGGATGCATTGAGACTGCGTGAACAAAAATGTACTAACATTACTTTGTCTTTCAGATGTCTTACATAAAACATCAATAAAATTGATAAAAGCAATTGGCGAGTTTAAGATATTATGGCAAAATGTAGCTCTAACTGATATGGTCCCCAGTATCACTAAAAGGTTTTCACATGCTGCATGTGTTCTTGAAAACAATATGTACATATTTGGTGGGTGTACCACTAATGCTACTTCATTCAATGACCTCTGGAGGTTTGATTTATCCACCAGACAGTGGATAAGACCCCTTGCTACAGGCACATATCCTGTTCCAAAAGCTTACACATCAATGGTTCATTATAAAGACTCTTTAATAGTGTTTGGTGGCTGGACATACCCCTCACTTTCTCAATATTATCAAAATGTTACCATGTTTAATGAAATTCACTTTTACTCTGTGAATACAAATAAATGGGTCCTAATAAATGCAACAAATCGCCCTCCTCCTATGGCAGGACATTCAGCTTGCATCAAAGGAGATGAAATGGTTGTGTTTGGAGGGCTGGTAATGTCTGCTGCTCAAAATTATCAAATACAATGTTCTAATGATGTGTGGGTGCTAGATATACCTACACTTAATTGGAGGAAACAAGCAACCACTAAGCCAAGACCATCTCCGAGATATGCACAATCCCTTATCTGTCTGGACTCTGACAGGTTGATGCTCCTAGGGGGAGTTCAAACATTACATAACCGTTTTGTGTATAGTGACTGCTGGGTACTGACAATGAAAGGTCCTACATGGACATGGAAAGAACTGATAGTCAAAAATAAGGAGTGGGCTTCAGCAAATATATGGTGCAATCCAGCATGTAGGGTTGGAGATAAGGTTGTGAGTCTAAGTAGAAGTAGAAATGGTTGGAATAGTGCAAAACCTTTAGTCACATCAGCAGTCAGATTATCAGGTGTAAACAGACCTGAGAATGCACCTGTCTCAGTTAGAGTTGAGCAAAGTATACAAAGGCCTCTGGATAGAGATCTCAATGTGAATGGTAGGAGAGGAGTACTACCCAGACGACCAATGAATCCTCCAAGACAACAAGAACAACTGAATCCTATTGACGAGCCTGTTGCTGGTCCAAGCAATGAGCAGGAGAGGCCTCAAAATCAAGTGGGTACTGAAAATATGGATCAAAATGGACTTCTTGCTGGTACTAATTCAGATGGAAAACAAGGCAATGGATTGGATGCTGGTAAAAAAGACTTGGCACTGAGAAGGAATAAAAATAAGGTAAGTCATGCATGTCACATCATGCAACAAACAATACAACTTAAGTTTTGTGCAATACAAAATGAAAAGGACATTGACACATAAATGTATGTGTGTGTAATGTGTATCGTAATGGGAGAAGGGCCTTATTCTTACTTCTCTGCATTAAGGATGTTTAGTACTGGCTCAACTGTTCTATCTCTCTGGCATTAAAACGTTGTAATTGGCGACATCGTAGCAAAGAGGCCCTAATTGATGATATTCTTTGAAACTATGAGGATTGAAGGGAGTCAAAAACTTTTTCTTAGTCCATGAGTACTTACTATATGCAGCGGTTGATAAATATCTCTCTCATATTTACCTACCCTTTCATTTTGTTTGGGTATTTACCAAATAGAGAATTAGCTGCATAATAGGTCATTTCCTACTAGGCATTCTCCCATCGCCCTTGTATCCTGTATTTAAGCCTCATGTTATATTTTTTTACAGAATAAGGGGATGAAAATAGTAAGACAGTTGCAAGAAGCTAATAAGTACAGGATGGCCGCATTTGCTTGTGATACATCACAAAATAATACACCTCCAGAAAATGATCTCATTAATCAAAGACATATAGCTCACTTAGAAAATATAAGGGAACCAATGCCTGCTCCACCGAACCCACAGCCCAGACAACCTGCAGTAAAGAAAGTGAAACGAAATACTTTGACTATGCATGTGTTGGATATTTCTACTATTGTTGATGGAAATTCACAAAATTATGTAGGGTGGCTTTGTCCACGCTTGGGGGAAATGAATGGGGCACCAGAGGAATTAGTTATGTATTCATTAGTCAAAGGAAATGGGGAGTTAATTATGTTTGGGGGTGTTCACAACGATATCAGTATTATAAATTACTCTGAACATCAGAATAAGTACTCAAATTCATTGCATTTTATTACACCACCTAGAGATATCATATAAATTTCTGATGTATAATTTCAAACTACTCCTTTGTTTCCCTTTTTTCTTGTGTATATTTTCTAAGTTAGGTAATATTCTAGTTATTTATGCCTGCCGACTCTCTGATAAATAATAAATTCTTGTAAAATAGAAAAAAAAATGTTCACTTATAATATGAATGTTATTGGTGTTTATCATATAATAGTTGCATAGTAAATATTTGCTTAATAAAACTGTCCATGTCTCACTTCCACTCCACATGTCAAGTAAGACGACAAGCCAAAAAATACCTTAAGTCGATCGACTTAGGGCACTTTTTTGCTTGTTCGGCTTGTCGTCTATACGTGACTGTGGCGCTCAAAAGGTGTGTACCTAATAAATCTGCAATCTTATGTACGTTAATAATAATGAATGAAAATGTGTTCTGTGATTTCTGTTGTAAATATGGGTTATTGTATAATGTAACTAAGCTTATAATTAAAAGTTGATTTATTACTAAAAAGTATTTAATTCAGAATTTATTTTGTCATTACATTGATATTGCTAGGTTCAGTCAGTGTCCTTAACGAGTCCTCCAAATACAGCAGCTGGGATCTCCTTTTTCTGAATAGGAGAAACTTCTCCTTCATCTTCACTGTTTTCTGAATCCTCATCAATGTCGATTTCATCAGGATTAACCACTTTATCAGCCTCCTTGAGACCTTGTGTTTCTCCCCGAACAAATGAAATATTACCTTTACTTTGTACTGCCATTTCAGCAGCTTTGGCTTCCAACATTCTCATACCATCCTTCATGCCTGGTGCTAGATCTGAAACAGTACCAGCTGCTTGTGCTGCTGAACTCAACATTTGGGCAGACATCATATTTACTTGTGTGTTGTATGTAGCTTGGACACTGCGTTTTATTCTAAGCATTTCTCTCATTGTATCTTCATTACCATGTCTTACTTCAAACTCCTTCCATGTATTCCAAAACTCTGCTGTTATCCTGGGGTCGCACATTTGACTACAATGGGCGTATATTGCCCGAGCCCTGTCAATTTCTCCAAGACGCGTTTCCATTTCAGAAAAGCGTACACACATCTCCCTCGCTTTTTCATCAGGAAGAGTTTCAATGGCTTTTTCATATATTTGACGTGTTTTTGGCACGCCATATATTTCAGCTGCTTTTTTAATGTAAATATTGAACATTTCAAACATTTCTTCTGTGAGAACAGCAGTTGTCGCTCGTTCATAGACAGCCATAGCATGCCTTGCCAAACCATGCTCTTCTTCTAATTTTGCGTATAGTAAGAATATTGATTTTGCAAATTCTGGTGGGCAATGTTCAAGACATTGTTCAAATAAATCTCTAGCTCTCTCCAACTTTGAACCTCCATATCTTTTTAAAAATTTGGTGAGGTAAGTATTCCAAATATCATATACATTAGGCCATTTAAATAATGCAATACCTTTTTCATATGCTCTGAAAGCTTCTTCAAAGTAATTGTGTTCTTCTAAGAAAAGGCCATAGTTTATTATGATTTGTGGAGTCGCGATTTTTAAGTCTATAATATGATCATAAACAGCCTTACATGATTTATAAGTACCAAAACTTTCTTCCAAATCGGCATACATAGACCATACTTTCAAAGACTTGTATAACCGCATCTGTACAGTTTCAGTATCATCATGATACGCAACTTTTCGACTGGGTAAAACAGTGGCTCTTTGCATTAACTTTAGGGCTTCTTCATAATTTTCATGACGTATTTCCATCTCTGCCCATTCACACCACACTGAAGCCAAATCATCAACTTTAGCATAGTTTACTTGAGTTGCTTTTTCAAAAATAAGTCTTGCATCTTCTATTTGTTCATTTTTTTCATAAAATTTAGCAAATCCAACCCACAAAGTATATAACTTGCCCACAGCAAGTTTAGGATCTACTGTTTGAACAGCCTCAGTGTAGGTATCAATGATCTCATGAGGTTTATCTTCATAAAGTTTAACTCTTTTGTGCCATTCAGCTACATTGTGAGGGTTTTGCCTCAGAAGCACAGAGTTAAGCAACAATAATCTTCTTTCCATGAGGTATTCAAACCTTGCAAGTCTTAGCTCTAAATCAATATCATCGTCTTCAGTGGGGCTGGGCTTTTTAGCAACTTCTTCCATTTTTTTGCTTAAGCTCAGTTCTTCAAATTGAGCATATGCATCAAATACTTGAGTGAAATCTCTTACAGTGGTTACTGTTTGTATAGCTTCTTCATAAATGTCTCTAGCTCTTTCAAACAAGCCACTTCTTACATAGTAATCAGCAAGAGAGTTCCATAAATGCCCTAGCTGATCTGTGTAGCGCCTTAGTCCACCTCTAATAATAGCATCTACATTTAGAGTATGAATTTGGTCAGGGTTTTTAGATATTAATTCACAAAGTTCATTCCAAAGCTGATGATTTGATTTGCCATGTTTTGATTGAAAATTTTCATTATTTACTATTTGAGCCAACTTAACTGCAGCTTCATCCAATTTATTTATTGAAATTAAATAATCAATATATTCTTCTGTATCTTCTGGACATAATTTAAGGTATCTTCTAAATACTCTAACAGCTGTTTCAGAAATATTGTGTTTCTTGAGAAAGTTAAGGTAAAGTGGCCATATCCTGTGGTGTTGTGTTATTGGCAAAGCCCTCAAAGCACTATCAAAGGCTTTTCTTGTTCCTGTTATCTTATATTGATCAGTTAGAAATGCGCAGTAATCCATCCATATTCTAGGCATTTTATGCATAAACACCAAAGATCTTTCAAAACAATTGTTAACGTCTGCAAAGCAAGGGTCTATGATGCATTTTCCTCGAATTTGACTCCTTCTTAATTTAAGATAGTTGTACCACAGTTTAAATGATCCCGGCAACTCCTTGAGAGCTCTCTCATAGATCATATTAATCTCATGTTTCGGTGCTGCTTTTTTATGTTCAATGTATCTGAGCCAGTGTTTAACTGAGAAGGGATTTCTCAATATCTCCTCCTCATATGGTAGATCTTCTTCACTCTGAAATTAATTTAATAATATGATACAATTAGGTTAACACTTGATTATTATTAACAATCTATTGTGAAGTTTAATCTTTTTATAAGTGAATACAATGTTTGGAAACAAATCGAAATTATAATTTCTTGTGACTACATTAATCGCAAACTCACAGAATAGTAAGCTTGTTGCATTAGAAACTACGGGAGAATGAGTTACAGAGCCGACTCTACTCTAACTCTAAAACTATGGGGATTTATTAAAGCAGAAATTGAATATCCAGTCACTGTTGGTTTTATTTTGTAATTTCTTCTCTTAGAAAACCTCTATGCAACATTAAATTCTTATGGTGGTCTGTTAAAAGGCTGGGCTATTCCTGAAGCAACAGCAGTGGTTTAAACCTGAGAGGATGTGCCTTGTTACGCGAAAGACAACATTTTAGAATGATACAGGGTTTGTATACTTACAAAAAATATGTCGATTTCTTTACCGTCGAGTAGAGGCATTTTGAATTACAGGGCTATTTGGTTGCCTGAATAACTGTGTATTAGTTCGTATTTGATAACGGTGACGACAAAAATTCAATCAATTTACAATTACGTTTTTAGGTTATCCGATAACACTGACGCTTCTTGTAATCTAATGACATTTCGTTTAGTGTTGTCAGCACCAGCAACAAATAATCGTTCGTAAAGAAATACTTTTAGACAGGGTTTCATTCAAATCCCTTCATCCGAGTTATGAGGGAACAAATCATGGACTTAGAACAAATAGACACACATGCATACAAACATACATAGATACACGTCTTACACATAACGCTCCTTTTGGGCTTCGCCGCAGTCGGGTAAAAATAACGTTCTGTTCTGTGGGTAGCCAGTATACAACGTCCTTGGGGTAGCCCAATAAAAAGTATTTTGCAATTTACCAGTCAGTATATTATTTATGGCCGTGACACGTTATCTTGAACAACATCTTGGTGTTTTATGTTTGTGTCTATAAGGCGGGCTCAATCTCTGCCAATTTTTAAAAGCATGATAAAGAAACTGTATCTGTCTCCGTAGGCTTAAATTTTTGTTAGCTATTTTAATTTAGTTCTTATTTTTATTTATTTATGCACACACAAAATACAAAAAAGGATAAAAACATAACAAATAGAAGAGCACAAAGGTACTGCTTATTTCAAAAGAAATTTCTTCCAGCAGACCTGCGAGAGGAAAGTTTGATTAGAAATGTAGACAGTGTGTAGACAAATTTTAATTAAAATTAAGAACTAAGCATATCCATATAAAATAAACATACATACTAATATATACACATATAAAAATAAATACTAGTATCCGAATATATACCTGTAATAAACATACACATCTAAATAATATTACAGAATAGAGGAAAGGTAATGCTCTCTGACTTGTTTTTTGAAAGTAAATAAAGATTTTGAGTCTAAAATTTTAGGCGGAAGTGAGTTCCACAAACGTACTGCGTGAACAGAGAAGGAGTAGGAAAAGAATTCAGTTTTATGGGAAGGGAAATTAAGATGATGCCTAAGGTGGGATCTACACAGAGTATCAGAGGGACGGGTAAAGGAAAAACGATCGCGAAGGTAGCTGGGATATGCAGGGTTATAAAGGATATTGTAAAGTAGACATAATATCCGAGTGTTCCGGCGAAGGCGGATAGGGAGCCACTTGAGTTCTTTGCGGAAGTGAGAAACATGGTCATATTTCCTTAGACCAAACACAAAACGGATACAAAGGTTTTGCAGGCGCTCAAGTTTATTTAACAGCTCCTCGGTGGCATCCAAATAGCAGGCATCAGCGTAATCAATGATCGGCTGGATCAGAGTTTGAGCTAAGTAAATCTTGGTTTTAAAAGGTAAGAAGCTCTGTAGAGATTCTTCGCACTTGTCTATAATGTAAATTTATATAAGTGTAATATGTATTTATGTATGTATATGTATGTATTTATTGTATATAATTATGTAAATGGTACACCACAGGCTACCTGCAGTATTGTTTCTCCTTCTACCATACTATATCCATCCAAAGGTTGTCTTTAAAAGATCGCTTTAAGCGATAAGACCGCCCATTGTGTCACCCCTTGTAAAATGTTTTACTATTGTTTTTTTGGAAATTTGGTGTACATAATATAGAGTATTCTATCTATCTATCTATCTTTTATGGCAGGGACACACTGCGCTCGAATCGCTTGCCTCGTTTCTTTAGTTAGATTGGTGCAAAGAGTAATTATGATCGTTAGCTAAGAATGTAACTATAAACAGTTAATCTCGGAAAGTAAATAGGAAGTCAATTTAAATACACCCTGTATCTAAGATAAGGAATACTGTTAGTACCTAACTTAAAATATTAAAGTGAGTCTTGAGTCGAGCGCGTTGATTACTCTACCGAGTGCAGTGAGTGAGTAAGGAGAAGATCGGTGAAAACGTAAAAAAAGTAATTTAGATTGGAAAAATGTAATAATAAAAAATGATCACCGAAAACCACATCGAACCAAATAATAATGCTAAAATAAAAAAGAACCTGTGAAATCCTTGTTTATGATTTCAATGCCTTGAAGAAAATTACATACTCTTTGCCATAAAGCATAAACAACAATGGCGTCGGTAACAGCGCCGGTGGAAATGTGTGTTTGTAATCGCTTTTAGTTGTGCGAGACCAATGTTTTTCCTCTATAATGTCAAAACAAGGAAAAAGAAAAATTACTGTCGAATTACCGAAGTCAAAAGATCTAGCTAATAGGCCTAGTGTTTTTGAGCGTCTTGGTACCAAAAAAGCTGGCGCTAAAAAAACAACTGAACATTGTAGACAGTGGGCACAAAACGGGAGTTGCGCTTACGGTAAAAGTTGTAAATTTGCATCAACCCATACGTTAATAAGTCCATCAAAACAACGAGCAGCAAACAAAGATAGTGAACATAAACGTGCTGTAAAAGATGACCCCAAAAGTAGACTGCATTCGACCGTGGTCGTGCGCTCGGGACGTAGTCCAGATGGTGAAATCGACAACTGGGATCAAAATGACCTAGAGTACGCAGACACAGACGTCCTTGAAAAAAGGCGACAACAACTGCAACGTGAATTAGAATTGCAATTGAAAATGGACTCAAGCAAAGATATGCGTAAGGACAAAAAGAAAACTATGTCAAGCACATCTTCGTCACGGAGTTCTAGTTCATCGAGCGTTTCTTCTTCTTCATCAGATAATAGCTCATCATCTTCATCGTCTGGCAGGTATGAATATTTCTATATGTTTCCTTAGAATATGGTTTTTAGTACTTACCCATCACTTTACATAATTATTGTAGTGTACTTGTATGCCTTACATATCTGTAACCTCAGTATTTGTCACTCAAAATGCTTTATTTTTAGAGAAGCAAGACGAAAAGGTAAGAAAGGAAAACCTAAAAGAAATTCCAGTTCATCATCAGATGGCGATGCACCATCTAAAAAGAAATTTATTAAAACTGATACTTTGAAAAGGGATAAAAGTGAACCTAAGAAAGCAGTTGCAAAAAAAGATGACAGACTTTTAAAAAAACAGGATACCACTAAAAAGAAAACTGGCACTAAAACTACTATTGGAAAAAAATCATTGTCACCTGGTAAGAAATCTGGTGGAACTCCTCCAATTACATCAAAAAGTCTTGCAAAAACTACAGTCAAACATGGCAAATCTCCACCAAAGAGAGATAGAAACAAAAGTGCTTCCCCTCTTAGAGAGAGAGACAAAGATAGAGATCGTACAAAAGATAAAGAAAGGGAAAGAGAAAAGGAACGTGAAAAAGAAAGAGAAAGAACTAGAGTTCGAAGTAGATCTCCAAGAAAAGCAAGATCAAGATCTCCACGTCAGCATGCATCTCACTCAAAAGACATAAGGAAGAAAGAAAGCTCAGAGCGTAGTAGACCTGTTTCACCTAAAAAACAAACTCGCCGAGATGGAAGTGCTGAGAGACATAGAAAGAGATCTGTGAGTAGAGATAGGGATAGAGGGCGTGATCATAAAGACAGATCATTGGAGAGACGAAAAGACAAACATGATGACAAAGATAGGCATGACAGAAAAGAAAGAGGTGGGCGTGACAGGAACAAAGATAATAAAAGAGATGACAGTAAGAGAAGAGGCCGAGATAGGGGTTTAGGTGGAAGAGGAGGAGCAGATAAAGGATTAGAAAAACCTAATAAGCCTATGGAGAGACTTCTTCCCAGACCAGAAGAGCGTTTAGCAGCTCTAGCTGCTATTTCAAATAGAGCACTAGACATAGACAAAAATTCTTCAACATCTAAAGATCGACAGGATTCTGAAAGAGGTGGTCGTAAGCAGGACAGACTTGAAAGGGACCGTTCTACAAAAAGAGACAGATTGGATAGCATGGATAGAGATCAAGGTGACTATGAAATGGGTATGGAACGTCAGTATGACAAAGAGCGCAACTTGGATCATTATGATAGAGTGGATGATCGCTATGATGATGGTCCTAGAGAAGATGAGAGGTCTCCAGGTTACAATATGCAGGGAAGGGATAGACACTATGATACTGGTTATGAATTGTCAGGACCCCCAAGGGGATATCCTGAAGATGATGATAGGTTATATGGTGAACATATGGGCGAAAGAAGGGGAGTGGATATGGGTAAGACGAGTTTGATTCATTGTGTGTACTGAAACAGGAGGTTTCTATCCTAAGTGTTCTTGTCTGTTTAAGGTTATGATGACCGTCGACCTCATCGTGATCGATCCTGGGAAGGGCGCTCTGGGTCCATGGATCGTGAGCGTGGCTACATGCACCCACATAAGGAGTGGGATAATGATGACTATCGCCCAGGAGATTGGGGCCGAGAGCGACATTGGCCTATGCATGACTCACAGGTTATCTACTGTTTTAAGTTTAACATAATATTCCATCTAATTGATTTAATATTAACAGTTGTTCCTTGTTCCTAATCCTCCTCCTCCTTTCTATAGGTGAGTTTATACTACTATCAAACTTGGTATTGGAATGAACCAATTGATTATCGTAAAGACAATAACAACCCTTGCCTTATTCTATCCCACTTATTCCTTGGCTGTCCTTATTCGCACTTTGGTATGTTGATGTGTTTATTTTTATAATATACTAGCTGATCCCGCGCATGCGTTGCAATGCTTTTTTTCCTACTTACCTACCACCCTACCTACCTACTACCCTACCTACCTACCACCCTACGTACTACCCTACCTACCTACCACCCTACGTACTACCCTACCTACCTACCACCCTACGTACTACCCTACCTACCTACCACCCTACGTACTACCCTACCTACCTACCACCCTACGTACTACCCTACCTACCTAGTACCTACTACCCTACCTACTACCCTACGTACCAACCACTTTCTCACCGTTAAAACCTTCTCTGGACTTCCACAAATAATTCAAGACCAAAATTAGCCAAATCGATCCAGGCGTTGTTGAGTTATGCGCTTACCAAAACATTTTGCAATTCATTTTTATATTATAGATTTGTTATTAAATGTGTATTTGTATATAATTGACGATGTGATTTCAGATGAACGAGTGGGGTGATAAAGAACCCGATGTAGATGCTTGGCACCATAGGGGCCATCCTCCAGGTCCTCACCGTGGACGGATGCATGGTTAGAGCTCAGCCATTTTTGACAAATGTTTGTTTGCAAGAGTAGAGGCTTAGCTTATTTTTATAATAAATATATGTATAATTACTGTTTTAGATGATTATGGACGCGGTATGAGAATTGATTTAGCTCGAGGTGACGGTAATAAGCGCCGTCCTCCCAGAAACGAACCTGAACCAATTGCAAAAGAAACTCCGCCTGCTACACAAACACCAGCCACAGCACCGCCACGACAGGAGGCTGAAATTGATGATAAACCAATACCTGATGATCTTAGTGAAATAAGTGATGATCCCGATGATATACTCAATAGGGAAGACGTAAGTGAATCCATTATAAAAATAAGATTGGTTTTTCTTCCCAATTTGTAGTCACACATTATTTTTTTGTTAGATGGCTGATCAAATTATGGATGAAGATAGTCAAACTGCTTTACCAAATGATGAAAGTGTAGCCAAGCCAGAAGGTTCTGAGAAGGAGTCCACACAGGTATGAAACTTAATTAATTTGAAACTGCGCTCTTGTATTCACTCACATATGTAGATATTCAAAACTATGCAATGTTTTTCTAGGACACAAGTGGTCCAGGTGAAGAAAAGGAATCACAGGAGGCCAAGGATGATGAAGATGTTGCTAATTTGGACTTTGAGGAAATATCTGATGGAGAACTTGAAGAAGAGCGTACAAGAGGTAAATTAAAACATATAACATATTAACATTCTGTAAGATTATAATAATAAAAAAAATGTTAACATAATTATATTATTTTCCAGCTGGATTAGGCGACGCTCTCGGAGTTGACTGGGCTAGCTTAGTGGCAGATGTTCGTAGACGTGAACAGGCTATCGTGTCTTCCGGCGGCGCCCGTGATCGCTGGAGACCCGAGCGAGTTCTCGCGCGTCTTGGGATTTCGGTACATATGGCGGGGTCAGAAATCGTACAAGATGTATTACAGAAAAGTGCTGAAAGCTTGCAGTTAGATATGAAAAAACAAGTTACCTCATTAGATAATTCTGACGAGAAAGATAAGGTTGAACAAAATGGTACACATGAAAATGATGCTAAAATTGAATCTGTGCCTGATGTTTCGGCTTTACATCCAGTTGCTGCCATTCAGGTAACATCCGTTATTTGTGCAATTAACTTAACAGAGATCTAATGTTTGAAGTATTTAATACTAATGTTTTTATTTCATTCTTTTAGGTGGCTGTAGAAAAGAGAAAGCGACAGCGTGCTGTATTATTTGGCTCTGGTTGTGAAATAACTCGTGGGTTGAGTGCACGACGAGATCTGGCTTTAAGGCGATACCTTTGTCATTTACCTACTGCAGAAAGAACTGGCCAGTCACGTATGACTCCACAAGCATCTTTGTTTCATGCAGCTAGATCTCTGTTACTGCATGCTCCGGTCACTGGCTGACATAGACTCTAAACATGGCAACAAGCCAGAGTTTAGACTAACACAAGAAACTAAGTGCAATATTGTTTGTAAAAAAAGTGATCATATAAAATCTTTTTAAAAAACTGGTGGAATGGATATAAAGCTCTTATTTACAGCTAGTAGTGAAAATTGTGGATTTTTATGTGGTTCCGTGGTACAGTCTACTTGATACAGTTGATAAAGTGATAATCAGTCATATGTTTTATGAACTACTCCAATTAGGACCAGACTTTGGATAATATAGGATAAGTGCATAGTGTTTCAAGGCATTTACATATTATTTGTGTTCCTGTATTCTTTCAAATACATATACTTCTTTTATCTAAAATATTTTATAATTAATAATAATTGGCAATAAACACTATATTGGTCATTATTATACTTGACGAAACATACAAGTTAGTTTTTATATTTGGTCTTGCAAGCCTCCTATAGAAATCTTCAGTCCTAAACTTCTTCGTCTTGTCCACACAAAAATGATACATCGGATCCTGGTGCATAATATTGTGGTGTTGTGCCATCTCTGAAAACAAATGAATAAATAAATAAAAAGAGAAGTCCCTGACTGACTGACTCATCAACGCCCAGCCCAAACCCTTGGACCTAGAAAGCTGAAATTTGGCACAAAGGTTCCTTAAATAATGTAGACAAGGAATAAGGAAGGATTTTTCGAAATTCAAGGGAGTTAAATAGGGGATGAAAGTTTGTATGGAAAATCGTCATTTTTGTAGTTAAACCGACATCCATGCAGGCGAAGCCGTGGGCAAAAGCTAGTAAAATATAAAATGGTCTTAGTTTGCTGCACCCTATGAACAGGTAACGTCATTAAGAAGTGGATAGAATTTGTTAAACAGTTTGTGTTTAGAACCAACTTGTCGGCATAATATTCTTTTTTCTATTGGTTCGTCTGGATTGGGAAACGCGATTGGGATCCCCTTTCAGAATCATGTTCAGATCAGCTTGGCATAATATAGCTAAGCCAAGCTGTTTGTTCCTGAACTAAATCTATCATTATTAAAAGGCCTACAGTCCAATTTATCAAAGGGTAAACATACAGCTAAGTTACAATGCATGAGTGCCTCAAAACCTAGAACACAAATAATTAAAAAATACATAATATATATTAATATTATGTATTTTTTAATTATTTGGCTTGATTTTCGATCACAACAGTTATTAAACTATTGTGATCGAAAATCAAGCCAACTATGGATAAAAAACTGCTGTTGAAAAATTAATTCCCCATCAAATGTGTCCAAGGATAACTTGCAGTGTACGCCCACAATCCAACATCCTGTATAGCCCACTCATTTTGTCAGCTTGGTACCTATATAACTAGGCTCTTTGTGATTGCTGGAAGGTACTTACTTCTTGAATAGAACAGCACCAGAAATTCCTTTGATGGTTAATTGATATCCATCAACATGGAGCATTGACCCTTCCTGTAGTCCCAGCACAGGTGTGGAATGACTCAGGGTCAAATATTCACAGATTCTCTGGCTCCTTGTTTCACCCTTGTGTGTCTCGTTTATTATGTCAATATAATGAGGGTTGATGTTGAATGGCACAATACCAATTGCTTCGAAACTTGGAGGATAAATTATGGGCATATCATTAGTAGTGTGGATGCTTTTAGTTGCTACATTGGTGCCAGCACTGCTACCAATGTATATCAGGCTGCCTTCATCTACTTTCCTTTTAATCAAATTAACTAGATTTTTGTCATACAACGTTTTCAAAAGCAGAAATGTATTTCCCCCACCCACAAAAATTGCTTTTGAGGAATTAATTCTTTCAATAACATTAGGATAGCTATGTAAACCTGAGACTGCAATTCCCCATGGTTCAAGGACTTCTTTTATTTTGGCAGTGTAGTTATCATAGTCCTTCTGGGCATATGGGATGAAGACTAACTCTGATACATTATTTCTGAAATAAAGAAAGTATGTTTACAAAATAGATTATTATAGCGTAACAGTAATGTAAGTATAATAGGTACTTACTTAGTGAGAAAATTGCATATTTCTTCTTTAGCAAACTCTAAGATTGAATAACCATGACAATTGGATGACGAAAGTAACAAGGCCTGACGCTGATGAGGCATTTTGAACGAAAAGTTGAAGTTTTTTCGCTTGACAGTTTTCAAATGAGTATTGATGTTGTCAATACCAAGCCGATACTGTTGTAAAAGGAGATAAAAATAACATTTAATAGGGCACTATCGTGATAAATATATTTTTGTTATCGAACGGAGAATTTATTGAGTTCTTATCAGTTATAGAATTGTAAACAACAGTAGAACATTAAATTAAATCATCAATTGTTACTGCAGTGCATATAACTATTTTACAACCAACTAACCCATTGGTTTGCAAGTAAATTATACTTTGTTGTTAAATTATGTGACAGCAACAGCGAATGGGCAGTAAAACACAAAAACATTTGTAGATGAAAGTCAGTGACATGCAGATAATTCAATGGGACGGGCAACTGGTGGAACTAATGGCGCTAGCACCGCATGAACCTAAGGTCTTCATTGGTTGAATATCTGTCAATGTCATTTTATATTTCAAAATAGCTTGACCTCATTGGTCGGATTGGGACAAGCTATGGACACGCCATCTACAATCAGCTTTCACTTGCCAACCCCATTCAACAGCTGTGAATTTGACGTATGACTTTTTTTGGATAAACTGACTTGGTTACTCAGGCTTTTAAGTCAAGTTTTTTCTTAAATAAGATTTTTGCACACACTTACACAGGTTTTGTAGATATAGTTTTGCCAATCACGCAGCAACATAGGAAAAAAAACAAAGAAAATTGTGTTTATTTGACATCAATATTTTTTGAAGTGAAAACTTCTTTAGCGGCGCTGAGCACTTTTTTGTATGGGTAAAAACTTTCAAACTCGCGTCAGGGTCACGTGATGCTGATCGAAAAATCGTAAGATTTTTCGATCAGCATCACGTGACCCTGACGCGAGTTTGAAAGTTAATATTGAAGTTTTCACTTCTGCCGGCACTCCCGGAGTGCTATTTTTTTTACCTTACCTGCTTCGATCAATAATAAGTTTACCTGGGAACCCTGTGAGGTTGAGCCACAGAGTACATTATATATACTGAAAGGTTGGCGGAGCGGTGCGGCTCCGTACCGTATGATAAAGGGTTCTACGCGGAGCGGCACCGTAGAGCGCTGTTTACCGCGCGCGGTGCGGTGAAAATCTTAAATCATTGTGTTTTACCCCTTAGTGCAAGTCTTATACACAAGTACTCTTCTCATCGAAAGAAAGATACATATTAATTTAAATAAATTGTAGTACACAACATGAATAAACACGTTCGATACAACACTACGGCACGTACGGTGGGGGCACCATATACTACGGTGCAGCGTCCCGCAGCACCGCAACAAGAAGCCAGTAGGCCTTTAATGTAGTATTGCATCGTGTCATAGTGTGACATGGCAAACGTCTTGTATTTTATAGTGTATTATCTATGATGGAAAAGTGATTTGTATGTAGGATGAGGTTGCGGCACCGCTCCGGCGGCGCCGCACCACGACCGTTATCACATCGTGTGGCCTGGCCTCACTCTAAAATCTAAATAGTGTCATTTACTGACACGCCTAATTACTATGGAATTTGTTGGCAATACCGTTTCTATAGTAATGACCACCGAGGCGTTGTCGTGCGTTACGTTGTACGTGTGGAAAAATGTTAAAGTAAGTTTATATCAATCTCCCCCTATCATCAGCTAGTAGGGTTGATTACCTACCTAATAGTAGGTAGGTACGTCGGAACTCAGCGTCGGAAGTTCAGCTTCATGTTTACCTAAGCTGTTAAGCACAGAATGTTTCCCTTCGGGCCTGCGCCCCTGCGGGCTACGGCGGAACATGGGTGCCAATGGGTGGTTTTTAGTCAGTAGAAGTCGGACACTCCCTACAGCTCTGCCCAGAGCAGTAGGAGTCATTTGTTGATTTCCAACCCTCCAAAAAAAAAAGCACGGAATGTTTAGTTTCAGCATACGTTATGGCATACCTACACAGGAATTTGCTTTTGAACGACTGCTTGTTTGGGCGCCTGAGAAAAGTAGGTGAGTCTGACTATGTTACCTACCTACTTATACTTGCATTTTCCTTCAAGTTTGGTGTTGCTTGAGTTACCTACCTAGTACCTAGCTCGTCGCCGTCGTCGTGTTACTAATCTTCTACGGGACTACCCCTAGTAAAAATTCCCACTTGACGGTTGAGCTACAGACTACAGATTATGATGACTTTTAATATTTCGACCCGTAATCGTGAGTAAAATCTTGAGTAGGTAATTACAGGAAGGCCAACGAAACGATGGATAGGTACTACTGTGTGACTGTGCCAGATGATATGGCAAGAAAGGAGGAGGAGTTGACGCGATGACGAGAAGAAGACATTCTGCGCCATCCCCAAGTAGATAGATTGGAGCATGTGCCTATGAGGGTTAGGGGCGATTCGTCCCACTATGAAACTCGGACCAGGGAAGGGACGAGTTGCCCCTTTTAAAAATTGTTAGTGGTCAACTCGTCCCACATCTCTTTTAATTTCAATCAAGTGAAGGGTGGGTTAGTTTTTTTTTTTGCTGGCCTCCAAATTGTGTCCCACTGCTGGGCAAAGGCCTCCCGCCTTTGCCCAGCGGTGGGACACAATATAAAACTTTGCATATATATAAAAAAAAAACCTTGGATTGTATGAGTTTCGTGGGCTACCTTAGAAACGCCTGGGTAGCCCGGAATACAATGTATTTGTATGCATCCGACAACTTCCTGTTGACAATATTATAATTTTGATTGCCTACATGTGATTTTCAACTAATTAATAGAAATGTACACCTATAATAACTATTTATTTACTTATAACAATGATGAACATAGACTTTTTTGTTTTTGATGAGGGTGATTATTAAAACTTGATGAAAGCATCAGGGTAGCCCGCGAAATATGAACTTAGAGAGTTGTATTGATATTAATACAGATATGTTATGGCCATGAATCATATTCAAATCAATATAATAACGTGAGAAAATTTGTATTTTCCGGGCTACCCAGGCGCTTCTAAGGTAGCCCACGAAACTCATACAATCCAAGGTTTTTTTTTATATATATATGCAAAGTTTTATATTTTGTCCCACTGCTGGGCAAAGGTCTCCCGCCTTTGCCCAGCAGTGGGACACAATATAGGCCAGCAAAAAAAAAAACTAACCCACCCTTCACTTGATTGAAATTAAAAGAGATGTGGGACGAGTTGACCACTAACAATTTTTAAAAGGGGCAACTCGTCCCTGGTCCGAGTTTCATAGTGGGACGAATCGCCCCTAACCCATGAGGCTGGGGGCCTGGGACTCACTCAGGGGTTAATTTTATTTTCGCATAATACCCACTTCCCTACTAAGATTTAAAATGCGAAGGAAACTCTGTCTGCCTGCCTGTCTGTTATGGTGGCCACTACACTTGGCGTACCTATTTGTAAAAATATTTGCGATAATTACGAGTACAAAAATTTACCTAATTACATTCAACGTAGGTACACACGGCTACACATCAAGCTATACAAAACCAGTATAATCTGATCGTTCATTTTGCGAAAAGATCTAGTAAAGTGAGGCCAAGATTAACTGGTTTTGTATAGCTTGATGTGTAGCCGTGTGTACTGTTATTTACTTATTTTGCATTATTAAGAATGTCACAAATATTTGGCACAATACGCCAAGTGAAGTGTCAGCATTACACTTTGACGCCTAAACCACAGAATCGATTTTGATTTTTGGTACTCAGACTAGTAGAGCTTGGGAAAGTACCTACATAGGCAACTTTGCAGCCGACTTTAAAAAAGAGGGTTGAGTTGTGACTACGTCTTGTGACTATGCGCGATAACCAAAAGAAAGTAAAAGCTAGTTTTACATGTAAGGTAGGTAGGTACCTACTATTAGGTAGGTAGATTATTGCGGCCCGCAAGATTAAACAGTAGCGCTTATGTGGCCCAAACTAAAAAAGGTTGAGTATGGCTGGCTCAAACCAAATATCACCGAATTAGGCGAATCACAGAATTAGATAAGTTCACCCTACCTAGTTCGTAGTCTCGCTGGCCACATGTAACACACAGGCATTTTGTAGTTACCAATATCAACCTAGGTACATAATTTATTATAATTATGGGGCAAACAAATGGGTGAGTTAGGGGTATAAAAAAATAAAGGGTTCATAAAATAACATAATCATGATGAATACCTATATTACATCACTGAACTCGTATTATTCATTGTTCCATTCATGGCTAGCTTTTTATAACGTCTTGTAAACTACCCTTTGTTCTAAAATAAAATATAGATACGTAGATAAAGGTAAATAATGTATAAAAATAATCTAATAATCTATCACATTAATAATGATCTATCATATTTTTAGCATTTAGTTACTAAGCATCGAGGATGAAGAATCGTTCTTCTTGGGGTTTATCACAGCCTGGGCCAAGGTACCGGCGCCGCAGCTCGAGGTCTGGAGGCGCGGATATGTCGCCTTGGAGAATAATGTAGGCTTGTTCTATGGTGCTCTCGATTTCAGATTTTATCTCCTGTTAAAGAAATTTTACCGTTTTAACAAGCGATCTTAGTAAATACTATGAACGGGATATTTACCATGTTTTCTTATTGTTTCGAGTTCCCGATGGTACATGGTAAATATCCGGTCATAGTATTCATAGTAATGTCAGTGACCATGTCAGTTTAAATACTTAGATCTTAGTAAAAGTTCCTAGTAAGCCTAACTATTCTAACCGTTGGTTTAGTGGTCACATGCTGCTTAGTTTGAGATCCTGGGTTATCTCCGGGTCGGGCAAAGTGTTATTGAGTTTTTTCATCAAGAAATTGACATAAGTAGCCCCGGAGGCTGAATCTGTGCCCGGCTGTTGGCTAGGCTCACCCTCTAATAAATAAAGTCTTAAACATAACTGGCGAAATATGCAATGGGTACAATTAGATACACTTATGCCTAACCTTTCGGGGATTACATTACAGGCGTGATGTTATGTTATGTTGTATTCTAACCTGGACACTCCATAGTGTCCCATGACTCTGTGTCCATGACGAACACGTAAGTAGTTAGGTTTTGGGACGTCTCATTGAATAAACTAATTAAAGAAAACAGGCTGATATGGATTATGCTTGGCTGGTTACCTCGGCCAGGGCGGTGTGCAGGTGGTACCGCAGCAGCCGTGATACTAACCAACTGGTGAACATTTAGCAGGTGGTGATTACCTCATACAGGTCGGGGAAGCGGCGCGCGCGCTCGGCCAGGGCGGCGTGCAGGTGGTACAGCAACAGGCCGCGCAGGTGCGCGTCTCCCACGCCCAGGGCCGCCACCGTGCGCAGAGTGCCGCGGCACAGGCTCTCTTTCAGCGCCAGTCGGGACTCCGACAGCTCTGAAATATTTTAACAATATCTTAAGTCCTATTATACTACATACTATTGAACGCTGAGTTACCGCCAGGACTTTACCTATGTTATAGGTATTATATCATTTAGTCAGGTTTGTGCTAGGAAAAAAACGACATTATGTACCTATAATGTATTTTTTTTCCTACCTACTAAGTAATAAAGTAAGTACATAAATTAATGAGAACCGGTCAATGAGGTAAAATTCCGAACAGCTTGGCCTACTGGACCCAGTACCTTACCACGGTACGGTCGAAGAGTTTATTTGCGTTGGTTGGATCGCCGTACGGTCAGCGAAAAAAGTTGACAAACGTGGAGTAAACTATTCGATAGGTTTATTTTATCTAAAGGCTTATTTATTATTTTAATTTTTTGTGTGCATGGCTGAAGTCTTAATTGATTTTTGTAGCTCACTGAAGCTATTAGTAAATACCAAGACTGGTAATCGATTCCAAAGGACCTGGACACTGAACTTCAAAAGCGAAAACACAGGGTTTGGGGATCATATTTGTTCAGAGTTTGGGTATTTGGAATGTTTGTAAAACCGTCTCTCTTCAGGCATCACAGAGTCCAACATGCATATCATATAAACATGCCCTGCAATCGTTATTGCCGAGAGACCCTAAAATGCAATAGCAAGAACAAGAGCATTGAACTAAAACATTGAAGAACTTGAAGATATTTCTTGGGCATGCCTCGACAAAGATTCAAGTAGCAAAGTGATTAGTGGATACATTCAGAGTATTGAATTATGGATTGGACGCGAAATAGTAATGAGACAAAATATTAAATAGACCAAGCATGTCGGATTCCATTTTCGAAACATAGGTACCTAAGTATAGACATTCAGAATTTGCATCCTTGGAAAATTCTGCAACGGGTTTACAAGTCTTTTTTTGTTGTCTTCAAGGATTACGAACGAACGCTTAAATGTCAACTTGCCAATCGTTTTAAAAATTATTTAATCATCGATGAATTAGTTTATATTATTGCATAATTAAAAGTATTTTAACAGTTGGCTAAATAAAAAGAACTAACAAATTGATTCTCAATACATCAAAACTTGGCGAAGAAATAGAAATAGTTGGCATAAGAGAATGTGCAGACCTTCATCGATATCGTTGTAACGGCACAACGCCAAGTCCGACACACGGAGCGAATGCTGAGTAGCAGTTTTAAGGGCACATCATATCTGTCATGTCTAATCTGACGCCACTTAGATAAATTGATGTGTTCAAACGCACAGCACAAGTCGTCTCCACAACCACTGGCACACCGGACAGACGCAGTTCATTGTCAATGCCAGAACATTTTAATAATATTTCTCACATGGTTGGCAGTGATTAGCGGATAAAATAAATTGGGCGTTGGAAGAATGATTGATAGGTATGTACTAACGGTACAGGTAGACAGATCCACCTGGTGACGACGTGAGGACGAGCGTTCCTCGCGGCGGCGCCCATGTCAATCGGCGGTCAATCGTACTACTGCCCCTCACGATAATATCGTCCCCGATTTTATTCACTGGTTGCGTAGCACTCGTCGCATGCCGCACACTACACGTTACTCTGAATTCACAATGCAATACTAACTACATTCGACACCAGCCTTTAAAGTTTTACGTATTTGCTTTTACGGAATGACGCAATTACAACTGCGCGAATAAAATAAAGGAACATGATTATGTATAATATTTCTTCTTGTTACTCATAAAATAGATGCCATTACTTAAATATTATTGCACGTGTTTTACTGTTGGTACGAGTATGGACGCTCTAACGCGTTTCCACTTATGGGAGGAAAATTATTTGAATGCCGTGGAAAAGGAAATCTGGCAGGGCATGTTTCTCATTACGTTTAGAGTAGGTCCTAAGTACCATTTACTTCCAAAATGAGTATCTACTTAAATTGTTTCTGTTTTCGCGGATATATTTAGCAGTTGTATATATTTTGCAAAACATAACATACGAGTACCTACAGGAGTGCTATCTGCTCTAAATGTGCATGATCCGTGTCGTATTTACTCGAACGCGATGTTACGCCTGCGTTTCGAGTAGGAGTTGCGTTGCATTTTCATTGCCGTATTACATTATCTTTCCTTATTCAATTAGTGAGTATTCATTATAATTAAAATGCCCGTTATCATTGAAACATCTTTTCTTTGATTTTATCATACATCTTAAAATCCATGTGGGTAGAATCTTAAGTCTTTCGAAGATTTCTTCCCATATGATTATCTCTTTACTGAATTTCATGAAAATTAGCCCAGATATTTGACAGTAGGTACAAAGTAGCAAGACAAACGGTTACACCACTACATTCAAAATACCGGTAAGGTTCTAAGCTACTGTTTCTAATCCGTAATTAATATAATAATAATATTATATACCTTGTTAAAAACGAAAGTAAATAAATAAATAAATAAAGTAACTCTCCTTATAACTGCTGCCTTTTGTTTTTCAACACGGGCGAAGCCGCGAGCAAAAGCTAATTAGAAAAAGATCTATAAAATTGATCAGAGCAAGAATGTAATTATGACATAACATTTGTTTTTAGAACACTTTTTACCAACGTAAAAATTAGCACCTTTGCTTATTTAGAGAATTTAAATTGAGAGTTAAATTACTGTAATTAAGTATTTTAATCTTTTAATTAGTGGTCGTATACCAGTACTGAACTTCTATTTAATAGTGTTCATACAGTTCACGCGGTTGCGCGTCTAAACAACTACGAATTTCAAGATTTTCTTCTACAGCTGCAGCTTTAGGGAGAATGTGATTTTGAAAACTTTCCTCAAAATGTATTGATTTTTACTTATTTAAAAATATATTATTGGTTTCAGTTGTTGGAAATAAGTAATATACCAAATTAATGACTTTGTTATACGCGCACGCAACAAATCTTGCGTGCTTCTCTTCTATCTTACACTCGTGTATCGTTCTATCTTCAATATGTATATCTGGTTTGTTTGTCTGTCTTTTAAGGTGCTATTAATAGCTAAAAGCTAACCAACTTTAGAATACAATAGATAATTCTATTAAGATGTTTAATTGCTACATCATAATAAACTACAGTTGGATCTGAATGTTTTTCGATTTGAATCGATTCACAATATTGGCATTGTTCCAAAGGTTAAAATATAGTGCAAAGCTTCGGCAAAGGAAAAGTGGGCCATTATTTTTACGTTCCGTGTAGGATACTTGTATCTGATGAACAAATAGATATGTGTTACTTAGACAGCCGGCAGCTATTATAAAAATGTGGCAGAACAAAGTAGTAAAGTTAAAACTAGTAAAAGGTTTAATTATAACTGCCACGTTGATCTAAAGGTCGAAAAACATTACTGCTGAGCACGTTCGATTCTCAGGTCAGGCAAAGTGACAGCCGCAGCAGTGATACCGCGGCCTCGGACACAAAGGGCTCAGAAGGAACATGGCTGGTTTTTAGTCAGTAAAGTCCCTACTGCTCTGCCCAGCCAGAGTGGACCGAAAGAAAAAGGCAAAGTGACTGTTATGGGTTTTTGTGGAATTTCTCACGACGTCGACGGTCGACCAGTTGCCCATCCTTCTGCCATGAGATATAAGGTTAAAAAGGGGTTGACCGATAGGTTAGCGACCTAAACTGATGAATTGTGACCTCTGACCTAATCTTTTCCTTTGGGGATTACAAGCATGATGTTATGTTATTTTAAAAACATACACAAACATGCATCACTTACCAACAAAATTTTTAATTAAATTTAAGGGCATCGGAAAGATTTCCTCATCGCTGTGCAGCTAGTAATGTGCTAATCAGACTGGCAGCTTTGCCACGTTGTATGGCAATACTTAGCCACGGGCAAAGATATAAGCCAGCCTTTGGGTCACAGGAAGCGTCAACAAGGCATTTCGAAATTTCATTGAAAAGGCTGTGGGCATTTGGATCCCACGGCCCCTGAGTTTCAAACCCCAAACCTCTCGAATATTTTGAATAAGTCTTGCATTTATTTTGATTACCGCCAGAAGTAGATCAGATAGGATAGTAAAACGGACTATTCTAAATAATTTACGAGATTATTATGAACATGTTAAAATGAACCTTGACATAGTAGAAACCGCAACATGTCCTAGAAACATAAGACGAACGCAGTTGGTTTCAGTCATAATATTTGTACCTATTTATAACTAGGTTAAAGGTTTACAAGCTGTCTATTAAATTGCAACGATATTCGTAACTAGCTGTAACCGCGACTTCGCCTGCGTGCTATATAAAAAAAACCTTTTTGTCATGTAAATAGCAAAACTGGTATACCATTATTTAAATACACTGGACCATTGATATATTAAAAGGACGCCTTTTCGTTAAGGCTCCTTCCACGAAATCATCTCATTTTGATCAATTTTGATCGGTTCGTGTAGGAAATCTATGAAGAATTTGAAGCTTCCTTTTGGCTATTATAAGAGACGAGTTCTTTTTCTGGTGAATAGTGAACAAGAATTTTCAAAATAATGTTTATATTAATGGCAATCACCCGTATTCAAAAGCCCTTTTCCGCAAAAATACCGATCGAGTTACGTTTGGCTTAGCCGAACATAACACTACAAACGATTCTAAACATTAAAAAAAATATAAATAATATCACCATATGGTCTACTGGTGTACCAAGGAGTCACATTTTCGACTTCAATACCAAAAATAGCAGAAAAAAAATGTTAAAACATCGCAATTTTTACAAAATGTCTCGACAACTAAGATTTTTTTTCTATACCTTAGAATCACTTTAGAGAAAATTCAAAAACTACGTATTAATTTTAAGGTAACCTTCTAATAGAATCGTATTTTTATTTTATCAATAAACTATAATTTCATTTCGTAAATTGAATCCAAAGTTAACTATATTATCGACCGCGCAAACTCTATCTCGCCAGTACGAATCGGCCACTGCCAAGGGACGGACGTATCGCTTTGTGTCACAAACGCTCCCGTGTTTTTCGTAAACATATTTTCGAGATTGTAAGCCGATTACCACAATTTGATACACTTATTAATTTTGATCAAACATGTTTTTTTTGCTAGTTTGTAAAGATTGCTAAAATTTTTTTCATCTTCAAATCGAAGTCGAATTTCAAGATCGATTGTTATTGTCGATTGTACTTCGATATATATTTTTAACCGACCTCCAAAAAAGAGGAGGTTCTCTATTCGTGTTTGTATGTCCGCGAATATCTCCGTCAATTGTGGACTGATTTTCAAAATTCTTTTTGTCTTGGAAAGGGTATACTCCCGAGGTGGTCCCATTGTCACCAAGTCAGTTTCTGATGATGGGAACTCTGAGAAATTGAGGGCAACCCTCGAATATCATAGGCGCACATAACGTTTTCCATACATTTTCAGAAGCTGTTCAAGTATTTGCGTCTGATAATCATAATTTCATGAGGCTGCGCTGATGACGGAAGGTGCAACTCCTCAACGGTCAGGACTTGAAAGAAAATTCCTTCAAAATTATACGTACTTATGGATCGATAGTTGTATTCTTTCAGGCTATTAGGTTGAACTGATGATAGACGGTACATCTCATTAACCGACTTAAAAAAAAGGAGGTTCTCAATTCGTCGGCTAGGAAAATTTTAGGTTTCTCCGTCATGGGTGTCGTTTTCATGGTTTTTGGGGTCGCTGATTACGAAAATGAGGTTAAAATGAAAATTCAAGATGGCGGCCAGGAAAACTTTTGGTTTTTCCGTCATGGGTGTTGTTTTCATGGTTTTTGGGGTCGCTGATTACGAACATGAGGTCAAAATGAAAATCCAAGATGGCAGCCAGGAAATTTTTTGGTTTGTCCGTCATGGGTGTCGTTTTGATGGTTTTTGGGGTCGCTGATTACGAAAATGAGGTCAAAATGAAAATTCAAGATGGCGGCCAGGAAAATTTTTGGTTTTTCCGTCATGGGTGTCGTTTGGATGGTTTTTGGGGTCGCTGATTACGAAAATGAGGTCAAAATGAAAATTCAAGATGGCGGCCAGGAAATTTTTTGGTTTTCCGTCATGGGTGTCGTTTTCATGGTTTTCGGGGTCGCTGATTACGAAAATGAAGCCAAAATGAAAATCCTCATAGCGGCCAGGAAATTTTTTGGTTTTTCCGTCATGGGTGTCGTTTTTATGGTTTTTAGGGTCGCTGATTACGAAAATGAGGTCAAAATGAAAATTCAAGATGGCGGCCAGGAAATTTTTTGGTTTTCCGTCATGGGTGTCGTTTTCATGGTTTTCGGGGTCGCTGATTACGAAAATGAAGCCAAAATGAAAATCCTCATAGCGGCCAGGAAATTTTTTGGTTTTTCCGTCATGGGTGTCGTTTTTATGGTTTTTAGGGTCGCTGATTACGAAAATGAGGTCAAAATGAAAATTCAAGATGGCGGCCAAGAAAATTTTTGGTTTTTCCGTCATGGGTGTCGTTTTGATGGTTTTTGGGGTCGCTGATTACGAAAATGAGGTCAAAATGAAAATCCAAGATGGCAGCCAGGAAATTTTTTGGTTTGTCCGTCATGGGTGTCGTTTTGATGGTTTTTGGGGTCGCTGATTACGAAAATAAGGTCAAAATAAAAATCAAGATGGCGCCGACGAAAATTTTTGGTTTTTCCGTAATGGGTGTCGTTTTCATGGTTTTCGGGGTCGCTGATTACGAAAATGAAGCCAAAATGAAAATCCAAGATGGCGGCCAGGAAAATTTTTAGTTTTTCCGTCATGGGTGTCGTTTTCATGGTTTTCGGGGTCGCTTATCACGAAAATGAGCTCAAAATTTAGTAATACATAGAACGGGTTTGTTAAACATGAAATCGAAATTAATATTAATTTAGTGATACTAGACAAAATGTTAATTAACATGAACAGGAAAAAAATGGAATTATAGGCATTGTCATTCAAATAGTCCGTTAGCCTTTATAACGTTTCCACCGGGCACCACGTGGAGGTGGACTGACACCCAGCGTTTTTTTTTGGTTGTTTTTTTTTCATTGTGTTTTATACACAATGTTCAAATCAGATTTTAAGTATTATACGTGATGAAGGGAAGAAAATATTTGATTTTTTGTTTATTAAAACTGAGTACACTACACATCCCTGATTACGCCAATTATGTGCTTTTAGCGTATGTTCCATCAGAACAAGTTATCAACGCTTTTGACGAACTGCTCGAATCTCAGTTTTATATTGTGCATTCTGGCCTCCTCCGACAAGTCGTTGATTATTTTGAAGATAACTGGATCGGAAGGTTGGAAAGACGGGGCAGGTGAGCTCCTAGATTTCCTATTGATCTGTGGAATACTTTTGATGCATTTTTTCAGGAAATTCCTCGAACGAACAACTCCGTTGAAGGCTTTCACAGGGGATTCTCGTCACTTCTAACGGCTCATCACCCATCTATATGGAAGTTTTTGGATGAACTGACAGAGCTGAAACTGGAGCAAATTTTGTCTCGTGGATCACACACAACTAGTCGGCCAAGATATAGGCAAACATCAGCAAGATTGAAAGATTTAGTTGAATCAATTGAGGAGAGACCACTCCCAGATTACTTACCGGCCATTGCTCATAATTTTGAATTCCAACAAATTTAATTAAAAAAATACATTAAAAAAAAACGAAACAAACAAAATGATTAAACGTAAAAAACTAAAAAGTATAAAAATTTAAAAGAAATAATCATATCTATCTGGGGTCAAAGTCTACATGCTGCATACGGCCAATGACCTTTTTTTTTACAAAATAAGCCAGCATTCCTTCAGGCGTGATCGAGATTCTTGACCTCGAAAGCACAAAACCTAACAAAAAATCATTTTTTTTTTAACAAAATCTGATTTGAACATTGTGTTTAAAAATCAATGAAAAACAACAACCAAAAAAAAACGCTGGGTGTCAGTCCACCTCCACGTGGTGCCCGGTGGAAACATGATAACGGCTAACGGACTATTTGAATGACAATGCCTATAATTCCATGTTTTTCTTTTCATGACAGTTATTTTACATTTTGTCTAGTATAACTTATTAATATTTATATCGATTTCATGTTTAACAAACCCATTTTATGTATTACTAAATTTTGAGCTCATTTTCGTAATCAGCGACCCCGAAAACCATGAAAACGACACCCATAACGGAAAAACTAAAAATTTCGTCAGCGTCATCTTGGATTTTCATTTTGACCTTATTTTCGTAGTCGGTGACCCCGAAAACCATGAAAACGACACCCATGACGGAAAAACCTAAAATTTTCCTGACCGCCATCTTGGATTTTCATTTTGGCTTCATTTTCGTAATCAGCGACCCCAAAAACTATGAAAACGACACCAATGACGGAAAAACCAAAAAAACTCCTGACTGCCATCTTGAATTTTCATTTTGACCTCATTTTCGTAATCAGCTACCCCAAAAACCATAAAAACGACACTTATGACGGAAAAACCAAAAAAATTCCTGACCGCCATCTTGGATTTTCATTTTGACCTCATTTTCGTAATCAGCGACCCCTATAGCCATGAAAACGACACCAATGACGGAAAAACCAAAAAAACTCCTGACTGCCATCTTGAATTTTCATTTTGACCTCATTTTCGTAATCAGCTACCCCAAAAACCATGAAAACGACACTTATGACGGAAAAACCAAAAAAATTCCTGACCGCCATCTTGGATTTTCATTTTGACCTCATTTTCGTAATCAGCGACCCCTATAGCCATGAAAACGACACCCATGACGGAAAAACCAAAAATTTTCGTCGTTGCCATCTTGATTTTCATTTTGACCTCATTTTCGTAATCAGCGACCCCAAAAACCACGAAAACGACACCCATGACGGAGAAACCTAAAATTTTCCTAGCCGACGAATTGAGAACCTCCTTTTTTTTAAGTCGGTTAATGAGATGTACCGTCTATCATCAGTTCAACCTAATAGCCTGAAAGAATACAACTATCGATCACGTACATATGGAAGTACGTGTAATTTTGAAGGAATTTTCTTTTAAGTCCTGACCGTTGAGGAGTTGCACCTTCCGTCATCAGCGCAGCCACATGAAATTATGATTATCAGACGCAAATACTTGAACAGCTTCTGTAAATGTATGGAAAACGTTATGTGTGCCTATGATATTCGAGGGTTGCCCTCAATTTCTCAGAGTTCCCATCATCAGAAACTGACTTGGTGACAATGGGACCACCTTGGGAGTATTCCTTTTCAAACAAAAAAATAATTTTGAAAATCGGTCCATACTTGTCGGAGATATGCGCGGACACACATAAAAAAAACATACGAATAGAGAACCTACTTCCTTTTTAGAAGTCGGTTAAAAAGAGACGGAAACATTATTTATTTTTGACGTGTTAAAGTGCTTTCACAACCAATTTACAGCAAATATTAAAATCTGTGATTAAAATAGATATCTTAATTTTTGATTTTAATTTATCTAACACCTAATTGAACCATTTTTATGTTGATTGATATACTGTACCTATACACAACACACATTCCAGACTTTTTTTCAAAGCCGTACGCGTGTATTTACTTACTATAAAATTATGTCACCTAAAATAATAATCGTCTAAATGATCAAATTTTTCAACCGTAGTTCAACGCTCGAAATGCCCGTGTGTGCGTTCGTCGGTGTTATCGCTGCACACAAACATAGAAATTGCCTAAAGTTCCGCAAGTCTTGTCTGTACAAGGCCTCTTAATGCTCTGGACGAAATTTCCAATCTTTAGTATCTTGGGGAATATTTGCGGTTCTAACAGGTTTTATTTCGAAAATTTTAAAAGGGGAAAACCGACAATAATCCTAAATGTTTTACTTCAAGTTTAAATTTTTTTTCGGCCTAGCCTAGGGTAATTAAGATACAGTCACATGTTGTCAAGCCAGCGACTATCGATTAAAAAATCGGCATTACCTACATAAGTCTGACGATCAGAATCAAACTGAAACTAAAAATAACGAGTAAAGATTTTCTTTCACCATGGCTGAAACTGTTAAAGCTATAACCTACTTGCGTTAAAACGATTCTGACATGTGATGAAAACAAATGATTCGCCGATTCCATTCAGTTTGTTTTTGTTAAGTTAAAAATAGACTAGCGAATAAAAAGATCGTTCGTTCTTTTTTCGAAATGCACTCAGGACGATTCTATTCCATCCATTATCTATGATTCCCCTCAAGAAAGGATATAATACTCCAGTGTAATAGAAATATATTATATTTATCTCTCCGTAGCAGCACAGTTTTTCCGATAAATCGTACGTTGCGTTATGGCGAGGGTAAAACTCCCTGGGCCTGCAGTCTCTACACTGACAACGACGCTACGAATGTCGCTAAATCGTAAAATCGTAAACTTTCTGTAATAGATTTTCAACCTTATGCTGTTGAAATAAAGCTGAAAATCTATTACAGAAAGTTTACGATTTCTCGACTTAACGACATTCGTAGCGTGGTTATTAGTGTAGAGACTGCAGGCCCTGGCTGCAGATTTGTTAATTGATAATAGTGATAATCCAAAAAGTAGCAAGAAGGTAATTTCTTGGTGCGCTCTAAGCATCGATGAATAGAATAGCCCTGGTGATCTAAAGAAATAAGGCATTTTATGGGTGCGCTCTATCTAAGCAATGATTAATTTTATTTCCTGCTGGTAATAGTAGAAGGCAGTATAAATGCTTCTGCTCTCAGCGGCATAGAGCGGATGGCGGATGCATTTATAATTTTCTATCTTTTATATGAAATACTGGCTTGTATACCTACGCAAAGACACTTGCCAAGATTGCTGACTACGATATAAGATAACCGAATTGCACAGGATAGTTAATTAATTACAGTGGTCTTGTGGAACGATTGATTTTCAGCTTATTATCATTTTGCGTATGTGTATGGTCGTTATGTCATGTTAGTTGACTGAATCCAAAACAAATTGATTTTTACTAATGTTTCACATGTCATTTAAGCTAAGTAAAATTGATTTTCATGACAGGAAACATCGCTCACGGAAAAGGTTGCAGAATTATCTACCAATGCTTTCATTAATTATTGTAATGAGACGATATTACTTCGATTTTCCAACGTTATTATGTTAATTGTGCTTGTTTAAATCAGCGTTTCTTGTTACATCAGGTTGTTAGTTTACTTGATTGAATTCATTAGCATTTATTATATTACATTGAAAGCAAATTGAGTTTATATTCAATAGATACCGTTAAGTTTCAGTCCTTCTGTAAATCCGATTTTCAATGCTAATCTCAATCGCAAGTCGATGAAGATATGATTGGAGTAAGGGATAAAGTTAGCTAGTCTTGCCAGGATAGCCGCTTCTAGGCGGAATTGGTCATCCAGGTCTAGGGATCCAACGAGGCTTCCTAAAATACTCTGAATCGTACATATTTCGTCCGGAGGAGTCTTAGTAGCACAATTGTCACAAGACCACTCCACTCTTGGGTCCAAAGGCGAGGTCGGAAGCAGAATCCCCACACATTCCTTGTTGAAACATTTCAGTGCAGATAGTTTTGTTCCCATCTCCGTAGTATCTTTACATCGTGCACACTTGCACCAGAAATATTTGGTTTTATACAGTTGATATCTTCTAGCTGGCGTGCACAATAGAAGTCCTGTGTAACACGTCAGGATCTCTTCTCCGACTTCAATGTCTCTCGTAGCGTAAACTGCCATACTGAAGTCACTGCTGAACACGTTTCTGGTAGTCGGCACACAGCTATGATTTAGGAATGCTGATAATGGGAACAGTCCCCGTAAAGGTATTTTCCTCTCGAGTGGGTTGTTCGCAATCCTGAAGGAATTTATAATAATAATAGAGTGAACTAATTTAATGAATGAGATCTGATCCTCTGGTATTTCATACTTCGTACACAATATTTCAAGCTCTTCGAATTTTGTATCGATGGTGCAGCTTTGTAAGATAGATAGCAGTAACTTGTGTTTTTTCGATAAAAGTAAAAAGCGCAAATAAATCTGCATTCGCGCGAGTAATCCTGAATTTCTGTCGCAATCAGGCTTTAGCTTCCAGTTGTTTGTAATAAAGTCGCATTCTACGTCGTGAGCTTCGCATGTTTTGCAGTCTTCGGAGCAGATAATTAGGGCACATCGTTCACAGGCGTAGCACGAATCACTGACACGGTAACAGACGGTGCAGTACGTGCCTCCAGCGCGGTCAGCTCGTGCGGCTACCACCAGCGGGTTGTTCTTGAAGATGAGGGTTCCTTTCTTGATTGTTTGAGATGCAAATAATCCTCTTCCTCCGAGGTCGGATCGTTTGATGGTCCAGTTGGGTTCTTGAGGCTCTTCTAGGTAGGCCGTCAACAGTGATGTTTCGTCGGTAGCTGGGTGCGCCATGTCGGGGCTGACACTGGAGTGGTAGTGCGCTGGAAGGCATGGCGTGGAGCAGCGCGCCGCGGGTGACTGACGCCGCCAATCCACCGACTTCGATGTACATGACCTGCTATGAAAATAGCCGCTGGAAATAATAAATCTCATCTGGTCCATGGAGCCAGCTCACGTGTCGAAACTGACGTAATGTGCGTCGGTTTAGCGATTTATGTTTAGTTTACTATTGCACGTCGCGATCTAAAAGCCGATTCAGATTGTTTAACTATCCATAAAAACTGTTCGCATTGGTAGCCGGAGAACTATCGAGAATTGTGTACTTGAAAGCTTTCAGTGTGCAGTTTGTAAATATTGTTTGGTCGATTACAAACAAAATACCTTATGGTGGCATGCCATCATAATTCTGACGTACTGTTGAGTGTTACTTATTATTCAACATATTTTTTATCCTTTTAAACTTACATTTTGTTCACGCAAAATCAACGTTAGTTTCACAGTAAACGACTGCAACGCAAACCATTTCCTTAGTCGACAGTTTGCGTGATAGCGTGAGCTGTTTGACTAATGGCTGCGTCATCTTTGTCTTTTCATTTCCATGCCATGTCAGCGGAAAAAATCTGTTTCAATAACAATTTTTAATAGCTGGTGTTTTTTCACAAACGTTCGTACAATTAAGTGGGTCGATGTTCTTTGTACACACGGCTACACATCAAGCTATACATTTCCAGTTTACGCTGATCTCGCACTGCATGTAAATCCTATATAATGTGAGACCAGCTTATACTGGAAATGTATAGCTTGATGTGTAACCGTGTGTACTGTCTATACCCACGTATAATTACCAGTGGGTACTTAACTACTTAGCTACACTGTTTTACGTCAACAGTAAGATATTCAAGACCAGGATGTTTACGTAATGGCTACCAGCTACCGGTTAATGCTGACATGAGGTATTTATTAATCAGAGCAGTGGAGTTGGAAGTCTTTGTGTTTTTACATTACATTATGAATGTTTTTTTAGAGTAGTACAGTAGTACTGTATTTGGCTCGCCCCCTATTAAATGGGACTTCAACATAACTGGCGAAATGTGTGTGCACTATTAGGTACACCTCTGCCTAACCCTTCGGGGATAAGGCGTGGTGTTATGTTATGTAAATTAGTAATGTAATTTTGAAATTCGTAAGGACTGCTTTTACCCATTTTGACTTTAATTTTACGCATAGTATTAATGGCAGTTAGTGTCAGTTTGTACAATAAAGCATGTCATTAAATCTGCTGAATAAGTTACTGCTTCCTGTTTTACTTATCATTTAGCAATGTTCCATAAGTCGAAACACACATTAGTCATAGTAGGTAAATATTCCGTTTTCAGTGTTAATGATACTAGTGTTAGAGCTAGCTAGGGTTAGAGTGTTAGTGTTATGGTGTTAGTGACTATGTCAGTTTAAAAACTTATAAATGTTATATAGGTCATAGTCTCTTTTCAAATATATATTGGCCAGATATTCTCTTTCCAGACAGAACAAGATAAAGAAATTGCTCGACGTGCCGAGAATGCCTGGAAGAGCTACTGGTCGATGAAACATTGAATGAAGGGATCTCCCTCTTTCACTTAAACGAATACTGATAGCATTCTCCCTACCCTCAACTATGGAGCGCGAACATGGTCGCTTTCAAAATGTTTTTTTTTTTTTTTTTTTTAATGGGCTTGCTCTTGACTTCAATCTTGCCCTAAGGGCAGAGATGATGTCGACGATGGAACGAGCTTACCCAGTAGAAGCCTGATTTGTTCGACTTAAACAGATGCGATATACGACTTCTATGAAGCGAAGTACTCGTATATCAGAAACACCATACTTCGCTCCAAAACCTAATAGCTGATGTTGGCCTTACCGCAATGGGAAATACATAGCAACACAGTTTTAGGTAAGCATTACAGTCTATTAACCTATTGTAGAGCTATTGTAGAGATATGTGTAGATGAATGCTATAAAAGCACAAAAGGCTGTTCAACATGGAAAAAATGAGCAGGCTACGTATTGGCAATTCTTTTCAGTGTACGATTTAAAACATTTGAGAGTTGGATCTTTGAATGCACTTTGTGTCTAACGAAATGTGAAACCCTTTTTTTTTTTTTGGTGGGTGGAAAATCATCGAATAACCCCCCCCCGCTCTTGGGCAGAGTGTCAGACTTCTACTGACTAAAAACCAAACCCATGTTCCTTCTTCGCCCTTGTGTCGGAGCCGCGTTAACCTTTCACAGCCCCGACGGGCGTCGGCCCTTGCAGGCCCCTCCTTGCTGACATCTCTTTGAGGCGCGCGTGGAACACGTACGCGCCGCCGACACGGTCTGTTGCCGTCATGACGACGGCCGGACGGCGAGCTAGCCCGTTACTCACCGTCCACAGGCCCGCGTCTACGGTGGCCGGAGGTCAACCCCGACGCCCGGAGCGCCTTCCGCGGCGGCTGGGACGTTGAGAGGTTCTCTCCCTCTCTCGTTCCGCCACCTCCTTCGCTAGCATTACTGCTTCGCAGAAGGAGGCGACGGCGTCCCATTCCTCTTCGCCCCGGACCATGGCTTGCACCAGGGCCGGACGCGAGAGGTCGCCGCCGCCGACCGCCGCTAAAATGTGAAACCCTTGGAAATTCTATTCGGATAAAATAAAGACTGCCGTTAATGTTGGTCTAGTGGTCGCAAACACGATTGTACATGGGGTCCTGGGTTGGATTTCCACGTCGGGCAAAGTGTTATTGGGTTTTTCCATCAGGAATTTCTCAGTAGCAGCACGGAGTCTGGATTTGTGCCCGGTTGATGTCAATAGGGTCCCTATTATATGGGACTTGGACATAACTGGTGAAATGTCTAACCCTTCGGGGATTACAGGCGTGATGTTAGGTTATAAAATTAAGATAAAAGTTTGGTTTATCTCACACAACTCTCTAAAGATTATTGCCTCTGATCTGATTCTATTCTCTGCCACTTAAAGGTCGACTTGGAGAAACTACTGCAACGAACTCTACCTCAGTGCTATTTATTTGCCTAGCTAATTAAGTAATTAATCATTTAAATGAGTATTTTCAGCGCCATCAATGTTCAGATTCAGACACGCACTGGCCGCTCTTGAACGCGGTTTATACGTGCTAATCGCGTTCAACTATATTGGTGAAATCCGACCTTAATGTCAATTTCAAAAGATTTCAGTGCAGCTGTACTCAGGCTTAGGTATCTATACTATCTAGATTCTAGAAGTATCCCAATTATTGTATAAAGATGTCGCGAGACGTAGTCGTCATGTAATTGGTTGAATCCTTGTTATCCTACAGCTCTTTTCTTATGCCGCTGGCTGGCCATGTGAACTGTCTGATTCGAATAAATAATCCCAGTACATACCTACTGTTCTTGTCTGTAACATTAGTATGTTACAGACAAGAAGGCTTAATAATAACTGCCACTCGGGTCGATCTTTAGGGTAAGAATAATTATGTGAAAAATTTTAAAGGATGGTAGTCCATCCTTTAAAATTTTTCACATAATTATTCTTACCCTAAAGATCGACCCGAGTGGCAGTTATTATTAAGCCACGAGCTGCTCAATTATTGAAATGTCACTACGAGTATAAAGTTTATCTTTTTCGCTTCCTAGTCATTTACAATCTGTACATTATCATGCAACCATCTGTAAGTACATGATTGTCTACGTTTATAGTATTCTAATTGTATATAGATCTTAGAATCGAAATCGAAACAGTAAGAGAGACAGAAAACTTTGACTCTGCAAGTCTGCACCTGACTGAACCGTAAACTATATCAATCTTAAAATATGATCATTTATAAGTCATAACATAAAATGTAAGTACCTAAGCGGCACTTCAGTCTCGTTATACTATTAGGTAATAGGCAGTTCAGCTTCCCGTATCTCGGGCAGGTGGCAGCAGGTTGGCAATGTCGGCCACAAATAGCACTGTCTGACGTGCAATAGGAAGTGACGCATTCTAAACGAGATCCACAATATTACCTGTACTTGAGCTGAATATAATTATTGCAAAACTAAGTACCGCAAGCCTTTATCGACACAGTTGAAGGAACAATCGAGAGCCTCTGACGTAATTTTAACCCGATCATTGATTAGTTTCGCAATTTGCACTTTAACCATAAAATACTGCTTACAAAAATACTTTTCAGTTCAGTTGTGTTTTCATAGGAATAAACACTTCAATGTCAAAACACGGTGTTTCAAAACATAGACGAGATAACGATAAACTATCTTTGTATCTGATTATTTGGATTGATCTTAACCTAAAAACGAATGATTTATATTCTGTAAATCAAATATATTAAGAAAAACATCACAAAAGATCTAAACAGTATTGTTAGTTAAAAATAATTTCGACTAAGTAGCTTACCGTGCCAGCGGTATCCCTCAACCTCTCCGAACGCCCATATCAATCGACACTGTAGGTCGATCACGATTTGATTTGTCTTCGGAATATATTTTGTTATTCGATTAACTAAAAAGTTTTCTAAATCTTGTACACTTTCAAAGTTCAATGATCCCATGAGACTTCCGAGGGCCCCCTGTATAGCACGGACGTTTTCATCCGGGACTCGCATCTCACACTGTAAACACCGCCAAGCACTTGAGGACTTCAAAGGGTCTATAGGAAGCAAATATCCTGAACACTCTGTCGAGAAGCATTTCAGAGCACCGAGGAGGGTCCCTCGTTCAGTAGGGTCGGAACAACGATCACATTTACATAGGAAATGTTTTGTTTTATACAGGTGGGTCCGGCGAGCCGGTGTTCCCCATAGAATTCCAGAGTAACAAGAATATATCTCTGTTCCCGCTCGTATAGGCTTCACAGCTTTTACTGTCATCTGTAGGTCACTGTTAAAGTAGTACCTCGTATTTGGTACACAGTTGTGATTCATCAATCCTGACACCGGATACAATCCACGCATGCTCATTTCCTTTTTACCGTACGGAGTGGCAATTTGATATGCATTAGTATCTAGAGCACAACAAGCCAACAGCATCAGCTGCTCTTCTTCTTCTGGTATCTCGTAATATTGCTTCAAGTTCCGAATTTCAATTCCATGTTGAGGTAGAGTGTGTGCCTGCAGGGAAGCCAAGAATATCCTTTGGTCCTTATTTAACAGCAGAGCCCTAACAGGAGTTAATGCGCGAGACAGTACATTGGCATCAACTTCCTCGTCGGGCGTGTTGATGTTCCAGCGCGAAATGATACCACAGTCGTTAAAATGAACGTTTGTATTCTGACACTGTTCTGAGCACAATAACAATGAACACTTTGAACACTTATAAAAAGTATCACTGTCTAGCTTGCCGCACATCGTACATCCTTGTTCTACGGCGGTTCCAGCTCGCGGGCCATAGATGAGAGGCCGGTCCACGAACAGCACTTCTCCAGGCATTATGTCTTCGGTGGCGATTAGGCCACGGCCACTTAACGGCGTATCGTTGATAATCCATTTACACGAATATTGTATGCCGTCGATATATTCACTCAGACCGAGGTGTTCCTTCACCATTTGCGACAATTGCTCCAACGACAACATCCTGCCGCGACCCGTCCGATGACGGCACTGCACTGCGCGCTCAACGCGAATATACAAATCAGCGAGTTTGATAACAGCTAGGCAATGATCGGTTATACTCGTAAGTATAACATAGCCAAAAACGTACGCGATCTTCTCCGCAATTAACCGCGTCCGATAGAAGTACGCCGGCGGCGTGGAGTACGTATACGGACCTGACGTATTCCTCACGGGCGTTGCCAATAACGTATAGATTATCAGGTAATTTACGTACGAGTTGTGTGCGTCGCTCGACGGTCTCGTATCGCACGATTCAGCGGTTACCTGAGCTTGTGCTACTAGCGCGGAAAGACGAGGACGTGACATCTGGGTAGAATTCATGTGTCTATGATATAAATATAGGCCGGGTTGATTACTATTTTTAAATCAGTGTAAAATGAAATATATTAACAGCTCAGTGCTCCGGTTAAATATACAAAAACATCTGTGGTGACGTATCAATTCTTACCGGGGCATAATTATATCTATAGCTCGGGGGTTTATTTAACTGGTCTAGTGAAAAATTACAATTGAATTAGTTTTAAATTAATGGATACATTTAGGTGACCATTATTTTCATTAAAAAAATCCGAGCACTATTTAGATTTACAGTTATTGGTGTCTGTAAATCTTGAAAAAACAGTCATTAACATTTTATGTGTAGGTGTGACAGTCTACTGTATAGGTTCCGTTGAAAACTATATATAAAAAAATCATTATTCCTTTATAAATCCTATTCCTTTATAAATCTAGTTTATAGGTCAATAAACTAGAAGTTTTGTTTTGATATTTAATTTAAGTATTTGGTCTTCGTGATGTTGATGTATCTACTCTTTTTTTCGAGCGCCACCTCGAACCAGCCAACACAGTACGCGTCCAGGTCATCTCGCCACCTCTTACTGGGCTGACTTCGGCGGTGAGGTCCATCTTCAGGAACCAATGGCTGGTTCGAGGTGGTGCACGGAAAGAGTACCTACCTGTAAAGATAAGGGGGAGGCCTTTGCCCAACAGTGGTACATTATTCATTAACGACTAAAAATAAATATAATGTTGCCTAGAGTGTAACATGCCTGTTTTTTACCCGACTGCGGCGAAGCCCAAAAGGAGGGTTATTTATTGAAGACAAATGTTTTTTACAAATAACATAAAACACCGCGAGTGCGACGATCATAGTGATACATGACGATATGATATTTATTTTATTACAGACGTTCATGAGATAACTACTAAAACAGAAGATGACCATAAATATAGATACCAGAATACTATATCCTATGTATAATAGGTACTTAGGTGCTGATATGAAAGGCATAACACTCTTTGTTAACTAAAACATCGTTGCAGACACGTTATAAAATTGATGACAACGAGTAAAATTATCTACGTATGTTATTGAAAACATAGGCAGGCAAGTTATTGCCATGACTCTCGAAGTACTTCGGCTTGTTCACCGTAGCAGGACGCAAGGCACGTTCACGCCCTCGATGCCGCGCACAAAGTGGCGTCAGGGAATGTCACCCGATCCACTCCCTTTGTTGTAGCGAGTCCCTACGCGGTGGTTCGACAACCTGACCAGTCTCTGTAACCACTTCACCTACGTGGACGTTTATCTGTTTATGAAAAATTAATCTAAATGCCCAATAAACATCACTATCACCTCCCGAACATCTTCCACGCTGCCTGACTCACCACGCGCAGTGATAACAGCAAGTGGTTGATCCTCAGATATGCAAAACTTGTTTGAGGATCTCGAAGATGAGTGTCCGTGGTATTATTTCGATGGTTCTTACAAACTGCTGTTGGGAGCTTGCCTTTTTATATTCGGTTAGTTACTAATTATAATTTATTAGTTCAATTGCCGTCCAAATTATAAATCAGTTCGTTATACAAGTAGCGAATCCATAAATTTCACGAAGTGTGTATATGCATTATATTAATGTGGGTCATAACTCAATAGGTGTGTTCGGGGTGCTGCTCAACGGTTGGCTTTTTGCCACATTCATCCACAGTCACCTGCTCGTGTTTAGGAGTCATATTCTGGTACTTAATCTGTGCACAGCGTCGCTTGGCCGAAATCTCGTTGGATTTCCATTTGCTGGATCATCTGCTGTAGCAAAAAGGTAAATTTTCTACGTTTTACTTTTTGAAGAATATTATTTAGAAGGCTAATCCAATACCACTATAAAAATAATATTGTTATAGATGGCTCTTTGGTCCTTCGTGCTGTCAACTATTTGCATTTCTGAATCAATTCTTTGGTGTCTTTCAAATGACTGCTTTATTTGTAGCAGTTTTGGAGCGATATATATTAGCAAAGTACTACAGACGTGGTATGTACAAGCAAATAGAATATACATAATGAAATGTGCTTTCTCACAGCTGTTTCTGAAGCGATTAATGTTTGTTCATATTTCAGAGAGATCACTTTACACGAGATTCTATTGGTTACTGGTTGGCATCAGCTGGTTTAATTCACTAATATTCGCCACTCCTCCACTGTTTGGTTATGGAAAATATTCTTGTGATTCTACGGGAACATCTTGTACGTTCCTCTGGCCGTCATTATCTTCTGGAGCTAAACACATAGGATTTACCGTTCCTTACATCATTGTATGTGGAGTGATACCGGTCATTGCTATGTAAGTAGATATAGTTTAAATAGATTGTACACCTGGAAAATAGTATCACATGAGATGAGTTAACCGAGTCTAGTATTGTTGACAGATTCTACTATATGGGAAAGGCAGTTCGATTGGAAAGAATATTCTACAAAGGCGAACAACAAAAGGAACAAACGCGGCTGACACAGGTAAAGATTGTACGCTCTGAACTCAATTCTCATGATTTGATTTTGATGCAACTAGATAATTGTTTTTTAATGTTATCGACAAATAATAAAATAAATTAGTAGTCCTAAATATTTTGTTAGGAGAAGTCCTCCGATGATTTAGGGAGTAAAGTTAATATTAATTTGCCAGATATATATTTGCCAAAGAATTTGTATTCTTGGCCTCGGAATCTTCATGATATTTCATGGAAAATATTTCCCCATACGTACTCGTAGGCTAATATGTAGATATGGTTATAATTGGCCTGTGTTATTTAGCGTAGTGTTTTACACTTTAGTGTTATCTAATTGATATAATTTCCAGAGTATACACGCCGTGTGTGTAGCTACGTTAGCATTATGGATACCAGCTGCCATTTTGGTTATTTGGCAGTGGCTGCCATTACTAATATACGGATACAGACCACATGTGCCGCCTGCTTTGGCGGTGATTGCACCCATTGCTTCTGAGGTACGGATATTTTATTTTCTTTAAGTAACTTCAGTCGATTTGATTCTACTTAATTTATGATTTGATTTAATCCATTCTTTTTTGCAGGCAGCAACGAGTGTTCCAGTACTTTGTTTTATTGCCGGTGACGAGAGACTCCGCGCTGCTCTCCTAGGACGCATGCGTAGACATTATGCCCTGCTTCAACCAGAACGCGCCAAGCGGTACAACAGAGCTTAGCAAGATGATGCAGAGCGCTAGCATACCCCAAGGCCTCAGGGTACCGGAGGTATTCAAAATGACGCCCTCCCAAGAAAAGATCAGCGGTAGTCCAAGATGCTATACAAGAATGTTGTACACATTTGAAATGTATATCCCTACGCTTATAATAAAAGTTTAAGTTCCCTACAGATCTACTTGTGTTCAAAACTCTAACATTTAACTGCGTTGTCGTTTGCCCAGTTGTACATTCACTTACTATTATTTCAAGTACTTGTAGTTAAACAATAGGTGAGGCAGAGCATGAAATAACTGGTGTAGTTGTTGAAGACTCAAGATGCAACTTGAGATTCAGGTTTCGCACACATCAGGATTCTAACGAGTCCCGACACACGTCTTTTAGACTCGTATAATAATAGTGCACCTAACGTTGACATCTTTTACCTCTATTGTAAATCTGGAGACATATAAAATCTTCAACTACTTACGTACTTCACGATTTCTAAATTGACATAATTTTACCACTTTTCAAAGATGACTTTGGTTAAATATAGTGAGAATCACGAAGATATTTGTGTTTGGAAGGAAGTGTTTAGTAATGATGAGAGAATCATTTTGCAACAAGGCTTCTTTGTTACAGGTAATTAAATTTTAACAGGACACTCCATTGCTTGAGTTTATGTTTATTTCAATTTTGATTTGATTGAAGATCCCTTATTATTCGTTAAAGTACCCTAAGTGCATGTCTTATCTTTTCAGGCCTGTTGTCAGTCATATTTAGTTTCTGGTTAAGTGTAGCCCTCCTGTTTTCAAACCTTCGTTTTGATGACAGTTATCGTAACCTGGCAAATTTTACCATGGTAGCGTGTACCCGACGTATTGTGCCGATGTTTTTGCACCTGCCGCTTGTCAAATACATTGAAACGTGAGTTGGAAGAGAACATTTTATTTGCATTGAAATACCCTTTGTTTATGCATGTAGTCCTTGTGATATATTTAGATTGTGAAGGTCCCTTGGAAGCCCGTGCAGTAAAAATGCAAATTAGTACGTATCTGATTAATTTGCTTCTACATTACCACTATTAGAAACCTTTGAGTCTGGGCTAATGTTTAATGCAACATTGCTTGTTTTCTTTTGTTTTGTCATGTTAATTCTTTATTTTTATTTTTTTATGTTTCATTATTAATGTTTATTTCTTCTGAATTGAGATTCTTTGTTAACTAATCGTAATGGCTGTAATTGTACTGACCTTTCAGTTTGCACGGATTTGAAACATTCTCTTGCGAAGTTTTTGCTTTCTTGGAGACGTTTTTGGCAGTGTTCGAGGTTGAATGCCTAACTCACGTTTGTATTGAAAGATATGTTGTAGCAAAATACATCACTAACGGTAAGTCCATCTTTATTTAATGCTGTTGTATGTTTATTATCGTACTAAATTATTTTACTTCTTCATGTTTTTCAAGGTTGGCAGATACAGAAGAAACACTACAAATTTTATGTGTGTTTGTGTGTATTCTTTTCTTGCCTCTACTCTATACCACCTTTATTTGGAGTTGGACACTATGGGTTGGATTTCGAATGCACGTCGTGTACCTTCGATATTGTGTTACCAGAAACTTGGCAGAAGAACTTCATAGTGGCCATTTTAATTCTTCGAAGCGTTAAACCTGCTATCGTCATGTAAGTATGAATATAGTTTCTATTCATAAGCTCATTATGATCTAATCAATTAATATTCATAAGTAGGGCAACATAACTATCAATCGTCATTAATTAATCAAACCAATTTGCGTTTGCATCAAGTAGACTACTGTCCTACTGTTTACTAACTAAATCAGAGAGGCTTAACTTGTACCTAATGCAAATTACTCACGTCAATTAAATAGCAATTCATATTGGGAGTAGAGCTTCGATTTATAGTGGCAGGCAATAAGTGCCGTATAGGTACCTAGTTAATACTGGCAGAAGCTATCACAACGATACAATTTTAATTGTTCTCATTTGAAGTTGACCCAATTTCTGTAAACAAAGGAATTGGATTAAACATGAAGCTAGAATTGTCTAAATATTTCTGGTTAAAGTGGTTGTAGTACTTAAATTAATAATGGTTTTTTTTCCCATAAATGTAACATGTTTCAGGACCATGATGCTTATTTGGGCGCGTATGTTGGAGAGGAAAATACCTTGCTCTATGAAGAACCAAAATTTTACTCGGGTATGTTTAAAATTTTGTTGGGCTTTACCATTGACTGAAGATAAGCTGTGTGGGGAAATATTCGTAGATCGGGAATCGGGAAGACTTAATATTTCGGGAATGCCTTATCTATAGGTTCCTAAAGTCTTTGATACAAAATTAAGAACCTGAGCTTTAAGGTTCTTAATTTTGTGTATGCTGCTGTATGTATTCTTTGTGATGGGTGGGAGAAAATAATCTGTTTTCATTATTTCAGAGTGTCACAGTCATAACGTTGGTAAACCTCCTGTGCTGGTCACCCATCGCGCTGATCCGGGGGAGTGTGGTGATGTCACAGTTCATGTATGTGTATGTACTGCCTCTGCCCTCAGCAGCCTGCGTCATGTGGGCCATGTGGATACATTGGGTAAGCTTTAACAAGGTAATAGTAATATTACCATTGTAGACGTGACATGTTTGAGGGAAGAAAAGAGTCAAGATGAAAGTGGGAAGACTATAATAATGGCACAGATGAAAGAAAATATGGGAACTCAGAGATAACGGCCAATAGAATAACATACACAATATAAAAAGGACGCCTGTAATTCAAGACGGATTATGCAGAGGTGTGCCATATAGTACTTCGATATTTTGTCCCTTAGGCAGACTTCAAATATCATGTAATGTAGAGTACGGTTATTATTACTATCAACCTGGAGCAAATTCTGACTCGGGATTACTACTTAGAAATCATGCACATCTAATAGACCATAAAATACCTACTCAGGAGCGTAATGACGACATAGAAGATAAACTTCAGTTAATTACGATCTGAAATAATTGGAGAGTGTGAAACAGTCGCTATAATTACGAACTCGTGTAACCCACGCCTAGTTAATGATGCATCAATAGTAAAGTGCGTAGGTACGTCCCGAATGTTACACAAGTATTTATGAAGAGTGACGTGATTGCGTAATGGTGCAGCGGCCACAAGTCACAACTCATGACACGCCAATTCATCTGTGACTCATGGTGCGAATAAGATGAAGTCTGCCAATAAATCGCTATCATTCTTTAGACGCTTTGGTTGAAAATGATGAATCTATATTAAACCTATTTAAGTCGCGAGTAAATAGGCTTCTTCTGGGTAAGCTCGTTCCATCGTTGACCTCATCTCTGCCCTTAGGGCAAGATTGAGGTCAAGAGTAAGCTCATACTAAATAAAAAAAAAAAATCTATATACCTAGTTATACCTACTGTTAGCTTCTCCCCACGGCTTCTCTCGTGTTTTGGTCGGAAATTATCCCACGGGAACGTTTTAAATATAGCCCATGACATTCGGGGGTAATAAAGTTTCCCATTGAGGAAAGAGTTTTCAAAATCGGTTCAGTTGATCCAAAGATTACCCCCCACATTTCATGTTACGTTACAATACTAATATTTTGGAACCTTTATTATCACAAAGTAGGTCATATCTAAAACTTGCAATCGTTATTTCAAGAAATTCGCATTTGAACTTTGCCAATTATTCTAAGCTTGCTTAGAATGTGTACTCTGTATACCTATCCATTTATTAACTTCTGTACTTCTTCATGCAGCAAAATAAAATCCATCAAAGAAATGTAAATAGCTTATTCCCCGAAGGTTTGTACTAAAATTCGATACGATTACAAATTACTGAATCAGATTGTTTAGACTTAAGTTGGGTTTTCAGTATTATTTTCAGGGTTGTCTATTACCAGTTTCATATTCAACAACACCTTAATTGTCTGGTTGATATTACGATCTAATTAAGATTTAATTACCTAGAACCTTTTTTTTTTTAATCTTTATTTTTTTTAAACAGGGTTTTTTCTATTCAGAAAATGTCACCCCGATGATTACATACTATTAAACCTAGAACCTTATAGTACCTACATAACATAACATCACGCCTATAATCTGCAAGGGTTAGGCAGCGGTGTACACCCACGTTTCGCCAGTTATGTTTAAATCCCATGTATTACAGGGGACGAGCCTATTGCCGTCAACCGAGCACAAATCCAGACTGCATGGCTGCTAACAAGACATTCCTGATTTCCATCAAGTTTTTCCAAACCTGAGAGACTCAAGACTTTGCTCGACCTGGGAAATGAACCCAGCACCTGTACCTGCACCATGGTTGCGACAACGACAAAGTTCTTGCAGACCTGGCAGAATTTATGTTTATACAAAAGATAATTCAGTTGACCTACCCTTGTCCACAGGTTGCGCCTGCGCTGACAGCAGTAGCACTGTTTCTGGTCGACGATCGTGTGCGCGGGAAATTATTTAATATGGCCGGCGCCGCGGCGGGACTTGAAGACGAAAACGCTAACAAGAAAAATTAAGTTTTTGTACTCGTAGCAGGATATAATATATGATACTACTCACATTTTGTATTTATGTGTTTAACTCGGATTTTAGTGCCTGTTTAGTGAAATATCTATGTATGTAGGAGGTACCTAGGACTTAACTAACCAAGTAGCTTGTTTGTCCTAATAAATTGCTGTAATAAAGGCCTTTTTCTTTGATTTTCCTTTAAATTAGGTGAATTATACTAAAAATGTTCTTGATGCTAGGTACCTAATTGCTTTTAAAAATATCCTTACTAATTCATGGTAAAACAATTTTTCTCTGGACTACTAAGTTTTTAACCTTAAAAACCCGCTGGGTGCGAGACGCACGGCACGGGTCAATGTGGCGACACATTGTCTTTTGCCTGAAATGATGATGATGACTGCGTTTTTATGATGAATTCAAACCTGGTGGCTGCTTCTGGACTGGATATATGGCTGGTGTTTAGCGACCCCTTGTGGAGCCACTAAGTTCAGAGATTTTGGTATAGATTGTGCCTAATCTGGTTTTCGAGGAATATAAAATATATTTAGCTAAATCAGCGATGCCCCAGTTGGGCACATACAAACGATGTATATATTGTTTTCGCTAAAAATAATAAGTAAATATAAACTGCAGAGGATTTTCCATCGAAAACATTGAAAATCATGTAAAATATTCAGTAAGTGACGGTGTAACTTACGCCCTCTTGTAAGAATAAGAATTTTATGATAATATCATTTATAATAATCGTATAGGTATGCACACCATGGCACACTTGCTGCTTAAGAATTAATGAAGGTCCAACTGAAGGTCTTGTTGCACATGCAGCACATGTGACTAGGTATTGCAGCTATTATAAATGCATTTCCTTAACGTGCGCTGCCATGTGACTTATTGCAAGAGTGAACTTTAAAATAGACAATATAACGTATATATGAATTATTTACCAGCAGGTTCAGGATATAAATATAAAAGACACAAACAGTTTAAATATATTATAATTTTAGATATTTATGTATAGTATACATAATAGTAACATTAAATAATTGTTGAAACCGTATCACATACGATTACAAGATTGCCAACAATATTATACAAAGAGAAAAAGATTTGTACGAAGAATATCAGCGCAGTCCAGTTACATAGTATGATACATTGTATGGTTATCTAATTCAGTCGAAATGTACATTACATGTATATCATAGTGAAGGAAGAAACCGAATTGAACGTAAGTCTTAATCGACAAATTATACTACTGAACACAACGTGGAAAAATATTCCTACTTAAAAAAACAACAGTAGCTTATCAAGGAAAGGAAATAGCCGCCGTATCATGTATTTGATTATTTATTTCTTAATTTACAAAAAGCACAGTATGCCTTTACTAGGTACTTTAGATGACATCACATTCTACCCACGATTGGTCCACAGTAAGGCCATAATATTATGGAGTAAAATTACACGCACACAATACAGCACGACTAGTTGACACTACTCAAGATATTCTATGTATTTCTTTGTCCATTGATTGTGCCAAATAACAGCCAAGTTTAATTTTATGTGTCCGCTCTTCTTTCTTCTCGAAAATTAGGACTACTATGTACTTTTTACATTTAACCTATCAATTTAATTTGCATAATATATTTTATTATTATACACCTTACTACTTAAAACTACTTACATCTATCGGTCGCATTCATAGGAAACGTAGATATTATAGCGGCACTTCATATATTATAAATTAATCGAATGGATATAAAGATGAAAGTATATAGATTTATTGCACCTTTTTTCTTAAACTATTGACACATCTCGCACGCACACACAACACTTCCTCTGGAATGGGTTCGATGGTCTTCATCGAGACGCTCGTCGCATTCATCCATCGCCGAGATATTTACAAAGTCATCTTTTTCATCACTATTATAATAATTATTCTCCTCTATTATTGTAGATTTGTATACCCTGTTGCTGTAGGTGTCGGCACTGGAGGCGCTGCGCGTGGAGGGGCTGCAGAGCACGATGACGGGGCAGGTGCGCGCCGCCCCCCCACACCCGCCCCCCTCACCACGCGCAGCCCCCACATCTGCCTGCTATATCTGCTCCAGCGCCGTGTTCTCCCACGCCCTCTGCTGCCTCCTCTCGATCACGGGGATGAAGAACAGAATCAACCCGCTCAGCGATATCGTACCGCCTGCCACGTAAAAGCCTGGCGCGTACGAATCAAGTGTGTCGTACAACCACCCTGCAGGACAGAAAATAACAATTGATTATTTATTTCAAACGATGCAACTTACTGGTTGCAAAATCGGTAGATAGTTTACCTGCAAACGGTGGTCCTATTAGGGAAGCAATTCCTTGGAATAGTAGGAGGAGTCCAAATGCGTTTGTGAGTTTCTCGATACCCAATAGATCCACAAGAACGACTGAGGTCAGCCCTACATAGGCGCCGATGCAAAAGCCAAATGTCGTAGCATATAAGGCGAGTCCCCAGAACTCCCAGCAAGCCATGGCCAATGCCGTACCTGAAAACAAAAAAGTATTCAATATTTATACTCATTTGAATACAATTAAAGTCTTGGTTATTAAAGAATATCAATTCGATATACATACCAATGCCTGCGATTGTAAGGCACACATTATAAGCCAACAAGCGGTTTACCCAAGGCTTATCACTTATGTAACCAAGAATAATCCTGCCCACCAAGTTTGATCCCCCAATTATGGAAATAAGGTATGGTGGATTCTCAATTCCTAGCGCTTCGCTCATTGGTACAGTGTAAACATACGGTATATAAAAACCGATACTGGTTAAAAAGTTTGATGCAGCGAACAAAAGAAATATTGGGTCCACGAGGAGTGACATATCGAGCATTTCTCCGAGCGCTGCTTTGAATTCTGTTGAGCAAGGCAACCAGCCACATTTCACCTCTGGTTCTTCTTTCGTGCTGAAGGTGGTGAATACTCTTTCAGGTGACGTTGATCTGAATCTGGCTAGACTCGTCATACTGCCTTGATACAGAACGTCCGGCCTTTGCATGATCCCACTGCCGTGCCTTGAGGAAGGAGGCTTTTGTTCGTGAGGTTTGTTTAAGGCAGGCTGGGAGAGTGTCAGTCTTGCAATATCATTGTCGTCGACTTTCCCATTAGCTCTGAGGACGTGTTCTGTACTTTGAGATCTTTTTAGTGGAGATTTAGCTTGTTTGGGGAGCATGGGTTCTGTTGCTGGTGTTTGTGGGATTTCGGGAACGGGTTTAAATATAAGGCCTAATGGCACACAGTTCAGTATTAAGGCACCGATGATAGCCATAGCACCGCGCCAACCGTAGTTCTCAATTAAAATTGATGTGATTGGTGCGAACAAAAATGTTCCGAGTCCTGATCCACATACTGCGATACCTGGAAAGGGAAACATCAAACTTTAAACTGTTGTTTCTTTTACGGCACAATTATCGTATGTTATTTTGTATCTATACATCATATATTTACCAGTAGCAAGACTTCTGTAGCGTTCGAACCAGACAGTGACGCTGACGATGGCGGGGAGGTAGATGAGGCCGAAGCCGAAGCCAGTTCCAACGCCGATGGTGATGATGAGCGTGAACACGTTGTTGGCGAAGGCCGACAGTACCACGCACACGGATGCGAGCAGAGCACCCGCCACTGTCACCGCGCGGCAGCCCCAGCGGTTCACGAACGAACTCGATATAGGACCTGGAAGTAGTAAAGAGTTGCAGACATTAAACCGACTGCACAGACAGTAATTTCGCAAATTATGTTTAAGTCCCATGTAATTTAGGGACAAGTCTATTTCCATCAATTCAGCTGCTCAGAAATTTCTGATAGAAAAACCCAATAACACTTGACTTGACCTGCGAATCAGACCCAGGACCTCATGCTCAGTGGTAGCGCTAGCGACGAACAAAGCTGACTGACCTACTTTAATTTCCGAGTAAAATAATTAAGTTTTGCTCAGGGATTAGAATATCAAACTAATTGCTTTGGGATAATATTAATATTTAGAAGATCAATTTCCTGTCCATTACTTTTAAGCAAAATAAGCAAATGCCTAGATTTTTGTCGTTGAATAAACGTAGTGTTTGGCATCATGCTATGTCTGTTATCTCGCACATGCTGTGAAGGACCAGAGTTCGAAACATGTCAGCTGGTTAAAATGAGTAATTGCTAAATGATTCAACTATTTTAAAATTTATTACGATATTCCATTTGGATGCAAATATTCCCCGGACTGAAAGATTATAATTATGTAACCTTTGTTCAATACATAGTGAAGTTAATTTACTGAACGAAATAGTGTAGATAGATACAATTTAGGATTCAGCACCACATCATTTGGGTCGGGTACGGTCGGGTCCCAACACATAAGCACTCTGACGGCGTCATTATTTCGGCCGAGTTGAATGCTCAAAGCTAGAATGGTGTTGTATTAAATTGGTTACTTACCCGAACTTAGTGTGACCCCCACGAGGATGGAGACGATCCACGCGGTCTTGCCCTGTCCCTCATCGAAGTAGGTCAGGAACTCTGCATAGAACACGCCGAACGAATAGGTCATGCCATCGGCTGCAACGAAAAATATTTACGTCGTTATTTACCCATAAAGTACGGAGGGAAAAGTTGAAATAACTAATCGAAAATTTATAATAATTCTGGAAGTGAGAAATACTTCCGTAGCGCATTGATAACTGCGTAGTGGTAGTAGAGGTATGCAACAGTGAACCATATACCTAAACCAAACGAAGCCAAAAGCATTTTTTTGTTCTAGACAATATCAGGGAAGGCCCCTGACCTCAAATATCTCCGTAATTTATATTCCTATTTACGTAGATATTTTAGGTTAAAGTTTCAAATTCACCACTTCTTTTTAATACTAATATTTTAAAATTATAACTTTGCTTTAAATACCTCCACGACCACCCGTAATATTCAAAGCATCCAGCAGCACAATGTTCTGAGTATTCTACGTTAAGTTTTCCTCTAAAAGGGAATTTTTCATCCCAAAAGAAAAGTCGTTTCCCGGTAATAATTTTTTCGTAGGGTTACTTAGTTTGATGTACATAATGCTTGGTTGAAGGCTTCGTGAAGGTTCCGATGTTATAGAAATAGTCACAAATATGAATTCCAGCGATAACTCTGTTATCGCACCTATATAAACAAGCATGAGTTTACTATAGTACCAATATTAGAGTGGCAAAACCCAAACGCTATAGATTCCATAACCGCCTACTCTGTCAACGTCCCTCTATCGTTCGACAGTGTACAATAACGTCACACTTCATGACAAAGTAGGTTAACATGATAGGCATATGCAGGGACAATATCGATGAAGTATGGAACTTGGAGAATACTAGCACTACTAAACAATGGCACGCTCTGACAATAGGACGAGACTCGACATCAAAGAGGCTTCCTTTCCTATTCAATGACACGAGAGAAAAATCTTGACGATAAGAGAAATTAAAGAACCATCGTCGCAGCGCGTAGGCTCTTAAAGAAAAGGTAGGTAGAGATGAAATATTTATAACGCAAGCTGCTAGCTACTGCAATTTTCTAGGAGCGAGGAAATTGTTCTCCCTGGCTGAGCACTGTCTTACATATTAAATACAAACAGCACTCTCGGAAAGCTGAACAAAGAAACAAAAAGCTTGAGTTACTCTGAATCCTGTATCTCGCTACAATTACTGCTTAATGAACGAAAATAGTTGCTGAATTTTGGGCTGACTCAATTTGAATTGTCATCGACACGCAAGTATGTAGAAACGAAAGATATTGAAATAAATTTGTTTGAAATAGTTAATGATTAAGGTTTCAGATAGAATCATGTTACGACTTAAACTAGAGAGATTTATAGCAAGTTTAATGTACCTACCGAAAATTGAGACGACTAGCTCCTCTAAAGTGCGGAAAACCCATCGCTAGAGCTGTGATCTTTACATATTTGTCTGAACTTAGAAAACAACTTTCACAAACCACACTTTTCTTTTCCTTAGTCGCCTTTTAGGTTTTGTCAATGGTACTTAATTTCGTCGTTTATGTTAAACTGATACATTTTATGATCAAATCGACGTGTGTGGTTAAATAAATTGCGTTGTAGATGGCTCCGCCGCGACGAGAATTTTGTAGAGGGTTTGTAAACCAACTGGATTATATTATTCTAGATATACCCAGTTTTAAAGAAGATCCTTATGTTATTGCAAAAAGAGAGAAATATTCAGAGTGAATGCGAAAAACGACGTCGCGTGTTGTTGTCGGAATTTTGCAGTTTATAAATAGATGCAGATCGCGCAAAGCATTTTATTTGTAAGCTAAAATTAAAGCAAAAGTATCAGCTGTTCGTGTTTGTGGCTTTAATTTAAGAGGAGGTTGAGGAAAATGAGTTTTCATGTTACTCATTATGCTCTACGCTGGCAGTTTTAATTTCAACCCAAATTATTCAAGTACATAGATGCTTTACGTCGGAGCTTTTGATAAAGTAGATACTGCTTTGGTAACGAAATAGGGAGATTATTTACATGAAGATTGTGACTAAATGTAGGGAATCTGAATGTCTATGCATTTTGCGTGCGTATTTGTTACTCGTATGACCAGAGTGTCAGGTGTTTGATTATATCAGGTAGTCAAGCGAAGCTTCACGTGATGGTAAAATTATCAATCAACTCATTTGACATCCACAAAATAGAGCAGCACTATCGACGATAACAAATGATATTGTCAAAAATAAATGTAGATTGAAAAGATTACGATCTGTTTACTACTTGGTTTTGTTTTAGATTGTAGGTTACTAGGCATACTTTATTTAAATATTGTATGAGTATAAAACATATTTACGATAGTAACGAATCCAGTATGACATCATCATTATTTTGCCCTTATTCTAATTTATTCGGGGTCCGCGCTGTATGTTTCCTCTTCCATATTTCTCTTTTAATCGTGTCATCTTTGTTCGAGTGATACATCTTTCACACAATCCATCCATGTCTAGTACCTAATCTTAGTCAATTGATATTTAATTCCTCTCGAAACTGCGTAACACAAGTTAAGGAACTTGTTTCAAAGAAGCTAGTGGATTGGTAGCCCATTTACTACCCTGCATATGTATTTGAAGTACTTATCCTCGTACTTTATCGACGAAATAAAGATCAGAAAGTTTGGAGAATTTTGCCAATAATCGCATTAATACCCAAAGAGAATGTTAACTTTGTTGTTTCTTTGATTAACTTGTATAAGCTAATCCGGGTTCATTCTTTCATAATCCTCACGTATTAGAGCTTATCTTCGACCTCTAATATCGAATAACGAGATAGGCCTTCACCAACACCTTCGGGGACTTGAGAGCAGACGTACGTGTAATAAATCTCTCAATGAACTTGAGTGTTGGATAAGTCCTGTAACTCCATACAAAAGATTTCATAGAAACGGACATACGATATTTTCTTTTTCCGGAAAAGTTTCCCGAAGTGAAAGAACACATAAATCATCGAATAGAGAAATAATATTAAGACGTTGATGTCGGATGATATATTGACACTTTGATAATGATATTTTTTCTTCATGTTTGAAAAAGTTTATTGGGAAATGAAACAATCCCTTTTCACCGTCCTAGTTCAATGAATTTGTTATGGAGATATTACCCAACCGTACCCAACCCACATTTTTAGAATGTGTCTATATGTATTCTATTGCTAGTTTCTTAATTGGTGTTGTTTTATATTATAATGTAAGAGTAACTATTTTCCTGCTTACACAAAGGTTCATAAAGAGCCATTAAAATTTATTTTATTTAGCGTTTATTGATCTTTTCTGCACATTAGTTATTATTACGTCTCGTAACGTAATAGTTACCTCTTTATGCATTTTTAATATTTAGTTTTAAGTAACAAATGCTTGCTCTCTCCTAACTCATTTACTTTGCTATGCTCGGCAGGGTCCATAATTATGATTTATGTATAAGTTTACCACCGAAGAATATCAACATGTGGAATGTAATTAAAGTATTGACTAAAAGTTACGAATTTTGAGAACTTCCATCATATTACCATCCATGATATTCCATCATCATATTCCTTATAAAAACGTGTGTTAGTATAGCAGGTATTCGTGACATAATCATATTTTCATGATTATTTATTTACGAACCAAAGTTGCGGCAAAGGTAACGGAACGTCTGACCTTGTGGCTACATGGTAGAACGATGTCACGGATCCCCATTAATGATTTTCAATTACAGCATTTATATTCCGAAAGGTTTCATGTCATGGCGTTCTGCGACTCAATCTGGACGCAACATTTATGCGTACATTTTCCTCTGCAATAAATTATTAAAAAAAGGGGTTGGATCATTTTTGTTTAAAGCCTGGCCGTGGTCGGTGTCACGCAATTTTATTTTATTTTAAAAATAGCGGCCCTTCATAAAACCTACATCAATCGATAGCTTGAGGTAAAATGTTCTAAAGTGTCACTTTAACGAGATACAGTATGTCCTTTCAAAGTGAAAGTCCATTCACTGATCTTCAGCACAACTTTGTTATTACTTGAAGAAAAAGTAATATGGCGGAAGTTAGGCAGACAACATTTAATTCGAACCCCTTTGTTATTATTCATTTGTTTCTAGTAGGTATATTAGATTATGAAGTCGCAATCTGTGTAAATAGCGATATTGAAACGAACTAGCAGACCTGTGTAGTTAATTACGGTCGCCGAGGTCGTCGGCCTTCGACATGTAAATAATGTCAATTGCTACAGATTGCTCCAATACAAATAACTTTATTAAATTCCTGCGCAATTCCAAGCAAGATACTGTCGTTTCACTTCATTAGAGTTCCCTTTCATGCGACGAACGGGAAATAAATATTGGTGTCTTTTTACTCAAAAGAACAACCTCGGTGGCATATATTAGGAAATGGCTTATAAGCTAGTAAATGTAAGGGAAGCAAAACGGTAATTGCAATAAATGCAGAAGGATGATGATTGTTATGAGAACAAGTTTTCAGACAGAGTAGATACTTAAGGCGAGGTTGCAGTACTTTGTTTTTATGTACGCACGACCTCACCCCCCGCCCTGCCGCGCGAGCGATATAATGCCTAAATTTTGACTGTTTTTTGCTTCTTGGAGAAAAACTATAAAGAAATTATACAATATGTTTTTAACATTTACTTCAGAATAAAAAGTTCTATCTATTGATATAACTTTTACATAAATTCATGATGAAATGTCTTAGCAGTACACGTTTGAAATTGTGATTTAGAGTCATGTTTGACAAAAAAAAGTATCGAGCCGATCATTCTAAATCGCGTTTCTATCTTTACGATTTACTAGAGAGTATGTTCAATTTTTATATAATGATTTTTATTTATTATAAAACTCGTATTTAGTTCGATTTTTATAGGTTCAAAAATCTTAAAAAGTACTGCAACCCCGCCTTAAGGGGTCATTCTTTAATCACGTCAGGTTTTTACGACAGTATACCCTTCCTTACCCCCAGCATGACGTGTATATTATCTTATTGATAAAATCAGAGAGTAGGCATTATAATGTTATTTTAGGTTGTTTTTACTCAAATATTTGGTTGCTCGGGTTTTTACGTAGCTACACAATTAAATGCAATCCAATGTTGGTAAAAAATATTGAATACGTAAGTAACCCTGCCTCCTGTTTTGAACATCACGTGATTAAATAACGACCCCTAATGTAAGGTAAATTATGAAAGTAATAAATCGTTCATGTAGTTCACTAACTAAAGTTTAATTACTTCAGTGTTCGACACACATTTTGTTTGTTATTGCAGCAAAATATCCGCAGCGTTGTAAAATAAAGCTATAATAGTTCTGCAGATAAGTAATAAAACACGGGAGCGTCATTGTGAATGCCAACTTGACCTTGACTTCCGATATATCGCCAGTCCCGAATTAGCACGCAGCGCCATTTGATGGGAGCGCTCGGGTTCCTTGAACTGTTCATTTTCACGGAAATTGCGTAACGTCGGGTCACGGCAGAGTAGACATACCTATATATTATTAATATTAAGGTGAAAGCGACAGGGTAGCCCGCGATATTCAAATTTTCTTACGCTTTTTGCAATTTTCCGGTCAATGTCGGGGTATACGTTGAACAAAGTATGATTCGTGGCCGTAATACGTTTGTTTTTATAGAATTATAATAATTAAATAAAATCATCAATATTACCGTAGTTAATTGAATTCCATTAATTGTCTATTTCATGAAAACCTATTTCAATAGGAATAGGATCAAGTGCATGGCGGTGGTGGAGTGGGAATGGGCGGGTTTTATGAGTGTAGTGCAACTAAAAATAGTTGGCAACTCTAACACCGATTAACACGCCTTTTATTTCGGAAATAGCTAAAATTAGTTTACTGGTTTTCTATATCCTACTGTGTTCGCGGTAAGTTCCGTATATTACATCGAATTATCTCTCTTGGAATATCCAGAAAATAAAATGAGACACGGATCTCATTTGACAACCGATATTGGTTACTTATTTCAGTTTCGACACGAATTATTTCGAATTGGTATTCGTTGACGAGTTTTTTGATATAAATTCGAAGTATTTGATTTCGAGTCGAGTCAGTTCGAAACTTCGTTAAGAGTTTTATGAAAAATAAATTGGAGCGTATGAGTTTCGAGCTGAAAAAGAGCAAAGTATTTCATGTTCCTTAAATAAATATCCATTACCTAATAATGATACATGAAATCATCCCGTAGATAAGTACTAAAAGTGGGTCCATATTGGCTCACCTAAAGTTCTTTATCCGAAATTGTTCTTCCTAACGATTTGTAATCCGAATGATCACTCTTCCTAAAATTTTTCATCCTAAAGTTTTCATTCATACTATTTGTAGTCCTACCGACGATGTTCATAACACTCATGTTTCCGAAAATTGGAATTCATAATATCATTAGTGTAAATATATTTAAACTCCTACTGTTTTTTATCCTAACGCTTTTATTCCTAAACATAATTACCATAATAATTTCACTCATACAACTGTTTAGAATGATTAAAGGTCGTTTCACTGATTTTTGTCTTGAAATAAAATAAATGAATGAAATTCAGGTCAGAGTGTCGTCTTGGGGGCACTATGAAAAAAATACTTAGAAAAATTTCGCGACCAATTTCGAGGTAGCGCTCGCCGGCCGCTGCCGCGGCACCGCTCGCTTCGCTCGCTCGGCTCGCGCGTAGTTGGTCACAGTTCTAACCTAACCTAACCTATGGATATCATTGAATAGTATATAAGGTCCCATTAAAATAGGTGGACAAATTTTAACACAGCGTTTAGTAAGCCTAACTAAAGACATCTAAACAAAAAAAAAACACTATATATAAAGTGATTTTATTTTGACTTAAAATAATAAATTGCCGGCACTCTAGAACAAACTCATCCTATAAAAGTAGGTATTTTATTTCTTATTCTTATATTTTTTTTTGCTATTGTCCTTATTTTAGCGGTCTGAATGATTTCTAAAATTTTGTCCACCTATTTTAATGGGACCTTTTATAATACTGATTATTATGAATAAAAAGTAATATAAACAAAAAATAAGATATGACTTTGAATAATAGTGTAAAAGATGTTTATTGCTACAGACATTGTGAAGTCGAATGCTTCGGAATTAAAACATTAGAGACAGAGAAGTTAGGAATTGCGATTGTTAGGATGAAAAATGTTAGGAAGAACATTTTCGGATTTCCAATTATCGGAGTTGAAATTTTAGGTGAACTTTGGCGCACCCACTAAAAGTACTATGAACCACGGCGTATTGTCGTGGTTCCTACCACGACAGGAAAAATTGAAAGCTTCTAAAATCATTTGTTTTCGTTTTACAGACATGATTATTTAGGCAGATGACCTGCATAATATTATTAGCGAAAATAATCATCTCTGTATGATTTCCTCATAAATTTAAAATTAACACAAGGGCCGTGATTTTCTAGGAAGTGATCGCTAATTGATTTCATAAAGATCAGTGTTACGTTACAATAATATTTTTTATCGATCTCTATTAGTGATAAAAGTAATTATTATTACCTACATCTATTATGTGATAATATAAATGGTATTTAACAGCCTGATAGAGTATAATAGAGATTGTGGTAATAGTCGTAGGAGTATGTTATAAACAGATTATATGATTACTGTTGCCGTGACTTCTGGGCAAAGATAATTATTATGTACTGAGCTACTTGTTTAAGCCAGATAATCTCATATATACTCTAGCAATACGCCGTGATTCATAGTACTTTTAGTACTTATCTACGGGATGATTTCATGTATCATTATTAGGTAATGGATATTTATTTAAGGAACATGAAATACTTTGCTCTTTTTCAGCTCAAAGAGCTTTCGCGAAACTCATACGCTCCAATTTATTTTTCATAAAACTCTTAACGAAGTTTCGAACTGACTCGACTCGAAATCGAGTACTTCGAATTTATATCAAAAAACTCGTCAAAGAATACCAATTCGAAATAATTCGTGTCGAATCACGGCCCTTGTGTTAATTTTAAATTTATGAGGAAAACATACAGAGATGATTATTTTCGCTAATAATATTATGCAGGTCATCTGCCTAAATAATCATGTCTCTAAAACGAAAACAAATGATTTTAGAAGCTTTCAATTTTTCCTGTCGTGGTTCCTACCACGACAGGAAAAATTGAAAGCTTCTAAAATCATTTGTAAAAATGACACTATATACCTGCAGCGGGATTACAAAAAGTACCTACTAGTCCTACTACAGCGCAATCTAAATAAATAGAGAACTTACATCAACATTCTGAATGCTAAGAGGCACCAGACTCTACAACCTGATTTTTATATCCTTTAATACCCATATTCTTGAATAAAATATATAAATAATTTACGAGTATAAGATAATTATAATAATTAAGTACCTTAAAGGTAACAATTTGTAATTTAGTCTTCGTTAAGCAATTATCTACGTTTAAACTTCAAAATAAAAAACAGCAATCATTAAAATGATTGCATTCATTATTTTATAATAGGCAACAGATTAACAAATGCAATGATTGCATTGTTTTCAATTATTAATGGGTATGAATGTGTTTTGTGCAAAGTTGTGATTATAATTTAATGACTTTATTTTTTCTATTTTCTACCTGTGGCATAAGAACAAATTTTAATCGTTTTCTAATTAAAAACTTGACACAAATTAAATGTGATTTGAAGAATCGTGTTTGATTAATAATAATAATAATAATATTCCACAACTATCACACAACGCCATCTAGTCCCAAGCTAAGCAGAGCTTGTGTTATGGGTACTAGACAACTGATAAACATACTTATATATTTCTAAATACATACATAATTATTATAGATAAATTACACCCAGACACAGAACAAATGATCGTAATGTAAACATCAAATAATTATCTTTTCATTACTCATACTCTGAAAGTAGGTCATGACATGAATGTGGAGCGGGTTGAAAGTACTACTTTTCAGCCCTAGGGAGAATCGCTTTCTACTGCCAGCTGTGAAATTATTTGATGTAATTGGGAGCAAGCCTATTGCCACCAACTGATGTGATTAGGTGCAAGCCTATTGCCATCAATAAATGTAATTAGGAGCAAGCCTATTGGCATCAACCAATCTAATTAGGAGCAAGCCTATTGCTATCCATCGATTTAGGTAATTGGGAGCAAGCCTATTGTCAACAACCAATTTAATTAGGAGTAAGCCTATTGCCATCAACCGATGTAATTAGGAGCGCGCCTATTGCCATCAACCAATCTAATTAGGAGCAAGCCTATTGCCATCAACCGATGTAATTAGGAGCAAGCCTATTGCCATCCACCGATTTGGGTTATTGGGAGCAAGCCTATTGCCATCGACCAATGTAATTAGGAGCAAGCCTATTGCCATCAATTGATGTAATTGGGAGCAATCCTATTGCTATCAACCGATGTAATTAGGAGCAAGCCTATTGCCATCCACAGATTAGATTTAACCGATTTTAAGTGTTTCTCTTATGTTTACTTTTTATTTTTTTTTGTCAATTTGTTTTTGCTTTCTTTCGATTTAGGTAATTGGGCGCAAGCCTATTCCCATCAACTTTCCTTGTATTCGTAATGAAAAGCACAGTGTTTACCTCGGGTTAAAGACTTATTTAGTCCCTCGAACTCGGGGACTAAATAAGTTACTTTCACCCCTAAGGTAACAATGTACTATTACCTACTTAATTAATTGACGACGTAGGTTTATCAATTTTGCTGAATTATGATTATAGTATAAATACAAAAATCAGAACAGCTACTCACTTAGATAATCTCGAATGTAGAATCATCATCATCATCATCAGCCTATAATGTTCCCACTGCAGGGACTCAGGCCTCCTCTCTAGGAGAGGGATGGGCTATAATCTACCACGCGGGCCCAGTGCGGATTGGTAAATGTCACATGTCTTCGAATTTTTTTTTGGTTCTAAGACATGCCGGTTTCCTCACGATGTTTTCCTTCACCGTTTTGAGAGCAGTGGTGATGAAATAAATTACACAAAGTAATGCGCCTGACGGGGTTTGAACCCACGACTCACTGTTCGTAAGTCGGGGCCGCCACCACTGGGCCACCACTGCTCTAAATGTAGAATGATCTTTGGTAATTAAGGTTGCGTCTCATCTAACAGTACTGCCTGAATACCCAAGTTCCTATCATTTTACCTGTCCCTCAGAAATGTCATTTCTTAGAGCGAGACACAACGGGAGAGCTATCACATGCGGCAGAATAGCAACCGCTTTATGGTTGATGTTCCAGGGTAGCCCGCGAAATTCAAATTTTCTTACGTTTTTAGTACCTTTTGATGAAATACTCATTCTTGACAGTTACATGAACTTGGAGGGTTGTAATGATGATTTTGATGATTATATTTCTGTAACTGCATATGTCTTACAGCCGCGAATCATATTTTCACTAACATACAACCTAGCACTGGCCTGCAAATCGCTAAAAACGTAAGAAAATTTGAATTTCACGGGCTACCCTGGAACATCCACCTTATAGCCGATCTAGGAAAGATATACCAGTAAACTATCTATCGAAGATATACTTAAAAAGATAATTATAATCATTTTGCTGAAATCTTAGATAGTTGTGGACAAAACCTTGAAAAATCTTGCGTTCCACATATCGCTCGGTATCGCAAAAGTCCAATGTCGCAAACTTTGACCCCGCAACCCTGCTGAAAGAAATCAAGAACAAATCGTTTCTTGCCACACAATCCTTATTATAACATGAACATTCAACCCTTGCTGTATTTTCTAAATAAATAGCAGGATTACGTGAAATGAGACGTCAATGTACGTAATCGAAATTATGTCAGATGGAAAATATAAGAAAAAATGTTGTCTTTTCGATGGTCAGATGTATTCTGTAAGATGTTGTAGTCCTTACGGTTAGCAGAGTATTGTATCTATTACCTACATATTTTACAAATATCACGCCTGTGATCCCCGAAGGTTTAGGCAGAGATGTAGCTAATAGTAGGTCCCTTACATTTTGCTTGTAATTTTTTCGAGAGAAGTGTAACAAGCAATACTATATTTTTTATCGTTGCAGTCCGCAATAAAATCTTGAAATCTTTCTCTTGGGGTAAATAAAGTTAGCTTGTGTTCCGCATTGCAATGTGTTGTGCTTCGCTTTGGCTACACTAACAAAATAATAATAATAATAATATTCCACAACTATCACACAACGCCATCTAGTCCCAAGCTAAGCAGAGCTTGTGTTATGGGTACTAGACAACTGATAAACATACTTATATATTTCTAAATACATACATATTATAGATAAATTACACCCAGACACAGAACAAATGATCGTGCTCATCACACAAACATTTGTCCTGGGTGGGAATCGAACCCACGACCTCCGGCATAGCAGTTAGGGTCACTAACCACTAGACCAACAGGCCAGTCAAAATAGGTCATCAATTCGTGAAAAATTTTGTAGGTATAACTACCAGCGATATCTTAATACCTATATTTTTAGATACCGTGGCATTGATATGTGAGTATAGGTATACTCAAAAATCAAAGTCATTCATTCACATGACTGATTTTATCAAACAAACAAAACGTGTACTAATTAACTATTATTAGAAAAATTTAAGAGGTCATCAAGACAAGTAATACCTATTATAATTATATGCCACAATATGTTTACATATACGTATATACCTAGTGAAATATATAATGATGAGCATAATGTAAGGAGCGGCAATGTCATGACTATGTTATTGTTTTGATAAATATTATAACTGGAGGTCAATGTCTGTTGATAACAATAAAAGATCAACAAAAAGGTCACTTTGTCCACACTCGATGCTTGCTAAAACAGACGCACAACATATGAAATATTGAGAAAATGAATTACTGGACGGTTATTATCAATATCATCTTTTGTTTTTTTTTTGGTGGGTGGAAAATCATCAAATAACACCTCCCGCTCTTGGGCAGAGCGAAAAGTGTCAGACTTCTCTGACTAAAAACCACGCAAGTTCCTTCTTAGCCCTTTATGTCGAGGCCGCGGTATCTTTGTGACCAGCCCGTAGCCCCGAGGGGATCATCGTCATCTGCCTAGCCTTTTCCCAACAATGTCAAGGTCGGTTTCCCAGAACCAGATGCGGCAAAATTCCAGTATTTTACTTGGAGCAACTGCATATCTGACCTCGACAACCCAGTTAGTACTGGGTAAGAATGATACCCCTTGGTAAGACTGGGTTATCAGACTTTCGGGTCACTGATTACTGACCTGTCAATACTGGTTGGTGATACTTATTCTTTTATAATTTTGCCATGTTAACATCTTATTTCTTTTACTCGAAAATCACATCAAATTTGAAAAATCCAAAGCACTATCATGCTAGTAAATAACCTGTAGTATTTTTAAAATCGCTTTTCATGATTCTAGACTTGATAAATTAAGAGAATTATTTATTACCGCCAAAAGTGGGCACTGATAACTTTGTCAGTAATTCTCTTCATTACTGATTAAAGAATAATGCTAATATTAATTGCTTCTAACACCGATTTCTTAATGTTAGTTCCCACAGTTCACCCACACCCTCTTTCACTTACTACGTACAAAGGGTTATAATCATAAAATGTTACGTTATCCCAATTAATGTTGAATGTTCAGAATTACCTTCGGAACATTCAAAATGAATTATGATAGCATTGAGTTATGGGGTTATAATACCTTTTAGATGACATGTAATCATCTATATAGAAATCAATGCCAGTTTGTTCGTTTATTTATACCCTATGCACGCCTAAACTACTGAACCGAAATTGATGAAATACACAGTTGTTCTACAGAACACTAAAAAAGTGTAATTAAAAAAAAACATTGCGATTCTTTGCGATGCATGGTGCCCAATTAGTTGATATCTAAAAAGCATGTAGTAAAAATAATTTATTGTTTTTTAACCTTTAATTAACCACCTTGTTTAAATGTAATAACTCCAGTTTTAATGATTAGTGCTAATTGACACATTCACAGCCTGAATCAATTGAATTAATCTCAAATTCGGCGTTCTCTGTTCAGCTACAGCCAGCCTAAGTTCTAATGGCCTCATAACAAAGAAACATTTATCTTAATGACTCTCCGATTAGTTTAATGTCTGTTAATTTTCTGCGTGATTTATTACCAACAATAGTTTCTCTTAATTAATGTGAAAAAGGACACACACACTAACCTAAAAAAATATTTATTTAGTTCTCTGGAGTTTCCTTCAAGAGGCGACCGGTCTTTGGAGATAATACCGGGGAGTGTGGGACTCCTGGGAGTGTAATTAATTATGTATTTATAAAAAAACTGACGCGTAGGAAGTTGTAAGGGTCAATCGATTTTTCTTCAATGTACAGTCGAACTAGCTAATAAGTGTACAGCCAGCTAAGTTGTATTTACTTTTAAGATACACAAATGATACAGCGTTTGGCATCAGTCACTTAATGCGAAACACTTGATAAAACAAAATTACAATCAATATTTTCAGTGTTATAGAATTTTAAAGATCTCTACCCTGTATACTTATTAGCTTGTTCGACTGTGCCTTAATTTTGTAAACGGCCAAATAGGGCTCAGGGCAGTAAAAACAAAAAAAAAATGTTTATTTTATTCAAAAAACACGTCCGTGTCTGATCGATGAATATAGATAACGTAGATACTCAAAATGGAAATATGAAAGAAATATTGTTTTTCAGAGTTATTGTTGAGCAGATTATACGGGGACAACGTTGTAAGCAAACAACAGCCTCCTCATTTTAAAGTTCGTTAAAGAATAACCCTCCTTTTGGGCTTCGCCGCAGTCGGGTACAAAGGGATCACAGAACAAAAAATACTAGTAAGCCATAACGTTAATGGAGCCTCCTTTTAAGCAAATAACCGTGTTAGGCTAACTGCAGCTAACTTACTAATTAGTTAGTTCCCGATCCCGTTTTCAGTATAAATAATGGTGTAGTTAGTTAATTGTTACATGTTGTGTTAGGAAATCTAAAAATTTGTACTGAGTGGTCTCCATCAGTAATATCTGTATCACCAGCACCTGTGTCAATCTCGAGGTGAACACAATCATTAAATTCTACAATAACCTTTGAAGAGCTTTGAAGTGTCTTCGCGGTCTTATTATCAGATCTTGCTTGCATACTTTTGGGGGAATTTCCGAATTATACATAGAGCAGAGTTAGTACTTGTCGGGGATTCCCCGAAAAGGACAGCTGTGATAGCGATTTTTTTTCTGAATATTTTAATTCATCATTGAAGTTACGTCACTGGTGGTCCCTTAAAATGGTGACAGTCAATGGGGCCAGCCCCCGTTGCCCCTTCTTACAAGGCCACTGCATGACATGATAATAAATATATAAAATAAAGTTCTCTAGTCAATGAACCATTGTACAGCTGATTAGCTGCTATTCCAAGCCTAATAGCGTGTGATGTATCGACCTGTTTATATGCATGTGTAAGCCGAGTAAACTAGCACGTGCTAAAGGGATTTAGTGCTCGCGTAACGGATCGTAGGCCTCGGCTATCGGCACACTTACTGATATTGATGGTATGTTCCTATCGAGCTGAACAATCTGAGATTTGATCGGGAATGTCCTTAAGTCTGATATACAAGTATTATTATGTTTTTGATAAATTATTATAACATGGTGGTTTTTGCCAGTAGCTTCGTTCGTGTCTCGGAAACTATTCCATGGAAACTTAATATTAAGAAGAAAATATTGTATGTGTTCACCCAGTCATAGACTACCTTTTTGACTTTTATTGAAATTCGTTCACTCGTTAATGCTTGAATAAGTACCTAACTACCTACCTAACACAGAGACAGTCGTACCTACCACCAGTCAGAATAACGTGCGTTTCTCAATTACTTACATTAAGTAATTAATTGAAAAACGCAAAAGGGATGAATTAAAGGCATTTAAACTCTTAGGGGGATGTGAGGTGTTACGCGAATGGATAATATAAGAAATCTGAAAACATAAGAGGAAGTCTGAAAGTGACGCCGGTGACTGAAAAGAAGTATTGAAGAAGAAGACATGCTGCGCCGACTCCAAATGAATTGGGACTAAGGCAAGAGAATGATGATGATGAAGTAATTAATTTTTCAACACACTGGCTCGTAAAGTGAGCCTTATTACATCGTTCTTAGGGCCATAAAGCGAACTATAACTCACACGTGCATAATAATATTACACACTAGTGCATAATAGAATTATCACTACAAAGTTAAGTTAGTACCTTACTGCAAATTATATGCGAGTAAACAGAGCATTTTCAATTTATCCGGGTAATAGGCACCGTTTTTTTTTTAATTTTATTGGTTGAGTTGCTAATGTTGCTATGTTCTTAAAAAAGTTTCGATACAAAAAAGATCGTGTTCAATAGTAAAAATAAATTTATGTACCTAGTGCTTGCTCATTTCATGCAACTTTGAATTTAAATAGATAACTTTAACTTGTACGTTTTTAATAAATGAAACTTTCACTCAAATAATATAACTTTTGTAATATTATAAACATAACTTTTTTTAAAATAAATAAACCTCATTCTTTTAGTCTATGGTCGATCGCCATTGTTACAGTATGACCATTTGAAGTTTGAATTTCATGGTGGCGCCACTGGTCAAGAAAAATGCATCGCTACGTCAAACTTAGTACATTTATTTTAGTTCCGTGTTTTCCCGCCTGCACAGATAAGTTGGTCGAACTGTAGATGCGCGCGCATAGGAAAACCGATATTTTTTTCCCGCTATTGTGAAAAAAAATTCAGAACTCGCTATAATTGTTGAAGATGACTTTTTAGTATTATTTTCTTCACAAGTGCAGTGTTGAAAAACGTCGTATGATACACGTGTGTATTGATGATTATTAGTTCTTAGTTTTTGTTATGGTACATATACATACACACATGCACGCATACTCACACAAACACACGCACACACTTACACGCATAAACACACACACTTACACGCACATACACACACACACTTACATGCACAAGCACACTCGGACACACACGCACACGTACATGTACACCAAAAAACCGTTTATAAGTTTTTACAGTTTCTGTGTTATATACTTTATTTTTGTTTTCCTTCTTTTAGTTTTAGTTTGCACCTAAGAGGTACACAATTCCGGTGCTTAGTAAAAATTAACTTACTAAAAAATTAACTTACTACATTACTGCATAATTAATTAATTAACTTACTGCATTATATACCTACTACTTTGATCTATTGCAGATATCATAACTACATATTATGTGTTTTGAATTTCAACTTTACTCCTGTACTCATTGTATAAATTTTTTAGCCTGTTGTCAACTTATGTACTTACTAACTAGGCACAATTTACATCCTTACATAGTATAAAACAAAGTCGCTATTTTTGTCTGTTTGTTTGTCTGTATGCTTAAATCTTTAAAACTACGCAACGGATTTTGATGCGGTTTTTTTTAATAGATAGAGTGATTAAAGAGGAAGGTTTTAGTATATAATTTGAACGACATCCACGCGGGTGAAGCCGCGGGCATCAGCTAGTTAAATTATATAAAGAGGGTGGGCGCTGATACCCATGGCATAATGACAAGATATTAAGTTATCTTAGCTTGGGTTTTGGCAGCAACTGTACATACAACTAAACTTACCTTAAGGCTCATTTGGATTGTAAACTATATTTCTGATTTGAAGGTGCAAATAAACTATTTTTATTTTTATTATTTTTTTTATTACCGTCCTCGCACCTGACGGCTCGGATCTCAATGGGGCGCCTCGGCGGTAATCACCAACATTACACACTTGTACCATAATGTACTATTACAGAACAATTGTGATTCGACTATTAACGACTACGAACGTAAACATAATAAAAATCAAAATCAAAACATTTATTTCAAGTAAGAAGAGGCTACTGTCTTAGTCACAAGGCATAATAACTGTGAAAGTACTCCAAAGCGTAGATCTTTTTAGATAAGAGGAAGATATTCAGCATTCCGTCGCATTCAGTCGCAATAGGCAAAGACCTATTTCATTTATCAGCGGTTGGTTTAATTAGCTTAATCTATTGTTCTGTTATGTATGTCTGTCAAATGCAACCTGACTCATCGCGCATCGTTTAAAACATACGAACAGTGAAGGTAATGCTCGATAAGAACACGAGCTCTACAAATGTGTATACACATTATACTTTATGTACCTATTATAATTAAGAACCAAATTAAGTACCTACCAGCCACACAAGTGTGCAGCATTTTGATTAATTGCAGTCGTAATAAAGCATCCCGTTTAATTGGTCATATAACTTGACGACTTAATTATAAATGAATGTAAGGCTTGATTATTTACGGTAGAAAATCTGATTCGGAAACCCACCAGGGCTTCATGAAATGATCAGAGTTCGTTTCAAACTACAAATTGGCTCTAAATGAGAAACGTTTAGATTTACTTTGAGGACGAGGATGTTTGTAATGTTGTTTACAACAAACATTGTTATGTCAAGGGAATTTTCGTCTAGTAACTAGAAGTTAGTCTGAAACTCAGAGGCAGAGGACTGAGTCGCATCGCCGCCGACGCGACGGTAGGTACAAATGAAATTCATGGTGCTGTGTCGGGCCTGTAGCTACTATCACGGACCGCCTTCACTTTTTAAACGACTTTAAAAAAAGACAAAAAAAAGTCTAAAATAACTTAACTTTCGGAAATCGATGACTTGTTCGTGTCATTGACATTTTGGCACCGACTTCAGAAAGTAAAGTGAAAACTTCTTTAGCGGCGCTGAGCACTTTTTTTGTATGGGTAAAAACTTTCAAACTCGCGTCAGGGTCACGTGATGCTGATCGAAAAAGCGTAAGATTTTTCGATCAGCATCACGTGACCCTGACGCGAGTTTGAAAGTTAATATTGAAGTTTTCACTTCTGCCGGCACTCCCGGAGTGCTACCTTTTTTTTTTGTGTCATTTGTTGTCTTGTCGTAGTGCATAAACGTGACACGAGGAAAGTTAACAATGAATGCCGCATCTGGATGAGGCTCCCGAGATGTTTCTTTGCTCCATGGGAGAAGAAGATTTTCGTTTGGTATTATATTTTTTCAGCCAATTTCTTTTCAATTTGCCTGAGATTAATACGCGTGTGCACGTGAGGTGACATTATCAATAATCGTGTTTATACTTACTGTGGATAAAAATAAGCCTATGATATAACAGTAATAAGTCATTGTAATGATCGACTACGTAATATAATTCGTATATAATCTATGCAATAACGATTAGTGGGCGTACACACACGATATTGTACTATCTGGGTGGCAATCGGCCAACTTTGTGACTGGACTCTGTTATCAGCATCCTATATTTAATGTTTGGAATATAGTGTTTATTGATAAAATGTTCTTGAATTTCGTGTTTAAAATCACATCGCTACTGAATGTTTTTAGTGACTATGCATTTTTCAGTTGCATATTTATAACATATACCATATTTATGTTTGTAGCGAATGATTTATTTGGTTGTTGTCAAACAAACGAGTCACTCATTGGACAACATGAAAATAGCCATAGAATACTTTGGTGCCTAGGTTATGAATAATAAATACTATGTTTATTGTCAGAACCCAAACGTTACAGAGAACAGAAATTATTTAATCGAATGCACTGGGCACGAAATAGGCATACAATAACTGTGTAAAAATGAATTAATAAATATTATTTAGATAAACCTAGGCAAAGTTTTGACTTTCTGACGGACATAGATCCTGACTACTTAAGATCTAAACTGAACGTGTACTAGGAATTGCGTGATAAAGAGATGAAACACGGCAGTGGCTGTCTTTGTCCAGAAATGATCATAAATGTCTAGATCTCCTTAGATAAAAGATGGGTTCATTTAGGTCTCCTGATAACTCAAATTATCTGCCATCCGACAGGAAGTGCCGTCAACGTGAGACACGTAATTCTATTCCCTTTGTCACGCGAAACTCATTCACGAGAACGGCTTTTATCACACGCTGGGATGCCCGTTACCTGTAGAATATCTACGAAGTAGGTACCTTTGTAAATAACAAATATTACAATGCTCTACCAACAATTACCCACTCTGAACCGTAGATAAATAGAGCTTAGGCAAGAAGCGTCTATTTATTGCTGAAACTCAAACACGTCAAATTTAATACCCCTTGATAAGTACAACATGTACAAATATAGCTTTTGTACACACATGAAAATGAGCTAAATTGTTTACTGCTCCAAATATGAGCCAGAATGACGAGATATTTGAGATAGTATGCGTCTATGTGCCACCACACTGCATTGTGCCGTATTCTAAATTTGCCGCAAAATGAAATATCTCTTAGGATTATTTTTACATTTGCCTGCAACGCGGCGACGATAAAATCTTACGATATATTCTGAATGCATGCAGATATCTGTTGCTGAGGACAATTCGAAAATGTATGATTCAGGAATTCAAGAAGGTTACCCACGTACAAATGTAACGGAAAATAATTAATTAAGATGGAATTCACGCGTATAACAGCAGTGAATTTAAAGAGACAGTAACCATTCTAAGCTTCGCAATTGAGATAACGATATATCACCCCCCCCTTGCAGTCTAGAACAGCGGAGGAGCACTAGAGTTAATGAATGAGGCACATTCATCGCCACGGTCTGAATATTTATTTGCCGAGGGATGAACTGTGAAGTAGGTGTCGGGACTATAAATATGAGCGGTGACACGTCACGCAGAAATAAATCCTGGGTCGGGAAACTCGGGAAATAAAGGACGTGACAAACGGATCTGTCGTGAGTCCTGTGATCTCGTGTGGGCTGTGGGCGTTGGCTTTAATGTTTATTTCGGAAAATATGATGTCTGCTCCGAACATTTTAATTTGGCCAGGAGGGATTTCATGTTATACTTGTACGTTTATTTATCGTCCTGAACTGACGTACTTTGAGTGAGCTCGTGGCTTAATAATACCAGCCGCTCCGGTTCATCTTTAGGTAAAACCACGCTTGCCCGGGTAGGTCCGTGGATGGGTAACCGCCAATTACGTACCGAGTTTCCTCCGTGCTTTGGGAAGCACTTTAACCCCGGCTATTCTTTGTAGATCTTCGTCGTTAGTCAGTGTTTAGTCGTTACCGGTAGTCAGTTTGACAACATTCTTACCAATGGGTATCCAATACTAACTGGGTTGTAGAAGTCAGATAGCCATTCATCATTCATCATTTCAGCCAAAAGACGTCCACTGTTGGACATAGGCCTCGCTTCATGTAAAATACTGGTATTCCGCTACACCAGGTTAGACTGGAAGGCGACCCCAACATCGTTAGGAAAATGCTAGGCGATAAATGACGTACTTTGAGTACTCAAGCACTTAAATTTTTACATTTCAGTATGTGTTTTACAATGTAGATAAGAGCTGTCTCCATGTAATCAAGCGCATCGAATTATATCGCACTCATAATTGTTTGCTGAGAAATCACAGAAGCTGTTATCAATGTTTTGTAAACACTAGATACTGTTAAGTAGTGCTAAATTTAGTCATAATAATAAACTTTATCTATATAAAACTTTGCTTTTGCTTAATATTAAGCATAGTTCACACGTCATGTTTTATATTTGTCAATTTTTATGTGTCAAGCTTACATCAGTCTTTATTATATTTAGAAACAGTTTAATTGTTTTTTTAATTAACTGCACATAACTATAACATGATCGTTAGTTCCTAACCTTTTCCTAATTATGATGAGGTCAGCTTCTACTCAATCTGAATGCCACTGAAAACCGGTATTTTACTTGGCGACTGCCTGTCTGACATTCACACAGCCCAGGGCCCCGAGTCTGCTATTCAATAGTGTCAGAATGGTCTATCATTGATCTCATAATTGTTGATTTTGACAAGTGGACGACAAGCCAAAAAGTATCTTATGTCGCCAGACGTAAGTTACTTTTTGGCTTGTCATCAATCAACAATTATGAGATCAATGATAGACCATTCTGACACTATTGAATAGCAGACTCGGGGCCCAGATACTAAGTACGGTACCTAATACAACAATACCTTTAGTTACTTATGTATTACGTAAATACTACAATAGTTTGAGATTCTATTCTATTTTGATATGACCTATCTACATAAATGCCGTATTTTTAGCCGAAGCTAACAATTTCTCAGTATAAATGGAGTCAGGTGTCAACCTGTCAACGGAAACTTTAGGTACACGTTCGATGAAATTCGAATATAACTATTAAATCTATACCTAGCTCTAGTTGTTAGTGACTCGACCTAGTGTAAATGTGGTCCTGTTCCATAAACAATGGGGCACTTAATATCGTGCCCTGCGTGTCCTGTTGTTTGTTCACTACAGGAACTGGTGGACGCTACTAAAAGCGACAAACTAGTGGTCAGTTCTCGGCTAACACAATTAAGATTGCCATCGACACGCTAAGGAGAAACTACGACTCCTCTTGAAATCAGAGTTTGGACCATAAACTCCAAGTGGGATATATTCAGGGTAATTGAAATATCATGATCGGCATTTTCCCCGATTAATTAAGTGGGTACTTGTGAGTGTGACAAGCTCAAGGATCACCCTGACCTGAGAGTCCTGAGTCATCCTAATGAGAATATTGAAGTTACATTATAAAAGCCACAAAGGCTAAAAGTTAGGAAAATTTATTCGTGTATACAATATTACCATCTACTAAACGCATCTACATAACTTAACATCACGCCTTCCTATTACCACCAAAAGTGGCCACTTTTATCTTTAATCAGTAATTCAATTATTATTATTTATTTATTTTTAAACGTTGCCCCACACTAGAAATTTCTCCTGTATCGTGGGTGCGTTCACAAACATTTAAACTCACATACACAAATACCCAGACCCGAAACAACTATTTGTAGGCCATTCAAATATTTGTTCCGTGCGGGGATCGAACCCGCGACACGCAGCGAAGCAGTCCAATCGCTTAGCCACTGCGCCAACCGTGCCGTCAATTTATCAAGTCTAGAATCATGAAAAGTGATTTTTAATAGCATGATACTGTTTTGGATTCCTGAAATCAATCCGAAGACCTAATGCTTAGCAGTCGCGTTTGAGTCCACACGACTAACGAGTAAATTATGTACCGACCACGCTGTATTCAATGTATGATACCCTTTGTACTACAACAACAGACTAAAGCTATTTATTTATTATTCAGTAGACTTTTACTTAAAACGTCACGAGTCTGCTGAAGTGCGTAGGTAGATGATAGTAACTATCTAAACATTAATTTAGTAAGTACATTATATAATAGAATATTTTAGTAAGGCTTAGGTTTAAATCACGGCCTTCAGGAAGATTAAATCGTTTTACAGTTAATGGTTTTATAATAGCGTTAATAGCACAAAAGGAAACCTCGCCTTTCCATCTTAAATGATTATAAAGGTGCATTGCCCCGTCAGTGTTGCTAGCGAAAACATAATGCGGCAGAACTATTGACATGCCTCGCCAGGCCTCGCCTTTACTAACGTAAAAACAGATAGGGGAACACTTTCTCTTTGTTTAGACAAAAGCCGAATTGACCCAGATTCTTTCAATAATCTGGAGTATATTTGATTTCAGGACTGTATAACACTGAAAACGGAACCTCCAAAACTGACTTTACTCACATGCAGAAAGATTCAACATTGATTGAAGACGCAATAAATTGATTGACTATGAGCCATCCAGACAGAGCCACAGAGCTCTGTCCAATGTTTATCAAAGGACAAGGGTCCCCCGATAAACAAGACAGGACTTTCTCTATTATCGGCTACAATTCCATTAAATATGATAGTGAGGTCGACGATCTGGTTATGACCGCAAAGACTATATTACGGAGATTGAAATTGAAACTCGGAAAACTACGTAATAGCGCATTTTCAACGTAGAGAAAATTGACAATCTTTTCAGTCGTCCGGCGCCCTGAAGTAAGCTATCATAATACGGCGCATAAAGCTATCAATATTGGACATGAAGTTTCAGAAAAAAACTGGCCCGTATGAAGAAAGAAAGAAATAAAAACAAAGCAAATAATGCCAAAAGGGCCGTAGCGCATCTTAACGCCAGATGGCAACATAGGGTGTACCACCTCCCGTCGGGGCCGCGGATTTTTGTACTAGATGACGTGGCCTCGGCGCAAGGGCAAAGAAGGAACATGGGTTCGGTTTTTAGTCAGTAGAAGTCTGACACTCCCCTTCGCTCTGCCCAAGAGCGGGGGGGGGGGGGGGGTCATTTGATGATTTTCCAACCACCAAAAAAAAAAAAAAGGGTGTACCACCTGACGTTGATTTTCAACTGCACGCCACAAGTGCCGTAAGTTCAAAAACAATTTAATGTAGATATGGGTGGCAAATCGGGCTCCCCACAAAGCTCAACTTCCCAGCAGCTCTATGAGGTACCACAACAGACTTGTGAACCGTATTTAGGTACTACAATAAAGAAGGCAAGCAAATACTCACTGACAATGTGGATCATGAAGGAGGCGAAGACGACCATCCACCCCCACCCCCCATCGGGGGGCGGCGGCGGGCTGTCCGTGCTGACCCGCGACGGCTCATGCGCCTGCGCACCATTGCCGTTCTTCTCACTCTTCTGCACCACGCCGTGAGACATCTTCACTAAGCTTTCTAACTCGCACGGCGGCACTACGCTAATTTGTTCAACAACAAACTTGTTTCTGGTTTGCTGGCACTAAGGCTTCTCTTGATATGAACTTTTAAAAATCCCTAATTATAACTTCTCTTTTAAAACCTGTATCGTTATTAAAAATATGTTGTACGTTATTTTAATATATTGTCGCTAGGATATGTTATTGATTTTATTATGTAATTTAATGGTTATTTGATTTAGATATAGGTACTATTAAGTTACAAATATAATTCCTTAATAAAAGATTTGTTTAAAAGAGCAGGGAAGCGATTGAGGAAGAGATGATTGAAATAATTATAAGTATTAAATCCTATGTATGGTCATAGACCATTCTTCCACAATTATCTGCGGTTTAAGACTTCTGTGTCAAATATCGCTGTGTTCCAGGATACGCAAAACATCTTCTTTTATTTTCCAATTTCTTATCTGAAACAAAATAAAAAACGTTAATTACCTGATAAGTGTTATCAGAGTATTATGGTGGATAGAAGATGCTACACAGTTTAAAAATTTTATAAAGACAGTAAGTATAAAATCTCAGTCGAGTTCTGACGCAGGGATCCTAAAATAAAAATTTCATCAGAGAGCTTTAATAACGGTGTAGATCACCTTTTTATCCTTACTTGGATACCCTTGTAAAACATATAAAATTGAGTGCAATTTTTGCAATAACTTTACCATTAACAAAGAACTTGTTTTTTTGAAGCCAGATTTCGGTAATGATCTTGATCCTAATAAACGGTAAGGGTATTTTATGATGACAAGTATTTGTGATTTGATATTCTGGCGGCATCCATTATACAATTGACGTCATTCCTCTAAAGATCACGATCGAAAGGTTCGTCTGGCGCCAGCGAGATTTACTTTGAAACAGAACTGCTTATCACTAGTACAGTCACGACCAATAATATGTGTACTCTTGCAAACTTCAAACGCGATTTTTCGTGAAATAACGATTACAACTTTGAGGTATGACCTACTTCTTGATTATATGGGTTCCAAAATATTAGTTTCGTTACGTAACATAAAAATTTAATAAATACTGTAGGTGAAAATTGCTTCCAAACGTTGCTAAGTGATGCTGCTGACTGTACGTCTCAAGATAGTAATGTATTCATGACAAATATTTCAGTTCTTGGAACAGATAGGCAATATAAATAATGTGCTTCATGCGTCGTCCTTCGCGGGTATTTTGTACATATGGGATATTTTTATGAAAATCATATATTATTTGGGAAAACTGTCTAGTTGTAATGGTACCGCAATGTCTGTCTATTGATCAGTAGCCAAGTTCAAGCGACTAGAAATTGTTACAACGATTTTTATTTAAATGTTTCTTTGGTCAAAGAATCTGGCAGCATTGCCATTCATTATACGCACTATTCTTCTTTTCTGATAGCAGTTTGGCTATAGATAATTATGAAAATATGAAAAATAAAAACAGTACTCAATTGTTTTTTTCACTAGCTGGTGCTGACTTTGCTTTGATGCCTACAGAGTTCAGGGTGACTGCGATTTCTAGCTGGCAATTATCTGTTATAATTAGGATCTCATTTTTAGGCTTTTAGCAATTATGTCGGGTTTTTCTTGTAATTATTTAACGATACGACATGACAAACAAAGCTGTTATCAGTTTAATGTTTGTGTCAATTTGTTAAACCTCTGTCAATATTTTGGGGAAAAACTTTTTAACAAAAAATAAAACCGACTTAAAAAAAAAAAGCACAAAAAAGTGAAAAATAAACTTTAGAAGAAAAATCAGTTAATAAATTTATTTTTTGTTAAAAAGTTTTTATTTTTCACTTTTTAGTGGTTCACATGTTCATGGGTCAATGTGGACAATGTAGTTTTTTTTTTAATTTTGTTGATTTTTCAAAAACCGCTTGTCCGATTTCGATAAAAAAAATATGGGACCATTTCGGAAGTATACCCTTTCCAACAAAAAAAGAGTTTTTCAAATCGGTTAGCAAGTGACGGAGTTATGCCCGAACAAACATAAAAAATAAAATAAACATCTGAATTGAGAACCTCCTTCTTTTTTTAGAAGTCGGTTAAAAATATGACAGTAAAAGTAAGTCATCATCATATTATGCCTTCCCAGCATTTTATCCAACTATGTTGGAGGCGTCTTCCGTCTTCTTCTTCTTTATCGTGTGGTTAGTGCGTAGCCTGGTCAGAGTTTTCATGTCGCCCATGTGCCTCTGCATGCCGAGAAATATTGCTCAGGCAGGCCTGCTGGTTTCCTCACTATGTTTTCCTTCACCGTAGCAACCATACGCTGATGAGAGGTTCGAACTCGAGACCTATGACTTCGCAGTCTGATGGTCACACCACTAGACTTAGGCCCGGTATCCACCAAAGCGGAGATGTGCCAAGCGGAGAGGAGATGTGCCAAATTCGACCAATCACAGTTACATCTGGTCTTTCGCCCTTCCTGTGATTGGTCGAATTTGGCAATCTCCTCTCCGCTTGGCACATCTCCGCTTTGGTGGATACCGGGCCTATCACTGCTTATATCCATGTGTTCCATGAATCCATGAGTCTTCCATTCTTACCCGACAATAAAAGTAAATGAATAATAAAATTTGCGAGTAATTACGTATGCTAACATTACTTGATCAGAGATATCCCTGAGGTTACGACATTTTCTTACACGAACGTGACTTTGTAATGTTATATCTAATCAACCTGATTTGAGAAAGATAAAAGTAAAGTACATTGATTTTACATAAGATAAAGCTCTAAAAATATAACGAAATTAGCATGGAGTGATAAAACAATGTTTAATTGTTTGGTCAGATTAAGCCTATAATATTTAATTTCAGTAATTAAATTTGGTTGTTGATTTTATATCTTAATCTCCTTTTATTTGTAAACGATTACGGTAAATTAACAAAGCCTATTTCTATCATGTTACATCATTTGGCGGATATACCAATTTGTTTTAGTTCAATAATAAATGAGGTCTCAGTAATAAAGTAGACACGAATAAAGGACCACAAGCATGAAATTTGGCGTGTTCCAACAAAGTTGAAATTGTTTTGGAAACGGTGAAGTCAATAAAAAGAATATTATGGGGAATGGGAAAAGAGGTACCTGCCTAACGACGACGAGTGGTAGGCAGGGATATGAAGAAAGTTGGGCAATTCCTCAATACTTCACAAATATTTGTACCTTATGGGGAAAACATGCGTAAACGAACGTATCTACGAGAATATGGATATATTTATATATATATATATATATATGTTCATTCGATCGATGATATCGCACCTTGTCGATGAAGTGATTTGTTGATAAGATAACCCTGATATGATTTCGGGTTGATTTACCGCTCTGTCAAATATTTCACTGTTAGCATGTTAGGTACATTTGATTAATTTGATATGTTCAGGGTCGAATGAGATTATATGCCTACAGGGCCATGTTTAAATCATATGATTGCTTTCAGTACAGTGGGCGTGATTTTCAATAATGTAACTACTATCTTAATGACATGACATGTTATCAAAAGATATTAAAATAAGCCGATGCGGTGAAGGGCTCTAGCCATGGTATTTTTTTTTTGTATATTGGTGGAGAAAGATAATTTAAAAGGGCTTCAAATATATTGCTTATAATTATCTAGTATGTAAGGATACACACCACAGTTTAACTAACGATAGAATAACGTCTCTGAATAATATCATAAGTTCATAAATTGATTGTGTGTCATTACCGTGGTCATTACCAATCAATCAATTGTTATCCTACCGTACTTTTTTTTTTTCGGTGTTTGGAAAATCATCCCCCGCTCTTGGGCAGAGCGAAGGGGAGTGTCAGACTTCTACTGACTAAAAACCGAACCCATGTTCCTTCTTTGCCCTTGTGCCGAGGCCACGTCATCTCGTACTAAAATCCGCGGCATAACCAAATACGTCACAATTATTCAGTAAACTAGTTTGTGCCTACACTCATCTAGGATAATGAATTTCATTTGTCTCTGTACGATGCGATGTTGTTTCCAATTTCTAGGCAAAATATGTTCCTGCCAACAATGTGATAGTAATTCTATGAAACCTTTGACGTCACTCATCGGTGGGGAACTGGGGACCAAATACAGATACCCTATATTTGTAGATAACAGATATTGCACAAATATCAATCACAAAGATATGGCTGTTTATGAACTAGCGGTTCTGGGTAATCATCAAAGGTACCTTCAAGTGTATTAGCATGTTTTGATGGTAAATAAGCCTGAATTCCGCCATTAAGCACACTTATACGTCTTATTTTTACTAGCTGATTCCGGTTTGAGGGGATGCTGTTATTACGGTGTTTTTTTCAGTATACGTCACAATAATGGATCTTCAGAGAAAAGAATTAAGAATTTCTCAGTAGCAGCCAATGATCTTCGCAGGCTGGCTGGTAGCAACTGGATGAGAGTTGCCGAGAATCGTGTAAAGTGGCGTGCCATTAAAGAGGCACATGTCCAGCAGTGGATTGCTGTAGGCTGATAATGATGGTGATGATGGCAATAGGCTCGCCCCCTATTTCGTTAAACGTAAACATAACTGATGGCCAAATGTCAGTGTACTATTAAGTACACCTCTGCCCAAGTCATCGCGGATTTCAGGCGTGATGTAATGTTCATTGAAGAGAATCCTGAACGGATTAAGATGAGGAAAAGCTGATCTCGTTCACTGTTTACAACGACGATTTAATCATAGTGGATGAGTATGTACACGTGGTCCTATGATGAGTTACTAGTGAGCACATGTCTTAAAATAAATACATCTATCAATGTGTAACTTATGTTAGAGATACGACTGTCTAGATAGTAAGCCCTTTATTCATAAAAACGTCGTCGTCTGTAAATCATCGATAAAGTATTATCGATAAATCTGTCACTGACATGTCGATAACATGAGACTCGTAAATTATTACTTATTGCGTGACTAGGGTTTGTCCATAGCTTTGCTTCTTGGAGTTCGTGAATTATCTTGCAGAAGTATTCTTCTGCAATCTCCCCACTTAGGTCAAGATAAGATCACTGTGGCAAACATCGAAATTTGTTTTAGCCAACAAGTAAATTTAAACTCAAAGCACAATCTTACATTTACAGGGACTTTTTAGTTGTCAAAAACGGAAAGATGAACCACATTGCAGCCACAAGGCATAAAACTGTGAAAGGACTGTACCTAGTTAATTACAGAGCGTAGATCTCCTTGGAGAAGAATGAGAAAAAAACTTTATGGATACTTTCATAAATCAATTGTTGCAAAACCATACATTTCTACTTACACATTTTTATTTTATATTTATATGAATTATCTTATAGCTAAGCCTATACTGTCTGGAACCTGAGCATAGGCCTCACTCCATTTCTTCAACCGATTCGCAAATCAGTCACTCTTTGCCAATTCATAACTTCCCAAGGAAAACTTTCAAGTGGCGCCATTTCAGTTGGTATAGAGTGGGCGTGAATAATAATGCCAGCCAGTTATATTGTTTTACAGTTCAAAGTAAGTATTATTTGAATCCAGAGAAGAAATGAATCTTATCACTGTACACTCGGCGTCCAATCAAATTATACAAAACGAATTCATGCGAATCTCTAATGCGATTTCCCATACAATGGTACGGGAAATCTATGAAAAGCCAGACTGACTTTAGGCTATATTTCAGGCTATATTTCATACGAAAATTTCTTGCAACTCATTCGTTTTTTGTGTGAATCCTGCCGTGTACGTACTTGTTATTGTTGCAAATGGTAGCCATATTAGAAATAGGGAAATACATAGTAACTATTGGGAATTTCACTTTAATACAGGATGTCAAATTTCCACTTTATGTGTTGAATTAACCAAAACAAGCTAGCATTTAATAAAAATCAATAGCGTATGTACAAATAAATTGTAAGTTTAACAACCTCATCATTTCAGCCAAAAGACGTCCACTGCTGGACATAGGCCTCCCCCAGGCGTCGCCACATTGACCGGTCCCGTGCGTCTCTCATCCAGCGGGTTCCTGCAACCTTGACCAGGTCATCGGTCCACCTAGTGGGAGGCCTTCCAACGCAACGTCTTCCGGTTCGCGGTCGCCATTCCAGAACTTTTCGGCCCCATCGGCCATCCGTTCTGCGAGCAATGTGCCCTGCCCATTGCCACTTAAGTCTGGCGATTCTTCGGGCTACGTCGGTAACCTTGGTTCTCATGCGGATGTCCTCATTTCTGATTCGATCACGCAAGAAAACTCCGAGCATAGCCCTCTCCATTGCCCTTTGGGTGACTTTGAGCTTTCTGATGAGGCCCATTGTGAGCGACCACGTTTCGGTCCCGTATGTAATCACTGGCAACACACCTGATATTATTATAATAATGAATGCAATAGTTTCTCAGAAGTAAGATCACAACAATAATTAATTACACATCAAGTCACGCGTGTTACGTGGCAGCGTGGAATTAACCACACCTTAAAGGTTTCTGCTAACACGCGCCTATACCTACTAAGTAATCGGTTACAACCATCAATGTTAACTGGGCTATTACTTACTGCTGAATGGTCAGGTATAGCATCTTGTAGGCTTTGATTTCAGTAATTGGTTTTACTGATGCAAGTATTTCAGGTAGACGATATTCTACGGGTATCTATATCCCAATGCGCAACCCGAGGCATATATCGTTATAACTATAATAGGGTGTTACGACGAAGTAAAACAGATGTCAAGAAATTTGAATCGAATTTGGAGCGAAGTCGCGATGAAAAGCTTGTAGCAACGTATCCGATAAATCATGAATAAATTATTCTAATAGCCTTCAAGTGTGTTCGGAACTGTCATGTTTATTATAAGCTGAAAGTTCCAATGTAAGACCAAGTAGAGATGACGCACATGACGATATTCTTGCCAGTGGCGCAGTCCCGTTATCGCTGACAGATAAAAGGTCGGTTACGTTCCCTGTTATACCCCGAACCGTCATTGTTACATCACTATTATTATTTATCGATAGTATGTTGCGTATTCTAAACTCTAATCGCTTGGCCACGACCTGGAACGTTGCCACAGAAACTATGGAGAAAACCCCAATGAAAGAAATTTCTTCGAGTCTCGAGTCAATTTTTTTTTGTTTTTTGTGGAATTCATCAAATAACCCCTCCCGCTCTTGGGCGACACCTCACACGTATAGGTTTGATTTTTTTTTTAAGTTTCAGTTATATTTTTTGGAGGGTGCGAAATCATCAAATGATTCGACCCGCTCTGGGCGGAGCGGAAGGGAGTTTCAGACTTCTACTGACTAAAAACCACCCACGTTCCTTCTTTGCCCTCTCGAACAGCCGCAGCCCCAACTCCCGTTGGGGCTGCGGCTGTTGTACCCGAGACACTGCGACGCAACTTGCGCCCCGACGGAAGATACCCGAACGAAAGAAGACATAGAGACACGCGCGTGTTGACGACTGAGGTCGTGTACGTACCTACGACGTAATACGGTTATGTAAACATCAATATTGTTATTTCTTGTGTAATAACGAATAAGGGGTTGTCTGCAGTAGATTTTTCCAGAACAGCAATGTCCGGTTCGGAATTAGGGTCTGTCACATCCATCATAGCAGTGAATGATCATGGCGAAAATATTGAAATTGAAATTGAGTTCGCAGGTGTACGAGCCGAGCAATATTAATTGGTCACACACAGGTGGTTGGCTGTCCCTTTAATTATTTTTCCAGTTACACTTTTTCGATTTTATTTTGGTTATCTCAGGGTATCCTATTACCCCGTCGTAAATGGGTTGAGGAAGCCGACTCTAACATAGTTGGCAAAAGGTTCTGCAGATGATGATGATTACTTTAGCTATCTGTTTTAACTTAGTTCTTTCTCGATGTTTTCTTTATGTTAGGTAAGGTTTAACAACTTCTAGTTGTATGCTTCGATAAGAAGGGTTCCTTGCCTAGCAGATGACCCTACAGTTTATTATCTTAACCTAATGTGCAACTATGTAATGTAATTGTAGCGTATCTATGAGTGCAGATATTCGAGTACCGTATCAGTGTCAGTGACTTATCTCCGAGTCTCAAGAGTCAACCGGGACAAAAAGGTGACTCAATTAATGTCCGGCACTGTTCGTGTCCATATTTAATGCTACACATATTACATATTTATGTGGCTAACTTTAAAGTGGGTTACAGTATAAACCGTCATAGGGTAAGCCAATTAAAGTTATGTCAGCAAGCGAAGCTACCAAGGTTTATAACTTGTTATTCCCCATAATCTGTACTTCTTCATTCTGTTTTCTTTATTTTGGAAATCATGACACTAATTGCTAGTCTTTGTGAGTGTGAACTTCTTACTATTCTCGTGCCGAATTATATCACAAAAAACATAACAAATTGGGTTATTTTTTGTCAAAACATTATCTTTATCGCAATTTTTTTAGTTCGTTTATCTTTTAATTGAGTCCAATATGTAATGATACTCAGGCGTATCGTGTATGAGATATTTGTAGGTGACCCCAAATTAGTTATGGAAGGTTAGGTTGGTAGATGATAAACCTTCTTTGTATAGACACCAGCTGCAATCAACCTTGAACCTAACGCTCTGGTGATAAAGTTCGAAATCTATTGAAAGAAATTTGATAGATTATAGGAGTTTCATGTTCTAGCGTCTGTAGTTCTGTACTTATATATCGGAGAAGCTTACGTACAGATCAAACCAATTATTTAAGTTATTTTCGAGCATGTTTGATCCCGAGTAAAGCCGTTTATTCTTTTTTTACCGATAAAGTCGAAATGTTGTTGTTTTTGTAAAAGAGATGCAGATTACAAAGGTTTATCTTGTTACGTGAGATTTAGTGTTCAACAAAGAAAGAAGAATAGGTATAATTTGACACTCTGGACACAATGTATTGTTAGCTACACTATTTACAACTTTACGGCTTCGAGAAAAAAAAGGCTTTATTAAAACTTTAATACGTACAAGATAGAGACATTTGCATGAAAGGAAAAACATGTTATCTATATCTATACTTATAATAAATCTGTAGAGAGGTCAATTCTGTACATGATATATATTTTCAAAATAACTATCAGGGGGTAATTAGTGATCGATACTGATGCCAAAAATGCAATCAGTAAAATTTTTGTCTGTCTGTCTGTCTGTCTGTCTGTCTGTCTGTCTGTCTGTCTGTATGTTCCTTATAGAAACAAAAACTACTCGACGGATTTTAACGAAACTTGGTACAATTATTCTTCATACTCCTGGGGAGATTATAGTATACTTTTCATCACGCTACAATCAATAGGAGCAGAGCAGTGAAGGGAAATATTGGGAAAACGGGAGAAGTTGCTCCATTTTTTAAGCTTCCGTCGCGTGTGCAGCCTTAATGGTTAAAGCTGCATAGAAATCATTTATGACGGAAATGTTTTACATAAAATTATCTAAAAAATATCCCATAACAGCATATGTCTATCTTTTATGGTTGACTCACAATAACACGTGTAACTCCCGATAGCTTAGCAGTTCGGAGCTTTCTGATTATATTTGTTTACTCTTACGTTTATAATACTCTCACTCATCCCTAATTAAAAGAAATTAATATTATTACCTATTCAATAAAAAAATAATCATAGTAATCGGTATAGAAACACCAAACTTATACATGAAAACGCTAAAAAGCCGTCGCGCGTGAATACTGAATCATGCCATAAGGATTATTTTTGTGTAACGGTTGCCGCGCAGCCGCGCTCGACACGGGTCGTGGTTGTTGATGCGTTCAGAGCGTTCGACCTTATTGACGGACAATAATTGATTTTAACAAACAATGCTTATCAGCGCGACTTTTAGTCTTTATTATTTGAATTTCTTTTGTTGTTATTTTCTAAAATAGGTATTAGTTGTTTTGGTAGTGTTTAAATATTCGTTCAAATTACAAATTATTAATAGTTTGCATTTTAATTCCTTTTAGGTGAAGGTAGTAGAAGTAGAAGTAGTACGCATAGTTTTTTAGATACCGATAGGTAAGTTTTGGCTAATTTATGTTCAATTTTAGTTTTGTACTAAGTAGGTAAAAGCGTAGATACTTTTATTAATTATAGTAGTTATAGGTATTTATTTGTAAGTAGGTATAGGCAGATGGTATTGCACAGGCGTTTCAGCTTTATTTTCATTTCTTTTTTTGTTGTAAGTTGTACATATTTCTGGGTATAATTCTATTAGAATATTTTAGTTTAAATTGGCACTTAGATTTTAAGTGTAAGGTAGCTATAGTTAGGACCTCTATCGTAGGTTATTTTGTTACCTAGGTAACTGACAGCCTTTCCGTTACCGTCGATTAAAAATAAAATACCCAATGCCACCTAAAAAACACCACTGAACCGTGAGAAAGGACATATGGTACTTTTTTTACGAAAACCGACGGAAACGCGGACGAAGTCGCGGGCAAAAGCTAGTAAATAATAAAACTATATTACACCATCTAATCCAGACTATTCAAGTTCTTAAATTTTTATCATTCAGTGTTTTTTTTTGTAAAAAATTGATGAACTCTATCGAAACAATATAAATATAACGACGCATTCATGTCCTGTGGTGTGTCATGCTCATCATAAATCATGCACGAATGAGGAACATAAAGCGAGTTGTGACATAGGCTATCAGAGATTCCATGCAATAACAATTGGCCTCCAAATAACCAATTAGGAACTAGAGCAGACACTGTGTCAAACGTAGTACTACGAAACATCATCAATAGCCTTATTGTATGCCATTAGTAAATAACGAACCAATTAAATAATGTAAACAAACTTTAAACAAAGGGACTGATACCAATTAAGTAACTTCAATTAGATGGATTTGGTGCACAATGCATGTTTTACAAATCTTTGTGCTTCGCTACCTACTTTTATTAATTAAATATCGCGTGTTTATTTAACACACTAGGTACTTACTTAATGCGCAAAACAGTAGCACAAATGATAAGCGAAATTATTCATGTTATTTATGTCACAACAAATAATTATTATAGCAAATATACGAGTATTTAATGACATCAGAGTATCGTGAACTAAGTATGCATTGTTTCAAACTCCCGGCATGACCTAACACATAAAACAAACTGCAAGACTTGGGGTGAGCTGTCTTTGTTTTTAAAAAACTGCATGTCAGTTTCGCACGCGCCAAAAATAACAGCTCGGCGCACGTGGTCCCATGTATATGTTACATGTAGTTCAATGAAATTAAACAAGCGGTGCTATTGAAAACAAATTTCACGGTCAGACGGGTTGAAAAAACATTATTGTAACAACATAAAACAGTCCTCAATGTTTTCACTATCAAAACATAAACAATAGAAAGAACACTCACTTACTCTTGAGAATAAAGTCTGTTAATTAAAACCGTATAAAAATGCAGTTTTATTTGTATGTTTGTAATATAAAAACACTTTTAATTTGAACTACGGAACGATGAAAAACTAAGAAAACGCGTTCGTTTTGACGTGACGTATCGAGTGACCGGGCGTCCAATCGCGCGCGCTCCCGCCCTCTGACTGACAACGAAAATAGCAGATAATCGAGGAAACACACGCCTGATATTATTTGATAAATATTTTTTGATATTCATGGTTATAACATTGTTGGAACTGTCATAACATGTCTCTGTTCTGTCAACTTGGGAAATAGTTATCACGATCCATACATAATTGATTTGGTTTTATCGCGATACATATCAGTTACAAATGGCAATTATACCGTTCCTATTATAATATTATTTTTGGATTCATTTCGGTTTGTCCTTCTTTCCTCCGCAATAACTATTTGATTTAACGTAGGCCGTTGGTGTGGGATGCAACTTGTGTCGACACCCTTGCGCCATCCCATCTTTCTAGCACGGTGAGCTGTGCTGGGGCGGCTGCTGCAGGTGCTGAAAACCTCAAACGGCGTAAATACAATAACTTAATTGGTAGTTATGTGTTTGAGCCGTTTGGGGTTGAAACACTGGGGCCATGGGGTCCGAGTGCCCACTTAATTTTTCAAGAAATTGCCAAGCGGTTGGTCGGCTCTTCACGTGACCAGAGGGCTGGAATATTTTTTGGGCAAAGAATCAGCATTGCCAATTTGCCATCCAACGTGGCAATGCTGCCAGTCTTCTGGGCACTTTTCCTGTTGACAGCGGTGTGGACGAATTTTTTGACACCCTGTAATTACTCCCCTTTTTGATACTTGAATATATTTTATTATTATTTTAGTCACGTAATACTGAAAAACTTTTTAAACGTTGCTTTTTGATTCCTTATTTATTTGAACGTCATGTTTTTAAAATTGTAATAAATTCTAGTCATAGCGACGCATAATGCAACTATTAAAATAGCATGTCTAAATAAACAAAAAAATAAGTGGTGTGTTAAATTGTTTCAGTCATCAGTTGCACGAAAACACAAGAAAAGGTTTAGATGACATCAAGCTACCCGAAACTGTGAAATACCAATCAACCTAGATCCTAAAGATTTAGCGATTCTTTGTATTTTTATTTTTATTTTAATGAAATCTTATAGTATTTCGAACTAATTTGTACACCAGCCATGGTCAAACATGTTGAGCCAAAGACAAACAATACTATATAGCATCATCACAGGAGAGTCAAATAAAAGATGGAATGCAACAGAAGGTTGTCGACAATCGAAAATCTTCTTAAAGTCATATGATGAAAAGAAATCCCACAAGCTACTCAGAATGAGCAGGGGAAACATAAGACTAGTAGTAGGCATCGCAACAGGACACTGTGGACTCAATAGACACCTGACGATTATGAAAGTAAAGGAAGATCCCATATGCCCAGCATGTGGAGAAGCAGAAGAAACAAGTTTCCACCTTGTGGCGGAATGCACAATGTATGAGCCACTCAGATGGGAAATCCTAGGAACAGATGAGATTAATGAAGAGAAGCTCGCAGAAATCTCCACCGAACAACTGGTGAGCTTCTGCAAGGCAACAGGAAGATTCGCGATGCCGACCACCAGTAACCCATGAAGGGGATCCACCAAAATGGGGAACTGGGCGAAATAATCCACAACGAAAGGACTGATCGCCCGTCTGGTGTCTGCCGGCGTCCCCGAAGATAAATAGAATAATAATAGATAAATAGAATATAGCATCATACCATGTAAATTATCTACACGTGTTTTTGCAAATAAATTTGAATTTGTAAGCTGAATTTTATTATTTTTAACCGACTTCTTTTATTTCCAGTCTTACCAAAGGGTATCGTATTACATATTATCAACTGGGTTGTGTGGGGGTCAGATAGACATGTCGCTTCATGTAAAATACTGGTGTTCAGTTGCATCCGGTTAGACTGGAAGCCGACCCCAACATAGTTGGGAAAAGGCTAGATCATGATGAATTTGAAAGTTGAAAATCTATTAAAGACTTTTGAGAGATCGTATTAGCTTGTGCTGGCATTAGGGGCCTACCACCTTTAACAAAACAATCCTAATGCAGGAACGTTTTGATTTAGACTTAAAACAATAACACTTTGTTTGGTACCATGATCTATACAAAACAATATTGTTTTACTCCTGCTTAGTGCGGGGAAAGAACGAACGATTTGTAAGATTTTTCTATTCCCTGCTTTAACATGAAAGAAGCAACTAGCAATGTAAACTATATAGAGCTATCTCTTTCACAAAAATCCGATCCGAATCGTATTCCGAAATCATAGTCTTGAAACAAAATATAACTATTAATGAACATAAAAAACAACCGACTTCAAAAACACCAAAAAGAGAAAAATAAACTTAAGAAGAAAAATCTGCTTCTGAAGTCGGTGACTTTTGTTTGTTTGACTTCATGTTTTCGCCACCGACTTCAGATGCTGATTTTTCTTCTTAAGTTTATTTTTCTCTTTTTGGTGTTTTTGAAGTCAGTTGTTTTTTTTTTTGCAATTTTTTTTTTATTTTTTCATTTTTAGTTGTAATCCTAACTAATATTATAAATGCGAAAGTAACTCTGTCTGTCTGTCTGTCTTTAAACTACTGAACCGATTTGTGTGAAATTTGGTAATGAGACCACCTCAGGAGTATACACTTTCAAATAAAAAAAGAATTTTGAGAATCGGTCCACAAATGGGGGAGAAATCAGGTAACATATATAAAAAAAAAAAAATATACATACACACGAACATATAACATCCTCCTTTTTTGAAGTCGGTTAAAAATATTATATCCCATCAAAATTTATTTTTTTAGGGTAGTAAAGTAAAATAAATATAATTTAAATCTAAAATCCATAAAAAAATTGAGGATTTTCCTTGACAAAGTAAGAAAATGTTTCAAAGGAGGTTAAGCCCTTCATTGTAACATAATAGAAATCGGACCAGTGTTTTTATAACTGGCTGGTATCATTATTGTTTTATATTAAAGTGGCATCCATGTCAATGCATTACTTATGTCATAAAATATATAGAAGACAAAAAGTGAAAAATGTTTTTATTTTATTTACATTATTTTACTTTTATTAGCTTTAGTTCATAAGTTAGTTATTAGCCATAAAACACTTCTATTGTTCTTATTTATTTTAAGTAACTAGGTATATCCTTTAAAAAATGAACTACCTACATTAATGTGTAGACATTATTTGTATGCCTTGCAAGGCAGCACATAGTGATACTATATATTCTTTTGATAACACCTGATAACTCTTTTACCTATGTGTCACAAATAAAGATTTTTGAATTTGAATTTGAAAAATTAAAACTTGTCAGTGAGTGGTTGTCAACAAAATTCAATAAAGTTACATCTTATGTTTATATAATAATTCTAAATGAAATATTGGTATTTACATACCTGTTTACATATTACTTTACTTTACTTTTTACTTTATTTACATATTTGTCTGTACATACTTTTGACTTTTATTATACCTGTCAATGACGAATCAATCGCCTATCTCAGGTATTGGGGTCAAAATGTTAAGATAATATTATAAAAACGTCGTCGCATGTATCAACATCAAAGGTATGTCTCGTTCGAGCTACTAGGTCAGATAAAATTATCTAAGCTATTTATCGTAGGGCTAGAAAAACTAACCCAGCTGGTAGTTAGCTAGCATGATAAATGCCTGCATAACATTATTACTGCACGCTGAGACTGCACGTTGGTCTCACAAGACATAAAAATGTGAGTGTTCACAAATTACCACAAGAGCTACTGCTGAACATCAGTTATTAGATTCGATTCTCAGGTCAGGAAAAGTTGGGGCAAAAAGGGATACAAAGGGCTAAGAAGGAACATGGGTTGTTTTTAGTCAGTAGAAGTCTGACACTCCCTACCGCTCCACCCGCCACCCAGAGCGGGAGTCATTTGATGATTTCCCACCACAAACAAAAATAGGAATACTTTACTTCGGGTTTTCATCTAGATATTCGTACGGATTTGTGCCTGGTTGACGGTAATAAGCTCGTCCTCTTTTACATGAGACTTGAATATAACTGACGAAATGTGTGCTGGTACTGTCGGTACAGCTCTGCCAAACCCTCCAAGAATAACAGGTGTGTTGGTATATAAAGCATATAACATTTATTGCCTCTATTTTTCTTATTATTGCAATGGAAAATTCTATGGTTATATAAGTGTGTAAAACAATGGTTTGTAAATTGCACGGCGACCGCATGTTGACGTGGACGCAGGGTAATTACGTCATAATTTTGAAAAGGTCACGCAACATGCAACGGTTGAAATATTTGTTATTGGAATTGTTTTTCAGCACGTCAGGTTCAGGGCTATTTGCTGTTGATAAAAGGATTGTTTTTGCCACCTACCCGCACTGTGCTCACGTGGTGGGTTATTGCTGATTTCCATTCAGAATGAGAGCGAGGATAGCTTTGCGGCTAGGACTATGTTTAGCTGAGGGTATATTCAAGCCCCCGTTAGTGCATGTTTACGTACAGGCGGGGCATAGCGCGGCGCGTGCTGCGTTTTTAATTCAAACACATGGTGATGTATGAAAAAGTTAACGATTTAAACCGTCGATTTTACGAGAAGCTATTTTCGCTCGTTAGTTTAAAATGCAGCGTTTGTTGCGGTGGACCCGTCTCTCAGTAAATTAATAAAAAAGCACGAGACGAGCCTTCTGCACGCGCCGCACGACGCCCCGCGTCTCCGTAAACAAGCCCTTAGGGCTGCGGGTTGTTCGAAAGAGATATCGCGGCCTCGACTCAAAGGGCTAAGAAGGAACATGGGTGGTTTTTAGTGAATAGAAGCCAGGAGGAGCGGTAAGGAGTGTCAGAACACTCTCAGGAGTCAATTGATAATTTCCCACCATCCAAAAAAAAATATCTAAGCTGCTTGATTATGCTTACATGTATGATAGTTTTGGGTGGTTTTATAAACCGTACAACTGGTACAACCGTATCCATAATTCCATACCTACTATGTTCCGGTAGGCTTTCACTCTAACCGGATGCTATAGTATAGATAGTGGAAAGGACACCGACGCACAAAACGGTTGGCACGTATTCAGTACATCCTGCCGAACTGAAAAAAACAGTCTCTCGTCATTTTTTTTTATCCGTGTCGTGTGTAATTTGAGGTACCTTTTGTACTTTATTACGAAAGAGCTGTTTTTTAAAAAGACAATAGAGACAGAAAATTGTGTTGATTAAGAAATTATTCTGTGAGTTTCTGAATCATGTAACCCTTTGTGTGTCGGTGTCCCTTAGACCCTTCATTATTTGATGTATTTGAGTATTTTATGTGGAATCCTTAGCTAACCTGAAACCCGTATGTAACACCATACTCTTTGGCAAGACAAGTTCTTAGACTTTCAGGCTTCAGGTGACCTGTTACGACTGTCAAAGACTTTCCACGAATAACAGTTATTGGTTCTTAATGTGACGTTTTTTTTTCTTTTCTTATATGTTTAAATGCCTCATCATAATGTAACCTATTCTAAACTAAATTAGACATACAATATAAATAATTTAAGAAAACAAATCAGCAAGGAGAAATGCTCTCTTCGGTGAAGGTTTTGCTAAAACTTGAATAGCATGATGTTACATAGTATAATTAATGTTTACCTACTCTTAGGCAAAATATTTGTAAGCTTTAATGAAGTAAACATTTTCCTGTCCCTTAATTGACTTAGTGTTATTTTTACTTTAAGAGTGACAATTTATTAAGGAAAATATCTAGGACTAGCTGATGCCCGCGGCTTCACCCGCGTGGATGTCGTTCAAATTATATACTAAAACTTTCCTCTTGAATCACTCTATCTATTAAAAAAAACCGCATCAAAATCCGTTGCGTAGTTTTAAAGATTTAAGCATACAGACAAACAAACAGACAAAAGTAGCGACTTTGTACTATAGTATAGTATAGTATACTATGTAAGGATAAGGAAGTAACGAGGTAGCCTCGAAGTTACGGACATTAGTTCACAACTTATACATAAGCTTAGATACATAATTAGAGATTGCTTGCAGTTTTACTTTTTGAAATAAAGACTTTTACTATTTTGAAAAAAATTAAAAGAAAATGAAAACATATCATCATCATCATCATCTATTTAACACAATCAAATGATCTTTTATAAGATTTCCTTTAATGCACGACTTTAGGTAGATCTCGTTGCAAAATCCAGCGGTAGTCTGCCATCATACGCGAGTCCCACCTTACCCTGATAACGCTCTTTCATTGTCCGAATATCCTGATGCAATCTTTCTCCTTGCTTCTCACTAAAATCGCCCAGATTTTGTGGAAATCGGTTTAATTGCGAGTGCAGAAAGTGAATCTCTATAGCTCTTGCAAGTTTGATAGCATGCACTCAACATGCTCGACATCGTTGTCAGATTTCTTGTTACCAAGGAATTTACTCATAACCAATACAAATGAGCTTCAAGCTTTGGATTCAACTCTAGTCATTAATTTAGCAATATGCGGCTTTGCAAGACTTCCATCGGGGTTGCGGGTTGTTCGAAAGAGATACCGCGGCCTTGACACAAAGGGCTAAGAAGGAACATGGGTGGTTTTTAGTCAGTAGAAGTCTGACACTCCTACCGCTCTGCCCAGAGTGGGATGAGTCATTTGATGATTTCCCAAAAACTCAAAAAAAAACAATACGTCTGCAAGACAATTTGTAGTCTGGATAGAGTCTTCACTTGATGGATCATCAGAGGATTTAGGTGGGCTGGGTTGTACCTCTCCTGATTTTTTGAATTGAGTTCGTTGAGCAGAAGATAAGTTAGGATTATGACGACTTACTTTGATTTCCAGGGTTGATTCCGTTTATTTTCACAACGTAAAAGTAACAGTCGATGAGGTAGTTTCTAGGTTCTCGCCAAAGCATAGGGGTTACAAACTTTATTGTATCCCTTTTTCCAGTGAACCATTTACTGACTCACAACACATTTCGGACATATAATATGAGGAACCCATGGCTTGTCCTGATAACACAAATTTGTTTTAAAGTATTGATAATATTCGATATTTTTCAAATGTAATTATGTTCGCCACAAATATCAAAAACAATCTGGATTAAGTAACAACAACATCTTGACGAAGCCATATTATTAACAACAACTAAATATATTTTAGTGTCCAACAAAAACCAAAAATCTAAATAAAAAAAATAATAATATGAGTACCTAGTTAACGAAAAATCAAAAACAAAAGCTGTTAGAGAAAAGTTATGCCATTTAAAAAATACTTGTCAAATTGAGATACAAACAAAAAAAGCAGGAAATAAACGTTGTTTTTTGTTGACCAGTGAAATAATCCGTTCCCATAAAAGTAGCTATTTAATTGGAAATATTTATGACGGGTTCTTCATAATTTCCGTTATGAGAGTTTACAGATAATCCCATTTAATGCGATATCCTCGGGATCGTAAAGCTGTTGCTTCACTAGGATCAACATAAAATAACAGTATTTTTCTAGTCCTGTTTTATGTAGCTCACATAGGTACTGTTTTCTTCTACATTGTATTGAATAGTCACATAGTGTTACATATCCCAAGTAATCACTATCACTAGGTACCTACATAATTCCTTTATTAATTGTTAATACTTGAATTTCATAGCACGTCTGATGACGTCTGACATTGACAAAGCATTTTATGGAAAACATTTTATGGCACAAGCTATTATGAATTTTATGAGACTCGGTAAGTTATGACCATAGTAGGTTATGACTTATTAAATGCATCTGTGCGGGTTCCATAGTGCACAGTCGTTGCTGCGATTGAGTCGCCCCCATTATGCAGTTTGTCGTTCGGATCGGTGGCATATCGGGCTGAGGTCGACTGGTCGGCAAACATACCTATCAGCAAGCGTGCTTGACTTTAATTGCTTTGAAAATTAATTGAATCGTAAGAAAACGTACATATGGTCGACTTATATGGCGTATGTTTTGCTTAGTTACGAAATGTGTCAGTAAAATATTTATAATTGTTTATTTTTTTCAACAATATTATTAAAGAAATAGAAGTATCCTTTTAAGCAAGTAAATGCCTGTATAAGGACTGTTTGAGTAAGAGGCAGTTTACTCCATTAATTATAATGTATATAAATATAATCAAGGCGACGATTTACAAATTCATTTAACAAAAATACATAGGACATAGGTAATATGAACAACGTTTTCCTCCAAGCTTTCCTTTAATGTAACCTGCCATTATTGACTCTACATAAAATCTAATTTACGTTCTGACAATCAAAGATAAACAGTGTTTCTTATCATCCCCAGACATGTCAGATTCAACAGAAGCGAGGAAAGGTTATTGAAGTACGCAGTCCTGTCAGTATGTCAAACATTTATCTAGCACTTATGTATATTTTGATGTTTATCTAGATTTGTGGTACAAGTTTTATTGAACGTTGCTTGGATTGGTTTTGATGATAAGTATAGATACTAAAAACGTGTAGCAATGTAAACACGAAATATTACATTAAAAAATAAAGTGTGTACAATGTGTACTTATCAGTCTGTAAGTATTATATATTGTATCATATTGAATAAACTTTTTGAGTACATTCACACTGTCCGAAACAAAAGAACGATACCTAATGCCACATTAATTTAGCATATTGGTGTCCCCTCATTATGCATGCATTATGATGGATACAGATGGATTTCATTTTTCCTTTCATTAATTTATCATGTTTGTTAGAGAGATTTGATCCTTATGATTGGCTCAATCGATTGCCATAAAAATACAGTTATTTTTTCGTAGATATTTTAGTCGGTTTCTTTCTCGAGTGTGACAAACGAATTTTCAAAAATTCTAAAGAAATTCCCATTCACTTGTTTGCTTTTAAAAAAATGAAGGATAATAAGGTACTTCATGAGAAAAATTTGCTATGTAGAGTATTTAGAGCACCTACTTTACTTCTAGGCGAGATTGAAAAATTCCAACCGGTGTATTAGTTTATAGGTATGTTTTTAAAGGCATATAAGTATATACGTAAAGGTCAATGCCATACGAACAGCAGATACCTACTACATGCATTTTACTTTTCGCTCTAAAGAAAGAAAGATGTTTCTTTGTCTTAAAATTCTTTATACAGCGGCGCACTCTCGCCATTTCTCTTTTACGTGTGCATTTGGTAACATTCCAGATTTTGGTGCAGTTCCCGTTTGAAAGTTATTGAAGTTGTTCCAAGATTATTCTGTGACGTATTTTTATAATGATTTTGTAGTCATCATCGCCATATGTGTTTGTGTATCTAAGCTTCCCATTAAGCTGAATGACATACATAAATAAGTTGTAGCATTATCTTCCTGTATCGTCTCGTTTAAAAAAGTGATCGTCATCTGTCTAAGCTTTTCCCTACTATATTAGGGTCGACTTCCAGTCCAACTGGTTACCTGTAGGTATTTTAAATGAAGCACCAGTAGGTACTGAGTAACATGATGTCCCATAAACAAGACTTTATTCAAACTTTCCGGCCGCTGACTACCTATCCTGACAGCCGATACCAGCAGCTTTCCGTGCTTTGCGATGGTATCACCTATTCACGGACCAATCTCTAGGCAAGCACTGTTTAATCTAAAGATCGACCCGTTTCGAACGTGATAGTAAATTTATTACACAGAAAATAGTCATAATATTCAATATGGACATTAAATGTCCTACCTACCTCTAAAGTGTGTGTGTTGTCTATGGGATTTTTTTCATCCATAAACAACAACTTCAGCTGCTAGGTTAAAAATAGCATGTTGACTGTATAATAAATAATAAGATTCATAAGGCAACAAAGTTATTCTCGCGTTGTTACTTGAAATGTCTATTTATAGCAAGAAATTAATGTTCCACTCCACTAAACACTTTATAAAAGAACAGCCGAATCGTCAAGAACAATAAACAACATCTCATTCTTTGAACAAAGTTATTTCAAAGTGGATCTGAAAAACAACTTAATAATATTGTTGAAAAGACTTATTATCTCATTGGAGCTCTGACGTACGGGTAATGGAATAGAGAGGCGTAAAAATTGGCGAATAAACACATCGTTCATCGAAACAATGTTCGCACAATTGATTTGCCACCGCTGAATAACGCGGCAAAACCCGTAGGGTTAGCACACATGGGACGGGTTATTAAGTAGGAATACAACCTTTTCTGTTTACCCTGAACTTGTTGAAGGGATCATTGCTATACGATGAATCATGAAATCCAAAATGAAATATTATGTGAATACAAATGTAGTATACGTGTGTGTTGTGTTTGTTTGTATAGTAAGGAATGATATAAAAGAGAAAGGAGTAAACGATGACATGAACTCTGACGGTATAGACAATGGAACAAGAAAACGTGTTGCGTGACCGTAAACGTGTAGCGCCGTAGCCCGTTTCTTTAGTTGTTGAAAAAAAAGGAAATGAAAGGGACATGTCTATAGACATAGGCCTTGAAAAAAATGATGACTCCAGACTCTAGAGGAAAAAGAATTTAAGAAGAAAAAGAAAAAATGGGAAAACATATTTGTACGGAGAATCGCAGCCTTTGTTTTTTCTTAAGTATTTTTTTTTTCTTTAAATGTCTCACTCCCGTAACCTTACGGATGAATGTGTAACCTAACCGAACAACTACCTTTTTATTCATGTACTCGTATGTTACCCCAATATGATCCGAGGAAAAAAGATATTTACACAAAAATAAGTTAGGGTTTATTTCTCTTTCGTCGGTTCGTCTTTCTAAGCTCCCCCCGGCTAAGCTCACTGAATTGCGTTGTACATATATCCTGAAATGAACACTCACCTTGTTTATTTGTACCCACAGAAAACTGCACGAATACGTATATGTAATAAGATTTCTTTATGTTTGTTTTTTTCCCAACATGTTAGCCAACTTTTTCTCTGTTCTTTTGAGCTAAATTTGCTTTTAAAACCCGCAGTATTTAAGTCCAAGTCTGTATTTAGCGCTTAGGCATTCTTGTGTGCCTTTGTTGTGTCAACTAATGGGTTTAAATGCGTTTGTGGGCACTATACTCGTAATTATGGGGATGAGTGATTAAAGTGGAATGTGGTTGACTGTGGTAATGGAACACTATATTTTCAGCTACCTAACGGAAATGTTTTAGCAAGGCCTGAAAGGGTGAAACGTCTTTTTTAGGATAACATTATCTTTACAGATAGCCTTTATTTTGTGTCTGAAATTCAGCTATTCAGCCACCGCTGATTAAACGGAAACCCTTAGAATGTTTGAAAATAAAAAGGGTAAAGTTCCACACAGTTTCACAAAATATTTTGTAAATAGCTAACAAACAGTTAAATAATAAAAACTTGTGAAAATGGGACCTTTCAAATTAATTAAATATTTAAAACGTATATGTTATAAGTTTTCCGCAATGCCGCGACAAATTCCCGGTAATAATCGACTTTGAACACTTGACACAAAAATTCAGCATTTTCCTTTCCTTGTACAGGCAAGGACCCTTAAAAACACACAATAAAACTGTCGTTTGTTATAATTATATTCCAAAGCTTCAACCCTTGCGTAGAGACGCAACGCGGCAAGTAACGCGATTACAAGCGGCTGATTGGGTTCGCTCACAATACAGCTGCGTACTACGCCGACTACGCCGAGTTTACAACTCAATAGAATAGGGAACTTGTCGTACTAACACGCTGTATCAACCCACATTAGTGTTGTTTGTGATAACAATCATTGTTGTTGTTGGAATTACAATTTGAAACGAATTATTTTGTAAATAAATTGCGGTAGCAGTGACCGCTGCACTGGTCGTATGGATGTCAGAAAACCATATTGAGTGGTAACTTAGAATTATTCAGTTGTATTTGAACTAACTTAAAATCACGCCTGTAATTCTAGAAGGGTTAGACGAAGGTGAAGCTATTATGTAGTTATACATATTTCGGTAGCAATAATATAATAATTTACCAAAAAGATCTAAAAGAACCAAGGTTACCGACGTAGCCCGAAGAATAGCCAGACTTAAGTGGCAATGGGCAGGGCACATTGCTCGCAGAACGGATGACCGATGGGGCCGAAAAGTTCTGGAATGGCGACCGCGAACCGGAAGACGTTGCGTTGGAAGGCCTCCCACTAGGTGGACCGATGACCTGGTCAAGGTTGCAGGAACCCGCTGGATGAGAGACGCACGGGACCGGTCAATGTGGCGACGCCTGGGGGAGGCCTATGTCCAGCAGTGGACGTCTTTTGGCTGAAATGATGATGATGATGAATATAATAATAGCCAGTAGACAAGTAAGGCACTGCACAACTCTGCGCATTTTCTCAGAAAACACTAAATTACCTACACTGAATCGCTACTTACAAAATTAAATAGGTTAAAACTTTCTGAAATAAGAATTATTCGTGCGATATCATCTCCGTATGAATAGGTAATCCTTTTTTACCCGACTGCGGCGAAGCCCAAAAGGAGGGTTATTCAAAAAGTTTCAAAGCATTGCTGAAATATGAATTGAAAACTTTCCTACGCGTAAGTTGCACTCACAAGTCTAACTACACAAAGCAGGAAATATAGCAAGACGGAGGAAATAAAACGTCGTTCTCTAGACGTAAGAAAATGGCTCTCGAAATCGAAGCTCTCGAAGGGCAATTTCCTCATGAACTATTGTGTCTTTTTAAGCGGAACATAACTGTATAGTTCTATACTGTGTAATAAAATCTAACTATGCAATGTTAAGTTGAAGTTATTTATTTAAAACCTGGTCGTTATTGCTGAGTTTTAGGATCAATTTCTTGGCTAGACAAAGCGTTGTTGGGTTTTTCCTGCAGGAATGTCTCAGTAGCTGCCCAGACACTGGATTTTCCCAGTTTATCGCAACAGGTTCACTTTTGACATGGGATTTAAACATAGCTGACTAAATGTCGGTCGATACGTACATCTCTGCTTTAGGTTTTTTTTTTCGGGGGTGGGAAATCATCAAATGACTCCTTCCACTCTGGGCAGAGCGAAAGGGAGTGTCATACTTCTACTGACTAAAAACCACCCATGGTCCTTCTTAGTTCTTTTTTATTTAGAGGCCGCGGTATCTCTTGCGAACAAACCGCAGCCAACTCTACTTTACCCTGCGGCAATGATAGACGTGAAGTTATGTAATAATATGAAATATTGAGGGAATTAAGCCATGAGATTTACTGCAAGGCAACGACCTCATATAATATCCTTTGAAAAAGGAATGCTTACTCACAGCGTGTGGTCGATTAGGGTTTCATCATGATTCCTCATTTTCTGACAGCGTGACTATAATATAAGTAAGTCAGTGAGAAAATATTATGTGAGAATATCCCTGACTGCCTCGTTGGCCTAGTGTTCGTAAGTGCAACTGCTGAGAATGTGGTCCTGGGTTCAATTCCCGGGTCGGGCAAAGTATTATTAGGTTTTTCCATCAGGAATTTCTCGGTAGCAGCCACGGAGTCTGGATTTATGCTTGTTTGATGACAACAGGCTCGCATCCTACTACATAGGACTGAAACATAACTGGCAAAATGTGAGTGTAGGTACTATACTCCATTTACTATAAGATTAGAATTTTATTTAAGTTAACCGTTTTTACAGTCCGTTCAACCGATTGTGAACTCTATTACGTTGACAGCAAGACAAAATGTAGCTGCAGTGAACAGTCGGTATTGTAACATTCTTTTTGCTTTTAATGCCATCCTTATGCCTACGGTATAGAAATCAAAATCGGTTGAACGGACTGTAAAAACGGTCAACTTGAAATTCTAATCATAAAGTAAATGGATTTAGGTTATAGGTACACTACATAGCGAACCCCTCGGAAATCAGATATTTTATGTTGTTATCCCTGACTGAATAAGTCGTAACTAATGGCATCTCAAGTTTTCACGTTTTCAAACTCGTGCACGAGAAAAAGGTCCCTTTGCAGGCTAAAATCTTATTTTATAACAAAAGTAATACAGCATATTGTACTTGAAGGGTACGGCATTAAGTAAGGGACGCGGCACGTGTCTGAAGCCGTGGCTTCGAGCGCCACGTGCTCGAATGTTACCTGGTTGAAGGTTCTTGAATTATTCAAAGGTTTCCCACTTCGACACTGAACAATCCTGTATTAGGTTCTGTCTCGAGCACTAACGTATTCTCATAGCTATTTTTAGAAGTGAGTGAGAGTTGTGATTAAATATTTTTTGTGGTTACAAACAGTGTTTTGTTTAGTCTGACCAAAGGGTATATTGTATTTCCTAGTACTAACTGGATTGTGGAGGTCAGATTGGCAGTCAGTCCATGTGAAATACTGGTATTCAGCTGTATTTGGTTAGACTGGAAACCGAATGATGACAAACAGTGTTTCGGAACTCAACTTTTCCGAAAGATGTCAGCAATCTTAATGTCTTAGTTGATAATTAAAATCACTAGAATTTTGCTAAGTGCATGCATGTGAGTGTTCGTAATTGTACATAGCATAGACTTAGCTCTGGGGGTTAGATACGCTAGTCTGTTGTTTAATTTTATATGTACCTACCTCTACATATTTACTTGATTAAATTAAGTAAATTACATCTTTATGTAAATTAATTTTACCTAAGAGAAATATAATATAAGCCAGCTAAAGTAAGGGTTTGACTACTACTTGATAACATAACATCACGCCTTGTTATTCTGAAAGGGTTAGGCAGTGGTGTAATTCATATAAATTGCTCAAATTAATGTCATTTACCTAGCCTTTTTGCCAACTTCGTGTAGACTTCTAGTCTAAACTAATGGAGGAGGGAATTAAGTGACTAAATATCCCATCTCAAAACCCCAGTTACTGGGTAAGACTGGTTGACAGATTAACGAGCTTGTAATCCTTCGTTACTATTGCTAAACCTTCACAAATGGTAGCCATCCCACAGACGACCGGATATGGAAAATTTTACAGTTTCTAGTAGCTTGCTTGGCATCTGTACATTAAGCATCAAAAGTAGATTAACACTACTGAAAGTTTCAAAGCAGGTATTTTAATAAATATTTTGATATTTCTTGTTATAACAGGTTTATTTATTTATTTATTTATGCACACACAAAATACAAAAAAGGATAAAAACATAACAAATAGAAGAGCACAAAGGTACTGCTTATTTCAAAAGAAATTTCTTCCAGCAGACCTGCGAGAGGAAAGTTTGATTAGTGATGTAGACACAGTGTGTAGACACGACTAACAAGATTTAATTAAAATTAAGAACTAAGCATATCCATATAAAATAAACATACATACTAATATATACACATAAAAATAAACACTAGTATCCGAATATATACCTACCTGTAATAAACATACACATATATAGAATATTACAGAATAGAGGAAAGGTAATAGGTAAGGTTATCGAAAAGTTAAGAATATTTTATTTCGCAAGAGTCCTGTAAATCAAATCATTAAAATTCTGAAATATTAACCTACTTCTGTTGCTGACCGTACTACAAAATAAACAATTGAAGTTCACAAACAAGCACGCTGAAATATAAATCCATCTGTCATCATATACACAAGCCATATTCAACAAACAAAAGAAAAGTTAATGAATAAAATAAGAGAGAAAGTCGGAAGACAAAAGTTCAATGCTAACAATAGAAGAGCATTCAACTGAATGTCAATGAACATCTCATATTATACGTACATCTGTCTGTATGTGCGTGTGTGCGTATGTGTGCGTGTTTCAAAATATGTAGGTCAGCGACGAAAGATCAGTTTCTAATCTACTGTAATATCGTGAATAAATCCAATTAATAATGACATTTATTAGTCACAGTCGTTGGTCTGGTTTCAGATTTTATTTGTCCGCTCAATCTGCCCACGATAGGAGACACAATTGTAAGGGTTTTATTCTATTTCATTGTCCATTACCTTTCACTCAGTTGTTTGATTACTTGTTAAGATTTGTTCATTTTAAATGTCAACTTGTTTCGTTTGTATTTTATTTTCCACGTGAATTAAATAATTGTAGAAAATCGTTTTGTTTTCTTATTACGAAAGTGGTAAGTATAAAATTTTTATAAGTAATTATTTCATGGCTTAGAAGCCTTTATATTTATAATAGTGACTCAAACAGGTGTTCTTTTATTTAGATTTTTTTTACAAATAACTATGAATTTCTGTATTCATAATTTAGTGAAAATCAATCTAAGATTGAAGGAAAAGCCAGTAAGCATCGTACATACCTAATCACTTTAAAACAACCGCATACACACAATCGATATACACCTTTGTTTTGATTTCGCCGCCCTCTTTCATTTGCCAAAATTCTATGACTTACACATAAGGGAACTAAGGTTTATATCACATCACATGTAGTTTAATAATTAGAATATCGTTTAAAATCATCATTTTGTTGATTGTTAGTAGTAATGATTGATGTTTATGTGAGTAGGCCGTGTTGCAGGTTATGTTTAGTGCGTGGGACGGCCGCGCGCGGCGCTTTCGGCGCCCGGCGATGGGCAACTGAGCGCTGAGGGCGGGCGGGCCGCCGTTCCACCGTCTGTCTGCCTTGCCTACACCTCGCCAAATAAAACTTTCTGTCTCCTTCCTAAATAATTCGGCCCTCCAGAGTGGCCGAGACGGCGATAGGATTTGCAATGGGAATCAAGATGTTTATTCAGTTTGGTTAATCGCATTAGAATACGTATTTTAGGATTCTTACACGGATTAGGAAGCGAGAATTAATTTTGTATTATTTAACGTAAAAATGTTGATGATACACAATTGATAACCACGTTGTCATAAATAAATCATTAGTCACGGTGAAAAATTTGTCAGTAACATAGTTTTATTGAAAAGTTTCGTGAAGTTTAAAAGTCGTAACGGAAAGTCAGATGCAAAAACCTAACAGATATTATAATTATATAATTTCTCTTAGGTAAGTCGGAGGTAAGGAGTTGTGCAGTTGGAACAACTTCATTATGAATAATGGTATGCACATATTACATCATCAAACAAGTGTACATGATGACTTTCAGTGTATTCCGGACAGACAGATGAATTTTACTGATATTTACATACACGTATATATTTTCTGAAAGCTTTTCTTTCGCTCGTGTCAAACGATACTGAAGTCGGAAAGCTTTTACGTGAGTACGTTTGTAGGCTCACCGCGCGGATACTGTTTGCTTGCGAACTGCCTTTTGTAGGTTTACCAAACTGTATCTAAGTACGTAATTTTTAGCATATACTGTTCATAATTTTTAAAACTAATAAATAAAATAATTTGGTCTTTGCAAGTTAAAATATACCTAATCCAGTACGTAGTATACTTATTTATGTTGGGCTGGGTAGGCTGGGTTTAAACCCAGCCAGCAACTTCGCACACAGAAAGAAATGGATATGTAAATAATAACTGCGTTTCGTAGTGTAACGATGACGATGACGAAATAGGTGTTTCGCAAAGAAACATTAAACATAATTCGGGGCATTAGGGGAAACAGTAACGAGTAACAAACAGCATTCTCTCTCGTATTATTATCAAGTTGAATAGGTACCAAACCAAATAAATGTTCAGGCGTTTATTTCCAGGAAAAGTACACATTTGCATACCTACGTATAAATACTTACCCAATTAAGTACACAAATTGTTTACATATAGTACTCCATGGCGACGCCTGGCAGAGAGCCAGCTTCCCAGTGGATACTTACCTACTCGAAAGTGCCGCAATTTTATTATATTAACTTTAAACCAACCACATTTTTGCGCAACATGAATTCAGGTTTTAAGTAATATTTTCGACTTATGAATTACTAGCTTATGCCTGCTGCGATTCACCCGCTACCTAGTAGGCTTCGTTGTCACCAGTACCATTAACAGTTCCATGATGGAACTACTGATTGTTTTTTTACCCGACTGCGGCGAAGCCCAAAAGGAGGGTTATGTGTTTGACGTGTAATATGTATGTATGTATGTATGTCCGTTTCTTTGTTCCCTCATAACTCCAAAACGGATGAAGGGATTTGAATGAAATATACGTCGTTAGATTTATCTTGATGGCGCGAGTGTTATAGGCTACATTAAAATTAAAAAACAAAAAAAAATTGCGGAGTTTGGGGGCCAAATCGCGGAGTCCAAAAAAAAAATTTTTTCCAATACCATCGAGTAGGGTATTAAAATAAAGGGTTTTAAAAGGAGATTACAAAAATATAAAACACTTCTATGTTTAAAAGAAATTCAAAGTGATAAATCCTATAAACAAACATAAAAGTTAAATCATCTGCGGAAAATTTTACGCGACCAACGAAAGAACAAACACAAAATAACTAAAAAGTTGGAAATAACAAAAGTAGTTAAAAAACTAAAAAACCCGACTGAAAAAACTGAAAAGTAAAAAAACAAGCACATTTTAAATTAAACAAAACTTGGAAGCAGGCGGGGTTCATTCTATTTTCTTTCATTTCATCATTTAATATTCAAATGAACCCCGCCTGCTTCCAAGTTTTGTTTAATTTAAAATGTGCTTGTTTTTTTACTTTTCAGTTTTTTCAGTCGGGTTTTGTAGTTTTTTAACTACTTTTTTTATCACTAGGTAGTTCCATTTAAAAGAATCTGAAATTAATGGAACTGAAATCCAGGTTATAAACCATCTGTATGCTAAATTTCATCCAGATGCTTTTAGTAGTTTTTGCGTGAAAAACTAACAAACATCCTCATAAACATTCACATTTATAATATATTATTAGTAGGAACTTGGAGATTTTTAATTATGTAAAGAGTAATTTCCTATTTCATCATTTGGAGTAAGTAAACATGTAGACAACATACTCGAAATGCGCACACTCAAATGAAACCCAACACGGGCAATTAAAAATCTTTATACGCTCCATAAAAACGTAGGTAATCTGCATTTGCTTTCTTTAGTACCATTGAGTCAACACGGCGTTCATAAATATGCTGAAAAAATATTTAGGAGTGAACATTTTCATTCGTTGTACATTTATTTGCTTAAATATCAAAGTCAGTTCATCGAAAAGACATGAGGATTTTGATGCTAAGATAGTTGGAGGGAAGGCAGTGAACTTGGAAGAATATCCATTTGCGATCCAGTTCTATAATAAGGGATCGATATGTGGTGGTGTCATATTGAACTCCTGGGCTGTTTTGACGTCAGGTCACTGTTTAGTAGATAACCAAAAAATTTCGGAAATGAGGATACAAATTGGTAAGTGAAGTCAAGGTGCACTTTGTAGTCGAGTTAACTAATATTAATAGTGTTAATAGAGGGAAAGCGAAAGCACGGCGGTCAACATCTCCGCTATAAGGATGTGCTCAAGAGGCATCTTAACGCTTGCGCTATTGATCCTAGTGGTTGGGAGAGGCTTGCTCTGCATAGGTCGTCTTGGCGCTCTACTATTTACAAAAATATAAAATCTTTTGAAAAACAGCGAGTCGAAAAACTGAACGAACAAATACGTAAAGAGAGACCTAAGCCCTCCTACGCCTACACCTACAACTCTGCCGGTCAACTCTACTGCTTTAACTGTGACCGGGTGTTTAAAACCAAATTCGGTCTGGCCAGCCACACGCTAGGAAATAGCTTGTAAGGGTCGCCGTTACCGAAATCGGTAAGGAGGACTATATATTAATAGTGTATTTTATTGATATAGTGACAGGCAGTTCATAGTTTCAAGGTATATATAGACTAACAACTAAAAAGGAACAATAGATGGTTGGCCGATATTATCTCCTCATCTTGTCTTCTTGTTCTCTCCTATGCAAGATACAGTAGGTATACAGGGCCTAATTGCATTATGTACCTAGGTACCTAAATCAAACTAAGTAACCCTACACAATAAAATGATGGGTCTCTACTTTTTTTTATGGTAGGAAATTCACGTTTTAGTGTAACACTCAATGTAACGCACTCATTGTGCTGATAGGTGCTTTGATTAGTAAACGGGTCATGGAGGTAATTAAAGCAAAGTTATTACCTTAAACATAAGTATTTAAAGAAAAAATGGGACAATATTTGACCTCAAATATCTCCATAATTTAAAGGTTCCAAGGTATGGTTTAGAATCTAGAACAAAAACATATGGAAATGACGGGGAGCACCAAGTGCCTTTCTGCTACGTTAGAGGTATTTTTACACCTTTTATTTCGGTCTGCAACCTAGTTTTGGTGTGGTAATTATTGAACTTCAACTTTACCCGACGGCCACAAAACTCATGATTTATTACCCCTAACGGAGAAACATTAAGGGATTGGAAGGTTCTCAACCAACTTGAACTTAAATTGCCTGTTTACTGTAACTTGGAAATCACTACAACCATTCTCTTCGATATGGCCTTGTTTATGGCATGAAGATAGCTGGGTTTAAGCAATTCAGGCATCGTAAATATGTTATGACCTAGAAAATCTATACATCTACATATAAGTACAAATTAATATAATTGAAGTGTCCGTTTGTAATACCAAATTAACAGCTTAATACTCAATACGCTTGAAAATATACACGGTGCTTTTGCATAAAAAAAAACATTTTTGTCTGTCTGTCGAGTTCCGGCAAATCTCCTAAACGGCTGGACTGATTTTGACAGGACTTTTACTGGCATATAGCAAATTTTATAAGATCTAAACTAGCTAATTTTTTAAGGGTTAAGCATATTCTGGACTAAAAAAAACAACCGACTTTAAAAACACCAAAAAGTGAAAAATAAATTTCAGAAGAAAACTCAGCTTCTGAAGTCGGTGACATTTGTTTGTTTGATTTGGTGTTTTGCCACCGACTTCAGAAGCTGATTTTTCTTCTGAAATTTATTTTTCACTTTTTGGTGTTTTTAAAGTCGGTTGTTTTTTTTTGCAAAAAAGTTTTTTTATTTTTTAATTTTTAGTTGTAATATCTCTTATAGAAATATTTACAATGAAACCTAACCCTTAACCTTCAAGATTCCCTTATTATTGCTTTCAACTCCTAACCATTGAGGAGTAGGTACTAGACCTTCCATCATAAGCTCATCAACATGAAGTGATGACTGCTAGATGCGAATACTTGTATAGCGTGAGAAAAAGCACGAAACACGTAATACGTGCCTATGAAATTTGAGGGTTTCCCTCGATTTCTCTGGGATTTCATCACCAGGGCCCCGAGTGTGCTATTCAATAGTGTCAGAATGGTCTATCATTGATCTCATAATTGTTGATTTTGACAACACCAAACTTGACAAAATCAACAATTATGACATCAATGTTAGATCATTCTGACACTATTGAATAGCAGACTCGGGGCCCTGGTCCTGGTTTCCATATCATGGTAACACCCTTAAAATATGTCCGTTCCAATAAAAAAAGAATCATCAAAATTGGTTTTAAACGACGAAGTTATTCATCAACACACATGTTCATAAAATTAAAAGTACTGGGCCAAACCATGCCATGGCAACTATTCCGCATCAAACTAAAAAAGAATGACGTAAATCGGACCATAAATCGCAGCGTAATCGGTGTACATACAAAGAAAAAAAAAACACCAATCGAATTGAGAAACTCCTCCATTTTGGGAAGTCGGTTAAAAATTAAGGTTCTGTGCAAAAATGAAAATCCTCGATAACAAACTTCAATGAAAAAAGTCAGTAATATTTTTTTTAAATCATTTCACAACACGCACAACAGTAAGGGTGAGGCCAAACGAGCGTAATTTTGTGAGTCGTGAGTCGCAGAATTTCGTGTTTTGGTACAGTGCAGACTCATTTGTTTTACGTCGCGAAAGACTTTTTCTATGAAAGTGACCGAAATTCTGCGACTCACGACTCACAAAATTACGCTCGTTTGGCCTCACCCTTAGTATTTGATATACATAATATATGTATACTATACAATGCTACCGTGATAAGTCAGTGATAACATTACACTAGTGCAAGAATTTATCACTATGAGATAACTTGCAGCATTTCAGTAGACTCTGACCCAAAACAATGTTTTATCATCGGTAAAACAAATAGGTACAGTAAGCCTTAAAATAACAGCCAGCTTAAAACACTAGTGTACTCGTATAACCGTGGAAAATGTTTTGAGAATAGAACGTCCAATCCCTATGTGACGCAGTACTGTCGTCGGCTAAAAGCGTCCCACACTGGATTGTGTCCGCAACATACCTGCTTTTAAGCCGACGTGTGACTGTGTACTCTTTAGTCACAAAGTCATGTGACATTTTGCTAGGATTTTTGCCACAATGCAGAATGACAAGAAAATTACTTCGTTAATACACAGATTCGTAATATGAGTTATTTATGATAATGTTTTTGTTTAATCCACAGGCTCAAAATATGTTTACGACTTCAACGCTAAGAAACATGAACTTGATTATTTTGTAGTTCATGAGGACTACAGCAAGAGGATACAATTCGCGAACGATATAGCTATCTTATTTGTTAAACAACCGTTTAAGTTCAATAAAGTCACTAAGAAAGGTATACTTGTCGATCACAAGAAATGGATGTGCGCAAAGGAGAAGCATTTTACTGTCACCGGCTGGGGTTGGTTGCAGGTAACTTAATCATTTCTTTATTTATTCCTAGTGACCTACCCTGGCTTCACACGGGTACAAACAAGATACGAAAACCTTCCTCTTGAATCACTCTATCTATTAAAAAAACCCGCTTCAAAATCTGTTGAGTTAGTTTTGAAGATCTAAGCATACATAGGGACAGACAGCAAAAAGCGACTTTGTTTTATACCACGTTTTATACTATGTATAGTGAGTAGTGATAGTGATGTAGTGATGATAGTGATACGACTTATAACATTTGTCTAAAAGGTAGAAAGAAGAACGACGCTATTTAGTACATTATTCTGAACACCCATACATCGAAACTCCCTATTTCGGTAATTAAAAACAGTTTTAGTTTAAAGCATTGATGTAATCAATGTGAGGGTTTAAAGTAACAAAATCAACCGATGTTGACAAGAATATTACGAATAAGTACGTTCTACAGTCCTGCAGGGCTATTGTGAATCTTTTTAAATATCAGTGGCTATAGAAAGAAAGAAAGAAGAAAGAAAGAAAATAAATTTATTTGACACACGCCACAAGCGCACACAACAAAAATTAAACAGAAAAATAATAATATTGTGTGTCTCACGGCTGCGCCAAATAGGCCCAGTTCAGCATATTGCCGAGCAGCTAGTGCCCGACGCTGGTTTTCAACTGGACCTGAGATAGTGATGTGACGGACGTTATACAGTTTTTGTAACTAATTAGGTAGGTAAGTGTATTTAGAGGTTATATATAATAATTTTGTACGAGAAGTGATTTTGTAGTTGTGTGTTTTGTGTACAAATTTATAAATAATAAAAATAAACGAGAATAAGTTTAGTTATAATAAAAATAAATAATAAAAATAAACGAGAATAAGTGCTAGACAAAACAAGAAATCTACAAAACAAGAAAACTATCATAGTGTCTATCAATTAGGTAACTGTCAAATGGTTAGTTTAGTATACCTAACCATTACCATTTGACAGTTAATCGATGGACACTATGATAGCCACTGACATTTAAAAAGATACGCAATAGCCCTGCAGGTAGCATAATCATGACAATAGAATATACAGTCACGCCGTGAAGACCCTGTCACCGGTAATTTAATCTATCTACACACATCAAAAGTGTCTAGGGATCAACATATATTTTTGCAATAACTTTTCTCCTGATTGATATAAATTAAAATTTTCTTTAAGGATTCATCAAATAAAGTGTTTTCGTTTGTCACAGTAACGATAAACCAAGTCACCTTTGCATTAATAAAGAAATTTGCCATTTTCCTAATAAAGGGATTTTTGACATTTGAACCACTAACATTAAAGTTCGAAAAAAAGACTGAAATAACAGTTTTCTTTAAAATTTTATTGGGTAACTTAAACAATTAATAATCCGTGTTTCTACCGCGAACACTAACAACACAAGAACATCGGTTTGGCATACTCAAAATGAGTTCATCCAAATCACGCTGTGGAATGGCCGCCCATGTTCGTTGCAACAACAAAAAAAGGTCTTCTTGCGACTGGATACCCTCCATATTCGGCAGAGCTCTTCTCTGTAGCATATCCCATGCATGCTCAATCGGGTTCAAGTCTGGCGACTGAGCAGGCCAGGGCAGGACATTGATGTTAGCTGCGGCGAGAGTCTGTCTTACAACTCTTGCGCGTGTGCGGTCGTGCATTATCATGCATTAACTGAAATAAGGGACTGATTTGCACTTGTAGAGGAACGATGACGTCTGATACAATCGTCTCAGCATAAATTTGAGCGTTGAGGTTGCCTCTGATCCAAATCAACTCAGTTCTTCCGCCGATCCAAATACCCGCCCATACCATGATGGTTCCACCACTATAAGGATGGACTTCCTGGCAGGATTTTAATCGCTGTTGGCGTCCAGGGGTTCTCCAGTGTCGTATACGTCTTGTATCCGGTCTCATACCAAAACGAGACTCATCAGAAAAGCACACGAAACGCCATTGTTCTTCTGCCCAATTTCTGTGTTCAAGAGCCCATTGATATCGAATCCTACGATTGTGCATTGCTATAGGTGGTACTCGTAGCGGTCTTCGGGAACGAAGGTTCACTTCATGCAAGCGGTTTCTGACTGTTTGGTCGCTAATTAAGTTCCTTGAAGAGTGATGAAGCCTCACGGCTAACATCATGGCGGTTATTGTTGGAGCTCCTCGAGTTAAGATTTGAATGTTTCGGTCTTGTCTCCGTGTGGTGCAGCGATACCGTCCTCCATGGCGCTCAGCCACGGTACCAGTGCTTCGGTAACGTGTCCAAAGTCGACTGATAACACTCTGACTTGTATTCAGAGCTAAAGCCACAGTACGTTGCCGGGAACCAGCTTCTATCATTCCCACGGCTCTGAGCATTTCTTCCCTGCTTAAATGACGTCGCCGCTCCATAATAACGTTGGTTTTAATCAGAAAAATGTGTTATTTCAGTCTTTTTTTCGAACTTTAATGTTAGTGGTTCAAATGTCAAAAATCCCTTTATTAGGAAAATGGCAAATTTCTTTATTAATGCAAAGGTGACTTGGTTTATTGTTACTGTGACAAACGAAAACACTTTATTTGATGAATCCTTAAAGAAAATTTTAATTAATATCAATCAGGAGAAAAGTTATTGCAAAAATATATGTTGATCCCTAGACACTTTTGATGTGTGTATCTAGGGAGGCCTATACTCAGCGGTGGGTGATTCCGGGCTGATATGATGATGATGATGATCTATATATATAAAAGGCGAAGCTGACTGACTGAGGATCAACGACAGGCCAAACCCAGGGCTAGGAAGCCCAGGGGTCGGGGCTGTGGATTATCGAAAGGATAACGCGGCTCCGACACAAGGGCGAAGAAGGAACATGGGTTTGGTTCTTAGTCAGTAGAAGTCTGACACTCCCCTTCGCTCTGCCCAAGAGCGGGGGGAGGGTTATTCGATGATTTTCCACCCACCAAAAAAAAAAGGGCTAGGAACTTAAAATTTTAATATCAATTAAATCCACTTAGAAATAATTTTTCAAAATCCAAAACAAGGGGGTCAATCCAAAGGGGTGAAACAGGGGATGAAAGTTTGTACGTAAAATCGTCATTTTTGATATTTCCGACATCAACGCGGGCGAAGTCGCGGGCAAAAGCTAGTAGTGAATATAAAGATTACTAGTTTAAAACTTCTTTCAATGAGTAGAGGCAAACTTAGGTGGCTTTAGCAATTTATTACAGTATTTTAGAAGTTACATTGCCAGATGGCCAGATACCATTTAGTTTAAACGAAAACGGTTAGTTTAGTTTAAAGACTACAGAGTCGGCTTTGTAGTTTTTGTCTGTGTATTGGGCCTACTTTTCATCTGTTTCCCATGAGGGTTCGGGGAAAAAGGCGTGAATTAAATTAATAATTATAATTTTATATTAAGTTTTCATAATGTTTTCAATATTATGGCACTCTAGAATGAGCTTCGTTATCTTTGTTTGTTGAAATATTATTATTATAAAATATATTTTTTTCCACTCCCTTATTTGCTACAGATCTGAATAATCACTCTCAAACACAGTTAGTTTGAACGAGGTACAGTAGTAGTTTTAGAGATATTGCACATTTTAATAAATCACAAATATAACTTTGTTATTCATACAAGCACATGTGAAAAACAAACTTATCACAAAATGTGTATTTCTGTTTTGTATGTGTGTTTTTATAACAACAAATTAATGATACAAATTAAAGGGGGCTTCCCTACTACGATGATACGGAACCCTTCATGCACGAGTCTAACACGAGCAAAATTATTTATTTTTATTTAAGTAGTTCGTTATTCGCATTGTATATTGACTTGCTGATTACTGCTAAACACTAAGAATTTTATTTTTGGTAGTTAACAACCCGGGTTTGGTGGCGTTCTCTATATTTAAGTAGTTTAGTACTGGACAATAATGCTCACAAGAAACATGAGTGAGATTCACCACTAAAGAAATGAGAAACGAACTTGAAAACAAAATTCTGTGACGTCGTGCACATTTATGTTTCAGTACGGTGGCGAAATATCCAAGGTGGACTTGAGGATGGTTACCCTGGCCTATGTCCCGGCGAAGGAGTGCAGTCGGCTGCACAACATAGAGCTATCTGAAGACATGTTCTGTCTGTACGGAGACGGAGAGCGGGATACCTGCAAGGGAGACTCCGGTGGTGGCGTACTTTGGCATGAGTACGTGGGGTTTATTCTTACTAATATCTGCCTACCCATATTCCAATTTTCCTATTCCTCCGCTATTCTTTTCAGATTAATTTCGTTGCGGTATCCAAGACAGTTAAATCGTTTCTCTGGGACTTCGTCGAGCTTCATTGTCTCGGCGCTTTTCTTGTGGTCGCCACTGTTGATTCTGGCTAACAGGAGTTACTGCAGTGGTTTGGGAATAGTGTGGCGGGCTTGTCCTTTACCCTTATTCCATGTGTATAGGAGTTGACTTCCAGACTAGGGGAATGCAGCTGGACACCAGTATTTTACATGGAGCGATGGCGTATCCGAAGTTCATGCACAGCTACTTTCTGAGTAAAAACGAAACATCTTCGTAAGACTTGTGATCAGACTTACGGATTGATGACCGAAACGACTGTCAAAGATCTACAAAGTCATGATAAACAATTTGGTGCGTCTTCCGGGGCACTAAGGGCTCGTTTACGGAGACGCGGGGCGTCGCGCGGCGCGTGCAGGATTCTCGTCTCGTGCTTTTTTATTAATTTACTGAGAGACGGCTCCACCGCAACAAACGCTGCATTTTAAACTAGAGCGAAACATCGATTCTCGTAAAATCGATGTTTGAAATCGTTAACTTTTTCATACATTTGAATTAAAAACGCAGCACGCGCCGCGCGACGCCCCGCCTGTACGTTAACATGCACTAAAAGTCTCTGTATGAGTGAGATGGTCATCCATACAAGAGCCCACCTTGGTAAATGTTGTGAACTAGAAGATCGACCCGTGCGGTTGTTATTATGTAGCTTCGAGCCCTCATTTTTAAGAACATACAATATTCAATAATAAACATAGAAATGAATACCGGTTGGTTGACTAACTAACGGTTAGTAACTGCCTACTATTCTTTAACAAAGCATTGTTGGCTAAGCCCTTGTAAACCATATATCCAGTCCAGTACTATTAGGAACTTTAGTAGCAGTAAAATATTATCCCGTCTGTTGCCCGGGGTGTCTAGACTCTAGACTTTAAAAATCCCCCCTTTTGCAGCACGTCCCGCCATTCGCCATCCCCACGATTTATTCTCTCTTACATATATTTTTATGTCTAATTGTTTTGCTATAATTATTCCTTTTAACATTCCATTTGCAGGAGGGTGGTAGGTTTGACATCACACGGTGACGGATGCGGAAGGAAAGGCAAACCCAGCATCTACACCAATCTCTGGTATCAAAGACCCTGGATCGAGAAGCAAGTAGAAACTTTCAAAAAGAAATATTGCTTTAGACTGTTACATTCCAAATTAGGAATAAAACAATCAAGTGACGAGTTGAAGATTTAAAAAAGATCCACCAGAGGCAGCAGAAGCGGGGGGGACCAAGATATAATATATTATATGGGGGGTACATATTATGTTTTCAATGTTTAATTGACAGAAACGCTAAACGCACGTTGTATAAATTGAATTAACGGAAGATGATGTACCTGGAGCAATGTTTAAATTTGAAAAAATCATATTCATCTCATCCGCGATTTAAAACTATGCGAAGGCTTGCATTTTTGTTAAGTATAGGTACCTGGAACCGGTAAACCACGGCATGGTTTACCGGTTTCTGGTACTTAACAAAAATGTACTTGAAGAAATGTTAGTGTCGTTGACACTCTGTTTTATTTGTTGTCAGAGATTTGAATAATATAATATAAAAAAAAAATACTTCCTTTTTTTGGGTTCCGTAACTAAAAAGGAAAAAAACGGAACCCTTATAGGATCACTCGTGTGTCTGTCTGTCTGTCCGTCTGGCTGTCCGACCATTCCCTCCCCCCCTTATCACCAAAACTACTGAACCTAAAATTCTAAAAAAAATATAGAAATTAGATCAACACGTATAGATTACAGGAAAACCTATAAATAAGAAGTCATGGTACGGAACCCTTCATGTGCAAGTCCGACTTGCACTTGGCCAGTTTTTAACGTGAGAATTTCAAATGGTAATAGACACGTGTTTTATCGATGGTGGTAAATGTTTAGAGGATAAACAGCTACGCATGAAATTAACTGCCTCCGTGGTCGACTGGTTTAGGCATTTGCCTTGTGACCCGGTGGTCGTGGGTTCGATTCCCACGGGAAGCATACTTTGTGAAGTTGTTTCCAGTTTGGTTAGGACATTGCAGGCTTGAATCACCTGATTGTCTGATAAAAAGATGGTTCCGTGCTTCGGAAGGCACGTATAAGCCGGTGGTCCCGGACGCCAAATGGCGGTCGTCAAACCATGTCAGAGGCCCTTGCGGCGGTTTAGAAACTCTGACACTAGGGTGTGTGGGGTCGTTAGACCTTACTGCCCACACGATAAGAAGAAGAAGACTCAATCCAGTTCCACAGACAACCTACACTTTTCCTTCTTCAACATAACATAACACCACGCCTGTAGCTCCCGAAGAGTTAGGCAGAGGTGTACCCACTAGTACACTCACATTTCGAAGTCGCACTCGTTCACCTCAGATCGTATTTAGACGCATAAATGAAGCCATTGCAAATAATTAACTATGCACGAATACGAATTTATTGCTTAATACACACTTTTTAGGGATCCGTAGTCAACAAGGAACCCAAGGGGGGTTCCTTGTTGACTACGGAACCCTAAAAAGTGTGGCCTCTTTGTCGACAAAGTCGAATTCGAAGATGATAGGCTCGTTTAATACACTTAGGTAAAATGTCTCCTAGTGATGCCTTTGGCGGATCTTTTTTAAATCTTCAGAGGAAAAGGTTAGTTAGAAACACATTGTAACATTATTATGAAGTTTTCTATTATATATTATTATATTATGATGATTCTGAATCACTGTGAAAATGTCTTATTTCCGAAGTATCTGCTTTCAGTACGCAGTACTTTTCTAAATATGCCTTGGTATTGAGCGTGATCCATCTGAGAACAAAGTAAATAGTGAAGATAAAGAGTACCTGTATATCTAACGCAAATAAGATTTTTTGTAAATTATGTGCAAATATTTTGTCATCTGTCATACGGTCCTATGATGAGACTTCTTAGATAAAACGCAGAAACTGCTTGACGAGAAAACCTACTTTGTTTAGGCACAAATATTGTAAAACTCAATTATTTCAATTGAAAAATAGCTCAGAGATACCTACTTAGCTAATTTAACTCATTCGTCATCACTTCATCTACGAGTATTAACCCCAGTATTTTGTATGAACCTGCATTTAAGTGGTGTATTGCCACAATTATCAGCAGGCAATTGCCAGCAGGTAGGTGTATCGTATCATAACGTATGGGTGCTAATTAAACCGGCTTCTTTTTAATAGCAATATTTGCATCTAAAAATCTAACTTGCCTTCTAAATTACTAAGTGAGCCACAATTAACGAGCATCTAAATAATACTATCTTAGCCGCAAGTTATCTTTTTTAAAGCCACTCTAAATACAACTCAGCATCGTGATTATTTTTTAGCATCTAAATTTGTAACATGAATTCAAACAGTAAACTTCTAAAATATTAATATATGGCATCAAAAAAATATTCAATTAGCTTCTAATTTATTAACTCAGTACGTTTAAATTATAACTCATGCCACATTAACTGAGCATCAAAATTTAATTAAAATTGTCATCAAATATTATATTATAGCGTATGTATAAACTCCTGTCGTGTCATCGAAAGGCTTAAATATAGAAGTTCAGAGTACTTAATGACCTAAATATTGAAGTTCAGAGTATCGAATGTCCTAAAGATCGATTTTATTTACATGTTGTGCTACAAAAGTTATCGACAGAATCGCTTCAGAACTTCATTTTTATCGGAAAACTAGACAATAAATTGTGAAAATATTTCTGCAAGCAACTCGGAAGTAGTCACAGTTTTAACCTAACCTAACCTATTTCCCTCAGTTTACAATAACGAATCATACAATCTGCCTGTGACTAGTCAATTAGACAATGGTAAAAACATTTCTGTAACTAATAGGTATTTTTAACGTAAATATAATAATCTAAAGTGTATCAAAAGTTGACATTTCATATATAATATACGTTGGCGCTCTCTGATTGGTGCAAATGGCCGGTCGCTGTCGTCTCGCGCGCTCGCGCCAAATCTTTCTGTTGCTATTTTCACGATAAAAGAATGTGATGTATTATTTTACATGCGAAGTTATAATAAATGATGTTGACTACGGTCGCTTCATTTATATTTTTTTGAGGGCCTTGTGTTGAAGCTGTTAAATGTAAAATGGTGGTGAGATATAAATTCCGTGGCTGAGTTAGTAAATTAGGTGCCTATGTATAAATAACAAGGACAAGTTAATATAAATGTTGATCGTCACTTGATGCTTTCTATAGAATATTTAGTGAGCGTTGTAAAGAAGACGAATTAGTATATTAGAGGCTATATAATTTTCCCGTGGCTTAGTTATAAAATTAGAAGTTTGATCCTGTGGCCAATTAAAAAAACTGTGGCTCGATTAATTATTTCTCATAACGTATCACGAATGGCATTCAAAGTCATCATCATGTGCCTAGCCTTTTCCCAACTATATTGGGGTCGGCTTCCAGTCTAACCGGATGCAGCTGAATACCAGTATTTTAATATTCATAATATAATAATATAATATAATATAATATTCCACAACTATCACACAACGCCATCTAGTCCCAAGCTAAGCAGAGCTTGTGTTATGGGTACTAGACAACTGATAAACATACTTATATATTTCTAAATACATACATATTATAGATAAATTACACCCAGCCATTTGATTATGAGGGTTGACCCTCATACGGATCTGTTATCTGCCACCTGAGCTACTAGGGTAATGACACCTATATGGATTCAATTAGCAGGATATGTTATGTTTTGTCCACATACTACTTCTTACTGGTAGCCTAAGGCCAGTGCTATCTGCCACCTCACCTGCTAGAGATACCGCTACGAGTATACATACCTACGGATTTATTTGCCAGTAGTACCATTTTTTCCCCAAATATGTTTCATGTCATTGATCTAGTACCTGCCATGGGTTAAATTACCGGTAGGAATTTCTCAGTAGCAGCAACGAAGTCTAGATTTGTGCTCGATTGATGGCAATAGGCTCGCCCCTTATTACATGAGACTTAAACAATACTGGCGATATGTGGGTTTAGTATACCTACATTTATTAGAATTGCAGGCTTATGTATGTTAATTATTTACTACTAACTGGCAGCCTGCAAAAGAAATATTAACAAAGAAAAGTAACAAATGACACACAAACCTGTGGAAGTAGGAGACGTTAGTAAAGATGGCGACATGAGCACCCTCCTCAGCGCTCGTTGCTCCATAGGACAGCATCCCAACGACCAGTTCCCGGTTATACACGGCCGGGCCTCCATTGTCGCTCAAATGGCGCTCCTGGGATACTAAAGCGGTTAGAGACCTTTGGGGAACAGGTACTTAGGTACCGATGTGAATTTCCCGGAGTTTGGCACGTGACTATCTGCCTAATCGGTGGCGATGGTGGAACCCTTTGTATGACGTATAGGAATTAATTTTGCCTCGCCAAAATGTTCGGGTAGAAATGCTGTTTGTGATAAGATTTGTCTATTTGATCATATCGAATCCATGTAAAATGTGAAAATTAGAGGTAGTTGGGTCGTCGTAGCATCGGTTTATCCCACATTGTTATATGGATTTAGAGATGAATGACAGCCTTCCTGACTATAAAGGTACAACACACAACAAAGCCAGAATACTTTTAAATCTGTACCTATTCCGGCAGATTATGCAGGAACCGGAAATAGGTGATTTATACAACTTTAAACTACGATGTAAATTCCTCTCCTTCATCCTAGTGTCATCTTGGCATGCAGCCAAGTTCCGCTTACGAAGAAACTGCTCGAGCGCTTGGCAAATGTATCGCTCTTATTTTTTATTCCTTCGACTACTTTAATCTGTGTGCAGACCATGTGGCCAATTCCCGTAATTAAAATATTCATAAAGCTGTCACTATCCACCATAATAAAAAACAACTTGTTAACATGTACGAAGTATTATAATATCTGTGCATGTACAAACAATTTGTTCTTTTTTATTTATATTTCTTTTTTATTTAATGACGCGAACATTTATAATAATACGGGCATTCATGCCCTTGCAATCCAAAATGTGTTTAGACAAGGCAGAATGTTCTCTGTGAGAAATCATTGATAGCGCCAAAACTTGCAACAGAATTAAACTTATGATTACTTAATGATGTTTAAATTCGACAACTTTGCTTATATACTACTCCACACACCAGAAAAGTCAGTATAAACAAGCTCTTGCTGCTTATAAGAAAGTGAGTGCTCCTTAGGGATACAACAGGGTTTGAAAAGTTTAGAAATCGATGCTTTTCCAACTGATACCACTATTGTGTTGTATCAGGAGATTTGACGACGGTATTTTTTCTGAAAGAAAGAGATCGGATAAAAATAACAACTTAAATAAGACTTACCGGCACATATTGTGCACAAAAATTAGAAAAGCTTGTGAGGTTCGGGTAAGCTGCATCACAATCCTTTTTATCTAAAACTGTCATTTCCGTCCATATCAGTTGGTTCACGTAGGTTTGAGCCATGGTCTGTAATTAGAGAACTATGCTTTATATAAAGAGGAAGGGAGAAACTGTTACCATCGAATGTTCAGTACATCGTTCTCGTTCTGAGCTCAAAACAGCTGTTCCATACATGTAGACCGTGTATGAACTCAACCACATTTATATAGGTACAGTTTTTTTATATATATTTCTATGGTGGCAATCGCGTCGTATCATAAAAGCGGAAAGCTTTAGAGTTTTCCGAAAAATTATTTTAATTTCCTTGTGCCGTGTAACTTGTAACGTGTACATTGGCATCATAGATAATAATAATATGGGTGTCGTCTAGAGCACAATAATATGTGTCTAGAGTCAAACGCCGCCACATCCATTTTAAACAAAAAACAAATATTTGGTCTCTATGGAATAGGGGATCGGACAGGGTCAAAATAATATGATTCTGTTTAGTCCGTAAGTTAGATTATCGAAAAATATTGAATACGTGTTTTTTATTTTATCAAATCAATAAAAAATGTAGAAAATAAAACGCGTCAAAGATCTTGGAGTGGGGCTTGAAACGTCACTTGTGTCGTCAAAATGTACTATCATTTATGACGTCACACGAGTTTTCGAAGCACTGTATCGTCTTCATTTTAAGTTTATGTGAAAAAAGAAAAAATACGTGTCCAATAATTTTTGGAAATCTACCTGACGGACTAATTAGTTTTTTTTTTGTCCGATCCCCTAAGGGCGTTTAATTTCTAACAAACCCTACTATACTTTTCTAGTCCAAACCCGCTACATCCCGAGTAATGACGGCACGGTTGGCGCAGTGGCTGAGCGATTGGACTGCTGCGTTACGTGTCGCGGGTTCGATTCCCACACGGAACAAATATTTGTAAGGCCTGCAGATAGTTGTTTCGGGTCTGGGTATTTGTGTATGTGAGTTTAAATGTTTTTAAACGCATCCACGATACAGGAGAAATTCCTAGGGCAACGTTTAAAAAAAAAAATTGAATATATAAAATGGATTTCGTTTCAAATTCCGCTACATGGCTACATCCATTACTTCTCACTATCAATCGCCGCCACATCCGTATTGACCAATCAGAACGTGTCATTATGAGAGATAACTGTCATGGCTTGCAATGGCCGCCGAGGCATTTGTTCTCTACTTTTACCAAAATGAGTACCAATATCCGCCACATCCATCACTGTGTGTATCAAAAACCACCAGATCCTTAACTCAATATCAATACCCGCCACATCCTTCTTTTTTTATCACAAATTGATATAAATTTCCTAGAATAAAAAAAAACTAATGCATCTAATTATTATATCCGGCTCTACTTATTTTATTCCAAATTAGCAACAGAAAATTACTAACGTAACATATAATGAGGAAAAATGTAGATTATTGAATTTAGCTTTCTGGATTTAGCGAAGTTTGATTCTAGACAACCTCTTTTTTTAAGAAAGGATAAGAAAGGAGGTGTCTCACGAGATGACGAAAAACAGAGATGTGTGGAAGAAGAAGACATGCTGCGCCGACCACAAATGAATTGGGATAAGGGCAAGAGAATGTGATGGTGATGCTCGGTATATTGGTAAAAATAGTACTTAACTACATAATTATGTGTACCCATCTCTCGGGAAACCCTTTTCCAGAGAGATTGGTAAAGTTTGATATTTGTGACAGTTACCTAATCACATATTCCGAGACCTAGCCCGTTAGTTTGAGTGTATGATTAATATTTGATAGCAAGATAGCTGTAGGTACAAATTGTTGTAGATGTTAATGGGCCAAGAACAAATTAACAGACTATAATGTAAGGACACGCCATCTACCAGAATTTGATCAAATTTATTCGCGACAGCGAACAGCTCTATCAGCGAGAATCTGGAGCGAATATTTTGAATTGTCGCGTACCGATGTAGCGAGTGTGTGGCATGGACAGTTGTAGTTTGCAGCACTGAAGATAGATGGCGTTTGCAACGATAAATTGAAACAACATGGATAACATTGCAGTCGTGCTACACTTTTAGGGTAAGTAGAGAAATTGTGATACGAGTTTACAAGTATTAAAACCATTTATACAATCGTACAAAGGTTCAGTTATTTGAGTTATTGGTTACTTGGGAAACCTTTTTACTTAGAGTCGAATAATTTATGTATTTTGTGATGTCAGTCAAATTATATTATACTAGCTGTTGCCCGCGACTTCGTTCGCGAGGAAATTTTGACGTTTATGTATGTGTGGGACTGCCTCTGGGATGTACTATGCCAAATCGAATGACAAAATTTTAATGCCAATCGAAGCCAATATATTCCCTTAAACTGGCCCTGTCGTAAAATCTGTTCCCACACATACATATGTCCTAACTATATTTTATCTCTCTACCAATCTTCGGCTCCAAAAAGCCAAGGATTTCATTTACATACTTGCGGGAGCCCTTACTGCAGGTCATCACAAAAAAAATTGTTCGCTAATAGTTATAACTTGCTAAATTTCAGGCCGGAAGTACAAAAATCAACTTACATAGAAACTCGCGAGAGCCTTTAGAACTCCTTAATCTGACCCTGAACCAAAATCTGTTCTTCGCAAACTTCTACTCACCATAAACTACGTCCCCGCCAAAATTCAAGACTGTTGCGCAAAAAATGAAGGACTTTCACACAAACTTGTGAGAGCCTTTAGATCTCCCTTATCCGGCCCTGTCGCAAAATCCGTTCATAGCAGACGTCTACTAACTACAAACTACGTCCCTGCCAAAAATCAAGATTGTAGCCCAAAAAATGAAGGACGATCATACAAACTTGCGAGGGCTCATAGACCACCCTAATCCGGCCTTGTCGCAAAACTAATTTATAGCGGATGTCTACTGACTATAAACTACGTCTCTGCCAAAAATCAAGATTATAGCACCAAAAATGAAGGACTTTCATACAAACTTGCGAGGGCTCATAGACCACCCTAATCCGGCCCTGTCGCAAAATTAATTCATAGCAGACGCCTACTGACTATAAACTACGTCGCTGCCAAACATCAAGATTGTAGCACGAAAAATTAAGGACTTTCATACAAACTTGCGAGGGCTCATAGACCGCCCTAATCCGGCCCTGTCGCAAAATTAATTCATAGTAGACGCCTACTGACTATAAACTACGTCGCTGCCAAACATCAAGATTGTAGCACGAAAAATTAAGGACTTTCATACAAACTTGTGAGGGCCCTTAGACCACCCTAATCCGGCCCTGTCGCAAAATCCGTTCTTAGCGGACGTCTACTAACTATAAACTACCTCTCTGCCAAAAATTATCTTTACACGTCCAGCGGTTTTCAAGATTTCGAGATGAGTGACCTTTCGCTTTTATAGATAGGTACTTAAACCTTCCTCGAGAACCACTCTGTCCATTGGTGAAAACAATATGAAAATACGAGTTTAGCGAACCGAGAGCATTAGCTAGTGTATGTATTATTGATGGCGATAGTTTTACCAAGGGTCCCTTCATAATTATTGTTACTATCGCTTATGTAGGTCTCAAGATATTAGTATTCGAGAGGCACACTTAGGTACCTACTAGCCTACTACCCAGATACAAAAGGGGCCCAGTTTTTAAATTATAGGTACATTCGATGGAGCCTTACCGCGCTTCCATAACCTGAGACTTCAATGGTGACACCAGCTCGTAACGCCATCTCGGGCTCTATTAGTATTGCCTTTTTCACGTTGCTTTTGAATCTCACGTGCTCCTGTCAAATAAATAAAACGTGGTGAGATTTTATTCGACCTGTGGGCTCTACTCGCCCAGGGCCCAGAGTAATAGTAAGTAGGTATGTAGTCGTTTCGAACACAATATTTACTTCGTTTTAAGACTCGCTATAATTCATTGGTTGGGGTACGGTACCAAATCGCATGATACTTCAATTTGGACCTTATGTTACATAAAACAGTAGGCACGATAATCCCCCAGAACATTCATTTCCATGATTAAGAGGGCGTTAGATACTGGCAGTTGGTACGATCGACCACAATGTTTGGTTAGAATTGGCATGCGATAGACGGCTTGTATTTCATGTCTGAGTGTAGGTGGCGCGCCCAGTCTGCAGCGCGATCCGTTAAATATATTAGGGTACCGTCGACCTCTTGCCATGCCAATTTTTCAAGACTTTTTGATGTTCGAACTGGCCATTTGTTTTGTACGGAACATTTTCTTTAAAAAAACTACCGACCCCGACATATAGATCGATTGATTCATGGTTCTTTACTCACAGACGAGAGGAGAGTTTAAACAAAAGCTAGAAAGTCCAAGTCTTTTTTCAATTCGTAGTATTATAACATAACATCACGCTTGTAATCCCCTAAGGGTTAGCTGGAGGTGTAAGCATTCGTACACCCACATTTCGGCAGTTATTTTTAAATAGGGGGCGAGCATATTGCCATCGACCGAGCATAAATACAGACTCCGTGGGTGCTTCTATGAAAATCCTGAAACTACCACTTTGACCGAGCTGGGAATCGACCCCAGAACCTCATGCTCAGCAGTCGACCACGCGACTAATAGACCAACGAGGCAGTCATATTATGGTTGTAACAAAAGTTATTGATGAAAGGAAGGAAATAGCAGAAATACGTTTCGAGTAGAATAGTACCTATTCACATTAGTGTAGAATAGAAGAATATAATAGAATACGTATTTATTCATTAATGGACAGCAGCAACACAAAAGAGCAGCACATACATAAACAAATTACAACAAACAGTTTAACAATTAATTTAACAGCTCAACTGCGCTGAGCATGCCCATAACGAAAGGGTAACCAACTCAGCATATGCTGGGTGTATGTAAAACACTCAGCGCTGGTTTTCAGTAGGCCCCCCGCAGTGTAGCTACCTATAGTTTAATTTAATTTTACTTATTTTGTATTTTTTCTTTTTTTTTGTCATAATAGTATCTAAATCAAAAATTTTTTTTCACAAACGCCTCCAAACGCACTTACTTATAAAACGTCGAGAAAAAGGTGCACGGTTCGAGATGGCTCTATGGAGAAGAAAAGCAAGAAACTCCATGGTTACTCGTTTAAAATGGTTTGATTTCACAATATTGTTATGTCTGCACTTGTATTTTTCTATATTTACAAACTGCAATTTACAGAACTAAAAAAAAATATTAAAATTAATTAATTAATTCAAACTAATTTACTTTGCACTTACAGTATTGTACTTACTTAGATATGGGGGTACAACGTAGGCCCGACAATAAGTCTTAGGATACTACACAAAAATAAGTAGTAGGCATTGGATGAATCTGTAATGGTGCTATAAAAGGTGATATAAAAAAATAGACAACTATGTTCTAAGTAATAAAAGTTATTAATATTCGATCCATTAGTTAAATGAATTTCATTTCGTTCTCTGGTGTTAAAATGGTTATTGCTAGTCGTAAAGTTAAGCTGCGGGGGTAAAGACCTCTGAACTTATAAGTTACCTGTGCATTCCTGCCACTGCTACAAGCATTCAAACTGTTCGTTTTACTGTACCTATCAGTTTCAGTTCAATCAAGAACGTATCACATTTTTCTCTGATTCGTCTCTATGATTAATTAGAATTTTGGCGTGTCCGTATGGTGTCCGTATACCAAATTCAATTTCAAGATTTGCAGATCGTATCTCACTAAACCGTAGGCTTCGTTATCGTGTGGGCTTCGTAATCTGGTGTCAGACTTATTAAATTAGTTTTATGTATTTTATTCACGCGCCTCAGTAGCCTGACAATAAAATGATTGATTGATTATGCCGCCGTACATGCCGTACCTCTCAAGCATGCTGGCTTTCCCACGGTGTTTTCCTTCATCCGGAGAAAGTAATAAATATACAATACGTACATTAATCCAAAAAATCAGAACCGTACCGAACTGAACAGTAGTTGAATTAGCTATGATCTTGTGGGGATTTGTATCTAAGAAATTCGCTTTGCTGGTTTATTTTGTGTGTGAGAATAAATAAAATAAATAAAAAAAGCCTTTTATTTCCTATTTAAAACATGCTACAATTTAAACCTAATCATTTTCCTTAAAAAACTAATTAAAAATATAGCTTGTGCACGATGTTGCTCATTTGTTTATAATATTATTATAGTACAGCTATTTAATTAGTGTGTGAGAATAAGCCAATCCTAATACAATAATGATATTACAGTTTTACCAAACACACGCGCGATGTACCGTGTGCACCGTCTAATCGCGTAGGCAAGACTGTGGTAAAGCCTGTGCGTGTGGTAGGCCCATTAGTATGTCTATTACGAAAAATATTTCAGGAGCTAGACTTACGTACCCATCGTGCATTTCAAAATATTTTTTCTTACGTACTTCTTTCTAATGAAGTCTATTACAAGAGCTTATTCAATTATAATAAATTCACGTGAGACGATGTTCAGGTAGACGATACTCTATACCTTTCAATTTGGTTTAATCCCTTAAGAGCCACCTACGATCCCCTCCGGAATAGTGAGAGGGGATGAATTCTAAGCGCAAAGACACGTAACGAGAAGCGGATACATTATATACTTATTCATGTATAATATATGTATAAATATGTGAGTCACATTACATGGGAATGGCAAAATATCGATGTGCTATTGCTGTAGGTACAACCCTGCCTAACCCTTCGGTGAAATAAGGCGTTATGTTATGTTGCATGTGCATAGAATTATAAGGATATAGTAATTGTTCTTTTATGGGATGTGGCCCCTGTTACACGAGACTAAACTACGTTAGTAGGTACCATTATTTATTTTAATATTAAACCATTGATATAATAAAACCCAAGATACACACTCCGCGTCTCAAAACGAGTTCACAATGAACTCATTTCAAATAGTCTCGCGTCGCTCGCGTCTCTGCACGGTCGTACAAAATACTTTTTATATTGCTTTTTATAACTGCATTGTAAAAGGAATCTGCGTAAGGTTGAATTTGCCAAAAAAAAAATGTTTATAGTGACGATAACTACATGTAGTAGTGCGTGTATTGGTGAGTGTTTGGCGACAACTTCGACTGTTTGTTTTGTTCGAGACTGTGCATCTAGGGTTTTATTATATAAATGTATTAAACGATAACTTTCGATATAGACCATTACGGTCACTCCTCAGTCTAAACCTTGTCTGCTACGCGCTACGGTGCTACGCTGTGGTGCTACGTCGTAGCCTTTCACAACTCGGTGCCAAAAATACTTTCTCATAATAACGTGACTTAGTTTTTCCTGAAGTCGTTTATTTACCACCTGTTTCAAAACCTTCTTTAATTATAACGAAATTTTATTACAAAATAATATGTACTCGCCATTGTGATACACAAAATTACCTATAGCATATATAATAACGATTAATTACCACTGTCCGTACATTAGGCTTTCCGATAAGTACGGAAAGGTCAGAGTCCGATCACTAAACACCGATTAAATGACATGTTAACCACTGGTTGAACAAATGAACAACATGCAAGCAAATTACCAGCATGTTTTGGAAAATAATTATTAATTGAACTGACACGAATTATAACAGGAGAATTGGAAATGGAAATACAAGCGATAATCATTCTGCCCCGTTGCAGTTGGTCTAATGGTCCCAAGCGCAAAATCTGAGCATGAGGTCTTGGCTTTGATTCCCAGGTCGGGCAAAGTGTTATTGGGTTTTTAACCCCCGACGCAAAAACGACGGGGTGTTATAAGTTTGTTTTCATCAAGAATTTCTCAGTAGCAGCCACGAAGTCCGTATTTGCGTCTGGATATGTTGACGGTAATAGGCTCGCCCCCTATTACATGGAACTTAAACATTACTGGTGAAATGTGGGTGTACTATCAGGTACACCTCAGCCTAGCCCTTCGAGGATTACAGGCGTCATGTTATGAGTTTCAGAATAATAATAGTAATCTATTTAGCGTTTGATGTTACTTCTGTGTTTTATAATAATATAGTAATGTCTTTAATGTTTTCTCAGTTATCTGCGGGTCAGCTTTCAGGCTAACTAGATGCAATTGAATTTCAGTATTTTACATAGGATCTCAGCAGGGTACAAAAACGATACTCGTACCCCATGGAAAGCGAGGAAACAAAATTATCTGTAAATATTTCCTGAAATTTAAGATCACGTACGTGTTTTATTGGTTTATTTCATTGATACTCATATTACTTACTGTATCGTGTAGCCGTGCAAATACATTATCATCCAACCTAACACTCAGACGTGCTGTAATTATATTAAGTGGGGATGAGCGGATGAGTAGAGAGCTAGCTCTTTATAATGTCATCATCAGCAGCAATATTCCCACTGCAGGGACTCATGCCCCCTCTGGAGAGGGATGGGCTATGATAATGACCGGATGAGCTGATGGATGGATGAACCTTACCTTCAGTACGAGCATGGCGATGTCGTTGTCCAAGCGGCTCATGTACCTGAAGTACTCGTGTACTTTCACGTCCACGACTGGTATTATTTGTCTGAAAACAATTTATTTATTTATTATTATTTTTTTAAAAAACGTTGCTCCACTAGGAATTTCTCCTGTATCGTGGGTGCGTTCATAGACATTAAACTCACATGCACAAACACACCCAGACCCGAAACAACTATCTGTAGGCCATACAAATATTTGTTCCGTGCGGGGATCGAACCCGCGACACGCAGCGCAGCAGTCCAATCGCTCAGCCACTGAGCCAACCGTGCCGTCCGTCGTTATTTATATAACACCTCTTTACAGATCTCCCAAGCAAAGTATAAAAGTTTGGGGATCATCCTCTATCTTCGGTTAATAACATACCTATTACAATAAAATTACAGATGATTTTCAAAAAACCGAAACTTTAGTGTGACCGAATCAGCTTAGATACAACATTCAGCACCACAGAAATATACACACGCAGAAAATATATAATTTCACATAGGCCTACGCACTTATAAAACGTCCACAAAAAGGTGCACGGTACGGGTTGGTCGTTTCCAATGGAGAAGAACCAACAAGAAACTCCAAAGAAGAAGCAATAATTATGAAGTTATGATGCAACAAACAACCCACACCTCTAACGGCTGAGCTAACCGTTTCAAATAGATTCTTATGACATGACATTCAAAATCTATTTTTATACCTTCTTTTATAAAATAGATAGGTTTATTTTCGTATTAGCTTCAGAAGCCTTTTAATAAACTTTCCAAGATTTATAAGTATACCTTCTATAAATAATGGATAGCTCCAGGGCTGTGATCTTTAACATAATAGCTGAAGGAGCAACGAGTATTACTCTTAGTTTAAAAGACATTATTTATAACTAGCTTGCCGCCAGAGCGCTGCACTAAGATTTTAATGAATGGCTTTTAATTTTAAGAGTCAACAACACCATTTAGTTTATGAAATAGGTGCTGCAGATAAAATTACAAGAACGCTACATATTTTCCTTTTAGGGTTATATTTAAGTCATGGCTCGTTAAGAACAGCAGACCAAATGTGACGAAGGAAAAAACACACACAAAAAAAAATGCTTTAATCGTCTCAGTGCAAAAAACTAATTGAGCTAGGTATTTGCATAGTGTGAATGTACAACCTACGCCAAGACGTAGTACAAAACCACTACCGTATGGTGTGTTTGGTACCTTTTGTTCCAAAAAAATAAAAAATGTTGCTACTAGTTCTACCGTAGGACTGTTCAGTAGAACTAGTGGGAATGATCCAAAGTAACAGTAGGTACGTGTTACCTGCACCAGTCACACCTTGATTTGCGGAACTCAAACTAAATACATTTACTTCCACACCACAGTCTTACAGTCAGATTTGTGAAAGGCAACATTATAACCCGTAACCAGTAAGTTCAAAATCAACTGCAAAATACTTACCCCGAACCAGTAATAGTTTGGGCACCAACTTTAACGAGGGGGTGCTTCTTCAGTTCTTCGACGAAGCAACTAGCAACCGTGATGGCAATCCTGCTCCGTATCAGGGTCGCAGAGCAGTACAGGTTGCTATACACTATCAGTACATGGAACGGAATATCTAGAAGACTAGCTTGATAATGATTGCTATAAGCAGAACGGGCATTCGGGAACCTAGACGGCTCGTTCTTCGGCAGGTATGTATACGGCGTGGCGAGGTGTAAAGAATTCAGTAGCCATGTCAGATGTAATCTGGAAAATAAATGGAATATATGACAAGGCAATTTCAGAGTTTCTTCGGTGTTTCCGTGTTGACTTTTGATATGAGAGATATATTTGAAGCAGAAACCTCGGAAATCAAACCAAAAGTTATTTTGACTTGGGTACGTTTTCCCAATAGATGTCATCGTTATATTGATATTTAAATATGTGTAGGTACTTCTTCAGTTTACCTGATTTTAAGATTTTTTCAAAGACACGTCCTGAACTTAATAATGTCTGTGAACGTAACTTATCGGGACCATAAATAAGCTACGTGTAGAAGAAATTGGCGGCGTTTGCATTCCTTCTCTACTTTTACACACGAATCACGTACGAACTAGTAAACTGATTTAGGTCTGTTTTCTTTTATTTTACTACTGAGTATTCTAGAAAGTGAACATAACTTCTATCTTATTAAGATAGCTATTAAGTTGAGGCATAGAAAATTAGTTTACGCTAATTACAACCGACCGAGCGGCCAGTAAAAGCTAAGTAGCTATCTAGTTAGCTAAGTAACTACTCGAGCCGACGTTAATAAAAGACAATCAGCTAAGTAATTGTTCATGTCAATACAGTTATAACAACAAACTTATTCATTGAAAACGTCGCTTTATACTCCAGTCACTGCTCAAAAGAAAATAGATAGACACTTACTAAATATAGCACCTTCCACCGCTTTATTCTCATAGAGCGCTCTATAGCCTTAGTGATATTTTAAGTAATTTAAAATTCCGATCGTGGACTCAGTCATGCAAACACTGTCCGGAAGACGGAAATTCCGTAAGTACTTACAGAATCATCTCGCTTCAGTGTGAATAGTATGAAAGTTAATTCGAATCCGGCCGCGGGTCCTGCATAATGGAAAATATTTTCAAGAGCGACGCTTGTTAGCGCCCAGACTCGAAACTCAAGTAATAAAGCGGGAACAACAATAAACAAAGAGAGAATGGTAACAAACCGATAAAGTGTACTCGTATTTGTGAGTAAAATTCGCAATCATAGTTCGTCGAGTCGAATAGCCGATACCGGGTTATTACCGCTTTCGTAAAACATCGAATGAGTTGCACATAAAAATATGCACCGGGTTCTGAAATGTTTGTTCGGTCTGTAATACACGGTTCGCCGGTAAGGTGTATTTTTCCCTGAAAAAATACCTATAGAGTTATTTCGAATTGCAATCACAACTTGCTGTTTTTTATGTGCACGTCGGCTGTGCACACCAACATAAAATATTAAAATATCTGAATTTTTACAAAAGTTATGTTTCAGTGCGTGATCAACGGAACATTTGCTCAGACACACACAGGTATAAGACAGGTATATAACTTCAAATGTGTTCAACATATAAATAGAATTTTATTAGAATTCCATCCAACGCGACCATAACAAAACATATTCGATTATTACACGAAACTTACTATTTGTAAAATATTTTGTGGAGAAGAACGAGTTTGTGAAATGAACAATATACCTAAGCCTTGGCGGGCTGGCTGGTATATTATGGTCGATTTGCATGGCTGTCACGTGCTGAGGAAACTCGAACAGATTCACCGGGACATGCGTTCGTTGCGGGAACTGACTCAGTTTCGTCAACTCCACTCTTTTCCTCATTTACCTGTAATGCTGAGTCAAGAATTGAGCTTGTGTTCAGGAAAGTCTGAAGATATCGTTTTTGTAGATGCCTTTAATTCAAAAGGATTTACTTTGAAATCGATATACCTATTCGGAGTTGTTGAGTTACTTGGGGAAACTTTTAATTTTAATTTATGATTAGGTAGACAAAGATTTTATTCAAACTCCCGCAACATCGGGATCATTGACAGTATAGCTGAAAGGCTCTCTTTCGTTTAGTTTCGACAAGATTTTGCTTTTTAATGTTAATCCAAATTGTTTTTAGAGCAATCCTGTAACAAGCTTTAGAGGAACACAATAGAAAGCAATAAGCGCGTATCTTTACGTAACGTCTTAAGAGGCTGAAGTCATGGAACTATACCATCAATCTGTTGTGTTAGAAGATTGCCAACTAAGCCTTGCAGCACCATAATAATACGTCTTCCGTAGGAGCCAGCGAATGTACCTACAGGGGAACAAACGATACGCGTTTATCTACCCATAACAGGCTTGCAGATTAATACACGAGTATTTGTGAGACTTATTATAAATAACAGACCTCGAAAATATTTTGTTTTATTGAAATATTTTCGTGTTTTCCTGAATATTTTGTAGCAATCGTAATTAAAATTGTTTCAGGTTGGCGTGTAGGTGTTCTGTTTGTACAAGAGACGAGGATTAATTGAAAAAGTTCACGTGCAGTTACATTGCTGATGTTTTATTCACGAGTTTTGTTAGAATTTTCATTTGATTTTTAAACAAATGACTGTAGATTGTAGATACGCTTTTGTTGCTCAGCTTATCAACTCTAAATTACTTTTGGGTTTGCGTTTTTGCCTGTTCCGTGCCTTTATAATTATGAGGGCAGGAAGTGCGATTCTAAAAGCCGGAAGAAGATTTGTGGGAAGTATTCTACTAATATTATAAACGCGAAAGTTTGTATGTATGTATGTATGGATGGATGTTTGTTACTCTTTCACGCAAAAACCACTGAACGGATTTGGATAATTTGGTACACAGATAGTTTATGACTTGGATTAACACATAAAATAGTTTTTATCACGATTTTATCTTCCCGGATAATTATAGAGTTGTAGCTGTAGGTGAAGCCGCTGGCAGTTCAACTAGTTTTAAAATACTTTCTTTACCCTGAGCAACTGTTTAATTATGTTTTATTATCTGTTGGTGAAGTTATACCGTGAAATAAATAAGTGGTACAATCCGAGGTGTGCAATAATAGTCATGTGCAGCTATTTTGGGCCGATTCAATTTAGATTGTTATCGATACGTTAAAGAGGAAAGAAATCTGTTACTTTTTTACACAATAAATGATATTTAGAAGAGAGTGCTCGTTGTTAGTACCTACCTTACAAAGTTGAAGTAAAAAGTAATTGCAAAGAAACGCTTACTCAAAAGTTTCAGAAAAATCCAGTTAGTGAACTTTTTCACTTTCAATCAAAATAAACGCGACATTTCAACAGTATCATTATATATTTTCCTTTAATACTTCAACATTTTACTGAACATTTCTTTTTTAATTGGAAGGCAGGCATGATCCAGTGAAGTTTGTTTTAAATCTTAAAAGGCAAACTGCAAACTTTTGAAATTAACCTTCCGCCGCGCAAACGGTCTATTAAGCCTTCTACCTATTGCTAGCCACCTATATACCTAAAATCCGCCGATCAAACAACCCGCAAATTAAATATTGAGTTCTCTTTAAAGAATTTTATAAAAAACTTTGGAAAATATTATTAATTTTCTTGTTTTAATCTTCTGAAACCGGTGAAATTTAATTTATTCGTAATTACTTGGTTTGAAAGTTGATTATTTTGAAACAAATTAGGAAAGCATTTCAAAACTTTTTAATGATTTACTTTATGATTGAATGGCGGGTTGTGTGATGTGTTCATTTCCTCAATTAAGCTAAGTAACACGGGTTTATTGCTTGTTTATGGGTAACATAAACGGTCCAGTAGGCGTATAATATATGTAGTAGCGAGTACATCCTACTTCCTCACGATAGTTCTTGATAGGTCGTGAGACAGTTTTACGACTGTCATAAACTGATGCGCAAGCACACTACTTATACATCGAACGTTATGTGTTTGTATTTACTTTAGCAAACTATACAATACATCACCCTATAACTCTCAGAATGACCAATAACGTTACATTTTTATTTGTTACGCAAAAATAAACCATTATTTTTATCCGCACGTTTTCATAAGACGGTATAAGATTTGGCAAAGTATCCCAATGAATACGTAATCTTCACTGTCCCACTTTTATCTAGTTTAAAAATCAATTATTTTAATCAAGAAAGTCTGGTATTTACACAGTTACTTTTGAACGCTGGAAGTTCGACGTAGTTTATTGTAGTTATTAAATAAGTGAGGGTCCTCCTCTTTGTTTTAGCTTTATTTTATTCCGGCGACAGACTAATGTCTTTTGAAGTAAAAGGGAAAGTATTATCTGGGAGTAGCATCAAAGATTTTATTATTGATAAGTATCCTTGACCTTGTTTTACTACAAACAGACAGGAGGGTGTAAACAAAAAAGGTCGATCGTTACTTCTATGTTATTGTCAAATACTTTGTTTACATAATGTAGTACGAAGGTCCGAGCATAAGGCCGTATGGCGCGGCACGCGACTACGTAGTCTCGTAGCGGGCCGTAGCTTGCGGCAGTCACGCTACAGCGAGAGCTACGGTCGGTCGCTACGCGGCGCTACGAGTGTTCGGGCCACGTAATGTTGTGGTGTTCGGTCGCGCTCTTGGCTGTGTTCGCCTCCGTCCAAGGACGTGCGGTAAGAATCATTTTTAAGCTTCTATTCTTATAACCCCACTTACTTGGGGGATTACTTGAAGTAGTTCGTTTAAAAGTTTAGTGCCGCAGTCATGCTTATTCAAGACGATGAAGATAAGTCGAAGAATTTTGTGTTGTCGCTGTTCTTCACTTAAATATGAGCTTAAGAATCAAGGAGGATTAACTAATTAAATTGATTTGTGTTTAATCGTTTTCAGTTAGTTCAGTATTTTATTTAAATAAAGTTTTAAGAAACAATTTTATTTGTCTATACTAACTTTTACATTATTTAAAAAATCCGTAGCACGAATAAATTATGTTGTTCAAAGTATCTAAGGATTAATAAAATACTTAAGTAATATAAGTTTTATATTAAGTCTATTTATAATCCCACATCACTCAAACATACTTACTGTAATTGACACTTCGAAAACTTTCCAACAGAATAAGGTAACCGAAACTTATTTAATCAATTTACCAAAACTTTTAGCTCTAGGAATATATGTATACGCTTCTATGTAATTGCAACATGTCACACAATCGTACTAGAATGTGCGCATTAAGTAAAATTAATACAGCATATAATTATACATTCATCGCAGTTTACCCTCGAATGAATTCACCTCGGACGAGCATCACCCGGGGGTTAATTTCTAAGGATTGCTCCACATGTGCGACTGTGTCGTTATGTTGGTAGGGTGCAAATATAACTGCCTTAAGTACCATCTTAAACTACTAACGGCTGAATACACAAACAACTTGGAGTTGGGCATTACGGCATTAGCCGCAATGTTATCGCGAGCGCTTTGTGCCTAATGTTCGTGTCTCCTGTCACAGAGACACTGACGCAAAGATTACTTTAATGGAGGCCATTTTTTATACAAATTGAGCTATTTGATATAACTGTACAGTTATACAGGTATCTTATAAATAAGGGCCTGTATAATGTTTGATATTCCTTAGAGTTTCCAAGTAAAGTTCTGTAGGTAAATATAATATTCTGTCTGTGTATTGTTAGACTTCCAAACTACCTTCTAACTTAATCGTACTTTACCAACTTATACAAGTAAACATAGACTTCTTTATAAGTTACAAAGAAAAGTATTCGAACTAGGAAAAACATTATTAAAAGTTCAATTGCAAAGGTTTCCACAAGTTTATTGTCAACCGAGGGAAGAAATAAGTATTCTTTCTTGAAGACAGACAGAAACAATTTCCAAGTACATAATAGATACACTTTTAGTTTAAAAAAACAGTGACGGGTAGACTATCACTGTAGCTGTGTGACCGTCGGAGTCACAAAATCATAGTTCTCGGGTTCGAACCCAAGGCACACACTTCTCCCGTCTGGGTGTGGGTTATTCGAAAGAGATACCCGTGGCCTCGGCACAAAGGCTAAGAAGGAACATGGGTGGTTTTTAGTCAGTAGAAACCTGACACTCCCTACCGCTCTGCCCAGAGCGGGAGGAGTCATTTGATGATTCCCACCCAAAAAAAAAATACACTTCTGATTTTTCGGATTCATGTTCCTTTTTGTTAAATATCACTTGGTCCGGTAAAGGAAAATATCGTGTGGAAACCAGCCTGCCTAAGAGATATTTCTCGGCTTTAAGCCAAAACAGAGACCCATGGGCGGCAAAAAATCTATGCCACCACGTTAGTTTCTAACCACACGATGTAGAAGACGAAGAGTATAATATAAAATATGTTTAGTTTTGGCTCCTGAAATACAGCTACTTTAGCCTAGCCCTGGAGCTATTGTCTCACATTTCTCTGTCATAATTATGTTTTTTATGGCAATAAATAATTTATTAAAAAATAATAGTAAAACATATTTTTTTTTTGTTTGGAGTGGAGCCTTTGCCCAGGACTGTGACAGTGCAGGCTCGGAAAAAGCTTCTTTTTTTCCAATAATATATAGAAGTGAATTATACACGCCGAGCAAAAAAAAACTCTTTTGTTCTAATAATAGAGGTGAAGTATTCCCTTTAGAATTTTATTATAAAAGAGATGTATTCGTAGCGTTCATATATTATGTTATCAGACTTTTTAATAATACTTCCTTTTCATATCGCTGCTAGTTTGAAATGAAAGAAAAACAAAGAGCGTTCGCGTAGCTATCGATAATGTTTTTATTAAACTTTTTCATTGTTTGTCTGGGTTCTTGCGTCCGACGGTAAGTTCGATTGCCGTCGGCCACGTTTTCCAACAAGCTTGCCATTTCCAGCAAAACCCTATTTCATACGAGGTTCATATCAATTACTATTTTCCATCAACTTGGTTATTTTGATAATAGCAATACCAAGAATTATTTCCATTGAAAGAATTATTTATAAAAAAAAAACAAAGTGATTTTCGTGTAACCGCGTTTGTTTTTTCAACAAAATAAGTACCTACCTACACAACGTATTTCGGGGGGAAACGTCTCAGATCAGGTTTATTTTATTATTTATATATTTTACTATTTATGTACACAACACAGGAAAACAACATAATATAACAGTTTAGTACAAAGGTACTGCTTATTTCACAAGAAATTTCTGCCAGCAGACCTGCAAAAGGAGAAATGAAAACAAGAAATGTAGACTATAGTGTGTGAGAAGCGGAAAATAATTCAGTGTTATGTGTCTTAACTAACTTAACCTATTTAATAATAAATACACATAAGTATAAGAAAATAGTAATATATAGTTGCGTAAATAAATACATAATGCTAATATACATAAACAAATAAAATACATATTATGTACATAAAGATCACAATGGAGAGGAAAGGTAATATTCTTTCACTCTGATTTTGAACTGTGAGATAGTCTTCAGGTCCCGAATGTTTATGTGTTTAAACATATATAAAAATCACAATAATTTGAATAAATACTAAAAGCAATTCAAGGCACTTAATAAATGTTTCCAAGAGTTTAGAATTATGTAGCAAGAGGGAACCACTACAGCCCGGTTGATGGAAATAAGTTCGCCCCTATTACAAGGGACTTAAACATAACTGGCAAAATGTACCATTCGTGGACAACAGGCATGATGTTATGTTATGTTATACCCAGTCCTTTTTATGCGTCTAGCGTTCGTCGGCTAACGTTGCAAAACTTTTTCAAAATGCTAAAAGGTCATATTAGGTTGAAAGGAGACTTTCATAACTAGAGATCCAGTCGTTCTGCATGTATTAGAAGCTGGCTATACCAGGATGAAAGAGCTTATTCAGCGCTTTCTAGCTAACGTAAGCGTTCCATTCCAGCTAGGATTTAGAGTCTATTCAAAGAAAACGTATACGTATGTGGGATATATTCATAAATTACTAGGAGTTAATAAAAACATGGTTCAATATTCTCATATTTCTTATATTTATCTATGATACTTTTCGAAGGCTCGCTTAACATCATTTGCCTACTGTTTTCCAAGTTTTTTGGGGTCCGCTTCCAGTCTTAGTGGATGCAGCTGAATATCAGAATTTAACATGAAACGACTGCCGATCTGTTCTCCACAACGCAGTTTTTACTGGGTAATACGACACCCTTTGGTGATAAGGTTGTCAGACCTTCGGACCTCTGACTACTTGAAACGACTGTCAGCAGCCCTAAGGCACACTTGTGTATAAAAGAAAATCATGGTAAGCAAAGGAACAACATACTGTTTTACGAAATAACAGTAAATGTTACCAAAACACGGACTCGAAATGCCGGAAAAATTTCAAAGATCTTTAATTTCAGTATTTTTTCACTCTCGAGATCAAACTCACGTGTAGCCTATACATTGGTTTACCGACAGCCGACAAATCACATAGCTTTGTGATTTGTCTGCTGTCGCTCCACCTGTCAAACGCAAACCGCCATTTATTTGTAAACTTGATAAAGACAAAAGATAGAACGTCAAGAGCCGAAGGCCACAACAAAATACAAATAGGCACTTATAGAAAACCCACAATACAAACGAAACTAAGACACAATTAATGGCTTTCAAATACAAATAAATACAATATAATTTGTAAGCACTTTTGAATTTGTGTTGAAGATCAAAAGTGTATTTTCAAGATAAGTTCTTTTATTCATTAACAATGTCTGCGTTGATCGACGGGTGCCTGTCTTGTGTACTTTGATGTTTTTCTTCTTCTAAGAAGAGACTTTTTAAGATATAATATCTAATTTAGTTTCTACCAGCTTTAAGGGACTTACTTTATATAGGTAGGTACATCACGCAGTATGACATTAGAGTACAATGTTAAATTTAGGTTCTCGATGCTATATTTGATCTCTGAAAATGGTACTTGAAATACAATATGAAGCTTAAAGGAATTCTGTAGAGTATCATCAAGGCATTATATATCAATTGGATCGAACTGAACAATTCGTAGGCATAAACACGGCGGGAACAAGAGGTTGTTTGAATTACGAAGTCAGATGAGACTTGAGAATTCAGCATGTTAATTAAGTTATCGGGAACAGCTTGTTCGAAGGCTGCTTTGCAAGTTCTCTGTGCACGCCCAAACTACACTGGAATACCAATTATTGGAATGTTCTTCGTTAAATGATATACATTTTCCGGTTATATGAAGCCGGAGCGTAAGCGAACCGTACTTTTTCGATTAAAAATGCCTTTATAAATTACGGAAAAATGCATTTTCACTAATGAGGACTACCAACGGGCTGAAAAGAAAAGATTTAAACAAAGTATGTATCTTTTGAAAACAAAGTAGGCCTTTATTTCAATTTATTTTTACCATTAACAAGATTGAACAAGGCCCGTGGAAATTTCACGGACGACTGCAGACGAAATTACCTTTAAATCTACAGAGATTCCGTGGAAACAAGCTCGAGCGAGGGCGGTCAGATTTCACGTTTCATTACAAAAGGCGGCTCTTCTAATTTAGAGAACATAAATGTTAATTTGCCTAAATAGTAGGTACGTAATTTGTAGCTGCTCCAGTTGGATGGCAATTATCTACAACAACTCTGAACAAGAGCAATCATAGTTTCCAAAATCTCATCTCGCTGTTTGTTACTACTACGCGTGCTAATGTAAATGTAATTTTGTCTCATCTTTGAATAACGTGTAATCGACCATCTGCAACAATAGAGAAAGTACATTTTTATTTGCACTTATTGTTATGCGGATTTTCTTCTATGCAACGATTGTAGCGAATGTAAAAATTCATTAGAATGGCGCGCGCCACAATCCTCCGCAAATATTGACACTTTTTGTTTGGAATTTGTACAAGTTTATGCATGCAATTCGAATTCTCGAATGTATTCGGAGCAGTACACTGACTTTTAAAACTTTTTTTCTTGCGGAGAAGTTTTTTCGCGGTTGACTGTGCTCTGCTGTCTTTTATTATATATATTGATAAACAAAGTTTGACAGACTTATATTGGTGGAGACTGTAGAACTGTGACTGAATAACAATGTTTTGCTTTGAAAAAAGTCAACGATCGTACGTGTCGCTAGCCCCGAGATAAATAGTTGACGACTGCATTGGACAGGCGCTATGACAAATTGCTTAGTTGAAACAGCACAAAAAGAATCTGGCATCAGTTTTTATCATGTTTCACTTGTGTGTTATGTGATTAGATAATCTGTCTACGTTATTTATGGCTCTCCCTAAATCGAGAATAGTGACATAAAAAAAAAAATTGTGAATGGATGTTGTGTGTGTGCAGGTGAACATCAGCAATACCTGGGTCCTGCCTGAGGAAGGGTTCCCGGTGTTCTACCGCTACTTCAGGGACCGCATCTCTTGGTACGAGGCCGATGCCGTCTGCCAGTTCCATCATGCCAACCTAGTTACAGGTCAGTAATAAATAATTATGTTAACTCATAAATAAACAACGGCCATAAAAGCACATTAAAGTCTCTATGGTAATATTTGAATTTGGGTTAATTCTATTCCAAGTTCTTTTCAAAACTTTTTAAAAATAATTTGATGTACGTCACGAGTGGCCAGCACAGATTAAAATTATGAAAAGTTTAAATGGCTTTTGCAACTTAGTTACTCTCTTAAATTCTGGATCCGTGATTATTTTCCGTCATAAAGAAAGTTAAAACTTCTGCAGTAGATACCGCACTGTATCACGTAGATATAGTAGTAAGTAGGAATGTACTAGTGCTTTTAAAAGCGTAGACACATTTGGACAGATGTTGCCAATTAGCAGCCATGAAAAGAAAAATAAAGCCCAGTATTCTTTTATTTCTTTGCAGGCGACGCAACCATCTCATTACAGCCAGAGCAAAAGAAAAGCACCGTTTCTTAAATTGTTCCAAAAAATCTTAAGAAGCTTATCTGAAGGTAGCACAAAGCCTTTCGCAAAGATAAGTAAAATTATTACATTCTGCGAATTCACTAAAAAGGTTTCGTTATTGTCAGTTTTCACGATATCTCTGAATTGCTCATTGTTCGTTAAAGATGCCAGTTGTGGAGGTACAAAAAGAGCTATATATATTTCAATATTCCCACGGGCCGTTAGGTCTAATCGGCGGCAATCCAGCCAAGACCCCCATTACCGTTGATAGCGCCCTCGACCCTGCTACTAGCGAGATACAGCCCCGTCACATATAAATGTACGTGCCGATAAGAAAATGTAAATATATGGCTCGTCGTTTTGTACACAACATTAACTTGGTTAGGGAAGTGTATTCGAAAACGAAAAGGAATAAGAGTATGATGTGTTTTCGTTTTTCAATAAGTATTCTAGGTACAATTTAAATAATCACTTATCGTGAACTTTAAAAATATAACCAGACAGATTTACGAGTAGTAAAACAGATAATATTATTAAAGGATGCCAGCACCGTTCCAAGAAAATATACAAACGAACTTGTAACAAAATACACCGTACTTACGACTCAGATTCAATATCTACTCCAAACATGCTTAATGAGGCATTCAATCTGGAACGTATTTAATTGAATGCCGCTGTGCCGAGTATATTTGTACTACGAAAGTATGTTTTTTGTTGCCAGTAAGTATCTATAAGTATAGCTATAAGGTCGAGTCATTAAGTTTCCATAAGCGAACTACGTAGGTCGGTAAACTCTCAGAAATGACAGTTGAATCGTCCGGTCCCTTCCCGAGACTGATTTCTGCCCCGATTACATCCAACTCCACGATTGATAACATTTCAATATCGCTCCCTAATTGAAAACGATAATTTAAAATGTATTTTCATTTCGATTCATTAATTTGCAATCATAATTTTCGATGTTTCTGTTTTGAAATGTAAACGATTTTCATCGTATATTTGTGCTCTGTTTTATTTTATGCTAGTAGTAGTCGTATTTCGAGAGAGTACCTTAATTTAGCAGCACGCCAAGCAATTTCAAGCTTATGGGGATAAAAAGAAACACATGGCATGTAATAGGAGGTTCATGCGCTTATTTTCCGTCGCAAGTAGTAAGAGTAAATGGAGGGAAGCGAGTGACTTAATGGCCCAGTAACATGTTACTACTTCTGCACTTTCTAAACGACACGCCAGCTATTCACGTCTCAAGAGGTACTAGCGCACAGTCAAACGAGGCATGGAGCCGGGATCCTACTCTGCCCCACATGAAAGAGGGGACAGAAAACGTGACACAAGTATAAAGGAGTACTAATACAAAATTGAACTACATCAGTATAATGTTGTTTTGTTTTAAGAGCTGACGAAATGTCCCCATTATCCAGGCCGCGTCTCGTTTAGACTTTGGTAGGTGATGTCGGGAATTAATGATTAAAAGTTCTTTCGACGATTTAAGACGTATATTGTAGTTAGTGCAAAGCATGTACAATTTACTGTATTATAAAAAGGGCGAAGCGCGTATCTATATAAAACTAAGGGCGCGTGTAGCTTCGAGTGTGGTTTGCAGTGCACTGGCGCAGGCACCGGCCGAATGGACGCCGCTGCCCGGTCCGCTTCCTCTCGCCCCGCGCCGCGGTGCCTTCCCCCGCCGGCGCTTGGGCAGCTAGTGTTGTGTCGCACGCTAGGGATGTGCGATGCTACACCACCCCCTTTGGAGAAACAAAGTCCTGTAAATAATTAGGAAATTTTACTCGGCGACCTGAACGAGTAGTTCTAACTGGTGGGTCGTCGGTCGGATTGCAAATCTTTGCCTTTTCCTCTTTTTTATCATCAGTCATTATGTAGGCTGGCTTCACTCTATCAATGGAAACAGTAACTGGTCCTCTGTTTAGCATTAAAGTGATTGTTTTCTCTGATCTTGCTGTGACCTTATGTGGGCCTGTGTATGGTGCCTCTAGTGCTCCACGAAGGGCATCTTTTCTCAGAAAAACGAATTCTGAGTCCTTAAGGTCTTTATGAATGAAAGTTGCCTTATTTCCATGTCTAGACGCAGGTGTTGGTCTGATGCGAGAGATGTGTTGTCTGAGGTTGTGTATAAAGTCTTCTGGTGGTACTCGTGTGTTAGGTTTAGAATGAAAGAACTCACCAGGCATCCTCAAGGTCTCACCATACACAAGTTCTGCGGCCGAGCACTGTAGGTCTTCTTTCCATGACGCCCTCATACCAAGTAAAATGCTAGGTAGCACGCCAGACCAGTTGGGAGTGCAGTGTGACATGATGGCGGCTTTCAATGTTCGGTGCAGTCTTTCCACCATCCCGTTGGCCTGCGGGTGGTAAGCAGTTGTGTGCCGCAGCTGGGCCCCACACAGCTCACTCAGCGCCTTGAATATCTGGGAAGTAAATTGTCGTCCTTGATCAGTTGTTATTGTTTCCGGACATCCAAACCGAGTAATCCAGGTCTCGTACAAAGCTTTGGCGACAGTCTCAGCAGTGATATTTTCCAGTGGTGTAACCTCAGGCCACCTGGTGTACCTGTCAATAGCTGTTAAACAGTACTTGTAGCCTGCAGATGGTGGGAGTGGTCCTATTAGGTCAATGTGGACATGAGAAAACCTAGTCCCAACAAGGTTAAATTTCCCTAGTGGTGCAGAAGTATGGCGCTGGACTTTGCTACGCTGGCATTCCTCGCAGGTTCGAACCCAGGCACGGCAGTCTTTCCGCACGGAGGGCCATACGAACCTCTCAGTGACCAGTTTTGTTGTAGCGGTTGCCCCTGGATGGCTCAAACCGTGTAGCTGATCAAAAATGGTTCTTCGGTGATCTCTTGTGACAAAAGGTCGTGGCTTGGTTTGTGTGACATCACAAAATAGTTCAAGTTTCGTACCTGGGATCGGAACCAGACATAGTTCTAAAGAAGTGCTACCCGATAGGAGGTTCTGCAGCTCCTGGTCCTTTTTCTGTGCTTGCACCAACGTAGGCAGGTCGAGCGTAGAGATGGCCTCAATTCTGGAGAGGGTATCGGCAGTCAGGTTGTCTTGGCCTGCGATGTGCCGGATATCTGTAGTGAATTGGGAAATGAAATCTAGATGATTAAACTGGCGAGGGGTACATTTGCGGTCCTTCTGTTGGAAAGCGTAAGTAATGGGTTTGTGATCCGTAAAAATTATAAAGTGTCTGCCTTCAAGCATGTGTTTAAAGTGCTTTACACTTTCATAGATAGCGAGCAACTCCCTGTCATAAGCGCTGTACTTAATCTGCGATTTGGACAGTTTTTGAGAGAAGAAAGCGAGTGGTCGCCAACCACCGTTGATTCTTTGCTGCAAGACAGCACCTAGAGCAGTGTTTGAAGCATCAGTAGTCAGAGCAAGCGGTGCATCATGTACAGGGTGTGAGAGCAGAGTTGCATTGCACAGCTGAATTTTGCATTTCTCGAACGCAGTAGCTTGTTCTGTGGTCCAGGTCAAGGCTGTTGAACCTTTGACGTTTGAACCAGAAAGCATATCATGCAGAGGCGCTTGTGCTTGAGCAGCATGCGGTAAGAAACGCCTGTAGAAGTTAATCATGCCTAGGAAACGACGCAGACCTTTTGCTGTTTTTGGTAGTGGAAATTCCTGGATTGCTTTGATCTTATCGACCAGGGGGCGTGTACCTTCAGCAGACACAGTGTATCCAAGGAATGTGACCTGGTCTTGGCCAAAAGAACACTTACTTTCGTTCAGAAGTATACCAAATTGACTTAGACGTTCAAAAAGTTTTTCCAGATGTTCTAAGTGTTCTGCTCTGCTCCTGGAGAAGACTAAAATGTCATCTATATATGAGAAACAGAAGTCTAAACCCCGCAGCACTTCATCCAAGAATCTTTGAAAAGTTTGGGCTGCGTTTCTTAAACCAAAGGACATATTGGGGAACTCAAACAGACCAAAAGGAGTAGTTGTTCTGTATATAGACCATGATTGGACAATCTAATCTAGAATATTCTTGTACGCTCGCCATATCGGCACGCTATTGGCTGCACCGTGCTGCAGGCCATGACCAACTAGATCTGCGCGCCATCTGCGTAGACCGCATGGTGAAACGAGAGTGCACGTTTTTTGAATCGTCCGGACAGCATCTAATGATTTAGCTCCGTGAGTGAAAATCTTGATACAAGAACAATTTGGACACTACCGTGTTTTGTACAACGTGCCCGATGCTGTGATCATCTTTCCACCAAAGAAGAAATCAAGCTGTGGCCGCAACTGAGAGAAGGTGAGTCGTACTCGAATTTTTCTTAGGTTGATTGTTCCTTGACTGGGCGAACGAGAAGCACTCAGTTCATACAGAACTTCCTCTTTTACCATCAAATAACGTAAATTCATACAGTCCATTCCTCTAATCCACATTCTGGTCCATTCGAGCCCCGATTCTAGTTATTCCAGCCCGAATTTACATTTTGTTCTTGCTAAAACTAGGCGTCCAAGATGGCGGAAGTTTTGGAAACAAAGCGTAAAATCTTAATAGTTAGAAAAGAATATTTATTTACGAAAATACAAAAACTTTATGACTATTCAAAAAAGTTGGGAACAGAATCAGATATATTACAATTATTTACGGTATTATTGTCGGAAATGGAAAGTGTCCGTACTAAGTTTGAATCCACCATTTTTGATTTGTACGAAATAGAAATACAAATAAAACCGACTGCTAAAATGTCGATTAGTGAACTCGAAACATTTGACGAAATGTATAGTGCATGTCAGTTAAGCGCTATGAAACATTCTAAATCAGAAAATGAATTCTTTCCTGCGTTGGAAAAAAATGATTTAGTAGTTCAACCGGCGTTACCGAAGTTAACATTATTTCAATTTGACGGTGAAGTTGAAAATTGGATAACCTTTTATGACACGTTCTCATCATTGGTTCACAATAGGAATTTCTCAGATATCGATAAATACCATTATTTACTTTCATGCGTTAAAGGTTCTGCTTTAAATATTGTTAAGAATCTACCTATCACGGCCGCTAATTACAAATTAGTTTGGCAAAGTTTAGTTGACAAATATCACGACCACAGGACGCTAGCATGTAGGTATTTCGATAAAATGTTGAACTTTTCTCCGTTAACTAAAGATACTACGTCGAACTTAACTTCATTTATAGAAACCTTTGATCATTCACTTAAAGCGATTCAAGCATTAAACATAGAGAACTTAGATGATTTCTTATTGTGTCATTTGGCCTTACAAAGACTTGACCCTCATACACGTAAATTATTCGAAGAAAGCCGTGATCAAAAGTCGATACCTACATTTGCGGAACTAATTGATTTTGTAAACAAGCAAATTAAAGTTTTAGAACACACTTTTATAAACAGCTCTTCTAATAACACGTCGAAATCTAGTAATACACAAAATAAAAGCCAAACTAAATCTTCGTCTAAGTCAGTTCTCAATACGGCACGTACTTCGAACAATAATAATAACAACCGTAATAATAATAATTCGAATTTTTCTTGTGTGATTTGTAAACAAAGTCATATGATTTATCGATGCGATCAATTTCGTAAATTGTCGGTCGATGAACGAATGAACCGTGTTCATTCACTTAATTTGTGTCATAATTGTCTTAAATCTGACCACCTGTCTAATGCTTGTAAAAGTAAAATGACTTGCGGGGTATGTGCATCACCACATCATTACTTATTACATAAAGATAATGCGACGGAAAGCTCGGGAATATCGTCCGTGGCGAACACCCTGACCGTGCAGCCGTCTCCTTCGCACGCGCAGCAAGCGCTTGTTTCGTCTCACTTCGTAAGTGACACGAACTGTTCCATTCAGCAAGCATTATTTAGTGATAACTGTGAATACGGAGTAGTGTTAGGTACTACCCGCGCGCATGTTATTGACTGTGTGGGTCAATATCAAGACTGCCGTGCAGTTATTGATTCTGGAGCTCAAAGTTCTTTCATAACTACTGATTGTGCTCAGAAATTAGGATTACAACGTAAAAAATGTCCTTTTACTATTCACGGTATAGGTGGGACAATCGTTAAAAATCAAGGCATGGTTACTTGTACACTAAAACCAAGACATGCGAATAGTCCGACATTTAGCGTTAATCTAGTAGTTATTTCAAAGGTGTCCGCTGATATGCCTAATGTATCTTTCACAGATAATGTCATTAACGAATATGGCACTTATAGGTTAGCAGATCCATTGTTTTTTAAGCGTTCGCGAATAGATATTTTGTTAGGTAACGACATAGTGCCGGATATCATTAGAGATAAACCGCTGGTAATTAAGGATAGTATTCCGAGTGTTATTAAAACAGTTTTTGGTTATGTTGTTAGCGGAAAATTATATCCACTTAGTAATACTAATAGTTCGCAAAATCTTAATTTATCAGTTTCATATGACGAAGAACAGTCGATTGATAAATCGTTACGTGATTTTTGGGAAATTGAAGAAGTGCCGTGCACACCTTCAATAAATCCATTGGATCAGTTGGCCGAGGAAATATTCTCTAATGAACATACACGAGAATCGAACGGGCAATACGTAGTGCCGCTGCCGTTTGCGCCCGAACACTCTCCGCTAGGTCAAACGCGTGCTGTCGCTGAGCGTAGGCTATTATATACGGAACGTAAACTCGAGCGCACTCCTGATCTAAATAATAAGTACAAGGAATTTATGCGAGAATATGAAGACCTCGGTCATATGGAGCTTTATCAGGGTGATCAACCTAGCAAATACATAATTCCACATCATAGTATTTTGCGACCTAGTAGTACCTCCACTCCTTTACGTGTAGTGTTCGATGCGTCTGCGAAAAGTAGCAATAACGTGTCTCTAAATGACATTCTATTAATCGGCCCTAAGTTGTATCCGAATATCGCGGCAATAATTTTGAAATTCAGACTATTTGAATATTGTCTAGTTAGTGACGTTTGTAAAATGTATCGTGCGATAGCCTTAAGGAAAGAAGATCGCCTTTATCAACACATTTTATATAGGGAATCGCCTGACGAGCCTATAAAATTATACGAGTTAAAAACCGTAACATACGGACTTAGTTGTTCACCGTTCTTAGCAATTCGGACGCTGCTTCAATTAGCTAACGATGAAGGAAAACGTTTTTCTTTCGCTGCTCAGGTCCTCCGTGAGGGTGTTTACATGGACGATGTTCTATATTCATGTAATACTTTTGAGCAAGCTTGCTTAGTACAGGATCAATTAATAGGTATTTTTGAGAGTGCCAACTTCACTTTAAAAAAGTGGATGAGTAACAGTGAGAAGTTACTACAACGCGTGCCATTTGAGAATAGGGAAAATTCAATAACATTTGTTAAAGATGAAAACGACTGTACCATTAAGGTTTTAGGTCTTAAATGGATTCCAAAATCTGATATTTTTATTTTTTCGGTTAATTTAACAGACAACGAGTCAACAAAACGATCAGTACTAAAATTACTAGCGTCGATTTACGATCCCGTGGGTTTTATCGCACCATGCACTTTTGTAGCGAAGCAGATCATGCAAGAGCTGTGGAAGCTAGGCATCGGGTGGGATGAAAAGTTGCCAGATAACATTAAAAAATCGTGGCAAACTTTTATTTCTGAACTCCCTCTGTTACAAGAGTTACGTATTGAACGTCACATGCTATTGCCGAGTGAAACGGAATGTGACTTAGTTGGATTCTGTGACGCGTCGTTGTGTGGCTACGCAGCATGCGTGTATGTGATCAGTCGCGACCAGAAGGGTAATGTAAAGGTTCGTTTGGTGACCTCAAAATCTAAAGTTGCACCAATAAAACCTGTTACGATTCCTCGATTGGAGTTAATGGGTGCTGTCATGTTGAGCAAATTAATGAAGTTCGTAGTTGACACATTGACTCGCGTTAAAATTAATAAAATAACAGCAGCCTCAGACTCGACAGTCGTACTGTCGTGGCTGCAAACGGAACCATATAAACTGAAAACCTTTGTTAGTCATCGTGTTACTCAAATTATTGAAGTTTTACCCCCTCATTTTTGGAGGCACGTGTGTAGTGAACATAATTTAGCTGACATTTGTTCTCGCGGAGCGTCTCCGGCGCAACTTGTCAGTTGTAATCAACGTTGGTTACAGGGTGCTGATTGGATGTATAAAAATTATGTCGATTGGCCCATGACGGTGTTTGTTAATGAGAGTAATAATAAACTACCGGAATTAAAAGCGTCGGTTAATTTATTGACTGAAAGTAATAATGATAACTTTAATGAATCTAAAACAGAATTTTGTGAAAGAATCTTTCAGCAGTTTTCTTCATTTTCCAAATTGCAAAGATCATTTGCTTGGATATTAAGATTTAGACACAAAAAGGGTGACATGCACACTCACAATTCTGGAGTATTATCAACCTTCGAGTTAAACGAAGCTCGCGGTAAATTGATAAAGTTAGTTCAAAATGCTTATTTTGAAGCTGAAATTAAAATGATACAAAATAAGAAACACGTACCATCATTACGTAAGTTATCTCCATTTCTTGATTCCGATGGCTTCCTCAGGGTAGGGGGTCGCATCGGTCATTCCGAACTTCCTTATAATGCTAAACATCCGCGTCTTCTTCCAAAACATAGTTTATTTACTAAACTATTGATAAATTATTTGCATAAACAATATTTACATGTAGGTCCGCGAACCTTACAAAGTATAATCAATGAGAATTATTGGATATTGTCTGCTCGTAGCGTCATTCGATCCGTTTTATGTAAATGTAAAACGTGTTTTAAATGTAAACCGTCTTTACTACAACCCGAAATGGCACCTCTGCCACCAACTCGGTTGATACCTAATAAGGTATTTTCTAACGTCGGAGTTGACCTCGGAGGTCCATTCTTAATTAAAGAAAGCTTACGTCGTAATGCTAAAGTGACAAAAGCTTATCTAGCATTGTTTGTCTGCTTTTCAACAAAAGCAGTACATCTTGAGGTGTTATCTTCTCTCTCCGCCGACTGTTTCCTTGCGTGCTTGGACAGATTCGTAGCTCGTCGAGGTCTATGCGCTGTTCTATATTCTGACTGCGGCACTAACTTTATTGGCGCAAGTAAACATCTGTCGGAAATCCAAAGGTTCTTGCGTGAGAGTCAAAATGACATTTCGGATGGCTGCGCTAAAAGGCATGTCGATTGGAAATTTAATGTACCTAGTGCTCCACATATGGGTGGTCTCTGGGAAGCTGGAATAAAGTCAGCAAAATATCACTTAGTACGTAGTGTAGGAGAAAAGTCCTTAACGTTTGAGGAACTTTCCACGATATTTTGTAAGGCAGAAGCCATTTTAAATTCGCGTCCCTTGTGCCCACTACCGGCTAGTGATAATCCCAACGAATTCAATGTCTTAACTGCCGGACACTTTCTCATTGGTCGAAGCTTGACCTCTATACCAGAGTATGACGTTAAAGAAGTGAATGTTAACAGACTGTCACGTTGGCAGTATATACAGAAGTGTTCCCAACTTTTCTGGAAACGTTGGAGTCTTGAGTATTTAAACACACTTCAGCAGAGAGCTAAATGGTTTACATCCTCCTCGAACATATAACATATTGTCTGCTCGTAGCGTCATTCGATCCGTTTTATGTAAATGTAAAACGTGTTTTAAATGTAAACCAGAATGTGGAATAGAGGAATGGACTGTATGAATTTACGTTATTTGATGGTAAAAGAGGAAGTTCTGTATGAACTGAGTGCTTCTCGTTCGCCCAGTCAAGGAACAATCAACCTAAGAAAAATTCGAGTACGACTCACCTTCTCTCAGTTGCGGCCACAGCTTGATTTCTTCTTTGGTGGAAAGATGATCACAGCATCGGGCACGTTGTACAAAACACGGTAGTGTCCAAATTGTTCTTGTATCAAGATTTTCACTCACGGAGCTAAATCATTAGATGCTGTCCGGACGATTCAAAAAACGTGCACTCTCGTTTCACCATGCGGTCTACGCAGATGGCGCGCAGATCTAGTTGGTCATGGCCTGCAGCACGGTGCAGCCAATAGCGTGCCGATATGGCGAGCGTACAAGAATATTCTAGATTAGATTGTCCAATCATGGTCTATATACAGAACATACCCCCTACCGAAACCAGCATGATGGTTTCTAGAAAACTAAGATTACCCTATTACCTATATCATTAAGTTATTAAAAAAAAAAAAGACCTAAGATAAACACTAAGCTAAGTACCTATGTCTAACAAAAACGTTTTGTTTGAATCTAATTGGTATAAGGTAATAAACAGAGTTTGTTGGTGGGTCTCTGTAAGACACTTTTTTCGGTGCGTAACGTCACACACCGGACTATTCCGTCAGGACCTGGATGTAATGTTTCAATCTTACCGAGAGGCCAATTACAGGAGGGAACATTATCAGTTTTGATTATAACTAAATCTCCAACCTTTGGGTTCGAGGAGGATGTAAACCATTTAGCTCTCTGCTGAAGTGTGTTTAAATACTCAAGACTCCAACGTTTCCAGAAAAGTTGGGAACACTTCTGTATATACTGCCAACGTGACAGTCTGTTAACATTCACTTCTTTAACGTCATACTCTGGTATAGAGGTCAAGCTTCGACCAATGAGAAAGTGTCCGGCAGTTAAGACATTGAATTCGTTGGGATTATCACTAGCCGGTAGTGGGCACAAGGGACGCGAATTTAAAATGGCTTCTGCCTTACAAAATATCGTGGAAAGTTCCTCAAACGTTAAGGACTTTTCCCCTACACTACGTACTAAGTGATATTTTGCTGACTTTATTCCAGCTTCCCAGAGACCACCCATATGTGGAGCACTAGGTACATTAAATTTCCAATCGACATGCCTTTTAGCGCAGCCATCCGAAATGTCATTTTGACTCTCACGCAAGAACCTTTGGATTTCCGACAGATGTTTACTTGCGCCAATAAAGTTAGTGCCGCAGTCAGAATATAGAACAGCGCATAGACCTCGACGAGCTACGAATCTGTCCAAGCACGCAAGGAAACAGTCGGCGGAGAGAGAAGATAACACCTCAAGATGTACTGCTTTTGTTGAAAAGCAGACAAACAATGCTAGATAAGCTTTTGTCACTTTAGCATTACGACGTAAGCTTTCTTTAATTAAGAATGGACCTCCGAGGTCAACTCCGACGTTAGAAAATACCTTATTAGGTATCAACCGAGTTGGTGGCAGAGGTGCCATTTCGGGTTGTAGTAAAGACGGTTTACATTTAAAACACGTTTTACATTTACATAAAACGGATCGAATGACGCTACGAGCAGACAATATCCAATAATTCTCATTGATTATACTTTGTAAGGTTCGCGGACCTACATGTAAATATTGTTTATGCAAATAATTTATCAATAGTTTAGTAAATAAACTATGTTTTGGAAGAAGACGCGGATGTTTAGCATTATAAGGAAGTTCGGAATGACCGATGCGACCCCCTACCCTGAGGAAGCCATCGGAATCAAGAAATGGAGATAACTTACGTAATGATGGTACGTGTTTCTTATTTTGTATCATTTTAATTTCAGCTTCAAAATAAGCATTTTGAACTAACTTTATCAATTTACCGCGAGCTTCGTTTAACTCGAAGGTTGATAATAGTAGTAATCGCAGTCTTTTGAATATCTTCCTGGAAAACTGGTATTTGGTGATATGCTTTGACTAAATCAAGAGTTGAATATATGGAGCTACCATCTAACATTAAAGAATAATCTTCTATGTGTCTAATAGGGTACCGGTCTGGAATTGTACGAGTGTTGAGTGCTCGGTAGTCCCCACAAGGTCTCCATCCATCCTTTTTCGGAGCCAGGTGTAGTGCTGAGGCCCATGGTGAATCAGACCTGCGAGCGGTTCCGTCACTAATCATCTCTTCAAACTGTTGTTTAGCAATTTTTAAACGGTCTGGTGCGAGCCGACGAGGCCTACAGAAAACAGGTGGTCCTGGAGTAGTCCGTATATAATGTATAGTTGAATGCTTTACCTCTTTTAGGATGCCAGCAGGTTTAGTCAAACATGGGTACCGTGAGAGCAGCTTGTGGTACTCAGTGGTGCCAGAAATAGCCTTGATGCTGTGGCACTCAGCTGTAGTTGGCACTCCAGGTGTCGATAGGTCTGTGACCCCGTCCAGTAGCTGTTTATTCCTGCAATCGACAAGCAAACTGTAGAAGGACATAAAGTCGGCGCCTATTATCGGCTTGTCCACGTCAGCAACCACGAAATTCCAGGAAAAATCGCGGCGTAGTCCCAGGTCCAGGTGCAACTTTAAACAACCGTAGGTTCTTATGCTAGTGCCATTCGCGGCGACTAAGCGGTATTTAGTGAGCTTAGTGTGCTTAGCCTGCGATTTCAGAAATTTTCTCGGAAATACGCACAGATCTGAACCGGTATCTACTAAAAATTGTACCTTAGTTTTCCTGTCTACAACATAAAGACGGCTGGTGGATTGCAGACAGTCAGACGCCGCTTCTATTGACTGTCGGGAGCGTTTCCCGCCTTAAAAGCACATGGCGCGACACATTTGCGCGCTTTCCCGCCGAAAGTATCGTGAAACCAGCAAATACCTGTTGTCCGGCTCTGTGAGAACGGTCTGCGGCTCCTGGAACGGTTTCTATGTTGTTTACCATCTCTCTGTCGAGTGCGACCACGTGTCTGCTGGCCCCCGCTTAGTTGCGCTAATTGTTGCATGACGCCATTTTGCAAGCGCGTCATGACGCGTTCCTCCATTTTCTGTAACATTTCATCTAAGTTTGTAATATTTCCCTTATTATTACTTGTGCTGGCTACCTGCTGCGTGTTCAACGGCATCACCTCGCAAATTTTATCAGCCATGTCGGCTGCTTCGTCTAACGACAAACTCCTCTGAGCGGCTAAAATTGCCTTAACATGTGTAGGTAGGCGGCCTGACCACACGCTAAATAAAAATTGATCTTGCACGTCCGATCCTGCGAGCAAACGCAGTGCACGTAAAAATTGGGACGGTTTACGGTCTCCTAGTTCTTCTGAATACAGTGCTTGCTGTATTCCCTGGTCACGGGACATTGACAACCGTTTAATTAATTCAGTTTTTACCTTTTCGTATTTCCCAGTAGCGGGTGGGCGCAGGATAATGTCACGTACCTCCTTGGCGTAGTTGTGCTCTAGGTGCTGAATTACCATATTGTACATCGTGCTGTCCGATTTAATCGCAGAAGTTTCGAACTGGGCTTCGACTTGCGAAAACCACACCTCCGGGTCGTCGGCCCAAAATGGCGGCAGCTTGACGGTGACGCGGTCCACAGACGCCGTGTTGCAATCTTGATACTCCTCCGTAGCCATTTTGCGGATTTATGCGAATTACCTAAGTACGAATTTAAGCGCGGCGTGGTCGGTCGGTTGACGATTACTATTTCGCCTATTCGCGTCGCGGGTCACCACTTTGGTATGTGATGTCGGGAATTAATGATTAAAAGTTCTTTCGACGATTTAAGACGTATATTGTAGTTAGTGCAAAGCATGTACAATTTACTGTATTATAAAAAGGGCGAAGCGCGTATCTATATAAAACTAAGGGCGCGTGTAGCTTCGAGTGTGGTTTGCAGTGCACTGGCGCAGGCACCGGCCGAATGGACGCCGCTGCCCGGTCCGCTTCCTCTCGCCCCGCGCCGCGGTGCCTTCCCCCGCCGGCGCTTGGGCAGCTAGTGTTGTGTCGCACGCTAGGGATGTGCGATGCTACAAGACCGTGAAGAGCGGCAGTTGAAAACAAAACAATACCTACTTATTCGTCATTGTGCGCGATGAGTGTGACGCGCTGAGCCTGTTGTAGGCTGCGCGGATGTTGTCGAACAAATCCTTTATACAAGACGCTTTTATCCTGAAAATGAAAACTTTAATTATTTTCGGAATGCCATCTCAAAAGAATTCATTCTATGTTATTTGAAATTCATGGCATGGAGTCATGGAGTCTAATTAAAGCCCTATATATTACAATTAGATTCTTGTAGACACTGCTATACACTTGCATGGCTGAATGCTTTACAAATCGGGAATTTGAATTGTTCATTGAATTACAAATGTATTGAGTATTTTAAGACGATTTTTATAAGCCTTACAATTGTTTCCTTTTCTGACAACGTGGAGCAGACATTGTAATATCTTTAGATTAACTTGTAATTATCATTTCTTATTTCCAACAAACACAAAAGGCACCTGTTTAAATATTGTTTTTATAAGAGGAACTTTGCCAACCAAAAACTTTAACGAACTCATAATAGACTGTTAATTTGAAAACCGAATAAAAACTTGGAGCGGCCAGAAAGAAAAGACGTTGAAATACAATCGTTCATTTTCATCAATTCTTTTTATACAAGTTGGGAAGTGTCCTCTACCAGGGCCTTCCACTGCTTACATTATTTAAGAATCTAGTTAACAGTTGGGCCTTTCAGAAGGAATACTTGTGTAAATTGCCACTCCGACATTGAATATTAACTTTTAGAATCGGCTTGTTCGGCGAGATTCACTCACATAACTTTTCATCTGAGGCCTTTTTATATGAATTTATTCATTTTGAAAGGGTATTCATAACGCTGCTAGTCGTATTATAGTTGTCTGAAAAGTTTTTCTAACCGCGAGCACGAACATGAAAGAATCTTTTTTTAATTTATATCCGACTTGTTTCCGGTCCAAAAATGCATAATAGTTTCGAATGTATCTAAATTCATTGGTATTTTTTAATTTTATTTAACAAACCAATGATTCATATTTACAGCTATGAAATTGTTTAATTTTAGAGTTTTTATAGAATTGTTTTACTTTAACCGTGCCATGACTTTTGTATGAATAACGAAAGCAAAAAAAAGGCAAAAAAAAATAAAAATTATTATATGCCAGTTGATTCCCGACAAAAATAAAATAAACATTCTATAATCTGACTGCTAAAAAACATGAACATACTCACGAACAGTAATAACGACACGAAAAAAGCTCATTAGTTCAGTCAAGACACCAATATAAAATATGTACGCAAAATTGAAGTGGTCTGGCAACTCAACATGTTATTAAAGTTGTATGTAGTTTCAAAGGTAGGTCACACACAGCGTCGGCACTTTATAGTTTAGTACCTCTGTTAGTCACCGAGGGAGAAAGACGGAACGGCCCACATACATAATATATTTGTACTACTGCAATTCTTTACGAGCAAGCGTGGCCAGGTGCCCATGAATATGGAAGCCTAAATGTTACGAAGGACGCAGGAAAAAATATACCTGCTTGCAAAGTATAGGAAAGGAAATGTATTGTTTTACTTTAAGGTTTTATCTACCTATGTCGTACGACTAAAATGAAAATATTGGATTTGATGAATTCAGGGTTGTGTTGTTTATCAAACGATGGGACACTTTTTTTTTTGGGCGGGTGTAATATCATCAAATAAGCCCCTCTCGCTCTTGGGCAGAGCGAAAGGGAGTGTCAGACTTTACTGACTAAAAACCACCCGTTTTACTTCTTAGCCCTTTATGTCGAGGCCGCGGTTTCTCTTGTGAACAACTCGCAGCCGGCAGCCCCGACGGGGGACACTTAATATTATGTCTTTTGTATGCACATTGCAGGAACACTTCTAAAGGTGCAAACATCTATAGGCCGACTCAATTTAGCTGGTCGTCATCATATAAGGGAAAGCCAGTTCACTAACCAAGCCGTTACTGTTTTTAAACCGTAAAATATATCTTCGTTCGGAGTGAGGGGGTAGGGGGGGGGAAGGTTAGCTAACGTCTTCATGTCTGAATAGCACGACACATTATATGTCCTTAAGCTGTGGCGAGACAGGACTTACTGAAGCGTTAACTGGTAATAATTTACACTGATACTACTTAAGCTGTGCTAGTAGCGAAACAGTTAGGCGAAGTTGCTAACACAGCATCAGTCTAAAGTACGATCGAATGCTTCCCATTGAAACATATAGTTGAAACATATAGTCAGGTTGTCTTCTAGTAATTTACAAGACATATTTAACCATTACCGTGTTGTTACCTTGCGATACTATGTCAGCGATATGTGCGCGTTTCTAGAGAGGATTTAGAAGTCGGATAATGGTATTCAGTTGCATTCTTGTTAGACTGGAAGTTGACCCTAACATAGTTCCTAGACTAGGCCCAGCAAGCCATCATGATTGTGCGTGTTTGGTTCCAGTTCTCTCCACACAATCAATTAGAGGACCTGCTCTATAAGACGATTTTCGGTACATACGATGATTTAGGAGAATTCCAGTTGATGTTCTCCATTGTTTAGTGTAGACTGTAGACCACATATTTTCGGAGCAATTCTGATCTTAATCTGATCATAGTCAGCCCGGCCCTGGTATCGGCTGTTATCATAATGATGTTAAGTCTCGGGACATGAACTACAAGTAACCAAAGTTAGTTGGATGAGTTCATACACGCGCCGGGAGACATGATGGTGTATTGTTCGAGATGAGTTGAGATTCGATACACGATATGCAGATTATGTAGAGAAAAACATGTATAAATATAATGAGTTTCGCTGTTGTAGGATAGTCCAAGCATGATATGTTACAAAGTCATTTATTTTAGCTGAATTGTTTTACCTTTCTAGAAAGTTATTCACCCCAATCTATGCACCCATTTATCGTAGAACATATTTTTAAATATGCGTAACTAATTTACTAATTGGTGTTGGCATTTGCCCGGGAGTGCTATAGTTTAGGCTAGTAAAACAAAATAAAGCATGTCAGTTACATATCTAACATCACGCCTGTAATCCCGGAGGGGAATGGTAAATGTGTACTTATGTTTAAGTCCCATGTAATAGGGATGTTAACAAAAAAAATCTAATTAGTCTGTCAGATAGATTTCCAAAAAATATTAGACACATATTTTTTCTATTTTCACGTACTTAAACAAACAATGAAGATGATACAGTTGAAAACTCGTGTGACGTCATATTCTAAGACATTAATAAGACATTTCTTAGCGAGCAGTGACGTCACAACCTCCCACTCAAATCTTTGAAGCGTTTTATCTTCGTCAATTTTTATTGATTTGATAAAAAAAAATACGTATCCAATATTTTTCGATAATCTAACAGACGGACTAATTAGAATCATATTTGATTTAGTTAGTTAACATCTCTAAACATCACGCGTGTTATTCCCGAAGCGTTAGGCAGATGTGTGTGAATGATACACTCACATTTCGCAGTTATGTAATTGGGGGCGAGCCCATGTGAGTTAGTAGTAGGTAACTTTATTACGTAATTCCTTTTATAAATGCTCGACTATCTATAATATCTACTACATATAGTCCCATATAAATTTTTTTATAACGTGAAAAATGGCGCCAGGAAGTTGAAGGTTTTTATTTAACCGGGAGCGTTATTATAGCTAGTAGCCAGGCAGGCGACAGTTGACCCTGGGCCGTATATCACACGAACACATCGAGTCGCGCAGATTTCAGCGCTCCTGAAAACCTATTAGTTTACTTTTCCGCATTTCGTTCATAAAGTTTTCTTATTTTGCCACGCTAGGGAGTCGGGAGGAAATGGAGAACGATAACAGAACATGTTTACTTTCGGAAAGCTGTAAGTGCAAAAATATTGCGAAGGTGTACCATCTAGTGTTGACTAACGTTTTCAATAACAAAGTCTTCTGATTTTTAGGCAGGTTTATTTTTGTACAATAAATTGTAACTGCTTCGTTGGTCTAGTGGTCGTAAGCACGACTGCTGAGTCTGAGGGCCTGGGTACGATTCCCGGGACTGGCAAAGTGTTATTGGGTTTTTCCATTAGAAATTTCTCGGTAGCAGCCATGGAGTCTAGATGTGTGCCGGTTGATGGCAATGGACTATTGCATAGGGGCTTAAACATAACTGACGAAATTTGGGTGTACTATTAGGTACAGTTCTGCGGTGTATGTTACGTGTTAAGGACAAGCAGAAAAGAAATTGTCCCAACACAGTTCTATCAAAAACAAACGATATCTTCTGAAAATCAAAATACGCCACTCAAATAAAATTTGGCAAGAACCTACACACATCTAAACCATATAACATGAAAATAGACAAATCTCCATCCCCGGGCCATATTACCCACAATCACGTACTAAAAGAGATAAGATGAAGCGGGGATTTGCCGACGCCTCAAACAAATTTCTATGCAAAATAATATCCACTCAAGGGATTTCGGTAAATAGGTTTTAGTCGATGAGCTAGGCAAATACGAATAGTGCGACGTTTTTTCTATGATTTGATTTCTAATAGGGTACCATGTGACGTCTATTGCTGGGTATAGAGTTTTCATGTTATTTTATTTAAGTACAGTCGAACAAGCTACTACACACAGGCGCTAGGTATACAGGTAGAGAGCTTTATAATAGGGGATCGGACAAAAAAAAACTAATTAGTCCGTCAGATAGATTTCTAAAAAATATTGACCACATATTTTTTCTTTTTTCACGTAAACAAAAACTGAAGACGATAAAGTGCAAACTCGTGAAAACTCGTGTGACGTCATATGGTAGTACATTTTGTACCTTCAAGTGACGTTTCAAGCCCCACTCTATGATCTTTGACACGCTATAGCTTTGTCATTTTTTATTGATTTGATAAAACAAAAAACACGTATCCAATATTTTTCGATAATCTAACTGACGGACTAAACAGAATCATATTTTTTTGAGTCAGTCCGATCCCCTATTATGTAGGTACACTGAAAATATTGAAAGAAATTTTGTTTTATAAAGCGTTTCGCATTAAGCGACTGATGTCAAACGCTGTATCAATTCACACCAGTCACTATATGGATCTGTATTATCTTAAAAGTAAATGAAAATTGGCTGGCTGTATACTTATTAGCTTGTTCGCTGTACTATGAGACTATATGAAAAGGGTAATAGGTAGGCAATACCAGTGACGCTTCTTTGTCAGCTAGTCGATAGAATTCCAAGTTAAGTTAATAGCGGCCTATAATGAGCAAACATCAGGACACGCAGACATGATATTTTAGTGTCCAATCGTTAGCAACGAACAGCACAACATATAATAAAATTTATACTGTGGGGCAGAGCCATCATATTTTTATTTAAGTGATAAAAATGCAGCCATTTTAGGCCACGTGATATACCTCTGGAGCATCTCCAGCGTATCTAATATATTGTAACAAATTATGATGTTTTTTTTGCAAATATGTAGAAATTATTTGAAAAGTGTTTGTAAAAACTTACAAAACATTTTCACTCGTCATTATTTTTAAACTAGATGGTATATCTTACCTTTTTTTTCTACTTTATTTTATCCTTTATGTACACACAATAGAGAACATAAGAAAACAACATAACAAAACTTTGAGTACAAAGAACTGCTTATTATCAAAAGAATTTTCTACCAGCAAACGTGCGATATAAAAATGAAAAAAGAATCTGTACCTTTTTGATCTTTATTCAGTATGTTACAGACTCCATTTTTATTGGCATATTTAAGATGCAAAATTATTTTAATATAAATTGGAGTGTAAATAAGATATTGCACCTCTCTGCTTTTACCAAAGACTCCTTGTTGACTGCACATTCATTGCATTAACATCTAAATCTGCTGTGACTTCTCCAGGTATATCTATCCCATTAAAAATGTTTCACAAGTGCTCCCTTTGAGCGGAGAGACTTTGACAACATCAGCGTCTTTGAGGGTCAGTGAATATTTGGGTCAACACTTTCAAGAAGTGGGTGTCCTTTGTTTGTCTTTTTCATGTATTGTCATGTCATAAGATCAGCAGTTGTGAAGCATTTTTGATCATTTCAGCTCACCTTAGCTGTAGTTACATGCGCATTTAAACAAGGTATTTTCATGTCCTGGAGAGGTTATGAATAAGAATCAATTGGCGAATAAGTAATACATTTTTAATTAAAAAAATTAATCATGTTTTGCTTGACTTAGTATATTATTCATGTAAAACACTGTTACGAGAAGTACGACAACGTCGCATTTTCTTAGATTTAAATGTATTTATTATTATCTTCGAAACTATGCATTTTGAGACTACATATTCTAAGCTTATTCTTACTATATAGAATATAACCCTAGAGTTACTGAATATAATTAAAAATACGTTGAAACACGTTACCTAAAACTAAACACGAAATAAATTTCAAAATAAACTACGTCCAGCTGTTTCACAAGATTTTTTTATTAACTACTTAAATGCGGATATAAAACGTAGTCGCATTTCGCTACAGTCGTAAACGGAGGTGCGTCGGGCAGCGACGTCGACTAGAAGGAAATTCCAGTAGACCCATGAACAGAACCTCCCTTTACATAAATTTATGGGTCTTGAATTTTTTACGGTTTTACTGAGATCCCAGGTATCGATGGATGGGCTGTGTTAAGAATTATATGGCAAAAAAGGAGGTGTTTCATGAGATGACGAGAAACAGAGAAGTATGGACGTAGAATACATGCGGCGCCGACCCCAAATAAATTGGGATAAGGGCAAGAGAATCAGCAATGGAAACATTTATAGGCTAACTATTCTAATATTTTGTAAAGACAGCAGCACATCAAGCTACTGCTTCTTTGCTGCTGCTTGTTTCTTTCTTTACTTTCTACTACAATCTGTCAAACGTTAATAGATTTCCAACTTTATCGCTAAAAATTAGGTGTTAAAATAGCTTGATATGCCAGCGTCTGTATACGGAAATGTTCCAGTTGGCAAAAACGAATAACCAAGAAAATGTCGAAAGTAACTTTGTTAGTTTCTTGGATACATTGTAGCCTCATTAGGCCCCGGGACGCAGCGCATCCAACTTCAATTATAAAAAAAACCCGACTGAAAAAACTGAAAAGCGAAAAACAAGCACATTTTAAATTAAACATAACTTGGAAGCAGGCGGGGTCCATTCTATTTTGATTTTTTCTTTTCATAATTTAATATTCAAATGAACCCCGCCTGCTTCAAAGTTATGTTTAATTTAAAATGTGCTTGATTTTCGCTTTTCAGTTTTTTCAGTCGGGTTTTTTAGTTTTTTAACTACTTTTTTTATTTCCAACTTTTTAGTTCTTTTGTGTTTGTTCTTTCGTTGGTCGCGTAAAATTCTTCGCAGATGATTTAACTTTTGTGCTTGTTTATAGGATTTCTCACTTTGAATTTCTTTTAAATATATGTGTTATATATTTTTGTAATCTCCATTTAAAACCCTTTATTTTGATACCCTACTCGATGGAATTGGAATTTTTTTTTGAACTCCGCGGTTTGGCCCCCAAAATCCGCAATTTTAATGTAGCCTATAACACTCGCGCCATCAAGACGAATCTAACGACGTATATTTCATTCAAATCGGTTCATCCGTTTAAGAGTTATGAGGGAACAAAGAAACGGACATACATACATACACGTCAAACACATAACCCTCCTTTTGGGCTTCGCCGCAGTCGGGTAAAAAAACCGCTTTGCGGCCCGTCTGTTAGTTACATGCGATGGTTCATGAAAATTTTACGGAAGTGATGTAGGAGTTCTATGGCTCGTTAAAATATGCGTCAGCCTTTAAAATTCTTTTCGATGAAGACACAATAGTTATTTGGCTTTTTGCCAAAGGTCACAACGGAACCGCGTGACATGATGCAATTAGCTTCCCAAAGTCACTTACTCCAAGGTCGTTTATTCATTGGACATAATCTAATGGGAACTTGCATGCAACCTTATGTTTTACTGCACGAAAATATACCGAAGTTTCCTACTAGAGTTTTTATTTTTAATCAAAATTACTTGGTAATTTATATTAAACGGAAAGCGCTAAGGTATCCCGAACAATTCAAATTTTCTTTTCCATTTGTTGGCCAGTGTCAAGTTATACGTTGAACAAAATAATATGATTTCTGACAGTAACAAGTATGTATTTACAGAATGATAATCATCAGAACGTTTTCCGGTTCCGGAGCTCGAAACGTAAACATCGTTGTAGTGCAGTCCGTAAACTTATCGTGCTTAAAATATATTTACTGACTTTTGAACACAGTGAATAGTGAAAAACACAATTATAAGTGCTCGGGATTCGTGGAACTACTGATTCTGGTGCAACAATCGTGAAAATAAAGCAAATTACAACAATATAAGATTCAACAACCACCGAATTGAGGTTAGAAATAGTGTCACATAGTAATATTACAAACGTCATAGTTGTCAATCACTGTCAGGTTGACAGTGTCAATGACATTCATCGCATCGGTGTTGCCAACACGAAAAATATCATTTCCGCCGCGTTCCAGTTTACGCAAAGAAGTTAAAACTTAAACATGGAACAACAATTTCAAATTCTATTTGACAACATGAAAATCGAAATGCATACTCAGATGGTTCAACTTAAAGAGTCTTTAACTAATTCAATCATGGAGAAAATAGATGAACAACTAAAGCCTATTATAGAAGAAAATAAAGATTTAAAGGAAAAATTGATAAACATTGAGAAAGAGATGGAGTATTTGAAAAGGGAAAAGAAGCAAAACAACATTATTATTTTTGGATTAAAAGAGGAAGAAGATACTACGTCAGGACTAATACAACAGGTGAAGAAGATATTTAATAACATAAATGTTAGCATTTTGGATGTTGAAATAAACAACATCTAAAGGAAGGAAAAGCCCTGACGGGAAGCCGAGACCTGTTCTACTTTCTTTTGTCAATTTATGGAAGAAAAATGAGGTAATGAAGGCCCGAAAAAATCTCAAAGATATGTATATCGCAGAGGATTATTCTAAAGAAGTCCTGGAGAAGAGAAAAATGCTACAAAACAAATTAAAAGAAGAAAGAAAGGTAATTTCGCATATCTTAAATACGACAAGCTTGTAGTAAAGGAAAATAATAAAAGCAATGACAAAAGAAAAAGAGAAATATCTTTATCGTCGCGAGACAATGCAGTGGCAAAAAAACAACAAGTCTGGACGATCCCTAAGCCATCACTAAATAATAGGCGTAACGCTTTTGATGTTATGAGAGGCAGATCCAATTCTCTCTCGGCGGATAATAATAATAATAAACAATAACAATTAGCTATCGGCAACCGGAAAACACAACAACACATAAATGTAGAAAACCAAATAATTAGAAACTCCAACACCAAGCTCCCCCAAGCCGACTGGTCATCGTGGGGGAAAGAGACTACGACCCTCCAACCATAAAGTAAAACAACAGACACAGGAGAGTAATTATCTACGTCGCATCCCTGAAGATCTTAAACCATAAGTTGATAAATTAGGTATAAATCATATACCTCTCATAAAAATTTCTTAAATTATAAGTTATGTTAAATTTCTCTCTAGAAAATTATTAAAGATTTATTCCTACTGAACTACTATAAAAATACGTTAAAACAAATTAAATGGGAAATAATCTACAGTGAAATGGGACTAATGAATCATCCAAACTAGAAAAGCTAGACAAAGAATGACATCAAAGAAGAATCATAGAGAAGAATTACATATAAAACGTGGCAGGAGTGACGTGGAACAGAGTGGCTCACGTCCACAAAGTAAAAGGTTGGAGGAGGCCTTTGCCGACTGGCAAACAGATTTGCAGGAAATAAATAAGCAACAAATATGTACTAGAATAAGTTTTAAAATTAAGAATAAGTATTTATATGTGCTAAAATATTGTAATAGAATTAAGTGAATCTGAATAAAAGGCTATATTATTATTATTATTATTATTATATTATTAATCATCAGAACATTACAATCCCCTGTGTTCATTTATAATCCCAGTGGGGATCTGACTCTGCATGACACTCAATCTGACAACATAATTTAGCTGCTATTTAAATGGACGGATTGCACGATAAGATAAAACTTTTAAATATGTTTTTGGTGGTGTCCGACGGCTACTTGATCGTCATGTCTGCCACCACTGGTCAATGATCCCACAAATTTAAGTGTCATCGACAGTGGGACAAAAGCAAAACTTACGACTCATAGGTACGCAACCACCACCAGTGGTGGTAGATGCGACAGATAGTGCAACTGTGACCAGTGGGACCAAACCACGTTGAGGACAGATTGGAATAAACCAAGTTTCTAGTGTCATTCTGTCCTTCTGACCTTCTTTCTGTTACCGTAGCGCTGTATTTTAACCCGCGGCACATCACGTCCGTAAGATCCCAGGCCTACGATCATTCGGGGGGTGGGGTTACATCGGACCCCACCGGATATCTGACTCGAATACCAAGTGCCCCAGATACATAAGTTTGATCTCATCAAGCTTCTTGATTTGATATTTGTTGTCCAACGTAGATTGGTGAAGATTTATAAAGCCCTGTTGGTAAGGGTTACCAATGGGTTTGTACCTCCCTAAGTACATATCATTTCACTTTTTGAGAGGCTCTCCAAGCCCAGAAAGCGCAGCAAGCTTTGGAGTTTGACTGCAGGGGCCGCAAACCATGCCATCAGCCAACTCCCGGCCAGTGGCAGGACGGAACGCCGAGGAAATGGAGATTCAGTAATGGCACCTATCCGACAATACCTATATTCAACACGACATATGAAAACGACGTTCATACAAATATGAACGTGTAACTAGAAATGTGGCACGCGAAACTTCAATTTGGAGTATAATTATTATGGAGTAAACTGACTAAAATTCAGATCCTTGACTATAAGAACAGCCAATTTGACTCTACTAACCTTTAGCTTCACTCTTGTTCTGGCTTAGATTAAGCTTCCTGATGCAGCTTGCTTCCGCATGGTAGGATGTGACGTCTCTATCGGCTTCAAGAAGGCCTTTCGGGATGCGAATAGTAGAGACACAAATTAATATATAAATAAATAACGTAGATTTTAGATAAACAAAATTAGAGCACAATTTAAAGGCTATTTGTGTGTGAATCCACTCCGCCACGTACTCCAAGATTCACGTCTTAAAATTCATAAAATTACGTCAATTTATTCCCAGCCTTGAAAGTTGAATCCGCCTCACTGTTGTAACTCACAAACTTGCAAACAGCCATTTATCTGCGAGGAAAAATTCCAAATTATATTTCTTTCGGCCATTTCCGATTGTAATTGAAAGTTCCGCTGAAAAGTAGAATGAGGTTAATATATTTTAAAGTAAAACAAATAATTCTGTGAAGTTTAGCTACCATAATATTTGGTACAAATAATATTAATGTACCCTGTTTGAGTGGTTTCGATTGGATAGGTACCCGGTGTAGATGCACGGTATAAAGTTGACCGCCCATTGCATGAGGATGTGCACGGAGAGATCATTTGCTTTGTTTAATTTATTTTTCACCATTTGATTTGTAGCGTGGTTCGTTTGGGTACAGAAGTTAGCAGATGATTACGTTTAAATATTTATACAAATCGAAGCTAACTAACTACCGGTGCGTAGCAAAAAAAATTAAAAATATTTATTTCAATTACAAAATTGGCATTTCGATACAAATAATTGGAGATCACCTTTTAAGCAAGGAATTGCTTGTATTAGGAGACTCCGCACTTCCACTTATAATTTTTATGCAATTGAAAATATGTAGACAATGTAAACATGCAAGACTAAAACTAAAGAAGACAAAAAATAAAATAAAAGAAAGGGTAATTTAAAATTAATACAAATGGCTCTGCAAATTAATGAGCGTTATGTAGAGAAAATAAAATAAAAAATAAAAATAGCCAGAAAAAGCCAAAACGCGCGTGTATGTGTGATAAGTGTGTCCCGAGTGAGTGTGTGGTGAGTGTGTGTGTGGTGAGTGAGTATGGGTTTGAGTGTGAGTAGTGAGTTGGTGTGGTGTGTGAATCTTAATAATGATCGCTAAGTAAACTTCAAGTGAACCAAATTGAATTTACTGATACTACTAATTTAATCGGATTAGCCCTGCGACAATGTCTTGGGATCGAAAGAAAGAATAAGTCTTCTTTCACTAACCATGCGCACAACAATATAAATGTAACCAATTTGGCTATTGCAATGTAGATACAATAGTCTCAACATCATCGTAAGTTTTGGTTTGAAGCCAATCTGTAACAACTTTTTTACAGTCCCGTAGCTTCATGAAATGTATATGTAATTCTTTATTCAGCAAGTTGTATAGATGAGCTGATTGTCTTGAGTATTGCCTTTTAGCGAAAGCAGACCTAACCCTGACAGTTGGAGCGACTAGGTAACTCCTTCTGCTTTTAGGCTTAGAGTCATATGGGAGCGACGAGTGTTTTTTTAGAATAAGTTGAAGCAAATAAAGCTTTCTTACGGACAAAAGGTCAGACAGAAGGTAGAGACTGCGGGTGGGGTACCTATAGGGCTTAAAGAACATGACCTTAAGTAAGGTTCTCTGCGCCCTCTCAAGTTCCAAAATTTTTATTTTAGTTGTCCCTCCCCAGCAAGATAGACAGTACATAAGGATAGATTAGTAGGCCGACGAAGGAGGCCGGCGGAGGCCCGTCACTTCGGTTCGGGGACAGAAGATATTAGTGTTATTTAATATGCGAGCGCAGCGAGCGCGCCTCATGGAGTACATGCGTTGCATGTATGAGTGACGTCATTATTATTATTATTACTAGACATTGGGGTGATTGCATGTACTCCATGACGCGCGCTCGCTTCGCTCGCATATTAAATAACACTAATATCTTCTGTCCCCGAAGTGCCGGGCCTCCGCTGGCCTCCTTCGTCGGCCTACGGCCCGGTGCCCATGCCGCCCATAAAGGATACTGTCGCGAGACTGTCGTATTATAGGAACACGAAGAAAAAACTTAGCGGACGACTAGCAACAGCCATTCGAAGTGTCTAGTCGTCCGATTAACAGATGAATAAAATGGTTAGGTTAGGTTAGGTAAAAGAAAACATTGTAAATATGTATTTGCATTTTTTTTATTTTGAAAAAGTAATCACTTAGACTAATCTTAAATTAAATGCGATCGCTTTGAGTAAATCTAATTCTGTGTAAGAGTCATTTGAAAATTCGGTCAAATTATATTATTTCAAATAAAATTAGTGCATTTGAAAATTCGGTCAAATGATATTATTTCAAATAAATAAATATGCTAAATAAAAATCGACCAATTAATTATTCGGTCAAATGAATAATTATGCGAACTGACTTTATGCTAACTGAAATTAGTCGAAGTGATTTTCGACGAAACGTTATTATGCCAAACAAGGGTAAACCAATCATAATATTCCCTGAATTGTTTTCATTAAAAATCAAATAACATTCATATTTTCCACATTAATATCGACAAAGTTACGCTTTTGTGTTACTAAAATTATATACTCACTCATTATGTGAAATAGTATTTACGCATATCAGTCAAAGCATCTTCATAGCGTATAAGCAATAATACTTACTAATCTGAAGGGTCGGACTAAAGCCAGATTAGTCGAAATACAGGACTTTTCTTACTTTCTTTAGGTACGTTTAACAAGGCCCCCAACACTCTCTAGGACTTCTCTTCGTGTAATTTCTCCAGAGAATCCGGGTGGACCAATTTGTTTTGCGAAGTATTCGCGCTAAAATAAAAGTTTATTGGTACGAACTTCGCGTGGATACTATATTATCATAACTAGTCGCTTTTGATCATTCAAGGAATAATGAAAATTACTATATATACAATACATAGGTGTATTGTATATATAGTAATTTTTGCAACAATTATTAACCCCGATTACTTTTTAGAAATTCCCCACTTCTCTTCACAACAAACATACAAATTTGTTTTCGAATTATTAATTCGTTCATGAGCTCTGAAAAGTATCTGTTTACCTACCTGAATGGCGTCAATTGCCCACAATCAGCAGTTTATGTTGGGGAGGCAGCAAATCCTCAAAATAAACTAAAAATACTAAAATTACTAAAAGTACCACCTACCTATTTCAAGGAATGCATCCAATTTCCAATCACTCTGTGTAAGTAAATAACAAAAACAAATCGCTGTCGGATTACTAAAAATAATCGCAAAAATATTATATCGCTACGATCGTTATACTCAATAAACCTTTTTGGTTAGTTTTGTTTGAGCAATTATTGACTTTTTTTGTTTTCATTTTTTTCATTGTTTTTTTTATTAATAGTCGTTGACTGTATGTGACCAGTACCACAGCCAGTACTTACTTGGCATTATATTTTCAAACTCATTACTAAAAGCATGCTTAACTGGCCATTCGTAGTCAAAATAATCAAGCGAAGCCATTAAGTTTATTTTTCTTTTATTTTTTTTTCTATTAGGTAAACGGCTTGCCACTATATTTTCATTTGAAACGGCTTGTACCTACTTAAGACATATTCACGTAAACCTCTTTTAAGAAAACTTGCCATTTATAAACATAAAAAATCTCACCTAGGTATAGACAAAATAGGTTTTATCCCTTGTTGTTTTTTTTTACTAATGTCATGAAATGAGTCAGCTTAGACTAATCTCAGACTTTTTGAGACCTAATAATATAAGAAACAATAAGGCAGTAAATATCGATACATTTATTTGGTATTTTTGATCGAAAACATAATTTTGTCCCCCAAAAGATCTAACATAGACTGTCAAACTGTGACATTGTCCGTAGCAACAAAGAACGTTTTCATTTATTTTCATTTTCTATTCCATTAATTTCATCGATAAACTATAAGCTGATACACGCCCTAAATATATTTGTTGAGTCGTTTATTTCTATCACCGACAGGACACAATGTGCTTGATCGAGGCCACAACGTGCTTGATCGAGCTCATAATCTATTAATCTCGCCATAAAAAGGCGGCCGTTGTCCGCGGGAAAGTCGGATGTTAATAAATGATGTGGCCTCTTTTGTATAAACTTCTTAGTTCCCACACAGTAGCCATCTATTATTTAAATCCGACTGGACTAAGAACTCCAATCCGTTTATGTAAATTGATGCTAATGCGCTTTGTAGTTGAGGGTTTGTACTTTACCTTTGACAATTCTGCTCCCGTCGACGACTTCTCTATTGATATGGGTTACAGGGTAGTTTGTAGAACTGTAATAAACAGGATGCGGAATGGAGTTAGTTTGAAATGTACGTGTTTGTAAGGCTTTGTTTTTTTTTGAAAAAGCTTTTCGTGTTTTAAAATTGTAAGGCAACCCTAATATGTATTAACGCATGATAAAAGCAACTTAACATAAAATAACATGACGCCTGTAATCCCCGAAAGGTTAGGCAGAGGTGCACCTAATAGTAGGTACACCCACGTTTCGTCAGATATGTAATATATAACACATGGGACATATTATGTCCCATGTTATAGAGCGAGCCTATTGTCATCAATGGGGCACTTTCTGGCTGGCTGCTACTGAAAAATCCCTGATGGAAAAATCAATAAAAACTTGGCAAATGTTATTGTTAAAATATTATTGAATACAACACATAGGACGCCACCTTTCTATTATGCAAAGGGAAAAAGAAAAGCTCCGAGAGCGATCTCTTACAACATGTACGATACATGCTTTTTATGATCTATAAAAAGTATGTTTACTTACTTTTTCCAAGAAAATTCACTTACGTCTAAATATTTAAGAGGGTTTTACGCAGAACACATCAGGGGTACACCGTACACGCAACATGACTTGCGTTTGTTTGCAATTTCCGAGAACACACTCATCTGATACATTACGCTGAAACTCAACTGAAATTACTGACAAGGCAGGGTGATCACTTATGAGCAATGTGTCCCTCATACATCGTTTTTCACCGATCTTTCGCCTACTGGAAACGTATGTGAATATTGTGAATGAATATTTGCACTGCCTTCAAAATCATTCCATTGATCATGCCGATACGAAAATAGGCTTCGGCTATAGGCTTTCAAAAGCTTTTCAATTTAGTCCCGCAGCCGAGCGGGCTCTGGCGCTGTCACGGATTTTGTTGCGAATTTCCATTGACGCTATGTAGGTAGGTAGGTAGTTTTATGAAAAATCTATTATTCTATTCAGTGCGGCTAGGCTCGTTCTACATCCCATTTCAAAAGGAGGATATGATCTGAGATATCCCGCTGAATGCAATATGATTATATTGTGTGTCCGGAGTCCCGAGCGTGTCGGTATTCGGGCGTTCGCGCACTCGCTCGGACATAATCAGGTTTATTAGTGGAATAAGGCGAGGTGCGGCTTTATTATCGTTATGTATTGCCTGTCCACCGCCTGCAAGGTGTGTCCGCTATCGATCGCCTATTTTAGTCGGTTCTTTCATTACGTTAAGTGAGGCGTTAAGTTCCAAGTAACGAGTATCTCATGCCTATTTTAAAGGTTATTTAATAGCGCAGAACAATACGGGGTTAATAGCCAATTAAGTGCCTGGATACTGTGAAATAGACTCCGAACTCCTAGTTTGATTAATTTACATGAAGGTTAAGGTGTATTGGATTAGATAATAGTTAGTAACGGTGTGTTGTTCGAGTAAACTGTCCCTTTATGTTGATTTTGTCTCGCTTTGTAACAAGATATAAGGCAGTAGACCTTTTTATCTTACAACTGCACGATTTAGTTAATATCCTTATTTATAAAGTGGGTCATATCGGCGGATCAGAGGCTTTCTTATCTCTTGGCTTATTACACTTCATTAATTCAAAGACATGAGAATGGCTGGAAGCAGTTTTAACGATACGCCATTACTTTAAGGGGGCTATTCGGAGGAAAATGAGATCTCAAGAATCGACCCGAAATCGAGGCACTGATGTCGTTTTGAATACCGCCCAGCTATCTGTTACAGATAAAGTTCCCGTATAACCAGAGAGATGCCGTTTATCCTTAACACAGTTGACTAGATGTGTGTATTCGTGAATCTGATACGCTTTCACCGTATACGATACGGGTTTTAGAACCCGTATGAAGCAGGATTAAAACGTTTTCCGAGACTTATTTTTCTTGTAGTGGTTTGGAGCTTGTTAATAGCAGTCGCTCAGGTCGACTTTCAGGTTAGGTTAGTGCTTACCTGTATTGGTCCGTGGATGGGTGGCTGGTGACCAACTATTACAAACCAAGTTTCCTCCGTGGCCTTTGAAAGCACGTTAAGCCATTTGTCCTGGTTGTCGTTTGTACATCTTTGACAGTCGTTACGGGTGGCCCAAAAGTCTGACAACCAGTTTTGCCAAGGGGTATCGTATTAGAAGTATTAGCTGGGTTGTGGAGGTCGGATAAGTAATCGCTCCATGTGAAGTAAGCTGCATCTGGTTAGACTGGAAGCCGACCCCAACATACTTAGTTTTAGGAAAAGGCTAGACAGATGATGAGTTGTTTCAGCTGACTCAGGTTAGTCCCTCGACGGTAACTGCAGTTATTAACATTACCTATCAAATACAGGTATAAGTTACCTTCCTACCCGTATTCGTGCCTACCAAACTAGAAAATGAAGGAAAGGTCTTAGATTCGAATAAACAGAAATAATAATGTATATACAAAATAAGGGAAACAATTTTGCCATTAGGAAAGAAAACTTGCCTACTATGAAAAACTAGTTTTGCAGTGGAAAAAGATAATTCAAAATATTAGGTTGTAGCTGTAGCTAGGTCTATCACGGAATACGAGATTCATTTACGCGTAACTGAAACCACGAACCTAACTTATTCACAACAACGAACCACAATAGAACCTTCCAAAACCCTTTTCGAAATCAGCAACCAGAACTCTATAAAATTATCTGAAGTTCCTCGAAAATATAACATTAAAGGTATATTCGGAGCACTTAACCCTCGTTTAACTATTGCTTTCACGTTTTATTCGTGTCATGTGCGGTGTGGAGCGGTCCCACCTCTCTGTCTGCCAACCATTGTGAGCCAACACAACCCGTGTCTGTTTGACAGCACTGCTTTATTCGAGCACAGAAACTGCTAGATTTTCCCGAGAAAGTAACACGTGCATGCATTTAACAGGAAATTTGTAATACCCATCAGTGTGTCGAATTTCCGTGAAAATCATTAATATCTGAATATTGAGTTCAATTTAACAAGACACGACGCGGTTGCAATTTACCTACAAACTGAAATATAAAACATTATTGATGAGTTTAAGCCGAATTTAAAAACTGGGTAACTCCAAAGTACCTACACCGAATATTTTCAACATATTTTTTAATTACATTTTTAAATTTTGACGTGACTTGGTTAAATTTTAATAGGTGCATAGAACTAGAGTTAGTGAGGTGGGTACCGAAAATTCAGTGGTGCTATTGCATGATATATATTGTTCGGCTGTTCCCATGTTTGAATAAAATATTATTTATCTGAAAAATTTCCCTGTAAAGCCTCAAGCAACACATTTATGCGATGGCCGCGATAATCTATCTATAGTTTGCAAAGAACAATCCATCACACACTGAGCTATGGTAGCCTTTAAACGGAGTAGTACCTACCAATATACGAATTCCATATAAATTGTGTGATCCATCATTGCTAACCCACCTCGGCTAGCAAGTGAACCGCGGTGAAAGACGAATTATGTGACTTTACAACATATAAAATATATAATAATATGTGAGTGGGTAAATAGGCGTGTTCTTCTTCTTAGACTACTCGTGTTATTCCGTCTTATCTTACTTTATATTATAAACGTGAAAATGTGAGGGCATGATTCAATGAGTGAATGTTTGTCATACTTTCACGTAAAATCGAATGAACGGATTTTTGATAGAACTTAACAGTAATATAGCTTGTTAATACTTTATTGTGTCATATATTATGTAAAAATGTATAAAAAAAATAAAATTTCGGGGGTAGCTTGGAATCATCATTATTTCAGCCGAAAGACGTCCACTGCTGGACATAGGCCTCCCCTCAGTGTCGCCACATTTACCGGTCCCGTGCGTCTCACATCCAGCGGATCCCCGTAACGTTCACCAGGTCATCGGTCCACCTAGTGGGAGGCCTTCCAACGCAACGTCTTCCGGTTCGCGGTCACCACTCCAGAACTTTCCGGCCCCATCCACCATCCGTTATGCGAGCAATGTGCCCTGCCCACTGCCACTTAAGTTGCCACTTAGCTTGGAATAATTCCATTCAATAGTAGTATAGACTTGTTGATTGAACGCAGAAACTCTCCCTGGGTTAGACTAGCAAACCTATTAATAACTACCAACAAAGTGGCTAAGACTGTTTTTGTATGCCAACCTACGTACGACCTACCTATATCATTATAATATCCTATTACAATAGTAACGGCAGCAAGACCTATGAACGTGGGCGAAGCAAAAGGATTATATACCTAGGTGAGTAGGTATCGAAACTTCGTAGGCCGTACGTAGCACGTGGCATATTGTGATTCTGTTCTGTAGTTTCCGCGTAGGTGCGCCCAGGGGAAAATGCGTGACTTTAAAAATGTATGTAATATCCCTACATACTTCTGTATCTCTTTGTAAGTTTGCGTACCTAATGGAAAAAGGTAAAAATAATGGAGGCAGATTCTTTTTGCTCCGGAATCGAAATGATTTGACAAAAAAATGTGAGCAATTTCGCAGTTTTATACGACCATTTTTCTTACGATCGGGCTTAGAAAAATACCCGTGTTCGTTGCAGCAACACGTATTAGATGTAGGTACGCACAGTGTGTGCAATACGTGACACATTTCGACAGTTAACGCGATCATTACTGTAACGTATGGATTCCAATATCGAGGTGTTGACGTAACAGAAAGAAAAAAGAAAACTTCTTCGATTCAAAACACGCTTGCCCACTTAGCAGCAAAATTATATCATACAATTAAGGGACTATTAGATACTTAGATTTAGAGTATCACTTTAATATTCATCAAAATTTATGAGGCACTCAAGCCGACAATTTCGGTCCTAAAATATAATGTCCTTCCTCGCAGTTTCAAAAGTCGCGGCGAAGATAGCAGTTATGGGAACCCTTTTGTTGATCCGATTCGAGGTTTAGCCATCTTCGTAGCACAATCATTCTGATCCATTTAATTAATAGAAGGTACTTTAAAAGCTTTCTCATTTGAGTTACAACAAATTAATTAAGTAATTGCATGAATTTGTTCCTCATTATAATTTGTATGTTTTCGTTCCCACGGTATCATTTTTCAGTTTTCTTTTTTTGCTTTTGTAAGAGAGTTTTAATCGTTGGATCATCTAAAAGCAAGCTTTACAAATCATGAGTATATAACGAGCAGTGCACAACGACTAAACGGGGCTTATTGAAAATCAATAGATGCGTATCACAGCCGATCAGATCGCGCAAATGTAGCGTTTGGCAAATATACGAGGGTTATTATGATATTTTGCTCAAAACATTGTTTCAAACACCATTATTAAAGCAATAATTTAGCAAATAACGGGAATATTTCCGTGCAATTTCAGCTGCCAAATAACCATAAACGTGCATTAGCTTGGAGACAGTACCAACGACATTTTCTACTTTCAAATGAATTTTTCTTTCCACTCTAGTTAATTTGATAGTCGTTAGTAACTGTTACAGTTCCAAGTCGCAATAATTGAATGCATACGTTTTGAAAACACATTCAATTTTAACTTTTCAATTAGGGAAACTATTTTCAAAAATATAGCGGAAAGGGTAGGCAATAAATGACGGTTGGTTGGGACGGAGCTAAGGGGTGCGGGTCGCGGGGTGACACGCCACGCCGTGTCGGACACTTGACACCGGACGCCGGACGCAAACAACATGCGCCCCTTAATTGCTGTCATCCGTAAACATACAGATATTGGTTCAATTTGGCCGTATGTGGTCGCAAATAAAATTAATGGAAATCTTTTAGTTTTATTTTTTTGCTTTCGCAGCAATAGTTTCGTGTTTGTTTATTTTAGCTGTTGACCGAACGTATTTTGATTGGATGCGTATTGCGTATTCTATAAATAAATTCGTTTTTGATTACTGAAAAAATATTCAAAATAAAATCAAAATGTTCATGTTCACTCGCGTCGTTTATCCTCTCATTACTGTGATAATTGAAATATTATTCAGATTTTGACACGTGTGCGTCAGAGCTTGATGAGATGTAAATTCTGGTAAAGCTGTGAACCATATTCCATTATAAATATTATAATAACCTCTTTAACGATATCGCTTCGGGCAAGATCACGTCTTGGCTTTAAGGGTGTAACGCGATAAAGGTAATCATGCCAATTTACATAACACCAGCTAACAGCATGAGGTGGGTAGAGATACCTATGTATACTACCTATGATACAATACCCTATCTTCATTACAAGATAATTTTACAAAAAATAAGAACAAGGTGTTAGCGCATTAATTTATTAGCTTACGTAGAAAAGAGTGCTTTTCCGAGTAACAGGATTAATGTCGATAAAATATATTTCACCTCCAGCCGCAATTTACTTGGATTTCATTGCTGAACACAATTATCTACGAATTGGTGTTAATCTTTGTTATTAACGGCAATTAGTGCAGATTTATGCCAATAATTCTGCCTATATCAAAGTTGAAAGGCCAGTCGTTACAGGCCAGTGGCCTGAGTCTGAAACCTGTCTTACCAAGGGGTATCGTATTACTTAGTACTTACTGGGTTGTGGAGGGCAGATAAGCAGTCACTCCATGTAAAATACTGGTATTCAGGTGGATACGGTTAGACTGAAAGCTGACCCCAACATAGTTGGGAAAAACTAGGCAGATGACGATGATGAAAGTTAAAGGTTGTTCTAACTCTTTTGTTTTTTTCAGTCTTGAACAAATACTAATTAATTATACATATTTAAGTATGCAAAGAGGAGCGGTATTCACAAGTGTACGTGTGATAAAACAGCGGATCTGTGTTTACATTCAATTTCAAGAGCGGTGCGTCGCGCACGCAAACCTATTACTTTGAGGACTAAGAACACATTATTAATATTCCTCTTGGCAAGGGTGTTTATAATTATATATATGTGCTTAGTTTAAGCTGTTCTTCTTAATTACATTTTAGAAGTTAAATGGGAGAGTAAAACAGCGCTTTTGTGTGGTGTGTCTCTGCATTGGCGGGAGGTAAATGTCTGCGATCTATTTTCTATTCTTTTCTATTGGATGCTTTTGCACATAAAAGTGCCACGTGGTTGGAATAAAATTAGCTGCCGAGAGCAATGGGTGGGTAGCTGTTTGGCGACTGAAAATGGGATAGGGATTACATAACAGAAGATAACATTGCGCCTGTAGTACCCGAAGTACTAGGCAGAAGAGTACGTAAATTTACAAAATACTACGCCCAAATTTTGTCATGATTAAATCTCATGTAATATGGGGCGAGATTTCAGCCAAAAGACTAATAATAATATTTTTTTTTATAATAATCAGTGAGAAATTCTTGATGGGAAAACCCAATAAAACTTTGCCCAACTTGGGAATCGATTCCATGCTTAGCAGTATCGCTCGCTAGCGAACACATAAGTATCTAACGAGGCAACGGAGCAACTGTAAATATGATGGGGATTAAATATTGATTAAGTTAGTTCACAATGACAGAACCTGTTTCAGCTGAAGAAATACTCCGAAATACCTAATCAAGACTTCTTTTGTAGCAACTTGACTTTTAACATTTTCCCTGGAGTATTTTAATTAACTTTTGAAATGTTCGTAGTTTTTCTTTTTTTACGTTTCCCAATCAGCGCAGAGCTTGTTAATAAAAAAGTATCATTAATATTCGTCTTCCTTGCAGTTTTATGGGTCAATTAAATTTTTATGCTACATTGGTATTTGATTTCAGTTACGGTCAACTATTAAATTAGTCCGGTCAATTTAGACATAAAAGTAGTGGTCAAGTAACAATAATTCTCACAGAGCCAAATATTGGTGGAGAGCTGGGGTATACCATTACAAACAAAGTCTTAAAAATCCCCATCGATCCTATGTGTGCCACAAAAGTTATTCAGGGTCAAAACTTGAGGATTTTTGAATTTTTCTCGAAAACTGTAAGTTTTATCAAAAAAAACCTCAACCCAAAGTTGTAGATCATAAAATTCTCTACAAAAATGTGCTTCATTATTATTTTGTAAGAGTTACCACTCCTAAGATATCGCGATTCTAACAGTCACATTATCGTTTATATAAAAGCGAAAGGTAACTCACTCCTCACGAAATCTCGAAAACCGCTGGACCTAAAAATATGATTTTTGGCAAGGAGGTAGTTTATAGTTAGTAGACATCCGCTAAGACCGGATTATGCGATAGGGCCCGATTAGGGTGGTCTAAGGGCCCACGCAAGTTTGTATGAATCAGAACTTGCAAAAGCTCATAGACCACCCTAATCCGGCCCTGTCAAAAAATTAATTCATAGCAGACGTCTACTGACTATAAACTACGTCTCTGCCAAAAATCAAGATTGTAGCACAAAAAATGAAGAACTTTCATACAAACTTGCGAGGGCCCTAAGATCACCCTAATACGGCCCTGTCGCAAAATCAGTTCCTAACGGACGTTTACTAACTATAAACTACCTCCTTTCCAAAAATCATCTTTATACATCCAGCGGTTTTCGAGATCTCGTGAGGAGAGAGTTACCTTTCGCTTTTATATAAAGAAAATAATGGGACTGTTAGAAACGTGATATCTCAGGAATGGTAACTCTTAGAAAATAATAATGAAAAACATTTTTGTAGAGAATTTTATGATCTACAACTTTGGTTTGAGGTTTTTTTTTATAAAACTTACCGTTTTCGAGAAAAATTCAAAAATCCTCAAATTTTGACCTTTGACCCCGTATAACTTTTGTAACACACATAGGATCGATGGGGACTTTTAGGGCTTTGTTTGTAATGGTACCCCAGCTCTCCACCAATATTTGGCTCTGTGGGAATTATTGTTATTTCAAATGTCTATATTGACCGGACTAAATTACCTGATAATGGGTAACGAATCGAAGCAAGAAAGGTATAGGTTCCTTCGTCGTCCTTGAAATCGATCTCTTGAGGAAACTATCAGTTTTCTACGCCCTCGGAATATTCATGTTATACGTACCTGTGTCATCGATTTTTACGACAGGCTTTCAGAAGGGAAACCCAATTTCAGGAGGAAGGCTTTTCAAAATTGAATGTTTGAAAATGTTCAGTTGACCGTATAATTCAAATGAGTACTTCTCTTACTGAATACTTCTCTTCGAATTTCAGAAGGGGTTCCCTACGTTTCTTCGAAACACTATTCTTCGAAAAATGTTTCACCTAAAACTGTACATCGAAGCCTTGTTTTTACCCGACTGCGGCGAAGCCCAAAAAGAGGGTTATTTTTTTTTTTCCTTCCTTCCTGCGACGTTAGGTTTGGTCTACGCCTTATTCGTTCGATGTTACTTTACACCGACAACCTTACATCGACTTTTGTTTCACCACAACGTTTGTTTGTTCTCGAAAATATTTAACCAACACAATAATTCCTTTTTTTTTGTTTTGAGGACGTTCATATACATCATAACTAATATTTAAATAGCTATACTGTTATTAATAAAATATTATCTGTTGGGAATATTTAATTATATCTTGGATGTACCGTTATTTCAAAGAAAAATGTGTTGGCTTAATATTTTCGAAGTAACGTTACATAGAACAAAACAAACGTTGGTGAAACAAAAGTCGATCTAAGGTTGTTGGTGTAAAGTAACTTCGAACAAAAAAGGCGTAGACCAAACAAAACGTCGCACTATGAAGGCTTCGGTGTATAGTTTTTGGTGAAACAATTTTCGAAGAATAGTGTTTCGAAGATACGTAGGGAACCCCCGAAGACATATTTATTTTCATTCCCCAACAAAAAAATCTTGTAAATAAGTGGTAGTTTTTTTGGTTAGCTTGTACTGCCTCACTGCTGGGCTAAGTCCTCCCCCAAATTCTAACAATAGCTCTTTTCCTGTAAACCAAATAGTAGGCAGTGGCAAGACAAGCAAACAAACATGTCAAACTTCAATTGAGATTTCAGTCAACAGCCAGGTCACTTCAGAACAAGACTGTCAAGATTAACTTGTCCAGTGTACCTATTCGACCGACAAGATCATTCGGTCGAAATGTACAGAATACGGACTGACTAAGTGTCCATCGCTCGATGGTGTAGGTATAGTCAGCATTATCAATATGTACACACTTAGTAACGTTTAGAAGCAAAAAAGTTGTCAGTTGTTACTTTCGCCTACTATAATATTTATTTCAAGTTACATAACAAACTTTCAAGTTACTTATCATCAAGTAAGTCATCAATCTAAAAGTTGCAATCGTTATTTTGCGAGAACATTACGCTTTTATCCTTGTTGCTTTCGACCTGCCAACGCGGGCGAAAGTGACGACTTTTTTTAAGTCTCTGAAGTTCATAAAATATACTAAAATAAGATGAATTACGATAGTAATGTAAAGAACTTATACCACATTTACTACATGGTTACTTTAAACTCATCAAAGAACTAACACGTAACCAGAATCAAACTAAAAATACAAAATGTTACTTTTGTACCTACCCAGTCTCACCTTTATATATTATTGGTCGTGTCTGTACCTATTCGACAGCCATCGTACATTATGCACGCACTCACATAAAGTGGCCACTGTAACTGGCTACGTTAAGTGCCTCCTAGGAATCCGAGCCGTTTGAATTACCACTTAATTAATGAAAGCCTGACTTGGGCACGACCGCCTGTTTAACAGCTAATTTCACTCCGGATCGAACGCCTCTGGCTATACAACTTGCTCCTTGGATACGCAGATTCTTGGAATTGTTTAATTATATACCTATGTAGCAAGTGTTGGCTAGCCCGAGTTGTCCTGGCTGCTCGGAAATTGTTTCTGTTCATGTGTTAGCCACGGTTTTGGGGTTTTATTTATTAAGAATGGAGGTTATCTAAAGAACGTGGTTGTGTGTTTCTTTATGAGAATAAGGAAAAAAGTCGGAGAGTTTTTGATTGGTTGTGTTGTCTTTCCAATTCTTCTGAAGCTTGAAATGGTAATTTAATTGCACAAAATCGGAAAACTTTCCTGTTTCTGTATCGAAGCATACAGTTTATGTTTTCTACGTCTGTTACGTCGTAGTAACATAATTTGATGTAACATTTCGGACTACTGCAGACGAAACAGTTTTTTCATGAACCTACTTATTTGAATAAGTTCGTTAAGTAGAATACTGTAGATAATCCTGAATACATAATATTCAGCTACTTTTGTATTCTCAACGAGTCAACGGTCCTGTATTTCGTGTTCTTTTCAGGCTTTAATAGATTATCTATTCTTATCATGGAGTAAGAGAAAGTTTTAATATATTCAGTTAAGTAAGTCATTTTAATTCTGAAGCAGCATACAATCTCGTAACGCTATCTGAAATGATTTGATTGAAAAAAGATTTCAGCTGATTGGATTTTTCAATGTATTTGAAAAGCAATATTGTTAAGTGGCAAAACGTGGCAACATAAAAACCAGCACTAGAACAATTTAAGTGTACTTAATTGTGCTCACAAAAGCTTCCAAGTTACATAAAATGCTGGCACGCAGCTGTCTTGTTTCAGTCAACACCCATGGGAAAACCCTTGTCTCAGAATATAACTATACTACCAACTATTACACTAAACATTCCAATAAAAGCTCCAGGGTGGTGCTTCTAGACACACAAAGAATATCCAATCAGTGAATAGTGGTGAATCGCGTACGTGACGTTGAAAGTGCGCTGATCTCCGAGCTTAGCGCGATGCGATGCATCGATTTGCCCGATGTATCGATGTACGTGATTCGATGTGTTTCGACAACTGCCGGAATCGATTGACGTGCTCATCTCACGGTAATCTGGCGCTTAGTCATGCTGCGTGGCTGAAGCAATTTGTGCACTGCCTAACGACGACGTGTCAAATGGTAATGAGAAATGTTATTTGGAGATCGACTTACGGTGAAGTTGAAGAGTAGATTATATTCGCAGTTTGTTTAAATACGTCGGCCTGTTTCCATCATTTGTGTTCTTCATGTAATTTTATTATCATGTCCTATATTTATTGTAGAAAGCTTCTTCTTCTTTATTAACCGACTTCTGAAAAAAGAAGGAGGTTCTCAATTCGGATGTTTATATATATATATATATTTTTAATATTTGTTCGGTCATAACTCCGTCACTTGCTAACCGATTTGAAAAAATCTTTTTTTGTTGGAAAGGGTATACTTCCGAGATGGTCCCATAATTTTTTTATCGAAATCGGACAAGCGGTTTTTGAAAAATCAACAAAATTAAAAAAAAAAACTACATTGTCCACATTGACCCATGAACATGTGAACCACTAAAAAGTGAAAAATAATAAAAACTTATTTGTTAAAAAGTTTTTATTGTGTGGCTAGTGTCCAACCTGGTGTCAGAGTTTTGATGCCACCCATAGGCCTCTAACTCCACTTCACATGCCATCCAGAAATATCTCTCAGGCATGCTGGTTTCCTCATGTTACTTTTTATAGAAAGCTGAAACATGAAAGCTGAGTGTAAAATGTATTTTATTGAACATATCTGAAAAAATAAATGAAAAAATATCTATTAGAAAATCCTGTAAGAATAGTATCCAGTGGGCCACATGTTTCCACTTCCAGTAATACTAAAAACATACCAGAACACGTCCTTGTCACGTACCAAATCTCATACCCTAAAATAAGTAGTGGTTATTGGCAATAAAGGTGGTGTTATCGCCTGCACGACCCGGCAGCGGTATAAACAAGGCGGCTGTTCCGTGTACCTACAAATGGCGTCAAATGTAGTTATTGGGATCCCCCAGGCTAAATTGAGGCGGGCTCGGTGCCTCACAATCTAATATAAATTTCCTGAATCCGTATTCCCTTAAATTCACATGTTATGGTTCAGGATTAGAAATAAACGGCATGCGGCTCAACTAAATGGGCTTAATAGCTTTGTGATCCGACCTTTTAGCGTATCTGAGATTTCATCGAGGTTATATTGTTAAATATTAAACAGATTAAACAATGCCACGTCGTAATTCAACGAGCGGTTGCTATCTAGTGATCGGTTTGTATACGGGTTTTAGTTTAACCGTTTCAAAGCTAAGGTCTTCATTTCACGTTCGTGCTGTTAAAATATTTACGTCATTAGTTATTCCGTCTTTGTAGATTTATAGAGGTTGTTACTGAAATGGTTAGATTTGTATTTAACAGCGACTTCAGTTATTTAAACGTGTGTCATTTTACCTAGGTTCTCTTCTCTTGGCTTTTTTATAATAATATAAAGAATCTTCTGATAAAACGTCAAATGAAAAACAAACCGTGTATCTATTTTCCTGTCCAATCAATTTCCTTGCCAAAATAATTCAACCGTGAAATTAAAAGTTATCAAAGATAAGCAACCAATAAAATATCGCAAGACGCGAGTGGTGGGACAGTTAAATGGCATCACAAATATTGACTCAGCGGTTCCCGGGAGTTTTCCCGAGTTGTCGGGAGCGGGAGCCGCGCGCGCCTGGCGCGACGCCAACCGACCTCGCCGGTTGTGTACCTACACCACACTCAACCCCGAGACGTGTTATGGAAATTTTCTTAATTTCACAGCCCTATAGATACCACTTCATGGATAGAACAACCGTTAATCTTCATTGGCAATTTATATGTAAAGATCGTACGCCCCCACGGTGTCGTCTAATCAATGATTGTCTTCAAACAATTTTTCTAACACAGCCATCGAGATATAAGTACTAACGTACTAGAGAAGACACAGTAAATTCCTACTTTGTCCCGTTCAACTGCGGCGATCGCGCCGCACCGTCGCCGAAGAAAACGCGTAAGTGCCGTGATTTACATGGCGCTTAAGACCGGAAACTGAACTAATTTACTACTTTTCTTTAACTTGTGGTAAATTAGTTACGGTTTAGACGAATTGTTATTATTTTAGCGCTGCAGCGAACTAAAGATTCAAATTACGAAATAGGACAATTCAGTTATTTGACGTAGCTTCTCTAGTACGTTAGTACTTATATCTCGATGAACACAGCGATATTTTTAATTCATTCTGAAAAAGCATCTTCAGCTTCTCCTATGTCAGGTCTAATTAATAACTTTATTCTTAATTGAATTACAGGAAAGCTGAAGGGTTATAAAATACGAAGAGAATATTAATTAAAAGTTGCGTTTCTCATTCTCGTTGAGAAATTACTTCTAAGTAAAAAGTGGTTTCACGGACGGATAATACTACAATGTGTTATTACAGACCGAGTTAATCCGCTTTTGTTATGAGTTCTGAAAGGATTTATCGGGCTTTGTGTCTTTTCTTTTAAACCTCGGCTCAATACCGCTACTGAGAGTCAATCAATGCGATGAGTATAATAATAATCGAGAACGTTGGTAAATTAGTTTTCCTCAGGAAATTACTTACTTTGTTGTTATGTGAAACTTGTAGGTGGGTTGAAGGTTGAGGTGGAAAACTACGAGAAATAAAAACATATTTTTTCTAAAAGTCGTTATATCCGCCGTCGTCTTTACTAATGAACAAGTTCTCGACTTAACTCGAAGGCCGCACACGAGGTTACTCCAGCTCAGGTAAATGTTATTAGTAAAAGCTTTCGTCTTAGCGGCGTGTAACCGCCATAATGACGTCAATTTGAATACGACCGACTTGTCGGCTTCACGGCTCCACCGCTCCACTCCACGGTAATGTAAATTTCCCGCTTGTGTCAGCTCTGAAAGGCATAGTTTCCTAGTATTATTTGACAGCGAAAATGGGCTGTCAATCAGGGAGCGATTGTATCGAACTGATCCGAGTGAGCAATTTGGCGATCAGGGAACTTGAGCGTTAATTTATGTATTGCTCTGTGTAAGCTTGCGATAAATGGCTGTGGGATTTCGAACTGGGAATAAACATTATTTGAATATCGGTTTTAAATGTCAGGACAATTATCATGTGTCGTAGGTACGTATGGTTCGATATGAAAATAGCCCGAAAGGCCTCGCGGGGTTGGCGCGCCCCTTAGGGCTACATACATAATTACTGATGTCAGGACCGTGATTATACTGGTTTATAGGCACTTACCTACATGCTCGTGATAAGATTGGTAGCCATAATTTATTACCTGCACATATTGTGTCCTACATAATTAGGAACCCTCATTGTTAAAGATCATTACCTAAGTTTAAATGACCATTTTCCATTTCCATAATCTTCAAACGACAGGTAGGTAAATTCATCATCATTTGCAAAGCTTCTGTAGTAATAAAAAGTCCATAAGGAAAATAGGACAAGCGCCATAAAGTTTTCATTGTCAGATTTTAGAGTAATTTTCATGTTCCGTAAAAATTTAAAACAAATTACTTTTGACCTGAGACTAGTATTCTGGACTTTTTGTAGGAAAAAATTGTTTTAGTAGGTTTCAGAAATGATCCATTTTGTTATTATTTACGAGGAAGTTTATATACATATTTAATAACGTAGGCAAATAAATAAACGCTATTTATTTAGTTTTGGCTACAACGAAATTCATCTAACCCAAGGGATTGAACCATTATTCGTGTCAGAGAGGAAATAGATTGTCTAACATAATTATTGAATAGGTCAGCCGTTAATTAGGTGTCGCTTTAATCACCGACTAATTGTGGGTAATGAGCGATCTGCATACAAAGGCCCATATACATAGCAAAGCACACATATGGTTTACTTAGTCATATTGACTTTTGTGGACTTACTTGTCTTTGTTTAAGTCACCTGAAGTTACAAACGACCCCGCAGTCCCTACCAATCAAGTTTTACCTCCACACCACGTACACATTTTTTACGTTTCCTTTTTACTAGACCATAAATGTGGCCCTCCTTACTACTAAAGATCATTTGATAAGATAACCGGATATGACGGAGCTCCCGGGACCCGGTTAAGAGGTACGTGACGTAAACAAAAAGAGTGGGCCACAAGCGACCCACAGAGCGAAATAATCGAATCATACCTGCACTACGTGAGCATTCTCCGGACATGAATTACGTTTTTCCATTTGCTCACTACAAAAATTCCTTTCTTGCCGTACTAACGGAAATTGTGAAAGAATTTCTAACATTTTCGTTCAACCGAACCTTACGTGCGATACGCCGTAAATAACGCTACAGATATCGAGTTTTATAGCGCGGCTAAATGGGCATTAAAAAAGGAAATTTGTTGGAGGATATAGTAGCTACCTAAAAGGTTGTATACGAAATATACTGTTTACTGCTTTCCATTTGTGTCGTGTAAAATAATCGTATTACGTAAATAGGTGTCGTGACCGCGCGCTCCGGCGCATAACTTAGGCCGTCGCGGTCGCAGCCTCCAGAACGTTTCTTAGAAAAGTCGAGACAGCTTCTGTATAATAGGAAGCTTCTCTAATAGACCGCAGCACGCATCCTGGCTGCGCTCGCCAGTCGACGACGTCAATTTATGATATCGTTTAAATGGAACATGAACGAACGCGGTAATTCATGCAGCCTTGCTTCCGAGTCGATTACCGATATATTTATATACGTCAGGCTTAAGAAGGCGACTTATTTTAGAAGTCTAACAAAATAGTCGGTATAAACAGAAAGTATACTAAAAAAACGACACGCAAAGGCGTAGTCTGCGTATTCGAGTTACGTAATATAGGCACATTACCGCCGCGTGTTTTGACACAAGTTGTTTTTGTTCGCGGAGTTCTCAACAAACTCCGTGTTCCGTTGTATTCGGTGGGTACAAAAGAAAGATTCTTTATTCACTTAGTTGAGTTCTCCTAATGTACATAATTAAGTGGAACTGTTAGGTAGCTTTGTTTCTTTGCTCCTCGGAGTTGAGGTTATGCTACAGTGAGAGATTAAGGTTACAAGTAACGTAATACTTACAGCGGTGTTCAGTTAAGTTCTCCTGTACTTTCCAGTTGGTTCATGAGTTAACATTGTATTTCACATAACAAAACATCTGTACTGGCGCTTGAAAAGGCGTCATGTTATGTGTTATGTTATGTGTGTTGATAGTACACCCAGTAATAGGGCGATTTCATTGCCATCAATCGGGCACAAATCCAGATTACGTGACAGCCACTAAGAAGTTCCTGATGGAAAATCTTAAAAACACTTAACAGGATCCAGTAATCAACCGCAGGACCTCGTGTTCAGCAGTCGCGATTGCAACCACTAGCAGTCTGTTCACATTATGAGTAAACATTATATTATTGATTCTAATTCCAGTAACAGCCCAAACTGTATTAGAAACTTCCCCGTTACTAAGTAATTACTGGGTAAGTTCTTATGTATTAAGCTCCAAATATTGAATCTGTTTATCAAATTCAATGTTCGAGTCGGTGAACCACTTTCGTGTTCCATTCATCAAAACAAACTGTTACTTGTTTACTCCGGAACTCCTGCCAATATTTCATCATTTTGCGATATTAACGGGCCATTTAATATTAACAAAATACGAAGGACAGCCTACATTCCATTTTATATTAATTTCAAAGGACTTTTTTGGATATTTTTAAACTCTTGTTTTTGTGGCTGGCTGTTTGACTTTTTTAAGCGACAGTGAGGGATATCGACGTGCAACCTGTTCTACAATCCGGTCTAGAATAATGTGCTCAATTCGATGCCCCTTATACTCGTGCTGACCACTCAATTACCACGAAGTAATGGCCTAAGTGCTTATTTGAATGATTGCAAATCCCTGTGTTTGCCTGTGTCACTATTGAACATAGAGCTTATAATCGCGTGCCAGTAGCGTCTGCACGAGCGGTTCTGAGCTTCCTTTGATACTGATATCCTTATATGTTGTGCAGTGGATACAACGGCGCAGTACGACGCAGTGCGAGCCTACCTCAAAGAGCTGGACATCTCCAGTGCCGTGTGGGTCGGCCTCATCCGGAGTAACCCTGATGGAGACTTTACTTGGACGTGAGTTATATTTTAATAAATACCTTTTATAGTACAGTCAGTGCCCAGTATTACCTTGACCCCGCTCCTCATACCACTTGCCCTCTTCTTGTCTATATATTAGGCAATGCTGGGCCCTGACTGTACCCTTGACATCCATGGCAATATATATGACAGAAGTCATCCGCAGAATACAGTAAGGCTTATTTTCAATAAAGCGGAGACGAGCGGAGACCTGATAAAATGTAAAGACTTCGACTTGTAAGACTTTCACCTTCTCTTATTGGTCGGGTTTAGACGTCTTCGTACCACTGCAGTAGTCTCTACTTTAGGTAGTGGAAACCGGGTCTAAGACAGTGCTGATAAAAATTACCACCATAATAATATGCACTACAATATCGTCTAACAGGGAAGAATGGAAGAAGAAACCGTGTTGCGCCGACCCCAAATAGAATGGGATAAGGGCAGGAAGATGATGATGATGACAGTACAACAAGAGTTACCTTTGTTCTGAAAATCTAAACTATGTACTTTTGGTTCCAAACGCTTAAATTTTCCTCTATCTTCCACCAGTGACTACCGTGGCCTGAGCGGTGACGGCTACTGGAGCTCGGCCCCCGACTCACGCGCCGCCCCACTCTGCGCAGCCGCGGACCCTGCTGCTGACTACCGCTGGGAGGCCCGCGCCTGTGGAGGACCCACTGTAGCCTCTTTCATCTGTGAACTGCCCGGTTAGTATACTTACATTGTACCCAACAAAGAGAGAAGATCTGAGAACCTGAAATAGGAATTGGCCTATAACTCCATCTTCTTTTTGCATCATACTTGCTTCTTAAAGGTAGGAGGCCTGTTATTGGTCGAACTAAGCTGTCAATGATAATGACGCATATCAAGTTGACTTGGTTACATGTTCTACAAAATACCTTTGGCCTGCGATTTGAAACTCGTGGATAATGTACCTTCCCATCAGTGAAATAATTTTCCGAATCGGATTCGGGAATTCCAAAGATTTCCCCCCTACATTCAAACTTACAAACTGAAGTTACCGCGATGTCTTATGCTATACTAGAATTATAAGGTAGGGACACCATTGTAAAAAAACATACACGAACACCTGATCATATAAATGGAAGTTTATGCTTACAAAGGGCAAGACTATAACATTCTATGTATATTATCCTATGTGTACATAAACACATACGTTACTGGTATATGTAAGTTCGCTACAATCTCAAGACAAATAAAGGCTCGGGGCTAAACATCTTAGTTTAGTAGCAGCTTCGTAAAGTAACTTTACGATAGCTTAGGATCTTGTGCGATGTAATACACAGAAGTTGCCGTAGTTACGAGATAGTAAGATCATTTCAAATGTATTCCTTTTGCTCGCAGTACCGCAATGGGCTCTTGGGAACGAGGGATGTATGGTTCGTGCCTTACCCGCTCTGACTATCCTGTACTTGCCGGAAAGTGCTGCTGTCCAACTAACCGCTGACTGCGGACTCGCTGGCGTAAAACGAGTGCAGTGCACAGGCAATGTGGTAAGCTACCTAACATTTATCGCAAGCCATTTTACTTCTAACAATAAAAATGATTTCTTAGGATTCCTTTGACTTTTCACAGAAACGTGAAGATTTACTCAGAGATTTGTCATGTGCTGAGGAAGAAGAAATAACTAGCACTCCAAACTTAACTTCTCTGGGCAACACATGGCCAGTATCAACTGACGCTGTATTCACTGATCAAGACACCACGACGACAGAGGTCACTACTGAAGAAAATGCTACAACTGAACACGAAGATGATATAAATCAGTCTCCTACCATAACTTCCACATCTATAGCTCACGATATTAATCTTGTAACTGAACATAAATTACCGATTACTCTTCTAAATGCCAATAAATTCAACCGACTTAATATCGATAATAATCTTGATTTAGGGTTGGTCCATAATAATAATTTACAAAGTAATTATATTCCGAAAATGGCTAGCGGGGACAACTACGTTACGAATGAACAACTGGAGAAAATAGAAGATGAAAAACACATGCAACATAAAATGTTGCATGAAGAAATTGCGAGACTTGGTAACCTTGAAAATATATTTACGCAACCCACAGACCATTTTGTTCCTCCACTAGTAATGGCAAAGGCTAAAATCAGTGATGATATGACTGTTTTATCTTTACGGGAAAAACATGCACAGCAATTGGCAGAACATCATTACTATAAACAAGGTTACCAGTATGGACAAAATGATCATGTTTATCACAGTAATACATTCCAGTCCACCACAGAAGATCCTAAACCAGTTCCACCGGCGAAAGAAGTTTCGTTGTACATCATGAAAAATAAAGACGGTTCGAAAAAAGACAAAATGAAATCTACAATGCCGAAAAAGTACAATGAAAAAATCGATGACCCTAAAAATAAAGCTCTAAAAGCAGTGGAAACCAAACAAGAGCCATTAGGAAAAACCGAGCAATCTTTCACTCAAACAACCATTGCCGTTAAACATAGTGAAACAACGCCTATGCCACATTTAAGCAAAATGGATGAGAATTCCGCTCTAGATCTAACAGTTTTCTTAAAAGATGAACCAGAAAACCGTGAAGAAAAAATGTTTTACGCTAATTACACTGGTGATGTCTCTAAATTGGAGGTTATAAATAATGGCACTTTAAATAACGAGACAGAAATAAAATTAGTTGACGTCGAGGCAACTGAAGAGATTAAACACGAAAAACCAATTAGGAAATTTGACGAGACCACTAAAAATATAACTTTGAATCACGAAGTTATAAAAATTACTATTATCTCTGAAGGTCGCACAACAATCACTCCGACTACATTTGAAATTACGACTAAAGCACCAATTCTCCAGGACACTACTCCCGTAGCTTTACTGTCGACATCAACTCAGAAAGAAGTAGCTGAAGCCATCTACAACAAAAGTGAAATATTCTCTACTACCCAGCCGAATATTGATACAACACCAAATAATGTAGAAACAGAACCTGTTGTCAATATTACAAGCGTTGCTGATGTCTCTTTTATTACAAATGATACCGCAGTAGTTTTACAGATACAAACTACAACTACTGAAGAAACAACGACTACAATAAAAGTGGAGCCCATAGTCACTACAACTCAAGTGATTAACAATTCGACTTACCAGAATAATGATTTGAAAGAAGTTTCAACGACTGATACTGCTGAAGTAGACTTGACTCACGACATGAAAATTGAGCCCTACGACGAAACACATGATGAATTTGGTTCCAATTCAACAGATTCTATAGATGATTTTCAGTCACCATTACTCTCTGGAGCCAATGAACCGGTACACCGACCCAACAGGTCTCGAAGACCACAACAGCCGAATCGAAATAGGTTTAATCCATTACGCATATTAGGTTAGATATACAATATCACACTTCAATTACCAAGATAATGAAATACTGGTGATGACTGACAAAAACCTTAACATCTAACGTAATTAGTTTTAGTGGGTCACGGTCACATTATAAATTGTGATGGCACGGTGCACGTAGTTGATTTATTTATGTTTTAATGTTTAGGGTTATTACCGACTACCGACGGATCGGATGCAAATAGTCACAAACACGAACGTCAACCATGTCAGTTCGGGTACGGATTTCCGTTATTTCCGTATTTACATCAATAGTAATACCTTTGTAGTTTCATAACATATTTACTCATAAACCATGTATGTTTACGTGTAGCGCTTCATTTAAAATGTACTAAAATATTGTTTAGAATAGACTCAATTATGTATCTAGTCTAAAACTTAGTCAATTCATGTTTAATAGCATAGCTATTTATCTTAATGAACTTGTTTTTAATAATAACAATTAGACCCATAGATTTTCAGATTTGCCAAATTTCGAAATATTCATAATAATTATATATACTGTAAGTACTAAATGCACTAAGCCTACAAGATGGTGATGACGAAACTACCCGCCACATGAACAAAAATTAATGTACTTACATAGTAGGTTAGTTCGTAATGGAATTATGCATAACGAAATTCACAAACCATATCATGTTAGAATAAGCGTTAGTTTAGTGAAATTTATTTTTTATTATGGTTAAGGTACTTACGTAAATAGTAAGATTATGCACAAGTGAATCAAAGACAAAGGTCCGCTCTACATGACGTGGAATTGTATCGAACAACTACTAACTTTTTCTTGAACAGCAGTCATGTAGCTCTGTCACTCTTTGTAATATTTTTTTGTATATGTAGTCTCCTGGTTAATTAATAAGATTTTTTAATAAAATAGATAAAATAAAAGAAGTGTTTTTACTTCGAGTTTCAACCTTATATAAAAGGAAAACACACGTGAACAGTACACAAAACTTTTAGATTATTGTGATGTAACTACACCAAAATTCCCAAAAGTTTTCAAGTTTCTTGATTGCCCCAAAGAAAAACTAAGTTCATGAGTAAATCCGAGAGGCGAAAGGCTAGTCTATTAAAAGTTTTTACTTTCCCCGAAGGCATTAATATGAAAGTTCTAGCTCGATATAAGACTGGGGAAAATTCGCAAGTTTCGAGACACTCAACCGCAGTCAATATTTGCGAAGCGCTTTGCCGCCACCTCACTCAACTTGCTCGCTCTTCAAGCGCCCAACTCCAACTCAATTTTCTCTTCAAGACCGCTTATCAATATTACTTATATCAACTTCGATAAAATGCTCAGGTTCAGCACAATTCAGTTTGGGTATATTTTCATCCGTCATCTTCCGCAATATAAGTTTTTTACCCCGACCTCGATTCCTCCCCTTCCAATCGTATTTAATCTGGCATTTCGAAATCGTATAGGTGATTTCCGAGATCGAAGGAAACCAAGTTTAATAAAAATACATGTATCTGTACTGTGCCCGAGGTGAAATTGAAAACGTGATTAATTTTAGGGGAGCTCTATTCAAGAGAAAAGTTGTAATACCATTTTCGGAATTATAAAGTTGAATCATAACACAAACAGTTTTGTCAAACAGTTTTGTGATGTTCGCTATTGAAACGAAACCTCTTGAAACGAAATCCTACGTCATAAACTATCATTGCATTGTAATCTTAAATCAACTGTATTTCCTTTAACTCACGATCTTTCCCGTCATAAATAAAAAATATTATATTTTGTAGTTTTCAAAAGGAAACTCCAATATTAAATAATAAGATTACAGGAGTAGATATATTCCTGATAGTTAAATCCGGTGTCGGTTTGGAACCACACCGCATGGCGGATGAAGTAAGTGTTCGCTCGTGTACATAATTTATCATACAAATAAGAAAATTTTGATTTTAATAGGGTTGTTGACTGACTAAAAAAAATATGATTATGTTTAGTCCGTCAGTTAAATTATCGAAAAATATTGGATACGTGTTTTTTGTTTTAACAAATTAATAAAAAATTACGAAAATAAAGCCTGTCTAAGACCATGGAGAGGGGGTTTTGACGTCATAGTCTGGTAAAAATGGACCAACCTGTGACGTTTCACGACTATTCGAAGCACTGTATCGTCTTCATTTTTTGTTTACGTGAAAAAAGAAAAAATACGTGTTTAATATTTTTTGGAAATCTATCTGACGAACAATTTTTTTTTGTCAACTACCCTATTTTATTAAGAAAACTCATAACATATCATACACGCCTGTAATTCCCAAAGGGTTTTAGACAAAGGTCACCCTTAGTACACACACATATTATTATAGCTAGTTATGTTTAGGGGGCGGGGGCATACATCCAAACGCCGCGCCGTGGCTACTAAAGATAAACTGATAAATGAAAAAATTCAATATCACAAAGAAAAGAAAAAAGTGAGCCAATATTGAACCTAAGCAACAATATCTCAGTACTTAGAATCCCAGGGTCCTTAGCGTAAGTTGTACTATTAATGAGTCTCAATTGCCACTAACTGTGAGTCTGACAGCTCGGTTGAACAAAGGGTTGGAGAGAAACAACCATTAACTATGACAAAGGTCAGCTTTACATAGTTTGTGGCTGGAGTAATCGTCCTTTGCCTGTCTTGCGATGAGTTAAGGTTTACAATAGTTACTGTTATCGATTTGACGACTAATCTACGTAATAATATTAATTTACTGCCATCTAGGAAGCAAGAAAAAAATACGAAAGAGAGTCATACATAACTATGTTGATACTGCTAATATAAAATAACGAAAGGGACATGAGCTTTCTGTTGGATTGAGATCCGTCATATTATTATCAGCGCCGAAAGTCAAATATTGTACAGCTCGGTCAATGAAAAATTACGATATTTCATATTTCTAGTATCGATTTTTCTATTCTAATATTATTATTAAGCAACAGGCAAATTAATAAGTATCAGTGTAGCGGATACTTTTCCCGTCGGGACTGCGGTTTGTTTGAAAGAGATACCGTGTCGAGGACGCCCTCGACACAAATTCTCCACATGCTGGGCATATGGGATCTTCCTTTACTTTCATAATCGTCAGGTGTCTATTGAGTCCACAGCGTCCTGTTGCGATCCCTACTACTAGTCTCATGTTTCCCCTGCTCATTTTGAGTAGCTTGTGGGATTTCTTTTCATCATAATATGACCTTAAGAAGATTTTCGATTGTCGACAACCTTCTATTGCATTCCATCTTTGATTTGACTCTCTTGTAGTTATTCTATGGATGATTCCTTTTGTTATATTTTGTTTATTAGGTATCGTCCTACTAGGGTAAAATATATCCATGTGGTTATAGACTATGTGTGTCCCTCATCCAAATATGATAAGTAGTTTTTGCGTGAAGAGTAACAAACATCCCTCATCACAAACGTACGCATTTGTACTTATTTGTAACATTAAGTAATAGTAGATTGATTGAAAACAACATAAAATCACGTTTGTATAGATTCTGTGAAGAGTTAGGCAGTGGGTACCCAATAACATACTCAAATCTCGCTAGTAATATTTAAGTCGCATTGGGTGCCAAAAGACATGATATAATTCGAAATGCCACGCAGCGCTCCAAAAAGGGCATAGTGGACGTTGGCAAGAAGGCTGCTAGGCTCAATTGGGATTGGCAGCCGCATGCACGTTGACCGCTGGGCAAAAGTCTCCACACGATGGTTGCTTGAAGACGGACGGCGCAGCCGAGGCCGGCCAGAAAGAGGTGGCGAGATGATCTGGACGCGCACCACGAGGGCTTAATCGAGGTGGCATGGCAAAAGAGCGTTTGAAAGGAATTGGGGGAGGCCTTTGCCCAGCAGGGGGACAGCATAGGCTAACAAAAAAAAATGTCATCAGCCAATAGACACAGTCACAGTTGGCGCAGTGGTTCATGGAGTTGACTGCTGTGCTACCTGTCGCGGGTTCGATTCCCGCCCGGAACAAATATTTGTATGACCTACAGATAGTTGTTTCGGGTCTGGGTATTTGTGTATGTGAGTTTAACAGTAAAAGTAAAAGTTAAATGTCTGTGAACGCACCCACGATACAGGAGAAATTCCTAGTGTGGGGCAACGTTTAAAAAAAAATATAAAAAATAAGTCATCAACTGGGCACAAATCCAGACTCTGTGGCTGCTACTAAGAAATTCTTGTTGGAAAAACCCAATAGCAGTTTCCCGAGCAGGTAATCCAGGGCCTCATGGGCAAGATTGAAGTCAAGAACTTCAATCTTGCCCTAAGGGCAGAGATGGTGTCGACGATGGAACGAGCTTACCCAGAAGAAGCCTGTTTACTCGCGACTTAAATAGATTAGGGTTATATAAACTCGGAAAAAACCGACGCAAGCAGAGAATTCCACACCTTGACGGTGCGCATAATAAAGGACTTAGCAAAGCACTTCTTTCGCATGTGTGGAACGTCGACTAGGTATCGGTGATAACCTGCAGTACGTCTAGTCTCCCGATGGAAGAAGGGAGATGGTGGAATCAGCTCGTGGAGCTCCTGCGCACACTCTCCGAAGTACAGTCTGTAGAAGACCGACACAGACATGCGACTTTGCGACGGTAGGCCAGGCTATGTAGCTTGACAACCAGCTTAACGTCACCAATTAGCCTCCTGGCTCTGCGCTCTACAGAGTCAAGTGTGTGGCAAGTTGGTATTTAGCTGAGCCATCCCAGAGGTGACAGCAATACCTACTCCATGCCGGACCGGACTTGAGCTTTATATAATACTGCAAGCTGTCCAGGCTTGAAGTACCGCTTAACCTTGTTTAGGATGCCCAGCTTTTTTGCCGCAGTTTGAGCTTTCGACTCGATGTAAGCGCTGAAGTTCAGATTCGCGCTCAACTTCGTGCCAAGAAGCTCGAGACTGTCAGTAACTTGTACAGACGCACTCCGGAAAGTAGGGGCCAAATTGAACGGACTCCTTTTGGCGGTGAACAGACACACTTGCGTTTTGGTGGCGTTGAAATCAACCAGATTCTTGTCACCCCACTCGAAGAAAAGTCTTAAGGCTGAATTCGTTCGCTCTACCATGGCCTCTCTTAATGAACGTACTTCATCACCACCGGCTTTTGCGCTGGATGTATAACTCTCCATGTCCGTGCTGTCATCTGCGTACCCAACAATACCGTAGATATATCTCTCTCACTCCACCAATCTGTTTCTAAAAATAAATAGGAAACCCATAAATAACACTCTGTATTATTATGTTGCTCTATGTTCTTGCCTCATAAACCCCCATATAACAAGAATAGGAATATTTCCAACATAATAATGTGTTAAGTACGAGGAAAATCGATTAAAGTGCCATTATATCGTAGTCAACGGATACTGATTCTATAGAAATACGAATCAGGAAATGAATATGAGAATATTACACGAACACAATCTCTTACGGGTGTTGTTACACTTAGTGGGAGGAGGTAACTTGTACTTTTTATTGACCCCGCCCACTCGCAGGAAGTTTGACGTAGACTACTCTATTTAATTGTTTGGACTCTTAATAGAGTAATGGGCTGAGAGCACACACGAGCAATAAGTAATTAAAAGGTAAACATTGTTACTGAACGTTAAAAGTGTTATCCGTAAGGAAACTTCGCAGGATAAGAATAACACTATTACGGTAAAAACGAGGGATCGTAAGATTTGTATCTCAAACATAACTGCATTATTTAGATCGACAACATTACCGTAACGTTATGTTGTGCGTGTATCTCTAGGGATACACCGTCCGTATTAGTTCGCTAGGCACGTTTACATCGTACCCATAAAAAGCACGGAATATACTCCTACGTACCTACATACCAAAATATAAGCTACTTGCGCAGTTTTCCGGCACGTCAACCTACCCTCTTTATGTTTTTCGTAAGCTTCGGACTAATTACTCCAGAACTGTCTGCTTAGAACAATAAAGACTTTGACGCCCTCTTGAATGGGTCTAGATTTCAGTCTTTTTCAAAACGCTAACAAAAAGTGGACTTTACTTTTGTTCAGCCATTGTTAAATAAAAATCAACTTCTGAAAGTAATATAAAGGGAAACCTCGAGATGTTAGTAGAAATAACATTTACAAGGAAAAGGATTCATTGTATTTTTAAGAGGAGATATTCGCCGAATCTTCGTCCGTTTCATTTTTATCGGGACAGGTGATTTGCACGTTTTGTACCGCGTAAACAGAAAAAGGTTCACATTTGGTGAGAGCCGAATGCTGCGGGATGTCGCTCTCCGGTGGGTCTCCTGCCTACCAAAATATAGTAGGTGCAGAGGTCACACGCTCCTCGGGCTGTCTCATCCATTATTCAGAGTTATCGGTCGTCCTACCATCGGCGTCCAACTCGATTCTCTTAATGGAGATTAAGTGCTTATTGACATTTCCTGGTCCCCTGCGGATGCTGAAATCTTGTAGTTTGCTATAACAGAATGAAATATTTCATCAGAATCTTTCAAAGACAAGGTTTGATTAAGAATTTCATAAACTGAAACGACATTTTAAGTTTAATTTTAATGCTTATGTAAATGAAATTGCTTTTACGTAATGAAGTTGACGTCATTAGTTGGGCTCATAATTTAAAATTAATCATATTTTCGAATAGCCACTGGGGATTTGCGGGTATTATGGAGGGTTTGAATCTCGTTTGTTGTGGGCAAACATCGTGAAGTTAATTGTCGGAGGACTGCAGGTGATACAGGAGGATGCGGCGGCGGCTGGAAGCGCACATTATGTAAATGGCTGCGATTACCTGGCAGTCTGGCAGCCGGCCTACCTCGGCGATCCCGGCCCGTGTTAAGCACAAATCACTTTGCGTTAGCTCTCCGGAGGATTACCTACCCCAACATTGTTACTGGATTAATCCTAAGGTAAATACCGGAGCGTCCGAGCTACGTACCACGGTACCCGTAAACAGTTTGATTAAATGATTATCCCCATCGAGGTATTTAATTTTGTAAAGTCACTCGGTAATCAGTTTTTAACAAACGAATTCTTGCCTTCTGGCATTTCAATTTTTGTTTGCATCGTCTAAATAATTCATGGAAGATAGATGTTTATTTTGCCGTTTATCTGTAAGGTTTTCCGAGAAAATCATGAAGCCTTTTGATTGAAATGTTTTCCTGGAGCCATTTGTCAAATCAACTTTGTTATAGATGAATAATTCTGACGTGAACATTTGATCATGTCGATAGGAGCTACCCCTCCCCCTCTTGTGTCACTAACGTGCGGAGAGCATCCACCTGTGTCGTGTGGGTAGGTACGGGGCTACGTGCACGTCTGCCAAGCGAAGTGACTATGACATTATCCCCCCAGGATCATTCGCTGAGGTCGGCTGTACCCCCGTTTTGTGTATCGAACAATTATGTTTGATAGGTATACGAACGTGCATGATATAGAGACATACCTACTAGCTATAGGTACATACATTGTATACCTACTGTGTACTGAACACAAATATTTCTCCTTATACGGACCAGTAAAAGTCATAATAAACTGTATCTTGTTGCCTTCCCTTTGGAAGACGACCGCCATAAACATTATCACAAAAATGTAGCCAGCGTCAAGCTGGGCTGCACAAGATAAAATACTTAAAGACTTTATAGCAAGTTCCATTATCGAGTTTCATATGTAAGCCATTTTTTGGCACATGTGCTCTAAAAAGCGAGCTAAATAAAGATGCATAGACATGAACTTGCATCATCCGCTTTCAATTGAGGCTATATTGAAAATACAAAATCAATCAACATGGGGCTTTGCGAGTTCCGCTCGCTCAGCCCGACTCGGCTCAGCTCAGCCCTGGAGCCGCACAGTGCATGCCGCGGCGAGCCCCACTCGAGAATTTATCGAGTTGTGGAATGCAACGAGTAAGTGGCCCAATAATTGGGTTGGCGTTCCGCAGCGAGCGCGTCGAGACGATATCGATACCGCATGCCGCACTCGTTCATGCTGCCGAGTTTTACAGACACTATCACTATTAGATTTTTAATTACCTACTTACTACTTACTTACTTTTTTATTAAGTACTTACTTTGGCTCTGAATTACGGAGAGTCAGTCCTTATAATATATTCATCTAATTACATACACAGTTCATTATGCTGACGATGACGAGTACTCTTTCTAAGTTGTATCTTCTCAAAGTACCTAATTAAAATTATCTACTAATCATTAAACACAAATGGGTTATTCAATTGTAGTTCTACTAGCATCATGGTAACCAATAAATTCAATCAATGAACAAAAATGTATCTTCATAAACTTTGAATAAACGCAAACTTAACCCATTTATAACAGTAGTTAGTGATTGTTTTCTGTTCCTCTCAACTTGATTTTCTGAACTTTTCAAAATTGAAATACCTACTAATAAAACGGACCCAGTCTAGCGGAGATTAAAAATAAAAAGGAGGAAAGATTTAATTAAAGAAGAGTTCGTGTGACAATATCATTATACAGGCGTTTCATGGTTCGAGAGAAGAAATACTTATTGGAAACATTCCATCCATTGAGCTTTGTTGTAAATAACTGATTAAATAAACGAAATGTTTTGTTTCAGACGTTGTGGAAGTAACTTGACACGCCATTGAAATGTTTAGTCTTCCATCTTTGTATATTAAATTTAAAGGTATTGTTGGACTTTTCACGGTATTTCTATTACAAAGCTAAATGTTTCCTAAAAGTAAAACATTTTCTTGAAAATTATTAAAGTATTAAGAGGGCAACAAAGCTTTATCCAATGAAAGGCGGCATTGAAAAGATATTACGGGAGAAAAAACACCTAATACCTAATCTCTATTTATTAAAACCAGCCGCGCCATGAATGACGGCTTTCACAAATCCATTTCCTTTGCTTTCGGGCTCTTTGTCGTTTCGTCAACTTCGATTATTTGGACGACAATACCCTCTTATTTGTACCTTTGTGCCAAAATCTTTGTGACAAAGATGTGACGAACCTCTTAAATAACAAAACGCTGCCAAATGTATAAACACTCGATGGATGATAAAAAAAAAACAGATTGAATATTTTTCGTCCACAAAGAACAAAGTGTTTAATGAATATTTCGTTCTTCGAAAGCCATTTTCCTTTTACGTGGTAGAAATTTTCTTTTGAATGGTCACAAAATCGTTTCCGCGAATGGTCAGGAAACTAAAATATAGATGTTTTTTGGTTCTTGTGATAGGTCTGCATTGTTTTTTACCAATGATTAAAAAAATCTGGCGTTTTTTCTTCTCACAAATAAATATATTTTCTTTTTCCGCAAAACATGAACCTATTATGCAAAATCTGACATAAACTTTTCTGTGTTCGAATCGGCGCTCTCCAATCGAACAAGACCAAAATTAGCCAATTAAAATTTAGATCCGGCTCGAAGGACCCTCGTCAAGTACTATCTTTCTGTCTGTCTGTTCGTCAGGAAAATGCTCTAGTCTTTGAACTCTTTGGTAATTATTTATCGCCGTGAGCTCTCTGATTGTTGGCATCTTGTTAGACGAGGCTTTCGCTACTTCGAATTCTGTCGAGTCTTTGAAATTCGACAAATTATATTGATCGAAATAATTATTTGGTTCGGTTAAAAGCTATGGGAAATAGTGTTCTGTTTAATGAGGAGCTCGTGGCTTAATTAGAACAGCCGCTCGGATCGATCGTTAGGTTATGCCGTGCTTGCCTAGTGTTGCCCAAAATCGGTCTTGGTCTTGCAGTCTTGGTCTTGTTCTTGCATTTTCGCAAGACCAAGACCAAGACCGACTTATTGTAGCAAGACCAAGACCAAGACTGACCCCTGCAAGATTTGAGCAAGAACAAGACTTAGCCTGCAAGACTCTTGCGTCTCGCAGTTTAGTCAAACTGAGATTTGGGCGTTATTATTTTCTTTTTATGTTTTGGCGAATTTGTGTACTACTGTATGGATATTTGTATGTCTGAATAAATAAATTAATTGAATTGAATTAAGTAGGTATTTGGTTTCAATCCCGTTTTCTATAGACGTTCCAAAACCGTATCGTCATAAGTCTAGGTACTTACTCTTCCCAGTAACGGAGTAAATGTTCGAAGTGTAAGCCACTGCGTTGTAAACACAATCGCGCACGTTTTAATGGATTCTCTTTTAATTTTAATATGGTGTCTCTGTCACTCACTACGTACGATATTGAAAGCGTCCACTATCGCAGTTATTGTGTTCCTCACGATACACCAGGCGCTTGAGCTCAGACCACCTCAAGTAAAATTCTAACGGAGTTAGGTCCGGGCTTCTTTGTGGCCCTGGCCAAAGACCTGGCCCGGGATAATCAGCCCTAGCATAAAGCTGCACCATAGCGACGTAGGTAATCCAAATTGCAGTAACTGTAATATCAATCCATTGCAGTGATGACGCAGGCGTGCTGCGCGTACGACATGCGATTGATTTTCATCGATTAATTGAATTAATTTGGTGGTTTACTGCCTATGTCTTAAACTATCAATGTAAACATGTACCTACTCTGTTACGTTGTTCTAAGATCTAAACTAAACGTGTCTAGTAAATAGCAATAGGCTAATAGGTATATTTGCAAGACTTGCGAGACTCTTGCTGCAAGACCAAGACCAAGACCAAGACTGAGAGCGCAATACCAAGACCAAGACCAAGACCAGGTGTATTGACGCAACACCAAGACCAAGACTCGGCTAAGTCTCGTCTTGGTCTTGCATTTGGGCAACACTATTGCCTAGGTTGGTCCGTGTATGGGTGATCTATACCGAGTTTCCTGCGTGCCTCAGAAAGCAAACGGTCGCGCGTCAGTCCTGGCTGTCATTTGTAGACCACGGTACCTGTAGTCAGTGACCTAAAAGTCTGTCAACCAGACTTACCAAGGGGTATCGTATCCAATCTTACTGGGTTGTGGAGGTTGGATAGGTAATCACTCCATGTAAAATATTCTGCTACATCCACTAGTTAGACTAGAAGACGACCTCAACGTAGTTGTTTAATAAACACACACATTGTCACAACTTTACATGACGTCAAACAAAGAAAGTAAAGTAAAAAATAAATGAGGGTAGTTTTAAAATCCTTTGCTCATTAAAAGTTCCCTGAAGGTAGAGCAGCCTTATTTAAACATTCGGTTTATGTGTTCTGCGACCCGACTTTACCCGCCAGTAAGTCGCACGAAAAACTTTCTACCTCCACCCCGAGACACAGCGATTACAACTTTTAAGATTGATGAATCCCCGTATTCCAATGTATTTCTTTTCTCGTCTTTTTCAAGGCGTAAAAAAAGGGTACTTTTTTAAATTAAGAGACTTAATTTTGAGCAAGCAACTCGCTCTTTATCTCTCTTTTATCTTAATTATTTGTTATCAGAGAGACCCGTCTCCTTTGTTTAAAGAATGATTGCGCCTGTAACGGTTATCTGCCATCATATTTATTTATGTAGAATATTATATTTAAATATCGGTGGTCGAGTAGTGTAATGATAACATTAATTGCCGGCCGAGATACGGCGGTGCGCATAAATTCATGTAGGTAATGGCATGCAAATTTTATCTCCTATCAGTTTGGACGAATGTGACCACAGTGCCACGTTAATGAAAACCAAAAATTTACTCGCTTCAACATCAATTATCTGGCGCAGCAATGCAGCATTATTTAAGTAAAAGAAAGAAAAATGTTTTTTTTTTTTTTAATTTATTTTATCATGGTAATCATATACAAAGGATTACTTTACTTTAAGATGCTCAGGGACCTCGTTATTTATTAACCGACTTCCCAAAAAGGAGGAGGTTTATCAATTCGACCTCTTTTTTTACATACATACATACATAACATATTTTTTTACGAACGTCTTTGAATTTGAACAGATAGATTTTATGCAAAGTTTTATGAAAATAATAAAACTAATTAAAATATGAATTAATTCTCATCGAGATATCGAGGCACTCTAAAAATTTTGCGAACCAATCAAATAAAAATTTGAAGTACTAAAACTGTTAAAATAACGTGTGCATGAAAAAGCTATTATACTCGTGCTTCGTTCTCGAGATTAGTAACCTGAAATAATAAATCTATTACTTATTTACACATGTAGTATCACCCAGGATTCACCACATAGCACTGTATTTTGAGAGATAAGCATTTTTTTTCGCAAGGCAGCTGCTGTGCCCCAAAACTCCGCTTGTCATTCACGTTACAGTGCTTCACCACTGCACACGTCTCTCATCTCATTAGTACGGACTAAAAGTGTTTTTCTAGTGTTTTTTTTTTAACAAAACAAAAATGCCGAAGAGGAAGCGTGATACTGATATCGACATCTTAACCAAAAAGTTGCGTAAACTGGAGAGAAAATTAAAACGTGCCAAGCGACAACGTTCTTCAATATCACCTTCATCCCGAGAGGACTCCAAGCTGTCCGCGCATAGTTATGAAGGTATGTTATTGTTATTGCTACTAAACAAATGTCGGGGCCGTGCGATACATAAACAAAGGTTCGTTGAATTCACTGGAATTTGACACATACCTACCTACTTTTTATTCGAACTCGAACAGTACAAAGGGCTGTTTATATCGATATTTATGGTGCGTTCAATTCAATGGAATTGCAACATCTACCATTCAGTTAAGGAAAGACGTTCAATTCACTGGAATTGCAACCTTTCTGTTTGACTTGCAGCAGCGGAAAACTCAATGGACATCTTCTCGGACTATGAGTGCAATATAGCAAGACCTAGACTGGCATCAGTTATACGGGCCGTCTCGCCAGAAGAGACAACGGAGTCGCGCGCTCATTCCCCTGCGCCAACCCCTGCGCCGTCCCCCGCACCGCCCCCTGCGCCGTCCCCCGCGCCTCAACCACGGGCGCTATCGTCGCCGCCGGAGCCACAGCCGTGCCCGCTGCTACATGCGCGGCCCCTACCGCCGCCCTCGCAAGCCGCTGAGCCTTGCCCGGTCGCTGAGGCTTGTGCAACCACTGTTACCGCCAACGATGTAACTATTACCCCCGATGATGACTTGATCGACATACTTGGTGATGACCCCACACAAACCACCGAATACGGCAAAGATATTCACGGTGGCCTAGCTAACCGCCTAGAGCACTTAATCATCAATGGACTGGACAACGACGTACGGAAGGAATTAGGGAAAAAGCACTTGACACCAGCCAACTGCCCTAGAATAATTCCACCGATACTCAATCCCGAAATAAAGGCAGCCTTGCCCGAAGCAAGCGTGAAACGCGACAAGGGAATAGAAAACAGGCAAAAACAGCTTAGTACTGCCTTGGCCTGTTTGAGTGACGTCATTACAACCAAGATGCAAGAAAAGAACAAAGACCCGGCCCTTTTGAAACAACTTATGGATGCGGCAAAGTTAATGTGCGACACGTTACACTCTGACTCAATCAAAAGGCGCTTCTTTGCCTTGTCGTCTTTAAAGAAAGACCTTAACGACCATTTGATGCAGACAAAGATAGACAAGTATCTTTTCGGAGAGACCCTGGCTGAAACCTTAAAGACTGCCAAAGCTGTGACAAAATCAGGTGCCGAAATAAAAGTCGCGTACGATAAAAATAGGAAGACCACTCAGCCTCAGCCATCTACTTCGCGTGGTTTAAACTGGAGGGCTCCCCCTTCGACTCGCAGGCAGTCGGGGCCGCAGAGGAGCCGCCAGCCTTTCCCGCCTGCTGGAGCGAGGGCGCCACCGCAGCCCGCGCCGCCGGCGAGCCGGCCACCGCCGCCGCCGCACGCCAGCTGGTCGAGGACATCGCGCTATCAGCCGCGACCGACCCGCCGCCAGTAAATGAGGTACAATATGCTGGTCGTTTAGCGTCATTTTCAAGACAATGGTCTCACCTTACACAAGATAAAACCGAATGGTAAGAAAAGGTTTATCCTTAATCTAAAAAATCTAAATAAATATATAAAAACTGACCATTTCAAGTTGGAGGATTTACGCACAGCAGTAAAATTAATGACAAAAAATTGTTATATGGCAACCTGTGAGATCAAGGATGCATACTTTTTATTAAAAATCCATCCAGAATCCAAGAAATATCTCCGTTTTCAATTTGACAATAAGTTATTTGAATTTAATGTCTTGCCATTCGGTTTAAACATAGCTCCTTACGTTTACACTAAATTGATGAAACCCGTCGTTGGATTGCTCAGATTGGCTGGATTTATATCTACTATATATCTAGATGACTTATATTTAATTGGATATTCATACAACGATTGCTTAAAAAATATTCATACTTCAATTAAATTACTAACAGCCTTAGGATTTATCATCAACTACGAAAAGAGTTGTTTACAACCTTCCATGAGATGCAAATTTTTGGGTTTTATCCTTGATTCCCAAAATTTCTTAATTATTTTACCCGATGATAAGAAACAACGCCTAATTAACGAGATTCACATGTTTATGAGATTGAAGCGTATCAAAATCAAAGACTTTGCAAAATTAGTCGGTTTGTTAATTTCTGTTTGTCCAGCCGTAGAATACGGCTGGCTTTATACTAAAGAATTAGAACGTTGTAAGTACCTTAGTTTACAAGGTCACGACGATTATAATCGTTATATGAGTATCCCCGATCACCTGCATGATGATCTGAGATGGTGGCTACAAAGCTTAGTAATGCCCGAGAACCGTATCAAAGATGATACCTACTCGGTAGAAATATTCTCTGTCGCCTCAACTACTGGGTGGGGTGCAGCGTGTGGCTCAGAGACGGCGTGTGGCCGATGGTCATTGTCAGAGCAAAAACAACATATAAATTATCTGGAACTTTTGGCCGCCTTTTTTGCACTTAAAGTTTTTGCAAGGGACTTTCACGATTGCCAAATACTTCTACGCGTTGATAACTCAACCGCTATTAGTTACATCAATCGAATGGGTGGAATTCAATATCCACACCTAACTAAGGTAGCAAAGGATATTTGGAAATGGTGCGAGTCCCGAAAATTTTTTGTGTATGCGTATTACATTAAATCTGCAGACAATACCATAGCAGATCAAGAATCAAGACGCAATCATCCAGATATAGAATAGTCCTTAACGGAAAATATGTTTTCCTTGATACTTGAGAAGTTTGGCACACCATGCATAGATTTATTCGCGAGTCGTTTTAATAGAAAATGTATAAAATATATTGCTTGGCATAGAGATCCAGACGCTTACGCAATAAACGCCTTCACAATTAGCTGGTCTAAAATGTATTTCTATGCATTTCCGCCTTTTCCGGTTATCCTAAAAACTTAAAAAAAAAAATCATGAATGATCAAGCAAAAGGCATCGTAATAGTACCTTTATGGCCTACGCAGCCTTGGTTCCCCTTGTTTAAAAACTTATTAATATCGGAATTAATTACTTTCAAATCAGACAGTTACAATATAGTTTTTGATCATTCCAGCAACGGCAACATTCAAAACCATCTTACCCTGGCTGCAGGGATTTTATCAGGGGTGCCTTATCGCGAAGAAGTGTCCCAGAGTCGTCGGAACACATAATGCTTGCCTCTTTAGCCGACAGTTCTATGAAACAGTACGATGTTTGTTTTAAAAATGGTTCGATTACTGTGTTCAGAATGCCCTTGATTGTTATGCCACATCGATTACCGATGTATTGAGATTTTTAACTATGTTTTTTGATGCAGGTACTAAATATAGTAGTTTGAATAGTTTTAGAGCAGCCCTATCCTTGATATTGGGTCCTAGTGTCTCCAAAGATGAAAGAATAATAAGGTTTTTTAAAGGCGTGTTCCGTTTACGTCCACCCATGCCTAGATACAATGTAACGTGGGATACCTCATGCGTTCTTACTCATTTAGCTACTTGTTATCCTAATGAAACATTAGTGCTAGATCAATTGACAAAAAAATGTATAACCTTATTAGCTCTTGTTACGGCCCATAGGGTTCAGACGTTTTCGAAAATTAATATAAAGAACATTGAAATCAAACCTAATGAAATCATAATAAAAATACCTGAATTAATAAAAACATCAAAAAAAGGAACCAATCAACCTCTCTTGGTATTGCCTTACTTTTTACAGAAAAATGAAATATGTCCTGCACAGACATTAGTTGATTACATTAGTAAAACTTCATCGTTTCGTAAAGATGATACCTTATTTATCGGATGCAAAAAGCCCCATAAAGCGGCGACCACACAGACGCTGTGTCGATGGATAAAGAGTACCATCAGTCTCCATGCGAGCGGGATTGACGTATCCATATTCTCGGCGCATAGCACGAGACATGCCTCTACATCTAAGGCTCACCAGCTAGGCGTAAATATTGATTTAATCAGAAAAACCGCTGGCTGGTGTAACAATTCAGAAACATTTTTCAAATTTTATCAGAGAAATATAACTAAATATGACCCGTCAGTCTTAGCAAGAGCTATTATTAATAATGTAGATGATTAAACTTTGATCAAACTATGTAAATTGATTTAAAACATAGCAAATAGAGCTAATTACATTTCCATACTAATAATTAACAATAATAACAACATTATGTAACAACATTATTTTGATGATGTAATTAAAATATAATATTGATTCTGATATTAGCGTTGATATTTTCAGAATTATACCTCTCAAAGTCTACATGTGTAAATAAGTAATAGATTTATTATTTCAGGTTACTAATCTCGAGAACGAAGCACGAGTATAATTGATGATTAAACGAACTTACTTGTACGTGAAGTTCGATCATAATTATACGAAGTGCTTCGTTCGAAGAGATTAGTAAGTCCCTCCCACCCAACCCAAATCATTCCAAAAATATCAACGATAAACATTGGTTACAGATACTCTAAACTAAATGACAAGCGGAGTTTTGGGGCACAGCAGCTGCCTTGCGAAAAAAAATGCTTATCTCTCAAAATACAGTGCTATGTGGTGAATCCTGGGTGATACTACATGTGTAAATAAGTAATAGATTTATTATTTCAGGTTACTAATCTCTTCGAACGAAGCACTTCGTATAATTATGATCGAACTTCACGTACAAGTAAGTTCGTTTAATCATCAATTAAACTGTAGGTACCTTCGGCGTAGCGGTGGCCGCGTGGAAAATTCGCGCTCAAAATATTACGCTCCCCTTTGTTGGAAACAAGCAAAAAATAATGGGGAAGCTGTGGAAATTACTTGAAACCACTTCCCTTGTTAAACTGCTAATTGGAATAGAACTAGCTTAATTTTTTCCTTTTAACACTAGAAAATGTTGGTGTTAAAAGGTGAAAAATGTTTAGAAAGCAGCTGAAAGCGGGTGAATAAAAAAGCAATGTAGCGTCTTTGTGGAAAACTACACTCATGTATTTCGCTTCTTAAAGTGAGAATGCATTTTCTGAGAAAAATATGCGAATTGTGAATCGAGACCACTTCTCTTAGTATAGCTACCTATTTATAACTTCTATACATAAAAGCTCGGCAAGACCTCTTTATACTTCTTTCAAGCATCGTCAGTTTAAATGCTTAAAGCTTTCACGGTTTATAACTTAACTTATACTATCACTTACGGGATTCAAGGACCATGATCGCGGAATGACACCCCGCGACAACAGCAGATACAGCGTCGAATTATCGGGAGCTCATAATAAAAGATCTTTATTCCGAGTATCGTCAGTTCAATTTTCAAAGACTTTCAAATATAGTCTTAAATCTCTTTGGTTCAGTCTAAAACAACCCCAAAACCCTAACGTCAATCGTTTTTGCTCAATGTAACCTATTTAATAGAGTTGTAGCAATTAGTGAGCAGGGTTCCCAAACTAAATATGTTTACTATTAATAATATTATTCTGTTCTAAACTAAAACCCCTATGGAGCGTGGAATAAATTAAAGTGTCATAAGCACTTTTTGCATCAAGCAACCGTCAAACTAACGTAAACTTTAATACTTAAAAAGGCTTTAATAGTTAAAAAGTTTTTATGTAAGTTGAAAATGTGTTTATTCATCAATCAAGTTTCAATGAGTTTCTTTGTTGTTGTTATTTTCAGATTTTAATATGGAGCACGTTTAACTTTTGAAAATGTAGCTGTTATAAGTTATGGAAGACTTTAGTTTTGTTGTCCTAACTATCGCTAGTTATTAAGGCATACATACAGTTATTAAGTTCCAAGAATTATCTCCCCCGTAACAGTTTTAGTGAACGTTAATAGATAATATTTTATTGCGACGCTTTCACGGACACATAATAATGAGAAATACGAGCATGAACTTGTTTTCCAACTGGCAGCTTTGACTTCCACGAACCCCGAATGACCTAAATTGGATGATTTCAACTTTGAAAAGCTGAAAGGAGGTAAGGCAAGTTGACATTTTCTTAAGCTGAGTAATGACTACAATTTATCTCGGCTTTAGTCTGCGCTAGGTTCACGGCTCACCTGTCGCTCTGAAAGCGTCTGCGCTAGTGCGCCCTCTACTTTATACGTGATTGAATTAAGTGGATAATTAATTTTGATTACAACATGAGTACAGTTATAATCTCGTCCTTTATGTAATTAGTGCTTAAGTGTCACTCTTACTTATCTAGATAATATGTTAAATAAAAGGGTCCTACCTATAAGATGACAGCACACGCAGCTTCTGAATCACCTTTTCATATTATCATATCTTGAATATCAGAAATGGATATTTTTGACAAAACATTCGTTCGACTAATGCTCTGTCAGGTAAGGGTACACATTCTTACCCGCCATATCAACATAACTATGAATGAACCTTTCCAAATTCGATTTTACGTGTACCTACGTACGTGAGAGGAGGCAGTATATGAATTAATTCACATACCTTTTAAGTTGACTGACGGCCTGAGCCCCGAAACGAGCGGGTTTACGTCGGAATTATAACTATGATTATTTTATTAACTTATCCCTACCCTAATACGGGAATTGCTTTTATATCACGGTTAACCGCTATAGAGTAATAACACGAGAATGGGGACGAGGAAAAGCTTTTTAACTGCGACATTTTGTGGTTCTAATGGTTTTTTCGATATCGTTAAGTGTAGTAACAAGGTATAGTAGGGAAGTAAGTAATTAAGGAATGAAGGGATGGTGTGGTTATTTTAATGGCCCACCTCTGGCTCCAGCAGCTCGAGGAGCGTGTTTAGTCGTTGCGAGCAATTTAGCGGAGCACTTAGGCCGCGCCACTCCGTCACGCCACGTTAACGCCACCCGATGCCCTCTGTAGCGTGAACATGAATATTATATAGCACTATCTACGCCTATATCACGTATGCATCGAGAAGTACCCAACTGCTCACTAAGTCTGCCGGTCCCTAAGGCATCCATGCATTACTGACGGAGGCTAAGACATCAACGTGGCCTTGGAACTACGAATTTGAATATTTAGGTTGTCGGGTTTCAATCAAGTTGGGCGCGCTTACCCACAAGTAGGTGCGCCCTTACTCATTTTGTTTAGAGAGATGACAGGACTAAAAGTGTACATACTCAAATAAAATGTATAAATAAACATAATGAGCATTAGGTAGACATACTGTGGTAGCATTAAAGGTTTGTTTCTGGAACAAAATGACGAAGAACGACACGACCCACTTTTCAGTAAAATAAACAATGAAAACGAGAGTGTTTGTTAGATTGTTCAGATAGACATAAATATAATTATTGTTTCTTTTGAAGAATTAATGTAAAAGGCTTTAAGAGTACAGAACGACGAAAGAAACTATGGATCGAATAAGTGAAGGATGATATGGCTAGAAAGAAGGTGCTTGCTAAGATGATGAGGAATAGAAAAATATAAAAGGATGTTGACATGCTGATATGAACCCAAATAAATTGAATAAAGACAGGAGAATCAAGATGATGTTTCTTGTACTGCATCACAAATTATAATAATTTTAGTGTTTCATAAAACGAAATAAAATAACCTGTAACTGTAACCCGACCCCGGTTGAACGGTCTATAATGTTATTAAAATTTGAACTCCATGAAAGTGGAGTGAATTAAGCTTGTTATCGAATATGAAGTGGTTCAACCGCGTTGTGTTCACTACCTATCTATAGGTACATGATCCGCGGTATCGGTAAACCCGTAATATGTTTACCTGGCTGGATTATCACTGGGATTAAATTTTGACGGGCAACATGCGGCCAAATTTCGATTTTTACGTCGGTCAAAGGCAACGTAATCAATTTTCCTGAAATTTGATTCTCACATGCTAGTGGTCGACCACGTAAAAGTGTAGAACCTCGTGTAGTTTGCAGTTTTAAAACCAATTGTAAAAATAATTACTATTATGAAATAGAACTATACATAGTAAGGGATCTTGACAGAACTTGCTCTACGATAACAGATTATCCAGAAGTCAAATAGTTGGTGGAAAATAAAGAGTTTCACATTATTTCATTAATTGATCCTTGAAAGGCTTTGGATTACAGGAAACTATGTATGTCTTGATCTAGGAGATGAGCACTCGGGCCCCAAGCGGCACAAAAATCGGCATTTTTGATAATAATTATATTAGAGTGGCCTCTTAACGAGCTTCCACTACACTAGATAATCAAATTGGAAATTCCACTCGACATGAACCTCACAGCGCGAGCGTCAACTAGGAAGTACTCGAAGCACGTCGCTTAATTGACTCTCCAATATCAAGACGCGTGTAGTCAACCATCATGTTTACCGGCTCGGGAAATCCGAAGATACGAACCAATCATTGGATTATAATTCCAGAAAATTTGATAGCAGTATGATAAGCCAGTAATATCTTAGCGTAATAGATTGTTGTCATAAGGCGAGTGACGCGTTCCAATAAGGTACGTAGTAAGGCGTTTGTTTGCCCGGGCAGGGCTGTTGTTTGCGCCCTCGACGCGCACAAATATTGGCACAAACACCGACTTATGCGTCAGAATCAACTGCGCGTTACCTACCAATGTTATAAAGTAAAGGAAGATAATAGGTCATAGCTTATTTACTTTAACATTCAATTTCCTGTTTTCGTATAAGTAGGTTGTATTTGAAGCCTTCTTCTTTTATTTTTGCTATGCGACAACATAGTTTTAGAGTCGGCTAGACTAGCTAAGTTTTTGTAATCATACACTATTCTGACTTAAGAGGTAAACCTTACCAGGGAAACATTTCTTCGGAGTCTAAAGTGGGATATATAAAGATAAAAAACTCTAACATCCGTATCTATAGTCAAGTTAAAGTAATTACTTGGACTTAAGTAATTACTTATGCAAACATTTTTATGCAATGGGCAAGAATTTAAACGAAGTTAGAACCGTCAATGAAAGCAAACCTAAGAATTCTAACCTTTGATAGTTCTAACATCAAGGAATTACTAAACTACAGAGAAAAAATCGTATCTTAAATAATGACATTTACTCAAGTAATAACTATGGCTTGTTTATAGATACGGGTGTTAGACCCAACATAGCAAGCTCAAAAACTTTGTATTTCGCCTTATCGACTCCAAAGTTTTATGAGAATTATTTTAGTTTTACGAAGCCTTTGACGTAAGTAAGACGTGGGTAACTGGGTACTCATGCTTAGGTACTCTTACCTACCAAACTACTTTTTACAACATAAAAGTGGTTATTTATAGAAAAGCGTCGACTAGCTTATTCCAAATACGACAACTTTCATGCTGCTTTTATTTTTATTGCTCGGATTTCCGCGTTTGAAGTCTGAATGGGTTGCCGTATGTCTATTTTAAAGCGTTTGTGGTCATAAAAACTCATAGAGGAGAGTTTGAACGGTCCACTTGCAGTAAAGGGGGGGGGGGGGCGGTAGAGGGTGTGGGCCGTGTGGGACGTCCCGAGACCCGCGGTGGATGTGTTTGCAGTGGAAATTCAGCCATTTCTCCATGTAAACACGGCCCGTCCGTCGGTCGGAGTCGAGCCGTCTCCGGGCCACAGCTGGTTCTGCTCGTACAGAACAGATAAACAAAAGTGGTTTTATAAAATTCTAAAAACAATTTTGTGTGCGAAGCTAAAGTTAAATTTGAATTTGTAGAGCTTATCGCTAGAGTTTCAAAGTTTAAAGTTTTTTATCTGAACAAGTTATCAAATATATCATACTTACTTATATAATACAATAGTATTTAATAACATGATATACACGCAAGTATTTAAACTTGCAAGACTTAATTTAGATTTTATATGGTATTTATATAGTATAGTAGTTTGTGTTAAAACACGAAAATGTAAAACAATGTTTAAGTATAATGAAAGCGTTCTTAAACGAGAGCTAAATAACTTACATGTGTATTATATAACATAATGTTTGCAGGAATACGCGGAAAGTATTTCTTTTTCGAGTATCATTCGCTGTACAGCCAGGCAGAGGGCGTCAAGACGGAAAAATTCCTCCTCTCAATCCGCTCTGAATGCATCCGATTCTCTCATCTGTAAAACGAATACAACGCTTTCCTTCTTTGCGCAAATATATATATTTTTTGTTAAACTGCGACCATTTTGCGAGAGAAACGGAGACAGTTTTACTTTCATTGCTCTATTTTATAGTTCACTGTAAAGTGTGCTACTTACTTGCATAATTTATTACAGCTGGCAACAATATCGTGCCATTTAAATGTGATGTTAAATGTGTTTCGCAAGCTTCTCCAGTTTCCATTATCGCCCGCTAATGAGATTAAAATTCGATTACACGACTTACGAAATTATATTCGTCGACAATGTTTTACCCTCGTCACAATGCTTAAGGGAGATCAAGGAAATATTCAGCCAACCTTATCTGTGGAAAATATAGGGATAAGTTGTATGTGGTGTGGGAACGAAGAGCCCAAAGAGCAATTTATAAAGTTCCTTTAAATCCGAAGAGGAATAAATTCGTCAAAGGAGCGAGTTTGGGAAATAAATTAGCCTGGATTGCGACCTGTGAAACATTCTCTGAATGTAGTGCGGTCTGTTGGCGAACCACCAACTTGTGAATAATGTTGTGAACGACAACTATGTCAGGTAGATATTTCATATGCTCGACCACCAACAAGCCATCCAATCAGATTTCCTGGAACTAGTAAACAACTGGGCATGTATCCGGGGAATAGAGTGTCCTTTGTAGCAGTACGGAGTAGGTAACGTCAATAGATATATGCATTATTATTCGAGAACTAGCTGTGCTTTGAGCTCCACTCAAATCACTATCAAGTTACATATGTACACATATGTAACTTGCAATACTTTACTAATACAATACTTTATCCCACAGATGTGACACCAGCCACGACCCAGTGAGATAGAGTAGGCCGTGCGGCATATTCGATGTCACATGTCTTTGAATTTTTAATCCTAGAACATCCTTCCGATGTTTCCGATTTCATTCCTTTGCCGTTTTGTGAGCAACGGTGATGAACTAAAGACAATATATAATTCAATGGTTACTAAAACATCTTAGGCCGCCTTTGTAAGGGTGTTTTACTTGTGTATAAAGTTATAATAAATAAAAATATAGTACTTATACTATATTTTTATCAAATAAATGGTTCTAAAGTCAATAATCCCAGTGCTGTTTATTATAAAATGTATGAAGGAACGCCCGTCAATGTCAGCTGAAGTAAGGTTTAACACAATTTACTTAGTAGCCTTTGTAATGTGACATCGAGTTTATACTCAAAGCGAAAATATTAAAAGCTATTCTGAAATGTTTTTCTCGTAATAAATATGAAAGCATTAATTTTGTTAATGTTCGAAATTAATAAACACCTAGTCTAGTACTTTTTGTAACCTTTTGTGTAACTCTAATAAGTGACTAGTTGGTAACAAATAAAAAGTAATAATTCTGTGATAAATTCTATTAATTACCGAATGAATTCAAAATTAATAGGTGATCCTTGTTTTAATTTAGCTTGACTTTAAAACACAAAGTACTTTTAGGACTTTGAATGCATAGGTTAGTCGATACATAAATCCTTACTACGAATACAAAGAGTGTGAATAGGCCTTTAACGAAGTCAAAAGGCACTTATTTTCTCCGTTATAGTGATATTTTTTTGTTCTGGACCATATCTAACCTCGTGGCTTAATAAGAACTGCCACTCAGGTCGATCTTTAGCTAAAGCTAAGCTTGCCTAGGTCGGTCTGTGGATGGGTGACCGCCCGACATACCGAGTTTCCTCCGTGCCTCGGAAAGCACGTTAAACTGTTGGTTCCGGCTGCCATATATATAGATCTTTGGCAGTCGTTACAGGTAGTCAGTGACCTGAAATTCTGACATCCAGTCTTACCAAAGGGTATTGTATTACCTAGTATTAACTGGGTTGTGGAGGTCAGATAGGCAGTCGCTCCATGTAAAATACTGGTATTCAGCTGCATCTGGTTAGACTGGAAGCCGACCCCAATATAGTTGGGAAAAGGCTAGGCAGATGATGACCATATCTAACCTTCTAGTTACGGAGCTGTTGTTCAAAGATCTAAATTTTTCACATTAAAAAAAATATTTTTAAGGTAATAAGCCCGCACTGCTGGGCCCGTGCGGTGGATTATAGCCCATCCCTCTCCTAGAGAGGAGGCCTGAGACCCAGCAGTGGGAACATTATAGGCTGATGATGATGATGAAAGACCACCATGACTCCTTTATTAGTCAATTTATCCATCAGCACAATGTCTTGTGTGCGTAACATTGAGTTAAAACGTGATTTTTCACCCTAAAACTCATTTCCCAGAATTATTTTTTGCGTAGAGTTCAACGCTTCGTTTACACCTTGTTTAAGTAGTATACATCCACATTTATCAAGGATAAATATATTCAAAATGAAAAAAATTGTTTCATACAAAAAGTAAGCATGCCCCATGCCATTGCCATTACCATGCCCCCAGGCCCCCAGGCCACAGAAAGTTGTCAGAAAAACAAATAGTCAAAATAAAATGGATGCGAGTTATCATTTAGTGACGAAAGCACTCATTTGTCAAGTAACAAAATAAATTATATTTTAATGGAATCCCTTTGTCACAGTAAATGTACAATAAATTCAATATTAAACCGATAATTGATTACGTATTGTGATTCGATGCAAAATTTCGGGTTCGCTATTGCCCGAGCTAAAAGCATTGCCATGTACTCGTTATTTATTTGAAGCAGTAAGTGAATAAAAGGAATTCTATTACAAAGGTAATCCTTTTGAATGGTATCCTCCTTTTGTCGTGGACCTACTTAAGTAGAGCTTTGCATCGTGAATTCGGGAAGCTTTTATTTTTACTACTTACACTGGAAATATTATTGGTCTTCAAATAAAAATAGATTTATTTTTATTGCATGAATCGTTTTCAACGACTGTCCTTTGTCATATGATCTTAGCATAAAGTCATGCCTGTAATCAACGGAGGGTTAGATTAGGCACACGTGAACATTCCTAATTAACTGTTGAAGTGCGTACTGTGTATACCACCAACATTTCGCCAGTTATTTTTAAGACCCATGTTATAGGGTTCGAACAAACCACCGTGCACAAATTCAGTCTCCGGTTTGCTACTGAAAACGGATAAAACATCTCAACAATTTTCCAAACATGGGAATTGAAACCAATCCCTCATGCTTCGCAGTAGTGCTTGCAACACGATCTTTCGGCTGAACGTTTTCAGCTGGTCCATCGTTATTTCTCTTATTTGTTTACTGGGAACCCATTTTTGCATTCATCCACGCGTACCGGCTGGTCTAGTTTCGGTAGAGCGAACAAAGCGCATCGTCTGTCAGCTTCATTATCCGCTGGTGGATGACGCGCCCCTCATCGAGCCATGAGTGCGGAAACCCGGACATTAATTGTGCCGCCGCCATCTGTATTTGCAAATATTTTTCGCCAAAACTGGGTCTAACCATGTTATATCAAGTTATGGGTCCAAATTCTGCGAAGATCCAATTAGAACTTCATATACCGGAAATTCAATCGTGAAGCGACGATGTGAAATTGAGAGCATAAACGCGCTTGACTTGTACAAAGCAAATACGAGGAATCTGTTGGTCAATATTATGTAAATATGAATATTACAAGTCACAAATAAAAGTTCCCACAGCATCTAGATTAAAATTCTTAAATCATCACAATCTCTAGGGAACTTGATCATCAAATAACCCCTCCCGCTCTTGGGAAGAGCGAAAGGGAGTGTCAGACTTCAACTGACTAAAAACCACCCATGTTCCTTCTTATGATGCTTTAATTGTGAGAATTGTGATCTCCTCTGAAATTCTATCTCAGTGGAGGTCAAAATGAAAACATTTATATAAGAGTACACTCTTATATAAATGTTTTCATTTACAGCATTAATCATTACATAACATTCAAATACATTTGAATGTTAAGTAATGATTAATGCTGTAAATTTTTGAAAATTACCTGAGACCTATGTCGAAATGCAACGTGGTTTTCTTGTTACAATTTTATTCAGGATTGCTGGTTTGAATCAAATATTTCATTAGAAGATATAAATAAACGCAGAAGGGAGGATGGACATTCGAGAACCATTTATAGAAAACAAGGTTATTGAACGATAGTTTGTTCTCAATTGTCCGTCATTCAAGTAATCTAACATATAATTCAACTTCTACAACCCCACGTTTATGACCACTTACACCCAAATAAAATCCACAATTTTGACTTCAACGCTATAAAGGTCAAAGTTCCTAAATCGTCACAATTCCGAGTGGTTCCTAAATACGTGAAGGCATTGTTCGGGCTATTCTTTGCGTAGTGGGTTGGGTCGTGCCGTAAATAGAGGAGACTAAGCCACGTCGCTAATGACACCGAATGTGCCTAACACCGTCACACGTCACATAAGTACGTAGGGATGTACATGATCAACTGTTTACTGTTGTGCGAGTGTCGCCCTATTTGGGATCTGTTTAGGCTTTCAGTGAGGGACGGTTTGTTGTGTTGTTAGGATACGATACTTACAGAGATTTGCACGTTTTGTTTGACAATTTATTTGAGATCTTTGAGTGGTAGAGAGTCTTTTCCGTTTCTGGTCTTTGATATTTTAATGAATTGTATATACTTGTAGTATAAATAATAATAAAGATTGAGTAATAGAAGCAAAGACGCATTATCGTAGACACAATAATGTGTCTTTGTGTCACATTTTGAAATATTTATGCTATGGTGACCACAAGTCAAATTAACATAAAGTAACTAGCATACCTACATTGAATTTAACCACGGTAACAACGAGTAAGTTTCTAACAAGGTATAAGTAAGGTTCTACCTGTAAATGCTCAGTCGATCCCCTCTAAACGACGCAATACAACTATCATAAACCGAATTTCCTCCAACATTCGACAGGATGTAACTCCGAAACACCAGTTTATCAACACTGTCAACTTTATCACTTTATTAAGTCTAGTATCAAAGTTTCTAACTAGATACGAACTTAATGCACAGCACTTACAAAGTTCTGAGTTGCTGAGCCTTCCCCACGTTTTCACAATAAACTATGAACTTACTGTACGTTCACGTGAACAAGGTAATATACCCGATTGTCATGTAAATTGCCCCAAATTGCTGATTTCGGGTCAATCGATTGAATCTAGACTAATGGCGGCATTCCCACCAATCAAATAGTGCGAGGCAACTTTTATATTGGCGTGTAAACGACATGACGAAATGAGAACACGGATGAATAAATAAATTCGATTTTGAAAGCTGTTAGTTACAGTTCGGGAATTCAGTATTGGTTTGTTTTTTACAGGGTGGAAGATTGACGCGTCGCACAAAACTGTTTAATTTTGATTTTTAATTACCAATCCTTTTCTATGCATATGAACCCGTTTAGAATGATGTTCTTAGTAAGTATGTGGTAACCATTTGTGTGTCTGTGTCCCTTTCATCCTGTATCCATACAATTAATTTATTTGCACACCATTGTACAGAAATCTTTATTGCGTGGTAATAGATAATAATTAAACCATAATTGATTAATAATAATAATAATAACCTGATGGAGCTACTGAAGGTCACTGAAGCTTTCAGTAGCGCCATCAGGATGGAATTTGGTGTAGATAAGTGTGCGGTCATGCATGTAAAGCGAGGGGGGATTGTGGAGTCTGTGGGAACCCAGCTCACAGATTCCATAAATCTTAGATCCCTCTCAGCAACCGAAACCTACAAGTATTTGGGTATGTCGGAAGCGCTGGGCATCAACGTTGCCGACATGAAGCAATCGTTGAGGGAACGCTTCTTTGGCCGCCTGAGAAAAGTATGTAACAGTCTTTTATCAGGCGGAAATAAGGTGCGTGCCTTCAACGGTTGGGTCATGCCGGTTTTGATGTACTCTTTCGGCATACTCAAATGGACTCAAACAGTAGTATATGTAGACTTCCTAGCGTCCGTAGCCTGGCTACGTTCCGGGGAACTCTTTGGAGAAACCGAAGGTTTTGTCTGTGCAATTATGGACGAAGTTATGATGACGAATAACTACCGGAGATTTATTGTGAAGGACGGTACGGTTGACATATGTCGGGCATGCCACCGTCCGGGCGAATCAATCCGTCACATTATCTCCGGGTGTTCTCGTCTGGCTAACGGAGAATACTTGCATAGACACAACCTTGTAGCCAGGATTATCCATCAGCAACTTGCTCTGAAATACAACCTTGTGGAATCGGAAGTGCCGTACTACAGGTATGTGCCCGACCCAGTTCTCGATAATGGCAGTATCACACTGTACTGGGATCATCACTGACAGGACTATTATAGCTAATAAGCCTGATATAGTGGTGGTGGATCGATCAGAGCGGCGCGCAATGATTGTTGACATAACCGTCCCGCATGACGGGAACCTCGTGAAAGCCGAGAAAGATAAACAAATCAAGTATCTTGACTTGGCTCGCGAGGTTGTCGACATGTGGGATGTGGACTCAGCGATCATTGTGCCGATAGTCATCACAGCCAATGGCTTAATTGCCAAGAGCCTCGACCAACATCTGAGGAGGCTCTCGTTAGGCGTCTGGATCAAGGGCTTGATGCAGAGAGCGGTACTCCTGGACACGGCTCGCATTGTTAGGAGGTTCCTTTCTCTGGAGCTCTGACCGGTAGCTTGGACCCTGTTCCCGATACCGGTGGGTTACAATTTTTTATATTTTTAAATGTTTTTTTTATTGTTTTTATAGGAAATATTTAAAAATGTATGAAATTTGTTTATATAATGAATAAAGGGAATAATAATATTCCACAACTATCACACAACGCCATCTAGTCCCAAGCTAAGCAGAGCTTGTGTTATGGGTACTAGACAACTGATAAACATACTTATATATATCTAAATACATACATATTATAGATAAATTACACCCAGACACAGAACAAATGATCGTGCTCATCACACAAACATTTGTCCTGGGTGGGAATCGAACCCACGACCTCCGGCATAGCAGTTAGGGTCACTAACCACTAGACCAACAGGCCAGTCTAAACTGACAGAATTAATCGAATTACGTCGACGTGACATGAACACAGAACAGATCTGCTGTATGACCAGTTGCTCTCTACAAACAATTAAACTTCTGACGCTACGCTTCAGACGCAATCAATGAGAAGAAATGACTACGAATTAATGACAATTATGTAATATTTAATGAACATAATAATAATAATAATAATTTTTTTTATTTACATTGCGATCATAAATGTCCCTAAATAAATAAAGAAAAAAAAAAAAAAAAAAATATTTAATGGAGAATTTTACCTAAATAATGTATTGTGTTATGCAGTGCAGAACCGTTCATAGGCGGCTGGTGCGTGCAAGTACCTACACTATTTGCAATAAGTACCGCCGATCAAATACCTACTGGCGAACGGTCACCAATTGAGATATATATGTTACGTACGGCTAAAGGTGGGTGTGAACATAAACTTAAGATTAGCCGGCTAAACTTAGGTCTAACTTCGAGGAGGTTTTAATTTTAGTTTCTTCTATCTTTAGCCGGCTAAACCTAGGTGTAACTGCAGGCCCTAGGCTAAAAATGTAGAAGGAAATGAAAAAGGAAACAATGTAATAATGTTTACTATTTTGACACGAAATTTTTATAAAAAAAATAATCACCCTCATTACACATACTTTTATATTAAAAAATAAAAAATAAAATATATCTGTTACCGGCCATACCCGATTTCAGGACAAACTAGTTTTGCCTAGGCTAAACTAGTTCTTCGTTTCCGTCAGCAGGTCGACGGAGCCCCACTGCGCGGGGCTCCTATTTCTGTCTGCAGGGTTTAAAGGGATCTAACTAACCGAACCTCGGTGCCCATGACATCGACCGTCTAGGGTTAGCGTTTCCGTCAGCAGGCCCACACTATCACGTATAGTAAGAACTAGTTGAGTCTCCCTCAAGTCCTCCGCCGGCCCGGCGCGTCCATCGAATACATTTTTAGCCGTTTCGTTTCGGTTAATGTGCACATTAGCCTGCTAAAGATGGAATATCGTGACACAAACTAACATGATATCGAACTTTAGCTGCTTCTCGAAGATAAACCTAAGTTTAGCCGGCTAATCTTAAGTTTATCTTCACACCCACCTTTAGCCGTAACATATACATACACATGCTCCATATAAAGGTTTCCAAGTATTTTGTCTCTTGGATTAATTAATATACTTCGCCATTTATAATTTATCATGTTGTTATATCGCATAATTTAGCTATTAGTTGTAGGTACCTATATGATAAAATAAAATAAAAAGGCATTATAAAATTATCATAATGTCTGAAAAAAAGTAAAACCCGACTACGACAAAAAAAAAACGATGCTGAAAAAGTATGAAACAGGATTTTCAGGATAGAACAAAAAGAAAAGCCGTAGTCACACGGTATTAAAGTGTTTATGTTGGTACCTAATACGTGTGACTACGGCTTTTCTTTTTGTTCTATCCTGAAAATCTTGTTTCATACCTTTTCAGCATCGTTTTTTTTTTGTCGTAGTCGGGTTTTAGTTTTTAAGTAAGTACTTTTTTTATTTAAACAATTTTGGTGTTAAATATTTTTTTTTACACTTGACTTTTTGTCCGCTAGAGGGCGTCACTTTAAATTTTGGTAATATTTTGGAAATGTATAAGTAAGGCTCTTTCAAATGATACCAAACACGGCGTATTTATCTCAATTTTTATTTTTGAACACTTACTTTTTGTCCGCTAGAGGGCGCCATATCAAATTTTGTGACACGTCACCTAGCCTATGTTCAGCGGACAATTATGACGGTTCTAACGATAACTCGTATGTTGAGTCCCGATAACTAGATAAGGAGCTATGAGGGAACAGATGAAGATACTCACATACATTCAAACATACATACATACATAGCCAGTCAAAATCATAACCCTCCTTTGGCTTTGCCGTAGTCGGGTAACAAATGAGTAAAAAGGGAACCAGAGAAAGAAATATGGCGAGAAGTGTGAAAACCGATGTACGACGATTGTGCTGTTTTTCTAAAGATTTTTCCATTTTTCTTTTATATTCGGAAAATTGTACAAGTTTTTATCAAATACGAGTAATTCTATTATTTCACTACACGACCCCACGGATAGAAAATCTACATTCTATTTAAATCTTAGTAAAAGTTGTACCATGAGACATGTGCACTGTGCACCTATTAAGAGAAACTCTACAGACGCTCAGAGAGCTTTTATAGCCCAAAAAAAAATGCTTAAGATCGATCTATGGTCTCAGGACTGATTCCTGTCGACCGGTATTCTCCGAAAAACGTTTGCTAACACTTCCATCCCTATACATTTTTTAAATTAGTAAATTTGTTAGAAACAATCTATCACTCTTTGAGCAGGATGAGAAGGTCCAATTTAAGAGAAAAGTCTTTCCAAAAACCTCTGATTGTTCCTAGAAACAGATTGAGGCTATGTGACAGTAACTGCTACACAATGGCGGTAAAAACCTATAATAATCTACCAGTAAAAATAAGAAAAATGAATAATTTAGAATTTAACAGAACTTTAAACAATTGGCTTTGTGACAGATGTTTTTATTCAATAGACGACTATTTAAACTTTAAACAGACATGATGCATAACTTGATACATTTTTGACATGATAATATTTTTTCTCAAAAATGGTATGTAATGTTGTCATAACATCTCTAAAAAGTATCCAGAAAGTGAACTTTACCGGAGACTTATTCACAACTGTCCAGTAAGAAGCGAGATTTTAAACTTGGAATCTCCTACTGTCCAGTAAGTAAGTATGTAATTTACTTACTGGACACTAGGTCATCCTCTTTAGATCTGTTTAGAAAAAAAAACATAGTACCAGACACAGATTAGAGTTTAGTTTAACATGATTATAGAAGGGAGGTTCCAAATATATATCTATCTCTCTTTTTGGTATGACATTTTATGAGATACATATATTTTTGGAACCTTAAACAGCCATTTTATACGTTGCGTTTTGTACTTAGTAATGTTGTAGAAGTATAGTGTGGGATTTTATGATTGTATTTAGTAATTTCAGTTTATTAAAAAGTTTTTTCTAAAGTTGTTTCCTAAACTGCCTCGTTGGTCTATTGGTCGCAAGCTCGACTGCAGAGCGTGAGGTCCTGGGTTCGATTCCCGGGTCGGCCAAAAAGTGCTATTGTGTTTTTCACATATGAATGTAACCTTCAATATTAATTAAACGAATTTGTTGTTGAATTGAATTTTTAAAATTAAATTTTAATTTTTTTTTTTAAATTGAATTTTTGAGAAAAGCATTATACAAACCTCAACCAGTAAGAAAGCCATCCTGGCCTCGTATATAACCAGACCTCACCTGCGGTTCGGTCCGGTTAACTCATACTTGGCCAGGAAGGCTTACTTACTGGATTCTGCAGTAATGTACTATTTCTCAAAAATGGTATGTAATGTTGCCATAACATCTCTAAAAAGTATCCAGAAAGTGAACTTTACCGGAGACTTATTCACAACTGTCCAGTAAGAAGCGAGATTTTAAACTTGGAATCTCCTACTGTCCAGTAAGTAAGTATGTAATTTACTTACTGGACACTAGGTCATCCTCTTAAGATCTGTTTAGAAAAAAAAACATAGTACCAGACACAGATTAGAGCACAGAACAGAAAAAACAGAGTTTAGCCATTATAACATGGATAAAGAAGGGAGGTTCCAAATATATATCTATCTCTCTTTTTGGTATGACATTGAGATACATATATTTTTGGAACCTTAAACAGCCATTTTATACGTTGCGTTTTGTACTTAGTAATGTTGTAGAAGTATAGTGTGGGATTTTATGATTGTATTTAGTAATTTCAGTTTATTAAAAAGTTTTTTCTAAAGTTGTTTCCTAAACTGCCTCGTTGGTCTAGTGGTCGCAAGCTCGAATGCAGAGCGTGAGGTCCTGGGTTCGATTCCCGGGTCGGCCAAAAAGTGCTATTGTGTTTTTCACTTATGAATGTAACCTTCAATATTAATTAAACGAATTTGTTGTTAAACTTTCTTTAATTTTTGAGAAAAGCATTATACAACCAGTAAGAAAGCCATCCTGGCCTCGTATATAACCACGGACCTCACCTGCGGTTCGGTCCGGTTAACTCATACTTGGCCAGGAAGGCTTACTTACTGGATTCTGCAGTAATGTACTAATGTATTATTATTATGCATGTACCAGAAATATTTGCACGACTGATGAGTCGAATATAGTGAGACAACATTATTTTACCATCTTATTATGTATGTAACTATATTCTGGCAAATAAATAAATTTCATTTCATTTCATTAAAAGTTCTCTCTAAAATTACCTCAGCCAAAAGACAAAGACTAGAAAGTCCTGACACTCCGAACTCTAAGAGTTTCCATTCTTATAAACACTGCACAGTTCAGGCCATTCCACGAGTGTATCCGACCGTGATGTAACTTTACTAAGATTTAAGAGCAAAATATATCACTACAGTCCTTTCGCCTTTATTTTAATTACAACTGACAGCTGCATACTATATTAATGCATGATTAATTATGGACGTTGACGTTAGGAAGAATAATATTTTAATGTTAAATCAATATTTATCCAGCATTAAATATTTTACCCCTTAAAGGAATCATACAGCGGTGCTTTATGTCATAACCATAATTATACAATTATTGTTAACCACCTGGTTTAGCTATTGGTTCACCTATTGATAGCAAAGTTAACAAATAAAAAATAATTTTTGATGATCAGCGGTATCAACCTAACAACAACCCAGCGATACGGACATAAAGTTTACTGGTACTTTGCCAGCGATCGAAGGGCAAAGGTAAAATAAATTTGAAAGAACTGTACTTAAACTTACTTCTAACTTTAGAATGACTTCAACCGCTCACTTAGCTAAATATTAAAGTATCTTTGACATTTCATACATCATTCTTAAGATTAAGATGCGTGCGTGTAAGTTTAACGTAATAAACGAGCGATATATTATTATTAAAGTTACGTTTGATTTATGTATTCTGACTTCTGAAGTGATGTATGTATAGCTTGTTAGTAATTAGATTAACCTAATCGAGTCATTTAAATTGAGCCTGTCAGGTACATTCATTAAAATTGTACTATGCTGATCTGAGTTCGAAGATGTGTAATTGAGTCTTTATTTTCCTAATATATTATTTCGGTTGTTCCTCATTAAAATTAAACAACAGTTTACTTAAAATAAAATGAGGTACCTAGAAAGTGCTTTTATCTAAATAATAATATAAATTTTGATTCATAATTATGTTTAAACTAAGTATCACATTATTCTTTTCATTACTCATACTCTGAAAGTAGATCATAACATGCCTGCGGAGTGGGTCGAAAGTACTGCTTTTCAGCCCTAGGGAGAATCGCTTTCAACTGACAGCTGTCAAATTGTTAAAAAAGGACTAGGTCTATTTTAACATTTTTATTGAACCATGTTCCAACTTTTCATACAGCCACTAAATTACAGCGCGATTTAAAATTAAAATAACATAAAGTTAACTTAAGAACATAGAATTATATTGTAACTTGACTTTAATATAATTTAGTTTAGAACAAAGAACCTAAAAATAAAAACCATAGTAACTAAAATATATTATTAAAAGGAGTCCCATTTAGTTTTAACTATTTCTCTAAAATAACAGATTTCGGCAAAATTTTTGCCAGTTTTTTTTAATGAAGAACATGATAAATACTGGCTGTATAGCTGGACGACCACAGGACAAAAAATAAACAAAATAAGCGGGAAAGCGACAATCCGATCAACACAAATTTTTCTTTAGCTAATAATTTATGTTTTTTTCTTATTTTTACTTTCGTAATGAAAAGCACAGTGTTTACCTCGGGTAGATTACTTATTTAGTCCCTCGAACTCGTCCCCGTCTCGGGACTAAATAAGTAACTTTCACCCCCTTTTTTTTTTTTTTTTTGGTGGGTTGAAAATCATCGAATAACCCCCCTGCTCTTGGGCAGAGCAAAGGGGAGTGTCAGACTTCTACTGACTAAAAACCAAACCCATGTTCCTTCTTCTTCGCCCTTGTGTCGGAGCCGCGGTAACCTTTCGATATCCACAGCCCCGACGGGCGTCGGCCCTTGCGGGGCCCCCCTCCTTGCTGACATCTCTTTGAGGCGCGCGTGGGACACGTACGCGCCGAACTTTCACCCCTTAATGTACTATTATTAAACCCTCATGTCAAATCAACAAAAATGAAACATTAAAGCAAAATTCCAATTCTTGTCTTTTGCATAAAAATATTTGCATATTAACTTAAACTAAAGTTATTATTATTTTCACGTGACTATACGTTAACATTTATTAGGGGTCAGCACAGCGTGTCTTTTTATTTTATCCTTTTTTTTTCTCTCCATTACTCTACATCGCAGCACCCGCCTCCTTTCTAGCCATATCATCCTTCGAGTGCAATACGTAATTCCGAAAGTTGCTACGTCGATACTGTGAGTACGAAAGCACGCAGCGACGCATACCGTAACAACGAATGCACGACACTCCGAATCACGGAACAACGAATGCACGTTACAACGCAAAATCGTCACACCGAATCATGAAAAACTGCAAAAAAACAACAACAGCAACAACAACAACAGTAAGTATGTTTCATGGTTATGTTTCGTATTATATTTCATGATATAATTCATGTTATATTTCATGTTATGGTTCATGTTATGTTTCTTGTTATGGTTCATGTGATGTTTCATGTTATGATTCATGTCATAATTCATGTTATGTTTTGTATTATGCTTCATGTTTTGTTTCATGTTGTGGCTCATGTTATGTTTCTTGTTATGGTTAATGTTATGTTTCATGTTATAATTCATGTTATTTTTCTTGTTATGTTTCGTATTATGTTTCATGTTATGTTTCATGGTATGTTTCATGTTATGTTTCATGTCATAATTCATGTTATGTTTCATGTGATGTTTCATAATTATGTTTCATGTTATGTTTCATGTTGTGTTTCATGTTATGTTTCATGTTATGTTTCGTATTATGTTTCATGTTAAGTTCCATAATGTGTTTCATACTTATGTTTCATGTCATAATTCTTGTTATGTTTCATGTTATGTTTCGTATTATGTTTCATGTTATGTTTCGTGTGATGTTTCATAATTATGTTTCATGTTATGTTTCATGTTGTGTTTCATGTTATGTTTCATGTCATGTTTCGTATTATGTTTCATGTTATGTTCCGTACTGTGTTTCATACTTATGTTTCATGTTATAATTCATGTTATGTTTCATGTTATCTTTCATATTATGTTCCATACTGTGTTTCATAATTGTTTAGATAGGTACGGTAATGTAAGTCCGCCTATAACGGACACAATTTTTTGCACATGATTTTAAATAAATAAAAATAATAGGCACCTTTCCCGTACATGTAGGTACATATTGCCATATCGACAAAATACGACAAAGGACCAAGACAGAAGTCAGAAATAAAAAATATTTTATAAAATCAATAGTGCTTCCATTTACGAACAATCGTAAATCATCAACGACACATACTCTCATACAAAAGTAACCCTATTATTACGTTTCTGTCATCATCTATCATTATCAATCAACTAGTCACATGCCATATACTACGAGTTGGTTACTAGTGCGTCAATTAATCTGACTCTGTATACGTACTTATTTGAGGACCTCGGGCTAAATAATAACACCACTCAGGTCGATCTTCAAGTTAATGCGAGAGAGATGGTCCGTGGATGCGAGATCACCTATTACTCTTTTTTAAATTATTATACCGAGTTGGTCCGCCATTGTTGGTCCCGGCGGTCAATTGTAGGTGTTTGTTAGTCGTTGCAGATAGCCAGTGGCCCGAAAATCAGTCAACCAGTCTTAACAAGAGGTATTGTATTACCCAGTTCTAACCGGGTTGTGGAGGCAGTCGCTCATTATGTTATCACCGATACCTAGTCGACATTCCACACATTCGAACGAAGCGCTTTGCTGGGTCCTTTATTATGCGCACAGCCAAGGAGTGGAATTCCCTGCCTGCGTCGGTTTTTCTGAGTTCATGTAACCCTAATCTGTTTAAGTTGCGAGTAAACAGGCTTCTACTGGGTAAGCTCGTTCCATCGTCGACATCATCTCTGCCCTTAGGGCAAGATTGAAGTCAAGAGCAAGCCCATTTATAATAATAAAAAAAAAAGTAAAATACTGGTTCACTTTCATTCAGCTACATCCTGTTAGACTGGAAGCTAACCCCAACATAGTTAGGAAAAGGCTGGGTCAATGATGATGAATCATCATCATCAATAAACTTATTACAGTCAGCTGAAATCCAACTAATGCAATATTTCAAGTATTTAAGCAAAATCAGTTGTATGCAGTGCTTTTTACTCTATAACCAGAATCCGGCCGGTAATCCGATACCCACAATGATGGTAACAAACAGTGTACATTCAAGTAATTCAATCAGGACGGCAGAGCCTGACAGACGAATTTAATTTATCAGCGTGCCACGGCTCTAGGAAGCCCTATCGTATTCCAATAAACGGATATTATCTGTCTAGACTCTTATTAGTTTTTTCCAACATAACGTCATAACCTTACGCCTGTAATCTATTATATGGTTAAGGCGAGGTTGCAGTACTGTGTTTTTATGAACGCACGACCTCACCCCCCGCACTGCCCGGCGAGCGAACTGATGCCTAAATTTTGACTGTTTTTTCTTCTTGGAGAAAAATGATAAACAAATTATACAATATGTTTTCAACATTTACTTCAGAATAAAAAGTTCTATCTACTGATAAAAGTTTCATATTTAAATTCATGATGAAATGTCTTAGATCATTCTAAATCGCGTTTCTATCTTTACGATTTACTCGAGAGTATGTTCAATTTTATGTAATGATTTTTATTTATTAAAAATCTCATATTTAGTTCGATTTTCAAAGGTTCAAAAATCTTAAAAAGTACTGCAACCTCGCCTTATGTGTACACACACATTTCGCAAGGGGGTCTAAAATAGCAAATTTAACAATCATAATATGTGTCATACATAATATAATATGCATGTTGTAAAATGGACTAAGTATGTATTCATAATAGTAACTGCGTCTGACCATTTTACGACTTTTTACGCAATTCATATTATGATCCTATGATGATCTGCTATAGTGGCCATTTTAAACCCTCTGTTATGTTAAAGTCCCATATTATATTAAGAGGCTAGTAATAGTAATGCTATTAATTGTGAAATTCTTGGAAATTCCAGTAGTCGCGTTTACGACCACTAGATCCACGAGGCAGTCTGGTTTTAAGTATATGTATAATTAGCCTTAAATGTTACAATTGCTGGAAAACAGGCTACCCCTCTGTGGGAGGTTGTGAGCTATAATACACCACGCAGACCCCGATGTTGTAAGATGTTATTTATTATCGTAATCCGTTATTACCAAGGCATGTTGAATTATTTCTCTTAAACATTTTGTTGTTTTATTTTACAGGAAAGTAGACTGTCGAACGACTGACTTTGTCTGCCTCGTTGGTGTAGTAGTGGCAATTGCGGCTACTGAGCATGAGGTCCTGGGTTCGGTTCTCGGGTCGGGCAAATTATTATTGGGTTTAACCATCAGGAATTTCACAATAGTAGCCGCGGAGTCAGGGCTAGTCAACGGTTGATGTTTGATGTTTGAATGTTCTGTACCTACACCGCTGCCCTATCCTTTCGGGGAATTCAAGCGTGATGTTAAGCTAAAACCAGTAAGTTAGCTAACTTCCAAAGTAGCAATCTATAATTATGTTTGATCGGGACCCGGGTCAATATTTGGTCAACTTTCCGGCTGGTACATTAGTCAAATCCAAGGAATCCGACCAAGAATTATGGCACGGGGACCTTTTATTTAGAGCAGTGGATTGTATCTATCTATAGACCCTCTAAAGGACTTACAGAGATAATAATAATTATATGGTGTAAACTGGATGAAAATCAGATCGACTTTAGGATGACAATTTGATGCCTTTAGCCTTACTTTAACCTTTATCTTCACTCTAGTCCTGGCTTAGATCGAGCTTGCTGACGCAGCTTACCACCATGACGTGATTGTAGGTGACGTCACTAAGACCTTCTAGAAGGTCTTTCGGGATCCGAATAGCAGACACACAAATGAATGTCTAAGGTTGTTCGAGCACAATCAGAAGTCACTATTATATCACAACTAGCTGTTGCCAGCGGCTTCATCCGCTACAACTCGAAAATTATCCCACGGGAAGACAAAATCGGGATGAAAAATCTATCCTATGTGTTACTCCAGGTTATAAACTATATGTGTACGAAATTTTATCCAAATCCGTTCTGTAGTTTTTGCGTGAAGAAGTAACAAACATACACACTCACAAACTTTCGCCTTTATAATATTAAGTGTGATAGCAGACGAAAAGTCAGGTTATAAAATCAACAGATTTGAGAAGGTATACTTACTATGTAAGACGATATATTATTACATATTTAGGGATATTATCCGAATACTTAGGTAAGCTCTCGGCGCGAGCGTTATTCCATAATGCCAGCAACCTTCATGTAAGAGTAAGTATTAGTTTATTAATGTGCTGAAGTCCACTGTCAGAGAAATATATACGGCCATTACAACAAACACATGTAACCACAATAAATTAGTAAGGTAACATGCTCCACAGTAAATGTAATCCATTTATCGTAAATGTAACGTACAACATTATAATTTCAACATGATTAATTGCGTTAAAATGTACGCAAGAATAAACGCTGTAATATTCATAGATTCCTACACTACCATGTACAAAAGCATTTAAACAGAGTCCATTTGCATATTATGAAAATTACGCGGTTGGTAACTGACGCCACCGAGCTGGTATTATGACAGCTCGAACTAATAAAATTATGTGACCTCATTTGTTACTTAGCCTGGCCTGCCAGGCTTTACGTGAGAAATTACAGAAAGCTCCTGAAGGCATTTATTTCTGCCTCACTCTCCAATAAATCTTTCTAAAAATCGGTCAAGTAAGATTTAAGAGGCGCTTCCAGGGTTCCACGTTACGGCTTGAAATATCTCTTGCTATGACCCTACGAGAATATCCGAGTATTAGCATAGCCATTGACTTATTGCGGTCACCTTCACACCGACTGACTATCAGCCGTGTAGTATTTGGTGATACTCGTCTAATTTAATATCCATTAGGATAATGAATAAGTAATAAAATTATTGTTAATTAAATTGTACACCGAAAATTAAGATAAATTGAACGCAGGTCAGGAACTTAGAGAATAAACATTGTACAAAGGGAATTAAATAAAAATTAACAACAATACCTATATCGCCCAGTAAAATTATAAAAAGAATATATATTATTAAAAGAAGTTATGTCTCACTTTCGGGTGACTGAGTTATTAGTACATTACTGCAGAATCCAGTAAGTAAGCCTTCCTGGCCAAGTATGAGTTAACCGGACCGAACCGCAGGTGAGGTCTGGTTATATACGAGGCCAGGATGGCTTTCTTACTGGTTGAGGTTTGTATAATGCTTTTCTCAAAAATTAAAGAAAGTTTAACAACAAATTCGTTTAATTAATATTGAAGGTTACATTCATATGTGAAAAACACAATAGCACTTTTTGGCCGACCCGGGAATCGAACCCAGGACCTCACGCTCTGCAGTCGAGCTTGCGACCACTAGACCAACGAGGCAGTTTAGGAAACAACTTTAGAAAAAACTTTTTAATAAACTGAAATTACTAAATACAATCATAAAATCCCACACTATACTTCTACAACATTACTAAGTACAAAACGCAACGTATAAAATGGCTGTTTAAGGTTCCAAAAATATATGTATCTCATAAAATGTCATACCAAAAAGAGAGATAGATATATAAACTCTTTTGCAAAAAAAACGGGCACTTCATATTTTTTTCTCTACTTCAATGAAGAAGGACAAGTAAGAGGTTTTATTAATTTGACGATGTATTGGCATGTTATTTGAAGAATCCTGGCATGATTCTGTACGTTCCAAATTTAAATTTTGACATTAACAAAAGGAAAATAATGATTATTGTAGATTATTGTAAAATTGCTTTACTAATGGCGCGAATTGCTGAAACGATTTTATTACTGATTACTAAAATTTTAAAACTTTTTGGATATTTTCTGCAAATTAAACAATTTTATCTTTCTTTTTACATTAAATACCACTTTTTGACATGAGTGATAAAGCGATAAGGGCCGGTAAAATTATAGCCCTACTTGAAGAAGGTTGTTCGCAAACTTACGTGTCTCAGCGGCTAAATGTGAGTCGTTCAACTGTCCAGAGGACTTGGCAACGGTATCAAGAGACCGGTTCGGTCAAAAGAAGACCCGGTTCGGGAAGAAAACGACGCACAGAACCAAGAGATGACCGCTTTTTGGTGAGTCAGGCCTTGCGGAATCGTAAGGCGTCAAGTGTGGACCTGAAGAAGAGCCTTGAAGAAGTAAGAGGAGTAGAAGTTAGCTTGTGGACCGTCAGGAGGAGGCTTTTGGCTGCCAATATCAGGAGTTACCGCCCGGCTCGGGGACCTAAATTACTCCGTGAGCACCGTGTTGCTCGACTTCAGTTTGCTCAAAACTGTGCTTCATGGACTCTGGAGGACTGGAATAAAGTATTGTTTTCTGATGAAGCTAGAATCTCTTTGTGTGGAGAGGACCGACGCCGGCGAGTGCTACGAAGACCACGGGAACGCTATGCGGAAGTGTGTTTCGAAGAAATCACTCCTTATGGCGCGTGGCGGAGGCTCCGTTATGTTTTGGGCAGCAATTAATTCGACGGGGCGTACAGAGTTAGTTCTCATAGAAAATGGAACATTAAATGCACACCGGTACATAATGGAAGTCCTAATTCCATATGCACAACCCGCATTGACTGCACTTAGGGAAGATTCCATTTTTATGGACGACAATGCTCGCCCGCACCGTTCTGGCGACGTGGAAGCGTACATGCAAGAAGTTGGGATCCGTCGTTTAGATTGGCCAGCTCGAAGTCCTGACCTCAATCCAATTGAGCATGTCTGGGATGTTCTAAAGAGACGGGTAAGATCAGTGCAACATGCTCCACAAAACATCAGGGAGCTAAAAAGAGTCATTGCAGAAGAGTGGGAACGTATTCCTCAAAACGTCATTAAAAACATCGTGGAAAGCATGCCCAGAAGGATTCAAGCTGTGATTTTGGCAAGAGGAGGTCACACTCGTTATTAGGTTATTACATTTGTAACTTTATTTATTTAAACAAAGTAAAAAAATCTTCTTGTCTTTATTGCCGACCACTTCTTATTGTTTGGCCGTGTACATCGGTTTTAAAGAATTCATAGATTTTTTTTAAAATTGCCACAGTTCACTTCACGCGTATTAATTTACACGATTATAAGTATACAGACTACGTCAAACAATTAAATTTCATTGAATTAACTCAAATCGACCTTAGAACGTAAATTTCCTAAGGTGCCCGTTTTTTTTGCAAAGGAGTGTATTTGGAACCTCCCTTCTATAACCATGTTATAATGGCTAAACTCTAATCTGTGACTGGTACTATGTTTTTTTTTCTAAACAGATCTAAAGAGGATGACCTAGTGTCCAGTAAGTAAATTACATACTTACTTACTGGACAGTAGGAGATTCCAAGTTTAAAATCTCGCTTCTTACTGGACAGTTGTGAATAAGTCTCCGGTAAAGTTCACTTTCTGGATACTTTTTAGAGATGTTATGGCAACATTACATACCATTTTTGAGAAAACAATATTTTAAATGCTAATAAACATTTTAGTGTAGGTACCTATGTTATAACATTTTATTCAAGCCCTACAGCTCTTCTTATTACGACAAATGAATATTCACGAGGAATTTTGTGGCTGAATACCAGTGTACATTGAATTTGGCGACACCGAATAAAGAGGAGAATAAATTAAAAGCACTCCATCACACCATCTTACGTTGACATTTTCCCTTACACAGCTTTATGGAAATAAATACCTCGCTCACATTTTGAAAAATGTCTTAATATATTAACAGATTTCGTGTCACTTCGTTCTCAAATTTTGGTGGTATTTAATAGTAGTTCCAAAGTCCCGAAACCTATATAGTTACTAGCTTTGAATCGTTAAACAGAAACTAGTCAGAAATGTTTCATAAAATTTATAGGTAGGTGTAGCTTTTGAGTGTGTGCCTAGACGTTCCCTTTTAACACAGCTTTTAGGTCTCATATTTGAACTAACAGCTGCCCCTTTTGTACAGAACTCTGCCTAACATTTGCATTGTTCGCATATTCAATATCTAGAGACCCCTCTTGTAGCAGTTCCATTGTAAGTCAACTGTCGCGTCCATTTCAAGAGTAATCCAGCTTTTAGGGAGGGACGTCGTTCCTCGCACCTGCTCCGCGGAGGTCACTCACAATAGTTGCCCCACCTGGCGCCAAACTTACTATGAACGCGAATAATATGGTAGAAAGAATTTTATGTGCCGTAAATATTTATGAGAGATAATATTGCTACGTAAGTTGCACGTGTAGAGCTGAATGATCATGGCAGTCTAACAAAATTGTTTATTTTATTTCTAAAAATTGACGATCTATCAACAAATAAGTGCTCGACTAACGAAGCGAATCCGATTCGTGGTATACCGTACAATACTCGTAATTCGTATACACAAAACCGCGAGCTGCATTCAGCTTCGTGGAATAAACAAGCAAAAAGTAGAATGCAATTTAAATTTTTCGCTGGAAGGTAAAAAAATTCGCTCTCTCGAATTTCTGCTAGGTGGTGTTCGTTCCGGAACGTACCCGGCTCGTTTATGTATAATTGTGTTTGTGTATGTGGCTGCTGTCACCGGTCGCCAGGACCCGCCATCTATTTGACCGGTCCCGACACTGACGCGGACAAATTGACATGTCCTGTCCCTTCCACTGCCTTATTCCAAATTGTATAGACGCGCTCACGTCGCGTTAAACATGTTACACTTTTGTTGCTTTTATATTGTGCTGGCTTTTGATGTTTTCAAAGGTTAGGTCTGATGTGGGGTATCAAAGGAACAAGGCGATAGAATTTTATTTGTAATATCCGAAGCCTATGTACCTATTTTTATAAAAAAAACACATTTGTTACAAACAGGAAAAAACAGTACCTACAAATGTTGCTGATAATCTCAATTTATTTCCTTCAATTAATCAGCACGAATTACTATATGTTTTAAAAAAATACCCTTGTTAAAATAAACAGAGTTCCCAGACATTTGTACGATTTAATCAATGGATTGTTTGCAGAGGACTATGGAGGTACTCTGGTAGACTAGACAGAAGGAATTTAATTAGAGTACACTGTGTTATTTGCACGACTTTAATTTTATCAGAACTAATTATAATATAGATATCTATTTGGGATTTACTTTCAATGTTCTTCTTCTTCAGAAGAAACCTCTCCTAAGCACTTTTGTTGTTAAATATGATGAAAATGCTGCGATTAATTACCTATGTACTTTATTATCATTAAATTACCAAAAACTGACAAATTTTCTCATTCGATTTAAACTTACAGCCGTATCTATAGTCAAGTCAAAGTAATTACTTGGACTTAAGTAATTACTATTATGCAAACATATTTAAGCAATTGGCAAGAATTTAAACGAAGTTAGAACCGTCAATGAAAGCAAACCTAAGAATTCTAACCTTTGTTAGTTCTAACATCAAGGAATTACTAAACTACATAGAAAAAATCGTATCTTAAATAATGATATTTACTCAAGTAATCACTATGACTTGTAGATACGGGTGTAATAGGGGATCGGACTGGGTCAAAATAATATAATTCTGTTTAGTCCGTAAGTTGGATTATCGAAAAATATTGAATACGTGTTTTTTATTTTATCAAATCAATAAAAAATGACGAAGATAAAACGCGTCAAAGATCTTGGAGTGGGGCTTGAAACGTCACTTGTGTCGTCAAAATGTACTATCATATGACGTCACACGAGTTTTCGAAGCACTGTATCGTCTTCATTTTAAGTTTACGTGAAAAAAGAAAAAATACGTGTCCAATAATTTTTGGAAATCTACCAGACGGACTAATTAGTTTTTTTTTTGTCCGATCCCCTATTATAGTCTTCAAGATTTTATGGTGTACATTCAGTTCAGTGGTAGCTTGATGCGCTGGCGACTGTACGTACTTCCACACTTTGATTATTTATTTAGATGTATTTTAATGTGTGTGTACATTATTAAATAAATGCGTCTTAATTAATTCTAGCATTTTTTAATTTGTTATTAATATCTATAACTCATATGAATAACAAACAAAGTAGTCGGTGTGGATTCACCCAGAGAACAATGGAATAACTCCGTCTCACTTGCTAGGAGTCACCGTCCCGTCGCGTCGGTGCTTCGGGTTGTTCGAAAGAGATACCACGGCCTCGGCACAAGGGCTAAGAAGGAACATGGGTGGTTTTTAGTCAGTAGAAGTCTGCCCAGAGCGGGAGGGGTTATTATTAAAAGGTTGTTTATTAAATTACTTAGTAGCTTTTGCCCGCGACTTCGCCCGCGTGAAAATGACGACTTTCCATACAAACCTTCATCCCCTATTTAACTCCCTTATGGGTTAAGTTTCGAAAAATCGTTCCTTATTCCTTGTCTACTCTACATTATAAAGGGAACATGTGTGCAAAATTTCAGCTTTCTAGGTTCAAGGGTTTGGGCTACCCATCGGGGCTGCGGGTCCCGTCGGAGCTGCGTCAGTACAATTATGTATTCTGTGGCTGCGTGTTGTTCCCGTCGCCGCGTCGGGGCTGCGGGTCCCGTCGGAGCTGCGTCAGTACTATTATGTATTCTGTGGCTGCGTGTTGTTCCCGTCGCCGCGTCGGGGCTGCGGGTCCCGTCGGAGCTGCGTCAGTACTATTATGTATTCTGTGGCTGCGTGTTGTTCCCGTCGCCGCGTCGGGGCTGCGGGTCCCGTCGGAGCTGCGTCAGTACTATTATGTATTCTGTGGCTGCGTGTTGTTCCCGTCGCCGCGTCGGGGCTGCGGGTCCCGTCGGAGCTGCGTCAGTACTATTATGTATTCTGTGGCTGCGTGTTGTTCCCGTCGCCGCGTCGCGGCTGTGGGTTGTTTGAAAGAGATACCGCGTTTCTGCAATGTTGCTGACATCTGACTGTTGCGTAGATGACGAACGCGCCGTCGACACGGCCTGTCGTCGTCATAGGACGGACAGACGGTGAGCTAGCCCATTCTCACCGTCCACAGGCCCGCGCCTTTACGGTGGCCGGAAGCCACCACTTGGCTTCCGACGCCCGGAGCGTCTCCCGGGACGGCTGGGACGAGAGATTCTCTCCCTCTCACGTTCCGCCACCTCCTTCGCTAGCATCACTACTTTGCAGAAGGAGGCGACGACGGCGCGGCGTCCTATTTCCCTCTCGCCCAGGAACATGGCTTGCACCAGGGCTGGACACGAGAATTCGCCGCCGCCAATCGCGCTAAGAGAACATGACGGGGCTCCGTGCAATCGGAGCAGACCTCCACGGTGTGCTCCACCGTGTCCTCCGGTCTGCCACTTTTCCTCTTATGCCATAAGTAAGGTTGTGGCGATCGTCAAAGAACTCAGGAGAACGTACCTACACTCGTACTGCAAAAAACTATGACCACCTTGACCACCAAGCATCAAATTAACTTTGTCTTGAGGTTGGAATAGTAATAGTACAGGTGCCAGTGACCCTTGGACCTTCAAGGTTGCTGGTATCATACCATCGAGTTGTCAATCTTCCATTGATTGGGATTGAGAATAAAAAAAAAGAAATATTGGTACTACTTATATCAAGTTATATAAACCAAATTAAGCAGATCTCTTGTTATACGGGAAGCTCATACAAAGCGGGTTCAGGATATACCGGATATTTATAGCTTGATGTGTACAGTGATCGACAAGATTGATATATTATATACCTAAGTCAAGATATATAAAATCTACTCATCTAAATGTAATAGATATTGAGAATTATCTGTAATATTTGAATGAGTTCATTTTATGCTTTATTCATGCACATGTCACAAAAGCAAAAGCGAAAAACGCCATGGCACTTAATAAAATGACGTCATCAAGCGGTATATTTTTATACATTCCGTTACACTAATGATAAGACTTACAAATTATATAAATAACGCGTGCGTGACAAACTTATGAATGAAATATTTTATTAATAATGATTAGAAGGCGCAGTTAATATGCTTACCTACGCCAAATGTAAAATATTAATCATGACGTAACTATATCAGTACTTACTTACAAAAAAGCATGAATAAATATTATTAATTATGTTAAACTTTATATTAATAAAATTATATTTTATAATAATATTTTTATTAGATACACCTCTACCTAACCCTTCGAGTATTCTAGGCGTGATGTTATGTATATATCATCATCTTTCTGTCCTTGTCCTCTATGGCAATTACTTGGGGTCGGCACAACACGTGGTGTTATGTTATAAAATATCAAAGAAGTAATCAAAAAAATTTTGAAATCCAAAACCCGACTACGAATAAAATATTGGTTTGTATATAAATTTATATGTATTTATGTACATTTTTATATATATTTTTTATACATAATACGAGTAAATAACACAGACTAGACCGCGAGAACTGATTCACCGCAATGTAAACGTATATATTGACTAAAACTATAATATGATATTATACATAATTTGTAATGTGCTCGCCAAGACCTTTCATTTGATGCCAAACATGATAAGATTATCTCAATTTAATATTTTTTTAGGTAAGTTTATGATATTTAAATTCCGACATACAAAGAATTTATAAAATTTATATAGCCTATGTCATCCGGGCTATTCTTACGAATCTATTGCCACCTCATTTATTAAAATCCGTTCAGTAGTTTAGGCGCTACGGTGGAACATACATACATACAAACATACATACATAGACTGCCAAAATCATTACCCTTCCTTTTGGCTTCGCCGTAGTCGGGTAATAACAAAATGCTCTCTCCACGCTCCTAAATCGATTATTCATAACTGCACTTTCCCAGGCATTTGCATTCTCCACTGCACCTCTTTAATATGACGCTCACCTACACCTTCATAAACCCATATTTCCCCCTCGCTATTGTTTCACACTCTCCATAAAAAGGTATTGTGTACATAATGAACCTCCTAACAATTTGCAATTCAATGAGACATACTATTGCCACCCACCTCTTCTTACAAATTTTTTATTTCTTGTTATAATGTCTACAAGCACTCAAATATTTACATATTGGCTGTTCAGTATTATTTTCAGGTTTCAAAAAACTATAGCAAATACAAAAAGTTTGGGCTCGTCCGGGATTTGAACCCGGGACCTCTCGCACCCTAAGCGAAAATCATACCCCTAGACCAACGAGCCGCTTATGTGTTTCGACGAAATTCATAATCGCATTAGAATGTGTGATATAAACGTGTGAGTGAAAGGTGTTTGACCACTTTTGACCTGCGATCTACGGTCATGATAAAAATTAGGCGTATCCGGCTTGCTGAGAAATATACCTTGCAAGTTTAGTATTGTGGACTAAATTATTAGGATATAATTAAATAAGTATCCGACCTAAGTCCCTAACTATTTATTAGTCTTTCATTTTAATTCCATGTAATGTTAAAAGCACATTTATTTTTATTATTATTTACTTAAATATTATAATTTAGGAAACAGCTACTACTGTCACCTGTCGTTTGCAATTGCCTGCTGACAGGCGCTTTCTGCTTCTCCCTCTATCTGGCTCATTGGTATTTTCATTCAAAACATTATAAAAATAACTAACCAACGAAAATATAAATTAAAGTAAATAAAATTATTAACATGACAAAAACGATAAAACAAAACTAAAAAAAAGTTGGGCTCGTCCGGGATTTGAACCCGGGACCTCTCGCACCCAAAGCGAGAATCATACCCCTAGACCAACGAGCCACCTGCATGTTAGGCGTCAAATATCAATTTGCAATCGAAGTGTTACATCGATACAAATTATTATCGTTGTTTTTAAATGACGTCATCAGCCGGAACTAATCAAAATATCTCATCAAACTGTAGCGATGGTCGTAGTGAAGCGACTCAAAGTGAAACATAACATTGGTACATTAGGTTCAAATTACTCTGCGTATGTGCCGACGCTAGCACATCAAATTACTCAATCTGTCAAATTATTTTATTAGATTTTCAACTTTATCACTGAAGTATTAGATTCAAGATTGATTGGGATTTTTTTACAGTTTCGGATAGTTTCTTTACCGATTATGTGTACTTATGTCTTTTGTTAGATCGGCATAATAATAAAAACGTTGTTGTGGCAAATTCTTGACTAATGTTGAATTATTTGGTTAATGACAATAATATTGTTTTGTGAATCAAAATTGAGAAAGGTCAATAACCTTTCATCGTGGCATAATAAACGTGTGGGAGCGCCTAACTTAACTTCTTAAATGCTAACGTATGAATACGTTATTGACCTGTCTCAATTTTGATACTCGGCAAACATGTTGACGAAAATATGAATGAACTTGGTGTAGCCATTTATGTAAGAACCAATGTAGATATCGGCAAAGATTAATTTGGCACTTAAGTCGCAGTTTATGAAGTTAAACTTTAAATTAAATCTAATATACAGGATGGGACAGTCGGAATTGGAAAAATAGAGGTTTCTGCCATGATAATCATACTTAGTCAAAGTGAAGTTAGTGTCTGTTTACACATACCTACATAAATAAACTTTTCCCATGGGGGTAGGCAGAAACCACATAACGCCACTTGCTACGATCCTTACATACTCCTTTCCTTTCCTGTTTGTTATTCCAAAATAACATTTTTTTAGTGAATGCATGTGGAAAATAGACTTACGGTAGGTACTTACGTACGAATCTTCATTTACTTTGAGTGTCATAAAGAAATCAACGGCAAAATAATATGTAATGTCGTGTTCATGGCCTGTAACAACATCCTCCTACCATTTTTTTAAACAAAAATATTTTCAGTATTTTGAAAAACCCAGGTTAAATTAAACCTCTACCCTACATTTGTGAATGAAAATAATGACCAACATCGTATTCGCCAAAATAAGTACAAGATGGAACAGCTTATCCCAAATAACCTGCAGCAATTTCATCTCTTAGTATAATATTCGTACTCGTAAAAAACAAACAACTTTTTATGACTTCCACAAGATTTACTACCTTTCCGTTTACACCGATGATAACTTAGTACATGAATCTATGTACTTAGAAACTTATGTACTTCGCAGTCGTATATTTTCAAAGTATTTTTTCCCTAAAAGGAGCTTCACAAGGGCTAAGAGCTTTCGGCGAGATGCCCCGCTTTCACTCAAAATGTATTCAGGGAGAGGTTTAGCTAGGCTTAACTTTGAATAACGGTAATTAGAGCTATAAGATCTGGTATACAAGAGAATCATTAGCTGGGTTTAACGGATTTAATTTCAAGGGCGCATCTGTGAGGTGTGCGCCTGTGTCTAAGCTCTCCATGAATGGAATTTAATAACAAGATAAATGGACTAATGTTTGTGCGTAACGGTGTTTTTAATAAAGTTATCACACCTACTATAAAAATGAAGTACAGTGATAGAACAATAATTACGCGACACAGTTTTGTAGCTTTTTACGTACGCAATTCATTTGTAACATGTGTTGTGTTCCAATAAAAATTATATTATATTAGTAGTATTTTTTATTAGTATATATTTTGTAATTTTTAGTTATAGGTAGTTGTACTTTTCCCGATTCTGCAAAAAAAACAGCAATAAACCTACGCGAAGTTCCCAGATACAACCGGACGGGACTCCAGATAAGGTGACCTCTCACCAGAGTTATATAGCATGGACTATATTAAACCAACGTATACATTTTATCTAGCGCTTGAGCGGAATACGAAATTTTGGCGCAACTCCTTTCTGTACGTCAGACGACAGGCCCATAAAACTAGAAAGGGGTCCTATCACTTTATCACTCCATATTTAAGCGATATTTATAGCAACACGCGCTAAGAATCCACGATAAGGGTTCGGCGTATAAACATTTCTCAAATTGTCAATCTGTCAACACATTTATCACGCGAGTTTGTTGTGCAAATGTGTATTTTTCTGGCACAATGGTAAAAAGCAATGTACTCTGTAAATTGTTACAAACAAAACACGTGGAGGAAACAAATCCATAATTGATGAAGAGCAATGAATTCGACAACGTGTACAGGAAAACATAAAACTCTTTGTACCTTGTACCTCCAACATACCCATACCTAAGAGAAAAGTTTTCGGTACGTTTTTTATTGCAAAATGGGACTGCTCTTGATCTCGATCGCACCTGACGGAAACCGATAGATGAGATCTATGATGGAACGAGCGAGCCCAGAAGATGCCTGATCACTCACTCTTACTTTGAAGACAGACATGTCAAATGTGGGAGGGAACACACACATTCTACCGTTTTGATCGTGTCGAGTGTTTTGAGAATAACATCGGTTGTCGAACGTTTCGGGGCATGCTTACTCGTAAAGTCTGAGATAGTGCATGCAGGGGCAGCCCGGCGCACATACATGCTCGAAAGAGCCCCGCACTGAAATGTATCGATGTTCAATTTATTCATGCTATCTGCCACCAAGCAAATCCTGCCAGAGATCGAACTTGATTGCCAAGCGCCTACGAAACGAACGTATTTTGAATATAGATGCATGCATTTATAAAGTGTATTGGAAATATATTACATATTGGAAATACCGGCTACGGTAGGCGCTGGCTTTTGCTTTTACATTTTCCATTAAATACGGAAATGTTATGATCTAAAAATAGCACACAAATGATAAATCGAGCAGAGTGGAAATCTTATCAATAGATTAAATTATCGTCATCTTTTAGAAATATCTTATCTAATCTAAATAAAAGTAATACGTTATCTTCTTGAGAATAATAATCATCAAAATACTACTAATTTATTATTTGTTGCACTTTCAGTTTGCACCAAAGCGTGCAGCGAGCCAACATAACTAATTGAATTGTGGACGCATATGGAGCAGTTGGTTTGGTGTTAAAGTAAATAAAATTATAATATGTTCTAAAACTTCATATGCAATACTGGTACATAGGCGGACTTATTTCACAAGGCATTCTCTACCAGTCAATTTTGTGTCATACGAGTATGGGACAACATTGTGAAAAGGTAAAAAATAATATCTGAAAAATAACTATACCTTTCCCGTAACCTCTATATAGAAGATAATTATAAAATTCCTGAAACTTATTCAACGTTTACAGTAATTGGCTATTAAAACATAGTTGGTAAATAACTCAGCAACGTCTTAACCAAAAGGGGTTATCTCCTTTCTTAAGCCAGCCAACTATTCTTGAACAATTATGTGGAGGAGGCAGCCGTGGTATTTCGCTCCACTCGCAAAGTATGTGAAATATATATATTGTGATACAAGATCTTCCAAACTTTGCCAGCCACTTAGTTGAGAACTTGCATCTTAGAAGCACTGAAGATCTAGACAAGGGTAGGTACATAATATGGTTTACTATTTTCGTGGAAGTTCTTATTAAGAAAACTTTTCAGAGATTCTGTTTTGCGAATAAAATTATAGTGAAATATTAAGTGGCGTTTCTGCTAACTATTAGATTCTTCTTTCAATATTAAGGCGACGTAGTTTAAGTTGATACAACCAGCTATCGTACAGAGTCTTCATTAGTACTGGTATTCGAATTAAGTATTTTAATTTGCGATGCAATGTCTCCTCTCTAAATTGATTGAAATATAATTGAAACTTAACCAATCAGAGATGAGAAACTAACTCCTCTAACCATTATGGGTTAATCGAAATGTGGAATACATCAATGTGTGGAAAGCTTCAGTCTTTGGAAAATCTACGATTCGGCGTCGCCTAAAACTACCCACATTTTAGTCGATCCTGAATTATACGTATTCACTTATTCATAGCGGTAAATGGAACAGAATTTAAAATTCAAACACGATGAATCGAAAAGTCGATTTTAGAGTCAACATTTCACATGCGAGTTGTTTTCGTATGTATTCGCCATATTGAATGTCCAATTTTAAACTAGTGACTAAACCGGAACCAAAATAGAACTACATTTTTCCGCGTGCAAAACGTTTTCATCAAAATATTTTGTTTATTTGTCTAGCTGTCAGCGCGTTGGTGATGGACAAAAACAACATCCCTAAAATGAAAGTTTGTATTTTAACAACTCGAATTTAATTTTCTTACTTATTACTGCAGCCTTCATAATTAATTACTTCGTATCACTTACCTGCTCCATAATTATAATTATCTATTTTAGAATGTTGGTCTCCACTTAGATCAAAGATTCCTCAAAGTACCCTTTGAAGTTGAAACGCTGCGTACTATTAACAACAACATGGAATTATTGCTGAACTTTGCAATTAATTATTAATTCCTCGCCTTAATAATGAAGTTTTCGCCTTGTGTTCGAGAACACCAAATGTTCCAAGTTTGATGGATAAAACAAGGAACATCGAAAATTCGTTCAAGTTGCCTGAGGCTAAGCTTGACGTTTCTTGTTATAATTTAACCCGAAGCTATTCCAAGCTTTGTTGTGCACTGATCCTATCTGAATTTATTTATGAATAAATGAATGATTTAAGCCTTAGAAATAACTTACTAGCCATAATAATTTAATCACTCCTTAACTTTATTATGCAAATTAAATAAGCCACTATAAAATTAGGATAATGAGACGATAATTAAGTAAACATCAAAACTTCAGCCATATTTCAGCATGAAAACCGCAAATAGCACTTAGTCAAGCGTTTAAAACGGGAATGGTCATTATTCAAGCCATTTGTCGCGGAGTCACCGGCGACTAATCGACCCCGGCTTGTCACAACTCACTTTATTTCCCATACCACTCGCATTTTACTCAACTTAATGACTTCATAACAGAATTCTCTTAGTCTTAAACTTTTTTACTGTGTTGGAAAGTAGGTAATACGAGCCGAAATTATTTTTATAGGCGCAATTTTATAGCGATAATACGAGAAACTCCCACACCATTATGGACGTGCGGTTAAACCCCGATAAACAGTAATGATCCAATTAATGTTGGAATGGAATATGGAATATTTTTTGGGCAAAGAATCAGCATTGCCATCCAACGTGGCAATGCTGCCAGCCTTCTGGGCACTTTTCCTGTTGACAGCGGTGTGGACGAATTTTTTGACGCCCTGTAATTACTCCCCCTTTTGATACTTGTATATATTTTATTATTATCTTAGTTCTGTAAATAGTAGTTTTTAAATGTTGTAAATAAAATTATTAATGTAACAAACAAATTATTTTGACAGTATTTCCGATCGGTTGGGTCGATTTAATCGCGATTATCTGGGTAGTTGGTGCCGTCTGATTGTTAAATGATATTTTATGACATAATTAGTGAAATGAGTACCTGAGGTCATTTACAAACAGAAGATAAAGAGAGGTAAAGTATTCATCGATACTTTATAACAATATGATATTCTATTACACTCAACTCAAGCAAAGAATTAAGTAGCTATTGAAGGTACTTAAGCTGGCTTAGGGAGTGAATTATTCAAGTGAATTTTCTAAACTCAAAGCTCGCATGACGTAATCCGTGGAAAGCCATTATATCTGTCGGGAAATCTCATTTCCGGTTGGAGAAAAACGGACTCGCTGTCGGGCGGTTCGGAAGTGGGTCGCGGCTCGAGCCGAGGACACTTCGGATGCGGCTTCGAGACAAGCGGGGAGAGCATACGGATGGTAAGCACTCACATCGAGACGTCTACCGCTTTTATTTTAGACTTCATTGTTTTTCAATACACTTCCTCTAAAACTGGCTGTTATCGAACTGCGATTAGGTTCAATGTCCAATGTATTGCACACTTGTGGATATTTTCATTTATCTGAACTCGTGTTTTATTTCCATACATAACAATAAAACCATTGTATTTTTCTTAATCTCAGCAAGTCAGCATAGAGATGCATGTTTTTTAAGGCCGTAATATTAAAATTAAATTTTAATGTGTCTATGAACAGATACACATAAATATTAAAAAATAACTTTATTATCAAAAAAGAAATTGTTTAAATGTAGGACAAATATTTTTGTTTTTAACAAAATGCAAAATTAAAAATGAGAACGTTCTAAATTATTCTTACACGTAATAATAATTTCAGTTTTCAGAAACTGTAATTTTATAATTCCGCTAATTTCAGAGCCGCATCATGCCACTCACATACGAGCTAGACGCTACATGTGAAATTTTAAACGTTCTGCTAAATCCATTTCAATTAGTTATCATTTTCTTAGATATTTTGATGAGAGTAACGAATTCTGAGAAACTCTCCTTTACTTACTTACTCGTATCGTTAGCAAATTCCAAGTATAAAAAAATAGGTTACACAAAGGTCTTATTAAGGGCCTATATCTATCTTATCTATACTGACTTATATAAAATAACGAGATTTATTTATTTTATGAAAGGTAGCTTCACTGCTGAAAGTACATTTTCTTGAAATTATATTGAGTATATCAATTGTTACGTCAATAAGAAGTAACAAAAAAATTGGCCATGTTTGACTCGAATTAATTGGCATAAAATTGTATAGTGTGTCTGTGTGGGTGTAGGTATATATCTGTACGGTGTGGGTTTCTTTATATGAGATGACACATCATTGCATGCAAACATCTCGAACTGCCAAGAGAAGAAACAACAAAATAAATAATGTTAAAAGGGCTGACTGCAGATTGACACGAAGGGGAAAAAAACAACTGAAAGGTATAGTTAGCCTACGTCAGGGATGGCGAACCAATGGCACGCGTGCCATTGATGGCACGCGTGCCATTGATGGCACGTTGCAGAATATTTTAGGCACGCCACCGAATTTTTAAACATATTTTCAACTATGTCTAGGTGTCATTATTTTGAAAGATTTCCTTTATCATAATATTTAACCGTTTGGTAGAGGAGTCCAGTCTATGATGCAATCTTACTTTTATTACGACATTTGTCAAGTTTTTTCTTTTTGGTAGCAAAAAAAGAGCTTATAATTGAAAATATTTAGTTTAATTATTTGCCACTAAGCAATATTATTTGACGGCACGTATAAGGTCTCAATAAACATTTTTTTTTTTAAAATGGCACGATGATCCATAAAGGTTCGCCATCCCTGGCCTACGTCATCCCACGACGGGGCAAAGGCCTGCTGTAACTGTGAACTGTGCGTGGCGCGTAGGTATAACAGCTAATGAAAAATAAAAGAATGCTAGTGAAACCATTTGTGAGAATATGGGAGATATATGGCCATTTACCTCTGTTCGGTTCTGTTGTTATAAATTAGTCACTTGATAGTTAATTAACAAATGTAAGGTAAGGTACCTATAGCTTAATTGCATACGTTATCTACGGATTTACGAATATTTTACTTTTATTTAAGTTAGGAGTAGTTTATACTTAATTTAGCTAATGGCTTTAGTCACCTACTCGTCGGAAGGCAATAAAACATGCTATTTAATGAAGAATCAACTGTTATTTTGCTCCCATTAATTCATCAGTCTTTCTGACCAACTGGCGAGAAGAAGCACACCATCGGAAGAAGTGGAAAGAATGGGGGGAGGCCTTTGCTCAGGAGTGGGACAATAACGGCTAAATAAAAAAAAAAAAAAAAAATTCATTACGATAGAGAGATTGCGATATTGTTAAAACCACATATTTTGAAAGTGCGTCTTCACAATGGTGATTGAGAATTTAGTACTAGTGAATGATGGTGGTGGCTGAGAGAATGTCATGCTCACTCAAATGTCTCGCTGATGGTGGCGGGTGTGTCGGATCATTTAGTTCCCTTCAAAATGGTTGAGTTGAATGGTGCTGATCCATGCGTCATGTTCGTGAACGGGCGCTGTCAGTGGAGACTGGTCATTCCTTAGTTACCATGGTGTACCTATCTATATATATATATTTTTTTTTTTTTTTTGTTTATTATATCTTTTTACTCTGGACGCTCTTAACTTGCACGTCTTGCTACATAGTTCTCACATAATATACCATCTCAACATGAATGATATAATGTACCAAGATTTTGTAACAAATTCTGATTTAAAAGAGTGCATCCATGGAGTTTCTTGCCCGTTCTTCTTCATGAGATCTACGTTAGGGAACTGGCAACTACAGTACTTTCACAAGTTATTAAGTGTTAATATAATAATAATTTAATCATTTGTATGTAGGTATTCAAATGAAATTAAGTTATGTAAAAGTTTATCTGAATTATATACAATATTTAATACGGCCGTCACAGAAGGCTCTGTATTCTGTAAAAAAAATTACCACAGTCTGTTATTCTTTTTTTAAGACGTGGGTTACATGTTTGTGCGCTTTAGTTTTTAAGGATTTTTGTATTTTCTATAGCATGTAACTGTTTTATGTCCCTAATAAATAAATAAATAAATATTATGCCTTGTGATTTTGACTGTAGCGTAAAGTGCAATACGTCGTTTCGGGAGCTGCTGCGTCGGGCTGCGCGGCGCCGGATGTTACCGGCGGCGAGTGCAGTGGGTGCGGGGGCGCGCGGCGGCATGTGCCGTGGCGGCGGGTGTGCGGGGCTCCGGGTCGCGGGGCGGCGGTTGCACGTTGCGGCGTGCATTCGTTGTTCCGTGATTCGGGGTCTCGAGCATTCGTTGTTGCGGTTTGCGTCGCTGCGTGCTTTCGTGCTCGCAGTGTTCGTTGTTGCGGGCGTTCGGTGGCGTGTGGCTCGGCGTGGTGACTTTTGGGATTGACGTATTGCACTTGTAGTTTCGTTCTTCTTCCGTCCTTCTGACATTCAAAAGTGCCTGTAATAGCTTAATTGAAATAAAATATTTGTGTTTGAGTTTGATGAATCATGAGAATCATGGTTCTTCCATGATTTTGTCACAATATTTTGAATTGAAAAGAGTGTCCTTGGAGTTTCTTGTCCATTCTTCTTCATAGAGTTCTAAGCTTTGAATTGAGTAACTACAGTACTTTCAGAAGTAATTATATGCCTTGTGATTGTCCTGACTGACTGTAACCTCGCTTTCTTTGTTTTTCTGACATTAAAAAGTGCCTGTAAGAGTTTTATTGATATAATTGCTTTGAGTTTGAGCTAACTCTTTTGAAGATGAAAAGGACCTTTTGGATAACCGAAACAGAAGTAAAACAAGGCTTACTGTTAAGGTTAAATGCCAATTCTCTTTGAGTATTTCCCCCTCAGAATGATAAAAACAATCCCAGCAAAACTATCAACTTCAATGACAAAACAACGGTAAATAATATCGAAGTTCAATATTTGTTAAATTTATATTTCCCTCGGGAAATAACTTGGACGTAACTAGCTGTCAAGATAAGGACCCTAGGCGAGTGAATTATATCGATATATAAACTTTAGTATGAATGTCTCGTGTTACAGGTAGACAGTACCAAGTAGTTTACTACATATAACTTAACATAACATTACAGTTTACGGCATCAATATGCACCCACATTTTGTCAGTTATGGCTAAGTCCCAACTTCCCAAGTAATAGGGGCTCACCTATTGCCATCAACAGGGCTCCAGACTCCGTGGTTACTACTGAGAAATTCCTGATGGAAAAACCCAATAAAGCTTTGCCCAACCTGGGAATTGACACCAGGACCAGACCAGATCAGAGGCAGCCAGAGCCCGTAGTTCACTATTGGCGTTACAATATCAATTTCTGTCAGTATTAGTTGCCGTTCTTTGGTTACCATGTTGAACGTCTCGCTGCTGGACCACAGCTTCCCCTTACGAACTTCTCTATTCTGTTTGATCACTGGCCACATCATCATCTGCCTAGCCTTTTCCCAACTAGCTTACTACTTCGGTTTCCAGTCTAACCGGGTGCAACTGAATATCATTATTCTACATGGAGCGACTGCCTATCTGACCTCCACAGCCCAGTTAATACTGGATAATACGATTCCCTTTGGTAAGAATGGTTGAACTGATAACTAATCTGTGGCCACAATTGCCTTAGAATTCAGTCCAGATTATCACACCACCTTACCTCGGAGGCGATTCCTCCGTCAGGCGTCTGTAAGGGCCGATCTGTGCCAACCTCTCCGGGTCCATTCGTATTGCTAATATAAACCTTAAAGTGTAGGCTAGTGCAACTACATTATCTCTAGCATTATCAAACTAATACTCACAAAAAATGAGTAGTGTTTCAGTAGATAATATTCTGAGGAATTGATCACACAGATTTGAATGGGCCTGACCAGTCACTGAAGGCATTTGTCAGTAATCGTGTATCTGAGCTCAGAATTCAAGGAGCTCAACGACTAATAATTGTATAGTACTTTGAATTTACCAAACTAAAGAATTCTGGTCGCTTTTGTCTCTAGAAATGTTCAGACCTACTGATAATTATGAATTTCGTTTAATTAACTTAACGAATGTCGGCAAAATCTTAATGATTTTAATGAAGGAATAATAAACTCTGTAATAAAATTATGAGCTTGTACCGTGTCGACATCTTGTCGCTTGAATTATTAGATGATATTGTTTTCATAATTAACTTACGTTAGGCAACGTAATGGAAAATTACTAGATTTGATTTCGTAGGTTGTATTAGTTTTCGTAATTTTTTTACCCAGTGTTTTAAGATGAGTTTCCAATGATGCTTAAATTAAAGTAATTGACCTTTCCAATATGATTTTTTTGTGAGTTCACACAATAATATCTACATCTACTACTTCTTAATCTTTTTTTCTGTTTTTGGAAGTTGGGAAATCATCAAATGACTCCTCCCGCTCAAGGCGGAACGGAAGGGAGCGTCAGACTTGTACTTACTAAAAACCACCCATGTTCCTTCTTAGCCCTTTGTATGCGGAGCCGTGGTATCTCTTTCAAACAATCCACAGCGTTAGTGCCTAACCTGGTGTCAAAGTTTTTGAGACTCTGACTTGGCTTTTTCATGTCGTCGAAAAATATCTCTCGGGGCTCGTTTACGGAGACGCGGGGCGTCGCGCGGCGCGTGCAAAAGGCTCGTCGCGTGCTTTTTTAATCATTTTATGAGAGGCGGGTCCACCGCAACGAACGCTGCATTTTAAACTAACGCGTGAATAATCGCTTCTCGTGAAACCGACATTAAAATCTTTTAACATTTTCATACATCGCCATGTGTTTGAATTAAAAACGCTGCACGCGCCGCGCGACGCCCCGCCTGTACGTAAACACGCACTTAGGCATACTGGTTTCTTTCACTGAGTCAAATGATAATTATACAATAATAATAATAATAATAATAATAATCCACAACTATCACACAACGCCATCTAGTCCCAAGCTAAACAGAGCTTGTGTTATGGGTACTAGAAAACTGATAAACATACTTATATATTTCTAAATACATACATATTATAGATAAGTTACACCCAGACACAGAACAAATGATCGTGCTCATCACACAAACATTTGTCCTGGGTGGGAATCGAACCCACGACCTCCGGCATAGCAGTTAGGGTCACTAACCACTAGACCAACAGGCCAGTACAATACCCACATGAATTCGTAAAATCAGAGGTGTTTTGGATTCGAACTGGATAACTATGACTTGGCAGTCCAATGGTCACAGCACTAGACTATCAATGCTAAACAAAATAACATTTACTGCTACTAAATAATAAAACATCTGTTTACGTGCTGATAAAAACGCGTGAATCGACGATAACAATTGAGTATAATATATTTTACGGTGTTAGATATGAGATCTAAGCACAATTCCCCAATACAATAAAATCCTGTATGTGGACATAATACTTAAGCTTGGCTTACATTATGGAGGAACAGATTTTTTTCTATTATCTCTGTTTGTTCTTTTTGTTTTCTGCCAGTTTACTTGTTTTCATATAACTGCAAGTCAGAGACCCATGGGTGCCATAAAAAATTCTGACAGCGGGTTAGGCACTAACCACACAATAAAGGAGAAAGAATCGGGAACTCGAAACAAAAAGTAAACATTAATACTGTAAACAGGATGATTACCATCTTGTTTTCAGTATTAATAAAATAGAAAGAGAAAGAAGTTTAACATACTGCCAAACAGCTGTAAGATTTTCCAGCATACACATTCGGGCGCATCAAACAGCTGAACAGATAGGTTAGACTGAATAAAGGGATGCCTGCCGTTTCTGAAACGATCTATATGCAAATATCCATCGTATCAGAAACGGTATCAATAAATATAAGATGAAATAGCTTACTGCGATCAACTTTTTCCTCGAAACTATAGTTTCGTCATGTAAGCCCCATGTTAGAGTAAGACGTGGCGTATCAATCCGTCGGATCATGTCCGACAGGGACGGATGACTGCTGTCGTCTCACATTTTGTCTCCATTCTCTCGCAACGCGTTATTTACGGGGCTTACCTACTTTAAGGTCCCCGCTTTTTTTACTCGATTAACTGCCTGTAATGGGTTCCGAGAAAAAACAACGCTTCGTCGTTATGTAATTTAAGTGGGGAAGGTTAGGTAAAATGAGAGGAATAAAAACTAGGCTAACTTGGTTGTTGGGAGCCAAATTGGGAAATTTCCAGCGCTATACAGTCGCAAACGCGACTGCTGTGCATAGGTCCTGTGTTCGATTCCCAGGTCCGGCCAAGAATTTCTCAATAGCAGCCACAGAGTCTGAAGTTGTGCCCGGTTGATGACAATAGACACGCACCCTAATACATGAGACTTAAACATACCTGATGGCGAAATGTGGGTATACTAATGTGTACCTGTACACCTCTCCCTAACCCTTCGGGTATAACAGCCATGAAGTAGATTAGGCAGAATCATCATTAATTTTTTATTTATTTTTTATTTATTTATTTGGGTCTACCAACAATTGTTCACGCCTATTACATCGACAATATTCGTTTTTTAAATTATGCTACAGCGTAGGTAAACACCACATGCACAAAACAATAAATTAGATAACTAAGCTAACTTGGTAACTACCATGTGCCAACATTCAACTATAGAATAATATGATTAAAATTTAATATGATTAACACCTTCAGCTAAAAGCAGTCCGCTACCAGATATAAACTACGTCGATTGCTTACCAACCTACCCTTTGCCACATACGTCGGTGTCGCAGTCACCAGCATAAATTACCATTATCACGAGCATTACCTACATTAACTTTTGTCAGATAACACATTAGCCCACCAATGACAACTAATTACGGCAGGCGCACCCTCGGCTTACGTACAAGCTGTATAAGTATAAAATAAGGTATTATTCCTCCGTCGGTTATCTGGCAGTAACCTCGGGTCGCTAGTAATTACCGCTGTAGACACAGATAATTGCCTCGAGATTCTGCTTTCCCCAATTTTTGTCTCAAATTTTCCTCGCCACGGTACAATCTCGTTTTCTCAAATATCTGCGGTGTGCCACTAGATCTTATCGTGGTGCGTTTGACGTCAACTCATTATTTCTCTTGAGCTGTGTTCGCGATATATGATAAAAATAATGACATAATATTGACGTTTAATTTTGTTTCGTCTTTGTGTTTTCCTTTTGATTAGTTTTGATGGATGACAGGACGAGTAAACAAACATCTAATAGTTAATTTACCTTGATACACAAGGGAAAAGAATCTATGAGGAACTCGACAAGAAACGAACTGAATCAGATTCCATCGTTCCCTTACTCCGCCAAATGCAACCCCATGTAAAACAAAAGTTTTAAAGAAGCTACTCGGTGCACCCGCGACTCGCAAGCTGAACTGGAACGTGTGAAGTACGCGATTTTACAAAGCCGTTGATCGTTAAGTTTCTAGCTTTCCTCGACAAATGAACAGTAAAGAACAGTGTAGCAAGCGGCTGAGGCAGCGGGACGGTAGCGGGACGGTAGCGGGACGGTGGCGGTGGTGGGACGGCGGCGGGACGTGTTCAATTCATCACTGCGCAGCTCGCGTCAGCAATACTTCCCGCTCGCAATTTTTCCGATGACGAACACTTTCGCACATCACAGCGGAAAGTCGCTGACTCAGGGGAGTTATTATGTGTCGTCAACCTCTATTACGCGTAGGTAAAAAGACTGAGAGCGACGGAGCGTTGCCCTGCATTATGTAAAAGCATTTAGATCTCGCACGATCGTATCCGATACGGGGATCCTCAGGAACCCTCGGTAAGTGTCAGTACTTGTTGAAGATATCTAAAAGTTTAAGAAAAGTTTCAATACTTACACAATTCAGCGTATTATAGGGATTGTTGGTATCTGTTAGACAGAGGAAAAGTTAGATATGAATACATTTTTATCGGAATAAAGGTAGTACTCACTTTTGTTTCGTAAATATAATGTACTAAATATCTCATCACTATAAATCCATTTTAATACATACTGTACAATAGGGTATTTCACCAAAAAAAATCGAATTAGTCTGTAATTAATGTGAATGTACTTAATTAATTGTTTTTGTGAAATAACTTATTACTCGAGGAATACGGATCACTGATAACTATTCTACATTTCACAGCCAGTCAGACTTAGCTTAGTTAGTCTATCAACTCCGTACATTTCACTGAACTGGATAGACCTCTTCGCAAAACCGATATTTCACTTCGGTGAACAGTTTGAATCCGTTTCCAATAATTAGGATTAACAGTGCCATAGGATGATCTACTCTACGGTGAAACACTCCACTCGAAATAATTGAGGCACGCTGTAGGTATATTTATAACAGTTCGGGTGACATCATGAACTCATTACCCTATTTATCACACCCACTTTTACTGAAGACCGTTCAGTGAAAAAAAGTTATTAAAATATTGTTGCAATTTCAAATATAAAGTCGGTAAAGGTCATGATGGAGCTACACCCATGCATGGCATGACTCGACTCAGCCTGGTGGTGAAATCGGCTAAAAGCCGCTCGGCTTACTTATAATTGTGCCGAGAGAACCCTAACGGTTAGATGCGATGAGCGGAGTTTGCTGATTGTCAAGAGCCGAATGAAATCCGAGTATCGGTAGTCGACTTTGTTGCTCAACAAAATACTGTTGAATCAAAGGTGTGACAGAAAATATACACGTGTTATCTGAGAACTGTGTTTTCATTTATTTTCTGAGAATGGTTAACTATATTAGATAGCTAGAACTGTTGTTATATGAAACTTTCAGAAAGTTATGTTCGGTTAATGATCTCGAAATAATACGTAGGTAGATTATAACTTCATGGAATATTAATTAGGTACGTCTGCATTTCTGAAGGAATCCATTTATTTTAGTTGCACGAAAATAAGTCTCAGAAATAAAAGAATAACATGAACTAAGTATATCAAGGTACTCGAGTAACATAGGTACTTAGACCTATTTAGTTTTGTAAAAAATAGTAATATTCAAACTTAATAAAGACAATACAATCTCCTAGCCCGTGCAGCGCCCAAAGGGTAAACCTTAAACCGAAAGAAAGTTAGAAACTCCACAAAATCTTATTCGAAAGTTACCCTCTTGCTAAGGGCCATGACTCACCGCCGGCTGCAAGGAAGCCACTTGCCATCGACTGTTTCCTCGCTCAAAAAAGTAAATAAAATTATCCGACTGAAAGCAAAAATACAAGAGCATTTGGAAGCTGGCGGGATCCATTGAAATACTCGTATTAAGTTATTAAAACATGGCGGTAAATCTGGCAATGATATTGTGGGTTTTCACGTAGTAGGATGCCTAAGAAGTTTATAAAGCTGTCTTTATTAAAAAAGACTTCCAGTGACCCAAGTGCTGGCTTTGACCTTGGTCAGAAAAGTCATGATCTTAGCTAAGTGATGCCATACAAAATGGTAACGCTGCCAGTCTCTTGGGCACATTACCAGCGGACAGTGTTGAGGAGTTTTTTGTTATCCTTTTATAGATATTTTTAGAAGAATAGGTATCCATTTAAATTTATAGCCACCATTTAAAAGTCGGCTTCCAGTATCTAACCAGATGCAACATCTATCTTTAATTGGTAGCTCTGAATGAAACGTACCGGATAATCACTGGTTGCCTAAAGCCAACCCCGGTACAGATGCTGTATCCACTAGCAGACACTTACACACATCTTTGTGAAGCACTTTAAGAAGCTATTGCCAAAAACTTACCCCCTCCGACAACTACCCCCCCCCCCCCCCGACCCCCCTCCGACTTTCCGCTCACTACCGAACGCTAAAGAATGACTTACACGATTTGCCATGACTGACCTGGAAGTCTTTAAACAGACTTCGGAAACAGGTAGGCCGAAGCAAGGAAAATCTGTTCAGATAGAGATTCGTAAATGACCTTACCCTGGAGTGTAAATGTGGTCTTGCCCCACAAACTATGGGGCACTTGATATCGTGTCCTGTCAGTCCTGTTACTTTCACATCACAGAGGCCACTAAAAGTGCCAAACTCGTCACCAATTTTAAGCTAAGAAGTAGCTCTATTAGCTTCTCGCTATCCGCTGGCAGTGTGACAGATGCCTAAGAAGTTTGTAAGCGAGGTGCAACTAACAAGGCAGATTTTTCCGATACATTTTGTTTGATAGATATTGTTTTATAACTTCTATGAAATAAAATTCGTGAGCGACGTTAGTCCCAAAAAGTTTTAATTTGTTTTCAGTTGTTTTGCTTGCAGGCACCGATTCAATGACGAACAAGAATAAGTTGGATGAACTAACAACGATCATTTCTGAAGTTAAATAAGAGGAAATAACGACATAGTCGCATTAATGGCCAGAAGTGTATTAAGATATTAACTGGTCATGTACATGTATAACAGTTTTTCTTTATGCATTTATACGTCTACTATAGATTTAATAGGGTATTTCACCAAAAAAATCTAATTAGTCCGTCTGTTAGATTATCGAAAAATATTGGATACGTGTTTTTTGTTTTATCAATATAATAAAAATTGACGAAAATAAAATGTGTCAAAGATCAAGACTGGGGGTTTTTGGCGTCACTTAGTGGGTAAAAAAGTACTATCCTTATGACGTCACACGACTTGACACGACTTTTCGAAGCACTGTATCGTCTTCATATTTTGTTTACGTGAAAAAAGAAAAAATACGTGTCCATTATTTATTGAAAATCTATCTGAGGGACTAATTAGATTTTTTTGGTGAAATACCCTATTGTGACAAGAAGAAATAAAATAAATTACTAAGTACCTACTAATAACAATATTATCAGTGCAATGTTTAAAGGTAAAAAATTAACCCAACAATAAACATGTTTGAATTCATGCACTAAAACCATACTGAAACTTACATAATGTTAGTTAGGTACCTCTATTAAGGAGGCTCTCTATAATTGGGGACCCACTTCGAAACCCAATATTTCTGTTTAATTGGAGTTCAATGTGACTATTAATTTCATGAAGACGATTAAATCGTTGTTTATTTATTAGTGTTACCCGACCTAGAGGCTAGAAGTTCGAGTAATTTAGGCAAAGATACACAAATCCATTAATGATGATAATATTAATTAAACTGTGGCCTCTTAGCGGTACCACCCTGCTTCCTTGTATAAAGATATTAAAGTTTTAAACCGACAAGTCCACTAACACTATCTTTAACTCTAATTTAAACGGGATATTTACCATGTTTACTATTTCTTCTTAAATATTTTCAACAAAGAATTATTGTCGTGCATCAAATATTTTTAAATACTGCAACACCCTTCTTGAATGCGGATTTGAAAGAAGTTGTATATAAATAATAGGTCCTTATCATTTTCAATGTAAGCATGCAACACAAACTAATTTGCCACCTTTGCAAACTCTGTTGCAGTTTTACCGTGGATAAAAAACTTAAGTATCGTAAATACAAGGTGTAATGGACAGCCCGCCGCAAACTGACAAGGTAGGGTGCAATCAACTCCTTATTTTGAATCATATTAGACCGGAGTTTTGCTTCTGAAAAAACCTACATTAAAAGTTTTGTAAAGACAAAATGTTCTAAAGTGTCACGTTTCTGTAAGATTAGCTATCTAATCTCCCTACTTAAGTTAACACACGAAAACTAAGTCAAATGTCAAGTTAACATAAAGTAATTACATAGATAGCAAAGCTTCAAGATATCCAATAAAACAACAAAACCAATGAAGATTAGAGTTCTCGTTACCTCTTGAACTGAAGTTACAATTTCAAATGTTGCTACCCATTACGGAAGTTTTAACGACCCTTTGAATTTCAGTTGGAACTAACTACAACTTGTACAAGACGTCTCCTTCGATTGGACAAAGACAACAATCCTCAAACTCCCTTTCATCAAGAAAATGTAGGTACCTATTACATTTTCTTCAGTATCCTGTTTCTCGTTTCAAATCATATCCAGAGGCCATTTGAATGTTTATCACGGTACCTACTGCGGCTACTGCGTGCTAACGATTTGTTACAAACGCCTCATTTACCCGTAAACGATTGTTGTTCTTACATTTAATGGAATTTTCAAAGTTTCCTTCTCACGATATATCTCTTTGGCTTTACATAGATCGGGGTATTCTCGAGTTGTTTAAGTTTTGATTGTAGGTGTGTATCTTAGAAAGTTTCCCAGAAATTAGTTTGTAGTATGTATGAAGACAGTTCAAGGTGCCCAACAGTATAATATTATCGAAGCGGTTATTTGACTTTCACAAAAAGGCCGGAATCTACTGTTATTGTTAACCTACCTATTCAATTTACTGTTATTGTTCGCGTTATTAAACTGCCATTATCACGTTAGCATCGATGAATATTTTCGATCTAATTCTGAGAACCACACAATACAGCCTACGAAGTTAGAATCCAAACAGGCTTTAATAAACCGAACACGTTTCACCGCCAGTCGCCCCCGTTGCTCGAAAAAAGTGTAAGTGTATCCTAAATCAATAGTAATAAAAGTTTTATTACTTCAATCAGCAGGCTATCCGGTATAATTGTCCCCGCAGTAAAACCAAACAATAACTTAAAAAGCGTAATAAATGAAATTCGATCGTGTTGCGATCCACATCAAACGGATTAAAAGGATCCACACACGGACAGTTTTACGGTTATTTAAACAGGATTTATTTGAGTAGGAGCGGAATTTAAACAGATTAGCGTTGAACCCGCGACCCTCGCTGTTTTACTTATCTAACTATCCTTGCTGGTTTTCAGTGAGGATTAACTAGTGTTGAAAGCTCGTTAATTTTCCGGCAAAAATTAGGGCTGCGACAACATGCCAAGCGCTGCGCTGTGTGCATTTTGAAATAAAAAGAAAATTATCTCATTAACCTACATTCTGTAGCTTTAGTTCTAGGAATTAGCTTTGTCGCTTTATACATTGCTATTTAGAGTGCATATCACGCAAAAAGTGTTTAATAAAAATGTGGCTCTGGTCCGCTGGACAAAACTTCAAAACGGCTCGCATTTACAATGGGGCAATAGGGCACTTTATGTGACGGCTAAACACCCTTATTTCAGAATAGGTGACGCTACAGAATCATAGATAATCGATCGAAAGCGTGTCCAGCCAGCTTGAAAAACCACTTTTCACTGGTCTCTCAATCTCGGTAACGGAAGTGATTTTGACGACTTTTTGCATATCAACGGGCGTCACATAAATATGTGACAGGCATCAAGCTAAAAGTTTTGTGATACGTACAGTGGTTTAGTAGAAAAATGCAAATAACTGTGTCCAGCCATCTTGAATTTACGTAAAAAACTTTTGGCTGGCACTTCCGAATCCCACATAACGGGAGCGTTTTCGATTATGGTTCCTTTACTAATACTTGGTGACGCAATGTGTGACAGTAATAACGTTTGATTTATGGCGTCACATGTAAGGGTTTACGAGATATCAATGAAAACTTAATGTATACTTGTGTCCAGCCATCTTGAACTCAGGCTGGCTGGACACGTGTATCTCCGCTGCCTGATGATCTACGACCTTCAAAATGTTATCAAAATGTTGTGACGGGGACGATAATGATAACCTGAATTAGTGACGGAGAAACTTTGGGTAGTTTCAAAGATATTGATCATTTAAATTTTCCCATACAAACATCCATTAATATTGTGAGGTGACCATATTTTTTACATAATTATAGGATTTCTTTTGAATCGACTAATCGGCCGGTAGCAGCCAAGCCACGCCAGCTTTGTATTTGATTTCTCCGTGGGAATAAAAGGTTTTCCTGCAGAAAAAGGAGAAGTATGTGTTAATTCTAAATAATAATTAAAAACACTAACAAAAAAACAAAGTGCATTGCACTCAGTGATGCCAATTTAGCATAAACTTTATTATTGTAATTTGTGTTTATATTTGTTATTTTATGTGTGCAATAAAGAATAAGAATAATAAGAATAGCATTTTTTCATGTTGTTTAGCAAACTTATTAGTTGTTTAGCATATAGCATATAAAATTATTTTAAAAATACATTAATGCGTAAGCAATTATTTCCATTTAGAAAAAAAAAACCCTTTACTAAGTATAATATTGTTGGCGCTCCTGATGCTAATGCTGATGATAATGGAAAGAGTATTTGAGAACTTAGTCGATTAAAACAGTATGTATATTTTGTTAAATAATAAAAAAAGTTAAAACTATGTTACGTTTCATTTGACACTGAAAAATGTTAGCAGATTTTTTAGCATTTCTATAAAGCAATTGGCATAATTTTAGCAGATTCTATATCGGTCTTGTTGGCAACACTGATGCACTGATACTGAGTTTGTTTTGTACACAGAGGCTGTGAGTGCTGTGACAGCGTAAACCGTTTTCGTTTAATCGTTTAGAGTAAAGTATACGTCATAATGGTATTTAGAGCCTTCCGTCGATTTGTAAGGAATACGTGCAATATTTGCTAAGCGCGTTGTCATTTAACGAGGTCCTTGGTAAGTAACGTGAATTACATTATTTTTTCATTTAAATACCTTAGAGCATTAGTCTGTTATCCTGGCACAATATCTACATACGTACTTATCATAAAAAACACCAATAATTATCTACTAAAAAGAGTAGATAGGTATCTGCACGTAAATAATCAACAACATTAAAGCCCCCCCCCCCCTTCTACACTTTTGTCTTCTATTGATTTAAATATCTACAGTTGTTCGTATTAGTATCACCAATACGCGGATTTTCGTCCATTAAAGAAAACACCTTAAAATATACTTTGTCCTACATAAAACCTACAATATTGGTAACCCTACTACAGTGTTTGTATGGAAAATTTAAATGATCAATATCTTTGAAACTTCCCAAAGTTTCTCCGTCACAAATTCAGGTTATCATTATCGTCCCCGTCACAACATTTTGATAACATTTTGAAGGTCGTAGATCATCAGGCAGCGGAGATACATGTGTCCAGCCAGCCTGAGTTCAAGATGGCTGGACACAAGTATACATTAAGTTTTCATTGATATCTCGTAAACCCTTACATGTGACGCCATAAATCAAACGTTATTACTGTCACACATTGCGTCACCAAGTATTAGTAAAGGAACCATATTCGAAAACGCTCCCGTTATGTGGGATTCGGAAGTGCCAGCCAAAAGTTTTTTACGTAAATTCAAGATGGCTGGACACAGTTTTTTGCATTTTTCTACTAAACTACTGTACGTATCACAAAACTTTTAGCTTGATGCCTGTCACATATTTATGTGACGCCCGTTGATATGCAAAAAGTCGTCAAAATCACTTCCGTTACCGAGATTGAGAGACCAGCGAAAAGTGGTTTTTCAAGCTGGCTGGACACGCTTTCGATCGATTATCTAAGATTCTGTAGCGTCACCTATTCTGAAATAAGGGTGTTTAGCCGTCACATAAAGTGCCCTATTGCCCTATTGTAAATGCGACCAGTTTTGAAGTTTTGTCCAGCGGACCAGAGCCACATTAATAAAACTGTCAATATAACGAACTTTTTCTGTTTCCTTCGTGTCGTACTAGTTGCGCATCGTTTACCTCTTGTGGGTGCCAGAATGATCCAAAAGGTTAGCATAATGGGGTTAACAAAAAGCAACACACGATGTCGTGTTGGTTACGTCACGTGACGCGAGGCGCCGCACTGGGACCAGAGACATGCATTTTAAATGAATGTGTTTCAGACGCAGCCAAGCTTAGCTTTCGTATCTACTGTTATTTCGGGGTGCGTGCGTGCGTAAACATTATGCACATGGTTGACAGTTGTGTGAACAATTTCAGAATCAAATGTAATTGGATTGAATACGTACCAAATAAGAATTTGCTGCTGGCAGGATTAGCCCGAAATAAGTCATCTTTAACGGGATAAGCCCGCCACAGTCACACTACACCCAAACTAGTGCAACTCCTGAAAGCGGCAGAAGCGACCACCTGAAAAGCGCTCAGAAAGCGAGCACCGGGAAAGCGGTCAGAAAATTGATCTTTACGAATTCCCAGAGAAACAATTTTACTGTCTTGGATCACGCAACGAAATTAATCAGAAAATAATAGTAGAGTAGTAGGAAAAATACAAATTTCCAAAAACAACCCTGTAACATTACACTAATTTGCTTACGCAACATCCAAACTAGTAGTTTCAGACACACACATTACGTAGCAACGGTACGTTTGCTAGCCGCTACGACTATTTTATTGGACGAACAGGCCACCTAGGTCCATGAAAACGGTGACTACAGCGTTACAAGTACCCGGGCATGAAAACTATCCGAGCGTGTGAACGGACGCGGTTCATTGACGCTCGGATGATCGTCAGCAAACCGAACGCGGTTATCACTGGGGCGTCCATTGCGTCATCGACCCTTTGGCTGGCTTTGTGCTGGAAATAACTCTATTACAATTGGCAGATGTAACATGTCTTCGAATTTTTTGGTTCCAAGACATGCCGGTTTCCTCACGATGTTCTCCTTCACCGTTTGCAAGAGCAGCGGTGATGAAATAAATTACTTACACAAAGTAATGCGCCTGCCTGGGTTCAAACCCACGACCTACTGTTTGTAAGTCGGGGCCGACACCACTGGGCCACCGCTGCTCGCAACAATTATGCGATATTGCATAATTTTTCCTCGAAACTGCCTTCGCTAGTCGAAATGATTAAGTAATTCTCCTAATTCCACATAACCCTTAATGGTGGAGTTACACCTAGTTTTATTACGGCATAATAGCCGTGCGACCCAGCCTACAGGGATCCATATTAATGAATTAGTACGGTAAAAGCGATACATATCGTACAGTCACCTGCAAGTGTGTTTCCTGTGCACGTTTGTAGTCGATAACCAGCTTACGTCAGATGGCGTCATTTCTCGCTTCACACGATTTCAGTTCTGAATTGTCCATGCATTTTTGCAGCTAACTGTACATATCAACAAAATGAAAAGAAAGAAAGAAAAGAAAGAAAAAGTATTTATTGGTTTCACACCAGGACAAAACAAATTGACAAAAAAATTAAAAGCTAACAGGGTAAACATAATTAAGAAACACTTAAAATTAGGACATAATAATTTGAAAAAGTCCCGTGCGAAGCCAAAGGGCCACTATCTCAGCATGGTGCTGTAACATTTATGACAAATCACAAATGTCACAGCGCTGGTATTCTGATAGGGCCCAATGGTGACGCCACGTTTACAGAAAAAACAAAAATAACAAAAATTAAAATAAAGTAAAATAAAAAATAAAACTAATAAAAACAATAAGGGAGTCATTAAATATCTAACTTATATAATAGTGCCCGTCTATGCTAATAGAGAAAATGGCAACACTGACAAGCGAATGAAAGGACGCCGCCGCACGCCGCAGGCGCACGGTGTCTAAGGATCAAAAGCAAGAATAATGTCAGCCAGCGAAGAAAAATAAATGCATCTAATGGGATTAACCTGCTGGCCATTGAAGTACCCACGCGTGCCTAATGTCGCGTAATTGGAGAGGAAATGATATTGAATTGATATTAGGATTAGTATTGTGCTGCTATTGTAATTAACCTTTGTGCTATAAATAAAAAGGTATACTTGTACTGTCTCATTGGTCACACCTGTAATCACCGCAGGGTTAGGCAGAGCCGTACCTAATAGTACACCTACATTCCAAAAGTTACCTTAAGTCCCACGTAATACCGCGCCTATTGCCATCAACCAAGCAAAGCCAAACTTAGTGATTGCTACTGCGAAATTCCTGATTAAAAAACCCAATATTAACACTTGCCCGACCGGGTATTTGATACCAGGAATTATGCTCCAGCAGTTCCGCTTGCGACTACTAGACCGACGAGGCAGTCGTTGCTTCAAAAAATTATCCGATAAGTATAGCATAATTTTTTCCACGAAACTAGCTCGGCTCGGCGAAATGATTAAGTAATTCTCCTAAATTCACATTACCGCAGCTACCCCTAGTTTTATTATGGCAAAATATCCGTTGCGACCCAGCCAATGGGGTCTATTTTAATTAATCAGTGAGGTAAAACCGCTACACAACGCACATACAACAAAATACACCGAACGGGATTACCTGATGCTGATTGTGGTACCCACGAGAGCCTAATATCGTGTAATTCGAGGGGAAACGATATTGAATAGCTATTGTGTATGGATTAGTATTTCCTGCTGCTGTAATTTACATTTATTAGATATGCTTTCATTCAAAAGGCAGGGCTCGGAACCGGTTTAAAAAGAGCGGTTAATTTCGGTTAAATACCGGTAAATATATCGTTCCTCCATTTACCGGTTAAACAAGTGAACTGTTTTTTGTAACCCAAATGATAAAAGTTACCGGTTACATAACCATAAACGATTTTAAAACCGTAAATAACCGGTTAATTCAGTGATTCGTTATTTTTTTCGTCTACATTTTTAACACTTCTAATAAGTTACAGTGACATTATCGGTAAAATATAACTGGAGAACATTAATGATGTGGGTAGATTCGTGTTTCGACTTGGCGGGGCCCGGGGACCCTATCAAACTTGGTTTTAACAGGTTAAATTCCATAATCAAAACCTAAATTCGTGAAAAACCGGTTAGACGCATATACCGGTTAAAACCGGTAAAGTACATCCTTTAACCTAAATTGATTTCGGTTTGGGGTCAATGCCCGTAACCGGTTAAAGAAATTTAATCCGAATTTTTCCGAGCCTTGTCAAAAGGTACTTCGATTAGCTTAATTGTATGAACTTTGGACACAGTGTATCTACTGACTGCAGTAGACTTCTCTTCGGAACATATTTTAGTTTGGGGAATCTGAGTACCCGTCAGAGTCTGAAGACTCAGAATATCGAAAGCCTTTCATCCTTCTTCTTTATGAAATCTTGTCGAGATTTCCCAGAACTCGAGACAAAAATAAAACGCAAAATGGGAAACCATAGTCATAATTATTAAAACAATACCTATGTTCGTAAATTTTTAATGGCCAAATTAGTTTATGTCAATACTCAATCGTGATAATTATGTACGCTAGATAATACATATCTAAACAGTAATTAATTAAGCCTAATTGCATTAACAGAGGAAGCCTGTGTCCCGTCGCTAATAATAGTTCCATTATAAGCTGATTACACGAGACTTATGCAGTTCCATTGATTTATTCAAAATTAAAGCAAAATAAAAAAAAAATTATAACATCACGCCTGTAATCCCCGAAGGGTTAGAAGAGGTTTCAGATATAAGGCACCCATATTTCGCCAGTTATGGTTACACCAGCAATAAAATACAACATGGCGTTTTACAGTAATAATAAAACACAACCAGGCATAATTTAATCCGACAGTCCTTATCTTCGTTACAAAGCAAGATGAGTTAACAATAGCAAAATGAAAACTAAATGAGCGCCGCATAATCGTTAGAGGTTTCAAGTAAGTCTGTTACAATAATTGCGAAGCGCAGCGGAACAATAATGTTCCTAATCACACTAAGTTTGCTCATTACCCTGTCTCCGCCTCCGTGCTCCGCCGCTTGATGTATAGCCCCGACTATTGTTCCTTATTAAACCTTATTAGGGTAACGTCGGTTTCGCATAAGCCTATAATCATTTATCTTACATACTCGTAAAAGGTTCACCTTTAGATTTTCTTCTATAAGGCCTATTCATTTCCCCGTCGGGGCCGCGGATTTTTGTACTATAGATGACGTGGCCTCGGCGCAAGGGCAAAGAAGGAACATGGGTTCGGTTTTTAGTCAGTAGAAGTCTGACACTCCCCTTCGCACTGCCCAAGAGCGGGGGGGTCATTCGATGATTTTCCACCCACCAAAAAAAAAAAAAAAGGCCTATTCATTTCAAGAGAATGTGTCTGTCTGAAAACATTAAACAAAATCAAAATCAAAGCATTTATTTCAAGTAGGCCAGTTACAGGCACTTTTGAATAGTCGAATTAAACTAACTGCGGCACTCAGAGATATCCAACGATTACTCAAGCCGCCACCCAGCAAAGGCCTGACATACTTTTGTATGACAAAACTGCCAAAAACCCTTATCAAGCGACGGCCCAAGCAACCACTGAAGCTCTCCGAGTGCGGCAGTAAACTACTAAACTAATGAAGCTAAATAAACTAAGCTACAGTCCCAGTCACAAGGCATAATAACTCGTGAGTGTACTACTGTAGTTGCCCATTCCAAAGCGTTGGTCTCACGAGAAGAATGGCAAGTAACTTCATGGACACTCTTTTAAAATCGTTAGGGTTAACAAAATGTTCAAGGTACAGACATAATCTTGGTATAATACACACATGAAGACTATACAGAATAGTGTCTGAGGTGGTCTTTTGAAGAAAGCACCACACAGATTTGAGTGGACCCGTCCAGTCAGTGCAAGCATTTGTCAGTTATCGTGGAGCTGGACTTATAACTCAAGGAGCTCAACGTCACGACGAACAATACCAAAGAAAGGACACTTGGGTGGGTCGCTTATAGTACTGAAACTGCCAGACAATCGTTAAAATTAAATAAAAAACCCACACGGACCTCACATTCACAATATAAAAATAATAAAATACATGAAGACTATGCAGATTAGTGTCTGAGATGGTTTTTTGAAGAAAGCACCACACAGATTTGAGTGGACCCGTCCAGTCAGTGCAAGCATTTGTCAGTTATCGTGGAGCTCAACTTATAATACAAAGGAGCTCAACGTCACGACGAACAGTACCAAAGAAAGGAGATTTGGGTAGGTCGCTTATAGTACTCAAACTGCCCGACAATCGTTAAAATTAAAGAAAGACCCACATGATCCTCACATTCACAATATAAAATAATAAAATATTTAGCATATTAAATAATAATGTCAAACTATTAAAACATGTCAAAACAAAAATACGCAAAATTAATAAAAAATAAAAATATAACAAGGTAAATATTCATCAAAAAAAATATATCAAACTCAAATCGTTTATTTCAATTAAGCCATTACAGGCACTTTTGAATGTCAGAAGGACGGAAGAAGAACGAAACTACGAGTGCAATACGTCATTCCGAAAGCCACCACGCCGAACCACACGCCACCGAATGCCCGCAACAACGAACACTGCGCGCACGAAAGCACGCAGCGACGCACACCGCAACAACGAATGCACAAGACCCCGAATCACGGAACGAAGGACAGGAACACAGGACGAATGCACGCCACAACGCGCAACCGCCACCCCGCGACCCGGAGCCCCGCGCACCCGCTGCCACGGCACGCGCCGCCGCACGCCCCCGCACCCACAGCACTCGCCACCGGTAACATCCGGTGCCGCGCAGCCCGACGCAGTAACTCCCGAAACGACGCATTGCACTCCCAAGCTACAGTCACAATCACAAGGCATAATAACTTGTGAAAGTACTGTAGTTGCCAGTTCCCTAACGTAGATCTCATGAAGAAGAACGGGCAAGAAACTCCATGGACACTCTTTTAAATCAGAATTTTGTTACAAAATCTTGGTACATTATATCATTCATGTTGAGATGGTATATTATGTGAGAACTATGTAGCAAGACGTGCAAGTTAAGAGCGTCCAGAGTAAAAAGATATAAAAAACAAATCAAAGAAAAATATATAAACCATGGCAGCTAAGAGATGACCAGTCTCCACTGACAGCGCCCGTTCACGAACATGACGCATGGATCAGCACCACAGAATAGATTTTATCTCTTCTGTGATCAGCACCATCTAACTCAACCATTTTGAAGGGAACTAAATGATCCGACACACCCGCCACCATCAGCGAGACATTTGAGTGAGCATGACATTCGCTCAGCCACCAGGTCAACGTCACTAAAATATAACTAAATGTAAAAAGTGGCTATAGTACATAGTACTCACACATGTGCCATGCAATTATATAATATTAAGATATTGAATCTATACAATGCAAAGATATTTTTACAATCTTCTGCAGCCTCTACAATAACTTCACATGATAATGGATTTATTTCCCCCTATGGTTGTGGAGCAGGACCAGCATTGAACCAAGCATTTTTATCATCAATGTAATCCCCCAATTTGTAGTATGCTTGCCTACATAGTGTGCGTTTTACACAAGATCTCATTCAGTTGATGATATGAATATATGAATTGTAATTTGAATTGTAATATGAATCGTAATTTGAATCATATGAATCGTAATATGAATCGTTATTTGAATTATAATATGAATTGTTATATGAATCGTAATTTGAATCATAATATGAATCGTAATATGAATCTTAATATGAATTGTAATATGAATTGTGATATGAATTGTAATATGAATTGTAATATGAATTGTAATATGAATTGTAATAAGAATTGTAATATGAATTGTAATATGAATTGTAATATGAATCGTAATATGAATCGTAGTATGAATCATAATATGAATCGTAATATGAATCGTAACATGAATCGTAACATGAATTGTAATATGAATTGTAATAAGAATTGTAATATGAATCGTTACGTGAATCGTTATATGAATCGTAATATTAATCGTAATATGAATCGTTATATGAATCGTAATTGGAATCATAATATGAATCGTAATATGAATCGTGATATGAATCGTAATATGAATCGTAGTATGAATTGTAATGTGAATTGTGATATTAATTGTAATATGAATTGTAATATGAATTATAATATGAATCGTAGTATGAATCATAATATGAATCGTAATATGAATCGTAACATGAATCGTAACATGAATTGTAATATGAATTGTAATAAGAATTGTAATATTAATCGTAATATGAATCGTTACGTGAATCGTTATATGAATCGTAATATTAATCGTAATATGAATCGTTATATGAATCGTAATTGGAATCATAATTTGAATTATAATATGAATCGTAATTGTAATATGAATTGTAATATGAATTGTAATAAGAATTGTAATATGAATCGTAGTATGAATCATAATATGAATCGTAATATGAATCGTAACATGAATTGTAATATGAATTGTAATATTAATCGTAATATGAATCGTTATATGAATCATAATATGAATCGTAATATGAATCGGTAGTAGAAAAACGAATACATTGGCATTTACATTTAAATGCCAATGTATTCGTTCATTATCCACCTATTTTCTTGAGCCTTGTTGTGGGTACAATAAAATGCTTATTTCTAGTATTTAAATTGTGAGTATCACTATATTCCGGTGCGATCTCATGGCCGCCCGGCCGGTGCGATCTCATGGCGGCATGGAGACAGCGACTGTCGCAACCCAGCGCAGGGCACGCCACGATAGTGGCGGTAAGTCCCCTCTTTGAGGAGTGGCTGGAGAGGCGCCACGGCGCCCTCACCTACCGTCTGACGCAGGTCCTCACCGGACACGGGTGTTTCGGGAGGTACCTGTACCGAATCAGGCGGGAGGAAACGCCCGGATGCTTCCACTGCGAGGATCGACCGGAGGACACGGTGGAGCACACTGTGGAGGCGTGCCCTGCTTGGGCAGAGCCCCGCCGTGTTCTCATAGCGGCGGTAGGCGGCGGCGACCTCTCGCGTCCGGCCCTGGTGCAAGCCATGGTCCGGGGCGAAGAGGAATGGGACGCCGTCGCCTCCTTCTGCGAAGCAGTGATGCTAGCGAAGGAGGTGGCGGAACGAGAGAGGGAGAGAACCTCTCAACGTCCCAGCCGCTGCGGAAGGCGCTCCGGGCGTCGGGGGTCACGCGATGACCTCCGGCCACCGTAGACGCGGGCCTGTGGACGGTGAGTAACGGGCTAGCTCGCCGTTCGGCCGTCGTCATGACGGCAACAGACCGTGTCGGCGGCGCGTACGTGTTCCACGCGCGCCTCAAAGAGATGTCAGCAAGGAGGGGCCCGCAAGGGCCGACGCCCGTCGGGGCTGTGGTTTGTCGAAAAGTTAACGCGGCTCTGACACAAGGGCGAAGAAGGAACATGGGTTTGGTTTTTAGTCAGTAGAAGTCTGACACTCCCCTTCGCTCTGTCCAAGAGCGGGGGGGGGTTACTTAAGATTTTCATAAATATACTGAGAAGGAACCGTCATTACTTTAATTTCCTTAAACTTTTCTCAGAGTGAGTGTCTGGGGCTCAATTTACAAATTGATCTAACCGCCCGTTTCTGCAAAACAAAGATAGTCTGAATGTCCTCCACAACAAAATGCCGTACGACATTACACTATGAAAATAACTGAAGTACACTAATCGGGCTGTCTCTACATCGAATAAGTTACGAATCTTTCTATCTGCGTATGCTGCGGAACTCAGCTTTTTCGATAATTTATCTATATGAGGTCCCCACTGAAGCTTAGCGTCTAAAGTTAAGCCCAAGAACACCGTGCTATCATCAGGATACAACTCTTCGCCCTTTACCAACACACAAGTTTTCAGTGCCTAACGTGAGGTAGTGTTAACCTAATAGCATTTGGTTTTCTTTTCATTGAGAAGTAAATTATTAGCGTTAATTATTAGCGTTGTCTATAATTTGTGGGGTCTGATGTACTACCCGCTTTGAATAAAGGAATAACTTTACTACTTTTCAATAGGACAGGAAACTCCCCATAATCAAAACAATTATTAAAAATAGAAGCTAAGGTAGGTGCCACAATCTCAATAATAGACTTGGCAATATCTACAGAATTATTCCACAGATCTGTCGTCTTCAAACGAAATTGTTCTCATTGTTCTATCTTCTATACAAAGGAAGTTTTTTAACGTTAAAATAAAACCGTTTAACGTGAAACTATCGCTCAAAGTAATATTTTGTTTATCTTGCTTGTTTACTGTGTAAATTACTAAAGCGTACCTAGAGTTTTAAATTAAAATTTTCTTCCGTGAATGCTATAAAACTGGAGTGCTACAGTTTTCTGTAATCATTCCGTGAAGCCCAACAAGCCGCACACTATTAAAAAGGCCAGCGTTTTATTTGCAAACTCTGTATTTTTCTCACTGAATAATTTATGAAAAATTTCGTATACCAGAAAACAGCTTTTAGCAAGTAAAAAGCGCCAAAACAGAAATATGCAACCAAGACAATGTTAGGTAGGTACTCGTAATATAAATTCGTGAAACCTATTTACTCAGACAAAGGGTAGAATAGTACAGTCGAACAAGCTAATAAGTATACAGGGTAGAGATCTTTATAATTCTATAACTTACACTGAAAATATTGATTGTAATTTAGTTTTATCAAGTGTTTCGCATTAAGCGACTGATGTCAAACGCTGTATCCTAAACCGCTGTATGCTAAATGTATCTGTATAATCTTGAAATTAAATACAAGTTAGCTGGCTTACTTATTAGCTTGTTCGACTGTACATTTTAATTTTTTTTGAGCACTGGATGGATGAAATGGCGGCAGGTCACGGGAACAATATGCGACTTCCGCATTCCCCTTATACTCAAGATTTATAAGACCATGGTTAGACCTGCTGTCGTGTATGGATCAGAATGTTGGGCCACAAAAGGGATAAATGAAAGGCAATTGCATGTGGCTGCGATGAGAATGCTAAGAGGGATGTGTCGTGTGACGCGAATGGATAAAATAAGGAATGAGTACATAAGAGGAAGTCTGAAAGTGGCGCCGGTGAATGAAAAGTTGATTGGTAATCGATTGTCGTGGTATGGACATGTGATGCGAAGGAATGAAGGAAATGTTGTGAGGAAAATGTTGAGTATGAATGTAGATGGCTATAAAAGGAGAGGAAGGCCAAAGAAACGATGGATGGACTGTGTGAAGGATGATATGGCTAGAAAGGAGGTGACTGAGATGACGAGAAATAGGGAAGTATTGAAGAAGAAGACATGTTGCGCCGACCCCAAATAAATTGGGATAAGGGCGTCCTGTCCTGTCAGGGATTTCACGCTAGTGACGAGGTGTTATAAATGTCAGCAGTACGGCCATGCAGCAAAATCTTGCAGAGAGCTCAATTCTACGTGTGGTCATTGTGGTAAAGTAGGTCATGTAATGTCCGAATGCACGAAGAAAACAGAGGCTCCGAAATGTGCAAGTTGTTCACGTTTCAAAAAACCCGGTGCCCATAAAACCAGAGACGCCGAATGTCCTGCCAGGAAAATAGCCGAGCACCGACATATCAACTCCATAGATTATGAGGGCGCGTAGTGCGTCTTTCAAGACCAGAATCTATAATATCATATTTTTTGGTGACTCAACAATACCTGTGTGAGACCACTACACGGCCCTACTTATTATTTTATCAACTAACACAACTGCCATGAAAATGATGAATTAAGCAATTTTTATTTGACCAAGTAAATCATGTTTACAAGTATAAAAACCGCTGATACTAATGTTATTGCGTAATTGTGAATTGAAATAGCATTTGTTTACATGCTAAAAGACATTTTTTGTGTTTGTTTTAATTTAATAGAGTTTTAAGTAATTTAGCTACCTAAATTACTTAGATATTAGTATTGTTATAAAGTAACAAGTTATTTTAGTATGAAAATGTTAAATAATGATTAGAAATCTGTAGTCCAATTAGTTTTAAGTAGTATTAGAAGCCATATCGCCTGTGATACAGGTTTATCCTAGTACAGGCATCGAAATTTTTTTATACCTACTGTATCGTCACCGTAATTCGTAATTCAAATGGTACCTAATGTTTCTCGTATTTTCATTTCTAAGCGTTTGCAATTGTACATGTTCACTGATTAAGATATAAGCAAGCGCGATGATAAGCGCAAGCAGTCTTCCTGGGGTGGTAACAGGACCTCAAGAAACCTCAGACATCAAATCAATAGTTAGTCGATAATCAAAAATCGATTTCACGCCCAACACACGAGTGCTTGTGTTATCTATGGTGCAACGCAAGCGCATCTCTAGGAGTCGTTTTAAAAACTTTTGAAGATGGCTACGCCGCCGCTCTCGAACTAATTGAAAATAAATATTAATTCTGTGTTTTAAAGTGTTGTGTCCCCTTGAAGAAGGGCTGCAATAGTGCGTGGAAACTTGAACTGGTGGATCTAGCTGTGGGAATCAAGGTAAGGCTGCTTTGGATTGTTTTATCTTGTCGGTGTCTAGTGCTCCCGCAAACGCTTGGAGGTTCAATTAGAATTTCCATCCCTTATGTTATACGGGAACTAATCCGTCTCGTAACATTATTTTGGTGCCGAAACCAGGGACTGCTAATAATGCAGTAATCGTAACGTTTTAGCGAGAAAGATTTCATTAACTTTCGTAATTTGCACAAATGGTCGACCGCCATGTCACCATAATTTAATCGTAACAAATCTCGTTAGATATTGAATATTTCTCCAAAGTATATGAACAACACCTTAGAACAATTCCGTCAAGCATAATTCGCGTATTTATTTCAATCCAAAATCGTAATTTGATGAAGAAAGTAGCAAACATTCCAATCCGTCAGTCTAGGTAATTTACCTATCCGCCTTGTTGGCGCCGGTCATTTACTTAGGTATATTTTTCAATCCGTTGTTTGCGTATTGCTTCATCTTGGTAGCTCGTTTTCAAAAGTTCAACATATTTAGTGATTTGTGTGATTATTTCATTCAGAGTTTTATTGTTGTTCCGTACCTACTATGTTATTACATGTAAATTAATCGTTCTGTTCAGTACATGTAGTAGCAACCACGTACATGTTCTCGTCACGACAATAAAAAGTAAAGACAAGGTAAACAAACCATATTACCCGACTATTCGTAATCGTATTTATCACAACATACAAATCAATTCAATTCGTAAACGTAGGTAGGTACCTAGTCATTGCTGCGTACCTATACATTAATTCACGGTTATTTGTTAGTGAATAATCATTACAAAGTTCGTTATCGTTACAAATCTCATAGAAATTACGAATCGGAGTTTGGTTGGTAGAAAGGTATTCTGCAACAAATAGTAGGCAGGGTAGTCTGAGAAATAGAGTTGTACCAACGTTCTGTCGAAACTATCGATTGTTATTTTAGTATCGATTTTATTGAAAATAATTATTTCTGATAATCGATTATTTTTGTTTTGCTTATCGATTCAAGACTATGGCTTACGTACCGAGGCGTGGTGCAAAGAAAATGTCTAAATCTAAATCATTCGAAACAAGCGGCCTCACGTGCGCTGACTTGCCCGTATTACGACGTAAACGGACTTTAGCATTGAATCGATTACGGAAAACGTTGGAAGTTGCACGAATGGTAGAATCGGATTCTTCACGTTTGGATGAATTTATCGTACATTATTCGACAGTAACAAAACTGGTTAATAATTTCGAAGAAGCACATTTGGACATTATAAGTATTGTCGAAGATTCTGAAGTGGAGGAAGATGATGAAATCCGTACCGAATTCGATGATATTTATTTTCAGGTGCTTGCTATACATCGTACTCTTGTTCCTTCTGTCGTTGCAAAGGCTGCTACACAGATGTCGCCTGCTTCAGCAATTCGACTTCCAAAGATCGACTTGCCACGTTTTTCGGGATGCATAAAGAAGTTCAATATGTTTTTTGATGCGTTTGATGGCATAGCAATATGTATAAGAATATCTAGGTAACTATTTAGAAACTCTCATTATTGACCAAAATAACGTAGCAACGTCGGCTGTCAAATGTCAAGTGACAATGACGTAGGGCGACGTTGCGTCAAGTATATTGTTGATTTAATAATTATCGTAAATATATTAAAAACAAAGGTTCTAATTTAAAATAAACCTAATTTACATTATTCTAATGATATTCTATATCCCGACGTATTTTATAGAAGTAGCTTTTATTAAAAGACTTGGTTTCCGAACCACAATTACTATTGTGGTATTTGAATAGATAAGTCAAGTTAAATGTTTATTTATTATAAATTGCCAATAAATTATATAGTTATTATTAAACGATACTTTAAGCGTTTCCTAGATTTTATCTTGCAATTTTAATAAATTAAATAGTTACCTAGATATTCTTATACATATTGCTATGCCATCAGATATTAATACATATACTTATAGATTTACATCCACTTTCTAACATCAGAAGTGGGATAGTCTCTGGCTCTCTGATGTAATTTCTAATGGTCTTCCTGTTTTATTTTCATGATCAATGCTGGAGCTGCTGCTGGTGTGATGATGAAAGCTGTGACGCCGATAGCTCACCGCCTCGACTTGGCTATGATCAGAACGTCGACAGCACGTACTCCGACAGCGAGATTGAGAAGCGCTGCGCTGCGCTGGAACCACTTGGAAGCCAGGCCATGGATTAAATCAAGCAGCAGTACGAATTAGCTAATGTCGGTAAGGCCTTTAGAGGCTTTGTTTTATTTTTAATTCTCTAAAAACGTAGTAATAAAAGATCATAAGGGATATTAAGATCCTAGCAACTGTAAAAATAAAACTAGAATTATTCAGGAAATAGTTGATTCAAAGTTAAGCTTCTTTCTAAAAGTTTTTAATGTACCAGACATCAAAAACTTGTGATGAAAATATTTATAAATTTTTCGTAATGCAAAGCATTACCCTGGCTTGGTTAGTACCCCCAAATTCATGTAGTATGTTAGTTTTCATGAAATATCCAATAATACGATTAAAGAAAAATAAGTATCTCATCTTCAATTCAATTAATGAGATTATGGGATTGAAGATATTCAAATATCTAACGTTATTTTTTATTTCCTTGATAATTTTAGTTCTCGCAAAATAAATATTGTGAATTTAATGTATAAACGTTACGTAGTATGAAGTTTGAAACTACAATAAAATTCTAATACGATCTAAATAGATAAGATTGAATCATATAACGAGGGTAGAATTTTTTATTTCTCGAAACCCATGTATGGGTCGGTCGGTCTAACTGGGTTAATCAAACAAGATCTTAAATGTTAGAATGTACCTACATTATGTACAAAGCCTAATTATTGTCTAGTCTAATAGATAAGTTTAAAAATTTGTAGGTGAAATACAAGTTACTATTTAAAGATATGAGAGATGTATTAATAATTATTATCGGCCATGAGAACTTGTCACATTTATTAAAAAAAAAAAAGAGAAAAATTCCCACAAATTGAGTAAAAGTATTTGTTCGTGATTTTAAGCCCTATTTCCTGTGTACAAATAGTAATAGTTTTTCAATTATCGCAATATTCTATTCAATCTGGAATCAAAAAAAATATAATTAAATAATCTAGACATTAAATGTGAAAGATAGGTGATGTTACTTGTACTTGGTTGCTTGTAATATTAATTACAAGTATTATTCTCATACAAATATTTTTCGATTATTTAAGAAACAAGTGTGGCGATTTTATCACTTTGAAATACTAAAGTGTACTTCTGATCAAATAATTCAAATTGAGATTTTGTTTTGTGAACTTCTTAGCAGTTTTAATTTTTATTATATACACACAAACAGTGAAATGGACAAAAATATTACTTCGTTCTGTACAGAGATTAGTTTCCCAACATTCCTAAAGGACACAGATTATGGCCGAAGTTCCATACAAAAGGTTAAGTCTCCTTTCTAAACATTAAAAAAAGAAATTTAATATTTTACTACTTAAATGTATCAAGTGGATAACAAATAAATGTATGTGATGTAATAAATAAAAACATCATACTTAATGTTTATAATTTAGTGTGACAAGGTAGGGTTACTGATAGTTCCCTTTATTTGGTTGTGCATTGGGTTGATAAGAAGATAACTTTTATGTTTAATCAATTAGTACAAAAGACTTGTTGATTCATACGAAAACATGTTTATTCTTTAATGCTCAGGGGTTTCCTCATCAAGAATAAACAATAATCCACTTGCTGATAATAAATTTAATTTAAATAAAAAAGAACATGTTTATGAAAACGCAGAAATTTACGTTTATAGTAAAAAAAACATCACAACGAATTTGAGGATAAAAGATTACAATAACAACACAAATGTCTAGTAGCTAATCAGCAGCCAAGCAAATACTGAGACAAACCAAAAGTGGGTTTCGTTTTTTTTTACTAGATGTGGCAATACATGGCAAAATACTAATTAAGTTGTATTACTAATTGAGTATTTTTATTATGTAATATTACCAATGTGATAATTATTCATTTAAATGATTACCTATTTGTTTAAACTTGATTAGGTAGGTTCCCCCCCTTTGGGGATCACAAGACGTGATGTTAATCTATCTAAAAAATTAAGATTTTCTTTGTTAGATTCTAGATAATTTGTTAAAATAATAATATCACTGTATTTTTTACGGAATAGTACAAAATGGTAAACTAGATTCGCAATGATATTGTCAGATTGACCGAGCGGTGACTGTTTGGTGATGTAAATGAGATTGTATGATTCAATGGTTAGAGTATACTATTGATTACGATCTGGGTACATTTTATAAAATGATAGTCAAAGAAACAGTACACGATAAAGTCATAGATAAAAGGCAAAAAAAAATGCGATACTAGTGTGGTGAATAAATAGATACCTAGATGAAAACATTGCTGTTGAGAATTCAATCTAGACAGAAATTTTGATGTGTTATTCAAAATGAAACAATAATTATTATAATGTGGTTCATAATGTTAATTATTGATTGTGCTGATAATGTTACAATTATTTATTTAAAAGTAGTTTAAAAAAAATAATATATATATCATTCTCTTGTCCGTCTTCCTCTTCCACACCACTCTGTTTTTTCGTCATCTCATGAGACACATCCTTTCTTACCATAAATCATTCTTAACACAGTCCATCCATCGTTTTTTTGGTCTTCCTCTACTCGTATACCCTAAAAAAAATATATATCATATATTTTATTTATCCGCTGGGGCCTCTAGTTGATACCGAGTCATCTCACGGGCAGCGGGTGAATGTGAAAGGTATCTGGATAACTAGTTGGCTACATATTTATCTTTATAATATTTATCCGCTGGGGCCTCTAGTTGATACCGAGTCATTTCACGGGCAGCGGGTGAATGTGAAAGGTATCTGGATAACTAGTTGGCTATATATTTATTTTTATAATATTTATCCGCTGGGGCCTCTGGTTGATACCGAGTCATCTCACGGGCAGCGGGTGAATGTGAAAGGTATCTGGGGAATCAGTTGGCTACATAATTTATTTTTATAATTAGTTTGATGGTCTATGTGACAGTAAATTTAATTTGGACCTCCATGTCCATGTAAATATTCCAAACAAGAATATATTTTCTTTTTCTAATTGTAAAATTAACAGCACATTTTTTATTTTATTTTTATTTGTTGTGTGATACTTCGAGGACGAAGTATTGTCAGTATGGCCGTGATGGCATAGCAATATGTATAAGAATATCTAAGTAACTATTTAGAAACTCTCATTATTGACCAAAATAACGTAGCAACGTCGGCTGTCAAATGTCAAGTGACAATGACGTAGGGCGACGTTGCGTCAAGTATATTGTTGATTTATTAATTATCGTAAATATATTAAAAACAAAGGTTCTAATTTAAAATAAACCTAATTTACATTATTCTAATGATATTCTATATCCCGACGTATTTTATAGAAGTAGCTTTTATTAAAAGACTTGGTTTCCGAACCACAATTACTATTGTGGTATTTGAATAGATAAGTCAAGTTAAATGTTTATTTATTATAAATTGCCAATAAATTATAGTTATTATTAAACGATACTTTAAGCGTTTCCTAGATTTTATCTTGCAATTTTAATAAATTAAATAGTTTCAATCAATTCTCTGAACTATCGGTTGATATTCATATTTCATCCGATAGTCATAAAGATTACAAATAAAAACATACTACATTGGTAAATTACCTAATGACGTTTTAAAATAGTTTCACTACATAGGATTTGTTAATTATTATTTATGTTATTAGTTATTTAGCTATAATGAATAACCATTTGCCATTGGTTTATTATGGTGGTAGTCGTTGATGTACTTTTTAATATTCGACGGTTATAAAAGTAGAAGTACCGCCAATTCAGGGTCAGTTACGCTGCAACTGTTGAAGGGTAAAGACAGACCCAAAGTGTATTCCATTTGTGTATCATTGTGTAATTGTGAGAGAATTAAGTTTACATATTGTGGCCTAGTTATGAAGATACCAAATGTGTAAAAGCGGAAACCTATTTGTATTACTCTAAAGGATCCATAATGTTTATGTAAGTTATTTGATATTATTCTATGAATATTCCTGATTACTATGTCTTAGAAATATGTACCATAATATGGTTTATATTGCTTATTATTTATGTACACTGATAAATGGCTATAACTTGAGACAGTCAAGGACAACGTCAGGTTGTCCTTGTAAAATACTTTAAAAGATGTTCCCGTGGAGTTTCTTGTCCATTCTTCTCCACGAAGACCTAGGGACTTAGTGAATGGAATAGAGTTTTGAGTTTGAGTTTGACAAGACCTAAATAAATAAAATTAATGGTCTTGTCTATTGTGGTTTTATTTCATAACAACCCTGTTCCCTACACACTTATTTAGAGATACTTTCAAACACATTAAATAACGAGTAATCATCTTGACACTCAGTTTATTAATTGGTGGATATTAATACATATACTTATAGATTTACATACACTTTCTAACACGTTCAACTCGCTCATTCATCTGAATGAATCATTGTCGGACTCGGATCGCATGCAGTATCTCCGAGCGAGTCTAGTCGGGGACGCATTAGGACTAATTCGTACTTTTCCTATCCAGGGTGAATACTATCAAGAAGCATATAAGACATTGGTAGCTCGTTATCGTGACAAACGTGAACTCGCATTTACTTGTTGGCGAGAAATGCAAAACATTAATCTAAAAGTGAACTCACCTACGACGCGTATTGGACCTTTTCAACGAAAACCTCATTATTCTAACAGGTCTTAACTTACCTACGGCTCACTGGGACTTCGTATTGTGTTATCATTTACTATCAAAATTAGACTCAAAAACGCGGTGTGCTTTTGAACAAGCGCATCCTACCTCAGAAATACCCCGTTACAGTGCCCTTAAGGACTTTCTCGAAGCGCAGTGCGATGCACTCGTTCGTGATACTCACTTTTCAGGTAATCGTGATCCTCAACCGTCTACTAGCAAAAACTACAAAACTGATGTCAAGTCAAACAACAACAACAATAAGAAAGTTACGTCGTCGTTGTTATCCAATTCAGAGAAGAAAACAAACCAGGCAGAAGGTACCCAATCTTCTGCGCCTTCCACCAGTGCGGGACGAGTTGCTTCGAAGTGCCCGTCATGTTCGGAACTTCATTCCATTTCGCAGTGTAAATCATTCACTGATAAGTCGATTCAAGAGAGACGTGACATCGCGAATAGAAATCGCTGGTGTTTCAATTGTTTGAAGCCGTCCCACATTGTCCGCGATTGCAAATCGACATTCACATGCCAGAAATGCCATCTGAAGCATCATACGCTCCTGCATCAGGAAAATGATGCTAAAGTTCCTGACCCGGAGCCTCCATCAGTCAGTGAGCCCCTTCGTGTGTTGACGAACGTGGGTGATAATTCGGTTGTTCTTCTATCTACTGCTGTTATAAATATTCGTGATTCGTCGGGCGACTACCAGCCTTTACGCTGTATTATCGATACTGGTAGTCAGGCTCATTTCATTTCAGAAAACGCAGTAAGCCGTCTAGGACTTGACAAACACATGACTTCACGCCAGGTTCGTGGTGTAGGTCAATCGTCAGCCTCCATTTCAGGAGCTGTTCAACTTCAGGTAGGTATTAACGGTCAAGTGGCGTTCAATCTTGAAGCATTGACCATACCTAACATATGCGGGAACATGCCGAGCGTCAGGCTCGACAAATCGTCTTGGCTTCATATTCGCGGTCTCAATCTAGCGGATCCGGATTGTGATAAACCTGGGGGTCTAAAACGGCCACTTTAGCAGTTCATAATAGGAATTGCGTCAAAAAGCGTAAATGACCTTTCATAATAGTAACAGCGTCTGGGATCATTAAGGAAAATAGATCATAGGTAAGTAATAATAGGAAAACAATATGAATTGCGTTAAATTCGTAAAATGGTCACAGACGCAGTTACTATTTTGAAAGGTCAATTCATATTCTGATCTGCTAAAGTGGCCATTTTAGACCCCCTGGTCCAGTTGACATTCTTATTGGTGCTGAAATCTTCCCTTCTCTCATTCTGCCAGGATGCGTAAGCGGAGGACCGGAGCAGCCATCCGCGTTGAATTCTGTGTTCGGCTGGCTTCTTCTAGGAAGTGTTGGTGATCACCAGGCTGAACAAAGTGTCACCTCTTTCTTCGTTACAGACGACCAGCAGCTTTCTCAAGAAGTCAAGAAGTTCTGGGAATTAGACCAGCTTCCGTGCGTCACCAAGTTGAGTGAAGCAGATCAACGTTGCGAACAAATCTATTGCGATACGACTACTCGTGACCCAACTGGACGCTATAGTGTTGCTTTGCCTTTTGTAGAAGACAAGGAACCGTCATTCCCAGGATCGCGAGAGTCTGCTCTTCGACGTTTTCATTCGATGGAACGTAAACTTTCTGCTGATTCGGTTCTTCGAGAACAATACTCGTGTTTCATGACTGAGTATATTCAGTGTGGCCACATGACTCTTGTGCCCGCAAAGGATGTGCAGAAGGGAAAGTATTACATACCTCATTTCTGTGTCCTTCGTCCTGACAGCGTCAGTACGAAGCTTCGTGCCGTCTTTGACGCATCAAATCGTGACGCCATCACTGGCGTATCGTTGAACGAAACCTTACTTATCGGTCCAAAGTTACAGGCTAACATTTTGGAAATTCTTTTGCGGTTTCGTACCCATTCTGTTGTATTTTCAGCGGACGTGTGCAAAATGTACCGTCAAATTCTTGTTCATGAAGAACATCGTGATTTCCAAAGAATCTTCTGGAGAGACCATCCATCCCAACCGCTGTTGGAATATCGCTTGAATACTGTCACCCACGGTGTCTCCTCATCACCCTTTCTTGCTTGTCGTACCGTCAAACAACTCGCCGAGGATGAAGGTAGTGACTTACCTCTCGGAAAATCCGTTTTATCGACTGACGTGTACATCGATGATGTCGTCACTGGGTGTTCTAATCTTAATCAGGCCATGCAAGCTAAGTCGGAAGTGACAGAGCTTCTAAAGCGAGGTCACATGGAGCTGCGCAAGTGGGCTAGCAATGACCCTAGGTTGCTTTGTGATCTTCCTCCGGAGCATTGTCTCACAGATAACGTTTCGATGGACGTTGAGAAGTCCAACACTCTCAAAATATTAGGTTTGAAGTGGGAACCGAACTCTGATCATTTTGTTTTCGAAGTCAAACCTCAAGATCGTGTTTGCAGCAAACGTAGCATTCTAAGCGAGCTAGCAAAAATCTATGACCCTCTTGGTTTTCTGTCACCGTTGACCTTCTTCGCGAAGTATTTAGTGCAGAGATTGTGGGTTCTTGGAGTTTCCTGGGATGCAGATCCTCCTGAAGACATCAAACGACTGTGGAATCGCTACACCGAAGAACTTCCTTCCATTGAAAACCTTCGAATTCCGCGTCATCTATCCGTTTCTCATATCAAATCGTGCGAAATTCATGGGTTTGCAGACAGTTCTCAACGTGGATACGCTGGTGTGGTGTTTCTTCGAGTTATCGACAAGTGTGATAACATCAAGGTCTTTTTTGTGTTGTCAAAAGCAAGGGTAGCTCCTATCAAAGTTGTTTCCCTACCAAGACTTGAGCTGTGCGCTGCTGCTCTTCTAGCGGATCTACTGAAATTCGTCAGTGAGGTTTATCAACCTCTTCTTCCCGTTTCAGCCATGTTCGCGTGGTCAGATTCGACAGTCGCGCTCTCATGGATTCGATCGCCTTCCTCCCGCTGGAAGACCTTCGTAGCAAATCGTGTCAGCCATATTCAGGATGCGGTCCCTGGCGCACTATGGCGCCATGTGAGATCAGAGGACAATCCCGCGGACATCGCCTCTCGTGGTCAGACACCTGCGGAACTTGTCATCAATTCTTTATGGTGGGCGGGGCCTAGTTGGCTTTCTCAAGACGTTCAGTTTTGGCCTTGCTCAGTTTCAGATCCGTCTGAGGATGAACTTCGTGCAGAAGAGAAGGTACAGGTTCTTCTAACAAGTGATATCCCTGCGCATCCCATCGATTATTTGCTGTCCCGATATTCGTCAATTCGCAAAATCCAAAGAATCGTCGGTCTATGGCTTCGCTATATCAACAATCTCCGCAGTAAATTCAATCGCCGTTCTGATCTACCCTTAAATTGTGCAGAACTTTACAACGCGTTATTGATGATAGTGAAACGTACTCAGTTTCTTCATTTTCATGAAGATTTCAAACGGTTAAAAGAACATAAGCTTCTTTCAAAACAAATGCGTAAGCTGAACCCATTCATCGACCCCCTGGGTGTTCTCAGGGTGGGCGGTAGGTTATCCAGATCCGGACTAGAATACAGTCACAAACATCCCGCCTTGCTCCCGAGAGATTCTCCACTGACGAACATGGTCATAGACGCTCTCCATCGTGAAAATTGTCACCCAGGAATCAACACGTTACATTATTTGGTCACTCAGCAATTCTGGATTTTGTCAGCTAAACGTGCAATTCGACGCCGAGTTTCAAAATGCTTACATTGTTTCAAAACGAATCCTTCTCCTCTCGAACCGTTTATGAGTGATTTGCCTGCAGTTCGTGTGAATCAGGTAAAACCGTTCAGTATCGTGGGCGTGGACTACGGTGGTCCTTTCCGAGTCAAATCAGGCAAACATCGCGGTGCTAAGATAAGCAAAGCTTATCTCTGCCTCTTCGTCTGCTTAACTACTAAAGCGGTTCATCTAGAAGTAGCTACCGATTTGACTTCGGAATCATTTATCGCCGCGCTTCGTCGCTTCGTCGGTCGTCGTGGACGAGTCCAGACAATCTATTCAGACAGAGGAACCAACTTCGTTGGTGCTCATCGCGAGCTCTCGACGTTTATGCAAGATGCTGCTCATACCGAAACTATCGAATTCAAATTCAATCCCCCCTCCAGCCCACATTTCGGTGGCGTGTGGGAGATTCAGATTAAAGCTGCAAAATCAACGTTGTACCGCGTGGTCAACAATCAATCGCTGACTTTAGACGAACTTTTTACGTTATTTGTTCAAATCGAAGCAATGCTTAATTCCAGACCCCTTTATCCGATAAGTACCTGCGCCAATGACTTCTCGGTACTTTCGCCAGGTATGTTTCTTACGTTAGAGCCCCTGACAGCTGTCCCCGATAAGGATTTGACGTCTGTCAATATCACTCGTTTAGGCCGGTGGCAACTCATCCAGCGTTTTCAACAAGATTTCTGGAAGCGTTGGAAGAATGAGTACCTGCATTCGTTAACTCAACGGGCAAAATGGACTAAGCACTCGCAACCACTGGAAATCGGTTCCGTGGTTGTCATCAAATCGGAAACTCCTCCGCTTCATTGGCCTATAGCTCGTGTAGAACGGCTACACAGCGGACCAGATGGAGTAGTACGCATCGCGGACTTACGTCTACCTAACGGTTCTTTTCTTACTCGCCCATTAGCAAAGATCTGTCCTTTGCCAAACCAAACGGACTAGAATCGTAAACGTTGGTTTCTTCATTCGTTAATTATTCGTTATTCGTTAGTTAGTATTAGTTAAACGTAAGGTCTTCTTTATTAGCGTATCGTTGTTCATATACTAGGATAATATTTCATGCCCTAAACAGGCTTTAATTAAAAGTATCTCTCTTATAATCACTCAAGCATTGTAACATGTCTTTCAATGGTATTTCTGAAAATACAACTACCGTGTATTTTGGTGGGCGGTATGTATCGTCACCGTAATTCGTAATTCAAATGGTACCTAATGTTTCTCGTATTTTCATTTCTAAGCGTTTGCAATTGTACATGTTCACTGATTAAGATATAAGCAAGCGCGATGATAAGCGCAAGCAGTCTTCCTGGGGTGGTAACAGGACCTCAAGAAACCTCAGACATCAAATCAATAGTTAGTCGATAATCAAAAATCGATTTCACGCCCAACACACGAGTGCTTGTGTTATCTATGGTGCAACGCAAGCGCATCTCTAGGAGTCGTTTTAAAAACTTTTGAAGATGGCTACGCCGCCGCTCTCGAACTAATTGAAAATAAATATTAATTCTGTGTTTTAAAGTGTTGTGTCCCCTTGAAGAAGGGCTGCAATAGTGCGTGGAAACTTGAACTGGTGGATCTAGCTGTGGGAATCAAGGTAAGGCTGCTTTGGATTGTTTTATCTTGTCGGTGTCTAGTGCTCCCGCAAACGCTTGGAGGTTCAATTAGAATTTCCATCACTTATGTTATACGGGAACTAATCCGTCTCGTAACACCTACATTATTTCTAAGATTTATAATATTGTAATTTAGCAATTTTTACTTTTGAATAAAAAAAATATTATTAAATTATTATTTTTATTATACTATAATTCCACAAGAACTACTCAAGACTTCGCAGTTTTCATAGGTTTTCTCAATAATCTCATGTAGAGAGAATATTGCTCGAAGTAGTGGCACTCCCGGCAAAATTGCCGGCAATTTTGCCGGGAGTGGAAATATTGGGGAATTTTGCTTAATTATAAGTCAAATTAAGTACGGAAACTATGTACAAAACTTAAAATTAGCTTTTAAAGCACATGAGCTTTTTTGATTTTAAAAAAAATTGTTTTGGGGAAAATTGCCATTAATGCCAGCAATTTTGGCAATGTTGCCGGCAACATAACACCAATATATTTTATTGTTACTACAGGTGTAATCATCGTTTAGTTATACCGATTTTCAAAATTCTTTCTGTGTTTGAAAGGGTATACTCCCGAGGTGGTCTCATTGTCACCAAGTCAGGATCTGATGATGGGATCCCTGAGAATTCGAGGGCAACCCTCAAATTTGATAGGCACTAATTACGTTTTCCATAATTATATTCATATCATAATCTCATGACATAAAAATAACGCTCTTTAGTTACTTTTACCAGACATGTCACGAAGTCTAGTTCCGCCTTTGCAAACGACGCAGAAACATTCTTTACTAATCTGGAAATGAAAGGCAAACTTAAGTGGACGACTCTTTACTATCTCGGACAACTTTAAGTTTATGTCAACTTAGAGGAAACAAGTTAAGTATGCCGAGTTTTTCACGAGGGGTGGGCTAGAGCCCCGACGTTGTCCAAACACGACTCCGTAAAAATGTTGAAGTTTTATGTAAGCAGTTTTTTATGTGACTTATGATACGCTTGGTTAGTCAAACTGACGAAGCTTTGGATTTAATTCAGAAGTCTGCACTGGGGGTCTGCCTCCGAGCCATGGAGCTAAGTATCCTAGGAGTCAAAATTTCAGACCGTTTAAGGAATAGTTTACTTCGATCCAAGACCCAAAATTAAAATGAAACTGGCCAGGCCACACCTGTCGCATAGCCCGCATATTGCACCAAAATTGGATTGGACTCTCATCAAAAGGATTGGATAAATGGAAAGAGATAAAGGAGGCTTTTGCCCTGCAGTGGGACAAATCATCATCTGCCTAGCCTTTTCCCAACTATGTTGGGGTCGACTTCCAGTCTAATCGGATGCAGCTGAATACTAGTATTTTACATGGAGCGACAGTGGGACACATCAGGCTCATAATAATAAATCCTTAATAATAAGTTGTGATAGTATATTTTTTTTTTGTTGGGCGTTGGAAAATATCTAACGCATACCGCACCATCCGAGGAGACAGCGTGTGGTTATGTGGGGCTTGCAACCACTAAAAACACCGCCGTGCACCTACTGTCGCCTTGTTGGATGGGTCGCGAGAACTGCTACGCATAACTATCGCGACCCATCCAGAAATAGTTTTATATCTGTCTGAACCCTCGCTAACCATACCGTCTGCTTTTCAACTTTATTGATCCAACATCCATCAAAATTTTCCCGATTAACATTTTGCCTTTTTGCAGTCTTTATTGTATAAAATAGACTTCATTAACACGCTGAAACGATGGCTCAAGCCTGAAATAATTCGACCAGGGAATAAGTTTGAGCTAATAAAACTTGTGATCGGTCCGACGGACAGAGCCATTTCCATATTAATTGCCCCATAATATGCAAACTTTCTACCTAAAGACGTTATCGGGAACTGCGCAATAAATGGCGGATGGGGAACGAGGATAGTTAAGTGCTTTTAAAATTACGTCACAAGGCTTGAGTGTTTCGCCATTAGATACTAAATCATAATCCACTGAAAAAGCTGACTTTTAGTTCAACCGAATGTGTCGAAAATCTGCCATTTCGATGCGAGATGTCAACAGCCTCGCTGCTCCTCATCATAATCTCTGCAATCAATTATGGAAACGACCAATTGGATGACTAGTCAATTTGGTGGATGCAAGTAAGCCTACCTTTCTTTTACCGACCCGCCTCGGGGCCACAAAAGAACCTGCGTCCCAACAGTGGGAACATTACAGACTGATTATGCTATTTTAACGATGCTAGATATGGCTACATAATTAATTGCTCTCCGAGGCACGCGGGAGGAGAGATTGTGTAGAATGTTCACCGATTCACACGTTGGCCACTACAAGTGGACATTAATCACGCAGTCTTATCTATCTTTATAGTTGAAAACAAGCTTGAAGCCTTGGTTATCTAAATCTACACTAATATTATAAAGAGGAAAGATTTGTATTTTTGTGTGTATGTTTGTAGGTAATGAATAAACTAAAAAACTACTGCGCCGATTTCATCAAAATTCTTTCACCATTAGAAAGCTACATCCACCCTGAGTAACATAGGCTACTTTTTATCCCTGTATTCCCACGGGAACGGGATCTAGGCGGGTGAAACTTCGGGACGTCCGCTAGTTTTTGTGTTTGTTTAATCATTGAACAGATAACTCTGTTCGATGATTACTTTATAAAAAAAAAAAAAACCAAAAGCCCTTCAGTTTTCATATTCCCGTCCAATTTTTTAAATGGAATTCTTCGATTGCAGACCACTTCCTCTTATTTTTGCAGTTTTCTATAAAAAAAAATGTACACGCAGAGGTTTAAAAATTGAACCAATCCATTTCGGTGTTGGCTTGTCAAATATTAAAACGAGTTTTAATACCAAAACGTGGCTACTACAATATTTAACATTCAATTTATGGAAATGCGAATTCTGTTGATACTTACAAAACAATTGATTGGTGGGCAATTATTTTAATATGATTGCTTATGAAGTTGGAGGCATATTTAAATTAAAAGTAAATATGAAACTGTGTTTAACTTGTATGATTAAAATAGTTGCGAAACCATAAAATAGGAATTAATGTTTGCGTGTATCATTGCAACATCAAATCGAAAGGCGCATTCCACTCATACAAGTACATAGTAAAGGGTGTTTGTTGTTGTTTTTAGAGACGATGAACTTTAAATCAAAAAACTTAAAAGTATTCCTAAATTCCCTTTTTTGTTGGCTTTATTAAAATTTGCGTGATAATTTTATGACTGACATGTGGCCACCGCGATTGCTTTATTTGAGGAAAATCGTATCGCGTTCTGTTTGACTTGAAGCGCCGAGTTAGTAGAATTAGCCGTATTAATTGAATATACATAAAAAAGAAACTGAAAACCCAGTTACGTGAATAAAATGTGAATATTTTTAAGGTTCGATATCTTTTTTTTCGTGTAAACCTAACCTGGTGTCAGTTTTTGTGCCGCCCATGGGCTTCTCACTAGGCTTTACAAGCCGTCGAGAAATATCTCCAAGCAACGTTTCCTCACAATGTTTTCTTTCACCGGAGGACCGGAGCAAGTGATATTATACAATACTAGCGACCCGCCCCCGCTTCGCACGGGTGTAAATGGTGGAATGCGCTACACAAAAACCTTCGTCTTGAATCACTCTATCTATTAAAAAAAGGCTACAATTTAAATGCTCACCAAAAAAGATTTTTAGACCCTAGATTAAAGTACAGTAAAGTACTAAAATATTTTAACTTCAAATAAAATAAACCCACCCTGTAACGAGGTGCCTAAAGAATAACGTTTTAAGTTCCAAAATAATTAGACACTCGTCAGAATAATTGTACGTGTTGTATTTATATTCTTTTTGCCTACCAAAATGGATTAATGCTCACCAAATCAATTAACCAAAATTATAATACGATCGTCTCGCGACAGTATCCTTTATGGGCGGCATGGGCACCGGGCCGTAGGCCGACGAAGGAGGCTGGCGGAGGCCCGGTACTTCGGGGACAGAAGATATTAGTGTTATTTACCATCGGTGGCCAAATTAATAGGGACAGTAATAAGATTTTTGAATTTTCGAGTTTAAGTTGATTTGTGTAATAAATAATTGGTTGTAGGTCTCTTATATATTTTTTATTAGTATCTATGTTCTATTGGGATCACAAAAAAATCCAAAATGTATACAAAACTGTTTATTATTAATCAGATAAAAAAAAATATATTTGGTAACTTTGGGAACTTCTATGTGTCGGGGCATGCTCTAAATATAATGTTTTGCATTTTCCTTTAGTTGGGCATTATGATGCCATTCTCTGGTGAGGGTTTCTGTAAGTTGCCTTTCGGTGGTAGACACTTCTTTGGAAATGGCCCCTTTTGGTGAGTTTTCATTTTTTCAATGGGATTCATGTCAGTTGAATTCTCTGGCCAAGGCAAAACAGTGTCATTCTTCCAGCCAAAAATGCAGTAACGTTTCTGGCTTTGTTGCTGCGTACTGAGTCATGCATAAAAATGTATTCGACATCCTCGGGGAACCATTCATTGACCTGCGGCAATACCTGGGTTTCTAATACTCTCTTGTATTGGTCTTGTTTCATCGTTCCTCTTACGCTGTATAGGCGCCCCATGCCTTTGGCTGAGATGACAGACCAAACCGTATCACTAACCGGATGTTTAACCCTCTCTACGATGCAATCGGTGTGGAATCGTTGACCAGGGCGTCGTCATACAAAAGAACTTTTGTCGACCAAAATTTGAAAAGTTGATTCGTCAGAAAGACACACCTGTAAATTAACAGAATGAAGAGTAGAAAATAGTAGAAAAGTTATTGACTAATAGCATTATTAAAACAAGTTATTTTTCCTCGACTCCAACCTGCGACAGTCATATTTCGATGTTGTCTGGCCCATTGGAGTCATTTCTTTTTCATACTGTCGGTTAGGCGTGGTTTTTTTGAAGGCCGCCGTCCCATCAAGTTCTATTCGACCAACCGCCTACGCATTGTTCTTTCCGAAATCCTTACACCCTCGTCGTTCATCATCGTGGTCAAATGAGCAACAACTCTTTTTATGAGTTTCAAGGCAGATGCTCCTAACTCTTCGATCGGTACGAAGTGTGTTGATCCTTTTTCTGCCACATTTGCCAACCCGAATTGCCTCAAGAGGCTTTTTATTGTCAATTTTAATTTTTATTCGATTTACGACAGATTTCGAAACCTCAGCCATAGCAGCTATGGCTCTCTGGGAATGAGTGGAGTGCAGTAACAATGTTAGTATCTCTCTACATTTTCTTGGAGAGGTGTCCAAAGCCTTGTATATCCTAAAAAAAGGAAATTTGAGGATATTGCGTTTAACTATTAATAAAATGTAAATTCATAGACAAAACATAGCAAAACTATTTTACTACTGGGCATTACTTACCTTTTGATTATTTTAGCCAAAAATGTCGGTTAAATCAAATGAAAAACAGTTTCTTGAAAATTCAAAAATATATACTGCGAACCGCGCTTTTTAACAGACAATGACCAAATTAGAAGAAACGTCCCAAAATTGACAAATGATGCACGGATTCACTGTGTTGCCACTTGGCAAAAACAATAATAGTAGCAGTAGCTATATCAGGTAAAATAACCCTTTAAATTCAACATAGTTTTTCAAATATACTTAATAAACTATAAACTCCATAAAATCAAGCACTGTCCCTAATAATTTGGCCACCTACTGTAATATGCGAGCGAAGCGAGCGCGCGTCATGGAGATAAATTGAAAGTCGTGAAAATACAATATTGGTGACATCTATTTAGTGATAATATAAAATATTTGGTCTGCAGTTAACTTTAAAGGCGTTTATAAATCTTTATGGTATAGAATAAAAAGGAAAATAGGTTCATTCCTACAATACTTTAGGAAACACAATTTGGTGAGCATTAATCCATTTTGGCCGGTATTTCGAATTTTTTTGGTAGTAAAATAGGTTCTTTTTTGGTAGGCGTTTAAACACAAGCCTTAAAAAAAACCCGTATCAAAATCTGTTGCGTAGTTTTAAAGATCTAAGCATACATAGGGACAGACAGCGGGAGGCGACTTTGTTTTATACTATGTAGTGATAGTGATAGTGAAGTACATGAATACGAAAAAGCAGAGGCGTGTCTTGGGTTCAAACTCGAGGAGACCTATGACTTGGTAATACAGATCGGATACATAATAATCCTATCTGTTAAAAACAAAAACCTGGTAAAAAATTAAAAGTCATCTATCATTTTGAAAAATGATGGTCTTGCAGACTTTAACCCTCTAATCAGCGCAGTGTAGCTAAGTACACTAACGGGCGGTAGGTGATAACTTCGTAACAATGACAAATGGCGGATACTCCTTGTTTTTCTTCCATTACTATATCAGCGAGGAAACGACCATGATATACGGACTACATGTACGAAACTATGGCGCGTAAAAATACTGTGCAAAGTTTATTTTGTTCCCAATATCCGGGCTCCATCAATGTTGGACGATTCGATGAAAGTTTATGGTCAAATATGTTTGTACGAGTATACCGGAATTTTCCCTTATTATTTTTTTACGAAATGCAGAGGCATGTTTTTCAGAAACCCTTTTGGGTAAGGAAACGTTTTGTAAGACATTTGCTCTTTTATTTATGGTAATCTTTGGCAAAACACTGGGAAAACCTTGTACTGTCGATGGATATTGAAGATTGTTTCTGATTATGTCACAAATGAATGAATGAATGAATGATTTATTTCACTTCAAAAATCTTAAAACTAAATACATTGCCCCACAAAACTGCTTACGCAGTTTAACTGTGAGATCGATGAGTCTCTTAACAATAAACTTAAATAATAATAAGGTACATCTATATCTTATACAAAATAAATATTCTTAATACCTACAAAGTTACATATTATCTAATAAATATGTTTTAAGTTTGCGTGCGAATTTAACTTTATTATCTTCTTGTCTGATGTCAGCAGGCAGAGTGTTCAGTAAATAGGGTACGCGTTTTTTTAAAGTTCTGTCGCCATAGTAATTACTAACTCTGGGTACATCGTATTTACCTGCTGTCATCGACCTGGTAGTATACTTATTAGAAACTAGTGAGTTACTATCCCGACTGCCATGGTTGTTAACTAATAATAAGTATCTGGTAAATGATTCATTCATATTCAAACACAATGTGCTGCATGCAGATTTGATGTGATGACTTCTATATCGTATCTATTTATTTTTCAGTGAGTCGTTTTTCATTCAGTTTCAGTTGGGCATTCTCTATTTCTCACAAAATTCTAAAAGCGAATTTTAAAATACACCGTTCTAACAAAAAGGGGTAGGTACCGTAAAAGAAAAAGGCTATTCATTAGTGTACCAGTGAAAACATTGGTAGCCTGTTTTAACTAGAAAAAGTTGGTTGAATTTTTCATGTAAGCCTAATGAAATTACTGCCTAAAAGACCTGTATCCCGTCCAGGGGCAGCGTGAAAAGGGAAAAAAAGCCTTTGCTTTGCTGTAAATTAATAAAATATAAGTCTTCTATAGCCCGCTAAATTAATTTTTAGAATTGTATCTTTGAAAAGAAACTAATTATGATCAAGCTTACCTAATCATGTTCATTGGAACAGTGCATGAAATATTTTATTTTGATCATTTTAAGAACACAAAAAAATGAGAATTAAACGGACTAGGGAACCTCTATTTTCTCTCGTGATAGTATTTTTCTGGCAGTAATCTACTTACATTACAGATAAAGCTTCATTCCCTTATTTCAACTTAGTAGCTGAAATAATATCACGCACCAATTGTATTATTGGTCAGGACTAGTTCTTATAAAAAATACCAGAAACTTACACTATTTGACACATTTTACGTTCTCAGTTTCTGCAGTAATTAATCAAAGAGTTATAAAGGTTCAGTTTTGTGTATTTAGTTATTTACGGCAGGCACAGCGCAAACGGATGGAGCCTCCCATTGTTAGAGACATGCGAGTTATAAGCCGGAATTATTTACAGCTCGCCGCGAGTCGAGATTGACGGTGTTTTATTCAGGATCTGGTTTTCTATGGACTTATTTATCTTTCGGCTTATTTGTACAATACATCCATGTGAGTAGGCAGAAACCACAGAACGCCACCTGCTGTACGATCTTTACATACTCCTTTTGCCGCGTCCACGTTCAATCATCTGGTCATACACGCACACCGGATACGAGTTCTACACACAATCATGTCCATTCTGAAGAATACGAGTATACCTCTTTTTAGGGTGTCCCTTCCCGGCATTGCCACTCACATCTGCCTTGTAAATACCTTTTGTTAAGCGCCTTACACTCAACCTCTCCACATTACAACTATCTAAGCACACTCTTTGCACAATACTTAATTATATATTTGGATATGCACAGAAAATACGGATGTCGTCACCAATAAAATGATCAGTACTTCTAAACTACGGTAAAGAGCTGTAAGGCTGAGTTGTACCAAAGAAGTAGTTAAAGTTAAAGTTTGTGTCAAATGACACATCAAACAAACATCGCAACTTCAGATATAGTATCGGTTAGGCCAACAATGAGTTGCGCCATTTGACAAATAGTTAAATGACGTATTATATTTAACCGTAACTGCAACCGCTCACTTTCCGCTGGTTAGTGTTATAGTTTGTGTTAAATTGTCTGTCAATTTATTGTCAAACGCGTTGAATATAACCTTTAGACATCATGTCCCTGCACCAAGAAATACTCGCAGAAACCAGTTCTGATGACGAAAGCGATGAAAAGAAAAGTGTGATTACCTAGAGCCGATCGTTTTTCCACATGGAACGACGAATGTTTCTTGCCAAGATTTCGAGTCTCTAAAAACGTAGCTTGGTGGCTGACTTTACGATTGCATTGCTTAAGGCGTAACAAGGATATTTATCGTAGGTAATTGTTCAACCAAAAAATAATACGTGCTATAGACAAAGCAATAAATATAATAGGTACTTACTTTGTTTGAATGTTTGCAAAAAAATTATTGTCCATTTTTTTATTTTCTCTTATAAATATAGCTCACCGGAATCCGAAAAATTTCGTTTTATATAACAGACGCCGAACTGACATAAATTAAATGAAGTGTCACTATTGACACCACTAGAAACGAGTTTTTACGGTTTTGTTTATTATTGCCATATTTGAACATGTTACCCGCATCGAATTGGGGTAAATCACGCCTCATTTGACTTACAACCCCTTTAACTTTAACAAAGCTAATGAATTCGCTGGTGCAACACATTTTGCTATACCCCTTAAAGTACTGTTAAATTTGACACAAACCTTAACTTTAACTACTTATTTGGTACAACTCAGCTTAAGTGTCAATAATTTATAGCAATTATGACGTTGACAGCACTTGAACGCGGTTTTGGTATACTGATCGCGTAAGTTTAATTGGTAACTTACGCACTTATTTTAGTTTATACTGTCTGTTAGAAGAGCTATTAACTCCCTTAACTCATCGTAGATATAGTCAATCATTTTTCAATTTACAAAGATAAATTATGCATATTATACTTACTTACTGTCAGTAATCGAAAAAGCCTATATATACTGAATTCCACTCTTTTGAAAAACTAAACCCAACGTTGTCCCCAGCTTTTGCTTTACCCATAATTTGTAAGACAGGTATAATAGGCATTAATTAAAGTTCATTTAACTCCTGTAGTTTCTACATTCTATTTTAGTTGGAGAGCCGTCAGTAAACAAGAGAGACGCGATTTCTTTACGTAGCACTACTGTTTTTGCAACCATTTGCAAGTCATTGTTATTCCTTGCACTTCCACGGAACACTCCAGACTTTTCTTCTTACAACATAACAATTTGCTTGTAAACTTTATTACTTAGAAAAATAAAAGTTGCTGAAAAGAGTTTGTTCAACAATTAAACACTACGACGTGAACTACAAAAATGTCTGTTTAAGTCGCGAGTAAACAGGCTTCTACTGGGTAAGCTCGTTCCATCGTCGACATCATCTCTGCCCTTAGGGCAAGATTGAAGTCAAGAGCAAGCCCATTAATAATAAAAAAAAAAATGTTTCACGTTAAATGTTCAAGGAAGATAATCAGACATACATACATATAACAACACGCCATTAATCCCCGAAGGGTTAGGTAAAGGTGCCCATTAGTACACCTACATTTTGACGGTTATGTTTAAGTCCTTTGTAATAGGGGGTGATCCTATTGCCATTAACCGGGCACAATTTCATACTCCGCGACTGCCACTGAGAAATTTCTGATGGAAAACCAGAGATTTCTAATTCTAAATATTTCAAAGTGTGGAAACTTTCCCTGTTATCCCACATTGAGCTCATGAATATTCGCAAGCTATAAGTATACACGCCCCGTGCTCGTCTTGTTTGCTCATTTTAATATTCTTAATATGGAGAAAGGAAGAAAAGTATATATTCTCGTAACGAGGGTCGTGTGGGATGATGTAGACTATAATATTTCTCGTGGAACCCGTTCCGTGCATTCGTGCTGGTACAATTTTTTGTTCCGCTTGTGTGGCCAATTACAAAATTCCGGATGAAGCCGACTCGGCCGGGCTTGTTCAAACTCGCGTTGTTCGAATACATACCTTTATAGCTTTTTAGATGTGACATGTAAGCCGGTCACTGCTAAAAAAGGAAGTTGGTTAGATTTGAGCACGAAATTTTATAACGTTTTTTTACAAAGCGAAATGTTTCATTCATGGTAGGAGTACCATGAATGAAACATTTCGCTTTGTGTTTTTATTAAACTTCACGTGTGACAAACATTCATAATCTTTTCAAAATATAAATGATTTACATCTAACTTCCACTAATTCCTGGCTCAAAGAACTACGTTCCGTGTTGTGTTGCCTGCACTGAATAGTGCATTGTTACCTTAGGGGTGAAAGGAACTTATTTAGTCCCGAGACGGGGTTTGGCGCCTGAGCGCAGCGAGGGCGCTAATAGTTCGAGGGACTAAATAAGTCTTTAACCCGAAGTAAACACTGTGCTTTTCATTACGAATACAAGGAAAGTTGATGGGAATAGGCTTGCCCCCAATTACCTAAATCGGTGGATGGCAATAGGCTTTGCTCCTAATTACATCGGTTGATGGCAATATTGGCAATAGGCTTGCTCCTAATTAGATTAGTTAATGATAATAGACTTGCTCCTAATTACATCGGTTGGGGGCAATAGGCTTGCCCCCAATTACATCAGTTGGTGGCAATAGGCTTGCTCCTAATTATATCGGTTGATGGCTATAGGCTTGCTCCTGATTACATCGGTTGATGGCAATAGGCTTACTCCTAATTAGATTGGTTTATGGCAATAGGCTTGCCCCCAATTACATCGGTTCATGGCAATAGGCTTGCCCCCAATTACATCAGTTGATGGCAATAGGCTTGGTCCCAATTACATCAGTTGATGGCAATAGGCTTGCTCCTAATTACATTTGTTGATGGTAATAGGATCGCACCTAATCACATCGGTTGGTGGCAATAGGCTTGCTCCTAATTACATTGGTTGATGGCAATAGGCTTGCTCCCAATTACATCAAATAATTTGACAGCTGTCAGTAGAAAGCGATTCTCCCTAGGGCTGAAAAGTAGTACTTTCAACCCGCTCCGCAGGCACGTTATGACCTACTTTCAGAGTATGAGTAATGAAAAATAAATTACAGCATACACGAATTCAATTCTATTTTCAAACTTGTACAGAGAACTTAGCGTTTCCACATTTATTATGCATTGTCAACACACATATACGTACCGTTAGCACAAAAACCAGAACAACGCGGTACCAACACAAAGTTTCCATATAAAGTTACCTGTTACTTGTGTAGATGCTAGCCGAGTTTGGCTTGCTGACTCTACCCCCTCGCGTGTTTACCCCTGTGGTGCTTGATGAGTTTAATTTTGCCTGCAATTTGATAACATGCTTACTGCTAAAGTGAACTACTTTTTAAATGAATTTAGTTAAGTGCGTTTTATTTTTGTTTTAAAAATGTGGTGGAAATTTATTTTTGCGTTTATTTGTAAGACTAGTTACAAATAAATACAAAAATAAATCTCGCGTACGTCAACCCATTTCCATCATAAGTAGGTACGCAGGTGTCACCCTGTATGTTTATCTTCCACTTCCACACTGATCTGCGACCACAGAAGGGTCTGAGGCATAAATTATTACCTAACCAACCCATAAAATCGTAGCAAAAGAATTATTACGGACACCAAGTATCTTCGATTTTATATCAAAGGGCGGCAATATATCCGCACATAAATGATCTCAAGTACCAACTTACGCGGAATATTTCGTCTGCGGTAAGTAAATAGCGCAATAAAATTAAAACATTCGTAATAAATAAGTTGTTCACTGCCCACTCTACTCATTGTTCTATTTAACAGTAGCTCTGAGCGGAAACAAATCTATTGTAAAACGGATATTTCTTCGTTGAAACAAGCGCGTTTTTTGTTCCCGTATTTCCTCTTCAAACCCAGTACAATACACACAATAGAGAAAACTCAGTAACGAGAGTGCGCTAATTACAATTTCAAAAGTTTCTAGCCACAAACGTAGGTATTGTAGTTGCCTCGGAATTATGGAAAAAAATAAAAAATATAGCGGACGGAATGCGAGAAATTTGTTCAGAGTGGCCCGCTCTCCCCTTTATTCATCGTCAAACTTTTTGATAGGTTTATTTTTCATTCTGTTCCGGTTCGGACGGTGGAACGTAGCTCATCCAGTTTGTGTAAATGCTGAGCAGTTCCGTAGTTGGGAAGCCGGATGCTGTCCGCGGGACAAGTCCCTGAGGTGGCTGTGCTCGTAAATCCAGGTTTGAATGTTTGTTTATGCATTCTGCGGACCTCGGGGATATGGTATGCGGTACTTTGCACATATATAAAATATGTGATAAGTACCTGTCCAGTGAGATGGTGGACGCATATTGTTAGAATAAGTAAAAAAAAATGTAAAGGTGTAAGTAGTCCGTCCACCTTGGCTGAGACACTCCAACACAGGGCGAACACCGCGTGTCTGAAAAGCTGGTGGTGGATACTGGGAAGCATCACAAACGAGGAACACCGACGTTTGGCTGTACATACTTACACTCTGGCACTCGCCATGCCTCGGGAGTGTCTCGAAGAGAGTTCGGTACTCGAGAAGTTACTTATTTTTTTTTATTTATTGAAAATTAATTCGTTCACTTTTTATTCCTTTAGTAGTAAAGTTTAATCATCGTCAATGGATGCTCGTTTCTATGGTTACTTAAGAAGCTCATCTTATTTGTATAAAAATAAATCGTGTTATATTTCCTAACAAAGTCCTTTTTCAGGACAGGTGTACAATTACCTGTAGGCAATTATTTATTTCCCAAAAAATGCCAGAGATTAAAGAATGTCGTTCCATTTACAAATATTTACAACGCTTTTATCCTTAGATAACAGGTCGTTTGTCATAAAAAATATACATTACGAAATGCTATTATATTTTTTTCTTTTAATCTTTTTTATCTCAACACCCAAACGGATGAAATGGATTTTTAAATTATTTTTTTAAGCTTGTAATTTATGTACTTTCTGATTTTTTTCGGCGTGATCTAAAATAACTAGGAAATGCATACTCATTTCTTAGTTATTTAATTTGCTTTTTCGAACTCGATCCTTACGATAATAAGTCTTCCAGAAAACCTGTAAAAATTGATATTATATTGGTATCACGGGATGTCTTGAAGGCTGTCGTTCCAGGGATAGTAAATTATATTCACTATGCGTGAATACTAGTATCTATGACGCAATAAAAAGCGATTCGTGTGCGTGTGCGAATGTGGGGCCAAAACGATAAATTGCGTCGCGCTCCAGTGATTTACGGGCGTGCCCAGGACGGCCCGGATTACAGGCCCGCCCGTTTGTTGATTACCTCGCCTATCATTTTATTAAATACCTACTGAATTAGGTATGCTCCCATTACTGATAATGAGACTCTTGATCTTGTGACAGCGAAGATTTAAGAGTATTTTCTGAGAAGGGGAAAGAAATAGTACCGAGACAAACATACCTATGTATTATTACGAATCTGTAATTGCTTAGTTTTAGAAGAATATTGTTCCATATCTTGGAACAATATTCTTCTAAAACTAAGCAATTATAGCAATTATTTGTTAGAGGGTTCTGTCGATTCATGTTCAATTTCTTTGGGAAATTCGCGGTTATTTTTGGTCCTTTTATATCTTAAAAGGACCAAAAATAACCGCGAATTTCTTTTAAGATATAAAAGGACCAAAAATAACCGCGAATTTCCCAAAGAAATTGAACATGAATCGACAGAACCCTATAGATAACAACAACATCTATTGAATTCTTCTTCTGAAACTTACATTACTTTGGCTCAATTTTGGCCTGAGTCCTGTCAGAACATAAGCTCGGCGTTCGTATAATAAAAGTGACAATACTTCAAAAAGTTATCCCTACATCATCCCACAGGCAGGGGCGGACGGAAAAAATCGAATGTCAAAATTTGATTGATGTGGCCCGTCGTCCGCCGTCGACCGTTGCCAAACTTTCTACTAACGTCATGACCTAACAAAAGCGCCGTGTCACTCACTGACGACATTGTTTGCAGACCTAGCTGGTAATTAAATGTTGACCAAAATACTTTACTTGTAAACTGGGATCGGTTATGAAGTGAAAATAATTTCATGAACGATGTTCCGTGCTTTAAATGGAAATAAACGGCAGCCACCAATCCATTTGTCAACGAAATGTGTTCATCAATGAGCGGTCGCGGGCTGAAATTGTGTTATGTGTGCCATTGGATATTGTAATAATTACTTTTTTATCATAACACCACATCTATAATCCCCGAAGGGTTCGTCACTCGCCAGAGATGTGCAGTCCATTAATACACGCTCATTTGGTCGATTTTTGCCAGTTAAGGCGAGGTTGCAGTACTTTGTTTTTATGTACGCACGACCTCGCCCCCCGCCCTGCCGCGCGAGCGATGTAATGCCTAAATTTTGACTGTTTTTTGCTTCTTGGAGAAAAACTATAAAGAAATTATACAATATGTTTTCACATTTACTTCAGAATAAAAAGTTCTATCTATTGATATAACTTTTTCTCAAACATGCTTGGAAATTTGAGCATTATTTTGACAACTTTCTTCGAGATAAATCGAAATTGCTGTACTGGCCAGATACATGCGACCAGCGGCCGGCAAAAGTTGTATGAAAATCCATATCTGTCGTGTTTAGCGGCCAAATAAATTACATACTAAACTCATATCTGTCGTGTTATTTAAAAATGGAACGATCTTTTACTCTGAACCATAGCAACCAAGGAGGTGACTTATTAAAGGTTTTATTTAAATTTCGAATTGGCTGAACTCTTCAACGCGTGAAAAATTATTGTTGTATGTGATTTTGAAAAGTAAATTGTATTTAATTTCCTCGCATTATTTGAGAAAAGTACTATACAAGCCTTGGCCACAACTAGGCATTGATGGACTTACGTATGTGTGCCTCGGCTTCGCCTCGGCCCACATTTACACGTTCGTCCTTCAATGCCTCTGTTGCTGGCCGCTGCAGTAATGTACTATTATATAAAATTCATGATGAAATGTCTTAGCAGTACACGTTTGAAATTGTGATTTAGAGTCATGTTTGATAAAAAAAGTATCGAGCCGATCATTCTAAATCGCGTTTCTATCTTTACGATTTACTAGAGAGTATGTTCAATTTTTATGTAATGATTTTTATTTATTAAAAAACTCGTATTTAGTTCGATTTTTCTAAGTTCAAAAATCTTAAAAAGTACTGCAATCCCGCCTTAAGTATGTTTTAGCCCCATGTAATAATTACATAGGCATGCTTGTGACTTAAAATCACAAGCATACCTATGTAATTATTAACTTCTGTATTCGACAAAATTAAACAAGTGGGTAGATACCGCGTACTCGAAAAAAGAATCCTACAAAATTGTAACTATAATTAGTGTTCTCACATCAAACGTCCTTTGAGTCAAAGAGACCGATTTAACCAATATTATCTGCGACGGAATCGGGACAGATCCGTGATTGGTATCCGAGAAGCGTCGATCAGGGCAATTCTACGTTCTTCAGAAGGTTTCGATTGAAAGCCTCCGAGCAAAGCCGCGTGTCCTTCGATCTCTTTGTGATCCATGCTCTTTGATCTGCGCCTATAGGTGCCGCTTATTCCAAATTCCTTTCACCTTTGACCACTTTTTTTCTTTGTGTTTGGTATCTAAGCCTAAGACATCGAAAGGTTACCGCGGCTCCGACACAAGGGCGAAGAAGAAGGAACATGGGTTTGGTTTTTAGTCAGTAGAAGTCTGACACTCCCCTTCGCTCTGCCCAAGAGCGGGGGGGGTTATTCGATGATTTTCCACCCACCAAAAAAAAAAAAAAAAAAAAAAAAAAAAAAAGGGGTGTATGTAGGTATTGTGCATTATTGTAGTCTCATATCGCCATTTTATGTTATGTGGAGGATGTGGTGGGCATTATCAAAGTATGCTTGGTCACAGAACTATTACAGTCGATACAGAAGAGTTCAACTTCACATTCGTCTATATTTCATTTTACTCCAGCGTAAGAATATGTTTACATTAAGGCGCAGTTTCTCATACAATGGTAAAATTTGTGTTTATAAGTAAATTCACCTACGTAGTCTGTTTTTCAGTATTTTTACGTGTTCATTGTCACCAGAACCTACGCTGCCGAACCCTCACACGTCTCCACCCTTCAAAGCGCTTGTGGTTCCAAACTCCAGACATAAATCTTATATTAAGAACTATAAAGTTCATCTCATCTTGTAAACGACGGGGTGGTGTCAATTCGTGTAGCCACATCTTCGCTACGTCAGCCAATGTTTGCGGTAAAGCCCTCGGCACACAGGCGCGCCAAATCAAACAACCTAAAACGTTAAACGCTGTACACTGTGCGCTCACTGTGAAATATCTTGTCAAATTAAGAGATGGAACGTGCAGCCGGCAACGAAGGGGAATAGTAATCAACTAGCGACGTAGACAGAGGTACAAGTCGGGCCGACACTAACTTCTCCGACGCTAAGGGGCTTGCGGTTGCTCGGTTGAGCTGACACTTTGATACCAATAGCGTTTAGCGAAGTCCTGAAGGAATTGTGAGAACAAGTTGGGGCTCGTTCCCAACATTTTGCGAGGTAACCTACGTCAGCTGCAGACATCACCTCAAGTGATTTACCGCGAACGTAATGTAATCAGAAGGGAGTCGTGCGGAATATGAAATAAATGTAACAGGTCACAGGGCTTCACGGAAGCTGTGGCTTTACGGAAATATTATCTTGAACTTTATCTCGCCCCGAGATTTCAATTCTTCATGCACGGAATTATACCTCTAGGTATTTGTAAGGTCGTAAACATTTTCCGTCAAGTTTGAAATACTTAAGCATTCGGCAATCGCGCCGCAAATTTCAAATTCCGCAGAAAAAGTAAAGCTACCAATATAATTAGACTGAAGGAATTATAAAACAGAAATTAAATGCTTTTAAAAAGGTTCATCACCCTAATTGAATTTATTTCACTGCGTGTGCCTATCAAGTTTCAAGGAAGAAGTTTAAAAGAAAATTAAAGAATTATGTCGTTTTAACTCAAACACATTTAATATTAAAGGATGGAGATGTAAAAGAGGCATAACTTAAAAAGTTCGGTCACGTCTCGCGCTCAGTCGTCCTCGGCGGCTCCGCCAACGTTCTACGGCTTTCGGACTCAACAAATATCCATTTTGCTCGCCGACTGACTCTTGTTCTCATAAGTTTTGTGCTTACTGTCTCTTAATGGGCGCTATTTGCTTGAATATTTTTATCTTTTAAAATGTCGCGCTACTTTCCGGTTTAACGCAATTTTTCAGAGCTCGCTGTGAATCTTTTTTAAAGGCGGTGTTTACTTAAAATTCTATTTAGCAGTTTATAGTACCCTCTTATTTACTTGAACAAGCTTTCTATTGTAAAATGAGGAGTTATTATACTGTGGTGCGGATATAACCATTGCCCTCCATATTAAAAATGAAGCAAAAGCCTAAATGTAGACGTGGAGATGCCTAGAGTATTTTATTCAGGAGCTAAGAGGGCTCGGAGTACAGTGATGAATATTGAAGCCGCCGAGATGGCTAAATAAAACATTGTGGTATGGAGGCTGAATATTATAACAGCGGTGTGCCCTCCGGCCGACCCTCGCCTCACAGAACAATACACGGATTGTGAATAAAATTAAAAATATTACAAAGCTTCTAATTTTTTTTCATTAAAAGGGTCGGCGGTGGTCTGTTGTTGAGGAAAATCTTTTGTGAAGCAACGGAACGTCCATACCTTTGTATGAAAACCTATGTAGTACGGAACCTAAACAAATACTGGCGTTGTTTGAACTAGTGGAGCAAACAGTTTCCATCTTATGAGTACGTATGTGAATTCCCACTAATAACTTTTCAGAAACAACGAGTAGTGACGTCAGAGTGTAATTCCACCGCATTCTGTTAGAAATCTACAAAGCACTAGTTTGAAAATCGGATTGTGGTATTACCTTCGAAATTAGATTCATAAACGTCAAGTGTTGTTACTGCAGCGCAATATGAAACGAAATGGAAGGGAGACGCAGCGGGCGTGAGCTGGATGGAAATTGCAATATCCGAGCGAGCTGAATTAGACCCAACACTCTTCGTAACTAGAAACGACACCGTCCCAGCTGGAGACACAATACAATTTTTCATCTTTCACGAGCATGGTGACTATTGTATTATAACTTTGTAAAACGAATTTAAACCGTAAAATGTTGTGAAGTAGCGGAGAGAATTTAATTTCACCCGTAATAGCGTTCGGTGAAGGGAGTAATCCAATCGTTTCTTAATAACCCGTGAACATAATTTGTCACTGATAAACCCTTAAAAATGTTACCTCACTGTAGTTTCTTGATTTTGTTTCATTTGGCCTTTACAAAACACACAAACAATCGAAGCTGATTGTACTTTGTTCTACGTGCCTCCAGAGACGCGTGCCTTATACCCAAACATGTCTATGTACGGGCAGGAGATAAATTGTAACTGTTCTATTGACGACTAAAATATGAGGAATAAGAAAAAGGTAAAACTAATATTAACCCGGAAAAACTCTGAAAATATTAAGGGCCTATTTCACTATTTCCGAAATTCCGAATAGCCACTACTTACTGAATAAATTCAAAAATGGTACAGAATTTGTGTGAAATTATCTACAAAGTAAGTTAACGGGAACGCCCTTAAACAAATAACTTCGAAATACCATTTTGTAAATAACTCGTACTTTTATTTTGGCTTGACGTTTTTACGTTCCCCATTCCTGAACACATCTAGTACGTACAATTCTTTATGGCGCAGCATTAGGCCTGGTGGGAGATTGGATCGCACGAGCCAACCTAACTAAACTTCATTAGTCAGGTTTGGATAACAGTGCGACGTCAGATTATGTCGTTAAGCATTGATTTCAACATTTACCAACGTTCCGCCGCGCAACGAGTTTGTGTACGACTTACAAACTATGTATTTTATTCGGAAAAACATTTTTATGAAAAAGATTTCAGTATTTTCATCGCGTGTTTTGCTATCTCAGAAATCTTAGGTATGAAGATAAGAATTTCAATTTAGATATGTAAAACAAAACTAGAGGATGTTGAAGGTTAGAGTAGTATACAAAAACATATTCAGTAGATATTTCCGAAGTTGGGAGACAGGTACCTCTCTGGAGCCGTCCCAAAGGAGCAGATACCTCGATTCCCACTTAAAGGGAGCCGCGCATATTGTCTTATTCATACGGTCTGAAGACACGAACTATGGAAGCGCTCTAAGCTACGCTTTGTAGGAGGCACCTGAATACCTTCATATTATATTCAATAGATATTGATCACGCTTGACGTGAAATAGACCCGGCATCATGAATGCTTCGAACAAAATTATAGTTAAGTATTTGATTTATTATTTACTAGCGACCCGACCCGGCTTCACACGGAAGCATTATTCTACACACCTTCCTCTTGAATCACTCCATCTATTAAAAAAAACCGCATCAAAATCCGTTTCGTAGTTTTAAAGATCTAAGCATACATAGGGACAGACAGCGGGAAGCGACTTTATTTTATATTAAGTAATGATATGTGATTGACAGAAATTAAAAGTTAGATATTAAAAGTTAAATAAAAATAATCATACAATACAATTAGATTATAATTAAACTTCTAAGAACAAATCGATTGGTATTTTCTTCCGATCTATTCGACAGCACACGTAGTTACTGCCCTCCTTCATACAGTCCATATCATCGCCCAAGACCCGGTTCAAGGGACAGCCGTCGCTGCTTATGCAGATAGCGCTGGACCTGCAGCGGGAGATGAGTGGCACTGAAAATAAAACAAAATATGGTTATATTCATTCATTCGACTAGACTAACCTTTACTATTACCTACTAACTTCTTGGACTGTAATATTGACCCGAGCAGCTGTTATTCTCTTATCTCTCTCATTATTTGTTAACTCTCTCTCTCTCTCTCTCTTAACTCCTAAAATAAACAACATCTAAAAAAAATGCCTGAATTTATAAACAAGTGATCATCTGCGGCTACGACCGCGTAGCAAGTCATGTCGTTTGCTACGCCGTAGCAGCTAACCCAACAAACAGTTTTTGTAAACCGAGTTTGGCAATAACTGAATCGAATTTTCAATTATCTGCCTTTGTACTCGCCTTTCTTGTCCAAAAATCAAACAATGGCGAATCAGAAGAAATTCAACGGCGGACTGATTTTCAAAGAATTTTTCCTTTTTATACATTATAGGAGTTTCGGATTCAAATAGAGAAGTTCGATACCGGTTGGATTTTTTCAAACGTTTCCGACGACATTGGCAGAATGCTAATTAGAACCAAATTCGTTTAGCTGGATGGTCGGTCCGCTAACCAATCGGATTGGACCGATGTCGCCAACATTATCCCAAGCGGACTCGATTCCATTTACGTATTAATGCGATTTAACGCGAATATATTTAGTCCCTTGGTTGAAATAACTGTTAGCTTTTGTAAAGAGGAACTTATACACGATTAGAAACACTCGATACGCGAGTAATATAGACCATTGTTTATTTTTTATTGCAAACACAAGTTCACAGGAAAGCTTTAAAAGCAGGTGTTCCGAGTTTCTACAAACCCAATTTTGGTTACAAACTCTTGTCTGTTGTGGACCGCTGCCGAGCACCGATCCTGTATGCACTTGGCTGAGCGAATGGATCCATTTGAGCTGTTGGGAAAACGATTTTGTATCAGAAATGTGAAGCTGCAGAGCGTAGTACAGGGGGTAGTACAGCCCGTCGGGGCCGCGGATTTTAGTACTAGATGACGTGGCCTCGGCACAAGGGCAAAGAAGGAACATGGGTTCGGTTTTTAGTCAGTAGAAGTCTGACACTCCCCTTCGCTCTACCCAAGAGCGGGGGGGTCATTTGATGATTTTCCACCCACAAAAAAAAAGGGGGTAGTACAGGGGTCAGCACGTCAAACTTAGCTTATACAATCTGTCAAACTTTAATAGATTTCCAACTTTACAGCTAAAGCATTAGGTTCAAGGTTGATTGGAATTTGACAGTTTCAGGTAGCTTAATAAGCAGGCGTTAGTACTTGTCAAAACGGACAAAAAAAGGTGATGGGACATAAATTATAACTATCCTTATCCTTACATAGTATAAAACAAAGTCGCTATTTTTGTCTGTTTGTTTGTATGTATGCTTAAATCTTTAAAACTACGCAACGGATTTTGATGCGGTTTTTAATAGATAGAGTGATTCAAGAGGAAGGTTTTAGTATATAATTTGAACGACATCCACGCGGGTGAAGCCGCGGGCATCAGCTAGTATATTATAAAACAAAGTCCTCCGCCGCGTCTGTCTGTTTGCAATTAACTTAAAAACTACTACACCGATATTCATGTTGTTTTCACCAATGAATAGAGTGCTTCTCGAGGAAGGTTTTAATATATAATGTGACGCGGTCGAAGCCGCGGGCAAAAGCTAGTAAATGATAAAATAATATCATTATTAGGTTCTGACAAAAGAACAATCAAAAACAAAGAATTAACATGAACACAGTAATGAGAAAATAAAAGGATTACTATTCCCTTTGGTATTCGCAGTGCCTTAATGTGATTCCACTCCGTGGATAAGCAAATTAGCGTTTCATAATTAGCAACGTTAATATCTACTCCTTTGTGCACACTGTACGGTCAGAAAACACAAATAGGACAAGTTCGTGATGTGAGTTGTTTTTAAAATATCACAAACTAACTACAGGAAGGAAAATCTATTTTAACTGAATTGTCAACGAGTTTTAGTTGACTAAAACTACGCTTAGGTCATAGCGGTGAGATAATTAGGGTCGTTCGAAAACTTCGGTCACAAAGGGCTAAGAAACATGAGTGGTTTTTAGTCAGTAGAAATCTGACACTCCTTTCCGTTCCACACTAAGTGGGAGGAGCATGTTGATGATGTCCGATCCACAAAAAAAAAGTCATGGCGGTGACCGTTTATGTGGACTGATTTGAAAGAGGCAGTGGAATGAAACTCTGGTCAAACTAAGGGGAATCCCGTTCAGGACGCGAAATGGAATTCGGTCACGCCGATTGTGTCAACTAACTTGTAGATATATAGAGGTTTGACGAAGATTGCAACGTGGCTGCCCAATAATTAAAACAATCGACTGTTTTAGTAGTAATTTATTTCGTCCCCCTTACTCTAATAAAAATTACCTTGTTATTCATATTCATTAATCATTCTTAAAACACAATTTAATATGCTTATTTTATTTGTAAGTCTCTGCACGTGCTACTAAAAGTTGTTTTAATTCTGTGCTCTAAATCAAGAATACAATTCTATCTTTGTACCGAATACTACGTAAATAGAACCTTCAGAATGAATCCGTTCACCGATATTTCTAAGAATTCTAACAAACACAATTGTAAACGTTTTTGCGAGACTTGAGAAGTGAAAATATTATCCAAGCACCTAAGTATTTAGTCGTATAATGCTACCAACGATTTCTTTCCTATGAATATTTATAGCGTGTCGCTGCTACACGCGTCTTGCCAGTCCTCCATAACACATGCAAGAGTACCGCATACCAAGCATCAGCCACGAGATGTTTTCAGCGCAAACTGTGTCAACCGCGCAAATGGGTCGCTATTGTACGGGTTGTACCTAGCCTTAGCACTTTAGTACTTCGACAGTTAGTGCCCATTCGTATGGCGTGGTGCCTTAATGTTGTGTGTTTAACTGGCAGGTAAAGGCTAGTTGTATAGGTATCATATTGTATGATGGAATACAAGATTTTTTACGTAAGTATTTTACGAGCTTCATAGATTTTTATTTTACTCCTTGCAAATTACTAAGCGTACCCTTGGGCCATCTTCTGCTAAAATTGGCGCACTCTGCCAAACTGCTTCGGTTAAAATATAGCCAAAGTTTCGTCCGAAACCGAATACCGTTATACAGAACATGAATCCGGGCTGAAATAAATGAAAAATGGTCTAGGGGCGTGCAAGTACAATCTATAACTATGCCAAAAGTCCCGTTACTTTTGAAAAATCGAACGAAGTCCAGGTTTATTTAGCGTCAAAGGGGAAGTTCGGCTTCAGTTCAGATTTGTGATAAAACCTTCAATCGTAAACTCTGTAGGTATTTTATTTTACGTCTAAACTTTGAGAAAGAAAATAATTCCTTTGCTTTGCTTCGTACGTCCTATAAAAGAAATATTGGAACGATCAAGTAGAAATGGGAGTAACAATATTAGTTTAATTGAGAAAATGGCTACAATAAAATGTACTGATTAAATTGCAGAGTATGCTTTGAAGGCTTGTGTTATTGGTCTATGTTGAATGGATGAGTGAAAGACGAATATGTAAGTCAGACAGGGGAGGGTGGGGCTAGTAGATCAGAATGATCTTATTGGTGGTTTTCTTCAGAAAAGTCATGTTCGTGGTAACCATCGTGCGTGTATGACCCGATCGTGGACGAAGCAGAAGGATATGTGAGGAACGTAGCACATGGCGTTCTGTTATAAAATAGGTAGTCACAAGGTCGATAAATTTACACATTTAGATTTACAATACTTTTTTTAAATACACTTACATTCTTCTTGGAGATCAGCTGATTCGTCTATTCGGTAATTTATCTCACGGGCAAAATTTTCTAGGACTAACAGGCTCATAATAAAATGAACTAAATAAAAGCGCGTCATTTCACGCATAAAACTAAGATGACTGAAACACGACTTGTTTCAGATGATAATCAGCGTCTAACGTTCACAAGGCCACGCATTGCTTTGATAAGAAATTACAATAAAATCCAATGAACACACGAATGTTAACTAGCTATACATTGTTGCGGATAATGTAAAAAAAAACAAAATGAACCCGTCTGTTGTTCGAGGAATCTCTTGGTCTGATTGTGATGTCATGATGCTGATTATGGAAATCAAATTGTACTTATTTTGCGGAGATATTATTTTTAAAACTACATAAAACTATCGTGGGACACGATTTGTTTTTCTATTTTACTTCTCATAAAACTTTGGAAATTATCTGCTAATACATTATTATCTGGAATTACTTTCGATTGTTACGAAGTTGATTTACCTACAATATTTTGTTAATTCAATTACCAACTCACTTACTTCGTCACTCAGCCGTGCGTAAAGGGCGTTTCTAATTATTTCTCACCACGATTTATAACATTTTCCCTATCTTAAAGGCCCTCGAGACAACCCTTTGCTTCATTTGTTATCAGAAATCTAGGTAGGCCTACTGAGGTTGTTGAAATCAAATATGCCTTAACTGGGCCCATTTGGCGCAGCCGTGAGATACAAAATGTTATCCCTTTTTTCTGTATCAATTTAATAATAATAATAATAATAAATTCATTTATTCAGGTAATTTTACACCCGTTGCCAATTATTTTGTCAGTCACAATACAAATATGAATAAAATATTAAAATTCAGATAAAAATAATAAATAATAATCACAATCAAAAACAATACACACAAACATACAATTAAAAGTCAAATTACAATTAATTAAAATTCAGATAAAATTGCAGTACAATTACTAATACACAAACAAACAATTAAATTAAAGTTATTCATTAATTAACTACTCATACAAAATACATTAAATAAAACACAATGACTACAATTTCCTAATCGGCACTGGAACGGCAACATGCCTGTCACAGCAATGCCGGATATAAGGGCAGTCCAGCCTGTTGCCGATCATTGCCAGGATAGCATTGGGGCAGGCCCGCACCCGACGCACCAGGGATGCGCACCGCTTACGCATCGTGTGGAAACAATCAGTGCGCGCCATTGCGAACATCCCCGATGCGCTACAGTAACGGGGCAGCCCCAATACCGCCCGGAACGCGTTGTTGTATTGGACGCGGAGGGCACTATATGCCCTTTCACTATAGTCAACCCACAAGCTACACGTGTATAGAGATGTGCAGTACGCACTAAAAAGCGTGATCTTCACACCAGCCGTACATCGCGAAAACCTGCGGGCTATCATGTTATCATGTTATTTAAGTTTTGATTTTACATTTATTTGGCACATCCCACAAGTGCACACTTGCCAAATAAATGTTTTCTTTCCTTTAATCTGTATTTAATTATGCCATTTTGTTGCTTCCATCTTGCAAGTAACCCATATATTTCTGTCATTTATATTTCATTTTTTTAACGGTAACAACGCAATATAATGTACCATATTGAGTTAGAGATAAACTTTGAGGCCGCGCCACAGTCGCATTTTACATCGAAAAAAAATATTTAAAAGTACCCCTCATACTCTCTTTCGTAAGAAACCAACCCAAAGTTGCTAACTATACATGAAAGTTCGTATTGTAAACAGTTGATTTAGGATCTCATTTTAAACTAGATTTGTCTACAAACTTCATTTAAAGTTAGTCCATGATTCATGTATGACTATCGCAATTTAGGCCATATTATGCTAACAAACTCTCACTGAAAAGGGGTAACCTCCACCACAGACAAACATACACACAGAATAAATACATAGAATAGTTCGAAATATATCATGTGTGTACGTACTTATTTGAATTTGGTGACGCCTCGCCCTGTAATTATTTGCTTCGTTTAATATACCTAGCTGTGAATCCTATCCAGTATCGTATTATTATTTTAAGTATGTGCGTATGTCGTTTATAAAATTCTATACTCCTGCCCGCGAATATAGAATGTTCAAATTTTTTTTATTATCAAGTATTTCATTATTAACCAAGCACATTAAACATAGCAATTTCTATACACTTTAGACACACGCGCACACTACTAGGGAAGTAATCAATGCATAATTATTATAAAACAAAGTCCTCCGTCGCGTCTGTCTTGCAGTTCGCGATAAACTCAAAATCTAATGCGTCGGTTTTCACCAAGAAGAAGTAGAAGGATTGAAAGAAGGGTTCTCCATGATGGTATTTTGACGCGGGTGAAGCCGCAGGCATCAGCTATAGCTATGTTATAAAAAAATACGTGGACTAAGACCACAGCGGGGTAAGTACAGCTAGTTTACAATATGATATAGTATTCAAAAATTCTGGCACCCAGGTGAGGCCCGGTAGAGAAAAATAATTACATTTATTAATAAAATATTATTAGGCTGTTACAAAAAAATGGCCAGGAGTGGGACAGAGCAGGCCAGGAAAAAAATATGAAACAAATCAATAGTACATTACTGCAGCGGCCAGCAACAGAGGCATTGATGGACGAACGTGTAAATGTGGGCCGAGGCGAAGTCGAGGCACACATACGTAAGTCCATCAATGCCTAGTTGTGGCCAAGGCTTGTATAGTACTTTTCTCAAATAATGCGAGGAAATTAAATACAATTTACTTTTCAAGATCACATACAACAATAATTTTTCACGCGTTGAAGAGTTCAGCCAATTCGAAATTTAAATAAAACCTTTAATAAGTCACCTCCTTGGTTGCTATGGTTCAGAGTAAAAGATCGTTCCATTTTTAAATAACACGACAGATATGAGTTTAGTATGTAATTTATTTGGCCGCTAAACACGACAGATATGGATTTTCATACAACTTTTGCCGGCCGCTGGTCGCATGTATCTGGCCAGTATAGCAATTTCGATTTATCTCGAAGAAGGTTGTCAAAATAATGCTCAAACCAAGCATGTTTGAGAAAAGAATAAAACCTTATTAGCTTCCATAAAAAAAACTGTATGATTAAGAAGTACTACTTATAGTGTGTTTTTTAATCTCGGAGACTAAATTGACACATGCAAATGTCAAACTTACAAATAATGTTGTCAGCTCTTTTTTTTTAGTGTTGTACCTACGATACCGGTTTGTTGAATCGTAACTTTTTATATTGATTTGACGATTTGAAAAAAAATACAGATGCTATCAGTGTTGTTCCCATACACTATAAAACGGATATAAACCTTACAAATATGTTCATACTGAAAAGAAAACCGAATCTCCAACCGAGACGCCGAAAAGCACGAATTTGTTTTAAAAACTGCCGAAATCCTGAAGATATCCAGACCTTCAATCTATAGGGTGCTGAAGGAGTACAAAGAGTGTGAAAATTTTAGCTTTCCGGAAATACCTGGCCCTACCTATATTAAATTTTAAAGACAAATTGAACGATTTCACTCTTTGAAAAGTTCATCAATTATTTTATAGAAACGAATCTCTTTACTCAGGATAACTTATTAGAAATAAAAAAACGATATTTCTTGATTTTACTATAGGGCAATTTACGGTAGAGGCACATCACTATTTAAGAATTGCAAAAAAACTGGTAACCCACCTAATGCCATTTTAGTCTATGTCGGTATTGTTAGGGTCGGCGCTCGCCTCACACCTCCTCACACAAATATATTGGCACTCGAGATCCTCTTACTCTCAAGTGAACCTACTGAAATGGAGCTCTTTCAACTTACTGCCTTCTTAGAGGACTTGGAAACTCATCTAAACTAACTCATATTATCCCTTAATATTTATTTGAAAATAAATTGTTTTTACTTCGACTTGAAATCTTTTCACGGCATAAATTTTCATAAACCTCCTCACGCCTATAATCTCCGAAGGGTGAGTGTGTGCTCTAGAACGTACACAAACATTTCGACAGTTATGTTTAAGTCTCATGTAATAAGGGGTGAGCCTATTGCCATCAACCGATCACAAATCGAGAAATTCCTGATGGTAACCCCAATAATAGTTTGCCCAACCCGAGAATCTAACCCGGGACCTGATGCACAGCGGTTGCATTTGCGACCACTAGACCAACGTAAAATTTTCAAATATAAAAATAACACAGGAAAAACCATTCAAAAATATATTAATTATTTAATCTATATAAATAAAAAGAGAAGTCCTGACTGACTGACTCATCAATGCCCAGCCCAAACACTTGGACCTAGAAAGCTGAAATTTTGCACAGAGGTTCCCTTTACAATGTAGACAAGGAATAAGAAAGGATTTTTCGAAATTCAATCCTTAAGGGAGTTAAATAGGGGATGAAAGTTTGTATGGAAAATCGACATTTTCACGCGGGCGAAGCCGCTGGCAAAAGCTAGTACATCATTTCCGTAATTATACTTAGTGGAAACATAACATAATTCTGCAACTTTAGTAAAAAACGATTGAGAAACTGCTAGCCAACTACTGAAGTAACTTCTGGTTGCAACAAGTTACCTATAATATCTTATACTAGCTTTTGCCAGCGGCTTCGCCCGCGTGATAATGACGATTTTCCGTACAAACTTTCATCCCCTATTTAAATCCCTTAGGGGTTGAATTTCGAAAAATCCTTCCTTATTCCTTGTCTAAATTATAAAGGGAACCTCTGTGCAAAATTTCAGCTTTCTAGGTCCAAGGGTTTGGGCTGGGCGTTGATGAGTCAGTCAGTCAATCAGTCAGTCAGTCAGTCAGGACTTCTCTCGTTATTTATATAGATATATAGATTAAATTACAGAGTATCTCCACTACACTTTAAATAATAAATAATAAAAACGACTAAAGAGTTTCAAGGTGGAGCTTAAGTTTAGTATACAGTATTTTATCTCAGTTTAGTGCTCTTTGAAAACGTTTTGTTTATTTATGTAAACTAGATGTACAATAATGTACATAGGCGAAATGAATGCCACAAGGCATTCTCTACCAGTCATCCTTTGGGTTGAATAGGACAACATTATGATAGGGTACAAAATAATATGACTTCTTGTTTTCGAAAATTGGTTTACTTACCTATATCATCATCAACTTCATCATTATCCGTGCAGCTACCATCTACACCTACAGTTTTGACAGAAGGAGATTGAGAAATAAAAAAAAAGAACATAAAATCTCATTTTCAGTTACATGCCAACTTTTGCAGCAAAACACCATGAAAGTACTAATATTCACAACAGGAATTTCAGCAAGAACTTCAGGCCACCGTCTGCGTTTGAGTACATTCATATTATATACGTTCATTCAGCATCAGAAGTAGATTAACACTAATCAAAGTTTCAAAGCAGGTTTTTTAATAAAAACTTGTTATATTTTACTCGTAACGAACAAGTCTTTGAAGAGTAAGGAATACTTTAAAGAATAATCTTATGAAACATAAAAAATAATAACTGGGACTCCAGTTATTATTTTTTATGTACATACGTACTGTAGGTACATCAAATAGTTAAAATTCCGAAGTGTTAAGCTACTTCTGTTGCTGACTGTATACACATTCATGTTCTCAACCATTTTTCCAGAGTCAGCACCTTCAGTTGGGTGGAGAAACAAGTTGAACGCAACGAAGCGTTTTCCTGGATTTGCGAGCACCGAGCGAAAGCCGCGCTGAGAAAACGTGGAATGCTAACGGTGAAAAACTAACGTTTACCGTAGAACGTTATGCTGCGAGACGTGTTCATGCTCGTTTTATTTGCAGCCATTTTTTAAATTGAATTTTAATATGCATGCTTGTTAGTTAATGGAGGAAAATTGAGCTGTTGGTACAGGAGTATTAGTTCATTAGGACGGTTATAATTCCTCCATTACTTTGACAAGAGTACTAGTTAGGGCCCTTACTTATTCGATTACCAAACGCGATATTTAAACAATAGCAATATTTCTCAACAGAGTGTTAAAGAGTTATTGGGTTTTTCCATCAGAAATTTTCAGTAACATCCACGGAGTCTGGATTTGTGCTCGGTTGATGGCAATAGGCTCGCCCCCTTTTACATGGGACTTAAACATAACTGGTTAAATGTGGGTGTACTATTAGATACACCTCTGCCTAACCCTACAGGCGTGATGTTATGTTATGTTATTTCCCAATAGTCATTCATTGTTATGCGAGTATTAGGAGGTCAGTGTTTAGTAGCGGACATTAGGGCGTAATTATGTTACGATAATGGACTTGGCAAAATACTTCTGGTCGAACAGTTGTCCCCAATTACGTACTATAATAGTAATGTATCTCACGGGCCCCCAAATGATTCCCTTTTTTACGTATAATTGAAAACATGCAGTTCCCTCTTTCAAAATCAAAATACAACCACTTTTCCTAACCGGGACTTAGGTAAATAATGTCTACAATATTGTAATCTAAGTACCTACGTAACTCTGTATCAAAATAATACAGTAAGTACTATAGTACATAAGGAGTTATACGCCAACCGCTAATAACGCTCTGTAGGAATATTTCATTAATCATAGTCTGTCTCTCAAGAGTAACCACTCAGTTTAATATGTGTCGCAAAGTCATTAGAATTTACAATCATCAATAAAAACGCAAAGGCAGTAAAAATAAGTTGCCACTACTACTAATTAATTAGTCCTACTTTGTGTTTTATGTACTTATTACATTTTCTCAGGTAAGCTGGAAGAAATTTTTCTTAAAATAAGTATCACTTTTGGAGGTACTTTTTTCAATTCCATTCTTTTTTATCTATATCCAGTGTCTACGTAATTTTTAAACAAATAAATAAAGGCACTAAAAATAATCTTTATGAAATTCCGTTCCTTCTCTGAAAAATTCAATTGAATAAGACGTCTGAAGCCATGAAACATTTAGTAGCCTTTATCAAAGCCTGAAAAAAGTTTAATTTGATCGGAGCTCAAAGTCCGGCTGTTCAAAGATATTAAAACAAGTCAAAGGAGACTGCCCGCTTCATAAATAATAAAAATGTTATTGAAGACAAAATAATTTCGCTGAGACGGGATACTTAATCATTCCTTGGAACTTGAACAAAAACTGAAGTCTTGAGGGCTTTTATACTTTTTGTGTGGGCGGTATTTTAATTCCATATATTTTCGTCAGGTTTGATGATGTATTTTTTTTTATTTGAAATAAAACCAGGGTTGTGAAAAAGTGCTTACCTACTTTAAGCCCGACTTGGATCTCGTCTCTTTCTACAAGATTTACAAGAAGAAAAAAAAGTGCGTTTATTGGCATTAAAACCAACAACAATCTCTTTAAGCAGTAAAGAAAAAAAGAAGCACTGCTTCTAATTAAGAATGTTAAGTCAATTTAAGGCTGTCATGGTGACAGACGAATTTATGCCATTTAGGTACTCTGTTACACCTGCTGTTAATTATGAAAATCCTACCATAATATTTCATATCTGGCTGTAATCCGCGCCTAAACTCGAAAAATATATTAATATAATTAAATTTCATTTGGGCCCATTGTGATTTTAAAATTCAAGCCGCGTTGGCTCCATGAAAATAAAATCAACCGTGAACTTTACATTCAGGAGAGCCCCAAATTTACATTTTACGTAGATAGGACTCTTTATTTTAACTTGGTGAAAAATAATGCAAATCACCTTTTTAGGAAATCCCTGCGGCACAACACAGCGGGAACTCTCAAGGATACTATCTATTTACTTGACGCAGATGTATGCGTAGGTATATTAATGGTGCCCCCGAAATGTTATGTCGGTCATCCATAAACACATAGTTCAATGTTTTACAGACATAAAGCTTATTGTGTTATGGGTGTTATACGATTATTACTATGCGCTCACAAAAACCTCTTGTAGCAAAGCAAGAAGCAAAATACGACTCATAAAATCACTGCCAAATAGTGTAGCGCGATTTACGAGAGATAAATAATCCAAATACCTGACTAGCACTAGTTGGGTAAGCGAAGTCAGTCTCCAAGGGTATGGGGACCACCAGAGCGCGTGAAAAATTCAGTTCGGTCGGTAGGAATGTTTTATTTAAGGCGGTGCGCACTGCGGCCCGTTGGAATATTTAGTAACGACCATTGAGACAGTGTTACCTTTCTTTGTACGACACCGACTATTTGACGCCGTTTTTACCTGGCTTGTGACATCACGTCGCAAACGCACAGCCCTAACGAGGCAACTTCTGTACGAGCTCTTTGTAGGTTGCGTTCGAATGGGATATAGGTGTGTGTTACTTTGTCCAAGGAAAATATTGCTATGGAAGCATAGAAGATAGGTAAGCTTAATGAACTACTAGGTTTTTGATAAATATTTTTCTGAGAATTGAGAAGATAGATAGAAAAGTAACAACGGGATCGTTGCGTCTCAATCCTATAACGTCTATTCCTTTTCATCACCACCGATTTCGTCACCACAGGCGACGAACAGGCAAAAAAATGCTACTGTAGCCACTAGCGATAAACGAGAAAAATAATCCGTTGGTTGCCATAAAATAACATCACGACAGTAATCCCCGAAAGTTTAGGCAGTGGTCTACCCATTAGTACACGATCATGACGAGTTATATACTTACCTAGCCACTCGCTTGCTTCTGGCAACGATTGTTTCCAAAACCAAAACTCTCTCGCTTGCTTTCGGCAACGATCGTTGCCAAAATATATTTTTTGTTAAACAACTCTAAACTCTATTTTAAAGACTGTAAAGTCCTTTCAAAACGCCTTTAAACCATAGATTATTAGATTGTTTATCATTTAGACGCAAGTTTGCAACATCACCCGACGAATTTTTTTTTACAATAAATAAGTGAAGTTTGAGGCCGACATTTTGTGTTTCTTTGTGCTTTGTGTCCTTTTATTTTTAATGACGATTTTTTACCACAATCGTTATTGTTTCTTGTTCAATAGTACAAATAACTAGTCTAGTTTATAAAAATGACGAAAAACTATATACTTAACGCGCAAACTTTTTCACAATTTCACGTTATTCGACAAACCGGCAAAATATGCTCGACCTTAACTTTAACCTCTTATAAAATATTTTACACTCAACTTTTGTCAAAATAACAAACGTTACTCTTTTCCTCATCTTTTTGTCTACACAAAACAATAAACAAGATTACGCTAGGTCTCTCGTATCGATTGTAAATCAAGTTTTAATGAAGGGCTGCTGCGCCGAGTGTTTAGGTCAAATATCACGAGCAAAGCTCGACGGTTTTCTTGAAATCGAAAGCAAGCGAGCGGCTAGGTACTACATACCACACGAAATACACGAATAGAAACACTTAGGTTGTAAACCACAGGTAATTTTGAACTAAACTTTTCTCCACAACCTTGGATCAATGTCTACGAAGGTTACATCAGCTCTAAATCGGCGTTTACTTCGCTCCACCGAAAATAAATTAAACTTTAATCTATACAAACTTTATACATGTACAGTATCCGAATCACCTATTTCGTTGGTAGTCAATAAATAACCGGGAACGTGTTTTACGAATTCGCTTATAAAGGGTATAAAACGAATGATAGCCAAATGGGGCACTTCGTGGTTTTCATCTGACTTTTACGACGTGTGGGTGAAATGCCAATGGTAACAAATACTCGCTACATATTATATCTACGAACCTGAACAAGATATACGACACAATTTTATGAAAGTCGGTAAAATACCGACGCGACGGGGGAATCGATAGATCAGAATGTGTTTTTTCAGAAAGTCTCCACACCTCATTAGGATGTGGGTGGTTTTATTTTGCTGAAGTATTTGCTATCTCTGAGTCTAATGAAACTTCGTAGAATTGACTTTATAAAGGTATTGGCTGTGGTATCTTCAACGCTACATACAAACTACGCCCCGTAGGTAACAATCGTCACGTAAATCCTACATAGCACAAGCAGACTGTCCACGAGATTAGAATATACTTATCCTAAATACAACAGTCATACAAACAGCGTCGGATGGTAAACCGGTAAACCACTCTTGTGTTGTCTATGGTGGTAAAACCAGTTCTACAGTCTATTAATAAAGTTAATTCTAAAAAGTTCCATTAATTAAAGTCCAAATTAGTCTGGTGCAAAAGAAATCTACTTAATAATAAACAGCTCCGAGATTTTAAGGCGCTCTGCTTTTTATAATGCCAAAATACACAATTTTCTTTCTATTCTTTCTTTATTTCTTCAACAAACTATGTTACTAAACTGCTCCATTACCCGCTATACGAAAAAATAAAAAAAATACCCACGTATGAAAAATAACTCGTCTTTTCTCTCCCTAACAAAACAGAAAATGCGAAGGAAATCTGGCAAAAGCTACATAATAATTTTCGATGTTTACACATCCTTTCATCTCATAATTGTTCCCGCGGCTTGCCAACGATAAATTCCGCCCACCCGAGCCCTTTAGCCGATTGAGTGGGCACTTACCTGAGCAAATAAAAATAACAATGAATATTGTCGCCTCATTGATATTACAAAGAGCCTCTTTGCTCTGCCACAGCTTTTGAGGACCTGCGAGTCACTGCGAGTGCTACCTATCCGAAGGTGAGAGTATGTTAGTGTTTTCTCTTGAAACCCATAGGTTATAGGTAGGCAGTTAGGCACCTACTTGGCGTAAATAATATTATGAAAGAACATACTCGTATAAGTCAGGACGTTAGTTATGTCAGTTTCGTCGTCCAATGAACGTTACCTATTGAAATAACCATCACATTATACCTAGTTACTTTAAGCGACAGTTTATTAGTTAACATCAAATCACCCTAATAATCTAGCAACTGGGCTAATACACACCAGTGCGAAACACGTCTAAAACGGCGTGTTATTCTACAACTGGACTAAATCTAGTGTTGAACCGCATAAGACCAAAAAAGGTTTATTTTTAGTTGTCTTAAATATGTCAAAATGTTATATTAGTTCATACACTTTTGAATAGATGGCGATGACGACGGTTTTGCTGAATCGCGCTGTTAAGATTTTCCGCCGACAGTATAAAAGGTGGAAACGGGAAAATGTCAAATCAGTAGCAACAAACCAGCCATGTAAGCAGTACATGTGTATTAAACCTTTAACTAACTTCACGAATTTAATTTATTTTTGAGTCGGAACACATCAAAACCCCTAACCCTCAAGCAAGAGGGTTACTCATGGTCCTTCGAGCCGGATGTGAAGAGGACTGGATCCAGCGGCATCAGGTGTGTTCTCCAGAGGACGGAGAACCATCAACCCCATACGCCCCAGCTGGGTGATCCTGGAAGCAACCACGGATCCATCTGCGGGAGGTACGGAGGGAGGAGTACCAGTCCAGAGGAAGAGGAGTGCTACTTCCAGAGGAGGAGGAGTGCCACTTCCAGAGGAGGAGGAGTGCCACTTCCAGAGGAGGAGGAGTGCCACTTCCAGAGGAGGAGGAGTGCTACTTCCAGAGGAGGAGGAGTGTCACTTCCAGAGGAGGAGAGGGAGTGCCACTTCCAGAGGAGGAGGAGTGCCACTTCCAGAGGAAGAGGAGTGCCACTCCAGAGGAAGAGGAGGAGTACCGAGTACGGAGGAGTACTGGAGTACCAAACAGCAGCAAGCAAGCTGCAGACGACTGAGGTCGTAAGGAAGTGAGTGAGAGTGCCAAAAATCGTGAGTACCTTGATTTCTTAAGTGCCAAGCAAAAGTGAACTTTATTGCTTAGAAGATTTAAACTTTAACTTTTCATCCAAAATTTTGGGACTTAGAATAATTTCGTGTGTGCCTTTTTAGACTTAGTTAGATTTTAAACCAATTGTGTTCAGACGGGGAACCTATGTCCAATTTTCAGTAGAATTGCAGTTGTCAAACACTTAAATAATTTCTTTGTTTACATTGACTTGTAAATTTTTCGAAAATAATTCAAATTCAAACTTTTTGCATATTGTTTAGAACTTCAAAATGTCTTTGCAATCACATGTCAAAGTTCAGGATGATATCCTTCAGCGGTTATTAAGAGCGAAAAGCAATTATAAAAAAGCACCAAAGGATAGGATTACAAAGCAGTATCACAGATTACCAGATACTACACTGAATACAAAATGTTCAATGCCTACCGCTATAATAGCCTACACTTTCAAGTCGATAGACGCTGCGAACGAAAATGCACCTAACCTTACAAACTTAAAGTGAGTTTTGCTTTGTAGATGCGCGCCGCCGCGTGGATATTGTGAATTGCCAGGGCTGCCTCTGTCGACAAAGATGTCAGTAGGAATTTGTAGTATACTTTATGAAATAAAACAAGTTTTTTAATGTATCAGAATTTATAATTGGTTTAAAAAATAAGTGTAAAACGAAATCGATATAAATAAAAACGAATTGCAATTCTGTTAAGCGGCTAACAGACGTAATTAAAACGCAAGTTTTATAATGCGTAAAAGTATATGATTCACTGCAGTAAACAAAATCAGAAAAATATATGATATTCTTCAGGATATATGCTAGTAACATTGTGATGTGAAAACATAATACAACTAACTTTGCTCGATAGAAAAAAAACACGAAGATACCTCTAAAAAAATCTTTTAACGTGTAAAAACCATACTAAAAAACATGTCATCGTTCTGTTTTTTTTTGTCAATTAATTCTACAAGCAGCATACTAAAATCATAATGTTTTACTTTTTTAGTCTAATCAATAGTTTTTTTGTAATCGCAAAATACCACTAATTTCGCACTATTCGGCCGCAGCGAAAGACGTAACAACCGCTTTGTAGTGCAACTCACAAGCTGATTAGAACTTTATTCTAACAGCATACTGTTCCTATGACCATCATTAGATGAGCTCCATGTCATCATAATAATGCATTGTCACGCGATATTCATATACCTACTCTTACGATTGCATCCGCTCAATCGGAAGCCGGGCAGTTAAAAATTAGCAAGATTTTACTACAGACAGACAACGGAACAAGTGAAATTAAATATAATCTTGTAAAAAGAAAGAAAATATTGTCTTTTTTAAAACATTGTCCTACGCTAGGAATTTCTCCTGTTTCGTGGGTATATTTAAAAACATCGAATTCGAAACGAAACATCGTCGATGAAAAAATGTAAGTACCTACCCACAACTATTTTATAAACGACCGAATTTTTAGTGGCTTGTAAAAGTGTTTGTAATTTAAACCTATTTATAAAATAAACAACATTTATCATTTAATTAAACAATTGTAGGTACCTAAGTACATTTTTTCATCACTATCACTACATAGTATAAAACAAAGTCGCTTTCTCTGTCCCTATGTCCCTTTGTATGCTTAAATCTTTAAAACTACGCAACGGATTATGATGCGGGTTTGTTTAATAGATAGAGTGATTCAAGAGGAAGGTTTTAATACCATTTTTGCACCCGTGCGAAGCCGGGGCGGGTCACTAGTAACAAAATAAAACTTACATTTCTGTATCACGAGGAAAACCGAAAAAAGATAAATTTTTATCTCTTCTCTTGCTGGATCTACATCCATCCACTGCACACAATGCACCAGAAGTAGCCATTTCTTAAGATTTGAAAACTCAAGTCGACCAAAATATTATAATAATTATGCGTATACGCGCCGCGCGGCTGTTGACAACCCACTGCAAATTGGGCTACGATAGACCGGCGCCCGGTAGGTAGTTAGCGCGCGTAAGTACATGGAGTGTAGTATCTGTAATCTGTGGCAGTATGTAGAAACCAGGTTGGAATTTGTGGAGGAACTATGGACACAATTTAATTTAACGCATACACAAATTATAAAAGATTTTGATCGGAAGGAATTGCAATCTTCACCCTATACCACAAACGAAGTATATTTTAATACTGAAGAACTGTATTTGGACATAAAAAGCGAACTAAAAACGAAATTAAATGATTTTAAGGGAAGTGATGTTTCTCCAATTGCGGGTTCATCATCAAATAATGTTTCGGATGGTAAAAGCATGTCGATAAAGTTGCCTCGAATCTCTATTCCATCATTTTCGGGCAAGTACGTGGAATGGCCGACTTTCCGAGATTTGTTTTTATCGGCTATACACAATAATCGTTCCATTGACAATGTACAAAAGTTGCACTATCTGAAAGGTTATTTGACTGGAGAAGCGGAGCAGCTCTTACGTCATATTCCAATTTCCGAAACAAACTATGAACGGTGCTGGTCTCAACTGGAGGCAAGATACAATAATAAAAAATACTTGTCTCATTGTATTTTGCAAAGACTGCTCACTCAAAAGAACATAACTCAAGAGTCAGCTAGTGCCTTAAAGGAGTTAATAGATACAACATCAGATTGCCTAAATGCATTAGCTAATCTAGATATTAACGTTACTTCATGGGATATTTTGATCATTGACATCATAACGTTAAAACTAGATCCAGATAGTAGAAGGGATTGGGAGCTGAAGACCACTAGTAGCACCGATTCAAATATGTTACCAACTTTTGAACAGTTCAAAGATTTCTTAACAAGCAGGTATAGGGCATTTGAATTTCTAGAACCTAAGCAATATAAAAATAATGTTAATTTTAATAAAGCAAAGGTATTTCACACAACGAACAACGCGGTCATGGTTTGTCCGCTTTGTAACAAGGAGCACAAATTAAGAAATTGCAAGCAATTTGGTGGCCAAGATGTGGATACTCGGCGTAAGTTCGTGCAAGAGCACAATTTATGTTTTAATTGTTTGGGACACAACCACTCTGCCAGGTTTTGTAAGTGTACAGCCTCTTGTCAAATATGCAAGCGAAAGCATCACTCCTTGTTGCACCCAAAAGGTGAACAGGAGTCTAAGGGAGAAAAGGGTTATTCGTCTAGCGATAGTGGTGTTTCGCAGACGAAGGAACACAAACAAATAATTGGGGAAGAAGCTGAAAACAAGGTAGTAACTTGCTTTTCAAAGGGTTCATCGAACAATCAAGTCCTATTAGCAACGGCTTTAGTGAAGGCTGTGTCAAAAAATGGGGCAAAATATACACTTAGGGCCTTATTAGACCAGGGCTCACAGGCGTCTTTTGTAACAGAGCAAACAGTACAGAGTTTAGGGTTACAGAAGAAACCAGCTAAAGGTTTAGTAACTGGTATTGAGGCTAACAACAAGTTATTCTTGAATTCGGTTGTTGAGGTTAAAATTCAGTCTAGGGTTGATCCATCGTTTGAACTTGTAGTTGTAGCATACGTTCTCAAATCGATTACGTCATTATTACCTAGTAGGGAAACGGTTTATTTGGATTGGGTACAAGTTAACGACATACAATTAGCGGATCCTAGATATAATACACCGGATAAAGTGGATATGTTGTTAGGAGCTGAGATTTATAGTCAAGTGTTACAAAACGGGTTGAAGAAAGCTCCAGGTGGTAGCATTGTAGCTCAGTGTACCTCATTGGGATGGATTTTATCAGGCACACTAGCTTCTGCTGCTCAGAGTACATCACACATTGCAGTGATGCATGCTCACCTTGGTGATGATGAACTCCTGAGGAAATTCTGGGAACTGGAGAGGGAACCACAAAGTAAAAAATGTATACTTACCGAAGAAGAAACAAGATGCGAAGAGATATTTAAGGATACCACGGTAAGAGACAAAGACGGTCGTTACGTAGTTAACTTACCATTTCGAAGTGAAGATCCGAGCTGTAAATATGGTGATTCAAGAAAGGTGGCAATAAACAGATTTACCGCTTTAGAAACTAAATTGAGCAAACTTCCAGATTTAAAAACAAAATACGAGGAAGTCATCAATGAATACTCGCAACTTGGTCACATGAGGCCAATAACGAAGGTAGAAGTACATAATCAATCTTTAGTGTATTTGCCTCATCATGCGGTTATACGAGATGATAAAGGCACAACCAAGGTTAGGGTTGTCTTTGTTGCTTCCTGCAAAGGAAAACGTGGAATATTGCTCAACGATAACTTAATGATTGGTCCAAGGTTGCAACTAGATTTACGAAATTTGAAACTAGCGTTGGAGACATGCATTAGGCTATATCAAGGTCAAAAGTTCGAAAAGGTAATTCTGGATCTGCGAAAAGAAAGGCCTAAACGAAAGAGGTTTAAGTATTTAGATCTTTATCTCGATTCCGTTAAAATCCTGAGGGTGGGCGGTAGATTGGAAGTTTCCGGTTTTGACAGGGATCGTAAGAATCCAAGATTAATTCCAAGGGTTAGTTGTTTCACCAATCTTCTGATCGCCGACGCACATCAGCGGAATCTTCTTGGGGGACCTCAACTAATGTTTAACTATTTGAGCACGAAGTATTTTATTCGGGGTGCTAAGCGGTTAGTTAAGGCATACGTACGAAAATGTGTGATTTGTTTACGTTATGCAGCAACTACAAAACCTCAATTAATGGGTCAATTACCACCTGCGCCGGTCATACGGGTAATATCTCTAGATAAAAGAGGTGGCATTTAGTCCAACAGAAGACACAGCATTTCTGGCGTCGTTGGTCCCACGAATACTTAACCACATTGCTCCAACGTCACAAATGGTCTAAACAAAATCCTGAACCAGACATAGTGGATATAGTTTTAATAAAAGAGGACTATTTACCTCCTTGTCGGTGGCTTCTTGGCAGGGTGGTTGATAAACATCCGGGGTTAGATAACCTTACACGAGTGGTCACACTTCGCAGTAATGGTTCTATATTTAAAAGACCAACGTCGAAGCTGTGTGTCTTGCCTATTGCTTAATGTTAATTGTAAGGTAGCATTAGGTGATAGTTTTAAGTATTGTTTAGAGATAATTTATTGTGTATGTTTAGAGTTTTATGCGTAAAATAATCTTGTTTAGGGTGATTGAAACTGTAGGTTAGTAAAATATAAGTTTGTTTTTATTTTACGATAACATTTAATATTGAAAGGACATAGTATTGCATAAAATGTCCTTGGTGGGCGGAATGTTGAACCGCATAAGACCAAAAAAGGTTTATTTTTAGTTGTCTTAAATATGTCAAAATGTTATATTAGTTCATACACTTTTGAATAGATGGCGATGACGACGGTTTTGCTGAATCGCGCTGTTAAGATTTTCCGCCGACAGTATAAAAGGTGGAAACGGGAAAATGTCAAATCAGTAGCAACAAACCAGCCATGTAAGCAGTACATGTGTATTAAACCTTTAACTAACTTCACGAATTTAATTTATTTTTGAGTCGGAACACATCAAAACCCCTAACCCTCAAGCAAGAGCAGTTGCACTCACTGGAGTGCACACTCGGCATGACATCTAATGCACACAAAAAATTTGCTAGTCTATGACTGATTGTAAATACGCACAGAAAGCAAAAAAAAATAATTCAATAACAACTTCACGTGATCCCCGAAGGGTTGGGAAGAGGTGTAACTGTACACATTAGTAGGTACACCCCCATTTCACTAGTTCGCCTCGCTAGTTTGTTCTATTTCCATCAACCGGGCACAAATCCAGGCTCCGTGGCTGTTAAAATGCTGTGCTGTGCTGAAATGAAGTTTATTATTTATGGCTGCATAATCATCTATTCATCACACTCAGCAGAGATTTTTCTATTGTCTGGTCAAGGAAGTCACTGCTACCTGAGTTTCCCACCTTGGCAAGCAACGCTATTTATGTTTTACGAAAACCATGGGGATGAAAAAATTAAATTGGTGTTCGCTTGTTGGTAGGGATAAGCAGACTTACTACCTTAATTAGGTATACCGAGTTTTGCCAACACACACCTTTTGTTTACGTATAATAAAAAGCTAATATTCAAGTCGATAATGAATATTAAATTGGGTCTGGTTAAAAGGCTGAAAGATTGTGAGCGGGCACGCGGCGGAGCGGGCCACGTGTGCCTAAACCCATTCATGCGGGTTATTGGGAGCCGACCTGTGCCGGCCGCCCTCGCTGACTACCGAGGTGAGAAGCTGTTGTCTATCGCGTTTTACTACCTGTATGTTTTATATAATAATGTGCATTATTTATCCCTTATTTTTAAAGAATAAAATGGTTATTTTATAGCAGGGATTTTTGTAAAAGCCCTTTTAAAACATGTGTTTCAAGATGGTCACGTACGAGACTGCAAATTATGTAAATAAGTAAGGGCTTCAGTCTAGTCCCAAACGAGAAGAATAATCCCGATAAAATACATGCAAATAAAACCTTAAAACGTATACGTAGTAACTTCTGATTAAAAAACTTAGTACCTAAGTAACAAAATGTTGCTTTGCATTATGTAACCCAACGCGACCTTTTAGCTTAGCACTGACTTAACAAAACTCCGTTGAAAGAGTAATAAGGGGTCTCCTTAATCCCGCCAGAGGCTGTCAATATATTCAAATTTAGAAGGAGTCGTGGTTATGTTAATTAATGGCGAGAGGGACCGCAATCCTTCGCCAAACACTGTGCGTACAAATTATCCACATAGGGTATAATCTGAGAGACCAAACGAACCACAGGACTGACGAGCTTGGGGACTGAAACCGACAACGTCTAACCAGTATCCCTCTTTAGTATTCCCGCACATCAGATAAGCTCCAGTCCATCTGAACCGTAATCATCTTTATGAAAAGATTTTTATCCAAAGGCAAACGAAATTGGTAGGTATGTATACCCTATAATACCTACCTATACCTAAGTAAATATACTTATTTGGGTTTAATTTAATCTGTTCTATATAAAAAGCTCTACTTTTAATAATCTGCCATATAACGAAACGACCCTCAACGAGAACCATCCAATTTTTTCATCAATCTCATAAAAACGGAGGACACGGTTTTATTAGCAATTTGTTCACTGCAGCGACGGTACGTGCAATGAAAAATGCATCCAGTACCGTCGTACCATACGGTCATCCACTGATTAAATAACCGTGTGTCGGTGCATAACGCCCGATGACAGGATGACCGGAGGCCCAACGACCGGCGCGACAGTATTACATTTTCAGCCATGTTACAGGAAATTCAGCGAAACGTTACGGTCACTAGCTAAGTAACTAAACAGAGCGCACCAGGGCTCACTTCAAAGATAATTTGAGTTTCTAGAGAAATTGGCGATTGGGTAATTAAGTTCATTTTCTGACAAGAGTTAACTAAGTTTGGTACTTATAGGAATAAGGAACTAGGAGTTGCAAGATATCAAGTTTATGAAAGAAAAACTTTTTTACAAAAAATAAAACCGACGTCGACAAAAATAAAACACAAAAAAGTGAAAAATAAAAATCAGCTTCTGAAGTCGGTGACTTTTGTTTGTTTGATTTCATGTTTTTGCCACCGACTTCTGAAGCTGATTTTTATTTTTCACTTTTTTGTGTTTTATTTTTGTCGAAGTCGGTTTTATTTTTTGTAAAAAAGTTTTTATTTTTCACTTTTTAGTGGTTCACATGTGCTTACCCCTTCACAACGTACCGGCGTGATGTTATGTTATGAACTGGTGTAAACAATAGACAGACATGAGATTTCAGCAATCCCAGTCCATTTGCTATCATTTATTGAGGAGTTCCGTTGTCTATCTCTGAAGTACTTACTTCATCAGAATATGTTCACCAACCTTTGTAGTGAGTACAGGCGTGATATTATGTTGTGTGATGGCGTAAACAATGCTTAGATATGCTATAGCAACAATCGCGGTTAATCTGCTGTTATTTATTGAAGAGTTCCCCCGATTTCTACAAGATCCCATCATCAGATATTGAAATAGTGACAATGGGACCACACGGGAAGCACCAGCTTTCAAATGAAAAAATAATCATGAAAATCAGTTCACCCAGTCGCAAGTTATGAGCGAACAAACATAAAAAAAAAAAAACATCCTCCTTTTTTTGAAGTCGGTTAAAAAACAATAGAACATCAATATCTATTTGTGGTAGATATTGATGTATTGTTATGCGGGCGCCACACACTCGACGAGTGGCATGGGAAGTAGCGAGGAAAGGAGGCAGGGACATAGTGTGGCAACGTTACTCGTCATGCCGCATGTCATTCCGCGATGATCGCGCGAATAATACATGTGATCCACCATCTCCGTTGGCGAGGACGATGACGACGATGTATATTTCTTTTTATGACATTGATATAATTAACTATACTAAAAATGCATAGCGCGCACGCTGCCACAGTTTCATCATCCACCAAAGGCAAATAACAAGTGAGGAGCGTCGCGATTAATTGCGCGAGTAGAGCAGTGTGGCCGGACCGAGCAACATCGCGGCAGCGCGATTAGCAGCGCGAGGAGCAGCGCGAGGAGCATAGTGTGGCGCCCGCATTAAGCCTCTATCTGCTGTATAGGTATCAATGTAATCTGCATATGTATATATCTACGAAGTACGATTAATGTTGAACACGCTTAAGTCCTGACTAATAGATTCATCTTTATGATAAATCTAATCCATTATTGTACTGTAGTCTTTAACAAATGGGTTAGAATATTACCTACAAAAAACAGCATATTTCTCCCACTGGCTATGTATTATCCCGTATAATACTATTACATAACATTTCTTACAGCACATATAAAACAGGTCATGTAGGAACAAGAAGTACGCATCATTGGCTTTAGGTCCAGCTAAAACTTTTTTACAAAAAATAAAACCGACTTCGACAAAAAAAACACTCAAAAGTGAAAAATAAACTTGAGAAGAAAAATCAGTTTCTGAAGTCGGTGACTTTTGTTTCTTTGATTTCATTTTTTTGTCACCGACTTCAGAAACTGACTTTTCTTCTCAAGTTTATTTTTCACTTTTGAGTGTTTTTTTTGTCGAAGTCGGTTTTATTTTTTGTAAAAAAGTTTTTATTTTTCACTTTTTAGTGTTTCACATGTGCTTACCCCTTCACAACGTACCGGCGTGATGTTATGTTAGGACTGGTGTAAACAATAGACAGACAATATGAGATTTCAGCAATCCCAGTCCATTTGCTATCATTTATTGAGGAGTTCCGTTGAATATCTCCGAAGTTCTTCATCAGATTTTCACAAAATAGTTTTTATAACCTTTGTAGTGAGTACAGGCGTGATATTATATTGTTGTGTGATGGCGTAAACAATGCTTAGATATGCTATAGCAACAATCGCGGTTAATCTGCTGTTATTTATTGAAGAGTTCCCCCGATTTCTACAAGATCCCATCATCAGATATTGAAATGGTGACAATGGGACCACACGGGAAGCACCAGCTTTCAAATGAAAAAAGAATCATGAAAATCAGTTCACCCAGTCGCAAGTTATGAGTGAACAAACATAAAAAAAAAAAAAAAAAAAAAAAAAAAAAAAACAGTCGAATTGATAACCTCCTCCTTTTTTTGGAAGTCGGTTAAAAAGTATCACAAAGCGGCTTACGAGGTCGCAAACCGAACCAACTTCTACCTTTAAAAGAATAAACAGAATCACATAACAAACCAAACTTTTTCTCCGAAAGTTTTTAAATGTGTAAAGTTGAATTTTGGCCGTCAAACAAATTGGGATTTTTAAAGCTTTGCCTGTGAGTGAAAATAGGAGACCTAACATAACATCACGCCTGTAATCCCAGAAGGGTTAGGCAGAGGTGTGCTTAATAGTTCACCCACAATTCGCCAGTTATAAGTCACATGTAATAGGGGGTGAGCCTATTGCCATTAACTGCACCAACAGCATGGCACAAATCTAGACTCCGTGGCTGATAACGAAAAATTCCTGATGGAAAAACCCAATATAATATAAATATAACCCGAACCGGGAATCGAACCCAGGACCTCATGCTTAGCAGTCGCGCTTGCGACCACAAGACCACATCCAACGAAGCAGTCAATTATAAAAACTTGAAAAAAAGCTGTCTGTCTATATGAATATTAAGACTCTCGGTTTCCAATTCTCTACTAATCTGTGAAAAAGAATGACGAATGATGTTTTTCTTACAGAATGTACAATGTACATTCTGTAAGAAAAATACAATGTCATCTTTAGTAAAATAGCTATATACCATGACCCAGAGTCTCCATTGGCCCGTTTCCGAGACATGCAAACTGAAAATTGGAAAGTAAAAAGCCAAGTTAGTCTTCTTTTCACACGATTACGGGAATGCCAAAAGGTACCTAGTGATTTTAGTTACATAAAGGTAATGAAGTTGTATAGTTTGAACAAACTAATTTAAGTATACACAGCCAGCTAACTTGTATTTACTTTTAAGATATACAGATACATTTAGAGACTGGAAGTCAAACGATATAGCGTTTGACATCAAGTTGTTATTATGAATTAATTAAATTTTAGCATCAGAAGTTGGAGGCAAAAACTGACAAAAGTCACTCCACTTCTGAAGCTCATTATATTATAAATCTTTGGCGAGCAGTGTAGCACTGACACGAGTACTTGCGCGATTATTTGATTCCAAATTCCAAAGTATGTAAGTTTAAGTAGGTTACCTAACGAGATACCAAACCACCAGCTCATAAAAGTTGGATCCCACCTAGAAAGCCTACCGGTCTGCTTTTATAGTGGCACTAGTATAGTCACTACTCAGGACCTACATTATAATACTTTTAGGTACGTTTTAATGTTAGCAGGTCCTAAACGAAAGAGCTGTCCAGGTTGCTACGTACTGGGCGGACAAAATTTGAGTTGTCGAATCGACAAGAAGAAGAACTCCTAGTCCTAGGTACTTAAATTCATAAGTGCTCGTTTACATCCATCTTTATGTCCTAACGAAAGGCACAACCACAGTAGGTATCTACACGTTATGATCTAAAAAACCGGCCAAGTGCATGTCGGACCACGCACAATGTATTAGGGTTCCGAAGTTGCCCATGAAAATATGTGAACTTACTTAACTGATTAACCACCCTGCCTACCTGTCTGCGAACGATGATTTTTATTGTAAAACTAAAACAAACTTACATTTGCAACAAAGTTCCATGTTGACTACGGGACCCTAAAAGTTAAACTCACATTCCTGGCACAAAAAGCTGAAATTCCTGAACAGAAGTTCACATTTCCAAGCAGTTAGTTCACCACAATCCTCAAGTTCGTATTCCAAACAGGCTAGGTTTCGAAACACGACGTTCCCGCTTTATGCATAGTTTATCTTCATGTAGTATAAAGTACAGTCGAACAAGCTAATAAGTATACAGGTCAGAGATCTTTATAATTCTAGTACACTGAAAATAATTATTGATTGCAATTTTGTTTTTTAAAGCGTTTCGCATTATCTGATGTCAAACGCAGCTTCCGAAAGAGTGGGTCTTAAAATGAACATGGACAAAACCAAGGTTATGTCGAATGTTCATGTAACACCCACTCCTATCAAGATCGGAGACTCTACGCTCGAAGTTGTGGACGATTATGTCTACCTGGGACAAACGGTACAGTTGGGTAGATCTAACTTCGAGAAAGAGGTCAATCGTCGAATCCGACTCGGCTGGGCAGCGTTCGGGAAGCTGCGCAGTATCTTCTCGTCCAACTTACCCCAGTGTCTCAAGACGAAAGTCTATGACCAGTGTGTGTTGCCAGTGATTACATACGGGACCGAAACGTGGTCGCTCACAATGGGCCTCATCAGAAAGCTCAAAGTCACCCAAAGGGCAATGGAGAGGGCTATGCTCGGAGTTTCCTTGCGTGATCGAATCAGAAATGAGGACATCCGCATGAGAACCAAGGTTACCGACGTAGCCCGAAGAATCGCCAGACTTAAGTGGCATTGCTCGCAGAACGGGTGGCCGATGGGACCGAAAAGTTCTGGAATGGCGACCGCGAACCGGAAGACGTTGCGTTGGAAGGCCTCCCACTAGGTGGACCGATGACCTGGTCAAGGTTGCAGGAACCCGCTGGATGAGAGACGCACGGGACCGGTCAATGTGGCGACGCCTGGGGGAGGCCTATGTCCAGCAGTGGACGTCTTTTGGCTGAAATGATGAATGATGAATGATGATGTCAAACGCTGTGTCATTTCACATCAGTCTCTAAATGTATCTGTATAATCTTAAAAGTAAATGCAAGTTAACTGGCTTAATACTTATAAGCTTGTTCGACTGTACATACCCATCCATGCCACATGACATACTGTCTGGCTGAGCATGCAATTTGCACTAGCGACCTGCCAAGCGGTTAATGCATTTAAGTAGGTACTAATTGCATGAAATTGGAGTGTTATTGTGTTAATTATGTACTTGAAGAGAGAGCAGATTAGTTTTCGTTGCTATTGCGAGTAGGTATTATCCAACGTGTGGGTGTAAGATTATCACAAACCTCATAGGAAATTCCAAAGCCTCGAGTGTTTACGCTTTTTAATAGGCTCTATTTCCTGGATTGTACCTACCACGAGTAGTGACTGCCACATTTTTCTAGTGATCGTAAGCGCGACTGCTGAGCCCTGGATTCCATTCGCGAGTCGGCCAAACTGTTATTGTGTTTTTACATCCGTAGTAGCACCTCAGTAGCCACGGAGTCTGGATTTGCTAACATGATCAACTGGGCGGTAGATAGCAATAGGCTCGGCCCCTATTACATGGGACTTAAACATAACGAGGGAAATGTGGGTGTACTATTACTGACTATTAGGTACAGTCGAACAAGCTAATAAGTATACAGCCAGCTAACTTGTATTTACTTTTAAGATTATACCGAGACATTTAGAGACTAATGGCAACCGATACAGCGTTTGACATCAGCCGCTTAATGTGAAACACTTGATAAAACAAAATTACAATCAATATTTTCAGTGTTATAGAATTATAAATATCTCTACCCTGTATACTAGCTTGTTCGACTGTACCTACAGCTCTGCCTTACTCTTCGGGGATTACAAATGTGATGCTTTGTTATAGGTATCGACGTTCCCGTGAAATCATTTCTACCCACACCGCAGTCAAAGCTACTGCACCGAAGAAAAACATAAATAACAGAGATCGTTGATTCCAGGTCCGATTTGCTCATTTTATTACTACGAAGAAAAATATTATCTATTGAAGCACGTTGCATTGAGTGCCCGTAATTGGCAATTAGTTGGTGAGTTACTGAACTTAACCACAGACTTAACGACTCTTGTGCAAAACGGCTGACGTTGGCCGAGCCAAGTCTATTGATATCTTCATTTACTATCTATCTAGTTTAATGAGTTTTTAAAGTGCAAGAATATCTCATTAACAAAAATCCCATTGACTTTTTCATGACATAGTCATTGCAACAAAATTTTACGTACTACCCTTTTTTTTTGGAGGGTATGAAATCATCATCGATCCGATTGGCTGTTGATTATTGAGTCAACCAATGATCGATACAATCACAGCAGTTAGCACGCGCATAAGAACGTTTGACCATTTTCGGTTGTTTTTCTTATAACACATAAGTACATAAACTCACGCCCTTTTCCCATGGGGGTAGGCAGAAACCACAGAACGCCACCTGTTATGATCCTTACATACTCCTTTTGCCTCGTCCACATTCATAAATCTGGTCATACGCGTACGTTGCGAGTAATAAGTATACGCACCTGTCCTTTCTGAAGAACATCGCCAATAAGGTCAGTCTATGTCTTTCTAGCTTGTAAATACCTTTCGTTAATCGACATAATAATCTACTTACCTATGTCATTGAGTCTTAAAACTCGTTCAATATGGGACGGTGAGGCGAATAATGTAAGTAGGTGTTAACGAGAAGTTACGCAGTATTTTTTTTTTATTATAAATGGGCTTCCTCTTGACTTCAATCTTGCCCTAAGGGCAGAGATTTTTGTACCTACTAGATGACGTGGCCTCGGCACAAGGGCAAAGAAGGAACATGGGTTCGGTTTTTAGTCAGTAGAAGTCTGACACTCCCCTTCGCTCTGCCCAAGAGCGGGGGGGGTCATTTGATGATTTTCCACCTACCAAAAAAAAAAAAAAAAGGGCAGAGATGATGTCGACGATGGAACGAACTTACCCAGAAGAAGCCTCTTTACTCGCGACTTAAATAGATTAGGGTTATATGAACTCGGAAAAACCGACGCAGGCTGGGAATTCCACTCCTTGGCTGTGCGCATAATAAAGGACTTATTACAAAATCAAAATCAAAATTCATTTATTCAAACTAGGCTGATAATCAGCACTTTTCGAAGGTCAAAATTTACTTTACCTACTTTACTACAGTGAAACTTGGTTAACTGGGACCTGGATAAGTGAGAAATCTCTATAACTGGAACTCATACTCCCCAGTATGAGTTCCAGTTATAGAGGCGAGACAGATTTGAATATCTGAGACACATTTAACCAGGTTTCACTGTATTTACATTTTTATAAGACAGTCCCCCAAAACGCCCACCCATCGACACTTCCTAGTGTTTAGCTGGAAAAGAAGTGGCGGAACAAACTCCCCAGCACACATCTGTCTGTTAGGTTGGTTAGAAGAACCAGACTCGATACAATGGCAAGGTGTCAGTTACATTTAAGATTTACTACAGACACAATCAGTAATAAACAAAAGTATATAACAATAAACAATGTAAAAATAAAAATAATAAATACATAACATAACAGTAAACTAATTTTGGAGAAAGAACACAAATAACAAAAATTGTCTTGTGTTCAACTCAGCGACCAACTATTCTTATCATCTAAGTAGTCGTTATTAGAATAGTAGGTAATCTTTTAAACAAAGATTAGATTTAACTTTGGCTTTAAACTCATTAAATGGCAAGTCTAGAAAAGAAGATGGCAGTTTATTATAAAACTAGCGGACGTCCCGCGGTTTCACCCGCGTAGATCCCGTTCCCGTGGGAATACAGGGATAAAAAGTAGCCTATGTTACTCAGGGTGAATGTAGCTTTCCAAGGGTGAAAGAATTTTTGAAATCGGCCCAGTACTTTTTGAGTCTATTCATTACAAACATACAAAAATAGGTACAAATCTTTCCTCTTTATAATATTAGTGTAGATGTAATCCCGAGCCCTACGAATGAATTGTGAACTTTATGAAGCCGGTGAAAAGGAGCGCGTAGTTTATGCTTATTTCTAGTGTTAAAGTTGTGGATATCACTGTTTTTAGTGTACAGGTGGATATTTTGTCTAATATATAAAATGTTGGCAAAGATGTAGGTACTGAGAAGCAACCGTGAGAATACCAATCTCCTTAAAAAAATCTCTAAGGGAAACTCGGGCACCCAGCTGATAAATTGCACGAACCGCTCGCTTCTGCAGTACAAATATATTTTGAATATCAGCAGCTTTGCCCCACAGCAGAATACCGTAGAACATAACGCTGTGAAAATAACTAAAGTAGACTAACCGTGCTGTATCAACGTCAGTGAATTGTCTTACTTTTCTGACGGCGTATGCGGCTGAACTTAGCCTTCCCGCTAGGCTTGATATGTCCCATTGTAATTTTGAATCTACTGTTATGCCCAGAAATACAGCAGAGTCGGCAGTTTCCAGCTCCTGATTGGCGAGGATAATATTGGGACCTAGATTTCTAACATTGGGTAAAGCGAACTTAATTATTTTAGTTTTCTTGGCATTAAGAACAAGGTTGTTTGTTGTGAACCAATCCGTGACCATTGATAGCGCGCTGTTTACGTCGTCAAAATCGTGTCTATTCCTATCTACTTTAAAGATAAGAGAATTTTTGAATTTTGAAATTTCTTTATTTTAACATAAACAAACAGATAAATGACATTTAGGTCTTATTCTAGAAGCATTTAACATTATGATAAGGTGTTTTTTGCAGACTATGGCGCCTATTTAAAACATTTAAGAATACATTTCATATGTAAGGTATAAAACTTATTGGTTGTTGTAAATCAGCAATATCATACTACTTACGTTAAACATATGTCGAAATATACACAGCGCGTTGTATAGACACAAACACACTTTATAACACTAAAAACTACATTATTTAATAAAAGATTGTAACACAAACATTCATAACATTAAGTTTTACTTTGACAGTATTATAATAATAAGTATCTAAAAAGCAAATGAGCTTCGGGTACTCTGTGTGATTCGTTGAAAATCTACCCTGCATTCCGTAACAAAATAGTCCAGTCGACGACAGTCGCCGTGTTATTCGTAAAGTAGTAAGTGATGTGGGAGACGGTACCGATGATATTTGTCGATATATTTTAAGTTTTTAGATCGGGTTCGGCCAATGGTAGAAATAAGTGGGTTATGGTGTTTAGGGTTAGTTACTAAATAAAACTTTTTTGTTAATTTTGTAATGAATTGTTTTAATGTTGGGAAATTTAATTGACTGTGTAACTTTTTGAGATTTGTCCGAAAGGGTGTATTGAATGAGGTTTTTATGGCTTTGTTTTGGACTACTTGTAGTTTAGAGTAATTATTTTCGCATGTACTACTCCAGACCGGTGCCGCATACGTAATGCAGGGTCTTACAAGGCTTGTGTAGATTTTTAATTTGGTCTTTGAGCTGACTTTAGATCGCCGTTTTAAGATTGGATGCAGGCAATTTAAGGCTTTTATTCCTTTCACGCGGAAGAACTCGGTGTTTTTGGTCCAGTTCATTTTGTTGTCCAGCAATAGTCCAGGGTACTTAGTCGATACACGCCATGGCAAAAAATAATCATCCACTTTAATGCGTTTTTTGGGGAATGAACGCTTCCGTGTGAACATTATTACTTCAGTTTTTGTAGAATTTAATTTTAGTTTCCATTGGGTAAAATATGAAATGAGAAGCTGTAATGATAACTGAAGCCGTTCAACTATTAAATCGGTATCTTTATTTGAAGTAAATGATGCTGTGTCATCAGCAAAACACGCAAGGTGAGTATGGGCTTGCTTGGGGATGTCATTTATAAAGAGTATAAATAAATGTGGTCCCAGCAAGGAGCCTTGTGGCACACCTGCTGGAATAGATCTTGAACTGGACACACTGTTGCCAATATGAACACGGAACGACCTATTCGTCAAATACGCCTGGATAATTTTTACTAGCCCAATCGGTACACCACATTTAGAAAGCTTGTGTAAAAGGCCAGCGTGCCAGACGGCATCAAAAGCTTTCTCTACGTCAAGCAACATCATGCCTGTAGATTCACCCATGTTTAAGTGGTGCGTCACATGCTCTGCGACCCTGGCCAGTTGCTGTGCGGTAGAATGAGCCTTTCTGAATCCGAACTGCTCAGGCAATAAAAGGTGGTTTGTAGCGTTAGCCAAGCGAGCTGAGATTATTCCTTCGAGTAATTTTCCCAAAGAGGGTAAGAGACTTATAGGCCGATAGCTAGTTGGTGAGCTTTCATCTTTACCTGGTTTCTTAAACGTTATAATTTTGGCTATTTTCCAAGCGGACGGAAAGTAGCCAATTTGCAGACAACCATTAAAAATTTTGGTTATGAATACTATGCATTTACGTGATAAGTTTTTAAGTAAGCAGTTATGAATGCCATCGACACCCGGAGACTTACGACTTTTGAGATTTCTTAATAATTTTGACACTTCTCTAGGACGTACAAGTTTAGGTGGAATATAGTCATTTGTATTATTAAGTTTGTTTATTGATTCGTCAACGGCAGTCTCTGTAAAGTTATCACTAGTCCAGTTCATAGTCAAACTCATATTCTCGTGAAAAGTATCAGCAAGCACTTCACACTGTTCAGCGGGGGACGTAGTTAATTGACCACTTTCACACTTCAACGGTGGAATTACTGAAGGCTTATAAGTCAGAGATTTAACAATTCTCCAGATGTCTGTAGATGGATTATCAATTTTTGCCAGTTTGTCGTTCCATACTTTGTCATTATGAATTTGAATAAGGTATTTAATTTTAGTGTTAAGGTTGTTAATATCTTTGTTAATTATTCGCTTAAATGCAGGATTAGTTTCTTTTAAAACCGCCTTCCTTAGCTTGTTTTTACTAGAAATTAGGTCTTTGATGCGTCTCGGCAAGGTGTAGAGCTTAACCGAGGATGGCCCTGATGGAACGTTTACTTCGCGACTCATGATGATGGCATTTTGAAGCTGGTCAACTGCAGTATCAATACTAATTTTAGTATTATAAGTTGATGTTCCTAATGGTATATTCATATCCAAGTAAGCTCTGTACTCAGACCATTTAGCTTCCGAGTACCGATATTGTTTAAAGCTTTGACGGACAAAATTACCACCTACTGTAAAACGGACTGGAAAGTGATTGGATGACAAAGCTGGCAGAGTCTGAAGTTCAGACACGCAATCAACACTACGGCTGAGAAGTATATCTGGCGTGGAAGGAGTATGTGCGTTATTATAATGTACCAATGTTGGAGATGTGGGCCCAAAGACTTGATAATCATGGAGTACCATATGATCAAACAATACCATGCCACGAGAGTTGTTTTGATAACAATGCCAATACTCATGCTTGGCATTGAAGTCACCCATAATTAATACTTTTGGTCCTAAATCAAATAGGATATCCAAATCATTTGTAGCCAATGGAAGGTTTGGTGAATTATACGCGGATATGACAATGATATTGCTCTCAGGTGAAGTTAAGCGAATTCCTACGCATTCGAGATTATACGTAGGGGGAATAAAAATTGATGTATGAGGAATATCGTTCTTAACTAAAATTGCGACTCCCTGACCAGTACCATTCGATTTCTTATCGCATCGGTAACAGGTATATCCAGGCGTATTTAACGAATAGTTTTCACCTAATCTTGTTTCACATAGTGAGATAACGTCAACACGATTTTCGCTAGTCAAATTTAATAATTCAGATAGTTTAGAACGAATCCCATCAGCGTTCCAGTATAGAAAACGAAGCTCATTTGCGTTATTAAACATATTGACCAAGATGAGTAAGTATAAGTATAACTTTATCCATCATGTTATCACAGACGCTAAATTGGTCTTTTATAGATTTTATAGTTTTAAGGATACCGAGCATTTCAGAAGTAGTGTGATCAAGGGGACCTTCGTGCAAGGGTTGAGCTTTTTGACTTGACTTCTCGTTTGTAGACACGATTGTAGCCCAGGAGCGACCGTCGATTTTGGAGTAAATTTTGGTTTGGCGCTGTTCTTGTGCTACTTTGATGTTTTCTTGACGTTTTTGTAAAAGTTGAAGATAGTTCTGACGCTCCTTACAATGCCGGAAGTTAGCCGGGTGATCTTCGCCACAATTGCAGCATTTAGCAGGCTCCGTGCGATTACTCTTTGGGCATTCAGTAGTAAGATGGGCTTCGGGACACTTGACGCACCTCGGTGTTAAGTTGCAGTTATTAGATGAGTGGCCAAATGCTTGACATCGATAGCACTGGGTTCCATACATATTTTTATTACGAAACTTGACGATGCGAACAGCACAATTGCTTAAGTACTTTATAGATTTGAACTTGGAGACGTTGGCACCTGCCTGAAGTTGAACGAGATATGGTGGGCATGATGCATCTCTGCCCTCAGCAACTTTCATTTTGCGAACCTTAGTGTTTGGGAACCCAATCGATGATAGTTCTTCAGAAAGGTGTTCTTCGACAAACTCGGGCAGGCCGAAAACTACAGCCCTAGGTATCCTTTCATCTTTCCGAGAGAAAGTATGATAGGGAATATTTTCTGATCGGAGACCCTCTTTTAGTGCTTGATGACCTTCTGATGTGTGAGGGTATATGGACATTTTATTATTACCCTTGTACTCCAGATGAAACCCTTTGGTGTAGCGGGTGATCACAGTCTTTATGCATCCATGAGTCCATTCAGGTTTCAGAGTAATAAAAAGAGGAGGTATCTTACCCGATTTTATAGTTTTGGCTGCTGCACTATGGATTTGCATTTGTATTGGATTGGTGGATGCTTCATGTTCAGTAGATAAGTTACCGAATCTGTTTGTGGTGTTAACTGGTACTTCAGGTTGGAGTCTTGTTGGGCGCGCAGGTCAGGGTCAGGGTAAAGATAAGAGAGGTATCATCTGCAAATAGTACAACGTCACTAAAACCCTTTAAATAATATGGCAGATCATTAATATAAACCAAGAATAAAAACGGACCCAGTATTGAACCTTGAGGTACACCTAGCCGAACCGGTAGCCCGGAAGATTTCGCGCCATTTACGTCTACTCATTGGAATCTATATTGTAAATACGAATCTATCACATTAAGGGCCTCATTTTGAACACCGTAATGACGCAGTTTCCGTAAAAGCGTGTCGTGATGTACGCAATCAAAAGCTTTAGAAAGATCGCAGAAAACACCGATTGCATTTTGCGCTTTCTCCCATGCGTTAAATATGTGTTTTAGCAAAGCAACACCTGCATCCGTAGTCGAACAACCCTTTGTAAAGCCATATTGATCATTATGAAGGAGTTTATTTAAATTAAAATGTACTAACAACTGTTTGAGAATTAATTTTTAAAAAATTTTGCTAAAACATACTTACTCATCGTTTTCTTACTCATCAACTTACTCATCAATGAGTTATAAACGAAACTAACTTTCTCAAGTAAAGACGGCTCGGGCCACAAACAACCAGAAAGTTCTGAACTCAACAGATGCGGATGAGGCGTGATTAATCATAACAACGTCGGCTTACAATACATTTGAACATACATAGACGCAAAAATAGATGACATATAAGCTAAGTAAGTAGGTACCTACCTAAATAGTAGGTACTTTTTTTTTGTATAAGGCTTTTTCATTAAATAGTCACTCACATATGAACTGAGAGGGTTGTATTTGTGATTTCAATCATTGTTACGTAGTAAAGTCACATTTGTGACAAATTTTATTTAACATTCAACCTGACACTGACCGGAAAATTGCAATAACGTAAGAAAATTCGAATTTCGCGGGCTACCATGGAGCTGCATCAACCTTAATGCAATAATTTTAGTTGTGAACGTTAAAATCATCTGTAGCGATACGGCGCTGGAGCTCCGCTGCGGCGGCCCCGTGACAAAAACCATGACTGTAAGGCAGCATACAAGGTTTCTGTCACAGTAGGTATCTGTGATCTCTGCCAGATTCAGTGACACATCGTCGACCTCATCTCTGCATCTTAAGGGCCTACCACCTACCACACGCACAGGTTTCACCACAGTCTTGCCTGCGCGATTACACGGTATTACTATTACATAATATCTGTGGTCAGTAGTTTGTAAGTCAAGCATATTCATAAAATTAAAAAGTGTCGTATAACTAAGTGACATTTTTCATATCGACAATATATTCTTTTTATACTCTTGACCTCAATCTTGCCAAGGCCTACCACTCGTCTCCGCAACAGTAGGTACCTACTGACCTCAAGCTCAAGCTTCACCACATTTTTAACCGACTTCAAAAAAAGGAGGAGGTTATCAATTCGACTGTATTTTTTTTTTTTTTTTTTTTTTTTTTTTTATGTTTGTTCACTCATAACTTGCGACTGGGTGAACTGATTTTCATGATTCTTTTTTCATTTGAAAGCTGGTGCTTCCCGTGTGGTCCCATTGTCACCATTTCAATATCTGATGATGGGATCTTGTAGAAATCGGGGGAACTCTTCAATAAATAACAGCAGATTAACCGCGATTGTTGCTATAGCATATCTAAGCATTGTTTACGCCATCACACAACATAATATCACGCCTGTACTCACTACAAAGGTTATAAAAACTATTTGGTGAACATCTGATGAAGAACTTCGGAGATAGACAACGGAACTCCTCATTATATGATAGCAAATGGACTGGGATTGCTGAAATCTCATGTCTGTCTATTGTTTACACCAGTTCATAACATAACATCACGCCGGTACGTTGTGAAGGGGTAAGCACATGTGAACCACTAAAAAGTGAAAAATAAAAACTTTTTTACAAAAAATAAAACCGACTTCGACAAAAATAAAACACAAAAAAGTGAAAAATAAAAATCAGCTTCTGAAGTCGGTGGCAAAAACATGAAATCAAACAAACAAAGTCACCGACTTCAGAAGCTGATTTTTATTTTTCACTTTTTTGTGTTTTATTTTTGTCGAAGTCGGTTTTATTTTTTGTAAAAAAGTTTTTATTGCCTGCGCGATTACACGGTGCACACAGTACATCGCGCGTGTGGTTGGTAATCTGACTAACAAAATTATGAATTAAAACGATTTTTTGCAAAATAAAATTTATGCTATGCGCATAGCATAAATTTTATGTTGTTGTTTATTATTTATTTATTTATTTAAAATAGGTACACCAACAGTACTTAACCTCTGGGGTGTCAAGCTATTTTTTCGCAAAATGGCGTAATGTCACGGCTATCCGGGATGACGTCACGTGACAGGCGCTGTCAGTCACGTGACGTCACGCGGCGCGTGATTAAAACGCCGTTACCTCTTGTTTTGTAAGAGAACTCTGTTATAACTTATGTTTATTTACAAATCAATTAAAATAACTTTCTGCAAATTAAACAATTTTATCTTTCTTTTTACATTAAATACCACTTTTTGACATGAGTGATAAAGCGATAAGGGCCGGTAAAATTATAGCCCTACTTGAAGAAGGTTGTTCGCAAACTTACGTGTCTCAGCGGCTAAATGTGAGTCGTTCATGTTGTGATATCCAAACGTAGCCCTATGTTATATAGTCTGTGGTATAGAGGATCTGTGAAGGAGCTTGTTGACAGTGTTGCCAACTTAGTGGAATTTCCACTAAATCTGGTGGTTTTGACTTACCTTTTAGCGGACAAATATCGGTTTTAGTGGCTAGTGGATTTTCTAGTGGAATTAATTGGTACCAGAGTCATATCAATCGGAGATTAACCATGATGATACAAACGGGAACGACTTATCTGAATATAACTTAATAATATAATTTGATTGACATCTTTTAAATACAGGTATTTTTAAGTATTTTGTTCTTCCACAAAAGCCATTAATTAATAGAGAGTTGAAGTTGATGTAATTTGTTACCTAATATGTATTTTTAATGTTATTGCTTTAATAAACTTTCCCAAAAAATATTGTTTTCTTCTTGCAAAGGCCACAAATCTGCCAGAAATAAAGTTAGTGGAAAATTTTAGCGATTTTTTAAGACGTGCGATTATTTTTAGTAGAATTCTGGTGGTTTTAGACGTCGATTCTGGTGGGGAGCTTGATACTTCGTTGGCAACACTGCTTGTTGATGGTACTTGGATTATAGATGCTCTGTGCATGGGTGTGTCAAGTGTGTGTTTATTTGTTTAATTAATAATAAAACTTGGAGTATTTAAACAGGCATATATTACTGTTACAGTTCAACTGTCCAGAGGACTTGGCAACGGTATCAAGAGACCGGTTCGGTCAAAAGAAGACCCGGTTCGGGAAGAAAACGACGCACAGAACCAAGAGATGACCGTTTTTTGGTGAGTCAGGCCTTGCGGAATCGTAAGGCGTCAAGTGTGGACCTGAAGAAGAGCCTTGAAGAAGTAAGAGGAGTAGAAGTTAGCTTGTGGACCGTCAGGAGGAGGCTTTTGGCTGCCAATATCAGGAGTTACCACCCGGCTCGGGGACCTAAATTACTCCGTGAGCACCGTGTTGCTCGACTTCAGTTTGCTCGAAACTGTGCTTCATGGACTCTGGAGGACTGGAATAAAGTATTGTTTTCTGATGAAGCTAGAATCTCTTTGTGTAGAGAGGACCGACGCCGGCGAGTGCTACGAAGACCACGGGAACGCTATGCGGAAGTGTGTTTCGAAGAAATCACTCCTTATGGCGGAGGCTCCGTTATGTTTTGGGCAGCAATTAATTCGACGGGGCGTACGGAGTTAGTTCTCATAGAAAATGGAACATTAAATGCACACCGGTACATAATGGAAGTCCTAATTCCATATGCACAACCCGCATTGACTGCACTTGGGGAAGATTCCATTTTTATGGACGACAATGCTCGCCCGCACCGTTCTGGCGACGTGGAAGCGTACATGCAAGAAGTTGGGATCCGTCGTTTAGATTGGCCAGCTCGAAGTCCTGACCTCAATCCAATTGAGCATGTCTGGGATGTTCTAAAGAGACGGGTAAGATCAGTGCAACATGCTCCACAAAACATCAGGGAGCTAAAAAGAGTCATTGCAGAAGAGTGGGAACGTATTCCTCAAAACATCATTAAAAACATCGTGGAAAGCATGCCCAGAAGGATTCAAGCTGTGATTTTGGCAAGAGGAGGTCACACTCGTTATTAGGTTATTACATTTGTAACTTTATTTAATTAAACAAAGTAAAAAAATCTTCTTGTCTTTATTGCCGACCACTTCTTATTGTTTGGCCGTGTACATCGGTTTTAAAGAATTCATAGATTTTTTTTTTTAAATTGCCACAGTTCACTTCACGCGTATTAATTTACACGATTATAATTAAACAGACTACGTCAAACAATTAAATTTCATTGAATTAACTCAAATCGACCTTAGAACGTAAATTTCCTAAGGTGCCCGTTTTTTTTGCAAAGGAGTGTATATATATAGGTTAGGGTTCTTATGTAGGTACCAATTACCAATTGTTGTTATGCAAATAATATTTTGGTACTTATAAAAAGTTCTTTTTAAAGGATGTTTTTGTTGATAACAACCAGCTTGTAAGTCCGTTTACGCATTTTCGTTGCCTGATCGCATAGCGCCATCTATTGTTGGAACATAAACAGTACCCATCTAATTGGTAGAATGTATCGTACAAGTTGGTAGCCGACTGCACGCAGCAGCAGCAGACGACATGTCGTCGCTTCATACAAAATAATAAATTATTATTATTCAATTTCATAGAAATACGTAGAAACCAGTAGTGTCGCTGCAACACGTCGTTTGCTGCTGCTGCTGCGTGCAGTCGGCTACCAACTTGTACCTTAACCTACGCTGCATCATCATAATCTTTCTCATGCCCTTATTCCAATTCATTTGGGGTCGGCGTAGCATTTCTTCTTCTTCAATACTTCTCTATTACTCATTCTTATCCATCAGACACCTCCTTTCTTCCCTTTTTTTTTTTTTTTTTTTGGTGGGTGGAAAATCATCAAATGACCCCCCCCCCCCTCGCTCTTGGGCAGAGCGAAAGGGAGTGTCAGATTTCTACTGACTAAAAACCGAACCCATGTTCCTTCTTTGCCCTTGTGCAGAGGCCACGTCATCTCGTACTAAAATCCGCGGCCCCGACGGTCCCATAACATCCTTTACACAGCTTCCATATTTACCAATGTTTATGATTTATATAAAATACCAATAATGTAACTGACTAAATTCATACCTAATTGCCTACTCAATAAAGATAGATTTATCAATGAAACTCTATAATAATTTAAAAGTCTTTATTGTTTCTTAGCTAATTCCTCTAAAGCTGATGCTATTCTGAAAGAAAACAAATAATTAAAAACAGATTTATTTATCAAACATTGTTTACCTTAAATAATTCATTAAAATATAAAATCCTGTGTTACCTGGATAATACTTCAATTTTCTGTATCTTATACTCTCTTTCAAATTCTAATTTGTCTCTTTCTATTTTAATAATTTCTTCATCAAATGATGCTGAAATGTGACACTGATTGATTAAATAAAGATTTATGTCCATCAAAGTAAATAGAACATTTTATATATTTTAGACCAATTGATTAGTTTTCTCAATGCTTTGTAAAATATTATTCCCACTGCAACTTGCCTGATATTGGTCAGAAAAAGAGAAAGTCAGCAGTGAAATCCACAGAGAGAAAAAACCAAAGCACTTTGTTCAGGACGGTAATACTTCAACCTAATAATGGTAACCATTCTACGTTTGTACAATAGAATGAGGATGTGGGAATTAGATTGTGTAATTCAAAAGCACACCCTCTATAACTTATCCAATAAAAAAACTAATAGTCCTACAAAATTGACATAGTTACCAAATCTTTTATGTGATGGAATATAGTTTTCACCATCCATATTCTGTGAGGTGTCTCCGCTGCCTTCAGAACTCAATCCTCCACTTGTGTCACATAGTGATTGCTGCTGCTTTAGAGCTCTTTTCTTTGTATTTGATTTGAGATCACGCCAAGTCTGAAAACCACAATTTACTGCTTTTATTTGTAAACTGTTCTTTTGTTTCTCATAAAGACAATGATATATAACTTAACACAAGCCTGGTGTCCCTGAAGGCTGGCAGTGGTTCTAAGAAGTCCCAGGTAATAGGATGTGAGGTATTGCATTAATCTATTGTATTCTTAGTTTTCTATTGTACTTTAATGCTGTAACAATCAAGAGTTATCAGGTTTTTTTTGGGTTAGCATGTTCCACCTCATATCTATTCCAGGACATTATTGAGGCCAAAAAAAACTTAAGTTTCTAGGTTTAAGTACCTGCTTCCATTTGTCAACAGATTTAACAGCTCCTCCCATGGTATTAAGTGTGGTTGTAAGGTCTAGCCACTGTGCCTCCAAGTCTTCCCTTTCAAGCCCAGAATTGAGGAGACCTTTGGCGACATCGGAATGTTCTTGCATAAAATCCATCAATGCTGTCACTTGAGCTGCAGTTGCGTGTCTTTTAGATGATTCCATTGCCTCCTTACCTTAGGAAAATATAATTTCAGTAATGAAATATGATTTTATTACAAAATTATTTTATTCTGTCTAACAGAAATAAGTTTACCTACCATGGTAAGGAGTACCAAATTTAAAAAGCTTTCGATGTTTACTTCCAGTTGAATGCTATGGTATATATTTTTTTTCAAATTAATTTGTATTCGTGATCTTTAGACTTTATTTACATTCAAACTGTCAATGTCAAAAGTGTTTTTTTTTATTCGTCCTGATGGAACAGGCTAAGGTCTGAGACCATGCTGCCTAGTCATCAGTTTGTCAAAAGTGGATCCTTTTACTTTGAGAGGATCTGTTGAATGAAATGCGTTCAATTCCATACGTTTTCACCTCACCTTTTCACAAAAGTAGGTACCATTTTTTAGTGTGCATCTCACAGAGTACAACATTAAAATGGTGCATCTGCCAACGGTAAAAAAAAAAACTAAAAAAAATGGTCACCATCAAAGAGTATATTGGTCACCATCGAGCTTCAATGTCCACATCTCACCGCATTAATAAACAAGTCAACTTAGACCTGTGACTTAGACAGTGCACTATAGTTATTATTTTATTCTGTTTTTGTTAATGGCAAGCAAAAAATAGAGCTCGGCTATAAGTATTCTGTGGCGGTACTCTGTGGTTGTCACCCGCATGACATTGACAATGACAATGTTATCACTCAGAATCAGATCTCTTTCAAAATACATAACATAACCTGTGAGAACATAGATTTATTTAGGAATTAATCAAGATTGATGTAGATCGACTGAATTATAACATGGCACTATGGGCCTGGGTAAGTACTGTAGTAAACAAAATCACTTCAAACTTTTCGTGGATTTTTTTTTCGTTATACTATAATATAATATTATAGTCATCTCGTGAATACCTTTGTTGTTAATTACAGGGAGCTAATTCGCATGGACAGATAGGAGTGGGTACTGCAAGTGAACAGGTAGAAAAGCCTAGTAACGTGGAAGTACATTTGTATGACACCGAAATAAAACAAATTGCATGTGGAGGTGGCCATACCCTCCTGATAGATAACGAAGGCAAGCTCTATTCTTGTGGATGGAATACAAAGCTCCAACTAGCAAGGGACACAGAAGTACATAATATTGAAAGAACATGGCGCTTGAGTGGTGTTACTTTTACAAATATAGCATGTGGATGGGACTTCAGCTGTGGAGTAACAGATGACCAAACAATCATTGTGTGGGGTTCCAATACATATGGCCAATTGGGAATTCCAACTACACCCAAAGAATATTTCTCAGATGTTATGAGGCCAATAAGACTACCGGTGCATGCTATTCTGGTATCTATGGGTCTAAGACACACAGCAATAGTCAATTCTAAAGGTGAAGTGTGGACTACAGGCTGTGGTAGACATGGTCAACTTGGATTGGGGAATGAAATTTTGTCCTCGGATAGGTTTCAGAAGGTTGAAGGTGTTGGTAAAATATCTCATATAGCTTGTGGACAGAACCACACTGTAGCATGGTGCTCTGAGGAGAGAGCCTTATATGTATGGGGTGATAACAAGCATGGCCAGTTGCTGCTTTGTCCAGAGAAATATAAAAAAGTGTATAAACCAAACAAAATAGACATAGGTGTAAAACAAGAAGTAAAAAAGTTATTGAGTGGTTGGACAAATGTTTTGTTGTGGTTAGAGGATGGATCTCTCTTAGCGTGGGGCAGAAATAATTGGGGACAGCTGGGATCAGACAGAGCAGTGATGCCAGGAACATTTACACATATCAAGCTGCCAGGTTGGTAAACCTTATTTCCCTTACGCATAAAAACCATCAATCCTAGAGATTTATAAAAATTCTTGCTGCTTTGACAAAATCAGATTTGAATAAGAAAATAATATTTTTGTACCAATTGTACTCAGATGAAGCTAGCAACAGCTAGTTTATTATACAGGAAAGACCTTTAGAGCTTTGACCATAAAATAGAATGTTATGATCACTTGAAATTAGACTGGAAACAAAATGCTTAATAAACTTAGGTTTGACTACCATTGTATTCTAAAAAGCACTGTATTTTTTTCAGATGGCAGACAAGTAAAAGATATTGCATTAGGCTCAGAACACACTATTTGTTTAGCAACAGACAATACTCTCTGGGCATGGGGGTGGAATGAACATTTCAATACAGGAATAGATTTAGGAAACCAAATCCTACAGCCTACTTTAGTGCCTTTGGAAATAGACAAGAATCTAAAAATTACACAAATCTATGCTGGTGGTGCTCACAATTTTGTTGTAACTGAAAAGTAGATTATGTTAAATAATTTGTGTTATAAGACCAATTAAATGTTGCTATCTGTGATAGTCCAGTGACTCATACAATACAATGATATCATATAATCTAAGATGACTCATGCTAGTCAGCAAGTATTGCAAATAGTGCATTATAAAAATAATTATGTAGGTACACTATTTACTTACGTTTTTTTATTTACAGTAATTTTACATTAAAATTTTATTGAATAAGATTTCGTTATTTTTGAGAGTAAACAATTAGGTGCAGTAGAAATTATGAAAAAAATTAAGTATAAATTTCAAGGATTTCATGTATGCAGCATGTATTAGGTACCCAAGCATTTTTATCAGTTTTTTTTATTGCTTTACATATACTTACATATGTATTTGGATTTGTAAAATCATTTACCTGTGACTTGATATACTTTTAGAAATTATGTTTTTTTTTTAATATAATACCATGAAGGTACCCCTATTGTTATGATGTAGTGATATGACATTACATTTGTGCAGCATTGCAGTACATTTTGAATTAGTTCAAGTTGCATTATGCTAATATAAAAATATACTAACTTGTTATGTTATTTAAATAAAACAATAATATGACATACACATGTGATTTTATTGAAATGTTACACATGTATTGCATCATAATAAATAACAACTATAATAATGACTAAAAGCATAATAAAATTGTGTACAGTGAAATATGAAAATATGGTGTTAATAATTCAACAAAAAAGAAACTGCAAGAATGAATGCAGTAGAACTAACTAACAGGGACATGACAACAATGTATTATAATTTCATCTTTTACTGTACACATTCACTATTCCAATACAGACAGAGGTATAAAATACTGCAGTTACAGCACTTACTGTATGAAGGCAATGTTGTTGTTTTATTAAATATCTTTATAATAACACGATATTTTACTCTACACAAACTTTTTTAATAGTGATTGTTAGAAATTATAAATGCCAAAAATAATTACCTACCTTAATTACTTTTTCCACATTTTCACACAAAAGATTACTAAAAAAATAAAATTACCAACAATTTAAAGACATTGGCGCCTATAAATTTCGAATAGAATATTTGAATTCTTCTTGTTTGGCGTACAAGTAATATAAAAGTTCAGATGGTCAATACAACAGCAGTTTATTATTAGCTACCTAATATCTATCACATACTTAATGGAAGTTACATACAAAGGAACAAATAAAGCACCATCAACTTTCTCAGAAATACATTTTTAAGATAAACCATCTATATGTATGTTTCTTCAGTACCACACAAGATGTTTGGAACTAGAAGGCTTAATACCTTTTCCTAAGTACACTCATGATCACCTTCTCCAATAAAGAAGTTTCTTATTAAACTTTGAGAGATTTCACAACAATTAACAATAGAGGAAGCTTTAATTAACATGTAGATCAACAGTATCAAAATGCTCATGTATAAATAATTAACAAGTCATTTGTTAACATTATATGACTACAGGCAGGAGAATGACGAACTTTCATTTTGACCCTTATTGTAGGTAAAACAACTGAGATTTTAAATGGATATGGTTTGGTAGTTACTTTACATAAATCATATTGCATCTACACAGAACAATAATACAAACAATTAATAGTAGCTGTTGCATATGACCATTTTCATTAATATGAAGTTCTAAACAAACTGATATTATTGCTTCATATAAAAGGATTAAATATACTAAGACACATGGGTATATGAATGTCCAGCTTGCATTTGTGCAATATTGAGCAATATTAACATAGTTTTAATATCATATTCACAAAGCAATGTTGAACAGCCAAGCATGTTCATCCATAATTAAGATTGCTATCTTTTTCTTTCACCTTTTTGTGTCTTACGTTTTTCTTTTTTCTCCTCCTTTAGCTGCTTTTGTTTTTCCCTGAAGTTATAAGATATTAATTAAACATTTCTTTTTTTTTTTTTTTTCCTTAGCCTACACTGTCCCACTGCTGGGCAAAGGCCTCCCCCATGGCTTTCCAAGTTTTTTTACAATTTGCCTTCTCCATCCAATCCGTTGCAAATGAGTCCAGATCCTCACGCCAGTGTTTTTTGGGCCTGCCTCGGTTACGTCGGCCGTCTTCAGGCACCCACTGTGTTACTATATTCGCCCATCTGTCCGGTTTCATCCTTGAAACATGACCCGCCCAGTCCCATTTTAACATGGCAGATTTAAGGCCAACATCGGCGATGCCTGTCTTAGATTTTTGATTAATTAAACATAGTCACTTTAAAATACATTGAGAAGAATAATTATCATCTTCCTGCCCTTATCCCATGTCACTTGGGGTCAGCGCAACACATCTTTTTCTTCCATTCTGCCCTATCAGTCGACACATTATCATTTATACCTTTTTCCTTCATATCACTCCTCACACACTCCATCCATCTTTTCTTTGGTCTTCCTCTCCCTCTCCATCCATTCACATTTATACTCATAACTTAACTTTCTTAACTTATTGAAAAGAATAATGAAGAAACTAAATTAAATATTAAAAAAGAAAGTTATAGTTTTGGTTGAATTATTGAGCATATTTACCTATCTTCTTTATCTTTTTCCTTCTTTTTCTGGGCATCAAGTCGGGCTTGTTCACGTCGCTCTCGCGCTGCAGCATGCACATCTGCTGCATTAGTGTTCTTAACTAAGTCCGGACCAACAGCCTCCTCTTCTTGTACAACGTCTTCCTATAACACACCATAGTTTGTTAGAGCAGAGTTGAATCAGGAAAATGGCATGGCGTGACAGTTATCATCATAACCTCTCTCATGAAAATATACTATAATAAACAATAGTGTATGAATAACCACATCATATACCTCATTGTCAGAGAGCTGACTATACTGAGACAATATTGCTTCACGAATCTTTTTCTCTTCATCGGTATATTCTCGTCGTGTCGTTGCGGCTGGAGCTTGAGATTCCAACAATTTGGCTAGGCGAACATCTACGTCTGTAACGGGTTTTGGGGTTTCTTCCTGTACCCGACATTGCTCCCATTTCTCTATTATCTCATCTATGTGAGTAGAAATGTCCTTTTCCTGTTAAAAAGCAATAACAATGAGAGAAATTAGAGAATAAACAAACTAACCCACTAATCCGACAGACAGAACCAGTTGATCGTGTTGATACTTACGACTATCTCAGATAGTATGCCTTCTAAAGCGTCTTTTTTCTCATCCACACTATCTTCAGTTTCTAAAATACCTGATATGTATGATCCGAATACTCCTTCGTCGGTTTTAAGCGATCTCAACTTTTCAGTTAGCCACGGCTCAAAGTCACTCGTAGCCGTCGCCATATTGCTTGAGTTTCATGGGATTTCAAAAACTGACATTTTTCTATGAGTTTTTTTTTTAATAGGTAACATTCATTCGTAAAACATTTTTCAGAGGAGACCCAGGGCCAAAACATGCCATCTATTCACACATCTATTGCCTATAATATTCTGGCTGACCACAAAATAAAAATTAATTTTATTGAAAATAGCAACGAGAACTACAGTTTGGCACTTATTAGCAAAAAATATGAACAAAAGTTAGAATCACAGAACATATATACTCTAGCGGTTAGAATACCGGCCGAACAGTAATACAACATAGGCGGCACGGGCAGCGTGAATTTACAGCCTATTTTGAAATTTCACCAACGAGCATCGAGTTGTTTGTACTGAAAAAAAAACTTTTGAACTTTTGAACTAAAAAATTAAACCGACTTCAAAAAAAAACACAAAAAAGTCAAAAATAAATCAGTTTCTGAACTCGGTGACTTTTGTTTGTTTGATTTAATTTTTTTGCCACCGACTTCAGAAACTGATTTATTCTTGACTTTTTTTTTTGAAGTAGGTTTTAATTTTTGTTAAAATGTTTTTATTTTGCACTTTTTAGTGGTCACATGTTCATGGGTAATGTGGACAATGTAGTTTTTTTTTTTGAGTTTTGTCGATTTTTCAAAAACCGCTTGTCCGATTTCAATAAAAAAATTATGGGATCATTTCGGAAGTGTAACCTTTCAAACAAAAAATAATTTTTAAAATCGGTTAGCAAGTGACGGAGTTATGCCCGAACAAACATAAAAAAAAAAATATTTAAATAAACATCCGAATTGAGAACCTCAATTTCAAATTCATTTATTTGCAAAAACACGTGTAGATAATTTACATGGTACGCTCATTAAAGGTGACAAGGTATGTCTTTGGCTCAACATGTTTGACCATGGCTAGGTCGAAAGACCATAAGATTGCATTTTAATTAAAATACAAAGAATAATAATACACATAAATCAACAATTAAAATAAAATAAAAAAAAACTAAATATGGCACTCGGAGACTGCCGCGGTAAAGCTATCGCATAGCATTTTTTATCAACAGCAAATAATTAATTATTTAATTTGACAACCTCAGTAGACAACCTTGTTATTTTCCGTAACCATAGCAATCTGGTTGAATACTGAATCTTGAATATTTTCGTTAGGGAATTTCTGGATTCGCTCTCCACGCTCAAGGCCCGCGATAGAAGCTATGCAATAGCTTAATAAAAATAAATAAAATTTTTAAATAGTCAAGTGATTCTAAAATTAGTAGAATAAATTTACATTTTCAGAGCTATTTGTCATTTAAAAATTCATTAGTGTTTTAATAAGCTTAAGGTGGATGTTCCAGAGTAGCCCGCGAAATTCAAATTTTCTTACGTTTTTAGCGATTTGCAGGCCAGTGCTAGGTTGTATTTAACCCACTAATTTCATGTAACTGTCAAGAATGACCTTCTCAACTTCTGGTGAATGAACTTGGAGGGTTGTAATGATGGTTTTGATGATTATTGTTCTGTAACTGCATACGTCTTACAGCCGCGAATCATTTTTTCACTACAACCACATGTGTGCTAGGTAACCTAAGATTGTAATCACATACAACCTAGCACTGGCCTGCAAATCGCTAAAAACGTAAGTAAATTTGAATTTCGCGGGCTACCCTGAACATCCACCTTAACAAAGCTAAAACGAGAAGTCCTTATTCTTGATTTCTGAACGAATATTTTATCGAAACACCGTTGTCATTGTGACTAAAGTGATGTGACTTTTTATCGATAGTTCATACATCGACGACGTTAAAATATTCTAATGAATTGTTTACCTTTTTGTAGTAAATTATTGTTTTATGGAACAAACAATTAATATTATTAATTAAACAGCGACGGTTCAAGCCTCAGAAGTCAAAGGTGGTAAAACGTCCAAAAAATAATAACGGAAAGCAATAATTAAGCCTTTTTTTTTTTTTTTTGGTGGGTGGAAAATCATCGAATAACCCCCCCCGCTCTTGGGCAGAGCGAAGGGGAGTGTCAGACTTCTACTGACTAAAAACCAAACCCATGTTCCTTCTTCTTCGCCCTTGTGTCGGAGCCGCGGTAACCTTTCGATATCCACAGCCCCGACGGGCGTCGGCCCTTGCGGGCCCCTCCTTGCTGACATCTCTTTTAAATTCGTATTGTAGTATAGGTATATTTCAAATAACGCTGGGAGGGCCTTATTTTATAGTATAACTAGCGACCCGCCCCCGCTTCGCACGCGTGGAATGTGCTACATAGTTATAAACCTTCCAAAGATTTAAGCATACATAGGGACAGACAGCGCGAAGCGACTTTGTTAATATGTAGTGATAGTGATATAGGTACAAATAATTATTTAAACAGCACTTTAAGTAACCAATCACACAGATTTCCGAGTCTGACGAGGAAACTATATCGATAGTTTTATGACACTGGCCAGAAATGCACAAGTGTAGTGTCACGTCACTAAATGGTTTGCGGCGATTGAACAGTTTCATCAACTTCAGAGTGATTCGTGAAATATTTGTATTTTAACAAAACAAGAAAATGTCTGCAAGATACGATAGAGCTATTACAGTATTTTCACCCGATGGTCATTTACTACAAGTGGAATATGCACAAGAGGCCGTTCGCAAAGGATCGACTGCGGTATGTAACAATTATTATTGGTTAGATGTAAGCAAGTTGCCGACGAGTGTATTTAGAATAAAAAACAAAACATTTTCTCATTACAGGTCGGTGTACGAGGTGCTGATGTAGTCGTGTTAGGAGTTGAAAAGAAATCAGTTGCGAAATTGCAAGAAGAAAGAACTGTGAGAAAGATCTGTCTGCTCGACGACCATGTCGTAATGGCATTTGCTGGATTGACGGCAGATGCTAGAATTCTCATAAATAGGGCTCAAATTGAGTGCCAGTCGCATAAGCTGACTGTTGAGGACCCTGTAACTTTGGAATACATCACTAGATACATAGCAGGACTTAAACAGAAGTACACTCAGAGTAATGGACGACGACCATTTGGTATTTCTTGTCTGATTGGAGGTTTTGATTATGATGGTTTCCCTCATTTGTTTCAAACTGAGCCATCAGGAATTTACTATGAATGGAAAGCTAATGCAACAGGCAGATCAGCCAAGACTGTCAGGGAATTCTTAGAGAAGAACTATACTGCTGAAGAAGTTGCAAAAGAAAATGGTGCTGTTAAGGTAATTATTTCAACTGTATATTATTATTAATGTTATTCTGGCATAATTTTTGTCATTGACATGTCCATGACTCTGCAATTTCACACCTGTATGTGGTGTGTCAAAATGTGGATGGAACGAATTTTGACGAGTCATCAGGAATCTTACCATAAGGGGAATATTTATAAAAAATGTTATCGTCTTTAACTTAGAGAAAGATTAAAAGAAACAATAACTTCCATAAAATTAAGGGGGAGATTTATAAAACAAAGGTAAGACGTACTGTCATGTATGGATCAGAATGTTGGGCCACAAAAAGGAATGGTTGCCATTGCATGTGGCTGAGGTGAAATGCTAAGGGATAAGTGTGGTATTATTTGAATGAATAAAATAAGAAATGAGTACATAAAAAAGAAAATTGGAAGTGGTGCTGATTACTGAAAAGTTGTGTGGTGCGGTTGTTGTGGTATGCGCATGTGATGCGGAGGAATGAAGAAAATGTTGTTAGGAAAGTTCGGAGTATGAATGTGGATGGGTTTAAGAGTAGAGGAAGACCAAAGAAACCATAGATGAACTGTGTAAAAGATGATATTATGGCAAGAAAGAAGGTCTCGTGAGACAAAGAGTAATAGACAACTATGGAAGAAGACATACTGCAGCAGCAACTCTTATTAATAGAATGATGATTTTAATTCAAGAATCTTAACTGTTTCCTGTATATTTCACATTAGCATTTGTAATGACCTAGACCTATTCTTTTATGAAGAAAGTCACATTAACATGCTCCACAAATTCTAACCCTATCAAGATGAAATTTCATGTCTCAATCATAATTTCTTCCAGCTTGCTATTCGTGCTCTCCTCGAAGTGGTTCAGTCTGGGCAGAAGAACCTGGAGATAGCAGTTATGAGACGTGGCCAACCGATGCAGATGCTTGATTCTGACACAATCAGTTCCTATGTGTCCATCATTGAGAAGGAGAAAGAAGAGGAAGCAGAGAAGAAAAAGCAGAAGAAGTAATAACTTAGTACTGTGTTAATATTTTCTATAACTAATACATGTTTTTAAGGAAATTAATATCTTATTTTATTTTCACATTTTTTTTAAGAGTTCAGTAAATCTATAGTTTTAGATATTTGGGAGTAAAGTTCTTTCAAATCAGATCCACACTCTTGAATAGGTCCTCTGTTTATCATAATATCATTGAACATTTGGTCCCACTCCCCATGGTAATGATCTGAATTTTCATTATTCTTCTGAAAAAAAAAAAAGATATGAACACCTTATCTTATTAAGTAAAAGTTAACTAAAGATACCTATGTATTAGAAAAGGAGTTATATTAATGTTTTCAGACTGCACTAACACCCGTATCTATAAACAAGTCATTACTATTACTAGAGTAAATGTCATTGTTTAAGATACGATTTTTTCTCTTTAGTTTAGTAATTCTTTGATGTTAGAACTATCAAACGTTAGAATTCTTAATTTTACTTTCATTGATGGTTCTAACTTCGCTTAAACTCTTGTCCATTGCATAAAAATGTATGCCTAAGTAAACTTGACTATAAATACGGATGTTAAAGTGTAAAAAGTATTTACCTCAGCCATAGAGACATCATCAATGTGGTCATTACTTATTGAGGGTAGGACACAATTCAAAGAATTGTGGTCAATTTCTTGATCATCACCAATCTTTCTTGCTATTCCCTGATCTGTGTCATTGTCAATAGTGAACTCTGCCAATAATTCAACACCTGAGTTTTCTTCCTGAGGTTCCGGATCAAGGTCAGGCATGCTCAGAAATTGAGCTGGGAAATTATCATTACTCTGTTGACATGCTTCTTCAGCAAAATTCATCAAGTTTTCTTGAGATGTATCTCTGTAATATACACTAATTATAAAAATATCATAGGTACCATTGATATAATAAAACCCAAGATACACACTCCGCGTCTCAAAACCGTCCGCTTAAAATGAGTTCACAATGAACTCATTTCAAATAGTCTCGCGTCGCTCGCGTCTCTGCACGGTCGTACAAAATACTTTTTATATTGCTTTTTATAACTGCAAAAAATTCAACCTTACGCAGATTCCTTTTACAATAAAAGCAATCTGCGTAAGGTTGAATTTGCCAAAAAAAATATGTTTATAGTGACGATAACTACATGTAGTAGTGCGTGTATTGGTGAGTGTTTGGCGACAGCTTCGACTGTTTGTTTTGTTCGAGACTGTGCATCTAGGGTTTTATTATATCAATGATAGGTACTAATTATACAAGCTGCCATTTTGCATTTGCGTCAAATTCAAGGAGGTAAATTAGTATACTAATGATTTTCGACCTGAATCACTACCTAATATAATAATTATGTACCTATGCTTAGATCTCTAAAACTACGCAACGGATTTTGAATGGGTTTTTTTAATAGATAGAGTGATTCAAGAGGAAGGTTTATGTGTAGAATAAATGCTTCCGTGCGAAGCCGGGTTGGGTCGCTAGTCAATAATAAAATGGGAAGGTATATTTTTTAGAAATGGAAATTGGAGTGTGAACCATCAAGTTAAAATGCATCCCGTCTAGTTCTCATCATATAACAGTGCTTTCACACACACACATACAAAAGTAAGTAAATGTTTGTTTTTGTTCTTAAATTAAATCACACAAAAAATGTACATATATTAAAATTATTATTACCCTGGTAGGTACTTAAAATTGTATAGGTATTGATTACCTAGGTATTTAGTGACAAACTGTCGACGCAGATGTAAAATTGCACCTTGTAGAAATGCAGAAGTTTTAATGTTTCATTCCAGCACATGATATGAAAAATGAAAGTGCCAGCTAAATGTAAGATACATGATAAATCAATGAATATCATTCCTGTTATTTACCTGAATGGAGTAGGTTCCTCAGTTATTGTGGGTTCATTCTGAGGATCTGGGGCATTAGCTGTGGAAAGGGAAGGGTCACAAGGATATAAGGAATGGACACATGTAGGTAGCAACAGAGTAAGGACAAGACACCTGTATCAGGAAGGATTTTTTCTGCATCATTGGGTATCAGCCAATCAAATTCAATATTTTCTTCATCTTCACAGTAGTCGTCTTGCGAGTCTGTAACAATAGTAATATTTAAAACAAGTCTTTTAAAGAAAACAAGGTGGTGTACCTATAATATTTATGAAGAATGACCCTAGTCAAATAAAAATAAAAAATAGAAACAGTCTTTGCAAGTATTTAAATGCGTACCTTCACATTCAAACTTAAGATTACAAAAGTCCTTTGGTGAATTTTGTACAAATAAGTCCTGAGCAGCTTTCTTCAGAGCCATGCGTAGAGCTCGGCGTGCCTTTTGAAGGGGTGACAAGAACAACAGCTGTTCAACATTGCTGACATTGCTGTATAGTTTCTACAAACAAATAAGTTATCAAGAACTTATTTCTTAGAATTGCTAGAAATTCCCTTTGGTAGGATACTCGACATACCTTAGGTTTAAAATTTCTTTTCATAGCTAGAGCTTTCCGCGTTATTTTATTTAGGAGCTCCGGCTTACCGTATTGAAAGTAGTCGTGGACATATTCATGCATGTATGGGTTACTAGAATTACACAGAGGATCTTGCAAATGCGAAGTAACTTTTCTGAACCCATAAAGGTTGAGTTGCCTAACAAAGCTTGATATATTTGTAGTTTTAAAGATTGAGTGATCACACTGCAAATAATTATGAAGGATGCGATAATTCAATAAAATTGTTCTGCCAGTACCGCCCCAAAGAATAGCATCAGTTCGTAAATTTAATAAATGCCACAATTTTTGAGGAAAACGCATTTGAAATAATGCATTTCTATCTTCTTGCATATTGAATAAGTTACACACAAGACAACAAAATTAATCTGTGCACGCAACACAAGAAAACCAAAACAAAAATTGAAGAAAACGCATTCAATATTGGCGCCAATTATAATTTAAAAATTGAAATGTCATCATTTGAACAGCTGTCAAAAAATAGAATTAAGTACCACAGATAAAAAAGTGTAATTTTAACATAAAGGCATAAATAATTAAAGAATAATAGTCAACTGTGCGTCTATAAAGGCAAATATACATGCAAGCATACAATATCTTAGAACGTCCGTTTTTCTACAATATTAATTATACACCTAACACAGCTATCAAGCATTATCATCGGTAGCCTGTGACGACGATTCGTTAGAAATAGTTAGAATTTTGTTGCGCTTTGCCTTTGCGTGGCCATAGAATTTAAAAAACACTTAACAAACACCTTTGATGTGTGTCAAGACACGCAACACGTTGCTTGCAATTTTCATCTCCAATTCTCAACTTTTGTATTATATTGAAAAAGCTAGAATAATGTACAACCGGCTTAAAATGTTGCCATAAAAAGACAAAAACTACAGCAATTTTACCAACCATTAGAAACTATACTGTCATTGTCAATGTCATGCAGACGAATTTGACATTGGTGTTGGTGGTACATTTCAACATCTGGAATCAAACAAAGCGGTAAACAATAAACAAGAAGGTGAAAGTTTTGTCTGTTTATTTGTACAGCAAGGATATTAGTAATATAAAATAAAGCGAAGAAAGATATTATCATCATAACTTACCTGCAAGTGAATATTTTCAATAAAATCGTTATTTGAAATGGACAAGTCGAGGTAAGATCTGAATCTGAATATTCTACCTACATTTGTTTCTATGGTTTGCTGAAGTATCTCCCGAGCGAAATGACTCACTCGGCATTGTGCAATTTCGTAACGGTCACAATGCGATGCAGTGTTATAGATATTTTTGTAGGGCAAATTAATCTCTTTTATATATTTTAAACACATAATTTCACATCAAAATTGTGTTTGAAAGGCACCTATTTAGTCGGTGAAAATAACCGCAATTCTCGTATCGTATTCAGCATTAAAATTTGCTGAAAACACTGCAAATTAAAAATACGAGGTCAGCAATTTTTGGTTGTATTTATTTTACACTTTGTGGGTTTCTATTATACTACGATTTGGGTTGAAAGTTTAGTCATAACTCTTTAAAGTTGTCAGTCATTACTTTGCTTGTTATAGATTTTCGATGTTGCTACTTGAACCAGGAGAAATTTATTTTGAAGACTACTCATGTACTCTGAATGATACAGAGTTAAGTAAAGAAAATGCTAAGCAAGGCCGGTTGAAACTATGTTCCAAGTCCCTGGTGTTTGAGCCTAGGGAGTGGGTGCACCCTCTCATAAAAATGCAGTTCAAGGATTGTGCTGATATATCAGTAGTTGATTATGTTGATGAAAACAACAATGTCATTAAAGTAAGAATGAAAATGTATGCTGAAATGCTTGAAGAAAACATATTGGCACCTTACAAGTTTATTTATGAGGATAGAGACTTTTATGTGTTCTTTGACTTTGCCTCAGCTGATGAATGCTTGTGTCAAATGCAGCAGCTGCTAAGAGCTTCTACTCTGCATGCCCCAGAACACAACAGCATGATAGCTACAATCCTCCACTCAAGATACATGAGGATGGAGTTTGACCCAGTGATGATGGATGACTTCACAGAACAGATAGTGTGTGAACTGCAGGCTGAGAAGATATCTCCACTGGTGAGGCATCAGGGCAAGCTGGCACTGACACCAACCACCATATACTTCCAGCCATTCAGTAATGTTGAAGGAGTAGGTATTTTAATTAAATTTATAATCATTTTATTATAATATATATTAACAAGCATGAATTAAAATTACAATGAGTAATAGATTAATGAATTAAATACCTGCCTAAGTTGTTGTTCAATTGATTTAATATTTATTAAAGCAACTTCCAGTTATTGTTTTAAAGGCACAAAACAAATGGGGAAAAAGTAGCTTAAAATATTGAACCACTAATTATGTTAAACAGGAAATGAAATTTTGTAGTGTATAAAATGTAGTATTAATATTAATACCATGCTACTGTGATAGAGGTATAAAGAGGACCTTGGCTACACATGTTTTCTGCACTGTTTACTTAGATATCACTATCAACATGAGTGTGTACTTAACAATAGAACTTATGTGCGTTTATTTCAAGATTTTATATTCCATTGTTTATTGTTTATGAAACTACAGTTAGAAAGATGATTACAATATAAATGGTTTGTGTTATTATTTTCAGAGCCCCATTCTTAAGTTAAAACTGGGTCATCTACGGAGGATGTACAAAAGAAGATTTTTATTAAGGCAAGTTGTATGTATCTGTGTTTTACGTATTTATTTATTTGCAGTAGATTGTAAATTATTGTAGCTTTGAATGACTTTGTGCATGGTAAACATGGTATGCCTTTACGTGTGTAGTAATAAATGTTAGATATTTTTTTTTGTTATTTCTTCAAAGGCGAAATTTCAAACAGATTGCTTATTTAACCTTTTTAGCGCCACAGTCACGTATAGACGACAAGCCGAACAAGCAAAAAAGTGCCGTAAGTCTGTCGGCTTAAGGTACTTTTTGGCTTGTCGTCTTACTTGACCGTGGCGGTCAATGGGTTAATGATACCGCTTCGTAAATATAAATATCAGATATATATTACACAAAGATTTTTATTTCAGGGTCTAGAAATATACAGTGCAGAGGAGAGTTCAGTCCCACACATATATGTGACCTTCCAGTCACAAAGAGATAGAGACAGAATATACAAGATCTTGGAAGAGTCTCCAAATGTTCAACTGGAGAAAGTACACACTGAGGAGATGACACTGCAGTGGCAAAACGGAATTGTATCTAATTATGATTATTTGATGTATTTAAATTGGTATGTATCAAAGACTGAGCAGTTATTTCATAGACTTATGTCAAAGTTAAAAATATTGTCACAAGAACCAAAAAGTGCGTAAAATTTCAGTTCAATTGGTGGGGGGAACTGGTTTTAAATTCAGCTGTAAGATTTGACAAATACATACAAAAAATCTAACAAACAAACATGGCAAGTTAAATAATAGCTTATAATCACCATATAATATTTACATTTCCAGTCTTGCAGATAGGAGTAAAAATGATCTGACCCAGTATCCAGTATTTCCTTGGGTAGTGGCAGACTACACATCAGAAACTTTAGATCTGACAAACCCTGACACATTCAGAGACCTAGCAAAGCCAATGGGGGCTCTAAACCCTGACAGATTGGACAAACTCAAAGAAAGATACCATGAAATGAGTGAACCCAAATTTTTATATGGATCTCATTATTCTGCACCTGGTCTAGTATTATTCTATTTGGTAAGTGTGTAATTACTATTTTATTACTGGATCGAAATTGCATTCAAGCTCCATGCAGTTCTTTTAAATAAATAGTTGATGTTGTGTCCATAGAACAATTCTATTGTACAAATTAATAGGTTTAGTCACTAGAGCTTAAACTGTGTTACAATAGATTTCATGGTCAACAGTCTTATTCCAAATAGTCTAGTAATAACTTACATAAAACGAAACATTTAAGTAAGATATTAGTATCCAATGAATGTTATTCTAAATGATTACTTTTCTTGTTACCATTGTCATGCTAACTAACAAAATAACTACATTGTGAAATAACTCGTAATTTCGATCTTATTTTTCAGGTCCGGAAATATCCTAAATATATGCTGTGTTTACAAAACGGTAGATTCGATCATCCAGATAGAATGTTCAACTCGGTTAAAGATGTGTATAATAATTGCCTGCGGAATATGTCCGATTTTAAGGTAAATAGCCATTTCATAATGAAAATAATTCTTACACTATGTCGAGACTGTGAATTAATCTTTTTCGAATTTCCAAAGATTAATTGATTCATCTTTCAATATTCAACATTCTTTATAACATTGCTTTAATTTCAGTTTTAAATTTTCAGGAACTAGTTCCCGAGTTTTACGACACAGAAGGCAAAGGCGACTTTTTGCTTAACCAGTATGAAATCAATTTCGGCGAGCGTCATGATGGCAGCAAAGTAAACAATGTGGCGATTCCCCCGTGGGCCACCTCCCCTGACGACTTTGTTGTCAAACTAAGGGAAGCCCTGGAATCAGAATATGTGTGCAGACATCTGCATTTATGGATCGATCTCATATTTGGCTACAGGCAAAGAGGCGAAGAGGCCGTTAAGGCTAACAATGGTTTGTTTTATTAGATCATTTGCGCGTAATAAAAAACGACCTTGTAGGTTTCACCTGTCATGCTTTAAAAGTTACGTTGGTGAAGGTTGTATCATAGATTATCCACATAAATAAAGCATTAATTTCTAACTTTGTTTCTAAATATTGTCGAGGATGATTTATAATTCGATTTCGTTAGCATGCCATCAGCTGTAAGCTTGTGATGACTCGATGAGTCATAGCTTATCTTCGATGTAACCCTAAAAAAATGTGGTGAAAGGTAAAACCTAGGAAGATAAAATATTAAGATAAAAAGAACCATGATTACGATAATCAAGCCTCGCTATCTATGTATCGATTGGTATTGTTTTAGCTTCCATACTAAGCGCCTATACGGATACAATCGCTATGAATCAGCCAGTGGTTTAGCTTGATTGGTCTCTAAAAAAATTTACTGTAAAATTCTGGTAGATTGATGTTTTGATAGCAAAACGAAAATAGATGCGTCACGCGTCAATGCGATGTAAATTATACTGCTTCTTTGATTACTGGCACAGTCTGCTGGTAGCTATTTTGAATGAAGTCTAAGAAAATAAAAAAATAAAGCTTGTTAACATTTTGATTGCAGTGTTCCACCACGTATGCTACGAGGGCGCGGTGAATCTCGACCGTATTTACGACATGAACGACAGGCACGCACTAGAGGTGCAAATAATGGAATTTGGACAAGTGCCAAAACAGCTCTTCACAAAACCGCACGTTAGAAAAATAACACCACACATTGCGAAACCACTGTCTCAATTAGATGCCTATGTTTCCTACAAAATGGAATGTATAGATGTATTACAACTACATAAAGAGGCTGTGACGTGTGCTATTCGACAAGGCAACAGGGTCATATCTGTGGGGAAGGATGGCACTATCAAAGTATATGATACTGCTCTAAAGAAGCAAATAAGGAGTGTCATCCTTAGTTCCACACCATTAAGTTCGTGTGTGATGGTTGACGAGAATACGGTAGCAATTGGTTCCTGGGACAATGAAATGTAATTTATTTTGTCAAAATAAACCTCATTTTTACTGTTATCTGAAATGCTTTCTGTACTAAACTTTAATACTAACTTGCAGATATTTATATGACGTAGAGTACGGAAGAGTAGTGGAAAGTTTTCGCGCGCATGATGATTCCGTCAGCTGTTTGTTGTGGCTCGAAAAAGGTTTGTTTTTCGTAGCGTTTTGACGTTATTATTATAAGGCTGACAATGAAATGACCTACTAATATGCTAAAAATGTCTTGAGATTATTTTGATGTCTTTAAATACTTTGTAATAAACTGTTTGGTGTGTATTTTAGAACGTTTGTTGATATCGGGTGGTTGGGACGGCGTGGTTCGAGTGTGGGGCAATGTGGGCAGGACCGGACAGGCCCTGCGTGGACTGAAAGCCGAATTCGACCATGACGGGAAAATAACCAGCCTTACGTATAGGTAAGCTGTAGATTAGCTTCGAATTGTTGCGTGATATACATAGCTTGTTGTCGTTAACTGGTCGTATATCATATTACAATGTTAATGTGGACATTGTCGCCCGCCTAACATAATAATAAAATTATAATTAGTTATCTATTCCTTTTCTGGCTACCTAATGAGGTTTATGTCCCCTGTCCCCGTAGGTATATATGGAACACAATGCGAAATAATAATAAAATAATATCGTGTCATATGGAGGTCACTACACTCTTACAATAACTTTTCCTAAAAGAAAATTAGTCTTACGATCTGCTTTAGTTCAAGCCCATTGCATTTATACCTATACCTATCTATCTAAAATGTTAGTTTTATATACCTAGTGTTCGTGGTGAACAGTATGCCAAATATTGTTGTCTAGGTCAGTAATACATTGTGTTGCAACACTAGCTAGTTCCATACATATTGATATTTATGCATAATCGCAATGTTACGTAGTCACAGCAACATTGGCAGATGTATTTAGAAAGTCGTCCCACTAGATTTTGAATTGATACTGTATAGTCATATAGTGTATATAAATATTTTTAAGAACAGCTTTGTCGATTTTGGGGGTTGCTCGTTAACAGATTCGCAAGTAGATGAAATAGGTTCATAGATATATAGATATCGGTTAAAAGTAGCGGTAGGCTAGGAGGTTGGCTCAAAATAATAGTACATTAATCAACTGTGACTATCTGTGACTCGTCAGAGGTCCTACAACTGAAACCCACCCATGTTCCTTCTGAGGGTCAACTCACACCGAAAGAGCGGCGAAGGGCAGCGAAGCGGAGCGCAGTTTCAGTTTCGTAGGAATTTTAACTTTATCATCATTACCATAATACTTATTATCGCATGAGAAACTCGAACGAGTCGCGCGGATGCCCGCGGCGCCGCAGGAATTCCGGGGAATTCCATAAACGGAGCTCCGTTAAGTATTATGGTAATGATAATAAAGTTAAAATTCCTACGAAACTGAAACTGCGCTCCGCTTCGCTGCCCTTCGCAGCTCTTTCGGTGTGAGTTGACCCTTAGCCCTTCTTGTGTTCCGGGACCGCGGTATCTCTTTAGAATAGTCAAACAGCCCCGTCGGCCATTGCGGACCCTTTCCAATTTGCTGACATCTCTTTAAGTTATGAGTTATCCTTTACCCTGGGATCTTGTTGCAATGAGAATTAATCAGCAATAATCCATGTCACATTACTTTTTTTTTTGGAGTATGGGAAATCAAAATCAAATGACTCTTCCCACTCGTGGCAAAGCGGTAGGGTGTGTCAGACTTCTACTGAGTAAAAACCACCCATTTTCCTCCTTAGCCCTTTATGTCGAGGCCGCGGTATCTCTTTCAAACAACCCGCAGCCCCGACGGGGTGTCACATTACCTTGAGTTTCTCCACAAGTTTGTCCTATTAGCAGCATAGCAGTAGCATAGTTAACCTTCGTTTTCTGCGCAGGCGACGTCGTCACGAGATCGACATCATAGCGGGCACGGGTGACGGCGAGGTGTTCATCTGGGACTACACGTCCAGGCGCCTGGTGAACAAGATCAGCGTGCACTCTTCGTCTGTCAGCGGCGTGTGCTTCGTGCTGGCCGGAGACAGGGTCGTCACTGCCTGCGATGATGGAGACATGAGGGTCACTGATCTTAGCGTTCTGGATTCGGTTAGTTTTTCCTATGTTTACCTACATTTACTAGCCGTATGTGTGCCACGGGGCCTAAGGAAACTTGGCAAAAATCGAGATTTATACAGGGTGTAAATTAACCCATCACACACCCGTCAACCAAGCATTCTGTACATAAAACTAAGCACCCCTACGCAAAAATTTTTGCTGGGAAACGACTTTTTTTTTGGGGTCAAAAATCGAATTTTTCGGTAAAACTTAATAAAGAACTCTTAAAACATTGTGCTAGTGGATGCTTTGAATAGTAAACGGATCATGGAGGTAATTTAAGTTATAACCTGAAAACTAGTATTTACAAAAACAGCTGTGAAAAGTTTGAAACTTTGGCCCCTAATATCTCTGTAAGTAGGGGGTTCCCAGGTATGGTCTAGCTAGAACAAAAAAATGATTGCAGTGGTGGGGAGAACAAGTGCCCTTCGTTTGCGTTAAGGGTACTTTTGCACCCTATATAAATATGACTACAGCGCCAAAACTAAATCCTATCTTTTTATCTTAAGGTTGATGTTCCAGGGTAGCCCGCGAAATTCAAATTTTCTTACGTTTTTAGCGATTTGCAGGCCAGTGCTAGGTTGTATGTTAGTGAAAATATGATTCGCGGCTGTAAGACGTATGCAGTTACAGAATTATAATCATCAAAATCATCATTACAACCCTCCAAGTTAATGTAACTGTCAAGAATGAGTATTTCATCAAAAGGTCATTCTTGACAGTTACATGAACTTGGAGGGTTGTAATGATGATTTTGTATTAAAATAAAGGAAAGAAAACAGGATTTGTAAAAAATAAACTGATTAAAACTCGGGTAACGACGTCATACAGAAATATGAAGACCGACGAATGCACGCTCATTGTTTTGTTACGGAGATAAGAAAGGTAAAAAACAGATTTATCATTAATATTATGTCTGAAGGTGACGAAAGACACGGTAAAAGGAAATTCCACCACGGAAAACCCCACTCTGTGTCTTCTGCATTAACAGCGCTGGGTTTTCCGAACCTATTTGTTCTGGGACAGCCGTAATCAGCCCGACTTAAGGATTGAGTCCAGCAGTTCATTTATCAAAGTTTTTGAAGGATGACATCTCGTAGCGCAAAATTCATAAAATTGTTTAAATATAAATGTTGCAACTTTGACCCCCAATATCTCCGTAACTAAAAGGTTCCCAGGTATGGTCTAAAACTAATCACGTGTACTATGTTCGTACAAGATAATCTCCGAAACCACCCAAACGTCATTCCTCACACATAACTGAGTTTAGTAAAACTTCCCAATTTATTATTGATGCTGTAGAAGTGTGTTTCTTGCGAAGCAAGTGTAGTGAAACTCTGAATGATATAAACTGAGAAATGAGGTCATACGTGAAAGTTGTGATTTAGAAGAAGATGTAGTAACAAAAACTAAAAAGAGTATGCTTTGATGGTCTTATCATATGAAGAGAATGAATGAAAGGAGACTTCGTGGATCATATGTACCATATTCTAGCAAATAAAATGATTTGATTTGACTAACACAAGGTAGATGTCAGTGGCAACGCCGGGAGGGGATGCCCTGGAAAGACATGCTATGCTCATGCTTACTCGCCATTGGCGCCATCTGGTGAGCTCAAAAATAATTGCCCACTTTGTCACTTGCCTTAAATTAAATGGTTAAATTTTTATATAGCTACTTCTTACCCATTCTTTATCATACTTAGGTGTACCAGAAGCATTTGCCGGAGGCGGTGACGTCACTATGCTGGGACGGCTCCACGGTGCTGTGGCTTGGCTGCGGGGATGGCTCCCTGCTGCAGTGGAACATGCTCGCCGTCACGCAGACCAGTGTGCACACAGCTCATAATGGTTTGTATGATCTCCACGGCACTTGTAAGAGGGATCCAAGACAGTTAAAATCGTTTCTCTGGGACTTCGTCGGGCTTCACTGTCTCGGCGCTTTTCTTGTGGTCGCCACTGTTGATTCTGGCTTACAGGAGTTACAGTGGTTTGAAAATAGTGTGGCGGGCTTGTCCCTTTTAAAAAAAGTACTTGTAGGCAACCTACGGCCACCTAATGGGTAGATCAGGTTGTGGATCGGCTGCCAGTATGAATGTGGGATTAAGAACGATGGATGAACTGTGTGTAGGATGATATAATATGGCAAGAAAACAGGTGTCTGAAATGACGAGTAAATAAAAGAGAAGTACGAAAGAAGGACACATGCTGCCACGACCCCGAATAATTTGAGATTAGGGCAGGAGAATAAAGTTTTGACATTTACAATCTGTCCAGACTGCAAGCTGTCCACATCCATCTGACCTCATCTTAAAGGCTCGATGACGGACAAAATGTGGATCAGCTGTGGACGCTGGACTCTGTGAGATACTTCAGTACATTATCTATCGGTGTCCGTAAAATTTGAGCGAATTAATTGTGCCATGCGGTTTTAAAGGTCGATGAACTCACAGTAGGTAGTGTGTACGACACCAAAATTGAGTGGGTGACTGTCGGGTCTGGCGAACTTGTTGGTGTTCTATTGTTTAATTATAATGTATGGCAAGAAGTTAGAATATCAAAGTTGACATCATTGACTGTTTTTTTTTTTAAATTTCCATAATGTGTCCCACTGCTGGGCAAAGGCCTCCCCCATTTCTTTCCAGCTCTCCCGGTGTTGTGTGTGCCTTTGACTGATATGACGTATAGAAATTAAAAAACTTTTTTACAAAAAATAAAACCGACTTCGACAAAAATAAAACACAAAAAAGTGAAAAATAAAAATCAGCTTCTGAAGTCGGTGACTTTTGTTTGTTTGATTTCATGTTTTTGCCACCGACTTCAGAAGCTGATTTTTATTTTTCACTTTTTTGTGTTTTATTTTTGTCGAAGTCGGTTTTATTTTTTGTAAAAAAGTTTTTATTTTTCACTTTTTAGTGGTTCACATGTGCTTACCCCTTCACAACGTACCGGCGTGATGTTATGTTATGAACTGGTGTAAACAATAGACAGACATGAGATTTCAGCAATCCCAGTCCATTTGCTATCATTTATTGAGGAGTTCCGTTGTCTATCTCCGAAGTTCTTCATCAGATGTTCACCAAATAGTTTTTATAACCTTTGTAGTGAGTTCAGGCGTGATATTATGTTGTGTGATGGCGTAAACAATGTTTAGATATGCTATAGCAACAATCGCGGTTAATCTGCTGTTATTTATTGAAGAGTTCCCCCGATTTCTACAAGATCCCATCATCAGATATTGAAATGGTGACAATGGGACCACACGGGAAGCACCAGCTTTGAAATGAAAAAAGAATCATGAAAATCAGTTCACCCAGTCGCAAGTTATGAGCGAACAAACATAAAAAAAAAAATACAGTCGAATTGATAACCTCCTCCTTTTTTTGAAGTCGGTTAAAAAGTAGGTAATAGTCCGGTCAATTTAGACATCCAAGGTTACTTTGATAGTATTGTCACAAAATATTCGTAGTATTTCACGAAATTTTGATGACTTTGTAACATTGTTGAATAGATTGGGGATTAATTGTGATATTATTTTCTTAACTGAGTGTTGGTTATCGTGCAACCCCGTGGTGCCGAGATTGGAGGGTTATAGTCATCACACTACTATATGCTGCGGTAACCAAAACGACGGAGTTACAGTCTTTTGCAAATCGAATCTTGTTATTACTTGTGAAGAGCCATCCTGTGAAGGTCTTAATTGTCTTATCTTAACGATTGGCACTGAAAGTGTTATTTTAGCCATTTACCGATCGCCTTCAAATAGAAATATTGACACCTTTCTCCAATCTTTGAATAACATTTTAGATAACCTAGGCAGTTTCAAAAACATCTCCATTATTGGGGACATCAATATAAATATCTGCCCTGAATCTCATGAGTAAAGGTATCTGGATTATCTGAACATGTGTTCATTCCATGGGCTCTTACCTGCACACACTCTCCCGACTAGACAAAATAAATCATGCCTTGACCATGTAATGCTAAAAACCCGAAATTCAGCTCTCACGCTGGTCTTAAACAGTACAATCACGGACCACCAAGCAGTCCTACTCTCCCTGCAACTTAAACAAAAGAGAACCTTTGCTTATGTATCCGTGAACCGAATGGACAGTGAAGGGCTGCTTTCAGATCTCACAATGACCGATTTTACTACTGTCTATACGTCAACCGACGCGAATTTCGCAATGGAATACTTCTACAAGTCAATTCAAAGGGCTATATTACACGCGGATTTTAGTACTAGATGACGTGGCCTCGGCACAAGGGCAAAGAAGGAACATGGGTTCGGTTTTTAGTCAGTAGAAGTCTGACACTCCCCTTCGCTCTGCCCAAGATTGGTGGGTGGAAAATCATCAAATGACCCATGATTTTCCACCCACCAAAAAAAAAAAAAGGGCTATATTACAAAACACAATTGTAATAAAATATCCACGACGTCATAAAATTATAAAGCCGTGGATTACACCTGGGCTGTTAAGGTGTATTAAACATAGTGATATGCTCCATAAGAAGATGAGACAGTCACCAAATAATGAGATCACTAAAATTATATATTCCAGGTATAGAAACCATTGCAACAACTTGTTAAAAAAGTTAAAACGAATACAATATGACAGAGACTTGTTGACAAAAGCGGGAAAAAACAATAAAAAAATTTGGGAAGTCATCAAAACAATAACGAATACAGGTACTAAAATGCATAGCACTAAAATGAAACATAGCGCTACGGAATTACTAAATCTATCAAACATCAAAACAGTCTGTAGAAAAGGTGAATGATTTTTTCGCATCGATTGGCAAAAAACTAGCTGATAACATTAATTCCTGCTCGAACCCCTGCCATAGCATATATATAATCAAACGTCCTCACAACCGGTCTCCAAATCATTTGTATTGCTAGAAACTGATGAATCTGAAGTGGAACGTCTAATTTTGAATCTGAAAGATGTATGTGGTTGGGATTCTGTTCCTAACAATTTCCTCAAGGATTCTAAGCATATTTTAATCCGTCCATCAACTTTTATTTTTGATCTCTGCTTAACCAAGGGTCAATTTCCTACTGTCTTGAAGAAATCAGTAGTACATCCAATTTATAAATCGGGTGATAGAGACCGTGTTACTAATTATAGACCCATCTCCATATTGCCTTCGATCTCCAAGCTTCTAGAACGAATAATAATAGGTATTTACCTATGTAATTGGAGATTCTATAACCGGCATTTTCAGTTTCGTAATTCGAAATTCAAGTAAATTTTATTCGAAAGACGTGTTATTTTAATTTCAAATTCAGTCATTTGTTTTTTGGTAGTTTTTGTGACATTGTGGTAGTTTTTGGCGCCATGGATAAACTGCTAATTCGTACAATTTTCGAATATGAGTTCATACGTAGAAATACCGCTGCGCAAACAACACGAAACATTAACGACGTGTACGGGCATAAACACGGTCCATTACTGGTACAATCGTTTTCAATCTGGAAATTTTGAGTCGAAGAACGAGCCTCGCGGTTGGCCGGTAAACATTGTCGACAACGACGAATTGAAGGCGATAGTGGAAGCAGATCCAACTCAATCTAAGGCTGAGCTTACTGCAGGCCTTGGAGTTAGTGTCAAAACACCATTGAGGCACTTGCGTCAAATTGGAAAGATAAAAAATCTAGATAAGTGCGTGCCACGCGAACTAAGCGACCAACAGCGAGATTTACGCGTCGAAGCATGCATAGCACTACTGAATCGGCATAGAAACGATGAAATTCTTAATCAAATTGTTACCTGCGATGAAAAGTGGATCCTGTACGACAACCGTAAGCGTTCGTCTCAGTGGGTGGACCCGCGTACATCACCTAATCAGTGCGCTACAAAAATTACGAGACACAACAGTGACGGCAGATGTCTATTGCCAAGAATTGCAAACAATGATGGAGAAGCTCGCAATTCAACAACCAAGACTAGTCAATCGTTCTTCCCCATTGCTACTCCACGACAACGCGCGAGCTCCCACTTCACGAAAGACCATCGCAAAGCTACAAGAGTTACAGCTGGAATCTCTCCGTCACCCACCGTACTCACCGGACCTTGCCCCAACAGATTTCTACTTTTTTCATAATATAGGGTATAAGGGGAATTCAACTTCAACTTTTAAAGGACTACCTCTCAAATCGCTGCCAGTGCGTTAAGATTAACGACAATGTCAGCAGCGATTTGCCAATCGCTTATGGAGTTCCCCAGGGTAGCATATTGGGCCCTCAGATTTTCCTTGTATACTTGAATGACCTCTGTAAACTAGACCTCTCAGGAGGTAAAATTATATCTTATGCAGATGATACAATTCTATTGTTTTCTGCCAATACCTGGGACCAAGTATACAGAGATGCGCAGGACGGTTTCAATATTGTGACCCACTGACTACAAAATAACTCCCTGACCCTTAACCCGGATAAAACCCAGTACATGCGATTTTCGATGCTCAGTCAGTTACCATATGCCACCTCAATTACAGCACATAATTGTTGTAATAGTTTAGTGTGTTCTTGCCCAACACTAACAAAGACAGCGTCAATTAAATACCTTGGAGTCATTTTAGACTGTAATCTATCCTTCAGAGAACATATTCACCTGCTTACTTCAAGGACAAGAAAACTGATCAATGTGTTCAAAAATCTTAGACATGTTGCGCCACCAAAATTAGTGAAACAAGTATATGTAGCCCTTGTACAGTCCATTCTCCAATATTGTATCAATGTTTGGGGAGGTGCACATAAAACTATATTGAAACCCTTAGAAATTGCTCAGAGGGCTGTTTTAAAAGTTAGTACTTTTCGTCCTTACTTGTACCCAACCCATCTCCTTTACCAATCATGTGGGGTCCTGACAGTGCGACAGTTGTTTATTGTATCTGCAGTTTTGAAGCAACACTCTTTGCTACAGTTCGCAAAAGGTGATCTATCTAGAAGACGAACTGTCATTACTAGTATTGATCGACCTTCTTTCAGACATACTTATGTAAACAATTATCTTTGCTTCCTAGGACCGTACCTATTTAATAAAATAAACGATGCTCTAGATATATAAAAAAATATGTAAAAGTGAACTCTTTAAATATAAGTATTAGTATTTGTATTGAAATAGAAATAGCAAACTCTTATAAGTTATAATCTCACCCTCTCACACTCTTTCACACACTTTCGCACTCTACTCACCGAGAGGTTAACACGGGTGCGCCAAAGTTCACCTAAAATTTCAACTCCGATAATTGGAAATCCGAAAATGTTCATCCTAACATTTTTCATCCTAACAATCGCAATTCCTAACTACTCTGTCTCTAATGTTTTAATTCCGAAGCATTCAACTTCATAATGTCAGTAGCAATAAACATCTATTACACTATTATTTGTTTTCCTATATTTTCTCAACACAACCATCTTTTACACTATTATTCAAAGTCATATCTTTTTTGTTTATATTACTTTTTATTCATAATAATCAGTATTATAAAAGGTCCCATTAAAATAGGTGGACAAAATTTTAGGAATCATTCAGACCGCTAAAATAAGGACAATAGTAAAAAAATATATAAGAAAAAGACATTAAAATACCTACTTTTATAGGATGAGTTTGTTCTAGAGTGCCGGCAATTTATTATTTTAAGTCAAAATAAAATCACTTTATATAGTTAGTGTTGTTTTTTGTTTAGATGTCTTTAGTTAGGCTTACTAAACGCTGTGTTAAAATTTGTCCACCTATTTTAATGGGACCTTATATACTATGCAAAGATATCCATAGGTTAGGTTAGGTTAGAACTGTGACCAACTACGCGCGAGCCGAGCGAGCGAAGCGAGCGGTGCCGCGGCAGCGGCCGGCGAGCGCTACCTCGAAATTGGTCGCGAAATTTTTCTAAGTATTTTTTTCATAGTGCCCCCAAGACGACACTCTGACCTGAATTTCATTAATTTATTTCATTTCAAGACAAAAATCAGTGAAACGACCTTTAATCATTCTAAACAGTTGTATGAGTGTAAATATTATGGTTAAAAAAAAAGCGTTAGGATAAAAAACAGTAGGTGTTTAAATATATTTACACTAATGATAATTATTATGAATTACAATTTTCGGAAACATGAGTGTTATGAACATCGTCGGTAGCACTACAAATAGTATGAATGAAAACTTTAGGATGAAAAATTTTAGGAAGAGTGATCATTCGGATTACAAATCGTTAGGAAGAACAATTTCGGGTAAAGAACTTTAGGTGAGCCAATATGGACCCGGTTAACACTCCTCACACCCTTCTGGTTTGTTCTAATGTAAAGTTTTATTTCTGTGTAGAGATATACTTCTAATATTTTTAAGTATAATTAAGCCAGTAATGTAATGGTCACTTTAAGGAAGAGCGCTGATGTCTGAGATACAGATATTTTTATCTAGTTCAGACACAGATGCCTTCAACAAAAAATTAAGAAAATTAGAAATTGAACTGTATATCTGTATAAATGTAACTTATGTTTGTGCATAAAATATTATTATTATTATTCATTCCCACTGGCACATTCATGGCTGAAATATGGTAGGATTTTTTTTTCTTCCTTCTTTGATATTGAAAAAAAAAACTTTCTGATATGAGTATGTATGTGTTTTATCTATTAAATGAGTATTTCTCAAAATAAGTGTACATCTGTTGAAAAAAAAGTGTGCCTCGAAATAGTAACAAAGTTTCAATGTTTTTATTTAACCATACATACAAAAAATAACATATTTGTGAAGAAAAACTATTAAACTTTAAAGTTGTGAAGAATAAATGGTAAAACCATAGTATTCAATCAATTTTAGAAAGCTTATTTAAAAAGATGTTTTTTGCGTTTCATACAAAAATCAAATTGCCACCCTACGACTTCATACATGTAACACTTCATAAAATTCGATATGTCGCGTTAATATTGTGCATTTTTTGTATTACAGACCTTGATTAAATGTAGTTTCTTTATTAAAGTGATTTTCTATGGGGTTTCATAGTAAAATATAAAAAAAAATGCGAAAAACAAAATGAGTCGTGCCCATTTACTTTTTAGTAACTTACTCTTTAGTAACGTTTTATTTCTACTTCCACGTAATTTCTGAACGCATCCGTTACCTTTTAACACGGGCAACACTAGCATCATTCTGATTGGCTGTAGGTCTGACGTCTCCGCCATAACTTTTAATGTGAAAATCAGTTTTGAACGTGTTGTCCAAGGGAGATTACTTTTTCGTAATAAGAAATACTTTTTCACTTTTTCACATTAAGTTAGGTCTTGATTTATATTTATGTTATTGTAATACGTGTCGTACGAACATTTAAGCGTATTATATTATTTGCAGTTTCAGGTTTTATCAAACCATCGACTTATCTTAATTTGTACAATTTTCGTTGCTTTTTCGTAACGTTTTTTATGAATTTCGTTACGTTATGAAAAAGTATAGTGTAAAGCTGAGTGTATACAGTTCTTAAAACTTTGCCAATATTAAAACCTTAGTGAACATTCACTGGCAAATAGTTCTTTACGAATTTTAAAGTCTCATATGCTTTATTTAATAGGTTGGTTTATAGCCTTATGTTAACTATTTAGTAACATCTAGAACTATTTCATAACAATATTTCGTAACAACTTTTTCGTTACGTACACTTTTTTTGAGAAATACTCAAATAACACATAAATGATTACTGTTCATATTTGGCCCAACGATGTATGGAACCTTGCCGATGTCCTTTTATGATAAAACTTACAATTTTGCTGAAAATCGTGAAAATCCCATTTTTGTGACCTTTGACCTCGAATAACTTTTTTTCCAAGTGTCGGATCGATGGGGACTTTTTACATATCGTTTAACCCTCTGCAGCTGACGTAGTAGTCCAACAGACACCGCGAAATACAAAATTCCGTTTTTTACCGGCAATTTTCAAATTTGAGCGCCGCCGCTGCGAGTACCTTACTGTAATGGGCTCGCACGTCGGTAGGTGTGCGGTGGGCGGTCGCAGTGAGCATACGTGTGCGTAGCGAAAGAAGGTGTCCACGAGACTACCAGGTCAGCGATAACGTAAGTGTCCACGAGACTACCACCTCAGTCAAATGGTTATATCTTCATAGTGTCTCCTATACAACCACGTCAGCAAACTGGTATAAATGATATTATTTCGCGTTATTTTCCAATATTCATAAAAAGAATTCATAAAAATAAATCATTTACAGAGACTTAGTGCTAGATCATTATGAAAAACCGAGTGTAGAATGAAAGATTGCCAAGGGAGCTGTGAATGACTATCACTAGAATTTTAGGCAAGGAAACTCCCCCTTTTTGGGGGGTGGGAAATCATCAATTAACCCCTCCCGCTCTTGGGCAGAGCGAAAGGGAGTGTCAGACTTCTACTGACTAAAAACCAACCATGTTTCTTCTTAGCCCTTTATGTTGTGGCCGCGGCATCTTTTACCCCCCTCCACCACCAGTAGTTCAGTCTGTTCCACTAATTTAACTAAAATGATGTTATGTATCTAACAAAAATAAAGAGACAAACTAAATACCTTTGCTGTGATTGTTCGAAGCCAATTTGCCTTCAGTGCTCCAAGCCAGTGTGTGATAATTGTCAAACAAAGCTGTGATTTTGAAACTCTCTAGTTTTTAAGTTAACCAACGAATGTTTCTCATTTTTCCCAGACTGATTAATGTAATTGTGAACTTTTAAAATGTATAATGTTAAATTTGAAAAAGTTAATTTTCAAATTTTTTTTTATGACATAAATGTATAAGTAGAAATTTATAGACTGATTTGTGTTAAGTAAACAAACGTTGTTTGTTTTGAAAATACAAATTGCTTTTTTTATTTCAAGTAAATTTGACATATGAAATCTAATAAAAATGATTAAGTTAGCTGCATACTTTAATTCTACAAAAATATTTGCTGTTGAAATGGTGTCTCGTGTACTACCACGTCAGTTGAATTGTACAAATTGAGTCACGTCAGTTGCAGAGGGTTAAACAAAAAAAAACATTTAATTCGAGTATCCTGTACTCATAATAGAAATAATACGTTCATACAGTCACATTACATAGGTAACAAGCCTACCAAATTTCAGCCGGGTGGGAATTAATGTAACCCTATTTTTTGGTCTAATTTGACCGGACTATAAAACCTAAGAAGTTAATAAAATAAGTACCAAAATGACGACCAATTTACATTATCCGTAAATTCAAGTAGCGATATTGTATAAAATGTGTAACACAGCAAATACAGCGTCAATTTGATGAACTTATAAATTAAGGGGATAGAACCGATGTGGCATATCAACCTGTCCGCCATTTTGATTTTTTTTCGAAATCGCGGCCCACGATGAAAGTGGTATTTATGGATAGAGGACATATAGACGAACAAAAAATGTCCAGTAACATGGTACCCAAAGTGTCACGTTACCGAGATATTTGAAGTTAAAGATCGACAAATGAGTACAACGACATTCATTAAATATTTTTTTAAATAGCCTTTTTACGTGTTTGGGCGTTAAATTATATCCAAATAATAGTTCCCGGGTTGATTATTATTTTACGCACATTAAAATCGCTTCGCATCGCAATGAAACGCTATGTAATGTCAAAAAATAGTTTTCTCGTGCTCCTAGTAGTATGTAATGTACCTACTCTCTTTCAATAACCAGTAATAATAATAATCAACGCCTATAGACACGTAAAAGGTCTAATTTTTATGTGGTCATTGTACTCATATGTCCATCTTTACCTTCAAATATCTCGGTAACGTGACACTTTGGGTACCGTGTTGCTGGACATTTTTTGTTCGTCTATATGTCCTCTATCCATACATACCACTTTCATCGTGACCCGATATCGAAAAAAAATCAAAATGGCGGTGGGTCGATATGCCAGCTCCCATACAAAAAAGTTCAAACCCCTTTCGCTTCTTTTTCTTAGCGTGTCTATAGCAATCCAATTTTTATCGGCCCGAAAACCGACCAAGTGCATTTCGCGTACGAAGGGTTCCGTATCATTGCATCGGAGTCGCTTTTATTATTTGTTGTTATAGCGGCAACAGAAAACGCATTCTGTGAAAATTTCAACTGTCTAGTCAACCTGTTACGTATTATGAGATACAGCCTGACAGACAGACAGACGGCCAGCGCAGGCTTAGTATGAGGGTCCGGTTTGTCACCCTTTTGAACCCTAAAAATTACTAACTCTTTGTATTCGAAACAACAATTTTATAGGTAAAAAACCTAATTATATGACTGGCTTTTTCGCCTGCAGTGCCTACGGAATATAATATTCTCAGCAACCCATCCATCCACCGTCTATTGGTTTTTATTATCTCTATTTGAATAGGCTTCTTTTGGGCAAGCTCGTTCCATAGTTGACCTCATCGCCGTGCTCAGGAAAAGATTGAGGTCAAGAGTGAAATTTCATCGAAATCATTTAATATTTATAAAAAAACTAGCCGTTGCCCGCGACTTCGTTCGCGAGGAAATTTTGTCGTGTATGTATGAGTGGGACTGCCTCTGGATGTACTATGCCAATCGAAGCGATTATATTCCCTTTAAACTGTCATAAAATCTGTTCCCGCACATACAAATACATATGTCTTAACGATATTCTATCTCTCTACCAATTTTCGGCCCCTAAACGCCAAGGATTTCATTTAAATACTTGCTTGCGGGAGCCCTTAGTCCAGATCGTCACAAAAAAAATTGTTAGCTAATAGACTTGCTAGATTTCAGGCCGGTAGTACTAAAATCAAACTTACATACAAGCCTTTACAAGGAGCCTTTAGAGCTCCCTAATCCGACCCTGAACCAAAATCTTAGCAAACTTCTACTCGCCATAAACTACGTCCCCGTCAAAATTCAAGATTGTAGTACGAAAAATGAAGGACTTTCATACAAACTTGTGAGGGCCCTTAGACCACCCTAATCCGGCCCTGTCGCAAAACTATTTCATAGCAGACGTCGACTGACTATAAACTACGTCTCTGCCAAAAATCTAGATTGTAGCACAAAAAATTAAGGACTTTCATACAAACTTGCGACGGCTCATAGTCCACCCCAATCCGGCCCTGTCGCAAAATTAATTCATAGCTGACGCCTACTGACTATAAACTACGTCTCTGCCAAAAATCAAGATTGTAGCACGAAAAATGAAGGACTCTCATACAGACTTGTGAGGGCCCTTAGACCATCCTAATCTGGCCCTGTCGCAAAATTAATTTATAGCAGACGTTGACTGACTTTATACTACGTCTCTGCCAAAAATCTAGATTGTAGCGCAAAAAATGAAGGACTTTCATACAAACTTGCGAGGGCCCTTAGACCACCCTAATCCGGCCCTGTCGCAAAATCCGTTCTTAGCGGACGTCTACTAACTATAAACTACCTCCCTGCCAAAAATCATCTTTGTACGTCCAGCGATTTTCGAGATTTCGTGATGAGTCAGTGAGTGAGTGACCTTTCGCTTTTATAGATATAGATAGATACACAGCAAAGCTTATACGGTTGGTAGAAAGCCTGCCTTGAAAATGCCATAGGAAATGTAGATTTGTGTATTTGCAGTGCAGTTTACACTAGCACACTGCAGTACTGACAGAAATGCCAGGTTCCAAGTACGTATGTGAACACCTAGAAACGCGAATAGTCCAAAGAAAAAAAAGTAAACAGTGTAAACGGTACCTAACAAACTTATTCCTTGTGTTTGCTTAGTTGCTTACTAACGAATGACTTCGCAGACTTATCGTGCAGGGGTTCGTAGCGAGTGAATACTAGGCTGCGCTGCAGTGCGCTAAATAATCAAATTGTTTAAGAAGAAGACCTTAGAAGACCATCTCAGACACTAATTTGCATGGTCCTCAGAAGACTTGAGCAAGGTGCTGTCTGGAGTTTAAAAGAGATTAACACGCGTATCTAAAGTAAAGTAAAAGTAATTTCTTAAGCAAACAATGACAATAATTAAACGAAGTAAAAAACCTTCAAAGCTAATAAGAATAGGGGACGCGACAATAAAAATCTAATTAGTCGTCAGATAGATTTACGAAATATGCTGAACAAATATTTTGCCTTTTTCACGTAAACAAAAAATGAAGAGGATACAGTGCTTCGAAAACACGTGTGACGCCACATTTCAGTACATTTTTATCCTAAAAGTGACGTCACAATCACAAGTTCAACGTTTTATCTTCGCCAATTATTATTAATTTGATAAAACGAAAAACAAGCGTCCAATATTTTTCGAAAGGTAATCTAACTGATGGACTAAACATAATCATATTTTTTTTAGTCAGTTGTCATCCTTATTATAACTTTTGACGGTTCTAACTTTAAGCAATTACCAACTACAGAATAAAAATCGTATCTTTAATAATTACCTTTCCTCAAGTATATAGTATCTTGTTAAGCCGCGCTTGCCTAGGTTGGTCTGTGGATGGGTGTCCACCCATTACATACCGAGTTGCCTCCGTGCCTCGGAAAGCACGTTAAGTCCCGGCTGCTATAGATATTTGGCATGTCGTTTCAGGTAGTCAGTGGCCTGAAAGTATGACAACCAGTCTTACCAAAGGGATAGATAGGCAGTCACTCCATGTAAAATACTGATATTCACCTGAATCCGGTTAGACTGGAAGCCGACCCTAAAATAGTTGGGAAAACGCTAGGCAGATGATGATAGATGTGGGTGTTAGACCTTTTTTTTTTTTTTTTTTTTTTTTTGGTGGGTGGAATATCATCGAATGACCCCCCCCGCTCTTGGGCAGAGCGAAGGGGAATCTCAGACTTCTACTGACTAAAAACCGAACCCATGTTCCTTCTTTGCCCTTGCGCCGAGGCCACGTCATCTAGTACAAAAATCATGAGTTTGTTTCAGCTGCTTCTTCTTGTAGAGTCAGGGACGAAATACCGACCTTATCTAGGTCTTGATATTTAGGAATGTCTATTATCCTCATAACTTAGCATTTGACGACTAAAACGGGAAGAGAAATTGCAATTAGAAGCCCTTTACCACACCTCGGACACTCCATACAACGCCCGCAAAATAATTACCTATTACTACTACATAAACAAATAACGTTTCTGCACGACGTGCACGTGCAAATGTGTGCGTAAACTCTAGTAGGGTTGTCGTAGCCTAAAAAATGGCGCGGAAAGTGCAACGGTCTGCGTCGCGAAAACCGAACGACGACTAATACGAGCGCGAGCCATTGCTCAAGTGTCGACGACGAATACCTCGAAGTGCGGGGTGAGGTGCGGTATTTAATATGAGCGCGGGGAAGGGAGTGTCCCTTCTGTACGTAGTACTATTATGTATTCTGTGCCTTTACCATGTTTCGTCAACTTGTGATGCTTAAGAGCTTGTAAGAAGCAACCTCGGTTTCTTAAACATCCTGGCAGGTTTTAACATTCCTATCGGTAAAAAATATAATTGTAAAACTGCATGAAAAATGTGTTGCAAGTGATTACATACGTAACCGAAACGTGGTCGCTCACAATGGGCCTCATCAGAAAGCTCAAAATCACTCAAAAGGCAATGAAGAGAGCCAGGGAGTTTCCTTGCGGGATCGCATCAGAAATAAAGACATTCGTAAGAAAACGGATGGCCGTTGGGGCGACACCTGGAGGAGGCCTATGCCCAACAGTGAACGTCTTTTGCCTGAAATCATGATGATGATGATGGGAACTAATGATAGGAAGATAATTGTAGGGTACTAAACAATACATGTGAACATTATTTACTTTAGCTTCACAACAACATCAACATTCCATAAATTAAAAGTCTATGCATCGTGTTACTAGACCAGCTAGCCGATTATTGTAGGTATAATAAAAGAAATCCTACTATTGAAATCTAGCTCTAAAAATCGATAATAGCAGTTTCGGACTGGTAGATATAACAGTTAGAAAATACACTTGCCGCTGAAAAACCATTAAATTAGTGTGTGTATAGTTTGCTGCTAAAAATATAACAAAACAGAAAAGATAGTGAATTATCTGTATTGTAATAATATGTTTAGGTTTACACAAAATTTTTACCGAATTAATAATTCATGTGACAACCTGTGGATAAAGATCGACTTGGCATTTTCTTTTAAAACATATTTGTTACATTTAGCCATTTAAAATGTTGTTGTAAACATTTTATTTTATATGCATTCAGTAAAAAGCTGTCATTTTCATATTACAAACATACACTTCAATTTTATTTATTAGTATCAATTGCAAAACTAAATAAAGATGAATTCAGATGGCAGAGGGTAGTTCCAAAATCCCAACTTCTAAAGCTTTCTACAAATGTTGCCGTCGATTGAAGCATCTTTGCACATGATAAAACATGGGTCACGGCATGGAGCAAAGTAACCAGTGGAGAAAGTATGGGCACGTTTTTGTTCTAAATCAAAGTCACTAATATACTGCGGGGGGAGAGGTACGTTTCGGACTCTGTGATTGGTTGACGAACTGACAACCAAATGACAACTCATTCTCTAGGGATTCCATAAAAGTAATTGAAAAAGTATCGATATCGATAATTGTTTGAGTTATTAGTATTATAACGATTTGTTTGCAATACAGAGATTACGGGTTCGATTTTGAAATAAAACAGGTAATTATTAAACTTAGAAGACTGTATTTAAAAAAATATAATATATTTACTGGTTTTTAAAATGGATTAGTTTTGAATATGTTTTTCTTATATAATCCTTTGGATTTGTCAGTCGAGTATCAATATATTTTTTTGCTACACATGAAGCTATTTCAATTAAATGGTTAGTCGATTCTACGTCAAATAGGTGAAAAAAAAAGTAAAAGGACCTCAAATTAGTTCAAATTAATTTTGTGTGTTAAGATCATGATATCACGGGGGTAGTAAAGGGGGGCTAAAATTTCGGTCATTTTTTGCCTAGGACGCTCCGTTTTCAAGATATTTGTATTTAACTTATTTTGTTACAATAATTTAAAACGCCCATAACTCGGAAACGGTGCATCGTAGGACCATGCTTCTCGGATCCTAAATGGTGTATATGGCGCAGGTTAACCCGATACTGCAATAAAATTGGTAATAAAAAAAATTAAGTCCTCGTTCCATAGCTAGGCTACACAATCCAACCAATTTTTTTTATCCCTATCGTGTCAGTTTTTTCATAGGCCTTTGCCTCCGTTTTTCTGCAGGCACGCCACTGCCAGCAACGTGTTCACATGCCGATGCGCGTATTAGCCACCTTTACTCCAAAACTAAAATTGATAACGTCTGTTCCATACCTACACTGGCCTATATAAAAACATTTAAAAAAACATAATTGTCTAGGATTGCAATGATTCAAATAGATTCCAAGCAACGCGTCTAAATTTTGTGTAAAAGGCAGGCAGAGATCATACACTTACATTTTTTATGTACAAGTTTATGCCAGTATTATACACATTTGCGAGTAAAGCCAAGGGAATAAGCATGTTTGAAAATATAGCAATAATGAAACAAAAAAATATAATGTATTTTATGAACTTATGTTTTAAATTATATCGATACCATAAACCGTCGCGGTACTGCGAACTCGAACATCACTATCATGAAAGAAAGAGACAACTGCATTAGTGCAAATCAGTGTACCAGAAAGAGACAGCAATTATATGATAATTTTTTCATTGTTTTGATCAAATTGAATAGAAAACCTAACATAACTGTGAAATGTTATCCCATTTTTTGTGTAACTTGAAGTTGTAGTACACTTTCCACACCATTTAATTGCACAACTATGCATTATTTTTCGTTATAAATGCTTTCAAAACGGGAGCGCGTGACGTTCGTGCGTTAGCCTACAATTTTTGCGACTGAGCAAAATTTCGCCGCGTACGCTTGATATAGCGTATGTTTAGCGCCCGCGGTAGCCCCCGCACGCGCTCTCCACTGGTTATTGTGCTCCATGGGTCACGGTCACGAGAATAATCTGCGACTCCCGCATTCCTCTTAAACTTAAAGAAAATATTTATAAAACAGGCTCTAAGTATGAAAGTTGATGGCTCTAAGGGTAAAGGAAGATCAAAGAATGACTAGTGATCGATGGATTACTGTGTGAAGGATGATATGGATGGAAAGGAAGTGGCTAGTGAGATGACAATAATATGGAAAACTAAGACAGTCTGTAGAAGACGTGTTGCGCCGACGTCAAATAAATTGGGATAAAGGCTGGAGAATGATTATGATTTAGTTGTCAAAGCAGGGGCGTAGCTACCGCCGTATCTGCCGTATCAATTATACGGGGCCCCTGAGGCACGGGGGCCCCCGACGTACGTAAGCAAAAATTAATAAAAACTACCCAAATTTTTATTTCGGAATGATAAAAGTCAAAAAAATCAATTTCTTTTTTCCCGCGTAAAGTGTGCGTTCTAAAGTCATCATCAGCTATAAATTATTTTATAAATTAGTATGCCGGAAAAAGGCAAGGAGGACATTTTGACTGGCCTGTTGGTCTAGTGGTTAGTGACCCTAACTGCTATGCCGGAGGTCGTGGGTTCGATTCCCACCCAGGACAAATGTTTGTGTGATGAGCACGATCATTTGTTCTGTGTCTGGGTGTAATTTATCTATAATATGTATGTATTTAGAAATATATAAGTATGTTTATCAGTTGTCTAGTACCCATAACACAAGCTCTGCTTAGCTTGGGACTAGATGGCGTTGTGTGATAGTTGTGGAATATTATTATTATTATTATTATTATTTAATTTGAATTGATTATAAACATTTTGGAAAAAGTGACAGATAGATATTTTTGGTGAATAGGTACCTAAATATTTATTTTAATTTTATGCAAACATTTTTTTTTCTTTTGTGAGAAATCTTTACCCTTCATAAGGGCCCCCAAACAAAATTTTATACGGGGCCCCGCCAAGGCACGCTACGCCACTGTGTCAAAGGAAAAGAGATCACTTATTAAACACTTTTTTTAGAACGATATGTCAATTTTCAGTTAGAATCACAGAACAAAACTGTAACTATGCTAATAGTTACAGTTTTGTATATCATCAGTGAAATCTGTCTTGCCGTTGCAATTTGTTTTCATTCGCGAATGTGTTTTGTTGCAGACTCTATCAACAACGTCTATTTCGACGAGATCTCAAAAACAGTGATCACTGCTAGTGAAGACAAAATTATCAAGATCTGGGAAATCACGAAAACTTCCTGACGGATATATTATTATATCATGCTCGCCTTCAGTATTTATAAGTATCATGACAGATAATATACTAAACTAAACAATGTGATATTCGAACAATACGTAAAAAATTAAGTTGTATGTGTGTTATAATATGAAAGACAGAAATTAGACTATGTTCAATAAAGATTTATCGTTTTAGTAAACATAATTGTTTAATTTTTCACAGGTTACCTATAACATACTACAGTTGGTTTGTTCGCAAAAAAAAAGCACATTTAAGGCCTTATCTTTCGTTACTAGGTAATTACGGGCGCGCGAGGCGGCTGTCGCCCCGACCGCCCCAGTATGAGAGGGGGGCCGGGGTGTCTACATCGAACGTTATACTTTACGTCCCCCCGTCAGGCGCGGATCCACCGTTGTGGGCACTGTGGGCATGCCCACAACCCTAATAGACTTGCGACGTCACATTTTACGGTCTTACGGGTCATAACCCCACCAAGATCATCAAAAAATTGCATTTTTTTGGAAATTTTATATATTTCCAAAAAAAAATCTGCACCACAGACACTAACCATTCCAAGGCGGCAACCAAATATTGTAAGCTCGCTTCGCTCGCTATTGCATTTTGCCCTTTATTATTATGGTCATATTTTAACATTTACTTTTGTTGTCATCTCTGTATGAATAAACAAAAAGAACCCAATATATGGAGGTGGGGTGGGATGCTTAAATTTTGAAGCTCTTTTTTCCTCGCCTTTGCATTATGTTATTATCAAAAGCGGTTTCAAAGGCTTCCGCCTTAAAACCTAATACTTAGGAGCGCCGGCTTGCTCCACTCGCTCTTGTGTGTCTTAATCTTGACAAATTCTAACTCATCTCGGGGAACCTCCTCACCATCCCTCGAAATCGAAGCGATCAACCTATCCGAGGCAGAACGCAAAAAAAATTCCATCCATAATCCATCCTATCTCTTTTCTACAAGTATTGCCAGAGTACTTTCTATTCTCAATCCCGTATGAAGGAAAAGAATCTATTTTTTCCGACGACGTGAAAAATTTTCGAGCTCGCTCCGCTCGCTCTACCAATTTTTTAACGTTGGCTGTTTTAGTTACTCCTGACAAGACACAATTTCAGACAGTAAGAAAACCTCTTAAATTCAAACTAGGTACTAACTTTAAGGAGCTCATTACGCTTATTTTTGTAACTTGCCTTTAGAGCTCTTTTTGGGAAACTAAAGATGCACATCCCGCCCTCCCTCACCCAAATAAACCTGTCGGCACCCATGCACGTTTTGATTCAGAAAACTATCGATTTAGTTCCTAATAGTGTCACTATATCGATCATGAGCGAGTTCATACTCCAACTCGCACTTGGCCGATTTTCGGGTGACTGTGCCCACAACCTTTTTTGAGGGCTGGATCCGCGCCTGCCCCCCGTACGTAAGTATACCGAGCCATCACATATATAGGTACACGTACACCATATAGCCTAGCCTAGCCTTTTCTCAAATATGTTGGGGTCGGCTTCCAGTCTAACCGGATGCAGCTGAATACCTGTATTTTACATGGAGCGCCTGCCTATCTGACCGCCACAACCCAGCACGAACTGGGTTATATGATATCCCTTGGTAAGAATGGTTGTCAGAATTTCGGCCCACTGACTGTAAGACTGACCTGTAAGTTACAGGTAGTCAGTGGGCCGAAATTCTGCCAGGGACCGAAAACCTTTATAAATTACGGTACAGGTATTGAAGAATTTTGGTTATTTTTCAGACTTAGGTTACCGCTATCTGGGTAACCAGACCGAAGAAAAATGTAACCTCTATTCAGGTTACCGTTTTAATACCGGCTACCTAAAAATGACCTTGATTACGACAAAAAAGTTCGCGTTCGCCTAAGTTTGTGTCTGCCCGACTCTTTGTCACACACACAGGCGATGCGCGCCCTTTGAATATTGCCGACGGCACGTGTAAGATAGGGGTAATTTTTATTTCGGTAACCGGTATTAATATTGGTTAAGTATTCAATTTTATAATAAAGGTAACCTTTAAAATTACCTGTAAAAGAAAAAAAAAGTTTTTACCGAAGAAATACCCGTATTGTTCATACCGGTTTCGGTCCCTGCCTGTAACGACTGTCGAAGATCCATAAATGACAGCTGAGACATACGGCCGAGGCACGGAGAAAATTTAGTATGTAATAGGTGGTCACAAAACCACGGCCCAACCTAGGCAAGCACAGCTTAACCTGAAGAGCGGCTGATATATTTTATCACGAGCTCCACTACATAAAGGTCTATTTATAGGTACAAGAACTTAGCTTTTATAATTGTTACCTTCAAGTTAGAAGTCAAGGACGATAGCAGTTAACTCGTATGCATGCAAATATGCAAAATAAACTATCGGTGGAGCGGATTTCTGCTATAGCTTTCTTTTTTGGCACGCTCTTGTATTTTTGTAAGCGATTTATTCTTGGATATTTTTAATACGCTAGCAATAATGCGTTCTTTCAGTACCTATTGACGACCAGAACACGTTTAGCCGTACCGGTAAATAAACAAGTAGGTAACCCTTAGGAGACAAGTAATGTTAATTACTTAATTTGGCAAGGATTTACGTCCTCGTGTTTGCACTCGGAAAAAGCTCATTTAGTCCTCTTCTTCGCTGGCGTTGTCAAAATGAACTCAAGAGCTTCTTATGCCGTGGTGAATAGATTAGCTTGTCAACAAGGTGTAAGCAGGTTGACTGACTGGCTGCGGGTTGTTCGAAAGAGGTAGAGCGGCCTCGTCACAAAGGGCTAAGAAGGAACATGGGTGGTTGTTAGTCAGTAGAAGTCTGACACTCCTTTCCGCTCCGCCCAGAGCGGGACGAGTCATTTGATGATTTCACACGAACCAACAAAAAAATTGTTGACTGACTATTTAACGAAATCATCGTCATCATGATCGATAAACGACCACAACTGGACAAAGGCCTCCCCCAAGTGTGTGCATTTCGTATCCAGCGGATCTCCACAACCTTCACCAGTTCATCGCTCCACCTAGTGGGACGCCTTCCAACACAAAGAAATGCAAGCGAATAATGAATAGGTTTGTATAGCAGAATGGTTCATACTTTTAAGAACGATAACAGAGAAGGAAAAATAAAAGTGGGTGACCTCGAAAACGTTCACTATCTTCTATCTATACAGTTCACGTGAACCGGGAGAAACAGTCATATAACAAAATTGAACAAATATAATATCTTTAGGCAAGGCTTTATTCAGTGATGGCCAAGCTGAAGTGACGGAAGTACGGATTATGATATAATTAGTGAGGCGAATTCTGTTTTTCGCATATTGTATAGGTTTTTTTTTATGATTGTGGTTTATGTACTATTTTAGGTGTGATTTATGAAAAAGTTTCTTGCCTGACCCGGATTAGAGGTAATAAGTAATTGACTAGGTAATTTTTTGCTTATGTTTTGGTAGGTTTTATGCCCTACGTTCGGATACCTGCCTACTTGATACAAGCTTGCCCAAGTGGATAAGGGTCTAGAATTTAGGTTAGCGATCTATCATATTATCTTGATAGAAGAGTTAGGTGTCTCCTATGTGTTAGTGTGTTCGAGTGAGAGTGTTCAGAGATGACCGACAGGCTGACTACTTCTCAGTACATCTTTGCCAACATTTTATATAGGTACCTATTAGACAAAATATCCACCTGTACTGGCCTGTACACTAAAAACAGTGATATCCACAACTTTAACACTAGAAATAAGCATAAACTACGCGCTCCTTTTCACCGGCTTCACTAAGTTCATAATTCATTCGTAGGGCTCGGGGTAACATTTTATAATAAACTGCCATCTTCTTTTCTAGACTTACCATTTAATGCGTTTTAAGCCAAAGTTAAATCTAATCTTTGTTTAAAAGCTTACTATTCTATTAACGACTACTTAGAATCTTAGATGATAAGAATCGCTGAGTTGAACACAAGACAATGTTTGTTATTTATTTTCTTTTCCAAAATTAGTTTACTGTTATTTATTAGGTATTTTATTTTATTTTACATTGTTTATTGTTATGTAATTTTGTTTATTACTGATTGTGTCTGTAGTAAATCTTAAATTTAACTGACACCTTGCCATTGTATCGAGTCTGGTTCTTCTAACCAACCTAACGAAGAAACCTAAAGAAGTGGCGGAACAAACTTCCCAGCACACATCTGTCATGTGTGCTGGGAAGTTTGTTCCGCCACTTCTTCTTTCCAGCTAAACACTAGAGAAGTGTCGATGGGTGGGCGGGCGTTTTGGGGGACTGTCTTATAATAGTACATTGTTACCTTAGGGGTGAAAGTAACTTATCTAGTCCCCGACACGGGGTTTGGCGCCTGAGCGCAGCGAGGGCGCTAATAGTTCGAGGAACTAAATAAGTCTTTAACCCGAGGTAAACACTGTGCTTTTCATTACGAATACAAGGAAAGTTCATGGGAATAGGCTTGCACCCAATTACCTAAATCGAAAAAGTATTTATTGGTTTCACGCAGGACAAAAAAAATTGACAAAAAAAATAAAAAAAGTAAACATAAAAGAAACACTTAAAATCAGTGGATGGCAATAGTCTTGCTCCTAATTACATCGATTGGGGGCAAGGCTTGCTCCCAATTACCCAAATCGGTGGATGGCAATAGGTTTGCTCCTAATTACATCGGTTGATGGCAATAGGCTTGCTCCTAATTCGATTGGTTGATGCCAATAGGCTTGCTCCTAATTACATCGGTTGATGGTAATAGGCTTGCCCCCAATTACATCAGTTGATGGTAATAGGCTTGCTCCTAATTACATTTGTTGATGGCAATAGGCTTGCACCTAATCACATCAGTTGGTAACAATAGGCTTGCTCACAATTACATCAAATAATTTGACAGCTGTCAGTAGAAAGCGATTCTCCCTAGGGCTGAAAAGTAGTACTTTCAACCCGCTCCGCAGGCATGTTATGACCTACTTTCAGAGTATGAGTAATGAAAAAATGTAAATAGTAAAGTAAAGTAAATTTTTGACGTTCGAAAAGTGCTGATTATCAGCCTAGTTTGAATAAATGACTTTTGATTTGATTTGACTCTGACTAGATCCACTTTTCAACCCTGATTGGTTCCACAAAATATGGATAAGTTTTCGTTTCTGTAATGTAACGTACAGCAGTAGGCAAATGTAGGTTATAGGTACTTCTTTGTTCTCCGTGGAGGTTGACAGAGTTGTTGTTTGTACCCGACTGCGGTAAAGCCAAAAAGAGGGGTTATTGTTGATTTAATTCCTATGTAGATACATAGGTTTTGTGGGAGACAAATCCATAGTTCGGCTGCTACCAAAGACTAGTACTGACAAATTCGAGAAAACGAATAATACTACCCGATCTGAGAATCGAATCCGGGAGGAATTCATGCGTAGAGAACCTACCTAGAGCAATAAGAACTTAAAACTATGGGTACCTACTGGTCTCTATTTAGGCTAAGTGACTTGAAGTGACACTTGGCTAGGCTGGGCTCTAAGGCCCGAAGACCAGGTTCAAATACCAGAAATGACTCAGTTGTCGACAAAGTTGGTACCTACGTACCTACCTACAGCCTACAGGTAGTCCGCGGCGCCTTTTTTTGTGAACTGCATTATGGGAAAACCCAATACCACATTGCCCGACCGGGGAATTGACCGCTAAGCAGTTGAGTTGACGGGCTGTCAATCTTGCTCTAATATGTAGTATAAGCAAACTAGCATTAAACAGACAAAAATAAAACCAACTATCAACCAACGGTTTTATATTTTAAACAATTCAATTAACAGGAAATAAAAAGAACACTAAATAGGCAGAATCAAATTGAAGGTAGGCAGAATTGGCTGTTCTAACGGGCAGAGATTCCTCGTAGCTTGTTGACTCGATGGAGAAAAGGGGCGAAATGCGTCGTGAAGCGGTTTATATAGCCGCGTGGTGGCTGGAGTGTGCGTTCCTCTTCACGCATCGTCTTGACGGTGTCTTTTCTGCTAACAGTAGATTAAATATTGTAAAGATTCTAGAATATTATTTTGACTACCTAACTATATGATAGAGTTCTGTGCACCTCATGAAACATCGAAAAACGACAGATCTGTCCAAGCTGCTACCTGCTGGTCGGACAAAATCTGACTCATCGATTCGAGAAGAAGAAAAATAATGAAACATTCAATCAGTAGATACAGATTGAATGTTTCATTATTTTTCTTCTTTATCCCTAGATAGTGAAAAGAAAGGTACAGTCGAACAAGCTAATAAGTATACAGCCAGCTGAGCCCGCTAACTTGGATTTACTTTTGAGATTATACAGATACATTTAGAGACTCAAACGTTTTATAAAACAAAATTGCAATTAATATTTTCAGAGTACCTACTAGAATAATAAAGATCTCTGCCTATATACTTATTATCTAAGTAGTGAGTGTTCATAACATCACACCTGTTTTCTCCGAAGAGTTAGGCAGAGGGGTATCATTTCGCCAGTTATATTTAAGTCCCATGCACCAGGAGGCGAGTCAGGAAAACAGAATCACAGTTGGTGCTGTCTTAAGAACTAGTTCCCACTGAGAGTATCTACTACCTTTAGGTACTATTCTGCCTAGGCCTTGCGGAAAACAGGCCTGTTTCTAGGGTTTCGAATAAGGAACTGCTTTTTAGGGTTCCGTACCCAAAGGGTAAAAGCGGGACCCTAAGACTTCGCTGTCTGATCGTCCGTCTGTCTGTCACCAGGCTGTATCTCAAGAACCGCTATAGCTAGACAGTTGATTTTTTTTCTGTTGCCGCTATAACAACAAATACTAAAAACAAAATAAATTAAATATTAAAGGGGGGCTCCCATACAACAAATGTCATTTTCGTTTTGTTACGGAACCCTTCATGTGCGAGTCGACTTGCACTTGGGCAGTTTTTATTCCTACTGTACTTCATTTTAAGCGCCTACGGCACCAGCAGGGTGCCTCAGCTTAGGGCGTCACTGGGGAGGGCAGCAGAGGGATCTGAGTAAGATCTTTATTTAGGGGCTGATTTAAAACTACTGACTCAGTATCGCTTTCTGGCCTTGCTCAAGCAAGGTGTCGTGAGGTTGGGCGGGGTTCACCAACAGGGATGTCGTGACGAGCCGCGAAGGCACGATCGAAATGACGGCGGTTTGTATCTGTTTCTATAATGTGCTAGTTTTCCTACTGCTTTCCTGGAGGAGAGTGTTAGGGTCGTCGGGAGTGGACTCGGGTATGCCGTGGTCGGCTAATCTTACTGATGCGCGATGGATCGTATCGGCCGATTCTGCGACAAAAATAGCAGTATTTTTATTTCTCTTAGAAAACATTACTCATTTCTCTATTTACTCGAACTCAAGTGTTTGAAACGGATATTTAATAACATTATATTCAACAACTGTGATACGCGTTTAGCTATCACAGTTTACTGATTACTATGTGTATAGCTGCTTGTTTACGGAGATAAACAACGTATAGGTGACCCTAGCAGTTCAAAGGATTTACAATAAAGCAAGTCTTTAAATTTACCAATTAATATAATTAAAAATTTTATAACATGATAATTAAGACGATTAAAGTACAACAAGTAATTCATCTACACAGTAACAGACTCTACCATGGTTTTTTTTATAAGTTCACCAAAATTTTCCATAGTCTCAGCATTATTGCTTTCTGTTGCTGTCCCCGCGGGCTGAGACTGCGAGTCTGACGCGTCCTGCGTCGTCTGGTCGGAGTGATCCAGGTTCAGCAGCGTATGGTGACTGAACCAGTTCTCATCATTTTCTACAGTTTGCATCTTATTACTAGGTTGATATGGCAATGTCATCAAAGTAGTATAATGAGTATCACTTTTGTTGTCATTATTTACACAATCAGAACTGTTTTTGTACATACCATAGTGATTATGCTGTACACTATGATATTGTAGCGCACTGTGGTCGTGTACATTTGTAGTAGATTTATGCAAGTAGTCTGGTACATATACGTGACCATAATGACTAAACATGGTCATCTGGGAGCTGTGGGCAAACTCCTCAAAACTGGTGGCAGAGAAGCTTTGCAGGCCTTTAAAATGGTATTCTGTTTGCTGCTCGTAAGCGTAGTTTATATCGCAAGGAAACCGTTGCATGTTATTTGCCATAGTATCAAAACCCATAGTGTTCGCTGTCGCGTAAGGTGGGCCCTTGCCTTGAAGTATACTGGATGTGTAAGGATCGTTGTGGCTGTGATGATTGTTAGTATTTTCAAAGTGGATGATGCCATTATCATTCACATTATTAGAAACCTCGTTTCTATAGCCGTATGACATGTCACTATTCTGGGATGTAGAATTATTCATATCACAATGAACATTGTTAAAACTTCCTGTATTGACACAAGATTCAACTTCCACTCTTGGAGTAAGGGTAACATCACGTAACATTCCATCTTCATGACTAAGACAACGCTCTCTCTCGTATGACGAGTTTGATGAACATGATGTGGAATTATTGTGCGCCTCTAGCCAATGTCTCTTTGCAGCTTCCTGATTCTCTTCATTTTTCTTTTCAAGACCTATTCTCATAATGGTCTGAATGAAATGCGTCCTCACTCTGACAGGGTTGAATTCTATTCTGCCCGTCGTGTTGGCGCACCCATCTCTAGTGCATCCACAGGGAAAGTTCAGTCGATCAACTTGGCATTTTATCCCAGCTAGGCTGCACGAACAAGTTTCTGGGTTGCACGTTCCTTTACAAGCGCAACCGCAGAATTCACGCGATGTTCTAATGTCTCTACATTCGTCTTTTTCATAGCCCTCTATCTTCCTCACGCCAGCTGCACGTAATAGAGCTCTTCTTTGTCTGGTTGGAACAGGTTGTAAAAAGAAATAGCTATCTAAATCTAGCTCAGATTCAGATATGTCGCTGGCTTCTTCTTCAGTGTCACTGTCTTCACTAGAGGAAAGTGACACGCCTTGTAACGAATGACGCTCACTCTTTAGCTGCTGCAATATTTGCCTATGTAATCTTCTTTGCTCTAAGGCATGCTCGGCTAAAGTAAAGTTTTGTATATGAGTATGTTCAAATTCCATTCCTAATGTTGAGCCTCCTTGTGATGGAACACATGAAAATCCTTGGGCTCTAGGAAAGTAAAATACAGTAACATTGTCGAATTTGATACTTTCTTTCCGCTTTTTAGTTTGAGGCTCATTCTTGTTATCATCACTACATTTTCTCTTAAGACTACTTCTAAGGGGCTTAACTTGTGCTATGGAATTATGGCCATTATCTATATTGTTCACAATACTACTATTGCTGGAGTTATCCTTGTCGTGATCCAATTCATCAGATGATTTGTCACTTTTTAGGCTACCTGTGCATGGAAGAGCAAGGTTGAAACTTGGTATTTTCACATCTTCGATAACTTCTGATCCTAGTCCTGAGTCGCTGCCTTCTGACCGATCTTGAGCTTCTTCTTCCCTATCATTGAGAGCACTATCCGGTGGTAGACTACCAAGAGCAGAGTCTTCACTGTCAGCTGAAGCACTGTCCGTTTTGATATCGTCTATGTCACTTAGAGTATCATTGTCATCTATCTTTACCGCATAGTTTATTTTACTGTCACTGCTCTCATAAAACTGAGAGTTACTACTACTGATTACGTTACTTTGTTCATCATTAGAGCTAAGATCTTCACTGTGAGCGTCACTGTCACTAGTTTTTTCGTCTTTTATCACAAGGAAACCATCTTCCTCCCTATGTTCTCCAACTGGGCTTTTGTCACATTCAGTTACATCCTTATCGAGCTGCTCTTGTGGCTGTAAGCCTAATTGTGATATTGCGTTCTCCATGATTGATAAAATTATCTGTAACAAAAGAGAACCATTAATATCATTAATATATGCCTTGTTGTTAACTGTCAACTTCTTAACAGTGTTATGGTGCCGATTGGGTTACTATTGGTATGAGTAGCTAGTCAGTATTACAAATATGTGGAACAGTATGTAGTCGATTATTAACAATGACTAAATTCGTTGTTGCTATCTTCGCCAATGACTGTAAATACGTTAGCAGTCATCGTTGCGATAGAGGAGTGCAAGCCACCTGTGCCCGTCTGAACCGAGCAGTATTATAAATCAAACAAAATGATAATTCAAAACCGGTACCTATTTCAAAAGGCTGTGGCCTCGACTAACTCCACCGGTACGCTCGAGCTCGCCAACGAATCCCCTGCTCCATGATGATCACACAAACACACAATCACCGGTTGTTCACTGTGGTGAACGAAATATCAGTAAGCATAATAATTTATTTCAGCAATTCGGTCATCGACTTGTTCTGACACACAAATGTCACTCTAATGCCGCACTAAATAAGGTTCTCTTTATATCACGTCTTGCAGCGCGCCGTTGTGTTTTAACCCTATTTATTTATTTTCCGCCTTATTTTGACAGCGACGTTCTTTGCGTTTCAGTCTTTTATATTTTTTTCTTATTTCAAGCCAGTATTTAGTTTATTCACTTTTAATAAGTTCCAAACTTCACAATAGTTTATTTATCCACAGAGTTTTTTAACGTAAAATCATCACTGCACAAGCACAGAGTCACAGTAGAGAGGCCACTTTTACTACCGATCTCACAGTTCCCACCTCGCGTAATCGCGTTGGACGACTCCGACTCGAGCGACGCAGGCAAGTTTTAACCCAGCACAATGGAATAGTCCGTTGGCAAATGCGCGCAACGTATGCGACGGGGCCTTCTGAATTTGGTGGGGTATGGGCTGCGTTGTTCGACGTGACGTCGCCCCTCCCCGCTCGCCGCGCCCCGGCCTTGCGACCCTCCTCGCCGCGTCCACCCGCCGAGCTCGCGCAAGCGCGTTCCGATTCTTGTGAATGCAATGATACCAACGGTGATTATTACATTCCCATTTTGTTATTATTATTATTTACATTTTGCGGTGTATCGTTTAATGATGTTTCATTTTCATACGTATTTGCAATTATGATTATATATTCGAACCTATTACCTACAGAGATGCTTATCTAAAAAGACGCGTGAAATAAAAAAGTGAGTTTTAGCCATACATAAAGAACAGACTTCTGCTAGATGTGCGCAAAAACCCTATAGGTATGACTACATTGTCTACATTGCACATTTTAAGATACTCCTATAACTATTATCACCTATTATGTGTTCCTAATTATGTTAGGTAGGTTCGTTGATTTTATTGAGCTCAATTTACGTTGTTTTTGACGTTGATCTTATTTTATACCTAATCAATAATAATTTTGAAGACTGAACAATATAGATATAAAAAGTTGACAAATCGTTGTTTGATGTTTTTTTTCAAATACCTAAGCCGTTTTATCCACTGCTGCTCACTGGTTAGTGTTTAACCATACATTTTGCACATGCCGATATAAGGGAAAAATCTGGTCGGCTTTAGGCAAAAGGGGCCGGTATAAGAAACCAATTAAATTTCACAATAGGAAAAAAACTATGCAAACACTATACATAACATATTGAGAAATTATGAGTAGTTTAAAACTGAAAAAGGTTAAAGGGGCCGATATTAGGGTGGTTTACCCTACCATATGCTGAACTTTTTTTACATTGGTAGGTTTAAATCAATGACCAATGTATGGAAATAGGTATGGCACACACGGCGAGATAACAAGCTTTACATTCCCAGCATAACATGACCTCGGTTTATATAGATTTCCTGTTCGCAATGACTCAATGAGAGAGCAGAGAGCCGCTTAAACTGATTTGCATAGCATGATAGGACATCGTGGTCGTCGTCTGAAAGTGGCGCGGGTCCCTGAAAACTTGTGTAGAAATCGCCCCGCATCACATGCCATACGATGACACGTATGGGCCATGTGATGCGGGGAATGAGAAATATTTCGCGAGGGAAGTTATTAGTATGAATGTGGATGAGTATAAGAGAAGAGGAAGACCAAATAATGATGATGAGATGGATGGTCTTTGTAAAGGATGATATGAAAAGATAGAAGGTGTCTGATGAGATGACGTGTACTGAGATTTATTTATTACATTTAGTAGAGCTTTAGCCATTAATACTAAATTAAGTAATCTTTTTACTCAGTCTTCTCACAGAACCACAAACATTCTAAAATTATCGCCTTCCTTTCATCAGCAAACAAGTCCAGTCCAGGGTTGATCTCCACGAGCGCGTTGAGCATCGTAAGTACACGCGGAATAGGGGAGGTGGACCGAACTACAGTGCGACAAAATGGGACATTTATGCTTTCTAGTGCGATTATAATTATTCGGAACCAATAAACGACGCCTGAGATTTACATGCGGAACTGTGGCAAACAGTTCCGCATGTAAATCTCAGGCGTCGTTGTAACCATGTATTCGCTGTTGTATTTGGTCAACAGCACGCCTAACTTTAAGGGAATTAAAATTCAAACATCCTTAACGAAACTTAGTAGGATAATATCCAAACCCACGATTGTAGCACTATCTGAGAAAAGCTTTTTGCACCTTTTATAAGGTATCTATACACAAGCGCTGGTTTCGAGCTTGCACCGAACTAAAGCATTGAACAAAAGCTTTTTTTTTTTAAATCATGCCCCACGCTAGGAATTTCTCCTGTATCGTGGGTGCGTTCACAAACATTAAACACACCCAGACCCGAAACAACTATCTGTAGGCCATACAAATATTTGTTCCGTGCGGGGATCGAACCCGCGACACGCAGCGCAGCAGTCCAATTGCTCAGCCACTGCGCCAACCATGCCGTCAAATAAAACATAATAATACACATAAACATAATAAACATAAACATAATAGTTACATAAAATAAAACTTAAGCGTCTGAAAGATTCTTTAGCCAAGTTTATAATGTACGTATAAGGTCAGCTTTCTGGCAAACAGTACACCCAGGTCTTTTACTGTCGACTCTCTGGCTATAGACTCGTTGTTCACACTGTAGTCGTACTGTATAGGACTCCACATACGGCCAAAGCTCATTATTTGGCATTTATAGGTGTTGTATTCCATTTTGTTGGTAGGGGCCCATTCACTCAAGGCATCGGTATCACGCTGGAGAGCTTTACAGTCAGAGACAGAGTTAACAGTTGCGTATATTTTCTGGTCGTTGGCGTAAAGTAGACATTTAGCGTGTTTTATAATTTGTGGCAGATCATTTACCATAATTAAGAAGAGTATGCGACCCAAAATGGAACCTTGACTCACGCCTGATCGTGTTTGATATGCACATGAGTTGTGTGAGCCAAGGCGAACAAATTGCTGACGGTCTAGGAGATAGTCAGAAATCAGAAGAAGAAGACTGGATGTAAATTCTGTGGCACTTAACTTCCGCAACAAGATGTCGGTATTAATTCTATCAAAGGCCTTACGGAAATCGAAGTACAGCACATGTTCGCGGTCCATTTGAGAAGAAATAAAATCAACTATTATTAGCAAATTGGTGTTATCCGACTTTTTGTTGCGAAAACCATTTTGTTCATTGCACATATAAATATCGACTTGCCTTTGATTTTTTTTGTATAAAATGTGTTCGAATACTTAGTCTTTAACTGATATTTTCAAAAATACACGTTATTTTAAACTTGCCCTGTGATCTGTTATATTTAAAGGACTTGCCATTTAAATATAGGACGAAATAGATACGAGTCTTACAATAATTTAATTTGTCATAAGCTCCAACTCAACACAACGTGCTCAATGGTTTGCTTCACCAACCATTTTGCTATTACACGTTATTTTTACAGCATTTTAATGTCCTTAAAATCGTAATTTCTTTTTTTCCACATTTCTTCTTTGGACTCATCATCTATTTATCTTTGTCGGCTTCCAATATTATGGATTGCAGCTGAACACCAGCATTTTCCAAGAAATTGTTGCATATGCCCTCCGTCATTTACATAGTTACTGGCTTACGCGAAATCTTGGTAAGATCTCCCGGTAAGACTGGTGGCCAGAGGGTAGAGCTAAAGTAAATGGTAGGTAAAGTTCGACTAAAAGGAGACAGGATTAGATTTCGGTGTATTTTGTCTGTATATAGGTACTAGTGTTCAACTACATTTTAGTTAAAAATAATAGATTATTTGCTAGGTGTAAACGCGCGGGTCCAGGTAACTAGAAGATTTCCAGGTATCGTCCAGAACAACCGTTAGGTGTATTTTTACACCCATTAGATTAGGTACAGCGATTGAAATGATTTATTTATAAACTCCCCTAAATCGTGGGAGGCCAAATTGTGGCAACACAGGTTTACAACCTTTTGCTCTCAGGCGAGCGTGAGCCCGACAGGTCTCGACATAAGCGTACGTCTGCCATCATGTCATCATGGATATGCACTTACCTATGTAAGTCAGCGAGATGAGGATATTACCATGAGCCTACTCCTACAGCTTCGATATATCTAACTATACGCTGCATAACGACAAGTCTTTTGCTTTAAACAAAGAACCACGCGATGCGTAGTTCCAATTTAGTCATAAATATACGTCGCTGGATACTTCAGTACTGGATACTGTAGTTAATCGTCCGGGTACTATTTATAAAATCTGCCGTAGTATACACATTGGCAGTGTGTTTACCCGAGCAGGCGAGCATGCGAGCACCGAGCAGGTGTACGTACGTGGGCATGACGGCATGACGTGTGATCTGGTCACGTCACTGCAGGCACACCGGTGCTGCTTGCTCGCTTCACTACGAGCATTCTTCAAATAAATTGGCACTCGACGGCAGTCGACATAATACAGGGCGAGGTGGCAGACTATACGTACAAACCCGCACGTATACGATAATCAATAGATATTTTCAGGAGGCTTTCGTGGAGAGCGACAGAGACGCCGCTATAGCGCGCGCACGCTCTGCCCTGTAATTTACATAGCATACGATGAAAAGCACGATGTGGATTAAAAGTTGGTTTTTATAACATCAACAACAGTAAATTAATGATAACGATGTTTATCACCGTTATCAAGGACAGAAGATAGTTGCGATAGAGTTTACTATCTGATGTAAAAACTGATAAAATATCTTGCCTTATTTTCCTACGAGCTATTAATCTTTTGGGAAGTTTCTCGTTGATTAATTTTGCTTTTCTTATGATTTTATTATTCGTTACAGACATTTTGTTACTTAGTCATAGTATGGCCTATATAGATACCATACTTTGAAATGTTGGACCCAATGGCGGAAATTCCGGTTAGGTAATAGTATAATTATTCAAAATTATTTAGGCGCAAATTCATTACGTATTGACAATTTATACCTAACAGGAGAACAAGGAAATGTTTCAAGGCTCATATTATGCAAAATATTTCCAGCAGATATATTTTGATAAAAAAATATTTAACCATTTTTTTGGTAGAGAACTCGTTCTCGAGATTCTCAGGTAACAAAAATACTCTTGCATGTACTTATAAAAACAGTTTAATTCTCAGAGGCAGACCAGCTCGACAACAATCGAGCTACTTTTTGTTCATATTGTGTGTAACCAGTTTTTTATCTCATTTCTAACGGTTGGCTACGCCACTGCCGCCGTCGCGGGTCCTTGTGTGGCTCATACTACCTAGTACGTAGACTTCGTAGGTACCCGCCGTATCGCACCGTACCTAGGCACTGCTAGACTACCTATGGGGTACTAATCGTTCACATGGTAACGCCAAAACAAACTCCAGCTATATCATAGTCATTACGCCATCAAAGACGCGCGTTAGCATGAATAAATTATTTGTTAGTACATATAGGTATGTGTAGAGTGTATATAGGTATCTAGGTGCTTAGTGCTGTGGGGGGAGAGGGGCGTGGGGGCGCTGGGTGGCAGACTGGGGTAGATTAAATTTCGTAGCACACCGCTAGCTGCCTCGAGCCCGCTTGTATTCATCAGCGTTAAGGGTGCAATTGCTTCCCGGTGTGTTTCAGCCCCACTATATTTTCTAGCACATGTTGGGTGTGAATGCAAGGCATCATTGGTTTGTTTTCATGTTTTTCTTATAAAACCAAATTAAAATATCCCGGTTTCTTCCGCGGCAATGGAAATGAGTTTGAGATATTATCAGGGCAAGAAATTCAGCAATCGAATTGTGTGAAATCTTAATGACACGTATTAATTGTTTTTTGACGCAAAAGAAATATTTCACACAGTAAAAAAACTTAAAGGGATTTACGGTATATATGTAGTGGACATGCAAGAAAGTAAAAGCCAATGTGCTATTTTATTCTCGGTAAAGCTTCTGGCCACCTTCTGGCCGTTCGTAGGTCTGTCTGATGATGTTGTAAAAAGGGATAAGACAGCATTACCCATAAGCTGAGTCGATACTGTCGAGCGTGGTGATCTCTGCTCTGACGATATCGATGAATTGTAGCGACCATAATAAAATATATTATATCCTTTAACAGTCTCTGATAGATAAGACAAGATGTGCATAGTTCACTGAAGCTAAAGCTCAAATTGCGTTACTGTTTAGCAAAGCCATAATTAGGTCATAATTTCTTATTATGTCCTTTCATTATTGTGTAATGCCTAAACGTTTCCAAAAGTCTGGGGACACAAGGCCCCGAGTGGCCTTGTGTAAAAGCGACAGCTTTCAACTGGTATTTGCAGATCTCAAGGCTAAAACTAGCAATGGTGTTAATATTTTTGAATATTTAGGCTAGATATTTCTTTAGTAAAAGTGTTTTGGTTTTGGTAAAACTAATGTAGGACTTATACCTATTTCGCTAGAACATATGCGAACCTTTGATTGGTTTTCGTAGCAATGATTACAGACGGTCAGTAGAATCAACGTGGGTGTAATGAACGTAACTACGTACCTACTTACGTATGAATGTAGGCCGTCCAGCCAAATTAAATGGGTAGGTAGGTCCCACCATTCCCAATTTTGCCTCCACGCAATATGTGTTCCGGGTCGAAGGGTACCGGAAAATCTACGTTTTTGTACGTGTACGTAGAGTCCAAGGCAATGATACTTATCTTGGACGACATAGGTGGACGTGACCCCTTAAAATGAGGTCAATCAGCCATCAACACCGTCGCTCAGAAAATTGCTGTTCTGAAATAAAAGTCAAGATAATTTTTACGTGTTTTTCAAGAAAGAGTAAGAAGTTTCTAAAAATATCTGCGTGTTGAATAAAAAGAAGAAATCTCTTAATGCGTGTTTGTGGAACGTAGAGTTGATTAGTTATCGCGACGTTCCTAGCACGGACTTATATAAAGATATCACTAAAACAGAAGACGCAGTAACTACCTATAATGTTTACATGCGTCGGTAAACAGTGAGTCACATCATCACATGGGTATAATGAACAGCATGTTAACCATAATAATGATAATGCAACTCCGAAACGAAAACTAACGGGACGCTGCATCTACCTTATATCGTTCGGTATATTTTGGTTGCTCATAGTGAAAGTAGGAGCTTCGAGCGTTACGCGAGGGCAAAATCAACGACATGTCAAAAATATCGTACCTACTTTTTCACTTCCTTTTTGTATAGCGTGTCAAGGTTTACAGGGCGTTCAATAGATAGTATCTACTTTATAAACTACCATTTGCTATTGCATTCAAGTCTCTACCAGTGTTTTGTATGAAATGAACTAGCAGAATCTCGTTGCCAGGGATGCCTAAAAATAAATATGCTGGAGTGAGTGTATACTAGTTCAGAGCGACACCAATGTTATTGAAAGTGCAGGACTTAATCATGTAAAAATACGCATAATTATTTCAGTACAAACAGAGTCACACACAGTTCAGTATTAGGTTCCAAATGTAACGCCCCAGTAGTAGTTGTAGTTTATTAGGCTCAATTTTATAGTGACGTGATATAGTCATGCCTATCACAGACTGGTTCGGTCTAGTAACAGTCTACGTCTGGTGTCTCTATCGGTCAAGGCAACTCTATTGGGTACAGCATTGAGCTTGTTCTGCTATATGGAATTGGTATCTTTTTCGTATCTACATAGTCTGTGATTATGCCATCAGTTAGATTTGTCTGTGGGTGGGTAGACGAACATCTGACTGACGGGAATTGTGTAGGTGTTAAATGCGGGATTGACGATGCGGAAATTGGTCCTACTTATAAAATGTTGATTATTTTCCATACTCTGTAGAGTATAAATCGTCCTAAGTACTCTTTTAGGTCCCTGTTCTAGTTTGACATTATTATTTTTTTGGGTTTTCTCGTTTTTCATCAGATTTCTTCATTACAATTGTTTTTGTGACGATTTTGTTGTAATATCCAGTTTTTTCGTAATATGTAGACTAAAAAAAATACCCATCTAGGCGTCTGCTACAGACAACTGGTTTCTACCCAACGACGTCATTAGGGTCCAAAATGGTCTGGAATGAAAGCTTAACAACTGGAGTTTTATCACTCCGTTTATACGCAAAGCTACGGAACGCCCGGTACCTCGAGGTACTCCGTCCGTCCTTCCCCGTCTGGTAGTCTGGCGTGCCCTTTTCTCCCACGATGGTCGCTAGTCGCTACAACCATGCTTTAAAAGTACAGCCACGCCCTACACTGTGTTTACTCCGTTCTCCGTGTGCAATACGAGGTTGATTTATATTATATTGTAAATATCTTGAGAACCGAATAAAGCAGTTTTTTAGAAGGGTCTAATCGACACTGTGAACTTTGGGATACTTTGGAGTAGGTACGTGGGTAGTACCGCAGAATGGATCAATAACTTTCTTCTGTTTTTCCTTGTTTTGTTTTGTATTAATTCGAAAATGTCCCAGTTAGTAATTACGTAATCAGTGTATTTATGGTGGGTATTTAGTAAATCATATGAACTCTATTCAATTCCTTCTACAAGAAGCTCTGAAGTATTTTATGTACCTAATCAGTTATGTGTAGATATTATTTTCACTATGTAATAGCAGTCTGTCTGACTGCCCCATTGGTTTAGTGGTCGCAAGCGCGACTTCTGAGCCAGAGGTCCTGAGTTTGATTTCCAGCTCACGCAAAATGTTATTGAGTTTTTCCATCATTAATTTCTCAGTAACATCCACGTAGTCTTGAATTGTGCCCTGTCGATAGCAATAGACTCGCTCCCTAATTACATGGGACTTAAACATGGCAAAATATGGGTGTCCTATTAGGTACACCCCTGCCTTTTTTTTCGGAGGTTGGAAATTGTCAAATAACCCCTCCCGCTCTTGGGCAGAGCGAAAGGGAGTGTCAGACTTCTACTGACTAAAAACCACCCATGTTCCTTCTTAGCCCTTTATGTCGAGGCCGCGGTATTTCTGGGAACGACCCGCAGCCCCGAAGGGCGAACACCTCTGCCTAACCATTCGAAGATTACAGGTGTGATGTTATGTTATGTGTGTATGTCAGTCAACTCAAGTCACTTTTTTGACTTCTCTGCAGAAAAAGTGTATGTTATGAAAACTACCCTGTTCAGCGAAAAGCGTAACCTAAGGCTGGTTTCTGCTGTAAAATCATTATCCTATATCCAGAAGTCATTAGACACCATGATGGCATATTACTCTGATAGACGTAGCATAATGTTCTAGCAATCATACAGATAGGTATATGTGAACTGTTTACAGCAAAGCATCAATCGATAAATCATTACGGAGCAAGCTTGCTGCGAGCTACCCGCGCCGAGTAGGCAACATGGGCTTCAATTAATTTAGAATGATTCAGTTACCAAGTTCTGTGAATACTGTATATCGATAATTGCTATGTATTATAGAACGTAAGTAAATAGGTACCCTAGGTAGGTGTTGTTAGAATTCCTGGTAAAATAATATAATACCACGACCGTATTCCTCGATTTGGCAGTTATATACTTGATAGCGATAATCATCCTACTCCCTACTATAATACTAATATTATAAATGCGAAAGTTTGTGAGTATGGACGTTTGTTACTCTTTCATGCAAAAACTACAGAATCGATATGGATGAGAACTAACTCATATACCTAGTTTACCTATAACCTGATTAATACATGAGATACATTTTATGCCGGTAGTATGATCCCGTGGGATAATTACCAAACTCCACGCGGGCGAAGCCGCAGGCTTAAGCTAATAACCAATAATCTCTATTACACAAGTAAGTGGTTACATAACTGTGTGAAGTCTTACTTATGTGTTAGCTAGGTGATAGACCTTTTTTATGGTGGGTGGAAAATCATCAAATAACCCCCCCGCTCTTGGGCAGAGCGGAAGGGAGTGTCAGACTTCTACTGACTAAAAACCACCCATGTTCCTTCTTCGCCCTTGTGCTGAGGCCGCGGGATCTCTTTCGACAATCCGCAGCCCCGACGGGATCCGCAGCCCCGACGGGATCCGCAGCCCCGACGGGATCCGCAGCCCCGACGGGATCCGCAGCCCCGACGGGATCCGCAGCCCCGACGGGATCCGCAGCCCCGACGGGATCCGCAGCCCCGACGGGGTCCGCAGCCCTGACGGGATCCGCAGCCCTGACGGGTAGGTGATAGACCTGTGTTATAGGAGCCAGTGCCCTCTCTCAAACGGAGATACCTACAGAATCTAATGCAACAAAATTAAAATTATAAGTATCAACAAAGAGAGAGATATTTTGCCAGGTTTTTTAAGGTCCAGGTGAACTAAAACTTTATAACGTCAAGGTATTTTGTGCCTATAGAAAACTAAAATAAAACGAAAAAGATTTTGGAATGCAAATAGAAGTACCTAAGTGCCAACAAACAGACCTAACTTCAATAAAGGTTTAAGATTCAGTTCATATCAATCACAATCAGTTCAGTAAACACATGGCTAGATATTGTACTTGCTGACATTTATGGCACAACACCGGAATCTGGGGCGAAGCTTTTAAACTATGATGGACGACTTACCTACACTTCGTAATGGATTTTAGTTTGAAACCAGGCTTTTCTCCTACATATTCGTAACTTTCTAAAATTCTAACTATGGGCCAGACCTCTATTTGCATGGCAGTTTGGGCATATCCATCATCATCATCGTTTGCCAACCCGTGTTCCGTAAATATGTGGGTTGGCTTCCAGTCTAACAGGATGCAGCTGAATATCAGCATGTTGGGCTGGGTCCTTTATTATGCGCACAGCCAAGGAGTGGAATTCCCTGCCTGCGTCGGTTTTCCCGAGTTCATATAACCCTAATCTGTTTAAGTCGCGAGTAAACAGGCTTCTTCTGGGTAAGCTCGTCCCATCGTCGACATCATCTCTGCCCTTATGGCAAGATTGAAGTCAAGAGCAAGCCCATTTATAATAAAAAATAAAAAAAATGTTACATGAAACAACAGTGTCTACCAGACCTCTATAACTCAGTTATGGGTAACACGATATCTTTTAGTAACGCTCTTTGATCTTTAGGGCGACTTAATACCTGTAACGACTGTCAAAGAAGTACGAATAACAGCCGGGACCGTCTTAACGTGATCTCCGACTTGAGAAGGAAGACTCCTTCTCAAGTCGGAGATCATCCATCCATAGAGCGACCTCGGCAAGCTTCGCATCGATCAAACCAGCAGTACATTTGTTATAATTTAGCTACGACTTGGGCATACGACGAAGGGGTGGAAACCAACACCTTTAGACATGGATCATGTCGTACACTAATATTATTAAGGCGAAAGTTTGTGAGTGTGTTGATATTGAACATTGACTTGACTTCACAGCTTTACATGGGCACATAAGAAATGTCGTCAAAAAAAGGTGCACGGTTCGGTGCATTGGTCGATTCATAAGGAGAAGAACCGGCAAGAAACTCCAAAGGTCTTTCTCTTTTTTGTGTATGTTTGATACTCTTCTATCGAAAAAAGGTACACAGATAGTCTGTTTATAACCTGGATTAACACATAGGATAGTCTTTATCCCGATTTTATCTTCCCCTGCGTGGGATAATTTTCGAGATGTAGCGAGCGAAGCCGCTGGCAACAGCTAGTAAAGTATATATTTTTATGTATCAATTTATGTAGAGCCAAAGTGGTGATTCTCGCCATATGATCTCCACGTGATCTCCGACTTGAGAAGGAAGACTCCTTCTCAAGTCGGAGTTCATCCATCCATAGAGCGACCTCGGCAAGCTTCGCATCGATCAAACCAGCAGTACATTTGTTATAATTTAGCTACGACTTGGGCATACGACGAAGGGGTGGAAACCAACACCTTTAGACATGGATCATGTCGTACACTAATATTATTAAGGCGAAAGTTTGTGAGTGTGTTGATTGAACATTGACTTGACTTCACAGCTTTACATGGGCACATAAGAAATGTCGTCAAAAAAAGGTGCACGGTTCGGTGCATTGGTCGATTCATAAGGAGAAGAACCGGCAAGAAACTCCAAAGGTCTTTCTCTTTTTTGTGTATGTTTGATACTCTTCTATCGAAAAAAGGTACACAGATAGTCTGTTTATAACCTGGATTAACACATAGGATAGTCTTTATCCCGATTTAATCTTCCCCTGCGTGGGATAATTTTCGAGATGTAGCGAGCGAAGCCGCTGGCAACAGCTAGTAAAGTATATAATTTTTATGTATTAATTTATGTAGAGCCAAAGTGGTGATTCTCGCCATATGTTCACAGAGCCATAAGTTATGGTACCTTATGGCACATGATCTATGGCACGACAGTTATGGTGATAATTATCAAGTGTATCAGGCGATATTGATTTCTAAATAAAAGAATTGAGATTTACAAGGTATTTTTATTCTGATTACGCATATGTCCGAAATTCCGAATGGAGTCTCTTGCAATCAGATCGCACTCGTAAAATTTACTGCTAGAGTTTTCAGTATTTTGATCTACCCTTGGTCACGAACTGTGGTGGTCGATATAGAACTTTTTGAACCGACTGTGAGCTTAGTATGGCCGCTGCTGAACTAATTTGGGGGATAAAGTATTATCGATCCATCTCGGACACAATGCGAGTGTGGAACCTCAATACAGGATGACACACCTTCTGCCCGTCCTGCACAACCAAATGCACGCTCCAGGACTTGAATGAGGCAATCAACAGAACTGCCCGAAAATATATGAACAAATACAACACAAGAACTTGGATGTAGGTAAATGTCGAGGTTTCATAGTTTACAATTTTTTAGAAGAGAATTACCCTTTTTTTTCTTTTAAATTAAAGGTGCCTTGTCTTAACCTAAATATTCTCCTGAGGACAGAGATGAGGTCGGCGATGGAACGACCATACCCAAATGAAGCCTATTAACTTGCGACTTAAATAGATTGGGGTCATATGAATTTGGGAACACCGACGCAGGCAGGGAATCCCACTCCTTGGCTGTGCGCATGGTATTGGAGCAAAACGCTCCGTGCGAATGTGTGGAACATCTACAAATTATTTTTTTAATATTGGGACACACACACCCACTACACTATTCCCAAACCACTGCGACTCCTGAAAACCAGAATCAGATGCTCAACAAAGTCTCTGACAGACAATTTAACAGTCTTGTATCCCGCAATGAAATAAATCAGAAAAACATAGCCAAGAAGTATGAAAATCATAATTTCCACTTCGACAAGTTATGGGTGATAATCTGGAGTAACGCTTGGACTCCCGATGGATGAAGGGAGATGTTGGAATGAGCTCGTGGAGCTCTTCGGCACACTCACCAAATACAGTCCCTATAAAAACCGATAAACATCCAACTTTGCGGCGGTGAGGCAGGCTATGAAGCTTGAAAACTGAAAACCCTCTGAAAATAATTCTGTCTCTACATCCTTATTCAATAATTTCATGTTTTATGCTAAAATGAAAACGATTTGACTAAATGTTATGTCCAAAATGTATGAATACATATTCAATTATTTGAGTCGCTTCCTCTATTGTTTCCGAGCTCTTTACATGGCCAGACACGTCAGTTTGAGCAGCAAGCGTCCGCCAGCATTCTATAGCGGCTGACTCACATGACTTCTATTAATAAGCTTCAATAATTGTGGTAATTATGCGAAACACTCTGTTGTACTACACAAATACATACAACATTCATACATCATCGTGGTTTAGAAACATGCATTTTATTTTCAAAGTATGATCTTTTCCTCCTAGAAAATACGGAATAGTTGTTTCGGTCGTTACGAACGCCTTGCGTGACCAAACTCTTATCATCTGTTTATTTTTAATTCAAATAAATATTAAATATATTTTAGTACCATGATTCAGAGTGAGAAAGTGTTCGGCTATCAGAAATATCTCAGTGCAGCCCGGAGGGTGGCAGATTGACTATAGGTACACGCACTTATGGGACTAAATATATCTTGCGGGGTGTAAGTACTATTATGCCTAAGTACAAAACCTTAGGAAAATAACTGGCGTACTTATTATACTTACCTGCTTATGACTTGTCATGCTTATTAGACGAGTGAGCTAATGCAACCACGCCCTTAGCTGAGTCCCTTTTTACTTTGCAAACGTTAATAAATTGCCATTATTGAAATTATTTTCTTTAATTTACCGTGAAGGTTTACCCTCCCTTAATTGCCAAAGTATATGTGGAGAAGGATCAGCTATCGTCATTAATCATCACTACATAGTATAAAACAAAGTCGCTTTCTCTGTCCCTATGTCCCTTTGTATGCTTAAATCTTTAAAACTACGCAACGGATTTTGATGCGGTTTTTTTAATAGATAGAGTGATTCAAGAGGAAGGTTTTAGTATGTTATTTGTACCCGTGCAAAGCCGGGGCGGGTCACTAGTTAAAAATAAACAAAGCCTCAGTGTAATTTCCTTTATTTAGCTTATAATAAACTATTTAAAAAAAGTAAAGTTATTTAGGACAGATGACAAAACTAATATAATACTAATACTATATAACATCACGGTTGTAATAGCCAAAGGGTCCGGTACAGGTGATAATAAGGGGCAAGTCTATTACTCTCAGGCAAAAATCCAGACTCCGTGACTACTACCTGAGAAAGCATACCGCACCTTCAGAATGATATGGACTTAACTCAAAAATCTAAGAAATTGATCTGCGGTCATAGAGGGTCACTAAAAAGTACTTACAAACTTTTCGATGAATAATAAAGAAGCGACGTTTTTATGGTGCCTATGGCTTTATTCTATTTTTTTCCAAACTCGAAGGACAATAAAACAATATTATTTAGAGCCAATGCCAGACGTCATCGGTTCATGACTATGACGTTACAACTCCACCGCCCTCACCCCTATATGCCATGTAAGCGTTTCAATTTTGTTGTCGGGGTGATTTATTTTTACTTGTTATCCAAAAAGGATTAGATTAGTAGAATCTAATATCGCCTTTTAATAATACCCTCGTGGATCAGGCAGGGTTTTTAAATATATTGTAAAAATTAAAAAAAAAATGAACAGGATTCTATACTAGACTGCCACATAAAGGTTCAGACAGACTGGTATGGAGAGTACGGATCGGTTGCCGATACCGGGTGTACAGTTGTACACAGATACTTCAGTACATTATCCGCCAGAGTCGGGTATCCGTGCTGGTGACCATTTCTCGATCGAATGTTCGAGGAAAACCAGATCAGAAAATGTAAAATGTGTCGGAAATCACCCGGCAAATTATAAAGGCTCTAAAATCTACAGAGAGCTTCAAAATCTTAAATTTCCATAGGCACCCGAACGAAAAAACACCTATGTTCACAGCATGAAACAGGAAGCTACAGCCGAAAATCAAAAAAAATAAAACCGACTTCGACAAAAATAAAACACAAAAAAGTGAAAAATAAAAATCAGCTTCTGAAGTCGGTGACTTTTGTTTGTTTGATTTCATGTTTTTGCCACCGACTTCAGAAGCTGATTTTTATTTTTCACTTTTTTGTGTTTTATTTTTGTCGAAGTCGGTTTTATTTTTTGTAAAAAAGTTTTTATTTTTCACTTTTTAGTGGTTCACATGTGCTTACCCCTTCACAACGTACCGGCGTGATGTTATGTTATGAACTGGTGTAAACAATAGACAGACATGAGATTTCAGCAATCCCAGTCCATTTGCTATCATATAATGAGGAGTTCCGTTGTCTATCTCCGAAGTTCTTCATCAGATGTTCACCAAATAGTTTTTATAACCTTTGTAGTGAGTACAGGCGTGATATTATGTTGTGTGATGGCGTAAACAATGCTTAGATATGCTATAGCAACAATCGCGGTTAATCTGCTGTTATTTTTTGAAGAGTTCCCCCGATTTCTACAAGATCCCATCATCAGATATTGAAATGGTGACAATGGGACCACACGGGAAGCACCAGCTTTCAAATGAAAAAAGAATCTTGAAAATCAATTCACCCAGTCGCAAATTATGAGTGAACAAACATAAAAAAAAAAAAAAAAAAAAAAAAAAAAAAAAAAAAAAAAAAATACAGTCGAATTGATAACCTCCTCCTTTTTTTGAAGTCGGTTAAAAATCTAAGGATAAAGAACCTCCAAATAGCCAACATACATCATACAAAGAAGCGCTTATCAATAAAAATCTCCAGAACAATATAACAACAGAGACAAATCACACTAACCAAAATGACATGCTTGAATTAATAAACCTCATGAAACAAATGATGCAGCAACTGAACACCATGACAAACCTAATATTAGCCCTCACAACCAAGTTGTCAACTTCGACTGCTTAAAAATTGCCCTATGGAATGCCAATGGGCTGTCACAACATACTCTTGAAGTTAAGGCATACTTAGAGACACAAAAGATAGATATCCTCCTAGTTACGGAAACACATTTTACCAAAAAGAGCCACTTTAACATCCAAAACTATAAAACCTATCACACAATGCACCTTGATGGCAAAGCACACGCTGGAAGTGCAGTTATAATAAAACATAATATCAAACATCATGAAACAGTACATTATAACTGGACAGATGAAAAACAAGCAACAAATGTCGTCATTGAAGACTGGGCGGGACATTTTACAATCTCGGCTGTATACAGTCCACCTAAACATAAACTTAAGTTTGAAGACTACATAAGGTTTCTTTCCACACTAGGTCACAGATTCATAGCTGGAGGTGATTACAATGCCAAGCACCATTACTGAGGCTCACGTACTATAACTACGAAAGGTAGGCAGCTAATGGCCATTGAGAAATTAAAACTAATTACTGTTTCTCCCGGAGAACCTACATGCTAGCCTACAGACTTGAAAAAAGTGCCAGACCTGCTTGACTTCTGTATTACAAAAGGCATCCCTAACAACTTTATAACAAGTAAAACAAGCACGGAACTATCCTCCGATCATTCCTCGGTAGAAATAGTACTAAAAAGGAAAATCGCAGTAGTACCTAAACCCTGCAAGCTACACTCCAATAAAACTAACTGGAGCTCTTCAGACAGCTACTGACAGACAAATTAGATTTAAAAATTCCTTTGAAGACGGACGACAACAAAACAGAAGCGGTGGAACATTTCAATAGCTGCGTTCAACAATCTGCCTGGTCTGCTACCCCAGCTGCCGCAGACTCGTACCATAAACAAGATTACCCAACATCTGTAAGGGAACTATTAGCTGATAAACGAAAAGCTCGGAAAAAGTGGCAAACAACAGGTCATCCTACTGATAAAAAACATCTTAATTATCTTCAAACAAAACTGAAAATTTTGCTAAAAGATAATGAAAACCTAGGTATACAAACATCTCTTGAAAACCTGGATGCTACAGCAGAGACAAATCACTCTTTATGGAAAGTCACTAAAAGTCTTAAACGCCCGGTAACTAATCAACCTCCTATCCGTAAAAGCAACTCAGAATGGGCTTCTAGCGATGCGGACAAAGCTGTTACATTTGCTGAACATCTCAAACAGGTCTTTATATCAAATCCAGATACAGGCTCCTCTAAAACCCGAGAAGTCGCAGAATTATTGGGCCAAACCCACCAACTCGACCCTCCCATTAATAAACTCACTTATAGAGAAGTAAAAGCAGCAATTAAGGCTTTAGATCCAAATAAAGCCCCTGGTTACGACCTTATTACAGGAAAAATCTTAAGGGAGCTGCCAAAAGAAGGGATTAAATTTCTCACTTTCCTGTATAATGCTATCCTACGAAGAGGAATGGTTGTAAAACTTGGGCAATTTTCCATTGGGGAGGGCCCAATGGAAAATTGCCCAAGTTATTATGGTTCCTAAGCCTGGAAAATATCCGGTTGAGGCGCAATCATACAGACCCATCAGCCTGTTACCCATCCCATCAAAAGTCATGGAGATTATCATTTTACTTAGATTATCCCCGATTATTTCCGCAAACAAATTACTACCTGACCATCAGTTTGGTTTTCGCAGAAAGCATGGTACTGTTGAACAAGTACACAGACTAGTGGAACATATAAACAATGCTCTCGAATCAAAATAATACAGTGTCGCAGCGTTCTTGGATATATCTCAGGCATTTGACCGAGTGTGGCATGACGGACTTCTTTTTAAAATAAAAAAGGACCTACCTATGAATTTCTACAACCTGATAAAGTCATACCTAAGCGACAGACACTTTTTTGTTAAACAAGGAGAAGAGTTAACGCCCTTATATGCTACCAAAGCTGGAGTTCCGCAAGGCAGTGTCATGGGTCCCACATTGTATCTACTTTTTACAGCTGATCTCCCTACGACCGATGGAGTAGTTACTGGAACATTTGCTGATGATACAGCAATTTTATCAATGGACAATTCACCAGACATTGCAGCACAAAAGCTTCAAAGCAGTCTCAAAGACTGGCGAATCAAATTGCAAATCTGTCCAGGTTCTGCCCACACGTCACTCTCAACGGCATACAAGATCACGCCAAGTATCTTGGAATATACTTAGATAGACTCCTTACATGGAAGAAGCATATTTTCACAAAGCGATTAGCTATGGGCCATCAGTTGCGCACTATGTACTGGCTCCTAAATAAAAAATCAAGACTCTCACTTCAAAATAAACTATTGCTTTATAAATGCATAATAAAACCCATATGGACATATGGCCTACAACTCTGGGGAACAGCAGCAAATTCAAATATTGAAATAATACAGAGATTCCAATCAAAGATGCTCAGAATAATAACAAACGCAGCATGGTATGTCTCAAACACTAGACTCCATCACGACCTCTGCGTCAAAAGTGTTATAGAAGAAATCTCAGAAAGGACAAAAGCGTACAAAAAGCGAATCACTCATCATCCAAATATACTGGCTACCAATTTAATGAACACCCAAACAGTTGCTCGCAGACTGAAAAGAAAGATTCCTCAAGACCTTCTTTGAGAGGCACAAGAAAAAACGAAGCAGTCACTGGACGGCTTTCGTGCAAGCCCTTTAATGAAATAATATCGTACACATATTGCTGAATATCTGCAAGATTGATAGATTGCAAAAAAGAAGAAAGAAAAAAAAAAAAAAAAGAGTCGGGTGCCGCGATGTGTAATTTTTCTGAACAGGCAGGTGGCAATATAAGTGATGTGAAGTTATTTCAGACTGATTCATGCAAGTCTCCAGTCGAGCATAAAACGTAAGATAGTGGTGATAATTACGCAATTAATCTGAAAACTTTCTACTTTATAGGAAACTTGGATTGCGTGGATGTCATAAACATGACAAATTATATATTAAACCTCCCTCGAGAACCACTCTATCCATTGGCGAAAACAACATGAAAATCGGTGTAATAGTTTCTGAGTTTATCGCGAACAGACAGACAGAAAGACGCGGGGAGTACTTTGTTTTTATATAATATGTAGTGATAGTAATAAGTAAATTACTTAAGACAAGAATAAAAAAATAAAATTATTGACTAAAACATGAGTATACACACATATCCTGCAAGATGGTACATATAATTATGCCACTGTGTACACATATAAGAGGTAGGTTCTTATACTAGCGTCAATTCATTTTTCAATTCATTCGTGACACAAAGCAATTAACAATCGAACATAACTTTAAATTAAAAAGTACATCATAATAGTAGATGATAGTCATCATCATCATCAACAGCCTATTAATGTTCCCACTACTGGGACACAGACCTCCTCTCTTTGAGAGGGAATGGGCTATAATCTACCACGCGGGCCCAGTGCGGATTGGTAGATGTCAAATGTCTTCCAATTTTTTGGTTCTAAGACATGCCGGTTTCCTCACGATGTTTTCCTTCACCGTTTTGAGAGCAGCGGTAATTAAATGAAATACACAAAGTAATGTGCCTGCCTGGGTTCGAACACTTCGAACCCATGACCTACTTGTTGGTAAGTCGGGGCCGCCATCGCGCCACCACTGGGCCATCGCTGCTCTGCAGATGATAGTGCTCGTTAAAAACACACACCCTTAAAGATAAACATTTAGAAATATTGTCAACACAACATAATGGTTCATATTTCAGAATCTGCAAAATCCAAAAGGAAATTACGCTTAAATCACGAGTATGATTGTCAAATTTCAATCACGGTCGAGATTAAGGGGTGCGGCGCATCGCAACGCATTCGACCCCTTCGTACGCAAACAGGGTGTGTTATACCTCCCTATACTTATGTACGTATATGCAGACTTCCGCGAAAACAGATTGCTATTTCACGTTACGTATATTTGTGTATGGAGGCTTTAGTACGCTATTCAATCCATTTGGTGCCATTCAGAGCTGCAGCTACGTGGATCTACTTAGGGTTAATTAATTTCGTACAGGTTTGGGTTTTGGGTGTGTGTGTATCTGTATTTAGAAATAATAGGGTCGTGTCGCTCTAAAAGTCTAGAATAATTATATTTAGCTGCATCCTGCATCCTGTTAGACTGGAAGGCGACACTCTCATAGTTGGAAAAATGCTATGATAGATAATAAAGGAGAGTATGATCTTCTGGCTTTGCAGCATCATTGTGGTTTTAGCACTCATTTCTACAACATTTTTTATTTGTTGACAACCACGTTGGTTTAGTGGTCACAAGTGCGACTGCTGAGTATAAGGTCTTGGCTCCTTCGTCGGCAAATTGTTGTTGATTTTTTCTATTAAAAATCTCAGTACCTAACACACCTAACTCCGTGGCACATCCACGGAGTTAGGATTGGTTAAAGGCAAAATGTGTGTGGGGAAAGGTGTACTACTGGGTACAGCTCTGCCTAACCTTTCGAGACCTACAGGCGTGATGTTATGTTGTCGATTTATTGAATTCTCCGCTATCAAACTGTTTTTTATCACCAAGATAAAGAGATAACTTTGGTCAAACAAAATATTCACTCACTGGAAACAAAAGTTGTTCGTGTTGTTGCCTTAGGCACCTCACCCACGGCGACTTTTTGTAGCGATGTTGTCGCGCGTTCGCATCGATTCAGTCGCGAATTCGCAATGCGGTCTCTAGCATGCCTTCTTTTTTTTTTTTTTGGTGGGTGGAAAATCATCCAATAACCCCCCCCCCCACGCTCTTGGGCAGAGCGAAGGGGAGTGTCAGACTTCTACTGACTTAAAACCGAACCCATGTTCCTTCGTTGCCCTTGCGCCGAGGCCACGTCATCTGGTACAAAAATCCGCGGCACCGACGGGATCCGCGGCCCCGACGGGGTCTCTAGCATGCCTTCGCCCACAAAACTAATGCGCGTTAGTTATTCGTTATTCGATAGCGTTTCGTAAACGCGCGACAGCATCGCAAGAAAAAGTCGCCGTGGGCGAGTGGCCTTAACGGCGCGGGCGTACCTATCTAATCTGTACAAAATGTTGAATGAAGTAGGTGTTGCTGTACTTGGATCTACTGAAACGTGGCCTTACTGGAAAGCGTCAGGGTAAATAGCAAAACATGTCAAATTTGGGTGACCCTGGCGGGTTACCCTAGCGTTTTCACCTAAATCAGAACCAACGCTGTCATCATGTCATTTCATAAAAAAACCATAAAACCAAGCTCTCCTGACAATATTGTCCAGTAGACAAAAGAACCACCCATCACTGTAATAGTACATTATGGTACAAGTGTGTAACGTTGGTGATTACCGCTGAGGCGCCATTGAGACCCGAGCCGTCAGGTGAGGGTCTTAAGAAAGCCGAGGACGGTAATCATCAATACACACGTGTATCATACGACGTTTTTCAACACACTTGTGAAAAAAAAAAGTCATTTTCAACTTTAACTGTTGAAAATGACTTTTTTTTGAAAATGACGAGTTCTGATTTTTTTTCACAATAGCGGGAAAAAATAATCGGTTTTCCTATGCGCGCGCATCTACAGTTCTACCAACTTATCTGTGCATTCGGGAAAACACGGAACTAAAATAAATGTACTAAGTTTGACGTAGCGTTGCATTTTTTCTTGACTAGTGGCGCCACCATGAAATTCACACTTAAAAAATGGTCATACTGTAACAATGGCGATCGACCATAGACTAAATGAATGAGCGCGACAGTTTTTGCCACGTATAAAATGAGGAAAAAGTTTTCTTTATTACAGAAAAAATAAAAGTTATATTATTTGAGTGAAAGTTTCATTTAATAAAAACGTACAAGTTGAAATTATCTATTTAAATTCTTTGCATGAAATGTGCAAGCACTAAGTACATTAATTTATTTTTACTATTGAACACGATCTTTTTTGTATCGAAACTTTTTTACGAACGTAGCAACTCAACCAATAAAATAAAAAAAAAACCTTATAACTCACTAGTGAATAATAGCAATGAAAAAGTCACAGTTTGATTAATAGGTGTCATTATGTGCCTAATTGCGGTGAAATTATAGCCACTTTATGAGCAAGTGTGTTGAAAATTTATCTTAAACGTACACATTGGACATGAGGTCATGCTCCTCTTGGGATTCATTGGACATACGATAACAATTTTAATCAGGGAAAGCTTTTGTCAACGCTGTCATATAAAGGGTGTAAAAGTACCCCAGATTTTCAGGTTATAACTTTACTTATATTACCTCCATGACCCGTTTACTATTCAAAGCATCCACTGGCACAATGTTTTAAGAGTGCTATATGAGTTTTACCGTTAAATGTGATTTTTCACTTAACCCTTTAATTCGCAGTGTTGAACCTGAACGACATAGTAAACAAAAAAATCTGGTTCATTTTCTGCTGATAAGTTTTTGTTTTTTTTTTAATCAAAATGTAGCAATAATGATTTGCAACCTAAAAATAATATAACTGTCAATTCGCGCTAATTTTTTCTCTCTTTTTTTACCAAGATGTCATGGAGGTGAACTGTCATGCGCGGATCTAAGGTTAATAATTTTCGATTTTGGACATTTGCATTTAGTTAATGGGTATTAATCATGAAAAATTTCTGAAGAAATATCGCCTTTATTGATTAATGTAAAAATCATCTCATTTGAACCATGAATATTCAACCTATGAGGCTGTGAAATCTTATGTTGTTTGTGACCAACACTGCGGAGCTCTCAGAAAATTACCGAACTTTCTGTATGTTGTACAGAAACAACGCTGCTCTTTTGCTTGTCAAGTACTGCATATATTTATGTCGGTTCTTACAATGAAAATCGACCGCAAGAGTAACTTCCTTTCATGCTAAATTTAGTATCATCAATCCTCTCCCTTTTGACTAATTCACCAGCAAGTACAACTCATTCAAAGAGAAAGGTAATCACAGTACATAAGCATCTGACAAAACGGGTGAAGAAGTTTGGTCGAAAACCCCTAAACTTCAAATTCAAAAAAGGCAAATTTCACTACACAGCAATAGTAGAATTATCACAATGTAATCTGCCTTTTGATGTAGGCCTGAAACACCCTCTTGAATACTTCCAGCGTTTTTTCTCCCACCGTAGAAACGGTTTTTGTTGGCGGAAAGATTCGACAAAATGACAGATTTTAGAAAGATTTCATGTCGATTTGAATTATTGAAAAGCTTTATTTATCCTTGGTAGAATAGAGATAGAATCGCCATGTTACGCGGGCAGTAAGTAAGCGCCAGTATCTAACCAAGAAGCAAAAGAAATGGGGATTTAAGTTATTTATACGAGCAGGAGTCTCTGGATTAATAAATACTGCTTCCCATATGCTGGTGAAGATACATCCAGAAACCTCTGTTTTACGGACTACGTAAATAGCTTAGGTCTTGGAGCTGAAGTTGTCATAGCTGTATGCAAGACTTCACGGGATTAACCAGTATAATAATAGTCCTCCTGAAGTCCATTTTCGGTCATGGCGGCCAATCTTAGCGGAGATTGACAATCGGCGCGGGAGATATTATAGTTAGTTTAGTTAAGTGTGTGGTAGGTACAGGTGCACTCTTTGTTTCTTTTTCCTCTGCTAGTCCGATGGGACGGCAATCCGACATGACAGGCGATAGATCAGGCGCGATCAGGCCAACCAAACCACCAACTTCCAAACTCCGGCCTACTACTTGGTTTCTAATGAAAACCCAATAGTTATTTTGGCCCGACCCAGGAATCGAACCAAAGACCACACGCTCAGCAGTCGCGCTTTGCAACCGTGAGACCAACGGGTCAGTCTACCAAAAGGGGCAGAAAACCAGTATACCATGCAGTGTAAAATGCAATAAGTGTAACCTTAGATCGTGGTTGTTGGAAAATAAAAATTGTTACTATCATTACGATGTCAACGTCTAAATGACGATAATTATATTTCAAAGAAAGATGATTTTGTGTGTTGTTTTGAACAGTAAACTTTGTTTCTTCACACATTATTTTTAATTTGATTGTAAATTTTACTGTCCACTCAAGCCGCAATGTTGGTAGTGTACAACATATATTCTGCCATTTACTCTTTAGAGTGTTTCGCAACGTTGTACCTCAACAACATATGTTTTCTCAAAAAGTAAATAAGTTATATTTTTTTAAATATTTTTATAAAGCCATTTAGACTATAACTAAACCCCCCAAAAAGAAAAAAGAATGAAATTGCAACATTTTTTCACCTGCGAACTAAAGGGTTAACAAAAAAAAAATCGTTTCCTAGCAAACTTTTTTTGTGTAGAGGTACTTACTTTCATGTTGGTACATAATGCTTGGTTGACCCTTCGTGAAGGGTTCGTTTACACTCTGTATATTATGCTTATTTAAATTAACTTTTTAGCTTGTTATACATAAACTTTTCCAAATTCAGGCATTTTCAAGAAGTGTATGTACTCTTGGGGCACTTTATACATAGTTATGTTTTTTCAGATTATAGAGGATACCACTCGGGGGTTTAAGAATGTACTTGTATCTGAACCCTCGACACATGGTAAGTAGTATGTAGTAGGAACAGTGGATTTTTAGTCGGTTATACTTCCAACATTACCCTCCGCTCGCCCCAGACGGAGGGTAACCAAGAGGACTTTCCCTCTAAATAAAAAAGAATAGGTTCAAGAGGATCATTTTTTGAGTATCAACGCGTATAGTCGAGGAGATAAGGTAAGTACTATACAAGGTGGTGCCGACAATACGACAATAAATGAAACCACTGGTAGTTTTAGTTCATAGGAACATTTTTAAAGTACCTATCAAATAAATCCTAAACCCGAAATAAAAAAATTGCAAAAACTTCAAAAAACTAAGTAGCATAAAACTGTCAACGAAATACAATACAATATACAAACAAATATTGATTTATTAACCTTAGAAATAATTTGCACCGATTGACGTGTGGAAATAAAATGTAACTTATTGATTACATCAATGGTAACTAACGAATTTGGCAAAAACATTTAACTAGGTAACTGTCGTATCATCGGCACCATGAACCTGTATAAAATCAGACAATGCTGCGAAATAAACTGTACCAAAATTCAATGGGGTGCACTTCCTTGCTTTTCGCCGTAGGTAATACTTTGGTAAACAACTAATTATTATTTTCATCTATACTAATATTATAAAGCTGAAGAGTTTGTTTGTTTGTTTGTTTGAACGCGGTAAACTCAGGAACTGCTGGTTGGAATTTTAAAATTATTTTTGTGTTGGATAGTCCATTTATCGAGGAAGGCTATAGGCTATAGTTTTATTCAAAACGTGAAGACATCCAGTCACGATATCTTCTCAGACACCGTTCTAGGTTAAATATACCAAGTTCTCGTTTAAAAATGCACTCTAAAAGTCCCTACGTAATGTCCATAAAATTATATAATAAACTACCCGCATCAATAAAAAAAGAAGAAAAAATTCACATATTTTTAAAAAACCTTAGAAAATTTTTGATAAGTAAAAGTTACTACTCGGTGAACGAATACTTAGGTGATAGACTTATAAAGTCATAACTTAAGTAAGTACTCGAGACTTAAAATTATTATTTTATTTATTAATGACTACTACTCATCTCTCAATAAATACCTGTTTTATGTACTATGTTTTATACTATTAATATCTCAGAAAATGCCTACCTATATTTTTACATATCAACAAATGCTTCCTCTCTCCTAACTCACTTTTGTTTGCTGTGCCCGACAGGGTCCATGTGATCTAATTTTAATTTTTACCACCTAAGTTTTTACATGTGGAATGCAATAAAGTATTGAGTATTGAGTATATAACATCACGCTACGGCTAACAGGAGCGGAGCATAAATGAAAAATGTTACAAAAACGGGAAAAGGTATTTCCTTTTTGAGAGCTTCCGCTGCGTGCGCTGCGAAAACGGTTTAAGTTACGCAAATATCATATATAAAGGAATTGTTCCTCTTTGAAATTTCTAAAAAAAAGTCCGCGACAGCATATATCTATCTTTTAAGATTGACTCACTGTAACCTTTTTTTACTATTAAACTGTTAGGTTAAAAATAATTATTTTTTGCGAAGCTTATTTATCCCTTACGGTATTAATCTATATTTAAATAAATGTGTTTGTTAGAAGGAAAATTTAATATAGAATATTTGTGCTCTTAACTCTAAACAGTTTAAACAAATATCTCAGAAGATATCGCAATGTAAAAATATCCGCGCGGCAAAATAATTCGCGCGTCGCAATGTAGGGAGATTCTTTCCGGGAAATTCAAATTCAAAATATTTACTGCATCTGTTTACAAGTACAGAGTGTTATCGTATATGATTGTATTTAACAGTAAGAGATACCTATAGTAATTCACACTTTAATATAATCTAAGCTAATCTAAAGCATCTAAACTATTATAATAAAGAAGAAAGATAAGATTTTTTGTTTGTTACGATTTAGCTTAATTTATGTCGGATAGTCGATATAGCGAGAAAGGTTATAAGCTATATTTATGTGACGCAGACGAAGTTGCGTGGGTCAGCTAGTGAATGATAATATTGATTGCAACTTGTTATCGATTCTATTCCAAGTTCTTTGCCAATGTTTACAACAGCGATTGTCGCAGTTATCACTATATAGGTACAAAGATAGGGAATTAACGCACTATTATCATAAAAAATATGCGTTGTATTTGTGTGAAATACTGATAATGGATTCCGCAGTTCTGGTTACGACCTGCCTTATTGATTGACTAGCTTTTGCCCGCGACTTCGTCCGCGTTTCCGTCGTTTTTCGTAAAAAAGTACCATATGTCCTTCCTCACGGTTCAGTGGTTTTGATGTAACAGACAGATTAACTTTCGTATTTTAGTAGGGAAATATAATATGTCAATCCACAATACTGTTGAAAAATATCGCAATAAGGAACCGCAGAATATTATTATTAATAGCTGTGCCCGCGACTCCGTTGGTGTTTCTATACCGATTACTATGATTTTTTTTTTATTGAATAGGTAATATTATTAACTTCTTTTAATTAGGGATGAGTGAGAGTATTATAAACGTAAGAGTAAACAAATATAATCAGAAAGCTCCGAACTGCTAAGCTATCGGGAGTTATAGGTGTTATTGTGAGTCAACCATAAAAGATAGACAGATGCTGTAATGGGATATTTTTTAGATAATTTTATGTAGAACATTTCCGTCATAAATGATTTCTATGTAGCTTTAACCATTAAGGCTGCACACGCGACGGAAGATTAAAAAATGGAGCAACTTCTCCCGTTTTCCCAACATTTCCCTTCACTGCTCTGCTCCTATTGATTGTAGCGTGATGAAAAGTATACTATATCCTCCGTAGGAGTATGAAGAATAATTCTATCAAGTTTCGTTAAAATCCGTCGAGAAGTTTTTGTTTCTATAAGGAACATACAGACAGACAGACAAAAATTTTACTGATTGCATTTTTGGCATCAGTATCGATCATTTATAATTACCCCCTGATAGTTGTGTTGAACTACTTAGATATAAAAATCAAGTTTTACTAAGCACTAGCTTTTGCCCGCGACTTCGTCCGCGTTTCCGTCGTTTTTCGTAAAAAAGGACAATAATAATTTTATTGTCCTTCCTCACGGTTCAGTGGTTTTGATGTCAGAAAGCTCCGAACTGCTAAGCTATCGGGAGTTACACGTGTTATTCTGAGTCAACCATAAAAGATAGACATATTATGCTGTTGTGGGAATTTTTTTAGATAATTTTATGTAGAACATTTCCGTCATAAATGATTTCTATGTAGCTTTAACCATTAAGGCTGCACACGCGACGGAAGCTTAAAAAATGGAGCAACTTCTCCCGTTTTCCCAACATTTCCCTTCACTGATCTGCTCCTATTGATTGTAGCGTGATGAAAAGTATACTATAACCTCCCCAGGAGTATGAAAAATAATTGTACTAAGTTTCGTTAAAATCCGTCGAGTAGTTTTTGTTTCTATAAGGAACATACAGACAGACAGACAAAAATTTTACTGATTGCATTTTTGGCGTCAGTATCGATCACTTATAATTACCCCCTGATAGTTATTTTGAAAATATATATGATGTACAGAATTGACCTTTCTACAGATTTATTATAAGTATAGATAGATTAACTTATGTTTTGCTTTGCTAGATAATAACTGTTTTTCATTAAAAATAAATAGTGATCTATTGGATAAGAATGAATATGACTATTGTCTTTGCTTACGCACGTGGCTTGTCATATCTAATTGTATTGTTTTATTTTTTGAATTAGGTGAGTCTTATTGTAATTAATTATTGTACCGGCAGAATATAAAATAAGAGTCTTTCTTCTGAAAGCTATAATAAAATTGACCACGACAGCAATATTGCCTGCTCCTTATTCTATTTTTCTTGATAAAAGCAGACTGAAGTAAACTGTCGAAATTCGTTTCAGTGGAACTTCCTGATATAGCTACTAAGTTACCCCAACATCTAACTATATTATTGTGCATTATAATTAGATATTTCTTTGCGCGAACGTAACTGTTTTTTGAACATTCAAGGAACAAGGCTTTACAACAATCAACACAATTTGACACTTTTCAGTGTTACGCTTCGAGACAAATTATTCAGAGTTCAGCGTGTTATAATAAGGGTTCGTTCCAGTCACGCACACTGGCAAAAGAGAATTACTTATGTAGGGAGGTGTACAGTCACAAGGAATAATATGAAAACGAGAATTTCTCATGAAATAACGCAACATTGCAACTTCGAGATTTGACCTCATTATGATAATATGGGTTCCAAAATATTACTTTCGTTACGTAACATGAAAATGAAACCAATACAATAGGCGAAAATTGCTATTGCTTTTGCGAAAATTGCTCCTAAGAAAAACCTCACTAAGTGTCTACTAGGTGCTGCTGACTATATACATACGAAGTCTGAATTTGTGCCTGGTTGATGGCATTAGGGTTCGTCCCTACCTCTGCATAACACTTAGGGGATTACATGCGTGATATTGTGTTAGATATTTCAAATATATAATGTATTATATAAATAGACTAGCTGATGCCCGCGGCTTCGCCCGCGTGGATACTGTAAAAACAATCCTTGATGCGGATTATATATCATTCTACAATTTCAGCTCGATCGGTGCAGAACTTTTTGAGTTTTTGAAGCGTACACAAACCAACATAACATTTTTATATATATAGATTTTGTACGGAATTCTTCTTGTGCGTACATACGAACAAGCTAATAAGTATACATATAGAAAAAAAACTTTATAATTCTAGTATTCTGAATATATTGATTGCAATTTGCAATTTTGTTTTACAAAGCGTTTCGCAGGGTTAAGTGACTAATGTGAAATGACTAATGTCGTTTGATATCAGCTACTAAATGTATCTGTATTAATCTTAAAAGTAAATGCAAGTTAGCTGGTTGTATAGTTATTAGCTTGTTCGACTGTACCTAGCTGTTTTTTACAAAAGGTTTATTTCTATAGGTAAAGACGTCAAGCGCAAATAAAGGGTTTGTGAAAATGTGTAAACAATGAAACTTTTTAAATACGAAGCCATATTGATGCCGCTTGATGACGACTGTGTGGAAAATTTGACTTTGTTTTTCCTCTTACTTACCTACAAAGGGTTGAATAGGTACTTTATGAATGTTATTTTACGTAATTTTCATCAATGTCTTCAGGCTTTTTTAGCAGTCATTGCAAAACATTTTATACTTAACCTTTTTTTACATTCTTACTTGAGAAACAAGGTAGTATTAAGGAATATCAATCTAATATCAATCTAATAGATTCAGGACCTTTCGTAATGAATCAATGAAGGCATCTACTGTGCCTTTCTATATGAGGTTCAAAGTTACATATTATACGTATCTATACAAGGCCCTTAATTGCACATATCCCTGTAGTTGTGAAAGTATACTTTACATCCTCGTTAGGGTTCAAAACCCTTAAGGGGTATAGATATACGTTGAAACCTGTATCGGTACATAAACTCACGCCTTTTTCCAATGGAAGTAAACAGAAACTATACAGCATTACTTGCTACGATTCTTTGGTACACGCTCTTTCTCTCTCTTCTCGTTCGCTTCTTACACGTTCATGCATCTGGGTTATTTGCAAATAGATCATAATAGGAAAATAATATGAATTGCGTTAAAAAGCGTAAAATTGACGTTTCATGATAGTTACTGCGTCTGTGACCATTTCATGAAGTTTAACGCAATTTATAATATTTTCCTAATATTATATAATCTAGTTTCCTAAATGGTCGCAGACGCAGTTACCATTATGAAAGGTCCATTTTACACTTTTTAACGTAATTCATATTATGATCTGCTAAAGTGGCCACTTTAGACCCCCAGCCGGCTTAGCATGACCACCGAAGAAACGGGTTTTGTCGACGGAAGAATCGACAAAATGACAGATTGGTAGCAAGATTTCATGTCAAATTGTATGGAAAAATCTTTGTCTATTCTTGGTAGAAAAGAGAATAGAATAAAGGTAGAATCGCCATACTACGGGGGCTGGTTACTGAACCATGATGTAATTAAATAAACATTTTTTTTTCAGAAGTAAGTTGATTTCTAAAACCTCGATCAATAACCGACTCATCAAGGAAAATAATGGTCTTTATTTAATCAGGGTCATTGTACCGCCCTGACCAATTAATAGATCAACGTGACTAAGTTAACAAAATATATAGTCTAATACCTACATTAAAGTAGGAAGTCTTTTTTCTTGTCTTCCTGAATACGAACTGAATTGGTACCTATAGCTATTTTCATTGTTCTGTAGGTCTAAACAGGGTGGTACATAAATGTATATACTAGCTGATGCCTGCGGCTTCGATTTCGGTTTCGCTTTAGAAAGTAACACACCCTTATCTGGTATATAAGGGTGTGTTAATACCTACCCTTATACTGTTGTTTTGGTCCAAATTTTATGTATTTTCTTCGTTCTTCTCCTCTGTGGACGAAACCACAACTTTTGGACAAAATTGACCAAATTATCCACGACACGCTTACATCCATTCTTAATGTGGCCCTGGACGACCGAGCGTGGCAGCAAGCCACCCTTCCAATTCGTTTTGGTGGCCTCGGCGACCGCAAAATTTCTAGTGTAAGTTTACCTGACTTCTGTCCACAGCACTGAAAAGCTAACCAGGAAAATTTTTAACCCTCTCCCTGGTTGACTCGGAAGTGCCGTGCTTGTCCGATGCAGAGAGCGCCTGGAGAATGACTTGCCCGAACACGGATCGGCCCGAGAACCCATTTTCCCAGAGACAGTGGGATGAGCCGCTCTGCAGGTTGGTACGGAATAACCTTATTAATTCGTCTACCAATACTGCTGAGCGTGCCCGCCTGCTGGCTGTGGGCGAGTGGGAGTCGGGCCTCTGGCTACAAGCACTACCGTCACCTAATATAGGAACTATGTTAGGTGACACAACCTTCCGGCTCGCTACATGTTTGCGATTGGGTGCTCCATGTGGGGCTCCATTGCTGTCAGTGTGGTGAAGCAGTCGACGGCCTCGGACACCATGGCCTTTCTTGCAGTAAGAGCGCAGGTCGGATTGCGCGACACGCCAGCATTAATGATCTTATCCGACGTGCTCTGGCTACCGCCGGTGTGCCAGCTATTTTGGAACCCAATGGGTTGGCACGCGTCGATGGGAAGAGACCAGATGGTATGACCATAATGCCATGGAAGTTGGGTAGGCCTTTGGTGTGGGATGCAACTTGTGTCGACACCCTTGCGCCATCCCATCTTCCTGGCACGGTGAGCTGTGCTGGGGCGGCTGCTGCAGGTGCTGAAAACCTCAAACGGCGCAAATACAATAACTTAATTAGTAGTTATGTGTTTGAGCCGTTTGGGGTTGAAACACTGGGGCCATGGGGTCCGAGTGCCCACTTAATTTATCAGGAAATTGCCAAGCGGTTGGTCGACTCTTCACGTGACCAGAGGGCTGGAATATTTTTTGGGCAAAGAATCAGCATTGTCATCCAACGTGGCAATGCTGCCAGCCTTCAGGGCACTTTTCCTGTTGACAGCGGTGTGGACGAATTTTTTGACGCCCTGTAATTACTCCCCTTTTTGATACTTGTATATATTTTATTATTATCTTAGTTCTGTAAATAGTAGTTTTTAAATGTTGTAAATAAAAGTCATTATCAACAACAAACACATCAACAATCACATGAATTTATTTAGTAGTAGATTAGCTACGAGGTGACCGCCCGAAAGATATGATTAATCTCCTATTAACTTATGATACCCAAGTACTAGGTAAGTACATTCTAATTCAGAAATAAAAGTAATATTTTATTATCTAATAAAATTAGATATATTTGGATAACTTTTTTTTTTTGGTTGACCGTACTTTTTAAAGGTATGAATTTGTTTATTTTATTTGTGGTCCCGTAATTCCACTAAAACACAATCAAAATAATTATGGACCGCGGTCCCGGTCCCGAAAACACCACATCTCTTACCGCCCTGTTACACGTATAGATCTAGGTAGGTAATTTAACTAAAAGAAAGAAAGAAAGAAAATGCATTTATTTGGCACTAAACTAACTAAGTTAACTAGTGTAGTATGTACACTACATGGTGAGATGTAGACGGTTCGCAACGTTATTATACGAAGGTACCAACAGATAACGATAAACATACAACCTATACAAACGTTTACATACATAAGTAGGTATGAATAACACTGGCTACTTGCTATACAAGTATGCATGCATAGTTCTTTAACGTGGATACTTCAGTGTATTCACATATCAACATCCATCGCTCCATTTGTTTATAAGAGGTCAATCAAAATACTAAGTAATCCATCCATGCACGTTGAAACGAGGCCAACAGCGGCCATTGTGCCAGAGCCATTAACTTTTTTAAAGCAAATGAGAACGCGTACTCATCAATACAGTGTTGCTATCCTAACAATTTTAAATGTGATGTATTTGAATACTGTTACATAAAATATTGCAATATTTAAACCGGGTATGTTGTAATGTTTTTGCGCGAAGTAGGTAATGTTGCAATTAATTTTATGCTGAATCGTTAATTCACGACATTGGCGCCATCTGTTGGAAAGTCTATGAACTTTTTGTTTTAACGGGCGGCTGCGCTTGTTGCTCTTTCTTAAATTGGGTTTGATGTGATCTCTTGCAGAGAAGCTAGTACCGGTTGTTCCCACAGAGTGGCAGAGATTCAAGTAAAAACCCCTCACAAAAATGACTAAAGAAAATGGTGTTACCTACTTACTCTACAATAGGGTAGCTAACGAAAAGAATCTAATTAGTCCGTCAGATAGATTTCCAAAAAATATTGTACCTACCTGTGGAGGATGGAAACCTGATCGTAAATTACCAAAATAAAATAAGGACTCTTGTTATAATATTATGTTAAAACACTATAAAAAGGTTGGTCGGTCCGCAACATGGCCCCGAGCGGTGTGAAACACCAAATATCAATTTAATCGGACCAACTTGCGGACTGGCCGACGCAACACACCCCCTTTAGTTGCTACGTTTACTACGCGAACGATATTGTCCTTACCCGGGAACATCTCGGTGATGCGTCCCATAGGCCAGCAGTTTCGGGGTAGATTGCCGTCAGCAATTAAAACCACGTCTCCTGTCTTCAATGGTTGGTGGGGTGGAACCGTTCTACGCGGCAACAGAAGCGGCAAGTATTCTTTTGTCCAGCGTTGCCAGAAATGGTCTGCAAGACATTGGGCTTTCCGCCAATCTACACGTCGTGAGAGGTCGGCGTCGCAAAATTCCCGTAGACACAGATCGTTAGAGGATGTTCCGATTAGAAAGTTGAAGGGTGTAAGCGCTTGTTCACTTCTTTCATCAACTGGGACATGCGTTAGCGGTCGAGAATTAATAATGCCTTCCACCTCTATCAGCAGCGTATGTAAGACTTCTACTCTTGGTGATCGATCTTTCAGCGTTACTCTTAAGGCTGTTTTTACGCTGCCTACTAGACGCTCCCAGCAGCCGCCCATGAATGGAGCAGAAGGAGGGATAAATTTCCACTCTATGCCTTTATTTACCGCAAAGTCGTAGAGGTCAGGTAATATACTCGAAGCGCCTACAAATGCCGTTCCATTGTCAGAGTAGATGCGAGTGGGACAACCGCGTCGGGCTATGAATCGACGTAGGGCCATCAAGGCGGAATCGGACGATAATGACTCGACGATCTCTATGTGTATAGCTCTCACAGTCAGGCAGGTGAATAGAGCAATCCAATTCTTCGTTGACCGACGTCCTGCTGTGACAGTCAAAGGGCCAAAATAATCAACACCAACGAAGGTAAATGGTCGAATATGATGAGCCATCCTGGCTTCAGGTAAGTCTCCAATTGGTGGTATGAGTGGTTTCGCTTTCATATTTCGACAAAATTGACATTGTTTTGCCACACTTCTCACAGATGGTCTTAAACTGACTATGAAGTAACGTTGGCGTAGTTCGTTCACTACAAGTTCGTTGTTGCCATGGGCAAATTTGATGTTATATGAGCTGATCAGCAAGCGGGTTATCGGGTGTTTTCCATCCAACACAATCGGCTTTGGGTCTATGGCAGTTGAAGCTCCCGTGCGGCCGGATAAACGAAGAAGCCTATCATCTCCTAGTATCAAATAAATATTTTTAAGCCTACTTTCTTTTGAAACGGGGCGTGCAGCGTCAATCAACTTATATTCACTGTTGAAAGAATCTAATTGTACGCGCATAAAAGCATGGCGTTCAGCAGATGAAATAAAGCAGACATCTAAAACCGCTGAGCCGCGTAATGGAAATTTAGGATTTTGAGGTGAACGGCGAAAAAATGAAGCACACTGATGAGCTCGCGCAGTAGCACGAATAAATCGCAGCCAGATGCTAAACCGAGTATAATCAGCAACCACGGGTGATGGTGAGTCACCTGACTGAGTTAATGTCAAACCCACCAGATCCCTATTGGATCTATTTTCCTCAGGAGCTGGTGTGTCAGTAGTAGCTGGTTCACAAGGCCATTCGTTTGATGATTGCAGTAAAAATGATGGCCCGGTAAACCACCGTGAGTTAATCGTAAATTCATCCTTGAATCTGGTGGCGTCATCCGCGACATTCATGGATGAAGGTACGTACTTCCAATCAGAAAAATTGGTAATCTCGCAAATTTCACAAACTCTATGTGCGACAAAGGACTTAAAGCTGCTTGGGTCAGAACGTAACCATTTGAGAACCGTTTGAGAGTCTGACCAGAGAAAAACTCTTTCTGGCTTTCGCTTGTGAGATTCTAAAATAAAAACAGCTAAGCGAGCAGCGATTAAAGCTGCTTGAAGCTCAAGTCTTGGTATTGTCGTAGGTTTTAAGGGAGCAACACGAGCTTTACCACTGATTAAAGAGAGTACAATGTTTCCATTTGGACACAAGAAACGCCAGTAAGCAACACAAGCGTATGCTTGCTCACTTGCGTCGGCAAAGACATGTAATTGAATTGAATCTCTAAGATCCATTGAATTGTAATAGCAGCGGGGAACAGAGTTGTTCAAAACCTTTACCAAATTTTTGAACCATTGTGACCACTTATCTATAAATTGTTTCGGTAATAATTCATCCCAAGATGTGGCAAGTTTCCAAGTCTTTTGAAATAAAACACGACCTTTTATAATAACGGGAGTAAGAAAACCAAGAGGATCGTAAATTTTCATCAAGTTTGATAAAACAATGCGTTTAGTTAATTTGTGTGGTATCGTATCGAAATTTATACACGGAAACGACAAAGTATCATTAGAAATATTCCAAGAGACACCTAAAACGCGTGTTGGTGGTCGTGAGTCTGAACCTACATTTATCTCTGTTGCTCCACTAGCACATAGGTCAGAAGGCAACATGGACAGGGCCTTTGCAGAGTTTGAGACCCAAGATCTCATCTCGAATCCGGCTGCAGCATGAACCAAGACGATATCTGCTGCCAAAACAGCGGCCTTTTGTTCATCATCACAACTACCTAAGTAATCATCCATGTATGTGTCACGAATAATAGCAGCTGCTGCTTCTGGGTGTGATCGTTGATGTTCGGTGGCATTTTTGTTTTTAAGATACAAGGCTGTAAACGGACTACACACGGCACCAAACATCATCGATGACATACGATACTCCTGAATTGGTTGTGTGGAGTCGTCACGCCACAAGAAACGTTGAGCATCACGATCGTTTGGCCTAATTTTGACTTGTGGGAACATTTCTCGAATATCGGCAGAAAGGGCAACACGTCCTTCCCTAAATCGCATTAATATAGCTAACAACGATTGAAGTAGATCTGGACCTGGCAGCAGTAACGAATTTAAGCTAACACCTTCACACATGGCTGCAGCGTCACATACAATTCTAAGCTTTTTCTTTTGCGGATGTATAACTCCGAAATGAGGTAAATACCACAATAATCGAGAAGGGACAGTATTACACACCTCTGCGTAACCTTTATCAAGCATGGCGTGAATATTTTGCCTGTACTTGATGGCGTAATCCGAATCTGTAGCCATTTTACGCTCAAGAGTTTTAAAACGGCGTAAAGCGAGGGGGCGACTATTTGGGACGCTTTCAATATTATCGCGCCACAGTAAACCTGTCTCAAATCGCCCAGATGGTAAACGCCTAGTAGTTTCTTCTAATAATTTTAATGCTCTTTGATCATCGGCGGAACGATAATCTCTGTTTAGAATACCTATCGAATCTAACTTATAATACTCTTTGATGAGAGTGTCTAAGTTACGGCTATCTCCTTGACAATCTTCCTCGAACTCGGTGATCGCATGATTAACGAAATCAACAGGCTTGGACATAGTTGAAGGAGAGCCATATAAAACCCAACCCAAAGGAGTCAGGGAAGCAGCGGGTTGCGATGCAGTTCCGCGGCGAATGATTTTTGAGAATGTAAGGTGCCAATTATCAATCCCGAGTAAAAGCGTTGGTTTAGCGTTCTCATAACTTAGGACGTTAGCTAAATCATTTAGGTAATCGTACCTTTTAATTTGTTCTGGAAGTATTGACTGTTTCGCCATAGTCAAGTTGGGAATAGACCTTACCACTAAATCATGCACGTCTAAACTATTAAAGCCTTTTATTTTAATATTAACAAATCTGACCTCAATATTTTTGCTAAGACCACCAATGCAGTCAACTCGAATAGGCTTTTTAGGTCCAGTTGCACCTATATGGTCAGAGACAGATTGATCAATAAATGAGGCAGTTGACCCGTCGTCAAGCATCGCATAGGTATCAAAACTAGCTCGAGGGCCAGTAACAGTAACGGGAATTACTTTTAATAAATACCTCTGAACTGACGCTGAATTGGATGAGGCACTGTGTGATACAATAGTTGGTACCTCTTCGTTTGATTGATGTGCTTGGACCTCTAGATCTTCATTCGTGTACACGTCTGCATGTGCCGCATTTTCTACAATAGGCCTGTGAAGCAAAGTGTTATGTCTCCGACTGTACTTGCACCCGACTATTTCACAATGTTTTTTGCATGCAACATATTTGTGTGAACCTTTACTTAAGCATCTGTAACAAACCTTATTTTCAGTTACCCATTTCCAACGGTCGTCAATAGACAAGGCAGAAAACTTTTCGCATTCAGTGAGATCATGTAAACCAACCTTACAATACCTACATGTTGTTGAACTCTTTGACTTTGTCGAAGAAGTTGAGTGAAAAACCTTTGTAGGTTGCTTGGCAACGGTAAGATTACTCTGAGGTTTGACATTTTGAGACAAATAATTATCTGAATAAAACATACAATGTTTTATTTGGCGATTGGATTCAGTATCTAAAAAATTGGCCAAAAGTTCTAATTTAAATTTACCCGAATCGTGATGTGATGATGCAAAATCAGCCCACCTGTATCGTAAAAGTGGAGTCAACTTCCCTATGATAGTATTGGCGAGTTCAGGAGAGGCCAGATACTCAGGTTGTTGTAGCTCTCGAATCACTTCCACGCAGTTTCTGAGCCGACAAGCAAAGATGTTGAGATCCTTTGCGGATTCATTTAGGGGTAACCTGGCTAGAGATCTAATCGATGACAACTGGTGAAGAATGATGAATTCTGGTTGCCCAAATCGACTCTCTAAGGAGCTCATTACCTGTGTAGGATCCACAGTGGTCATCAACAGCGCCGAGACAGACTCTCGGGCGACCCCGAGCAACGCAGTACTAAGCCTGGCTAGGTTTTCTTCCGGCGTGAAGCTAAGCTCTGACCGCTTGAAAGCCTTCTTGAAAGAAAGCCAGTCAGAAGCGCTACCGTCGTAAGAAGGAAGATTAACACTAACCTGTTTACGTTTACTTCCCAGGTCCGTGATCGCTTTGGCAAGTTTAATAAAAGAGTCTTGTGTCTCTACATTATTTGTTTTATTTTTGTTACAGTCATAACAATCCGAAGTAAATTTAGTGTTATGTGTACCTAATCTTAATGTATGTGTAGTGTTTCCTTTGCCTTGCTGGTAATAATCACGGTGCAGTGCAGACCGTGCGCTAGTAATGGCAGCGGCAGCGGGGGCATGCTGAGCAGCTGGTTCTGCAGTAGAAGCACCGCCAGGGTCTAAATCATGGCTTTGCTCAGGATTATTAATGCTGTAAGGGAAGGGCTCATTAATATCACATTCCCTATCAGCACCCTCTCCCTCTACCAACCACCTTTGAGTTGAGTTACTTTTTTCGGAAGCCGCTGAATCGATTGCGGCAAGCTCTGCTTGCAACTCTAGTGCAGCGGCCTTGCGCTCTTGTTCGGCAAGTTTTTCGGCAAGTTTTCTTTCTCGGTCAACATTCAAGCGAGCGTGCCTTGCAAGGGCAGCCAGTTTTTGCGTCTTAGTTGAAGCTCGCGATGATAGTAAGGAAACTGTTTTTGAATGTATAGATTCTGGCAACGTATCACATAAGAAATCTCCTGTAAGAGAGCTTCATCGTTGTGAGGTTGAGCAGGCGTAATGCCTGACGATGAGGCTGGAGGATTACCACTTACCTGAGTCCTTTTCTTTTGTGTAATTGATCTAGTTATGGGCATTCTTCTAACAATTACTTCTGACACCAAAAATGTGGAGGATGGAAACCTGATCGTAAATTACCAAAATAAAATAAGGACTCTTGTTATAATATTATGTTTTATCTTTTCTTTTACATACGTTTGACACAGAACCAAATAAAAAGGTTATTAAATAGAAAATACATTCTGCCAGCACTAAAACACTATAAAAAGGTTGGTCGGTCCGCAACACTACCCATATTTTTTCTTTTTTTTTTCGCGTAAACAAGCAATGAAGACGATACAGTGACGTCATATTTTAAGACATTTTTTAGTGGTGTATGGCGTCACAAGCTCCCACTCAAATCTTTGACGCGTTTTATCTTCGTCAATTTTTATTGATTTGATAAAACAAAAAATATGTAGGTAAGTATCCAATATTTTTCTAACAGACGGACTAATTAGAATCATATTTTTTTAGTCAGTAAACATTCCTATCGAAACGGGTCCAAACACCACAAAGTTAAAAAAAAAGAATAACATCGCGTCGTGTCCTCATCCTGTCTAACCCTAAGGACCATAACAAACCTAATCTTAGATGAACTGTTTATGTTTTTTTGTTAAAGCGAGGTTGCAGTACCTACTTTGTTTTTATGTACGCACGACCTCACCCCCCGCCCTGCCGCGCGAGCGATATAATGCCTACATTTTGACTGTTTATACAATATGTTTCTAACATTTACTTCAGAATAAAAAGTTCTATCTATTGATATAACTTTTATATAAATTCATGATGAAATGTCTTAGCAGTACACGTTTGAAATTGTGATTTAGAGTCATGTTTGATAAAAAAAAGTATCGAGCCGATCATTCTAAATCGCGTTTCTATCTTTACGATTTACTAGAGATTATGTTCAATTTTTATGTAATGATTTTTATTTATTAAAAAACTCGTATTTAGTTCGATTTTTATAGGTTCAAAAATCTTAAAAAGTACTGCAACCCCCGCCTTAAGTTGTGGATGATGATGGTCACTTTTTAATATTGGCTTGTTATTACATGGATGACACAACTTTTTACGGTAGAAGAACTGAGTTGCGAGATTTGTTTTTTTAACAAGTTATGTTTTTAGTGGGATGGTGTTTATCCGATAGAGGCGCTACAGTAATCGTTTTTCGCTTGTAAAATGAGAACCTATCAAATGTTCCCATTTTATCTTCAAAACGGTTTCAAATGTGGTTTTCTGTAATAGATTAAGATAGGTGTTATGGTTTTAACCCGCCAGGGGGCGCTACAGTTAATATTAGGTCTTTACCTATGAAATTGCCGATTTGTATGAGAATTTTAAAATATAAAAATTTTGGTAAATTTTTTATTTCAGCTAATCAAAGTACTGGCCCAAATAATCTATACAATTTTGCCATTTTGATGGCAGTTTGTTTATCCCTTTACTGTAGAAGTCTGCCGGACGGGAGGCGATGAAGTCAGCGAAAGCGTTTTGTACTGCCTCTCGGGAGTCGAATTTTTTACCACTTAAAAAAAGGCTAAATTTTGTAAAAATTAAGTTCAAAAATCTAAAACCCGACTACTAAACAAAATCTCGGTCTTAAAAGTAAAAAACAAGAAAATAATTCTTGTCTGATATTCTTCGTAGTCGCATGCCACTGATACCTGATGCTCCTTCATGGCGTTCTCATTGATACAGAAGTCAGCTGCTAATTGCCATTAGCAAGGTGGCATGCGACTACGAAGAATATCAGACAATAATTATTTTCTTGTTTTCTACTTTTAAGACCGTGATTTTGTTTAGTAGTCGGGTTTTAGATTTTTGAACTTAATATTTTTATTTGAATTTTATTTTTGTGTGTACTTAAACTATAATATAATACATATTTGTAATGTGCTCGCCAAGACCTTTCATTTGATACCAAACTTGCTATGATTATCTCAATTTAATATTTTTTTAGGTAAGTTTTTGACATTTAAATTCCGTCATAAAAAGAATTTGTAAAATTTATATAGCCAATGTCACCCGGGCTATTCTTACGAATCTATTGACACCAAATTTATTCAAATCCGTTCAGTAGTTTAGGCGCTACGGTGGAACATACATACATACATACATAGACTGCCAAAATCATTACCCTTCCTTTTGGCTGCGCCGTAGTCGGGTAAAAAAGTAGAAATCTGTTGGGGCAACGTCCGGTGAGTACGATGGGTGACGGAGAGCTTCCAGCTGTAACTCTTGTAGCTTTGCGATGGTCTTTCGTGAAGTGTAAGCTCGCGCGTTGTCGTGGAGAAGCAATGGGGAAGAACGATTGACTAGTCTTGGTTGTTGAATTGCGAGCTTCTCCATCATTGTTTGCAATTCTTGGCAATAGACATCTGCCGTCACTGTTGTGACATTCGGTAAGAAGCTGTGGTGTACAAGTCCGGCACTGGTCCACCAGACAGTCACTATCATCTTCCTATGAGTATAATCTTTTTTGTAGCGCACTGATTAGGTGATGTACCCGGGTCCACCCACTGAGACGAACGTGTTAGAAAGTGTATGTAAATCTATATGTATATGTATTAATATCCACCAATTAATAAACTGAGTGTCAAGATGATTACTCGTTATTTAATGTGTTTGAAAGTATCTCTAAATAAGTGTGTAGGGAACAGGGTTGTTATGAAATAAAACCACAATAGACAAGACCATTAATTTTATTTATTTAGGTCTTGTCAAACTCAAACTCGAAACTCTATTCCATTCACTAAGTCCCTAGGTCTTCGTGGAGAAGAATGGACAAGAAACTCCACGGGAACATCTTTTAAAGTATTTTACAAGGACAACCTGACGTTGTCCTTGACTGTCTCAAGTTATAGCAATTTATCAGTGTACATAAATAATAAGCAATATAAACCATATTATGGTACATATTTCTAAGACATAGTAATCAGGAATATTCATAGAATAATATCAAATAACTTACATAAACATTATGGATCCTTTAGAGTAATACAAATAGGTTTCCGCTTTTACACATTTGGTATCTTCATAACTAGGCCACAATATGTAAACTTAATTCTCTCACAATTACACAATGATACACAAATGGAATACACTTTGGGTCTGTCTTTACCCTTCAACAGTTGCAGCGTAACTGACCCTGAATTGGCGGTACTTCTACTTTTATAACCGTCGAATATTAAAAAGTACATCAACGACTACCACCATAATAAACCAATGGCAAATGGTTATTCATTATAGCTAAATAACTAATAACATAAATAATAATTAACAAATCCTATGTAGTGAAACTATTTTAAAACGTCATTAGGTAATTTACCAATGTAGTATGTTTTTATTTGTAATCTTTATGACTATCGGATGAAATATGAATATCAACCGATAGTTCAGAGAATTGATTGAAACTATTTAATTTATTAAAATTGCAAGATAAAATCTAGGAAACACTTAAAGTATCGCTTAATAATAACTATATAATTTATTGGCAATTTATAATAAATAAACATTTAACTTGACTTATCTATTCAAATACCACAATAGTAATTGTGGTTCGGAAACCAAGTGTTTTAATAAAAGCTACTTCTATAAAATACGTCGGGATATAGAATATCATTAGAATAATGTAAATTAGGTTTATTTTAAATTAGAACCTTTGTTTTTAATATATTTACGATAATTATTAAATCAACAATATACTTGACGCAACGTCGCCCTACGTCATTGTCACTTGACATTTGACAGCCGACGTTGCTACGTTATTTTGGTCAATAATGAGAGTTTCTAAATAGTTACCTAGATATTCTTATACATATTGCTATGCCATCAAACGCTTACGGTTGTCGTACAGGATCCACTTTTCATTGCAGGTAACAATTTGATTAAGAATTTCATCGTTTCTATGCCGATTCAGTAGTGCTATGCATGCTTCGACGCGTAAATCTCGGGTCCATATTGGCTCACCTAAAGTTCTTTACCCGAAATTGTTCTTCCTAACGATTTGTAATCCGAATGATCACTCTTCCTAAAATTTTTCATCCTAAAGTTTTCATTCATACTATTTGTAGTGCTACCGACGATGTTCATAACACTCATGTTTCCGAAAATTGTAATTCATAATATCATTAGTGTAAATATATTTAAAATCCTACTGTTTTTTATCCTAACGCTTTTATTCCTAAACATAATTACCATAATATTTTCACTCACACATCTGTTTAGAATGATTAAAGGTCGTTTCACTGATTTTTGTCTTTAAATGAAATAAATGAATGAAATTCAGGTCAGAGTGTCGTCTTGGGGGCACTATGAAAAAAATACTTAGAAAAATTTCGCGACCAATTTCGACGTAGTTGGTCACAGTTCCAACCTAACCTAACCTATGGATATATAGTATATCAGGTCCCTTTAAAATAGGTGGACAAATTTTTAACCCAGCGTTTAGTAAGCCTAACTAAAGACATATAAACAAAAAAAAAAACACTATATAAAGTGATTTTATTTTGACTTAAAATAATAAATTGCCGGCACTCTAGAACAAACCCATCCTATAAAAGTAGGTATTTTAATGTCTTTTTTTCTTATATATTTTTGTACTATTGTCCTTATTTTAGCGGTCTGAATGATTTCTAAAATTTTGTCCACCTATTTTAATGGGACCTTTTATAATACTGATTATTATGAATAAAAATTAATATAAACAAAAAAGATATGACTTTGAATAATAGTGTAAAAGATGGTTATGTTGAGAAAATATAGGAAAACAAATAATAGTGTAATAGATGTTTATTGCTACTGACATTATGAAGTTGAATGCTTCGGAATTAAAACATTAGAGACAGAGTAGTTAGGAATTGCGATTGTTAGGATGAAAAATGTTAGGAAGAACATTTTCGGATTTCCAATTAGCGGAGTTGAAATTTTAGGTGAACTTTGGCGCACCCGTAAATCTCACTGTTGGTCGCTTAGTTCGCGTGGCACGCACTTATCTAGATTTTTTATCTTTCCAATTTGACGCAAGTGCCTCAATGGTGTTTTGACACTAACTCCAAGGCTTGCAGTAACCTCAGCCTTAGATTGAGTTGGATCTGCTTCCACTATCGCCTTCAATTCGTCGTTGTCGACAATGTTTACCGGCCAACCGCGAGGCTCGTTCTTCGACTCAAAATTTCCAGATTGAAAACGATTGAACCAGTAATGGACCGTGTTTGTGCAAGCAGTGTTAAGCCCGTACACGTCGTCAATGTTTCGTGTTGTTTGCGCAGCGGTATTTCTACGTATGAACTCATATTCGAAAATTATACGAGTTAGCAGTTTATCCATGGCGCCAAAAACTACCACAATGTCACAAAAACAAAAAACTATCAAAAAACAAATGACTGAATTTGAAATTAAATTAACACGTCTTTCGAATAAAATTTACTTAAATTTCGAATTACGCGCCAATCCACAGATAATTAAATCTGAAAATGCCGGTTATAGAATCTCCAATTAGGTACTTAAGTAATAGTACATTGTTACCTTAGGGGTGAAAGGAACTTATTTAGTCCCGAGTCGGGGTTTGGCGCCTGAGCGCAGCGAGGGCGCTAATAGTTCGAGGGACTAAATAAGTCTTTAACCCGAGGTAAACACTGTGCTTTTCATTACGAATACAAGGAAAGTTGATGGGAATAATAGGCTTGCCCCCAATTACCTTAATCGGTGAATAGACTTTGCTCCTAATTACATCGGTTGATGTGGCTATATAGTCTTTGGTTGATGGCAATAGGCTTGCTCCTAATTAGATTAGTTGATGGCAATAGGCTTGATACTAATAACATCGGTTGGGGGCTATAGGCTTGCCCCCAATTACATCAGTTGATAGCAATAGGCTTGCTCCTAATTACATTGTTTGATGGCAATAGGCTTGCTCCTAATTAGATTGGTTGATGGCAATAGGCTTGCCCCTAATTACATCAGTTGATGGCAATAGGCTAGCTCCTAATTACATCGGTGGATGACAATAGGCTTGCTCCTAATTAAATCGGTTGATGGCAATAGGTTTGCTCCCAATTACAACAAATAATTTGACAGCTGTCAGTAGAAAGCGATTCTCCCTAGGGCTGAAAAGTAGTACTTTCAACCCGCTCCGCAGGCATGTTCTGACCTACTTTTAGAGTATGAGTAATGAAAAGATCTATTATTTTCCGTTTATATCTTGAACGGTTTGACTGTTTTTGATGTGGTTTTCTGTAATGGTTTTGAGGTTTGTACTACCTATATAAGGTGTTTATTTGTTTTGTTTGTATAAAAATTATGTTTACTCTAATAAATGCAGTAAATACTTTTTCATTACTCATACTCTGAAAGGAGGTCATAACATGCCTGCGGAGCGGGTTGAAAGTACTACTTTTCAGCCCTAGGGAGAATCGCTTTCAACTGACAGCTGTCAAATTATTTGATGTAATTTGGAGCAAGCCTAATTGCCATCAACCAATGTAGGTAATTAGGAGCAAGCCTATTGTCATCACCCAATGTAATTAGGAGCAAGCCTATTGCCATCAACTGATGTGATTGGGGGCAAGCGTATTACCATCAACCAATATAATTAGGAGCAAGCCTATTGCCATCAACTGATGTAATTGGGGCCAAGCCTATTGCCATCAACCAATGTAATTAGGAGCAAGCCTATTGCCATCAACTGATGTAATTGGGGGCAAGCCCATTGCCATCAACCGATGTAATTAGGAGCAAGCCTATTGCTATCAACCGATGTAATTAGGAGCATGCCTATTGCCATCCTCCCAATTTAGGTAAATAGGAGCAATCCTATTGCCATCAACCAATCTAATTAAGAGAAAGCTTATTGCCATCAACCGATGTAATTAGGAGCAAGCCTATTGCCATCCACCGACTTGGGTTAATTGGGAGCACGCCTATTGCAATCAACCAATGTAATTAGGAGCAAGCCTATTGCCATCAACAGATGTAATATTGCCCCCAACCGATGTAATTAAGAGCAAGACTATTGCCATCAACCTGCAATCTAATTAGGAGCAATCCTATTGCCATCAACCGATGTAATTAGGAGCAAGCCTATTGCCATCCACCGATTAGATTTAACCGATTTCAAGTGTTTCTCTTATGTTTACTTTTTTTGTCAATTTGTTTTGTCCTGTGTGAAACCAATAAATACTTTTTCTTTCTTCTTTCTTTCGATTTAGGTAATTGGGCGCAAGCCTATTCCCATCAACTTTCCTTGTATTCGTAATGAAAAGCACAGTGTTTACCTCGGGTTAAAGACTTATTTAGTCCCTCGAACTATTAGCGCCCTCGCTGCGCTCAGGCGCCAAACCCCGTCTCGGGACTAAATAAGTTCCTTTCACCCCTAAGGTAACAATGTACTATTTTATTCGAATAACTACCATGAGGTAGGTATATGCTCAATATGAAAAATAAAACATTTGTAATTGTAAGTATAGATCTAAATTGTATTTTTCTTATTTTCTTTACTGGACTCATTTTCGATAGGCCTACACTTTTTATCGATAATTTAGTGGTGTCAGGTGTGTTCCCTACCGCATGTTAGATTTCAGTACAATGCGACCACTTGAAATATACCTAGATATTTATTTTTTTCCATGATAAGTGCCGCATGATGTGTGTACAGAAATTCATAAAGCATCTTGTTCTTGTTTCCTTCCAAGTAAAATTCTAATTGGAAAACCTAAATTATTGAGTGGCAATAGGTTATATTCCTCTTATAAATTAATTTGAATTTAACAATTTTCACAGTTTATTTTTTCTTTGACTATAAGTAGTATCTTAAAAACATTTTATATTGATAATATCTTATCGTATTACCCAGTTTATTGGGTTGTGTAGGTCAGATAGGTGGTCGCTCCATGTAAAATACTGTAGTGTAATATTCACCTGCATCTGGTTAGACTCTCAGACCAAGAAAAAAAGGAAGACGGCGCGCCACGAACATCAAAAGTGAAGTCAACTTTTTATCTATGTGTGTAGACAATGTCTCGTGAAGTCGTGACGTTCTAGGAGAAATGCGTGTGGTTTTAGTGTAGGTGTGAGCTTGTACGTTTACTTGCTATAGGCGCGTGGTTTTGTGACTTCACTGTTGGTGTTCGCGGCGCGCCGTCTTTCTTTTTTTCTTGATCTGAGGTTAGACTGGAAACCGACCCCAAAGTAGTTGGGAAAAGGATAGGCAGATGACATTATTGATCGAAGGCAGATGATGATTTATTCATAATATAAATAAATACCAGAGGTGATTTTATATTAAGAATGTATATTTTTCCTGCACTGATGTCCAAGATAAGCTAAGACAGCAATATAAGTTATAAATACTAATGGGCTATGAAGGAGTTCGTTTAAAATAAAAAACAGCCTATTGTAGTTACAAGAATGATTTATTCACCATAGTTTACAAACTAGAGTAATACTTCGGAAAATCGTAAACGAGATTACAATTCATTATATCCTATGCATGACACTATACCACTCACAATAATTTAAAAGAAAAAATATTGCTAATTACAATCACATTTCACTTAACCTAAGTTCTATTTAGGTTATACAAAAAGTAGCTTTATGTTAGACTTGGTATTTTTCAACCATGGCGGAGGATGAGCCTGGACCTGGACCTCGATTCTATGGCCGGTTCCTGAGGTATTCTTTATTGGAATTAGTCTGTTTGGTATATAATCGGTTAGACGTTTTGCATTTTTTTTCGAGCACAGCAAAGATATTAGAAATATTATTTGAACGAATTTATAGCTATTGAGAGACTTGAAATCTGTGATAGCAGGTTTTAGTTCTTGTTACATCTGCATGTCTCATAGTCTTATACACATAAAGATTTATTCAAGTTTAATTTGTGTCAATTTCTTGAGCGCTACCATAAACCTTCACAAGGTTTTCTTGTGACTTAATGCATTAAATTACATTTTATTTCTTAACAGTTTTAAGGAAGGATTATACCTAATATTAATAGTAAACATAGGATAAATAGGAATATTCTTAAAATATTAATGGATAGTGAGCTTAATCATATATATTTAATGAATAGAGCAATGATTTGGTAATTATTGGTAAGCTGCTAATATTTAATTTTCACTAATATTTAATTAATCATTGTAATAGGTGGAGTTTATTTGCTATACTTTCAAAGATGTAATTAACTTGTATCCACAAGTAAGTGGGTGGTTATTATCCAATAACCACCCACTTATTTGACAACTTAATTTTGGAACTTTAATATTTAAAAATCACGTGTCACTAAGTTCGTACACGCTAATCTCCGAAACCACCCAACGCCCAAGCGATTTCAATTAAATGAAGATTAGGATAGTTGTACCCGGCTTGCGAAGCATCGCCTATACTTAAACTATTCGGACAATACATTTAAATATTTAATTTATGGTCATAAATAGTAAAAATCACACGATTTAATTATCACACAATGACATACTAAACACTACACTACAAATGTTTTACTCTGTCTCGATACTGAATAATAAACCTACCTACTAGGTATTAGTAAAATAACTGTTTTCAAGATGTCACGAGGAAGTTTACAAAACACCAATGTTCTTACATCTACCTAAAATCAATAGTAAACATGACAATTTAAATACCTATTTTTGTAAATAATATAATATTTTCCTAAGTATATAATACAAATCTACTTCTTATTTGGCACATGTTTCACATTGTTCTCTGGATTACTCACAGAGAAGTTTCTAAAAACTACAGTTTTAAATCTACTTAAAAGTAATTTAAATCCTAAATATAAAAAATTATACCTACATAATATCGACTTAATTCGAAATAATAGGTACCCAAATATGTAAATGTTGAAGAAATATAAATTAGGGAATTATAAATATAAATAAATAAAGTATGTAATTATCTAAAATACAATATACAGAAGGTCCTAGAATCAAAAATAATATTTAAAGTTTCTAGAATCTAATACAACACAAGATCATTTAGTTTACCCTACATCAATCGTTAATTATAAATACTTAATTAGTAACCTAAATTGAATGACTAAGGAAATGAATTCCCCCGTTAGTGTTACTTTGTTGCAGTGACGCCATTTCTGCAAAAATCAAATAAATGCTGCCAAATGATGTTATTTTATAGCAGCTTAAAAATCCTACTACATAATTTGGCTTTTTCATACGTTCAGAAGAGTGAAGAAAGAGTGTGGATTAACTACTTAGTTAACCTTATTTTATTTCTTCGAAATTATATTGAAATACGTCGTTTGATACACGTGGAAATTTGTTATTGCACTTCTCGGCCCCATAACGTCCTCGCCACACGGCTCGGGTGTTCGGGCGTCGAATGCAATAACAAACTTTTCGCACTTGTATCAAAATGTACTTATGCAAATAACAATGACGGAAAACGAAATGTACTAACTTTATTCTTAAATGTTATCTATTTACCGATTAGGAGCTTGTGGCTGGATAATAATAGCCACTCGGATTGATCCAAGCGGCTTTAGGTTAAGCTGCGCTTGCCTAGGTTGGTCTGTGAATGGGTGACCCCCAATTACATACTGAGTTCCCTCCGAGCTTCATTTTTAGATCTTTGAGGGTCGTAACAGGTGGTCAATGACCCGAAAATCTGACATCCAGTCTTATTATTACCAAGGGGTATCATATTACCCAGGACTAACTGGGTTGTGGAGGTCAGATAGGCAGTCGCTCCATATAAAATACTCGTATTCAGCTCCATCCGGTTTGACTGAAAGCCGACCCAACATACTTCGAAAAGGCTTGGCAGATGATGTTAATGTTATCTAATTTTATTACCAACCCTTATTAATATTTTGATTATTTGATCCCAAACATAAATGAAACGGTTATATTCACGCATCGAAACTAAGATATTATTGGACTGAACATTTCTCAAAAACATTTAGACGTAGAATGATATTATCTTCTGTAATAAATTCTATTTGCACTCATCGTGTTTATAAAAACGTCTAGCCACTATCCGTACGTAAATAAATTTTACAAATAAGTTTAAGTACGTATAGTATCTCTGAAGGGGATTCCCACTGTTTTATTTTTATTTCAAAACTGCAATTGTTTTTTGTATAATATTGCAAAAGAGGATAATCGTTAAATATTGTAACTATGAATGCTTATGTTTTTTATGTTAATACTAATTTAAATGGATAGAGTTTCTCGCTCAGTTTTGGTAATTTTTTCCTCAAGGTAAGACTAAGAATCATCAGGGCTTATCTACGCTAATTATGGTATGGCTTGCATACAACGAGAAAGTCGCTTCATATAAATACAAATTACTAATACCTAATAATACTGCTTTTCGGTAAATGTCGAAATATTTACACATCTTACAAACTAATTTGAGATCTATTCATAAAACTTCTTAATAAATATTTTATGAAGAGTATTTAGGTTAATTAATTACTCGTAGATAAAACGTAGCGCGCAGTCCACACGATACAGTGATTTTTGGACGTAGGTATTCTAAGATGTTCTGATGAGAGCCCGTATCATTCTGTATCGTATGGACTGTCTTTAACTCTAGGTATACCCTAGTCGTTTAGGGTTCTAGTTTGACTGTTGATTCTCAAGATGGAGGATCAGGGGGTGGGGGTGGGCCAAGAAGGGGACCTGCGAGCAACTTCGCAGCGGCAGGGAATCCGGTGAGGTCGAACCCTGGAGGTGGGACGATACCTGCGGCGGTTGCTGTACTTTGAAGGTATGCTACCAATCTGAAAAAAACAAAAATGTTATTAATGGTCGTCACACATCCACAGATAGAATATCTATTTTGTTTGCTCTCTACTCTACGCAATTAGTAGAGTCAATTATGTTATAATGATTATATTTTTACGATTTTGGACCATGATCAAATAAAATAATTGAACTCGGGTTCAAAGCGCAGATGAAGGACAAACTATCTTTGGTTTCTTAAGAAATAATATTAATAGCCCTGTTTGTTTATTTATACGAAAACTGAAATAGTTTGGGGACCCGCATGAATGAAGGCATGTTGGCAAAGATATGAGAATTAGCACGTGGTACCTTCTGAGCTCCTCCAACGCACTCGCCTGCATCAGGATGTAGTTCTTGGCGAGCAGCAACGTGGCAATCTTGGACAGCTTGCGGACAGAGGGCGAGTGAGCATATGGGATCACTCCACGCAACTCGTCCAATGCATCATTCTGTAACAACGCAGCAAGTTGTGTACCTATCGGCTTAGTGCTAAGTACAGAATCCAGCACACCAAGCTACTTCTTTAATAGATTTTCAACTTTATCGTCAAAGCTTTGGGTTCAAGGTTGATTAGGAACATTTGACGGTTTTGGGTAGTTGATGTGTTGGCGTCTGTATAAACGAACAATTTCCTAGAAATGCTGTTGCACAATTACTATTGTTATTGTATGAATAGACATCTCTACATTTGCGTAGCAATAACGCTTGAGATGTACCAGATTTGTGGCATGCAATGTTAAGGGCAACTCAAAGATGTTTACTTGAGTACCTAAGTTTTGGATATCTATACAAATCGAAGGCTAAATTTAGCTTTGTTCAATTATTTTCTGTTCAATGATATTTGGTCTTGTTTTGTTTATGTTAAAGTGTGCTTTAAATTGGTTTAATTAAAGTAAGTAATACATAAATGGTATCTTACAAGATCATGCATGCGGCGTCGTTCTCTTGCGTTGATGTTGAGTCGTACATTCTTGCCTTGACGCATCTTCTGTTTTGATTTCGACTCGTTGATAGATCTGTAATTTATAAAATTATTGGTTAATTTTAGACAAAATGAGTCCTTAATATTATTTAAGTGCATCATATTGCATTCAAAACAATATTTAGTTTGAGTTTTAGAGCCAACTGCGGCAACTGCGGAATACAAATATCAATTGGTGATTTACGGAATTATAAATTTAACCCGTTTACGACAATATGACAACTGGGAAGCATATTGTGTTGTTATTATAAACAATATTATGCAACGACACCATTGCGAGGTCAATGGAAACATTCACAAAACGTAATCATGCGAAGATTTTTCGTCACGTTTCAGCTATTTTCAGATACCTTGTGAACAATAAATACGAGTACATACTAACAGAAAGTGTTAAAATTAGACACTATTCTCATCATTTTCTGATTGACGGTACAATTATTTCTGGCTTATTTATGACAGAATCTATTTCAAGGAGCTATTGTAAACCGATGACTGGTAGATATAGCATTTAGAAGTTGTCGGATAATAAAGTATTTCTGACAGGGAATGGAATCGGGAAGTACAGTTGCGCCCAGCGCAGCGTCCCCTTAGTTAGGATTCGATAAGGGTTGGCGGTGAGGCAGAGCGGAACAAGTGGCAAATACTCTTTGTTCGCAATGAATGGCTTGTATATCGGACGCTAACGACCGCGACGCTAACGAGGGGAGAGAGGGCTGACACGGGAGCCTCGGGAGCTGCGCCCACGGAATACTAATGCGAAATGCGTACTTGATACCCTCTGGTACTTAGAATGTTTAGACGCGCCAAAAATCAACCAAACCATAATTATCCTAATTTAAATGTTATGAACCGAACAACTGTAGACGTTAATTGGCTATTTCAGTATTGATATCATATAAATTATACGCCGTTATAGGATCTGGATAACATGTAGACTCTTTTCCTTTGATATATTAACAGCGAATAGTGTTAGAACCAGTTTACGCTAGTATTAAGTAGTAAGCATCAGTATACGCTTTCTATTCCTGGTTTATGATACATAAACTTTGTATTATATATGTACGTTTACTCCTATTAATGCATTTGCAATAGCTACGGTGTCAAACAACCGGTACATGCCGATGAAATGTGTACCTTCGTGGTAACTGTTCCTTTGTGATAGAATTTATGAGGTAATCGTTTATTTTGGATTTGTTTAAACTACGCTAAATATAATAGCTTTGAAATGTTCTCAAATGCTGGATCAGAATTTAATGTGATTGGTAACACTCTGTTGGCTTTGGATCTTGATTGCGGGGGTGCAGATTCTTAAACCATGATTGTTAAGTCATTTGTATCATGCTTTCATTCTTATTCTAAAACAGAATATCTCTCAATCTGTTTGTATTTTCAGCCTAAATAAACATTTTTTCCAAACGACATATTTTTAAAACTTCTTGAAAAAAAAAAGAATATGCTTCATCATCATCATCATCATTTCTGCCGGTGTCCCCTGAGTGTCTCCATATTGACCGGTCCCGTGCGTCTGGGATCCAGCGAATCCCCAAAACCTTCACCAGGCGATCGGTTCACGTAGTCGGAGGCCTTCAAACGCATCGTCTTCCAGTTCACCATCACCACTCCAGAACTTTTCAGCCCCATCAAGTATACGTTCGGCGAGCAATGTGCCTGTTCTTCAATGCATACCTCAATACATATTTAATCACTATGATAGTAGTGGTGATTAAGTAAATAAATTAAAAAAATATTGCTGCAGGCACAGCTACTTATCACCAAAGCCTCGTCTAAATCTACCCTTTAAAGTGTCTATAGTGAATATAATCGCTGTCAACGGGAGCAAAATACTTGTCGCAAGGGAGGGTGATTGAACAAAAGATCACCATTGTGCACTACTGCACACTATAGCACACTATTGTGCACAGATGCTGCCCTAGTAGTGCCGGTGTTGTCCTGATTATTATTGTGAACATGTGTGCTTTTGTGATAGTAACACGATATGCATTACTTATAGATTATATTAATTTGTATTTATGCCATATGTGCGGTTGCAGAATTCATGGTTTGTTTATTGTTAATTTAAAAAAAAAGTCGTCATGAAAAAGTTGTGAGCTTTTCATTAGTTCAAGTTTGATCCGAATACTCTATTCAAGTTGAGAATTTGTAAAACTCTACTTTAGGACTAAACGTAACATCAAGCCTATAATCCCCAAAGATTTAGGCAAAGGTGTGCCAAAAAGTACACCCATATTTCCCCAGTTAACTTTAAGTCCAATGTAAAAAGGGGCGAGCCTATTGCCATCAACCGGGCACAAACCCAGACTCCGTGGCTGTTACTGATAAATTCCTGATGGGAAACGTCAATAACACTTTGCCCGACCCGGGAATCGAACCCGCAGTCCCGCTTGCGACCACTAGACCATCGAGGCAGTCCTAAGACTAGTAGGTACTTTAATGTGGCCCGTGTAAATGAAAAATTATTTTTTTTCACGAATTTGTTATTTAAATTTCAAAGGAATTATTCAATGACAAAAAATGAATAATCATGTTGCATTGACCCCAAATAACATGGGACAGCCCATGTTATTTGGGGTCAATACAACACGTTTGTTAGGATGTTAATAGGGTAGTTGACTGACTAAAAAAAAATATGATTCTGTTTAGTCCGTCAGTTATATTATCGAAAAATATTGGATACGTGTTTTTTGTTTTATCAAATTAAACGACGAAAATAAAACTTGTCAAAGACCATGGAAAGGGGGCTTTTGACGTCATAGTCTGGTAAAAGTAGACCAACCTGTGACGTTTCACGACTTTTCGAAGCACGTCTTAATTTTTTGTTTACGTGAAAAAAGAAAAAATATGTGGTCAATATTTTTTGGAAATCTATATCTCACGGACTAATTCGTTTTTTTTTTGTCAACTAGCCTATTATGAAAGGAATGATTCACTTTAAAGTTAGGTTTGACTACCTAATAATTTTCAATTCAAAGTCTAGGTGAAAGTTGTTCCGTGTGTTAGTTTAGTAACTGAATTCAAACTCCATAAGGATTATTTTTGTGTGACAAGAAGAAAAGTCTGCGCCAACAATTCTGATTGGATTCCTCTTTTTACCGGGGATACCTATACCTCTCTGAAGGTGCATCTAATGAATTATGTACTAATAAAACACCTAAAAGATCAGTAGGTATGATAGATACGACATCGATATAATCCACCGCACACCGGTCAGAATTAACATATTGAAAGTATTGGTCTAGATTTAGTCATCTACATTTCTGGTGTCACCATTTTGCATGGCCACTTATGCAACGATAATAATTTGACATTGAAGGTTTTCTTTCAATTTAAAAGTCAAATTCATACAATCGTAAGTTTTTTTTGTTAGCTGTCTACTGTGGCGTACTACTAAGGCGCATGCGCGAAAAAACATCTGCTTTTGCTTACAAACAGAAATTCGGGCCGATTAAAAAGCCGGATAGCTGCAGAAACCCTGCAATAAGTATGAATCCAATTCAAAGAAGATCATGGTGTTGACAAAGTGCAACGAAATGACATGATCTTGTAAGAATTTGGGCGAAAAAACTGACCTTTGTCCGTAGCTAGTTCCTGGTTCCGGCTGGTTCTCATCCGCCGGGTAGCAGTGCTGAGGAGGCGGCGGAGGCTGGCCACCCTGCATGTAGAAGCCACCCAGCCCCACGGCCCCCAGCGGCGTCCTGCGGCCCGGAACTGACTGTGGTGGAGAGTGCGACTCGCCCAGAGGCACGCCATCCCAAGACCTCCGCCCCTCCATTGTTAAAAAATAAAAATTAACACATAACACTAATTAAAAACACTGATTTAAATGTTTAGTTGCGGGACGGTGTCAGGGACGTTTGAAGTTGGAGCCGCTTTGACAGACAATGTGTCGTGTAGTGGCGGGGAGGAGAGTGGTCCACGATCGATCGCGGCACGCAGCTCGCAGCTGGGGTGCGCACCCCTCTCATCTCGACGGAGCGAGGAGCGAGCATTGTTCTGAGATATGCGATTGTGATTTATTTGGGCGGCGCGTGTGCGACCGGCCGGCAACGTAAAATTCGATTATTAATGCATGTCAGCTGATAATTAGGTTGAAACTATTTTTAATACTATTATATGATGCATTAAAGTTCAGTGCCAGCTACATAGTTAACATACATTAATATTTATTTTAAACAAAAAGGCGGCTATTTTAAAAACGAGCACTTTATTTATGTTTTCTGTATGATGTATGATTTGGATGTATTTTTGCCTATTCGTCGAGCAATGCAAAAAATCAAACAATATACAAATTGCTGATAAAGAGATGCTCTGAGAACAAAAACAATATACAGTCGAAAACAAGTAGATCAATCCAAAAAAAACAGAAAACAACTGGGCAAGTTTTATAGCATCTATAATATTTATTTACTCCGGAAAAGCGCACATCACCCGTGCATATAAATGATATCCAGGTAGTCAGGTAGTGCACCAAATCGAACGGTAGCCTTAAACGGGACAGGGTTCATTGACTGCTGATCGTTAATCCCGGTCCGACTGTATCCTAAAGCGGCGTACACAAAACTAATATAAGTAGTTTTGTTACCCATGGCCAGTAATAAATCAAAGTTGTAGAAATTCTTCATCTTTTGGCACTCAAACTAAAAAGAGTGTGCCACATACTACGCGATGACACTAATCGATGTAAGCATAATTTCTATTTGTTCAGCAACCAGCAATAACTCAACACTTTTTTTTTAAATAATGTACCAAAATGTTTAAAAATAAGACGATATTGTTTAGGTTATACACTACGGCATTTCAATATTTTTCAGCTAACTTAGTAACGCTATAATTAGTTCCAGTGTTGAGAAACTAACATAAAGCTATACACGCTTTACAGTGTTTCTAATTAGGTGTTGAACTCCATGTTATAAAACAAGTTTCACGAATTGATCAACTTTATCAAACCTAAGTATGGCTGTGGAGGTGAGTGAGAGAACTTTGCTCAACCACCTAGTTCCTGATGGAAAAACCCAACAAAAAATCCCGACCCGAGAATCGAACCCAGAACCTCTACATCTTCACTATCACTACATATCGCTACATAATTATTATAATTATAACAAAGCCCTTCGCCGCGTCTGTCTGTCTGTCTGTTCGCTATAAACTCAAAAACCACTGCAATTTTCATGCTGTTTTCACCAATGGATAGAGTGGTTTTCGAGGAAGGTTTATTAAATATACCTAATATAATTTGCCTAATTCCGACTTCCACGCGGGCGAAGCAGTCGGCATCAGCTAGTGTGGAATAAAACTACATCTTCCCAAATCGTCTATCTATTTTCTGCTCACTTATTTATTTTCCTTTCCCTATATGTCCGCGCCTTAATTCTCCGCTAAGATAATTTATATGGCGTATCGGCAACTGGGTTAACTAAATACGACCAAACGAGAGATAAAAAAATTCGCATCCATCATTTTGTAGTGGATTTATAATCCATTTAGATTATTATATTGGTTATGTATGTGAGGTAACGGTATTTCCCTGTCAGTTTGTCTATAGAGGAAGTATAAATTAAGAAGTTGTGTAGAAAATTTCCTATGATTTATGACTATCAACCTCTATTATGTTTGTAATAATTTTCTGTGGAACTAGATACATAATGTTTGTTTTTATAACTAGTAATTGGGCCGGAATGTCTCATTATTCATGTATATATTTCAGGCATAAAACTATTTCAAAGTATATATACAATGGAGCACTATTTTCTTTCGAGTCATGGAAAGCTCCTACTGTCCAAGAAATATTATTATGCTTACCTACATTTGTAGTTTACACGCAATTCCTCTTTATTTTATTAACACCGAATGGTTTATTTTGTGTATCAATCAATGCTCTCATTAATTCACTGTAGCTTTGATTTATGTTACCAATGGTTATTTTAAATTGTAATTATAGGTCACTTTAAGTAGCTCTTTGACCTTGATTGTGTTTTGATTTATAAATTCATAGTTTTTGAGGATGCTCTAAATGTTTGCGTGCCATTTCATTCTGTTAATAGTGGGCACGTTCTAGTGCGGAGTGTCCTACACGTCTATTCTCGGTTATTTATGGCTTTTCTTTTGGCGTGTGTTATTCATGAATAAACCGTGGAATTTACTGTGACTAGTGCTAAAAGTGTGCACAGCATTCAACGGAAATGTGACGGTCACTTGCATCATACAATCCAAACCAGTATGTAAAAAGGATTTTGTACCAATCTTAAAATTGACACAACGGAAGATAAATTCAAACATTAAATATTTATAATAAACGTTTAATATTATTAAAGCTAATCAATTAAAATTATTTACAACTTATTCCAATCAGTTCCGACATTTGAGTCCCCTAAACAATGTACAATACATTTTTATTTACATTCTTCAATTCTGCTCTCTTCAATATAATATATGGAATAGTCAACAATAAGACTGGAAACGTACTAGGCTGTTTGTTAGGATCAAAAGGTGGTAATATGGCGTAGCGAAGGTTTCGTAGCCGTAGCGTTCGTAGCAGCCGTAGCGGCCTCTACGCGCAACACAACTGCCTAGTACGCTCTCCGTCTTAGTACTAATTTTGCAAATCAATGTAAGGCATTCACGTTACAAATTTTCCGCCGCATTTTATATATTTTGAATAATTTACTTCATAACAATATTATACAATTTCAAATTTACATATTCATATCATAATGTATGATATATCTTTAAGTTTTTGATAGTCTTAATTTGGCTAGTTACATTATTCTGTGTGCGGCGGCTTCTCGTAATCTACATCAATATCACACCTCCCAAATCTTTGCTTCATATCATGTATTTACAATTTTAATCATACTAACCATCCTATATTTATTACTACATCCCATTTGACAGAATACACGTAGATACTTGTCTTGTAAAATACATTTACATTGTTTCAGACCTTCTCTTATATCACTCCTCCAAACATTCAAAATGTCTTTTCACAGCCCTTACTGTATGACTAGAAGACGACTATAGATTTAGTACAAATAATACTTGTATAGCAATACTGTGTACAACAATGCTAACATTCAAAATTTTTGGTAAAATCTGTAGTAACAATAGACGTTTATAAAGATTCTAGGTACTCTCTATTTCAACAATTATCAAAATTCAAAATGTGATATTATATATATCCTCATTTCACCACTCCTTAGGCCTCAAGTTAAACTACACAATATTATTATATTCAAACAAAAATATAATTTCGATTTCAAAATATGTTTAGGCTTCCCAGAAAACTATTTCAGATGTGGTGAAATAGGAGTTATAAAAAGTACGTAAGTTCTTAGCTTACACGTCAAGACTTACTTTAATAATAATACTGTGAAAAAGTAGAAATATTAGGCCGTAGATATCAAATTGATATACTATACGCATAGGAAGGTACACATAGTATACATATAGCGATAGTCAGCCATTTAATGGTGAAGATTATTATTATTACTATTTTGGAAGGTACACATGCGCTTTACACATTAATATTACATCATATAAATATATAATTTGAGTGTAATTTATTTCTATCGATATTTCATAAACATCAACGTACAACAGACAGAGTACGGATATCTTGATATTACTATTAATTATGCGAATGAGTATTCAATTACTGAGTTAATAAATATTCATAGTTCTTAATTTTATGTAGGTAAGTAATATTTTCACCAATCAGTAAACATTAGCAGATCTTTGGCACATCGATACCTGAGCTCACACTTCAGCGTGCTCTCCAATATTCTAGCAGTTATTGTCAAACTTTCTTTAACATCAAAATTCATAAAACTGATTCACTTGATGTGTTGACACAATGCCGTCCAAGCATACATTTTAATAAAAGCTCACAACGTGCAATCTTAGCATGCACATTATAATAATATTGACTAGTGTATGTGTTCTTTGGTGAGATAAGTCCACGAGCTCCACACAAGACCAGCAGGGTAACGTCATCACGCACGTCAGTGTTCATATGATGGTAGCGGACAGAGGTGAGATCGGTGCGAAGCGCGCGGGCACGGGCAGGCAGGCGAGCCAGACTGCGCCGGCGCCGGCGAAGCATCAGCGCGCGCGATGCGCGGGCGCGCTCGCCGGTCATGGAGCCGCAGCGGCCAGCGGCGGCCGGGACGGGGCGGGCACGCGCGGGCACGCCACCATCGACCCGCTCCGCATGGTCTGGCTATTGCCACCACCGCCTGTAACAACAAAATTAAACACATTAGTAATACTCAGCACAACACACAATAAGTGGCTATTGTTGGCATCAGATTTCTAAATATCTTTGCTGTACGATCTAGAATTGTTTACTTGAATACCGAATATTAAGAGGTGTTGATAGACGAATCTGACCGTAACCATGAGTACGTGCGAACTTTGGTCAAACAGGAAATGGTGTTTACCTATTAGGGAGCCGAGCATCTTCGTGACGGAGAACTTGCGCGTGCGCTGTGGTGTGCGCACTTCTGCCAGTAAGCGATCCACGCAGCGGTAGAGGTCGCCCGAGTTGTCGGCGACACTGAACTCGCTGAAGGAGGTACCGTGAGCCGCACTGATGGCTAGGCCCTCGGTCGTGGAAACCTGAGGAGAAAGAAAAAAACATTGATAAAACTGAAAAGATACATCATTCTTAACTACCATGACTATTTTCGTCATAGGTTTTAGTAGGTCATAGCGATAAAGGTGAATTTAGGGACCCCAGCTTTTCTCACAATTTTACACGTGGGCTACTTCAAGTCCTAAATATCTAAGAGAGATTACGTCACTGAAAGTTATTTTTATCAGATCCACGTTAAGGCTCCTAACGACAAAATCGGAACATCGGATAATATCGGGGATGTTGTTTCTGATTAATTAATTCAAAGTAAACTTTACAAAGCTGTTTAGATTGCGTAAATTGTGTAAACAAAATGAAACAAGGTCAGGATCTGTACTTAATTTGAGTACTTTTATTTAGGTAAATATCTATCGGCTTTCGTTCGAGGAAAATATAATTATCTCGTTTACCTACTTTGTCTCTGATCTGTCACTAGGGAACTACGCTATACTAACTTGATACTTATTTAGTTTTGTTTCGGAATACAAGCTTAGTTTTAAATCCCTACTTATATATGGTCCCATTAAAATAGGTGGACAAAATTTTATTTCAAAACACCAAAATAAGGACGATGGTAAAAAAAAAAATAAGAAAAACGCATTCAAGTACCTACTCATAAAGAATGAGTTTATTCTAGAGTGCCGGCAATTTATTATTTCAAGTAAAAAAAAACACATAATTTTTTTTTTGTTGTTTAGATATCTTTGGTTTGACGTACTGAACGCTGTGTTAAAATTTGTCCACCTATTTTAATGGGACCTTATATATTTTAGTCCGCACATACATTTTATTAGAAACTCTCCGTATACTATTTGGTACACCTCTGCCTAATCCCTCAGGGATTACAGACGTGATGTTATGTTATGTTTCTTTGATATACCTGTCTGCGTTACGTATGGTTTCCAACCGAGCATCTATTATTCACATGACAAAAGCCGTCTGTTATTTCTCCTGTACCTACATACACTTTCCATAGAGTGCGAGCTCTAGGGACTCACTAGTGATAGACAAGACTGTCTCGCGTCTTTGTCCTAGAGGCGACAACGTCGAAACTTCATAACACAGGCTGTTGTAGTGACGTTGAGTAGAATGAGTTGTTCTACTTTGTGATAATGTCAAAGTGGGAAATTCTCCAGGTGACAATCGTAATGAAGAAAATTATTGTTATGCAGGATACTCGTATATTGTCGAAATATAAATAATTTGCCCCTGAAACTGTATTCTATCTTTGTCACAGCAGCAATCTAAAACTACATCTTACAAACAGAGATAAAGGAAACCTGTCAATCATCCAGTCTATTATTAATGTACGATTGTACGTATTGTTATATAATCGTGACGGTGATCCTACATATCAGCTGGCGTTTGTTGAAAGTGAAGGACGATCTCAACAAATAATCTAGAAATAACTGAATATATTGCGCAGAAAGGAGTAAGATATTCCCATTCGCGCTTTGATTTGTGATCGCTGTTATTTGAGCTTTTCTATTATTCCGTGTTTACATACAATAAACTGAGAGATTTACGACAAATTTCTTTCAAATATAGAAACTTAAATAAAGAAGATTTTTCGGTTCAATTTCGGTACACATGCACTCTCAAGTTCTCGATTTATTAAATTCTTTATTCAAGCGACTAGCTTATCTCTTCTGTTTTATATTTTGAACCTCATTTCTTAGACTGAGTAAAATCAAGAGAAAAAGTGCGTAATTTTTAACTCCCAACACGTTTCCCTCTGAATTATAGTGATAGTTCGTGCACGATTAAATTCACCTGTGTACGTAATCGCCTAAGAATTATGAAAATCCACACGCTGTTATATACCTACTAGCTTGAAAGCTTTAAATCGAATTGGGTTGTAATTTATGAAGTACTGACCTGTCTCAAGTGGTCTAGGTCTATTTTGTTGCCGAGTAGTGCGAGTGGCATGGGCGCCGTGGTGCCGGCCGGCCCGTGCGCCGGGCTGCCGCTTGTGGGCGCGCGTTTCAGCGCATTCAGCACCTCAGTGGCGTACTCGAAGCTGCTGCGATCTGTCACCGAGTACACCAGCAGACAGGCGTCGGCCCATTGAATCTAGAACAAGGAACAACAACAAGATTAAAAACTGCCAAAAAGCTGTCTAAATTAGTCTGACATGATAATAGCGAATGTTTATAGATGACGGAAGTTGGTATGTGAAAGTGTTTAGTGAAAGCATCTATCACATAGCTACTATGTTATATTTTTTAAAGAAGGTGCAATAAATCAATATAATTTAAAGCCAATCGTTACGAAAGATCTTAATGGGTCACATCTGCCACCGTCATTAACGTTTGATAGCTAATTAAATCTCGTATATTGCGTTTGAGAGTTCGAGTTGTAATTTTTAGCTCATTTAAAAATAATAGACGACAGCCTTTCAAGTTCCTATGATTCATAATTTCAGCCTCGTAACCGTGAATGTACGTCACGAGAGGGTTAAAAAAAGTGCACATAAAATCATTTTTGGTACAAAGTTTAGTTTAGATGAAGGCAACGAACAAAGCTGTTTATTTTGGCAAAGCGTTTTTTAAGTCTTCATCAAACAAATTGATATAAGTTTATAGCTTTGCGCAAAGGAGACTAGACTAAGAAGAATGTGTTTAATTAATGTGTCTTCAGACTTTCAGAGCCAACATTCCGGCTTAAAATTAGCCTTGCAGCGATTCACGGGCGCACCCACGCGTCACCGCCACGCCGCCGGGACAACGCACAAGTCGCGTCGGCTATGGACGCTCATTGTTGTCGACATGCCCACAGAAAATTGTTTATACTTATCGGACAAAACTGTGAGATCAGTAAACAGGAAATTGATTTGACGTCAACCTAATTATGTACGTTCAGAAAATGGGACTCTCACCGTAGATTCAAAGCAAAGCTTAACAACATAAGTTGATATTTCAGCATTTTTAATTGAATTAATCTGTCCGAGCAGTTTTATGGTTTCAATTCACTAAGATTTTGGTTCGATCAGGACATTAAACGTAAAAGAAAAGTTTTAATTGAAATGTTGAGGCAAGGATTCTTACAAAGTCAACATTTATTGCTTTATCCACTTTTGCCCGAACAACATATTTGGTTGCTACGAGTAATGTTAAAACATTGCAAACAAAATGACATAAGTATGAGAGAAGAGTTGTCTTCTCTCATACTTATGTCATTTTGTCATTGGCAACCCTTATTATTTTTGACCAACTGTGATAGTTATCAAACCAAATCCTCGTACAAGATTGTCCTAAATTCGTCCATTCACGTTCTGCCCACAGTCAAAACTTATTTTTACGATCTGCAAGACTCTTTGTTTATTTTCATAAAGCCGGGGCTTTTCAACAACATCTCAAAATAGCTATTTTAAGGATGTCTAGAACAATATTTGCGTAAACTTCAGAAAGAGTTCCAGATTAGTTCGGTCGTCGTTCGAGTTCTAAAAATGTTAAACCGACAATCACTAATTTCGCCTGCTGGTGGTGCTGCTATTAATAATGTGTAATATGTAAACAAGATGAGTCATAATGTTGGTGCAGGTCACTGGAGCGGCTCCATGCCACTACTAGCATTATTAACCCATTTGTTCGTACATAAAGCAGCTTCACACTACCGGTAATCGCGCGATGTGTTTGCGGAAGGGTGGGTAACTGGGTACCGTTGGTTTACTCGCTTTGATGTATTCTGGGTTGTTAACGCGACAGTGTCTAATTTTCAAGTTATTGTGGTGTTAAATTACCGTGACGTGTTCCCTTTGCCGTTGTTTATTATTTAAATTATGTAGACACTAGAAAGTTAGAAGTGTTTGAGAATTCACTTTGTTGGCTACTGCTACTAAGTTGCTGGTAATTTCCGAAGCACAACAATTAAATTGAAAATAATTATACCGAGGAACCTCGAATGTTATCCTATGTAAATCTGGAGTGCTGGTAATAAAATATTACAAACGAGTTAAAAGTATACTGGAATTTAGTTGAAATAGCTACAAAAATGTGGCCTTCTGACGAAATACTCGACATCCTTAATCTCACTGATTTGTGTACTTATTATTGTTTAGAAACTAAAGGCCGCCAGTTGTTTAGTTTATACTTTAATTCTGTGAAGGTGAAGATTAGTGGGCAATGGGCAAGGTCCCGGGGTATTAACCTATTCATATACTAGTCGGCTCTGGTTAAACCTTAGTACACGTGTTATTTTAGGGTACCTTTGAAACTGAGTATACCGAGCTTTGGTAAAAGCGAAGGTTAAAGTTTACGATTGTTCGTGTTATGCTCATAACCATAAAATTATATTAGTCAGCGGCAGAGGGTGAAAAATTATTCGTAAATAAATATTCTTAAGAACACAATGCACATGATTTAAAAATGTTTTATGATGTTAGTAAGATAGTTTTCACAGTTAGCCCTGAAGATTTATTGAGTGTTGGACTATAAAAGCAAATAAAACATGAGAATAAGATATTTATGTATATACCTGCTCAGCTGGGAATTTCTCTGACCCGGATACATCTATAACTTCCAGGTCCACCAGAGTCCCGTTGATAGGCACTGTTTGTTTGTACAGGAGATCTGAAACCAAGGCGTAATATGAGCATTTTGAGGGATACAACCTACCCAATGCTATCTTGTGATAAATGAGGAAGGTAACCAACCTGTATTTGAGTGATACTCGCCGATGTACCGCCTGGTAAGGTAGCGGACGATGAGAGCTGTAACAAACAAAGGAAATTGTGAATATATAAAATTGGTGTGAATTATTTTACTCGTAAATAGAATTTTTCTATGAAACCACTCAAGATTTCTTTGACTCTAAGTGATTTTTGTTTCTCCTGCAAGCGTAGTTTGCAAATGTTAGGAAAATCTGAAATTCAGTCGCACGTTTCTTGGTACAGCGTTTGTGAGCGGCTGCAAATGTATTCAGTAACACATTGATGTATTAGTACAACATGTTAGTGTTACATCACCAAGGAGAATAGGTCAGTGGGCTGTTGCCCAGCTCGACTTATTTAACGTCATCTAGGTCGGAGACCTGAACATATTCGGTCAAGGTATCCACTGTAATTGAAGTTTTGTTTATTGTTAGTACTTCGCTACGGTATTTGAAGTGACAAGAGCTTCGATGTTCAACGTAGAAATGGGGTTAGTTAAATAAAATAAATAAACTGTTGTTTTTTTAAAAACTAAAAGTAAGTACATGTCAATTCAATTGTGTCAGTTGTTGTTTATTTTAACATTTTTCTCTACCCTAAGGGACATTTCGAAAGAATATTGGGTTTCATAAAATTTGTTTTAAATTAAAAATGGCAAAGTGAAGAATTAAGTTTCACTCAAGTTAGTGGAAAATATCGGAATTATGATCTCGCGGAACACGAAATCCATCAAATGGTGACAGGCACTCTCAAATATCTGGGTCGCTAGAGTTAAACCAGATGATGGGGGATTTTCCGAAACATTTTGTCGTCAAAGAATTTTCCTGTCCCAAAAAAAAGTAGTTTTTACAGTCTATTAAAATGTTACATAGCATGAAGCATGTTTCGTTGGATGTTATATTTGCTTACCGGACTTGCCAACTCGGGAGCTGCCAATGACGGCAATGCGGATGCGCGGCATACTGGCACGCTCGTCCTTCATGCTTGGCGATCTGCGCCTAAGCTGAAACAATACAAATAAATGTTTAATAAAACAGTTAGCAACAAGCAACTTCAAGTATGATAGGTACACGAGTCCGGGGAGTTGTTGAACAACTTACAAACAAAAACAAAAGAAGAAAGTTAATACCTCTACCAAGATCGACCCTGTTATTACGTTCTCCCTGGAAATAACCTTTATCCTACAAAATTGGTGTAAATGATCATTTGAGTAGGTTCCAGCGCTTATTCAGTATCACGGTGAGATAAGCTCACGCGGCGGTGGCGGGTAGTTGGTAAGCTTCAGTCTCATTCAGTACGGACGCGTTACACCGCGCGCGCCGCTCTATGACGTCCGTCAGCTAATGACCGTAGAGCACGTCAGCGCACACTTGTTTTTAAGATTAGATTTCATGCAAGATTTACTAAACAACTCCTTTGACTCATCTCTCGCGTCAATTAAACAGATGGTCACTGACATTTGAAAAATGACAGGAAACATTGTTTTCGACAGTTTTGTTACACAACTCTGTATTCTAATATCTGCCAAAGATTTCAGTTGACCGGCAAACAAAAGAAAGGTCGCTAAATAAAACGCAAAACACAAATTGCGCATTCTACGTCGTTCTTCGTTTTATTTGTTGACCTTGGGAAAAAGTACAACCTTTTAATAAGGTCCTGGTAGTGATTCCAAAACAACCCTCTTGTTTATTTGAACTCAGGAAGGACAAATGGAACTGCGCACAAAAATGCCATTAGTGCGGCATGTAGATATGTTCGGAAATATTTATAGATCGGGTTCGGCGCTATGCGTCAGCAGCTGCCCACCGCTGGTTGAATAACCCTAGAACGCACCGCGATGTCCATTCAAACGCACCACTGTGTTGACAACAATACGGAATTGGCAACAAAAACAATAGCCTATATCTGTTACATAAATTCATCAGAAACATCTTTTGATATGCCCTTTGTTGATTATTATTTTGAGATCGATTATAAACATGGGAGATCTTTAAAATATTCTTGTTTGAATTTTGGCAAGAAACTGCATTATTTGAATAAGAGTTTATTTTGAGTTTGATGCTTTTAGAAATTGGTAAGTATCGTGTAGGTAATTTTTTACACACGCGTTGCATGTAACACGCGAATGCCTAGACTGCGTTAGATGAGCAATAAGCAGGTGTTAGCTACGTCAGCGGTGTCTATGCTCGTAGGTATCGTAAACAACACGCAGTGACGTAGCATGCTTCATTGTTGAATACAATTTACCATCAACAAACACTTCATGTATGGTTGTGACGCCTGCACGCCTGCCGCCTCACCGACCACGTTTGAAGCTTACGATTGTTTACAATGTCCATTTTCCTCGAGCTTATATAACTGTATGTTATTACATCAATTCAAAAATGTTGAGCTTGTGACACAATTTTTAATGTAAAAATAATGTTATAATTAAAATCGGTACAATAACAACTGTGTATTGGATTCATGAGATCTTTTTATTCGTCATTTGTCACCTTTACATTGAACTAATAATGTATTTCTGTACACTCTTGAGCTGGGATGAACTGAAATCTCAGTAAGCATTGTCATCGTGTACACACTCAACATATTTGACGAACACTCGTAAGTATCGAATTTCTTGAACAATGCTTTTTTATTTTAAGTAATGGATAATTATATTAATGGAAATACATAAATAATATGTCGTATCAAAAGAAAACGCATCACGTGAGAAAACAACGTGGCATTTTACATTTTTGATACCTCACCCAGATTAATGTATCAGTGGCGACACGTCGCCATTTTTATTTACGTTTGGCGCCAAATAATATCGTTCAGTCGCGCCGTTGTGCCAAAAGAAATATCCAGTTTTAAATTAACTTTCCGTGTTTTATAAATAATTCCAGTAGGTAGTTATTATATAAATATAATTGGGACATTGCAGAAATTTTAATATGGAAACTCAATCATATTTATTTTAATTTTGTTCCATATTGCAAAAATAATTTCACTAATGATCAACAAGAATATACATTACTGATGCGTAAATAAAAGGACTGCGTAAAACTTGAAAAGACCAAAGTCGTCATCATTTGCCTAGCCTTTTCCTAACCGTGCTGGGGTTGGCTACCAGTGCTACCAGTCCAATCGGATGCAGCTGAATATCAGTATTTTACAAGGAGCGTAATTTAAAAGATACTAAAGTGTGCAATGAAAACATGCCTCTATCTGGCATTCATTTTGTTCCTAAGGAGGAAGACAATAATATGTCCAGTTTATTGATAATACCATGTTCATTTTAAGCTGAGATAAAAGGCGTGTGTTACCACATAATATGAATTAGGCTAGTTGCTTTTCACGTGAATTTGTTGTCATGAGCTTACAGGCTATAGAACCCAGATAAGCTTCTGCAATAAACTGAATGTATTTTTACGCAGAAAGCTATGAGTTTTTATCAAAAACCGCTTTCCGTGGGCGAGTGTTTGGTGTCGTTGTTTACTATCGAAATGTATGGAAAATTGATATCACCCACTATGAAGGTCTCCAATATTGGCTTTGCTATGTTATATTTATTGCCATTATATTACGTGACTTTTATGTCAAATATCGAGGTATTGTGTTTGGAAATGTTATTATCAGTCATTGTTTACGAAGTAAACTCTCAGAACTTCGAAGACATTCTGTAAGCTTTATGCTGAGCATGGATGTTACATTAATGTTCTGCTTCAGGTACAGTTTTCAATAGCGCAAAGATCCTACTGAAACCGCAGACAGCTATTTCCGACAACTCCCACCGGTATTGATGGAGTAAACTATAAATAGCCGAGGAGAATCTTTTGTATTCAGAAAGCACTAAATTCTATTAAAACAAGAATTTCACACTATGAAAACACAGACAATCAATTTGGAAAGTGGTTCTAGTGGGAGCTCTGCCCACATGTTCGTTCTGTACCCTGCAGGCTTATAGCCAAATGTGTGGGATGTAACGTTAACAAGCTCAAATATCACGCCACGAAGTCATTGCAAGGCTAAATATTTTACGTTAATCTCAAATAGTGGTTTCAAATCCGTTAGGACGTAAAGTTAACGAAGTTAAGTTATTTCCATTGTAATTAAACGTTATGTGCGTTTAGTAATGTATGAGGAGCTCGTAGCTAAATAATTACAGCCGCTCGGATCGACCTTTAGGTTGATTCAGGGATGGGTCACGACCCATTACATACCAAGTTTCCGCCGTGCTTCGGAAAGCACGCTAAGTAGTTGATCCCAGCTGTCAGCCCAGCTGTGATCTTAGACAGTCGTTAGAGGTAGTCAGTATTCCGAAAGTCTGTCAACCACAGTCTTACCAAAGGGTATCGTTTTACCCAGTACTAACTGGGTTCTGGAGGTCAGATAGGCAGTCGCTGTATGTAAAATACTAGTATTGAGCTCATCCGGCTAGACTGAAAGCTGACCCAAATATAGTTGGGAAAAGGTTAGGCAGATGATGAATAATTTAATGTATGTAGTAAGACCCGACTACTTACTAGTTTTACGATTTCGCAAAGTCATAAATCATGCTCATAAAAGCCCTTGCAACTTGATCAAACACTTCGCCGATGTTACGTAACACATTTACAAGAGTCCTTGAGATGAGGTATGGCCTTGTGGCCTTCACCGCCAAATGGTGCACGTACCGGTATCAATACAAGGTCGCACCACTCGCGGGACCCTACCAAAGGACATGACCTTGGGAACAAATCACCAGGTCACGAGGATTACGGCTATTAATTTTCCTGTTAGAAGGTTGTCTGCCAAGGACCTCTACAGCTGTTGACTCTGATGTCGACTATGATAAATGGCTTCGCAGCGAAACAAGGGATTGACAAGTAATTGTGATTTACACGAAGGTCGAGTCCTTGGCTGCCAAGTGCCGAGAGACTCATGTTCGGCAACCGCAGAAGGACGAAGCTTCACACGTGAAAGCGGTTCGCACTTGACTACGTAACGTATTATCTTACACAGTTGGTTTAGTTTATTATTTCACGGTGAAAACAAAAGTTATGTCTTCACATTCTAGTTCAGTTATGTGTTTGCAAACAGACCTCATTTTTGTACATAAAAGTAAAGAGGTGTTGTTTCTGCCACAAAGCTGAGCATTTAATTTAACGATTTGATTGGCCACTTCGTGGTATATCAGGCAATAATAACAAACAACTCGATAGTAAACCTAGTGAACGAGTTTCAGCTCAAATACCAGTTCATGACTCAAATTATTTATTCATTGTTCTCGTTCTGGTACTTTACTTTAGGTACCAAGGTACTTTAGGGAATGTAAATTAGATGTTCAAAATTATGTGAGATGAAAGTGCTCTATTTATTCGCGCAGGTGTATAAATGGAAACTTCAGCCAAAGTTTGCAAAGTAGAGCAGATCCGTAAGATCTCGTTGAGTCATAACGATTACATTCAGGGTACGTCTGCTCCGTCTGGGCTGGTTATCAAACCAACCATCAAATGAGATAATGTCAAAACTAAGTCCCATTTTTCATAAAAATATTTTCTTCACGCTAATATTTTCATGACCGAGTTCTTGAAATAAGAGAGGAGTATTTTCGATGAGATAACATCATTTCCTTAAGAAATGAGTACCGCTGTACGATTTTGTAACTATTTTGTAATATATGATGTTACATTTACAATGTTAGCTAGCAATATGGCGTAGGTCATATAAATAAAATTATTAGTACAATTGCTATGTTTATTGTTGTTGCCATTGAAACACATTTATCCTAATAATGTTATGTCCACACGTGCGAGGAATATGCGGCATAATATGAATGTATGAAAACATACAATATGTTGGATAATAAACAAAATTGAAAGGTAATATACAAAGTAAAATTAATTTGTGATTGTAATATGAACCTTTCAATCGGTCCTCAAAATTACTACGCCGTAGCACAGACATGCTACGGCGTAGCACGTATTTTATGATAAAGTGTGTACCTCTAAAAAATTGATAAATTAAATAAAATATTGGCTTAATTAATTCTTTGGTACCTCAGGGATTTGACAGTTACGAATAGTATTCAGTGTTTGCGTCGAAAATTGTCTGTTTGTCTCTTAATGAGGCCGTTGACTTCTATATCGTCGCTTCGACGTGGAGTATTTCGGCCAAATAGGTTTGATAGCTCTCTAAAACGAGCATCCATTAATGTTAACGCTTTAGGATTTAACTAAGTCATTCTACTTTTGTACTTCTATTTGTGTACATTTAAGATCGTTTTTACAGGTTTTCGGGATTCTGTATGAAATGTGCTAAACGAATTTTGTAATCTAAACAGCATTTTTATAAAACGAAAAACCTCATGCCGTTTATTTGCAATAAAATCCGGCGCGTCGTCATTTACACCGAAAGGTAGGTCAAATTCCTGAATAAAATCCTATTGAAATAAATATAAATAGCCATGTGAAGGCGCAATGGAACCAATTGTTTTTGGTGTTGAAATAAACAGATCGATTTCTCAGTTACACGTGAGCCCCGTCCCACCTGCTCATGATTGGTTTGTATTTAGCAACATTGTGGCTTCCGTGTTTTGAAGTTACATTGTGTTGGCGATCAGAAACCGTCGCAAACAAGTCATTTAAGGTCGATCATTGAACTAAAAAAACATGGACAAAATCAAAACGACTTTGATCGACAAAGAAGCCGTGATAACCGAAAATTTAAATAAGATTTGCTATTATGTATGTATAGCTATTATCGTAAAATGTTTGAAGGACTTTGTGATTCGAGAATTGACTTGAAAACAAAATTAAACTTTAATTATGTCTCTTAGTTCCCGTTTTATTTCGTGTAATAAGTTAGCATGTTCGTGCCCGGTAACGAGGACGGCCCCAGGATCTCGGTGACCCTCATCTGACCCGCGTCGAGCAGTGACCGGGTCATTTAGCTTCGCGGCACGCTTACCTGAGTTGAAACCTAAAGGCTGACATAGTTTTATTCAAGTTAAAAGCTCACGGAATGTTGATATTGAAAACTGCGATCTGTTCAAAGAGACCGCATTTTCGATATAATACGCCGAGTGGCTGATTATATTTCACAATAATCTTCATAATTATTGAATAGTTAACTTGATATTTAATGTTGAATAAATTGTAAAATGTTGCTTTATTTAAATGAGAGCGCTGCTGTAAACGTGCCGCTGTTTTTGCACTCGCAGCGTCCGATAACAAACTTTTTTCGTTACAAATAAAGGTTACGCGTGGCGCGAACAGTGCTGAAGTTACAATTAATAGCTGCACTACACGTGTCGGATCAACATAGAACTAGCTTGTTTTGCTCTCATGTATTATGTATGGACGCAGTGCGAGAGGCAACAAGTCTCCTCTAAAGTGTCACTATCAGAACTGCAAAATAGAATTGAAAGTAGCGCAGGAATTTTTCCTTCGTTGTTTAAAATACCAAGTTCATTCTGCATATAAATTGAATATGATAAAGCATTATGGTATCGAATATTACAATATTATTTTTCGATTGAAACATAAATATTTTTGTATGTTTACTTGCTAAAACATAGATTTTCTGGCTTTATGACATACTAAATCCTAATATTTTCAATATTTTAAACAAAACGATGGTTTTCTAGAACAGTCTTAAAACACGATACTTGACCTTTCTCGAATGGACGATGTCAGTGCAATGAGTGGGTGGATTGTTGAGAATGCTCGACTATTTATATTTATGAAGTTAATCAAACCCTGCAAAGTGCAATTGCGCAGTAATCCGTCTGCAGCAATACTAAGAGATTCACTAGTGATGCGTCCCAGCGATGCGTCGGCATCCATAGGAAAGTTTCAATGTTCCTAACTCGCCAGTCCACACCTGGCGCGTACGTTACCTAAACATGTACACCATTAATCAACTAATCTGACACGTATCTCGAAAACAATTAAGTTGTTATTTCCTAATTATTCGCTAGGAATGGACTATGGACCCTGTTACTAAACGTCTGCTCTCCAAACTTTTGATGATTAACGAACTGTATTTATTTACTTTGTTTATCATTTGATTATTTACGACAATTGCTTTACTGAAAGTGCTTCCATTATTTCAAACATGTGCTACAAATCAATCGACGTAAAATTTAAACCTTTTACGCGTTCATCATTTACTGAAAGCAACAAATCATTGATAATAAAGTTTTAAAAGCATTATGTGATATGTCTCTACGAGTACCTATATTATACTTTTGAAAGAGTGAAGATGCTGTAACAAATTATCCTTTATGACTAGTTTAAGTGATTTTATTCGATACGGTTTTTAAAATAAGCTTTTCAATGGTAGTATTCTCGTTAAATTGTGCAGACGAAAACATTATCCGAGTTGTAATCGTAATTTTTTTCCATGTGTTGTGGAAAAATATGAATCCCATTTGTACTCAACGAACACTGTATATTTTATCATAAATAAACACGTCTGTTGCTATGGCTCCTGAATAGGTAGAGGAAGGCGTGATCACATCGTACCGGATTTATTGTAAAATTCCACCGGCTATAATACTGAATTATTTAAAGACTAAATCGTCCATTACTTTATTTTGAAGCTGCATGGCTTCCGAAATCATACGAGGAATGCGGCTCGGTCGCTAGCTACCTATGTAGGCGAAGGACGACATTACAATAATGATCAATATATAAGATAATACTCGAATCTCCTCATTAGCCCAATTTATAGTTTGACGGTAACATATATGCAAGTCGCCAAACATTGTGCAACCCTCGTAACTGGGTTAAAAGTAGTATTGTTAAAACGATAACTGGGTCAAGTTTAAAGTTTGGGAAAATCGTAATGCGTTATTTCAAATTCATCTGTTTTCATTTTAACAGTACCGCGTTTGAATAAATAAACTTTTTGGGTTAACATTGAACTTTTCTGTGTGTTTAACAATAATGGTTTCGCAAGTGATCGTTACAGATGTTACCGTTTACATTGAACAAAATATTATTGGGTCAAGTACACACACACACAGTTTGGGCATTATCGTTGGAACATTGTGGTAACGATGCACAAGGAGATTTTTCTAATGAGATCAATGTCTACATAAATCTCCTATTCTAAAGAGATCTCTAAGCTTGATTTGAATTTAGACCCAGCCACGTGTGGACTGCTCAAAGATGTAGATCTGCTTTGATTCATAATTCTTCCACATTACATCAGAAGCTTTCCACGAGACGTGTTATTGGTAAACTTTTCATTCACGTGAGAATGAGCGATAGTGAGCGCTGACGTTAGTTGGACATGCAAAATATTTATGTTCGCGTATGCCTACGTAAAAATGAACTATAATATATGAGTGGGCATCACAACGTTTGGAATATTTCGCAATGTCAAGTACGGAATTGATCAGATTCGGCCGGAAGTGTTCCGTCTCCAGTCTTTATTAAGGCGACTTTGACCTAAGGAAATGGGATGTCAGCTGTAATGTAATTAATCTTCATGTGAAACAAAATATTTGGGGGAATTGTTCCATCCAATTATTTGAAGAGGACATGTGTATTTAGTCCGGCTTGGAACACAATGAGAATAAATGGTTCCCGTAGTAAATTGGATAGCAACCGGTTTGAACGTTATGTGTTTAATTGGCTTTTCAGCTCTTTGTCAAGGTTTTGTTATGACGAGCCAATTACTGATGGTCGCGGAAAAACTCGCATGACACTCGGCAACGGGAGGCTGCGAGTTTGTTAATTAAGATGAATGTAATTATGCGGTTTGACCGATTAATCCTATATCCTGCCATATGTTATACGTACGCGAGTTTTGTTACTAGGTGTGGAATGTTTCAAGTACATAATATTATATGATACCTAATTTATTTTTTTTCCTTACATCATTTCAGTGTCCTACCTAAAAATACAATGGAATAGGTCTTTACCTATGTAATTGCAGATTCTACAACCGGCATTTTCAGATTTAATTATCTGTGGATTGGCGCGTAATTCGAAATTCAAGTAAATTTTATTCGAAAGACGTGTTAATTTAATTTCAAATTCAGTCATTTGTTTTTTGATAGTTTTTTGTTTTTGTGACATTTTGGTAGTTTTTGGCGCCATGGATAAACTGCAAATTCGTACAATTTTCGAATATGAGTTCATACGTAGAAATACCGCTGCGCAAACAACACGAAACATTAACGACGTGTACGGGCTTAACACTGCTTGCATAAACACGGTCCATTACTGGTTCAATCGTTTTCAATCTGGAAATTTTGAGTCGAAGAACGAGCCTCGCGGTTGGCCGGTAAACATTGACGACAACGACGAATTGAAGGCGATAGTGGAAGCGGATCCAACTCAATCTAAGGCTGAGCTTACTGCAGGCCTTGGAGTTAGTGTCAAAACAACATTGAGGCACTTGCGTCAAATTGGAAAGATAAAAAAGCTAGATAAGTGCGTGCCACGCGAACTAAGCGACCAACAGCGAGATTTACGCGTCGAAGGATGGATAGCACTACTGAATCGGCATAGAAACGATGAAATTCTTATCAAATTGTTACCTGCGATGAAAAGTGGATCCTGTACGATAACCGTAAGCGTTCGTCTCAGTGGGTGGACCCGGGTACATCACCTAATCAGTGCGCTACAAAAAAGATTACTCATAGGAAGATGATGGTGACTGTCTGGTGGACCAGTGCCGGACTTGTACACCACAGCTTCTTACCGAATGTCACAACAGTGACGGCAGATGTCTATTGCAAAGAATTGCAAACAATGATGGAGAAGCTCGCAATTCAACAACCAAGACTAGTCAATCGTTCTTCCCCATTGCTTCTCCACGACAACGCGCGAGCTCACACTTCACGAAAGACCATCGCAAAGCTACAAGAGTTACAGCTGGAAGCTCTCCGTCACCCACCGTACTCACCGGACCTTGCCCCAACAGATTTCTACTTTTTTCAAAATTTAGACATTTTTTTAACAAAACGCTTTCGCTGACTTCATCGCCTCCCGTCCGGCAGACTTCTACAGTAAAGGGATAACCAAACTGCCATCAAAATGGCAAAATTGTATAGATCATTTGGGCCAGTACTTTGATTCGCTGAAATAAAAAAAATACCAAAATTTTTATATTTTAAAATTCTCATACAAATCGGCAATTTCATAGGTAAAGACCTAATATAAATAAAATTCGTTGGTATGAATAGGTTTTCCGTTACTAGTCACAATAATGTGAGCTTTGATGATACGAGAATAAAGTAAAGTAGTTATGATGTCCACAATGGATACTAGAATGTTTCGGTTATCCATTCATGAATCTGTATCAATCGAATAAATTGAATGAAGCTGGAGTTCTTTTGCTGAAAGGCATTCTTTGGATAAAATGTAGGTATGATGTTATTGTCAAGGAAAACTGCCTGTCTGACTTATAATACGTTTTCTTTACGAATTTAAGTTGTGCACGTGGGTTGTAACAAGTTTAAGAATAGTGTAGTCATTTATTGTTGTCGCGGGGGATCACAAATGAAGGTACAAACAACATACTAAGTTATATAAAGTATACCGTAATAATTATAAGGAAAATAAACTCCATGCCTTCTTCTCGTTACCCAGTGTTCAAAATAAGTAGTTTCCTTTTTATCTTTTTTCTGTATTCCGTTATTTCCAATTTTAATTTCAGTTAATTCAATATTGGCGCTTATTACTACGTAAGTTAGCTAATTTTCCGAATTTATTGTTTTGTGTATGTGTTGTTTATCTATAGTAATTGTTGCACTATAATTAAATTTTATGAATATATCATGTCACCTTCTTAGACAGACCTGGGGGTCTAAAATGGCCCCTGATAGGCTATAATTTATGGTAACATTTAAAAAATTTAGGAAGCTTTTATCATTGTATGTAGAATATTAAAAAAAAAAAAGTGTGTGCAATGATTGTACCGGAGAGCAAAATCAATAATGTAAGTAGTTAGGTACTTTAAACAAGTACCTACGAATGTTTACCGTGAAATTTAATATTTTGTCCTTCAGCCGTTTCCGATAATTTGATTGAACTGCAGCAGAACTCATTTCTATAGCCTCAGCTCTTTCACATTGCAGGTAATTGATTAATTTTCCGAGAAATTCTGAAAGCTCTTTAGCTCTCTTCTATATACTACGTTTCGCTGAAATAATTGTTGCAATGTGATGTCGATTCCAATTTTGTTGATTTTGTTTATTTTTTGTTTATTTTTATTTTTTGTTTTATAAGAAAGTTATGTTACAGAATTTAAATTACATATTATGTAATTTAAATTCTGTAACATAACTTTCTCGAAGGGTTGAAACAAGGTGGGACACCCAAATTGCGGAATTATGTTTAAATCTCTTGCATAAATAATAGAAAGAAGCAAGCTTATTGCCAATCAAACGGGCACGAACCCCGACACTTTGGCTGTTACTGAGGAACTCCTGAAAGAAAAACCTAATAAGACTTTCCAGATATGGGAATAGAATAGAGCCGAAGACCTCTCTGCAGTCGCCTTTGCGACGACTAGACCAACGAGGCAGTCAATAATAATTAATCGGTTGGTCGATAGTTTTAATAAAATTAGTTTCTGATAATTCCGGATAGAAAAGCAATTAATCGGTTGATCTACCTATGGCTGCTGTAAAAGTAAGGTATGCGCCCCTAAAGAGAGGACGGCTTAAGTTGACCAAATGATATCCATCATATTATTGAGATACTAATGCAAAAGACCGGGTACCAAATTACCAATAAGTATACACATCTTATTCATTTATCTTCATTGCCATGCTCAGAAGACATAGGGTCTGGTTCACCGTCTTTTGCGTTATTATGGCAATTCTGCTTATTTCTAGAAAGTCTACATATTCAGAACTTGACGGGGATTCCCTTGTAAATATAAATTGTAATAATAAGCAAACTAGTAGTTACAGTCGTATATACTAACGAATGCTTCTACATAAAACAATATTAAAAATGAATGTCATAAGTTTTATCATTTCCATTTAACGCTCAAATATTTGCGTACAACACATGTTAACGATTCGCCTAATCAATTTACACGCATCAAACAATGATAAGCCCACTCGAAAGCTTAAGTGGTAATGAACAAATTAAATCTACGAAATAATTATGTGCAAAATGATTAAACAGTGTGCATTTTGGGATGAAACTAATATCATAATGTTACTACAACCACTAAAAGTGCAGTTCAAGCATGAAAACTATACAATGATTTGTCTAGACAACATCAAATCAATATTACTTTTATTCCATCAGATGAATTCATCTAAAATGTTTACAGTCACATACAATCACTGCAATGAATCGAAACATAATAATCTATTCTCACAGAAAACTAATGGATTGGAAGTAAATAAATGACATGCATATAACTACAATGCGTTACAGAACTGTGAAGAAGACAATAGTTGTATGAAAGCTCACCTGATCCAAAGTATTGGCGTCCCGGGACCAACAGCTACAGGTCGGCTGAAGTGCCGGCAAACACCACACAGTGAACGAAATATCAACCAGTCTATACACAACACTTAACGTTTTTAAATTCACTGAATTCTTAGTCCAAGGAATAGCAAAAGAAATTGTTTTATGTTTAAGTAATGCTTTAGTCACTGAAGTTGAAAGCGACGTGGAGCACAGTAGAGCATCGACGAGCGACTGGGCGGCGCGCACCGAGCCATCCTATATATACGTAGGTAGCTAGCTACGCCGCCCGCCCTCCGCGCTCTTCGTACATGCAAAAATATCAGTGGAATTCAGAGCCTAATTTTCTCTGTGACTGCCTTATGCCGACACAATGAGAGCGTTGATCTCCTCGCCTGCATCTGTGACACTTGACCAAATTCTTTTAATCTGACGGCTTAACGGCTCCTTACTCATATCCCGAATGTGTTCAAAGCCATATACGGGTTCTTTGGTCTTATTAATGTGTTAATTGGAGTAGGATGGAGCTGTTTCTTATTATAATTAGTTATTTATCTGGATTAGTAAAGACACCAACATCCTGCCTTTTTTGTTTTCACATACAATTGCCAGACACGGTAATAAACTGAAAAGGAGGAATTTAGACTTTCTTGTACATGTTGTTAATGCTAGAAACAATTTATTGCAATATAATTTATGAATGTTCGCGATAGCAAACGACGGTTTTCGCAAGTAACCATGTTAATGCTAACAATAAATATAAAACAGTTTACGAGTGTATAAAAACGCCAATTAACCTATAAAGTAGAAAACAAAAGAACTGAATTATTGTTACAACTCTATTTATTAGGGCGATAATTGTAACACTAAAACACAATTCATTACGAACTTTCAGACTCAACAATCAGCAGCACTTCGTATTTCGCATTTGAACAAATTATTTTTGCGCAGTTTTCGTAGATTTTTTTGAAAAGAAAAATGGTCTGCTAAAATCTCACTTGTCGCACGACACAATTAACAAACATTTACAAATCGTTTCACGACGAAATATTTAAAAAAAGTAGTTAAATCACTATCAAAAGTGTTTCGCGTATAAAACGAAACCAGTTCAAGGATACCCTGCAACAACATTGGATTTCCGAACCATTTTTATTGTTATTAGCACATATATCTTCTTGTCAAGTATCGATGAGTCATGTAAAACTTTCGCTGAACAAACGTGCGATAAAGGCTCAGTTTAAACTTTACATTTGATTTTAAATGTAGATAAATAAACGTTGAAAAAACTGGCAAAAGAAATCTGGGTCGTCTGACGGCGAGATGGGCAGACGACATAGTTACCATCGGGTGAAAAACCCTATACCCCAGCAGTGGGGGAATTCAGACTTTAGACGATGAAGTAAACATTGAATGTTTCCTAGACTACGGCAATCCATACTTTCCATACTAATATTATAAATGCGAAAGTAACTCTGTCTGTCTGTCTGTTACTCAATCAAGCATAAACTACTGAACCAATTTGCATGAAATTTGGTATGGAGATATTTTGATACCCGAGAAAGGACATAGGCTAATTTTTAATAATAATAAAAAAAATACTTTATTCAAGGGGTTGAAAGGGGGGTACGAAAATATTACTTTTGGTCGCGATAACCGGCATCGGTAGCGATAACCGACATCCGCGCGGTTGAAACCGCGGCCGGGCATCAGCTAGTTAACAATAAAAGTAGTTTCTCCCCATCACAGACCGTTTGGCGATCGAAGTATTACGGCACAAGTGGATATTGCTGGCCTTACATAATCCGGCGGGCCACAAACTCTTTTATTACTAAAGAAGGATTACGATAGGATCTAGGATGTAAGTCTTGTGCCACTTCTGCTTAGATTCATTACTGAGCCCACGCACCCTCTGTGGCCCACAAGGAGTTCGATGACTGTGTTATTGTACGTATATATTTCATATTGTTTTAAGTTTTCGGAGAAGCAGACAGAAGTAAGATGCTCTTAGAATTATTTAACTTCGGAATTCTAAGGCAATACACCGGAATAATGGCCTCAGACAATAAGAACGCTACTCAAACTGACAAGAACATGAGGTCACTTGTAGCTTATTGTTCCTCCGATATTAATATTGTAGTGAAGGATTTCAAAGCGTAGCGTAGTTACTGTTGTCCTTTATAGACCTTGTGGCGGTCGACGGATAAAACTTTTGTTGTATTTGTATTTAATAAAGACCTCGGTTAAAGATCTTTGTGCGATAACAATCACTATGTTTTCAGGATATTAACAATTAACTTTTACAAATAGAAGCCTTTTTCCTACCCAACTACGGCGAAGCCCAAAAGTTATGTGTATGACATGTATTTTGAAAAAATAAACGTTGTTAGATGTGTTTCACTGCCTAAATAACTAAAAACCGGGAAAAATAAAAAGTGTTTGAAAACACTAGAAAACTCGACAGAAAAAAAAACAAGCACATTTTAAATTGAACAAATGATGGATGCAGGCGGGTTTTTAGTTATTTCAGCTACTTTTTAAAACTAACTTATTGAATTGAGTATGAAATATCAAATAAACTTCAATCATAGATGTAATTAAGACTATGTTGCTCTAAAAATGTCAATCACTATATTATTAGTTAGTATTCGAAACGGATCCACGAATGCACACACGCTACAAGTCTTAGTGTTCTATTTCCAGCAGATTGATTTTAAGTGAAGTTGTTATTGATATGAGGAATATTTCATACAATAACAATTTGGATTTTCCTGTTTCATATTTGTAAGCTTACGTGAAGGTCCTTGTTTATTTTTTATTTACTTTGTCTCTATCTACCTACACTTCAGTTTTACTCGACATACACTCACGCCTGTAATCCCCGAAGGGGTAGACAGTGGTGTACCCAATAAACACACCCACATTTCACCACTTATGTTAAAGTCCCATATAGTAGGGGGCGAGCCTATTACCATCGACCGAGCACAAATCCAGATTCCGACACTCATCATCTGCCTAGCCTTTTCCCAACTATATTGGGGTCGGCTTCCAGTCTAACCGGATGCAGCTGAATACAAGTATTTTACACGGAGCGACTGCTTAACTGACCTCCACAACCCAGTTAATACCAGGTAATACAATACCCTTTGGTAAGACTGGATGTCAGAATTTCAGGTCACTGACTACCTGTAACGACTGCCAAAGATCTATATTATGGCAGCCGGGACCAACAGCTCCAGATCCAGACACTGCTACTGAGAAATTCATCATGGAAAAATCCAATTTCACTTTGGCCGACTTTGCCCGGGAGTCGTACCCAAGACCTCATGATCAGCAGTCGCGCTTGAGACCACTAGACCAACGAGACAGTCAAAAAAGTTTTAACAATAAGTTTTCTTTAATTTTAATGCTAAAGTCACAAGGCCTTTGCGCTATACCCAATAGTTCCTTACAACAAAAAGCTAAAGCCAGTGAACGACGTTAATAAAGACCAATTAATTTGCTCCAAAACTCAAATCACAAGATGTACGTTAATTATTATAATTTCGAACACTAATGTGCATCCGGAGAAATTAGCCGCCTTCCCAAAGAGTCACTACGGATGTAAATAATTCTAAGCTAAATATAATAATGGTCACAATGTCACCGGCTGCTCCACGTGACGTCTACATCCAACGCGATCACACGAAACAATCGACGCATCCGTTTGTTATAACAACGTTTAATAATCACAAGTTTATTCAAGCATTTCTACAAAACACGCGATATACGCAAAACTATCCTCTTCCTGCGAACATTACAAAGACGACCTTCAACGCTTTCATGAATGAAATTACGTACAGTAAAAAACTGTAAAAATAATAGTTCTGCAAATGATGAAAGGTTTAGTTCTTCTTAGCGCATCGTTTACTCAGATTTTGTCCGGCCAGTATTGACCACGTTAGCCTCATTGCCTCATTCAAGTCCTGGAGGGTGTAGTTAGTTGTGCTCGACGGGCATGGGAGCAGGCCTTGGGGCATCCTTTGTTGGGGCTCCACACTCGCATTAAATGGTTTAGTTAAAATCTCAGCTACACAAATGTTGTTTCCTTTCAAAAAGCTCTACGTAAACGCTATAAGATTTTAATCCCAGATTTAGAAGTAATCTTGATTTATGACGTAAAAACATACTCATTTGAATATTCTTATCGTCGTTCATACAAAAGCTGGGACTATTGACATTTCAGAGCTTGTTGCACGTAAAATGTAGTTAAAAAAAATATTGATCGCAGTTCGAATCGTAGTGCGTTGTACTCCCAAGACAAAATTATTGTACCTTGCTCAGTGAATTATCCAGTGCGTTAACAAACACCACAAAATGTTGTGTTGAGCGATTTATGTTAGTAAACACATTTTTATTACCCTAACTATGACTAGGTACCTGTCATGAACCATGACTTAGCAGATTTATACAATTTAAGACTGCAGCGTTTTGCCTAACTATACACAAAAATAAACTCACGCCCTTTTGCCACAGAGGTAGGCAGAAACAATAGAACGAAACCTGCTACGATCCTTATATACTCCATTTGCCTCGTCCACATTCATACATCTGGGCCCCAAGTCTGCTATTCAATAGTGTCAGAATGGTCGATCATTGATCTCATAATGGTTGATTGATGACAAGCCAAAAAGTACCTTATGCCTGTCGACTTAAGGTACTTTTTGGCTTGACGTAAATCAACCATTATGAGATCAATGATCGACCATTCTGACACTATTGAATAGCAGACTCGGGGCCCTGGTCATACATGCACGCAATGTCATGTCTACCTATTACAATACCATCAGTAGGTATAATTCCAGTTCATTACATTAGTTACGTAAGGGCAGTGCCAATCGAATCACGCAATATTCTAGCAACATTTAGAACATAACCGAAGGAACACGTTTGCGGGGAACTATCTACTGTTAGTTTAGTATCGGAAAGATATGTGGGGTTACTCACCATCGTCCTACGTAGATAGTCAATATTTGGGATGAATTCTGATCTAATGATTTTGTAACGCAACACGTGCGTTGCCTATGCTAACCTTTACCCGTAGAACTATCCATAGGTAGGTCTATAGTCTATTGTAAATGCCGACTTTTGGGTAAGCTCGTTCCATCGTCGACATCATCTCTGCCCTTAGGGTAGGGCAAGATTGAAGTCAAGAGCAAGCCCATTTATAATAAAAAAATAAAAAAAATAACAACTGCATTGCGGTATTTAATTGTTGATTTCTGTTTAAGTTATTTGGAAAATATAATTATTCTAGTGGCTTACTACTTCGTTGGTCGCAATCGCGACTGCTGGGGGCTGGGGATGAGGTCCTGAGTTCGAGTCTCGGGTCGGGAATTTTTTTATTGTGTTTTTACATGAGGAAGTCCTCAGTAGCAGCCCGGTTAATGGCAATTAGTTCGCCCCCTATTAAATGGGACTTAAACATAACCGGTGGAATGAGGGTTTACTGGTACGTATACTGCTAACTCTTCGAGGATTATAGGATGTTATTCTAATGGAAAGGTACTCCACTCGAACACAAATTCAGCATTAGACACCCTTTTCAGTACAAAATACTTATTTACAGTGATCTTTAAAATAATTCGAGAACGTATTATAGATGTTGGTTTAAGAAATAAACACTTACTCGACGGAAAGTTCTTTTTATCGTGGGCGTGTATATTAACGATGACAACGCGTCACCGCGGTCTGTGGGTAGTTAGCTAATATGGCTAGTGTTCTTCCAAGATTCCTTGGAATGAGACAACTGTTCATGAAAACATTTCAAGATCAGTAGGTAATAGTGAGTCAAGTGCGGGGAGCGATAACTCGCCGGTTCCGGGAAATATCGTGAGTAGCGCAGCGCCCGTCGCCACTTCGTGTTTACCTCTAATAACAACTGTACGGAGATTAGCCGGAATTTATGTAATACATTCACAAATATTATAGGAAAACTGAAGTGTTCTAAAACAATAACATATGTTTCCGTGGAAGTCTTGTTTCTTGTTTTCCTGTGACATTTTATAGTTACGGAGAAAAGTCTAAATGTTTTCTTTCTTAAAGACTTTTGAAAAAAAGGTTAAGTATTCCAAAAGATTCTTTTTTTAAAAATGTATGTTCCCTGCACAAACTTTTTTTCTAAAAAACACCCATGTTCCTTCTTAGCCCTTTGTGTCCGAGGCCGCCGATATCTCTTTCGAACAACCCGCAGCCCTGACAGGCGTCGACTCTTGGGGGCACCACACACTTAAGAAAGTTCCTCCGTGAATTCGACGGCACGGTTGGCGCAGTGGCTGAGCGATTGGACTGCTGCGTTGCGTGTCGCGGGTTCGAACAAATATTTGTATGGCCTACAGATAGTTGTTTCGGGTCTGGGTATTTGTGTATGTGAGTTTAAATGTTTGTGAACGCACCCACGATACAGGAGAAATTCCTAGTGTGGGGCAACGTTTTTAAAAAAAAATAAAAAATAAAAGAAGTAAAGAAGTAATTGGTCCCGGTTGTCATTTGTACTTATTTTTTTTACCGTCGCTACAGGTACTCAGTGACCAAAAAGTTTGACAACCAGCCTTACCCCTGGGCATCGTACTACCCAGAACTAATTGGGTTGTGGAGGTTAGATCAGATCACTCTATGTAAAATACTGCATGTATTCAGCTGCATCATGTAAGACAGAAAGCCCACACCCCTACACGAGAAAAGGCTAGGCAGAGGATACATTGAGTTTTCAATAAGTATAGGAATAGTAATAAATACGCACCAGTTAACCTTTCGCTCTCCGTCCTCAACATTTTGTTTGACGATAGCACATTTCTTTTCTCAGAGTCTCAAACAGATGTTGCGGTAGCATTTTATCTCCATCCGTATTGTTCGGGTACTGGCGTCCTTGGTCCTTGTCTTCTGCAGGTTATAAAGGTTTATTTTTCTGCAGACAAGTACCGCGCGTGGGCTGAGTGACAGGTGCTTCGGGTATTTCTGTTCCGCTACCACTACGGTGAGCACTTATTGGTGATTGCTTCGCTTCGGGACAGCCATTTATCCTAATAATTAAAATTTTCGCCTCCCACGCCTGCCAGGAATGAAGGATCATTTATTCACCATCATCTTTCAGCCGAAAGACGTCCACTGCTGCACATAGGCCTCCCCTAAGTGTCGCCACATTGACCGCTCCCGTGCGTCTCGCATCCAGCGGATCCCTGCAACCTTCACCAGGTCATCGGCCCACCTAGTGGGAGGCCTTCCAACGCAACGTCTTCCGGATCATTTATTAAATGTAGGTAATACTTTTTGTTTGTTGTGAAAAGTTTACAAGATTACGTTTCTATTTGTATACCTATAGTTGTGTACGAAGTCGTAGGCGAAATCCGGGGGTGGACAAAAGGCTACATGAACGTTTTTACAAAGTTGTGCCATAATCTGCCACCCACTCAATTTAATGTCCTGAAATGCATGATTTATTATACCTAGTTGTATTACAATGCGGTTATTCAAAAAGTTGAAATGTCAACTTATTTTATTCATTGAATTGAATCCTGTGAAAACATATTGCAGGAATGTCAAACCTCGCCCCCGTTTTGATATTTAATCATCGTATTGGGTTCCAACTGAATACCTAAAATTAGTTTTCCATTTAACATCCAATTACGGTGGAAGCATCTTTTATTGCATTAATTAATATGACCTGTGAGGGAAAACAACGACTATTCTAGGAAACCGCTCTATTGTGTTTTACTGACAATGCTTTTGAAGCTCCAACAATGCAGGTTGAATTTCCCGTGAAATTGACGTTTTGCACCAACGCTTGTTGTACCCGAAGCCTGAAAAGAGTTTACGTATTGTGTGTTCAAACTAGTTTTCTATTTGTAAACAATAAAGCGGAGATGCAATCTTTGTAACACAATATTTTTTTGCTACGTGTCGTAGCGCGTAGCTGTAAAGCCTCCGTAGCTCGTAGCAGATTGGCTACGAAGTCAGTGTACACAAGATTTTCTTATATGGTAAGGTGTAGAAAATTCAATCTTGTGTTCACTGTCTATGACATATTTTAAATTTTAACTAGTACCAACAATACTTAGGGTACCAGCCCCATTTCATATGATTCACAAAACTATGATGATCCCGAATTCCATTGCACCTTATTAGATTCACTAACGTTAACAAGATTTCCTACTTTCTATCAAGCAATAAAGTCGAAGAAGGTCAATATTGGAAGCAATTTAGTTCGGTAACATACTTATAAATTTGCAGTAAGGATAGCTCGCTAGCCTCGATAGTGTAGTCGTAACATAGTTTACCTACACGCAATCTTGGCTTAGTTTGACACGGTTCCGATAAGCAACAAATTGCGTGATTCCCCCGGGCAATTAACGTCATCGTATCCCGGATATCCAGATTCGCTTATTTATTGTTAAAGGAACGAGCTCGCGTCAAATCTTAAGTTATAAAGCTTGTTTATCAATTGACCGTGTTTTTGCGCGGAATATTCAAAATATGATGGAGTTTGTGGAAGGTGAAAAGCAATGGAATATACCAGTAAGGAATTTTCTGCGTGAGGTTATGCGTCGCTAATGTCTGTTTATTTTTACAAAATGTTATATCATGATGTGTTTTTATGATTAAATCTGGAAACAATTAACACCATTTTATAATAACAGATCTAAAATGATTGCCAATCATGGTTACGAGATTACATAATATTGTTTCAGACTTATAATAAGTCCAGTTTTCCTCACGATATTTTCCTACACAGATGTTTATGATGTTCGCGATCAACAATTTAATAAAAAAATGGTATTATCATCAAGATTATTAATACTTTGAAAGTAAAAAATTAAAGGAAAAAAAAATACCTTTGATCGAAATTTTACACAGCTGGTTAAGGATAAACGCGCCTAAAGCGATAACGACAGAATTATGTAAGTTTCAGGACCTAGATCTCCCTTGAACCATAAACCTACATCTGCAAACTCAGATAAAATTGTACAAATTGCGAAATCGACGGGGAATATGAAAGTTCAAACCTATTTCCTTCGGTAATATCACTTAACCTAGAAAGATATTGTATATTTTGCAGGTTATGCGAATCATAACTTTGCTTAGAGTTTTTGCCTTCGACTCGATTCTCTCGACTTATAGAAGAAATTATTTCGCACCCTCTAGCGAATAACTTGGTTATCGACATCGACAATTCAAAATTTTACAGGAAAGCAACAGTCGCAAGCGCGACTGCCGTGAATGATATCTACCTCTCTATGCTTCTCTATCTTGTACTATCAGTCTGTCAGTCCGTCAGTCGGATTGTGTATTCGCGCAACCGATTGTTATGTAATGTTGTACCACAGATTACCAGATACTACACTGAATACAAAATGTTCAATGCCTACCGCTATAATAGCCTACACTTTCAAGTCGATAGACGCTGCGAACGAAAATGCACCTAACCTTACAAACTTAAAGTGAGTTTTGCTTTGTAGATGCGCGCCGGCGCGTGGATATTGTGAATTGCCAGGGCTGCCTCTGCCGACAAATATGTCAGTAGGAATTTGTAGTATACTTTATGAAATAAAACAAGTTTTTTAATGTATCAGAATTTATAATTGGTTTAAAAAATAAGTGTAAAACGAAATCGATATAAATAAAAACGAATTTCAATTCTGTTAAGCGGCTAACAGACGTAATTAAAACGCAAGTTTTATAATGCGTAAAAGTATATGATTCACTGCAGTAAACAAAATCAGAAAAATATATGATATTCTTCAGGATATATGCTAGTAACATTGTGATGTGAAAACATAATACACTCCTTTGCAAAAAAAACGGGCACCTTAGGAAATTTACGTTCTAAGGTCGATTTGAGTTAATTCAATGAAAAATTGTTTGACGTAGTCTGTATACTTTTAATCGTGTAAATTAATACGCGTGAAGTGAACTGTGGCAATTTAAAAAAAAAATCTATGAATTCTTTAAAACCGATGTACACGGCCAAACAATAAGAAGTGGTCGGCAATAAAGACAAGAAGATTTTTTTACTTTGTTTAATTAAATAAAGTTACAAATGTAATAACCTAATAACGAGTGTGACCTCCTCTTGCCAAAATCACAGCTTGAATCCTTCTGGGCATGCTTTCCACGATGTTTTTAATGACGTTTTGAGGAATACGTTCCCACTCTTCTGCAATGACTCTTTTTAGCTCCCTGATGTTTTGTGGAGCATGTTGCACTGATCTTACCCGTCTCTTTAGAACATCCCAGACATGCTCAATTGGATTGAGGTCAGGACTTCGAGCTGGCCAATCTAAACGACGGATCCCAACTTCTTGCATGTACGCTTCCACGTCGCCAGAACGGTGCGGGCGAGCATTGTCGTCCATAAAAATGGAATCTTCCCCAAGTGCAGTCAATGCGGGTTGTGCATATGGAATTAGGACTTCCATTATGTACCGGTGTGCATTTAATGTTCCATTTTCTATGAGAACTAACTCCGTACGCCCCGTCGAATTAATTGCTGCCCAAAACATAACGGAGCCTCCGCCATAAGGAGTGATTTCTTCGAAACACACTTCCGCATAGCGTTCCCGTGGTCTTCGTAGCACTCGCCGGCGTCGGTCCTCTCCACACAAAGAGATTCTAGCTTCATCAGAAAACAATACTTTATTCCAGTCCTCCAAAGTCCATGAAGCACAGTTTCGAGCAAACTGAAGTCGAGCAACACGGTGCTCACGGAGTAATTTAGGTCCCCGAGCCGGGCGGTAACTCCTGATATTGGCAGCCAAAAGCCTCCTCCTGACGGTCCACAAGCTAACTTCTACTCCTCTTACTTCTTCAAGGCTCTTCTTCAGGTCCACACTTGACGCCTTACGATTCCGCAAGGCCTGACTCACCAAAAAGCGGTCATCTCTTGGTTCTGTGCGTCGTTTTCTTCCCGAACCGGGTCTTTTTTTGACCCGGTCTCTTGATACCGTTGCCAAGTCCTCTGGACAGTTGAACGACTCACATTTAGCCGCTGAGACACGTAAGTTTGCGAACAACCTTCTTCAAGTAGGGCTATGATTTTACCGGCCCTTAGCGCTTTATCACTCATGTCAAAAAGTGGTATTTAATGTAAAAAGAAAGATAAAATTGTTTAATTTGCAGAAAATATCCAAAAAGTTTTAAAATTTTAGTAATCTGTAATAAAATCGTTTCAGCAATTCGCGCCATTAGTAAAGCAATTTTACAATAATCTACAATAATCATTATTTTCCTTTTGTTAATTTCAAAATTTAAATTTGGAACGTACAGAATCATGCCAGGATTCTTCAAATAACATGCCAATACATCGTCAAATTAATAAAACCTCTTACTTGTCCTTCTTCATTGAAGTAGAGAAAAAAATATGAAGTGCCCGTTTTTTTTGCAAAAGAGTTTACAACTAACTTTGCTCGATAGAAAAAAAACACGAAGATACCTCTAAAAAAATCTTTTAACGTGTAAAAACCATACTAAAAAACATGTCATCGTTCTGTTTTTTTTTGTCAATTAATTCTACAAGCAGCATACTAAAATCATAATGTTTTACTTTTTTAGTCTAATCAATAGTTTTTTTGTAATCGCAAAATACCACTAATTTCGCACTATTCGGCCGCAGCGAAAGACGTAACAACCGCTTTGTAGTGCAAGCTGATTAGAACTTTATTCTAACAGCATACTGTTCCTGTGACCATCATTAGATGAGCTCCATGTCATCATAAGGTGCGGGCCACACATAGAAGACGTCGGGCGCGGACATCGCGCTGTCGGCATTCAAATATTATACCAAAGTGCATAGAAATAAAGCGCAATTTAGGACACAAATGTCGCGTCATATCCACGCCCGAGTCACGTCATTCCTCGTATCCTAAATTGCGCTTTATTTCTATGCACTTTGGTATAAAATTTGAATGCCGCCAGCGCGATGTCCGCGTCTGACGTCTTTTATGTGTGGCTCGCGCCTAATAATGCATTGTCACGCGATATTCATATACCTACTCTTACGATTGCATCCGCTCAATCGGAAGCCGGGCAGTTAAAAATTAGCAAGATTTTACTACAGACAGACAACGGAACAAGTGAAATTAAATATCTTGTAAAAAGAAAGAAAATATTGTCTTTTTTAAAACATTGTCCTACGCTAGGAATTTCTCCTGTTTCGTGGGTATATTTAAAAACACCGAATTCGAAACGAAACATCGTCGATGAAAAAATGTAAGTGCCTACCTACAACTATTATATAAACGACCGATTTTTTAGTGGCTTGTAAAAGTGTTTGTAATTTAAACCTATTTATAAAATAAACAACATTTATCATTTAATTAAACAATTGTAGGTACCTAAGTACATTTTCTCATCACTATCACTACATAGTATAAAACAAAGTCGCTTTCTCTGTCCCTATGTCCCTTTGTATGCTTAAATCTTTAAAACTACGCAACGGATTATGATGAGGGTTTTTTTAATAGATAGAGTGATTCAAGAGGAAGGTTTTAATACCATTTTGCACCCGTGCGAAGCCGGGGCGGGTCACTAGTAACAAAATAAAACTTACATTTCTGTATCACGAGGAAAACCGAAAAAAGATAAATTTTTATCTCTTCTCTTGCTGGATCTACATCCATCCACTGCACACAATGCACCAGAAGTAGCCATTTCTTAAGATTTGAAAACTCAAGTCGACCGAAATATTATAATAATTATGCGTATACGCGCCGCGCGGCTGTTGACAACCCACTGCCAATTGGGCTACGATAGACCGGCGCCCGGTAGGTAGTTAGCGCGCGTAAGTACATGGAGTGTAGTATCTGTAATCTGTGGTTGTACTTGCAACTACGCATGTGTAGGATTTATTTATAATTAAAATTAAAGTTTTAAAATAAACCAACTGTTAGTTGGGATTGTTCATAATAATTTTGTACAGAATGTTTATACAATTTCAAAAGAATAGAAAGTTAGTGAACGTGTAGACGGTCTTTATACGGATCTGTCTATTTCCTGTTTCTTCCGGATAATCTCTGAAATGGCTGGATCAATTTTGACGGTACTTTTATGATAGATAGTAACTTAGCTTTTATTTTAGTTAGAGGATTATTGTTCTGTGCAAAATAAAACCCTCGAAATTGTTGTTCAAATAAAATAGGGAAGTAATATTATTGTAATAATAATAATTTCATGCGGACGAATGTCCCAGGTAAGAGCTAATTTAAATATATAATTTAATCAGAGGCTCAGTTTCAAAGGTTACATTGTGAGAAATGGCTGCCATATTTATGCCTATGGTATAATGAGTGGGACCCGAAATGAAATAGGTACTAGGAGCGTGGGCCGATATGACATGCTCGGCATAGACAATAAAGATATATGCTCTTCTTGTACGGAGACGTGACACATTTTGTCTTTAGTATTATTTCGGAACCTAAGTGCCTCGTTGGTATACCTAGTTTTTAAAGGCATTACTTTCGGGCATAAAGGTTATGTGTTCGGTTTACAGGTCGGGGAAAACTTTATTGAGTTCATGATCTATCAGAAATGTATCTTTTGCCCTGAGTCTAGATTCGTGCTAGATTGGTGGTCTAGACTAGCTTAGGCCTCTTTTACATCAGACTTCAACAAAATCGTTGCGGTGGGTTTACTATACACATTCGAACGAAGCGCTTTTCTATCTTTCCTTTATTATGCGCACAGCCAAGGAGTGGAATTCCCTGCCTGCGTCGGTTTTTCCGAGTTCATATAACCCTAATCTATTTAAGTCGCGAGTGAACAGGCTTCTTCTGGGTAAGCTCGTTCCATCGGCGACATCATCTCTGCCCTAAGGGCAAGATCGAAGTCAAGAGCAAGCCCATTAATAATAATAAAAAAGGTACACTTCTGCCTAACCATTCCGGCATTACAAGTTTAATGTTAAGTAAGTGTATAGTTTGATACCGAAAGGTGGCTATAATACGAATGAAAAGCCCAAGACAGAAATAAAACGTGACTTTTTATTCTAAATTCGTGGTCACGTTTTACGTAATTATAACAAATGCTTGGAATTGACCTTTAAGTAAACGAATCTCTGCATAACAACATAAAAAAGTCAAGTAATACGGTTTTTCCACTGGTAAATAAAGTAGCAAAAACACCTCTAATGAAGTAACCTACTGACCAGCTTTTTCCTCGAAAGGCTTCCATTTGGAGGTAAATAAGATCCCCGTAGCAAGAAGTTACCATCTCATTATGCAAGAAACTGAACTTTACTTGCTCCTTCATAACAGTTAAATTCATAGGTCAAAGTGAAGAAAACAAAGTAGGCAAGAAACCAGCCACAAGCTTATAGAATTATTTTAGTACTGGGTAGAAAAGAAACGGAGCTATACACAGGACGTCTATCTTCATCTCTGTCTTACACGGATTAGGTGATGCTAGGCCCCAGGCCGCCTGCTATGGAATGGGACAACTTGGGATATAAAACAACAGACGAACGCCTACAGCGATTAGCGCCATAGCCTTTACAGGTGCATTCATATTTGATAAGGTTAACTATATATTCATTAGCAATTGTGATTAGATAGTAGAGACCTTTGTTCTGTTGCTAAGTTATGTAAGGGTTCCAGAGTTTGTGTTTATAACCTTAACCTTATTGTCTCGGTGGTGTAGTGTTCGCAAGCGCGGTTTCTGAGCTTAAGGTCCTGAAATTAATGCCCAGGTAAGGCAAAGTGGTATTGGGTTTTTGCATTACGAATTTCTCAGTAACTGCTACGGAGGTTGGATTTGTGTCCGGTTGATAGCAATTGGCTCGCCCCCTATTACATGGTACTTAAATATAACTAGCGAAATGTTGTAATATTAGGTACAAATCTGCCTAACCCTTCGGAGATTACCGGCGTGTTATAATTTAAATGATATAGCTAATATTTTGTCTCGATGATCATTTAACACGTAACATAACCCTCCTGCGAGGGTAGAAGTTTGTTTGTAAGGGGTGTGTTTGTTTATTTACTTGTGTTTCCTGATTACACGCTTCAATGCCACGAGCAACTGGCTTTAGCCCGCGGATAATTAATTGCACTGGGAACAACGATCATACACCCATTTTTTGTTTAAAAGAGAGAACTATTATGAAAGAATGTAAGGTAACCTTAATTTCAGGCATTCTTTATGAATCCACAAGCTATAGTATCATCATCAGCCTATAATGTTCCCACTGCAGGGACTCAGGCCTCCTCTCTAAGAGAAGGATGGGCTATAATCCACCACGCGGGCCCAGTGCGGATTGGTAGATGTCGCATATCTTCGAACTTTTGGTTCTAAGATGTGCCGGTTTCCTCACGATGTTTTCCTTCACCGTTTTGAGAGCAGTGGTGATGAAATAAATTACACAAAGTAATGCGCCTGCCTGGGTTCGAACCCACGACCAACTGATCGTAAGTCGGGGCCGCCACCACTGGGCCACCACTGCTCTAAGCTATAGTAGTATAAGTAAAGTAAAGCTATAGTGTATACCCGATGGGATATTCCTATTTACAAAAACCGGCCAAGAGCGTGTCGGGCCACGCTTAGTGTAGGGTTCCGTAGTAATAACTCTTTTTTTGGTTGAAAAAAGATACGTTCAGGATAATAAAATATGTAAACGAAGTTAAAAAAAATGCTTGCGTATACGATTATACTACAAACTTAAATCCAGAAATTATTTTGTACAACTTTTTGTCTTTTTTGTACAAAAACTGTTTCCATCCAAGTTCAAAATAATTTTCCTAGAAAGCCCATATAAAGTTCTACTTTTCAGATTTTTTTCATATTTTCTAAACTTATGGTTCAAAAGTTAGAGGGGTGGGTGGACACATTGTTTTTTACTTTTGGAGCGTATGTTTCCGAAATTATTAACATTATCAAAAAATTATTTTAGTAAACCCCTATTCATTTTTAAATACCTTTCCAACAATACATTATCACACGTTAGGGTTGAAATTAAAAAAAAATCACTTCCCACTTTACATATGGCTACCCTAATAAAACATTTTTTTCCAATTTTTATTTTACCACTTTGTCGGCGTGATTGATACACATATTGGTACCAAATTTCAGCTTTCTAGTGCTAACGGTCACAGAGATTAAGCGAGGACGGACAGACGGACAGACAGACATGGCGAAACTATAAGGGTTCCTAGTTGACTACGGAACCCTAAAAATGATGCAAACTGTCATCTCCTTTTAACTGGGAAAGACGTAGTTCCGTTCTTACCTTAGTAACTCGGGCAAAGTTACATAGAGTACTAGCTGACAATATTATAAAGAAAGAAATAATTAAATGTATTTAAGTGACTCGAACAGTACAAAACAAAATTGAATAAAAATAGAAAAAACATAATAAGATATTCATTAAACTAAATTGGTCCTATACGAGGCCAATAGTTATATCACAGCATAGTGCTGTAAGATCCGAAAATATCACCACCATCATCATCCACAGCCCGACTTCAACCACTGCTGAGTACCTACAGTATCTTTGCTTGTGCCAAGCTCAATGCTCTTGTCTCTCATCTAGGATATTCCTACGGCGGCAACAATGTCGTCTGCCAACACACCATGATGACCAACACTTCTCTCTCTATTCTTTGGACACTACTCGGTCACAGCTTTAGTCCACCTGCCATCACCACGCCTTGCTAGGTGTCCTGTTGAAAATGTCACAGCGCTGATATTCTGATATCCCTCTAAAGTGATAGATTTTAAAACAAATAAAACAAAAATAATATAAAATACGAAGAGAAAATATATCATTATCTACCAACGCAAATAAAAGACTTTCCACTGCTCAACTAACCCGCTTGTATTTTTGTTAGAAAGTTCATAAAATTAAATGTTACAAAAAGGTATCAATGAATCCCTAATTGTGCCATTTTATGAGATACTAAATGTCATGATGTAGGTTGATCAGCGGCTGTCTAAACACGAGATAATTGCACGCAGATGATCGTTACCCGGCTTTATTGACTTGGCACGACTGACATTTGCGGTAAACTTCCGTTGACTGTACCAATCCATCGTGCATACAATGTCTATGTATGCATACATATAGCCAATCAGCTCTGTCGATCAGTCATTCAGAATTCGGATGGTATCATAGGTATGTTTTTGCAGATAAAAGGTTGTTCTAGAACAGTTTCGTCCGTGACTAGAATGTTGAGTCTCGTTTCGAAACTAGATTTAAGACACATTTATCAGCTTTAGATCCAGATTTAAGACAGGCATTTTTCCAGAATATCAGCTAAGTTTAGGTACCTGACAATAGGTAATGTAGCACAAAACTTATAACTTTTCTTCCTGATTGATTTTACCGACCAAGTACGGGTTGGACTCGCACACAAACGGTTCCGTATTTTTGACGGTCATTCATAGGTCAATTTATATGATATACCTTGGTAAGACTGGTTGTCAGGGTTTGGGACCACTGACGTCTGTCAAAGATTTTCTAATGACAGCCGGGACCAACAGCATAACGTGTTATAAACTATTACGCGACTCGCTATTATTTGTTTCATGTTAGTATGCATTAAACAATCGTGGACAGCGTTGTGGGTTACTTTATAACCAAATTGATATTATGTTAAATTAGTTGAAGTCCTTATAATGTAACTGTTTGCTATTCCTATCATTATGAAAATTTACTTTCTTACCACAGTTAAAGTTTAAAGGACTAAGTAACTCTGTTAATTGGGGATAACGCCTGGTATAATTTGATTTGTCAATTATACCGTCCCGATCGGGTTCAATAACATTTTGACATTGTTCATGGAATATCACAAGCTTTGATTTGAAATATTGAATTTCAACTGAATTGACTGAAACGAATGAGATTAGCAAGATTTAATAATTAGAAAATTATTTTTAGCGCCTCTGATGACAAAGCTTCGATAGTTTGTTACGAAAGTATAATTGAACATTTCACCAATGCTTAGGTACTCCCCAGAGGGCTAGATAGAGGTGTACCTGGACAGCATCTAGTAGGAGGCGGGCCAACTCTAACTCTAACTAATACTAACATCAACTGGGCAGAAAACCCAACTCAACTCTACTAGTGTGAATTTTCTAAAGCAATAAGTCGATAATTTGATTGGTTGACTGGAAGTTCGGATCCTGGTCTTAGCTATTTCGCTTGCGACTACTATACCAACCAAACGAGGTAGCCGATCGGGAGGTCTATAATTTGTAGGTAAACGATAACCACCTTAAGCTGTTTTGATTAATTAGTCTCGATTGTTTAGGATCCGACTTTAAACCACTGAATGACCCCCAAAGTTCAGTTTCATCAATATCCTCGATCATTGACTTCAGTCAGTTAAGTAACGATTGGAGTTGTGGTCCACTGCTCCACAACTTGTGGAGTACCCTAGACTCCACAATTCCAATAAAGATTGATAATACTTAATGAATTCAAATACAACTGGCCCGAAATAGACGTTGATCGTTCTGAAGAGCCTGGTTACCTAACGGCGCGGCGGCGATGTCATTGTATGCAAAAGTCACGGCCGTCAAGTGGGCGCTGGGTATCAGCCCAACATTCCAATACTTTATTTATAGAACCAATATAACCACAATTGACTTTGTTCTCACCCACAAATATATAATTTGTTCAATATAAATCTTTGTCCCACTTTTGTAAATGACGTAACGGGCTTTGACCTAAACGCTTCTACTAGTACTTAAATTATCCTGTTTTTTCGCCAGTCTGGTAACTTATTTTCGGAATGAATTTTTTATTGAATAATCCTCGTATCTTTGCGAGTAAATCTACACGGTAATACTCGTTACCAGCTTAGTACCTACACGTGTAGATGGAAAACTGTGATGTATAGGTACTCATTTATGGAGTTATTTCTCGATATTTACTGTGTATGTAATGTACAAATTAACGAAATGAGAGGTAATTACGGTATGAGTCATTAGTACTTTATTCTTAAATTCAGCCTAAGGATAATCACGAATACCCGTCGGGGCTGTGGATATCGAAAGGTTACCGCGGCTCCGACACAAGGGCGAAGAAGGAACATGGGTTTGGTTTTTAGTCAGTAGAAGTCTGACACTCCCCTTCGCTCTGCTCAAGAGCGGGGGGGGGGGGGGGGGGGTTATTCGATGATTTTCCACTCACCAAAAAAAAAAAGAAAAAACAGGATAATCACGAATTAGAAGTACTCTTCAATTTCACAACACCACTGGCGCTGTCTAAAATATTTGCCAAAAATAAGTAAATTTTGTACTAACTGGGTTGTGGTGGTCAGAAAGATATCGCTCCTTGAAACTAGATGTTCAGCTACATCCGGTTAAAGTGTAAGCCAATCCCAACATAGTAGGGAAAGGTATAGGATGATGATGAATAAGTAAAATCAAGTTGAAAGCAACATAAAAGCAAACATATAAATAAAAGTAATTAAGATAAATTTGTTTGTGATTATTTGTGAATCAAATAATTACTACTTAGTAAATTAAAAAAAACACACCAATCGAATTGAGAACCTCCTCCTTTTTGGGAAGTTGGTTAAAAATCACGCGGTACAGTCAGAAAGGAAATACCTATAAAGTGGTTTCTTGAATCATTTTAACCATTACAATTTACAATCCGTTTTGTACATAATATCAATGTAAACATCGTCCGTAACGAGTACATACAATGTCTTTGTCCCACTTGCAGGATGAAGGAAGTTATTTTAATATTTCGCCCTTCAGTTCTCATCCTGGTTTCAATATTATTTATGGATCTTGATGAAAAACTCTGACAGCTCATATTTTTGTGTTTAATGACACGTTTTTGAGCTAGATGAGATTTCTTTTTACGGTGTATTTAGGTAAGTTTGTTCGTTCTGTCAATTCACGAAGTGTTGGCGACTGTCACAATGTATTCGTGTTGTTAATGACTTTGTGTCAGTTGTCACCGTCTAAGATGGTGTCGAGTTCTAATGTAACATTATTTTAAACGTTGCCAGTCTGTTTTTGGAGCAGAGTTTCTGTTTGTTGTTGGGAGTTGGCAAAATGTTGGCTTTGAAGAGCGTCATTGTGTTTTGTGGTATGAATGAACAGGTTGACTTTGTTATAATTTATGAATGTATAGCACGGTCATAAATTATTCTTATACTCAATCAACATGTTATCTATTCAGTATTAGCTGATTGAATTACGCAAAAGGGATAGATAACTATCCATACTATCTATAGGTACTATACTATTATCTATACTATTCATACTATCTATCTAACTGTTACTAAAGCTCGCGCTGAAATCAATTTCCTATGTTTAATGTTGATTATGCGACTTATGTATTTTTGGTTTTATTGTTATTTTTATTATATTTTTTTTATCCTGTGTGAGACGTCGACGACGGATACTTTTTCTTTTTTTCTTTCTTTACGACAGCTGCCAAGCATTTGGAGAAAATAGGCAAGATAAGAAGCATTACATACCATGATGTGTACGGTGTGTACCTATCGAGACGAGACAACCTACATAAGGTCTACCTTATTTTCCACATTCTGTATTATATCGACGGTAACAAAGTCCCGACGGCAAACTAGCCCAAAAACCGGATCATTAAGAAATTATGTCAGTTACCCGTGGCTTGGGTTACTAGCCGGTCATCGTAACCCTTTGGATATAATATTAATCTCTCTAGTGTTACATACGTCAGTAGTTAGTAGTTTATATTACTATTGTAAATAGCCGTCGATATTATGAACAGTTCGTATCTTATCTCTGTTGGATACTGATAACGAAGTTAAGGTGCTTTTACACCAATGATGGCGCTTAATTTAATACTAGCTTTTAAGTGGATTTATTGTAATTTGTAATCAATCAATCTGACAACGTCAACGTTAAAAAGTTTAGTGATTAGTTAATTGATATTTTGACTCTTACATATAATAAAAGTGATCAAGTAATAGATCATCAGTAATGTTTGCAAGCATGGCTGCTAGTCTTATGTTGAATTCCAGGGCGGGTATTATGTTTTCATTAGGAATTTTACAGTAACAGCCCCGGAGTCTGGATTTGTTGATGACAATAGGGTCATTCCTTATTACATGTGAGTTAATTCAACATACGTGCTGCTACACGTAAACGTATAATAGGTTAGGCAAGGGCCTAACCTATTATACGTTTAACAAAGCACAAAAACAACAAGTTTACCTATTTGATGTTATTTCAAACAATGTCATTAAACATGTGGCATGAGTAGAACATAAATCATCTGATTAATATTTACTCGTTTGCAAGAATACATTTTACGATCGCCATTTGTTGGTTATTACCCGAGCCGACTGCCAAAAGCTTGTGTGTACCAATTATAATCTTATTAGTCGATATTAATTAGTTTTTTAAAACGGTGCCTCACTCTAGAAATTTCTCTTGTATCGCGAGTGCGTTATGAACACAAATTTGTATGGTCTAAAAGTTGTGGTTTCTGGCTGTTTGTGTATGTGAGTTTAAATGTTTGGAAAAACATTTAAACTCACATACACAAACAGCCAGAAACCACAACTTTTAGACCATACAAATTTGTTCCTTGTGTGAATTGAACCCGCGACACGCAGCGTAGCAGTCAACCGCTCAGCCACTTCGCTAAAGCTTTTTTTTTTTTTTTGGTGGGTGGAAAATCATCGAATAACCCCCCCCCCGCTCTTGGGCAGAGCGAAGGGGAGTGTCAGACTTCTACTGACTAAAATCCAAACCCATGTTCCTTCTTCGCCCTTGTGTCGGAGCCGCGTTATCCTTTCGACAAGCCACAGCCCCGACGGGACTTCGCTAAACCTGCCGTCAAATTTAAGTTAATAGATAATTAAATTACTTGTTATTTTTTGTTCGTTTAAGTTACTTGTTTGTGAAATATCTATAAAAACAGTTTTCCACAGAAAAATAATCCGAGGCATGTTCACTATGCTGTGGATATCGAAAGGTTACCGCGGCTCCGACACAAGGGCGAAGAAGGAACATGGGTTTGGTTTTTAGTCAGTAGAAGTCTGACACTCCCCTTCGCTCTGCCCAAGAGTGGGGGGGGGGGTTATTCGATGATTTTCCACCCACCAAAAAAAATAAAAAAGGCATGTTCACTATCGTCGACCGTATGACAAGAGGTGGTAGTCGGAAGGCCATTTACATAGTATTAAAATTATGGATCCAAGTCGAGGTAAACATTAATGTAACGGCACCCTTAAACTACAACAATAAAAAGCTTATTGGCACAGGCAGGTTGGTTCTTCTGTCTATCTATATAAATAAAAAGAGAAGTCCTGACTGACTGACTGACTCATCAACGCCCAGCCCAAACCCTTGGACCTAGAAAGCTGAAATTTTGCACAGAGGTTTCTGTTGTGTTCGTGACAATGAAACACCGAGGTCCAAAGCAGACTGACGTTTATTTTAAACTAGCTGATGCCCGCGGCTTCACCCGCGTGGATGTCGTTCAAATTATATACTAAAACCTTCCTCTTGAATCACTCTATCTATTAAAAAAAACCGCATCAAAATCCGTTGCGTAGTTTTAAATATTTAAGCATACAGACAAACAGACAAAAATAGCGACTTTGTTTTATACTATGTAAGGATAAGGATGTAAAGATAAGGATAAATACTTAAGTGTAGAGAGATTCCCTTTATTTTTTTATTTACATTCCCTGAGCTGTGGTAAATCATGCATATTTCCTAAGCTTTTGGCCTTATCCCAATGAATTTGCCCAAGCATGTCGTTTTCTTTCAAAGTTCTCTGTTACTCGTCATCTCATGAGACATCTCCTTTCTTGCCATATCAATCTTAAAACAGTCCATCCATCGTTTTTGTTTGGTCTTTCTCTCTACTCTTATACCCATCCACGTTCTTAATCAAAACCTTCGTTACGAAATTTTTCTAATTCCTCCGCATCACATGATTCACATGCTCGTACAACGATAACTGATTACCACACAACTTTTTAGTCACTGTCGCTACTTTCAGACTTCCTCTTATGTACTCATTTCTTTTTCTGAGTGTTTAAGTTTTTTATTTACAACATTTAAAAACTACTATTTACAGAACTAAGATAATAATAAAATATATACAAGTATCAAAAAGGGGAGTAATTCTAGGGCGTCAAAAAATTTGTCCACACCGCTGTCAACAGGAAAAGTGCCTATTTATATACTATATATATATAGTATATAAATATACTCATTTCTTAATTTATCCAACCGCACATCCCTCTAAGCATTCTTATCTCAGCCACATGCAAATTCCTTTCATTCATCTTTGTGGCCCAACATTCTGATCCATACAAGACAGCAGCATATTTCTGCAACCATTTTAAAACATCGCAGATAACTCGATATAGGGGTACGGTCGAACAAGCTAATAAGTATACAGCCAGCTAAATTGCATTTACTTTTAAGATTATAGAGATACATTTAGAAACTTATGCCAAACGATACAGCGTTAGACATCAGTCGCTTAATGCAAAATGCTTTATAAAACCAAATTGCAATCAATATTTCCAGTGTACTAGAATTATAAAAAACTCTACCTGTATAATTATTAGCTTGTTCGACTGTACCATACGGTACAATAGTTCGAAGTTATGCTCTTGTTAAGATCACGACAAAGTTGGTACACGTGTCAAGCAGGTAAGGAAGGTAGGTATTCGTTGATGCTCCCGGAGAATGTTCGACGACGAAGTTGTTCGTGCGTAACCAGCGTTCTAGCTTCACTTAAAGTTTAGTATGTATAGGTCACAGATACACTAAACTTGCACGAATGGACTTTCTACTTTTATTTGACATCTGTATGTTTGTCGTAATGATGAAAGTAGTTCTTGTCGTTACGGGATGAACTTTGTTGGATCTTACAGCAGACAAAATGAATAGTATAATGTTGGTTGCAGAGTTTTCAGTATATGATGAGCAGGATGTACAGTTATGAGTAATAAATATGTATACACTTGTTAAAGTTCAAACGGGAATTTCTCGTGAAGTAACGATAGCAACTTTGAGATTTTACCTCCGTGATAATAATATGTGTTCCAAAATACATATTAGTTTCGATAAGTAACATGAACTACTTATTTTCTGAAATTCGTTATTTATTTATTTATTTATTTATTTATTTCTTAAGGAAAAACAAACAGTAACATATTACAGGTTAATGACAAGGCTTATGTACTAAAATATGATAAATATGCTACCCACTACGTTTTCCACAGATTACTTTAAAAATTTTTTAGCTAGAGAGACATTTGTATAGGATTATAACTAAAATAACAGTTTTATTCGTATGAACTAAAATAATCATTCTAAAATCTAAAATAACAGATATAAACTAAAGTTACAGTATCAAAAAAAAGTGTATATCATTAAATCTCAATGGTCTACTGTCGATCCTTAAGAGTTGCATGGATTTGCTTCCTGAATACGTTTTTGCTGAGGTAAAGTATGTCGATTAAACTAAACTCGTTGTTGTAATTCTCAACCAAGCGATGAAGAGGTGAGCGCGAGCCAGCGTTAGATTTACAACAGCTAGTAGCAAACAAGCGCCGTGCGCGCACCTCACGTACATGTACTGTTCGAGGAACAAGATAACATAGATTCTTTACTAATTCAGGACAATCGAATTTATTGCGGCATACATTGAACAGGGTCATAGCATCGAGAAGCATTCGTCTTGATTGCAAAGTTAGGAGATCATATTTTCTAAGCAGTAAGTTGTATGAGACTTTTTTCCGAAAACATCTATAGTTTACAGCACGAAGGTACTTTCGCTGTACCAGTTCCAAAGCTTCATTATATTTTTTATATAGAGGATTCCATATAGGAACCGCAAACTCTAACTGTGGTCTAATTAACGCTTTGTATAAATGTAAAAAGGTGGCGGGGCGACGAAATTCCCTAGACGCTCTCATTACAAAGCCAAACATTTGGTAAGCCTTACCAACTATTGTATCTACATGAACATATTATTATACCCAATGATGAGTTAACATAGGCGTAACTGGCCAATCCATCAAACTCTCTGTTATACCTATCCCAACAGTACCTACAACTTTTTGTGAATATGCTGCATCATAATCAATCGCTAACGCTTTTAGACATTTTGGTGGTTATCCAAGTCGAACAAACTAATAAGTATACAGCCAGCTAACTTGCATTTACTTTTAAGATTATACAGATACATTTAGAGACTGTTGTGAAATGATACAGCGTTTGAAATCAGTCTCTTAATGCGAAACGCTTTATAACAAAATTGCAATCAATATTTTCAGTGTACTAGAAATAAAGATCTCTACTTGTATACTTTTTAGCTTGTTCGACTATACCTATAGCTAATAAGCCAGAGTTAATCAATATAATTACCAGATGTGGAATATAGATAGTATCCATGCCTCACTGATTTCCTCATTCCTAACTTAACCACGTCACAGCATATTTTGAATATTTTGGTGTTCCCTTTTAAATCTCAGCACTTCTGTTCAAGGGCAGTCTATTTGCAGTTATAGTGACTACAGTAATGTTGGTGCCTATTAGCTGTGATATGTGTATATTCCCTATGTATATGTACCTATGTCGTAAGCGTTTGGAATTAGTAGTCGATAAGCTAAAAGACTAGGCATTTTGTTAATAGAAAAATTGTCCACTATTATTTTACCGTTTCCGTAGCAGCCAAACTTTAGCCTTTTATATGTTTAGTACTTATACAATTCGAATAATTTATTAACACACCTAGCTGAAATATATTTGCTACTCCAACGATGGATTTGAAGTTCTTACGAAATGCTAATGTACTAATTCTAATCAATCAATTATAGCAAAGTGATGGAACGTTAAAGTTTGTATGTTTCTGTGAACTACCCAATAGGTCGGTAGTTTAGCTCAAACACGTGTATTCTAACCGCCTTCGAGTAGGACTTATACAAGAAGTAGAACTCTTCTTACCAAAGAAACGATGGATGGACTGTGTTAAGAATGATAATGGTAGGAAAGGAGGTGTCTCATGAGATGACGAAAACAGAGAGGTATGAAAGTGGAAGATATGCTGCGCCGACCACAAATAAATTGGGATAAGGGCTCGATAATGATGATGATACAAGAAGAGTTCTATATGCAATTTTCACAATTCACGTCGCATTTTTGGGTCAATTCCAAGCTTGACTATATTCGTATTACTATTACAAGAATCTCTACAAGTATGTGCCATCAAGGAATGGCTTGCTTCGGTTTGGTAGACTGCTAATGGTATTGCTCGTGATCGTTAAAGCTAAAATTAAATCGACATAGTTTGACTAGGCAGTTGGTTGTGGTTTGTTTATATTTAACGTGAAACAACAGCTGATAATAAAGTGAAAAGGCCTTAGCCCTAAGCCATAATACACTTTGATATAGTGCCGCCTGATAAAGATCTTGTTTGCAACAATATTATTTAGGACGATATTGCGCTTTGAAAGCTCTTGTTTATGTTGATAAACCACAATTTATGTAAAATGTACTTTTTCTTCCAGCTTCTGGATGTTTTTTCAGTATGTAAAATGAGACTTGACGTATGGTAACACGTTCCTACATTTGGCATCACATTGTCAAACAAGCTTTAAAGAACTTTGTATACGTCCGTAATTTAAGAAGCGTAAGGATATTTCTTGAACAAAAAGAGATTACAGTTTTGAAAATATATTTTAAAATAAAAAGAGTAACAAGAAGAAACGTGTAAAGTTGCTAATATGGCCTTTTTATTGAATCACAAGTCAAGTTGTAAAAATAAATCGGATTACTCGTCGCCCACGGTTTTGAACTGAATGTCTGAATCACTGCGACATATGTGTCGTTCTGAAAAATTACTTTTCCAGGTATCTGTATTTACATTTCAATGACATTAACAGTGCTTACAAATACCTACTTGTGAGTAGTTTGTCAGCTGGCTATTTTAATGAGATTAGCTGTTTCTTTGAAAAATGCTTGAATTCTTAGCTAGTGACACTTTATTTTTGAGATTTAGGTACAATGCTGGGTATACCTAGTCAGTAAATTGGTTGGTTAGTCAGGATTTAAGACTGCAACATGACTGTTTATCAGTCGAAAATGTTTCAATATGAAACATTTTTATTGGAATTATATACCAAACCGTTCGTCTCTTTTATTGAGTGGGTCTACGAGTGGGTGTAACTTTAAATGATTCTAACGCATTATAAAAAAGACTAGCAACACTGAAATTGTATTAATTCCTCGAACATTTCTACCTAAACTATGTAGCTTCTTTCGGTAATGCGTAATCGGAAACAATAACTTTTATTTGAGGTTTACGACTTGAGAAGAAATAGTTGTCACTCACATTCTGTTTTATTTCATTTTCACTTCATGAAAATAAAAATGTGTGCGTATTAAATGTGTTTATGTTAGGAAAGCACATTATGGACGAAAAAATCATCACATTAATTCAATTTTATAGCGTACAAATAAAGGAAATCGTTTATTTCAGCAAGAGATGCGTTGAAATACGTTCGAGCGACGAACGCGCGACAAGCGGCGGCGCCGCGCCGCGTCGCATGCACGTCGCGTGGCGTCCGTGGGTCGTTCCTCCGGTGTGTTGCCGGATTCTTACGGGACATGGAGTAGAAAGGAAACAGAGTAAACCGCGGTGATAGGTAGGAGAGGTGATAAGATTTAATGTGTAGGTAGGCAGTTACGGAATGCGTAAAAGGCAGTCATAATGGCCATTAAAAAATGTCACCTAAGAATATGAAAAACTTCATGACCGGCTGCTTAAATATTAAAAAAATACACAGTAATCTAATTTAACATTAGGTACCGTTTTTATTCGCATCCAGTTATAATCTAATATCTTGTAAAGTCAGAACAATGACTAACAGCCATTTTTTTCAGTTTGCGATGAGTAGGATAGTTATTAGTCCGTCAGATAGATTTCCAAAAAATATTGAAAAAATACTTCTTTTTTCACGTAAACAAAAAATGAAGATGATACAGTGCTTCGAAAAGTCGTGCGATGTCATTGTTTGGTCCATTTGACTACCACTACATACATACACTACATTTGACTACTATGACGTCAAAAGCCCGGGGACTCATGATCTTTGACAAGCTTCATTTTCGTAAATTTTTATTAATTTGATAAAACAAAAAACACGTATCCAATATTTTTCGATAATCTAACTGACGGACTAAACCGAATAATATTTTTTTTAGTCAGTCAACTATTCTGATAGAATAAGGTAAGATTGAATTATCATCTGTATTGATCCAACCATTACCATTGCTTCTAGAGATTGAATGAGCACTCCACTTTCATATACTTACTCCGTGTCACGCGACAACTTAATCTGTTCGTCTTAATTTGTTGGGCGCCACACGGAATGCCGCACCTCGCCACTTGCAGGTCAAGCACCTCACCTGGAGGATCAGGCTTCGGCTCCGACACACGATGATTCGCCCTACTTCCTTTGTATTCCTGCAGACGGACTCAAGGAAATGTCTCGTGTGGGACATCCTTACTGAAGGTTTGGTCAACAACCTTTTTTTGACACTGTTAATGTGATAAGTGTGAAAATATTAGAAAAAGTAAAGTCTCTACGAGATATTCTGTTGCTAACGCACTTCATGTATTATTTTCTTTGGAGAACCTTTTCAAGAAGACCTTTGAACAAGTTTCATTACAGTTAGATTCAAGTCTCCTTAATCTAACTTCATTGTACTTTACTAAGTCTGATTGTTTTGCTACCTTTGTTTCAAAGGTTAGCTGAGCTGACACCTACGCGGTTTGTACTAATATATAGTGCTATTTATTTCGCTTATAGTGGCAGCTGGTGGTATCCTAAATTGCACGAGTCAGCCAAATCATTTGCATGGCAATTTTCATTGTGTTTTCTCACACTTTGCCATTTAGATTGTTTACTGCGAATAATTATAGTTTTCGTCTGACTGCTAGAATTGTTGAATTTTAAACAGAAAAATTGAATTTCCAACCACTGCATTTTCCTAGAAGGGTTTCTAAGCATCATGTAGGTACGACAATTGTTTTCCATACAAATAAATGTTTGACTATCTATCTGTTAAGCTAAACTGCCGTCCAGCCATGACGAGTTCTCGGAAAATCCCAAGCTCGTTACTGTCAACTTTCAAACAACCATAGCACAGTTAAAAAGTTTCCTTTGTACTCCTGAACCGTGACACGTGTTCATGTCATTTATTGCGACATAAAGTGAAAAGTGGAAAAAGTAAACATTATGGCTTCTGACGAGTAGTTTCGTTTACTTGAAACAAGCTCTCTTGTCACTAACCGACTTCCCAAAAAGGAGGAGGTTCTCAATTCGATTGGTATGTTTTTTTTTTTCTATGTATGTACACCGATTACACTGCGATTTATGATCCGATTTACGTGATTCTTTTTTAGTTTGATGCGGAATAGTTGCCATTTGGTCCCATAAAAATTTAGTATAGTTTGGCCCAGTACTTTCCCATTTTATGAAGATTTTTCTTAATTAATGAACATTTTTCGTTTATGTGTGTTCATGAATAACTTCGTCGTTTATGAACCAACTTTGATGATTCTTTTTTTATTGTGAAGGAGATATTATAAGGGGTGTACTATGATATGGCAACCAGGACCTGGTAATGGAATTCCAGAGAACTTGAGGGCAACCCTCAAATTTCATAGGCACGTATTACGTGTTTTTTTGCCGAATGTTAGGTTTCTTAGTCGAATGTTAAATGTATAGTACTCGTAAATATTTCTATAGGATATTAAAACTAAAAATGAAAAAATAAAAAACATTTTTGCAAAAAAAAAAAATCAACCGACTTCAAAAACACCAAAAAGTGAAAAATAAACTCAGAAGAAAAATCTGCTTCTGAAGTCGGTGGCAAAAAAAATGAAATGAAACAAACAAATGTCACCGACTTCAGAAGCTGATTTTTCTTCTGAGTTTATTTTTCACTTTTTGGTGTTTTTGAAGTCGGTTGTTTTTTTTTTGTAAAATGCTTTCCGAATGTTCATTCACCTCTGTGTAAGATGCCATAAAGGCATTCAGTAAATAAGCTGCCCCTTTGTTGTAAGTAAAGGAAGTGGGAAGTTAGTGGGGGTCTTAGCCGTATTTTAGACAATAGATTTTATTAACGGACTTCTGGATAGGGTTGTGAAAGAATGAGAAAGCTAAAATTAGATTATTGTTACGAATTTATACAACAGCTAGTTTGTTTTGCTTGTCTGTTAAGTGTCCCACTGTTGGGTAAATACCTCTACTTTCTCCTTTCAAACCCCTAGTATCTTGTGCAATCTCTGGCCATGTACAGTGTACACCCTGCAAACAAGATCAGATCGTCACATCATCTTCGCCGCGGTCTACCTCGGCGGCGGTTTCCTCCATCAGGGGTCCAGTGAGTGACGATCCGTGCGCACATCTGCTGGTACATTCACGCACCACACCTACGTTATGATATTGATGTATTACCAAAAACTGTCCTTTCAGGATTAAAAAACGCAAGGATTTTTATGAGGGAATGGAACAAAGGACTCCTACCTACACTTTCGGCTTGAACTTCATCATGAAAAATCTGCCAGACAGATCCTAAATCAGGTTGTCATGAAATTAGTCATACTTTATGAAAACCAAACTATTCTACATATATTTTCATGCGTATTAATCAACGTCGGCTTTCAGGACCGCATTTATATTTCCTCACGTGGAATTTTAGGAATGCAGTGTGATCCCTTTAACGATTATTTAAATACCCGTGTATTTATTCTGTATGAATTGCCTGAATAAATTCGTGTGAACTACAAACACACATACTTACAGGGATATAAAGTACTTCGGTGATGTAACTGGATAATTGGCACGATCTCCTTGGCGACTATTTTATTTTGGTGACTATTCTTCGCTTAGGTGCGGTGAGTGTATTTTTGTCTTAAACTTGCAGACTGGCTAGTATTTTGTAAAGAAATGTTTAAGTTTACCTTGAACAAATACTAGGGTCATTAAGGACGTCCTTTGTAGAACACATTCACGAAATATTTAATGAATGAAAGAGCTTTACACGCTCTCGTGTGGGACGACATCAAATGATAATAAATATAATATTATTTTCACAGTATGAATGAAATACGAGTCTTATTATTGATCATCATCGAACCATTCCATGTGAGATGAAGGAGACATCAGGGAGAAAAATTGTTACGACGGGACTAAGTAGGTGGTTGCTTAGCAACCGATTCTGCCACCTATTTATTCAAATATTCTCACTATTATAGATATCAAATGATCAAATGATATATTTATGTTGCTAACCTAACATTAACGATGCTCTTCTATTTTTTTGTATTTTGTGTGTACATAAATAAATAAACGATGGTTATGATCCACCTTACTGTAACTGATAGCCTGAGTAATCCCACTGCTGGGGCCAACCATCCAATCTTTCGTTGCAGAGCCAATATGAACCAGTGGATGTTGGTTCTACCCAGCTCATTCCGCTATCTCCAGTTAGGTCTACCACGTCACCATCATCACTTTCAGGGTTCCTCAACTACAGCTCACCCATACAGCAAATATGGCCAGCCCAGTCACTTCAGCTTAGCGGCTTTTAGAGCGCAGTGTGGTTTTGCGTACATGGTCGGCTAGTTTAGCGCTTAGGATACTGTGCTCTAAAATGATGATCCACGTGGCTAACATCAATTGTGTTAAAGTGAAATCCACAATACGTCACAGCCTGCCTTGCTACCAAATATATTGGCATATAAAGAAAGAATTTATGGTTTAAAGGCAAACAAACATCATACTTATTTATTTATTTACACTTCATGCACAAGAGTGGTACATAGGCGGACTTAATGCCACAAGGCATTCTCTACCAGTCAACCTTAGGGTCAAATAAGACAGCACTGTATACTTCACGTCTATAATAAATGTGTGCGATCATTAATTATAGTTGTATCCAGTTGTATCATTGATATTAGAGCATTGTTTTACGATGGTGTTCCGCCGAGGTCACGTGTACAGTCCGCGACAGCCGATCAACACGTTTCCATGGCTCATAAACTTCTCGCGAATAGTTCAATGAATGACAAATAGTATGAATATTAGAAGTTCAGAGGTCATCTTTGAACCACGTGCTGGTTAGCGCCGCGTGATATCAGATCATAAATTAAGGTATTCTTCTTCTGTATCGTATGGTTACTGCCTATCCTGGTGTCAGAGTTTTCATGCCACCCATGGACTTGAATAAAGTGGTTTTTAGTGGACCTCTAGTATCTTTAAAAAACCGGCCAAGTGCATGTCGGACCACGCACAATAGGTTCCGTAGTTACCCATCAAAATATGTGACAACTAAACTGATTAACCACCCTGCCTACCAGCCTCCGAACGATGATTTACGTATATTATAAAAATAAAACAAACTTATATTAATTTGTAGTTTTGAGACCTTCGCTCCCATACATTATGTATAGGAAAATATTTCATACAAGTACATTTTATAAGTGAAACCTAATTAGCTGTGATAGTTTTCCTAAAAGGGCCTCATGCTCCGCAATAATATTACTCAGTAGAATATATTACAGCAATAAAATAATATTATGCACAAGGATGAGCTGAACTCAAAAGTCTACGAATTAACCTTACAAGGTTGCACAAACTAAGTTCAAGTCTAGGAAATTTCTTAACCAACGAAGCTCCTTCAACCACAGGTAATATGATTTTCCAATAAATTCTAGGTACGGCGGTAGCCTTGCACGTGGGTTAGCGGCACGTGTAGTAATATTACATAATATTACTCCTTCCCTATATTGCCTGTAGACTAGTAGAATAAGCATGATGGAATATGAAATTTTGCTTAGTCTCAGAATCACAAGATATTCGTGTTGTACTTCCTAGCACGACAAAAATTTAAAAAGAGAAAGAAATAAAAAAATCTAATTAGCGGTAAATAATAGTACAAATTAATAGTAGATTATTAACCAAGGGGATAAAGCAGTGTCTTCTGTCGCGGGTGAAGATTTAAATCGCGAGCGTAACGAAGGACGCGAGGTTTACTCCCGAGCGTAGCGAGGGTGTTGCGAGGGATTTAAGTTCACCCAAGACTAAGACAGCTTTATCACCGAGGAAAATACTCTACTTTTCGTACCAGTACCGTACAAAAGCATTAAGATAAACATTTATTAAAAATAATTACAATTAAAAGTAAAAGTTAACATTCGAAACATTGGTCCAATTATTGATAGAAATCACATTCTCCCCCTAGAGGATGAATGAAATTCAGTACAATTTTCTTTCCCTGTTTTGAACAGATTAAAAATGACTATTGTTATGTTCGCTTTTTGTGGCATAGAATGTCACTTTTTTGAGCAAGTGGTACGAAAAAGGAATTTATTACCATCAAAAGTTATAACGAAAATGTTCACGGTCGTGCTAGGAAGTACAACACGATTATTCCTGTGACTGTCTCGTTGGTGTAGTGGTCACCAGCGCGACTGCTGAGCATGACGTCTTGCTTTGATTCCCGGCTCGGGCAAAGTGTTATTGGGTTTTTCTATCATTAATTTCTCAGTAGCGGCCATGGAGTCTGGATTTGTGCCCAGTTGATGCCAATAGGCCCTCCCCTAATGCATGGGACTTAAATATAACTGGTGAAATGCGAGTATACTATTAGGTACACCTCTGCCTAACCCTTTGGGGATTTCTGGCGTGGTGTTACGTTATGTATTGTGTGACTCATTCATTTACACAGATTTTAACTAAAGCTCACATACCCTCACTTTTCGTAGCTTCAGCCAATAGCGTAATTTTCGAGGGCAAACAGGATTTTTGTGTAGTTTCACAAACCATTTGGATGAACTGGTGTGTGATTGGTCGTAAAAATACTTTTCATTACTCATACTCTGAAAGTAGTTCATAACATGCCTGCGGAGCGGGTTGAAAGTAGTACTTTTCAGCCCTAGGGAGAATCGTTTTCTACTGACAGCTGTCAAATTATTTGATGTATTTGGGAGCAAGCCTATTGCCATCAACCAATGTAATTAGGAGCAAGCATATTGCCATCAACTGATGTAATTAGGGGCAACCCTATTGCCATCAACCGATGTAATTAGGAGCAAGCCTATTGTCATCAACCAATCTAATTAGGAGCAAGCCTATTGCCATCAACCGATGTAATTAGGGGCAACCCTATTGCCATCAACCGATGTAATTAGGAGCAAGCCTATTGCCATCAACCGATGTAATTAGGGGCAACCCTATTGCCGTCAACCGATGTAATTCGGAGCAAACCTATTGACATCCACCGATTTGGGTAATTGGGAGCAAGCCTATTGCCATCAATTGATGTAGTTGGGGGCAAGCCTATTGCCATCAACCGACGTAATTAGGAGCAAGCCTATTGTCATCAACCGATGTAATTAGGAGCAAGCCTATTGCCATCAACTAATCTAATTAGGAGCAAGCCTATTACCATCAACCGATGTAATTAGATGCAAAGCCTATTGCCATCCACCGATTTACGTAATTGGGGGCAAGCCTATTCCCATCAACTTTCCTTGTATTCGTAATGAAAAGCACAGTGTTTACCTCGGGTTAAAGACTTATTTAGTACCTCGAACTATAATTAGCGCCCTCGCTGCGCTCAGGCGCCAAACCCCGTCTCGGGACTAAATAAGTTCCTTTCACCCCTAAGGTAACAATAGTACATTGTTACCTTAGGGGTGAAAGTAACTTATTTAGTCCCCGAGACGGGGTTTGGCGCCTGAGCGCAGCGAGGGCGCTAATAGTTCGAGGGACTAAATAAGTCTTTAACCCGAGGTAAACACTGTGCTTTTCATTACGAATACAAGGAAACTTGATGGGAATAGGCTTGCGCCCAATTACCTAAATCGAAAGAAAGAAGAAAGAAAAAAAAATTGACAAAAAACTTTAAAAAGTAAACATAAGAGAAACACTTAAAATCGGTTAAATCTAATCGGTGGATGGCAATTAAATAGGCTTGCTCCTAATTACATCGGTTGATGGCAATAGGCTTGCTCCTAATTAGATTGGTTGATGGCAATAGGCGCGCTCCCAATTACATCGGTTGATGGCAAAAGGCTTGCTCCTAATTAGATTGGTTGATGGCAATAGGTTTGCTCCTAATTAAATTGGTTGATGGCAATAGGCTTGCCCCCAATTACTTCGGTTGATGGCAATAGGTTTGCTCCTAATTAAATTGGTTGATGTCAATAGGCTTGCTCCCAATTACCTAAATCGGTGGATAGCAATAGGCTTGCACCTAATCACATCAGTTTGTGGCAATAGGCTTGCTCCCAATTACATCAAATAATTTGACAGCTGTCAGTAGAAAGCGATTCTCCCTAGGGCTGAAAAGTAGTACTTTCAACCCGCCCCGCAGGCATGTCATGACGTACTTTCAGAGTATGAGTAATGAAAAGTACTATTGGATGTGCACGTGAATAGTTTTGTTACTTTTGCGTAGGTATAAGGTATTTGTTTAATTTAAACGCCATCAAGTTTCCAATGATGTTACTAAAACTAATTATAGTGAAATCTGCTTTATTTTCTTGAGATCAATACAAGAAGCTGGGTAGCTGTATTATTACAATTTGATATATCCCCTAAATGTACGGCGCGGTGGTATAGCTTTACTTATGGGGTAAAGCTAAGAGGAGAAAGCGGGCAAAAGTTCGTTGAATCGTTCGTTATTTTGTTATTTGCTATCTGAATGATTGATAGTTCAGGAGTACACATAAATAAACACAGTAAAAACGGCGATCTTACCATTAAAAGCATGTTTTCCAGACATCCATGCTGAATCATCCGAATGCATTGTTGACTGATTAAAATGCATGACTAAATGGGTTACTTTATTCGAAATGATCTTTACTTCTTTATCTTTACATACTGTAAAACCCGACTACGACAAAAAAAACGACGCTGAAAAAGTATGAAACAAGATTTTCAGGATAGAACAAAAAGAAAAGCCGTAGTCACACGGTGTGTTTAGGTTGGTACCTATAACGTGTGACTACGGCTTTTCTTTTTGTTCTATCCTGAAAATCTTGTTTCATACTTTTTCAGCGTCGTTTTTTTTGTCGTAGTCGGGTTTTAGTTTTTTACTTTTTTTATTTAAACAATTTTGGTGTTAAATTTTTTTTTTTACTCTTGACTTTTTGTCCGCTAGAGGGCGTGATTTTAATTTTGAGCAATATTTTGGAAATGTACAAGTGAGGCTCTTTCAAATGATACCAAACACAGCGTATTTATCTCTATTTTTATTTTTTAAGTCTTACTTTTTGTCCGCTAGAGGGCGCCAAATCGCTTTTTGTGACACGTCTCGTAGCCTATGTTCAGCGGAAAATTGAGGCGGTTCTAACGATACCTCATATGTCGAGTTCCGATAGGTAGATTAGAAGCTATGAGGGAACAGATGAAGATACACACATACATACATACAAACATACATACATACATACATACATAGCCAGTCAAAATCATAACCCTCCTTTGGCTTTGCCGTAATCGGGTAAAAACAAAGATGATCCCGCTGTTTGTACGCTTAGATCTTTTAAACTACACAACTGATTTAAATGCAGTTTTCAGCAATATAGATAAGTAGAGTGATTAAGGAGGAAGTTTTGAATGTAGTATACACGCATATATTAGTACCTAGAGAAAAGCTGAGAAATTCAGTATCTACATTGCATCCGTGCAAAGCCGGGGCTTGAGATTAATTGAAAAACATGCTAATTTACACGAGTAATATTGTACAAATCCAAAACGTTTAACAGTTCCATTTCTTCGTAGAAACAAATATATGAGCTGGAAGAATTTCTTAATCTTTTAAGACATAAATCCCCAGAGATACAAATTGCTAACATTTGGCAAAACATTGTTGGAAAGTACCAACTGTTATTAAAAGTCGGCGACACTTTTCTGGGTCAGACTTTTACTTCTTAAAAGAATTTTCATGTTAATCTATTATTTTGCGAATCTTGTGAAAAACTTGAAGTGAGTTTATGATCACTTTAATCGAAGTTCTTTATCCCGTTTTATCTTATCATTACTGTCAATGGTTTGCCATCTATGCGTAAGTTTGTGAACTGTGCTGGGTAACGACCTGCGCTGGCTGGCTGGAGTATACGAACTCCTTAGTAGAAACTTGTCAGCTAAACGTGAGTACGATTTAGAATACGGGATTGTTGGGAAACTTTACGTTATGACATTACGATCCCACTTGAGGTCGACACCCTCCGATCGTGTCATGCTTTTAAGGATAGGCTTTATTGAATTCGGGGAAGTTTTCTTTGAGTATCTTATCGATAAGCAGGTTACTACTAAACTTACGAAGGGAACTTCTGATATCTGTATGGTAGGGGAGAGCGGGGCTAAAAGTGCCGGGGGTAAATTGTGCCGACGCGAATATCTCGAAAACAAAAAGAGGTAGTTATACGATCGTATTGTGTCGCGTAATGCCTAACAGTCGGGCACGCGCGGCTGCCATTTTAGTTGCGTCTGCGACGCGGACCGAGTGGCAGTGCATGTGAGGGTCGTCCAGCGCCACCTCAGTAAATATTTTCGTTTCGATACTTTTTGGTCGCAAGCTAGCTTTTTTCGTGCTTTTTATATGAGAGTTTTAGTAAAATGTTTGTTATTTATCCTAGTTTGCTATGCAGTGTAATTTTAATGCTTTGAGCAGAGTGATTTTTATATATGAGACAAAATTTCAAACTCTCGCTCACGGGGTAAAATGTGCCGTTCATGTGGGGCTGCTTGTGCCGCGGCACAACCAACCCCGACTTAAGGGTTGGTTGTGAAATCTATATGATATTTTGTAATATAGTCCTTAGAGACTGATATTTAAAAAAAAAATATTGATCTCATTCGCATTTTTAATAATTGATCGCATTCGCATAAAAATAAGTACAAACTTTGATTTAAAATATGTTTTTAAGTTTGAAATAATTACATAAGTAAGGGTAATTTGTTTTTTTAAATTATAATACTTAGAAACTGTTGATTTATGGTAAAAATTATAACAAATAAATATATTATTATAAAATTGATGTCTTTTAAATTCTAAATTAATTTTGATTTATGTAAAACACCTAGCATTATCAACGGCACAACCGACCCCAGCTACGGCACAACTTGCCCCAAAGTGGGGTTGGTAGTGCCTTGCCGCCGCTGTGTAAAAAAAACACTTATTCTTAAAAACTATGAAAAATGTGCAAAATCTGTAGGTAAATTCGTATTATAGACTAAATTTGGCTTAGGATGAACCACTACTTTCAGACATAGTACTTGTTTTATCCGAATCATATAAGGATTTGTCAAAATCGGCACGTTCAGCCCCGCTCTCCCCTACAGTCGAACAAGCTAATAAGTATACAGCCAGCTAACTTGCATATATTTTAAGATTATACAGATACATTTAGAGACTGATGTGAAATGGTACAGTGTTTGAAATTAGTCGCTAAATGCGAAACGCTTTATAAAACAAAATTGCAATCAATATTTTCAGTGTACTAGAACTACAAAGATCTACCTGTATACTTATTAGCTTGTTCGTTTGTAGACTATCAAGATTGTATCCAACACAGAGTATGTCGATAAACTTGAATTTTTTATTAGACATTTAATTCGATCGATCTTCTTCATCATGTGCCTAACTTGGTGTCAGAGTTTTCATGCCGCCCACGGGCCTCTGCTTTGGCTTTACATGCTGATGGTTTCCCCACGATGTTTTCCTTCCAAACAAGTGATAATTAATAAAAACGTAGGTACTGGAATCTATTAAAAACAAAGGTTTTTTCTTTTCGGTTCAATGGTCACACAACAGGACTATCACTGTTTGACTATTACTCAGTTACCTATTGAACAGACATTTCTAAAAGACAGTAAGCCTCCTGAAGTAGATCTCCGGCAATGTTTCCCGTTTAATATGAAGACATAATGTACTCGAATAATTTTGCACTAACAATGACTAACGAATGTGTGCGCTAACCTAGAAACTGGTAACAAAAAAATTAATATTATATGATCGTGCATAACAAATCAAAAGTGTTCAATACTCTCATTTATTTTATCGATCGTATAAAGCGAAATCTTTCCGTGCTCTATTTTTTTATAGCATAACCCTAAACTATGAGTCGTATAATAGTGAAGCGTAACACAATACGCGAGGTGGTAGCAGTAATGAGTCATGCGCGGGCGCCGCGTGGCGAAATCCAGGTCAGGCGCGGCCTCGGGGAAGGCCGAGCGACACGGCCCGTGATAACGTGTACTACACACATACTATTTGTAAACAATAAGGGATTTACACGTCAGTCTACATGTATTTAGAGAATTTGGAATCTGGATAGGGATTCGTACACGGGTCGGAATGTCTGAGGCCAGGCGCTCAAGATCGATCAGCTCGGATTTGATGTAGTTGTAATTTACATTCTGATTCGTTGGTAGGTTGAGATGTATAAAACAATGTTGCACTGACGTTTATGGTTAATCAGTTCCGATTCAATCTTTGATTGAGACATGGAAAACTTCACAATGCCAAAAGCTTGTAGACTGTCTGAGTGTCTACGGAAATGAAACACATTATGTATTTTTTACTGAATATTCTAAAGAATACAGGTAATGATGTAGTGACTAATGAGTCATTTACATTTTTCTGCTGGATCCCGAACTGGACGGCATTGTCAAGTGGTCTTGAGAGGACGGTTACCGGCAGCTGTCGCTCTCCGCGCTAATTATCTGTAAGCTAACACCAACAGATGGGTTTCACCACTCTTCGGCCTCTGCCTGGCAAACAGCGTCAATTAAAAAGTTCCACAACATCTTGCAGTGTCATTGACATCTAAAATCTTCACAATTTTTATTCACCGTTTTATTGATATGGTTCATATATATAAAACCAACTTCCTTGAGCTTATTTGCATACCGTTATAGACGAATGCAACAACTACCAACCTTGGATAAAGGACTGTTAAAATTAGGTGTTTTCGAAAATTGATACTCTGACTAACACTACGAAGTATTTAAAGGAAATAAGACTAAGTTAAGGAGAAACAAAGTTGCACATCTTGTACATTTCAGGGTTAGCCACTTCTACTTATTAATATCTGTCACAAAGCAAGCACCGCGGCATTCTTCAGAATGTGTAAATCAATCAATCAATAGTACTTGCAGAGGGAACAACCTCGTTCGTCCATCAGTGTACTAAACCTTGGCCTGCAAGGTTCATATGCACATGACTGAAAGATATATTGCAGTTATAATTCGAGCATGTTCCTCTTCATAATAAAGCATGCTGCAATGTCAGATGCGGCTGTCGGCGCTCTGGCAGAGAGTAGTGGACATCCGTCCGCGAATGTCACATTCTCACTGAACGAGTAAATATACGTTCTAGCCAATTTGAAATGTGCGCCGCATTTTCACAAAGCGCAGTTAAAATTGGAAACTAATTGATTCGACCGGTATTTGTAATCATGTCATGTTCCATTAATAGGTACTTGACTGCTCTTCGTTTAATGCTCATTATTTTAAAATTTCGCTGGATTCCCATAAATAATGTTGGTGGTATACAGTATGAAATTATCTATAATTCCTAGTAGTAGATGGACAATGAATTGGGGAATAAAGACCGTTGTTGAATGAAGTACGTTAAATCTGCACATAAATGTGCATCTTTATAACGTAAAACAGTCACATATAAGAAATATGTAGCTACAAAACTACACGCAAATGAGTCAGTGAAACAAAATCTTTCAACGCACAGAGCTGCACCTGACCTATTATTACATCGACTTTTACCTAAACATTGTTGAAATTACTTAACATTTTAGTATAAAACTGCAAACATGTAGAATTTTAATAAAATACGTAAAAAAACTATGAAACATCGAAATAAGTACCTAACTTACGCTGAAAGAGCAGATGAAAAGCGAAAAAATTGTAAATGTTATAAACTCATAAAAGCTTTTTGTGATATCACAATTTACGATGTATTTTGTTTGAACAAAAATACTGAAATGCTTGACAAATGACTCAACATTCAAATTATGTAGGCAAAGATGCCATAAAATGTAATACGATGAAGATTTGTTAGGCAATCAGCTACCCAATGTTTTGATATGAGCCGTGTAGATGTAGATGTGGATAGATGTCTGTCAGTGATGGTGTCGCGCATGGGCACTTGGGCAGGCGGAACGCGGCGGTAGCTTGTCCTGAACGGTGCGCGGGCGACGCGCCGGTTTCGAATTCTTTAGGGCTCCCGGCATCCGGCGAGTGCAGCTGGCCCTGCGCCAACTATGCGCGTACGCAGCGCGCATATTGTGGAACCCGCCGTCTAATTATCATTTTACAATCTGTATCCTACACATGTCGTCGCCATTCTTCCCAGAAGTTAAAATTATTCATTGACCAATAATTGTTTTCATTTTTTCAGCATTGACGTTCAAAGAAAAACTGTGACGGTCAAACCGGTAGTAATGTAGGTGTACATTTCAGTAAACTTCCGTTTATTTGTTGAACGTACGGAAAAAACAATAAAATGTCGAACGTGTTATTCTTTCCATGAAACGAAATGACGATATCCGACAAACATTTTCTTTCAGTATCTACATCATGTAATTATGATGAGCATGTAACGATAAAAGAATGCTAATGTGTCACTCTGCATAACGTGAGTATGAAAATTGCAAACATAATAAAGTTCTTTTTAGATTTTATGAGTGTTGTGAATAAAGCTGCTTCCATAGTCGGTAGCCTCACTATGAAGTAGCAGTGGCGGCGCGCGCGGCGGCGGCGGCTCCCGTCGTAAGAGGCGCACGCGCGGCCGGCGCCGACGCGGTGATTTACAACACTTATCAATGCCCTCTTGATAGATATACTTTAACACCATTAAAAGAAACACTGCGAGCATATACATTCTTTAAAAAACTTCCACTGGTTTTAAAAGTAAATTGTGAAATTAGCCTGACTTATTGACCGTATATAGTTATTTTGACAAACAAATGATTCACATGAAGTAAAACATTGTTAGAGATCAATCTTATTGTCTGAGCCACTTTGTAAAACATCTGCTATATATAATAACGCATCATTGCTGTCAACAATTAATCCCGCTAATTTGAAACTCATGAGGAATATTTTGGCGCCACGACTGAAATATTGTTGTCTTGCAGTTTTACAGCATTTTTATAATTTTCTTTCATTTTCTTGTTTTATTGGTGGTGACTGATGTTTTATAACCTACCCAGTATCCACTTATGTACTTATACCAAATTGCGAGATAAAAGAGAATAACCATGTATCTGAAACTCGGTGCTATGCATCATAATTACCAACTCGTGTTAGTGCATTGTCCTTTGTTCATTGTTCTGTAAATTCGTACGGAGACCGGACACAAGAATGATAACACTAAACTCGTGTTACTATTTACATGGTGTAACTATAGCTTTATATATCAATTTAAATTCAACAGCTATTAACACTATTAATAGCAAAGCGATTGGATTCGAACAGATCCACATCCTGTACCACGAGGTAGAACGTGCCGTGAAATCCATGTAAAACCAAACGTTCGATATTTATGTTGAAGATAATTTTCCTTTCGTTGCATAAGGTTGAGGCACGAGTGGCTTGCATTGTATTCCCTTGACAGCTTTCCAACAATACATCTCTAAATGCCACTGGATATTTCAGATCGATAATGTATTTGAAATATTGGTAGCAGAAGAAAACAAGAATAGCAACATTTGCGCAGTCAAGGTGTTGCTTAGGTACTTTATTCTGTGCATGCTTAGGTACCTTAGGTAGTAAAGCGTATTGATTATTGAGCTCAGTCAGCATGGTTTTATCATATGTTGCATGGTGTACCCACCCGCCAGCCGTCGCCATTGGGCGGCCCGTGCGACACCGCGTGGCGTTGTTTGGCAACAGGCGGCCACGTTGGGCGGGCGGCGTTCATTCAGCGCCCGGATGTCGAAACATTCGTCGTGGCGTTGCACAATCAGACAACATGTTTCCGGGTTAATTTGGGTTATTGTTTTTCAAGCAGATTCTTGTATTACAAAATGCACTACACTAGAAATCCTCATGGGAGTTTTAAGAAAGTAACATTAGTAGTAATGTATGCTTTTATGACTCCAGTGTGATGGTTAACCGAAAAAGAGATTAATGTATTTGCGGAAGAATAGTAAAGAAAAGTATGTGTGTTAATGTTGTGTTGGATGAGGAAGTTTTCAAAAAGTGTAATAATGTATGATGACTACGATTTATGTGGTTGCTAGATAAACCGAGTTTTGATCATAATTTCTTTTATCTGGAATTACGCAAATCGTAACACGGTAACTCGATAAAAATGTTGATCCAGAAAGTGTATAATTTGGTTTTTACGTAACTGTCTGGACCGGCGACCTTTGGTGCGGTATTGAAGAACGAGGGCGTGTCGGCCTGTCCACTATCGACGTCTATTTTGAGTGTCTTGCTTGTGAGCCCTTCGATCATCGAGAATACCACATAGATATACCGCTACTGGAAATGTTTGAGATAAATTTACACTTTATAAGCAGATACAACAGCAGAATGTAATCTATTAGGGTTTATGTATCTGTTATCTATCGTCCTCACATCTCCTAAAACGAGACTCCAAATCATTTCAATGTTACGCCTTTAAGGATTAAGGACAATTTTTTAATGCTTTTTGACTTATTTTCACCCAACTGAGGCGAAGCCCAAAAGGAGTGTTATTTAAAATTTAATACGACAAACTTTATTAAAGGTCTAATTTTGTAACTCATAAAATCCTGGGTTAAAATGTTGAAAGAGTGCACATTTTATGTTTACGTTCCTTACTCAATAAAATGGGAGATATAATCCATATTATATTATATTCCTTTTATTGCCTCTCTTTCACCGCGTATCTTTATATTTTATATTCATCGTTAATCCAAATAGATCCTTTACGTATCAACCATAGGATATGTTGGTCTGTTCTTATCTGCCTAAGTAAGTAAAAAATATTACTTACAAAAAACTTTCAAGTCTAAACTTATTTTCTATTCTGGGCCTCGAGATGTCGGAAGATTGATCTTCATTAAGAAGCCATCATAACCAAATTTTGGTGAATTTTTACTTTTTATTAGAAGGACTTTCTAAATAAAGGTTAGGAAATCAGTACTTACCTCTTTGTTGCAAATAATTTGATAAAATTGTAATTATGTTATTATCAGTTTAATGGTAGTATTCCCAGTAACAGCGGTGGATATATTTATTTATTTATTTATTTATTTATTATTATAAACACACACTATCTTTACAGGCAGACCCAATACAATAGTGGTTTGCAAACACGATACTTGGAAAATAACTTACGACTTATACTATAACTAAAACACTAAACTTTAAAAATAATTTGTAAAACACCAACAAACAACACAAAAACAAATAAAGTAAAAATTAAATGTAAGAAACAAAATTCAACAATACTCTTGCGAATTCACTCAAGTTGCACGAAAATATGTCTGTCCTCTCATGCACTTCATTCAGTACACGTATTGTACTGGTGAGGGGTGTTTTTGACAGCAGGTTGGTTTTGGCAACAGGCACGGCTAGCAGTGGCGGTCGCCGCCGCCTCCACACGTACCGGTCCGGCACGCACAGCTTCAGGTGTCGCAGTACTCCCGGGTTATGTGCAACTCCACGCAGGAGCTTAAGCACATACGCCGCCAGTGTATATTCTCTGCGCACTCTGAGTTCATTGTACCCCACCATACCCAGCACAAACAGTGTGGGATACATTAGCGGGTAAAATGGGTAAACTCCATAAAGTTTGAAATACAAGTGTCTTGTAAATTTATTCTGTACTCGCTCCAGCATGACATTGTATTTCGCTTCATGAGGAGCCCAAATCACCGCACTGTGTTCCAAGTGACTTCTCACCAACGCGTCATAGAGCACCTTAAGCGTGGTAAGGTTCGTAAATCCCTTCGACTGTCTCAGGACGAAACCCAGGTTTCTGTACGCCTTCTTGCAAATCTTAACTATGTGATCCCGGAAAGTAAGATCCGGGGTAAGCAGTACTCCTAGATCTCGTACCTGAGATACTCGCTGCATCGGCGCCTCCTCTACTTTATAATCGTAGACTAAGGTACTCTTCGCGCGCGTAAATGTCATTACTGAGCATTTGGCTGTGTTGAAAAACAGTTTATTTTGATTACTCCATTCTACCACTCTATCTATGTCTCCCTGCAGTTTCTCACAGTCCGACGAACTCCTGACCTCGAGCAGCAATTTGAGGTCATCTGCAAACAATAAACATAAACCATGTTTGACTACGTCTGGTAAGTCATTTATCATTAAGATAAATTCGAGAGGACCCAAATTGCTGCCCTGGCTCACGCCTGACCTGGTGTAGTATGGCTCGGATTCGAACCCGTTGTAGTCGACGTACTGTTGTCGATCCTCCAAGTAGCTGGCGAAGAACTGTAAGAGTGTTTGAGTACAGCCAATTTTTGCCAACTTCATTAGCAGTACATCATTGTCGACGGCATCAAACGCCTTTTTAAAATCAAAATATGCCACGTCTACCTGTACACCAGCATCGACGGCCGGCACCACCCTCGCCATAAAGTTAAGGAGATTAGTTGCAGTGCTGCGCGCCGGCCGGAAGCCGTGCTGCGCGTCCGATAGCTGTGCGTTCACTTGAGCCTGCACACTGCATTGGATGGCAGACTCGAAGACTTTTGCTGGTGTTGACAACACTGCAACCGGTCTGTAGCCACTGATATCCGGACCAGACTTTCCTTTGGGAACCGGAATCACTCGAGTGGTTTTCCACCTAGGTGGAAACGTTGCTTGTTTTAAACAAGTGTTAAAGATGTGATGCAGTGGCTCAGCCAGCACTCGGCCACAGTCTCTAAAAAGAAAAGCTGGAATGCCGTCGGGGCCTGATGAGCGCTTTGGCTTGAGCTTTGTGAGCGCTTCCCTTACGTCTTGAAGACTGAGGGTCTCGATGTGTACTCGTGCACTGCTCGCCCCCGCCTCCGCCTCCGCCGCCCGCGCCTCAAGTCGCGGCCGCTCTTTATTATACACCGACTCAAAAAATGTTGCAAAATGTCGAGCACACTCCTCATCCGAAAGATGTCGACCATTCTCTATGATAACCTGCTTATTTAACCTACTACGTTTTGACCTGATATACTGCCAGAAAGATTTTGGATCTTTTGAAAATTGATTTTGAATTTTAATCTTGTGTTCTTTGTGCGCAATTTCTATTGATTTTTTGATGCGAGCTCTGTACTTTGAAAATTCAGAATAATCGCTATTCAGCTTTGTTTTTTTGAAAGTTTTATGGAATCTAGCTTTATTCTTTATATCGCTTATAATATCTGCAGTGTACCATTCGGGATAATTGTATCGAGAGTTTTCACGTTTAAGCTTTTTCCGTGGTACACAACTATCTAAAATATCACTCAGATTATCATAAAAAATATTCAACATATCCTCCAAATCATGCGAGTCGTAAATCATACTCCAATCAGTGGAAGCCAGCATAGAGTATAACAACTCGTAATCAGCTCGATAGAAGTTCCACTGCGGCCTAACACTACGCGGTGCGTGAGTACCGCAGGCAGAGGACGCGGCGGCGGCGGCGGCGGGTGCGGGCAGCGCACGCGCGCAGTGCACACTGACCGCGAGCGGCGGGTGATGCGAGTCGACGGGCACGAGCGCGTCGTCGGCCGCCACCACCGTCACTTTCCCGCTAAAACCTGAGCTCAAAACCAAATCCAACTGACGACCAAGATAGTTTGGTACTGTGTTACTTTGAGTGAATTCGCAATAGGACACAAAATATTCGTAATAATTTTTAACATTTAAAGGACACGAATACAAATTAAAATCACCAATAACAATTATTTCTCCATATCTATCACTTAAATTCTCTATTAATCTAAATAAAGTCAAATAGTCATTCTCAGAACTCCCTGGTGGTATGTAAACAACACAACATAGAAACAAAAATCTATTTTTGAAATAAACCGTTGCACTGACCATTTCAAAAATGCAGGTGTCTATCGAAGCGTCCGCGACTGGTACTTGTCGCAGCTCATATCGGTGTGTGGCCACTAAAAACGCTCCTCCCTGCTTCCGACCATCCGCTCGATCGCAACGAAGTATTTGATATCCCGGCGGAATTATTTCAGGATCTTCTATGGATATATTGCAACCAGATTCCGTTACCGCCAATAAATCAAAATTGAATGCCTCAATGTTAGTTCGGAACTCTTCCAGTTTAGTTCGTAGACCTCGTACATTTTGATAGAATATAGCGATGTTATGGCTATAATATGTTTGATTTTGTTCTATTTGAGTTCCGAAACCATATCCACTCACTGAACTCTGCATTCATTGGCCAGATTTCGGTCTGGTTCAATTTATCAAAACACTTTTCTGGTACTCCAACAACAAACGACGAATAATCTCTCACGACTTTATGTTTGATTTTGTCCACCTTTATTTCAACATCTGGTCCACAAACATTTTTGACGTGCTCGGCTATTGCTTCAAGACATATACAACGGCTCTATATACAACGGTAGATATTATTTTGACGTAGGATCGAATTTATATTCGGTCAATTTTGCGGGAAAGACCTACTGGTGGATGGATTAAACGGAGGCATGGACTTGAAAATACTTACAAATTAAGTTAATAGTAAGTAGTCGTACTTCCAATTGGAAAATATGGCGATTTACCTTAAAATAATAGACTTTTAAAATCGCTCACGTTTAAACATTTTTTTAAATATGTAAAGAAAGACAGAAAACTAAAAATCGATTTACACTCCACAACATGATTGTTTAACCACTTCCAGCTGTAACAACACTCAAATACGACTGTTATGAGTGGATTGCAGTGTCGAAATAGCCTGACTGACCCTTTTACTACGCTTCCGCGTAGGGCGGCACAACGCTACACGCGTTATGAAAAACTTTAACAAAGCAACGCAGATCAAATAGCGGCCAGAGCAGAAGGCTCTCATATAAAGCGTCGTGTCCTTCCGACGGAATTCATAGCGTTTATCGGTCTCACAAATATCTCCCATGGTCATTGTTGATGTTGCTTTAAGAGAACATCAAATCTAAATAGCCGTTGTCTAAAATAAACATTTGAATTTTTTTATGAACTTCCTAATGTCCGTTCTAAGGTCTCTTAGCATGAAGGTGTGGAGATATGAGCGGAGAGAATTTTATTGATTTACGTTTGAGTATTTTTAATTTTAATTGTTTACGTTTGAGTATTTTAATTGTTTACGTTCTATTATCTTGTCGTGGGAGATTGTTCATGATGAACCAAATGTGACCAATCTCAAATCATACAACTAACTGTACTTATGACAGCAGTGGGACAGTCCCTGTGTAATGGTTGTAATAACCCTCCTTTTGTACTTCGCCGCAGTCGGGTAAAAAGACCCTTCAGTCCTCCCAGTCATTGCGAACATTTTTGTTTCTTAATCATACCTTCTAGCTACGGAGTTGGGGGTCAAACTGCAAACCTTTTCACAATTATTTTTTCATATTCTATGTTTTAATGAATTTCAGCAAAATGTTTTGACTACCATTCGGTCCTACCGTAAAACGTGATCACCCCAAAAAAAATTGGTTTCCCAGCAATCAATTTTTGTACTAAATCAAAATCAAAAGTCATTTATTCAAACTAGGCTGATAATCAGCACTTTTCGAACGTCAAAAATTTACTTTACTCTACTTTACTTCACATTTTTATAAGACAGTCCTCCAAAACGGCACCCATCGACACTTCCTGGTGTTAAGCTGGAAAGAAGAAGCTACTTACTGTTTAAGTACAAAATGTTAGATTCACGGCTTTACGAAGGGTCTGTTTCCACCCAATATTATGCGTTTCTAAAAATAAACGCCGTTGTATTGAAAATGAGGACAATAATTGTAATTATTACAGAAATAGCTAATAGGCACGTGGTGACCCACGGGAAAAGCCCTTTAAGTTCTGAGTCACGAGGTGAAATAAAATGAAGGCTGAAACTTTACAAAAGTTCGCGAATCTGTTACATATGATTTTTATTAGAAAATGTTTAAATAAAAATTATTTCCGTTTACGTTACGTCACGAATCAAAGTCAAACTTTGTGGGCTGGTATTATTTACTCATAAAACGATATTCTAAGCACTTTATAAGTTTATATACCTACACTTCCGACTTCCGATACTCGCGGTTATATTTAATTAAATTCGGAACTGTTGATCTTGATCGATGTTCTAAAGTAATTGTAGTTTACTATTAAAGTTTCGCCAGACTGTAAACTTTTCAGTTCAATGACACCTGGGTTACTAAACCTGCCTGATAATGTTTCTGTCGGGTCCGTACAACAACCTTTAGCTATCATTCATTATAAACTATTGTTTCAAGAGTAGTTAATCCTAACAATGACTAGAATATTAGGTTATATCTTCAGGCAAATATTTCATAGAAAAGGTGGAGACAGGCTATACATTATAAGTAGTTTTTCTACAAAATATGACTCATGGTGGACTAGCATGGCTCATATTTTGTTCTCGTTGATCAAGTGGTCAAAAGCGTGACTGTTGAGCATGAGGTACAGGGTTCGATTCCCGGATCGGGCAAAGTATTATGGGGTTTTTCCATTATAAATTTCTCAGTAGTAGCCATAGAGTCTGAGCTTGTGCCCACTTTATGATAATGGGCTTGCCTTCAATTACATGGGCCTGAAACATAACTGGCGAAATGGGTGTTCTACTAGACACACCTCTGCATTTTCCCTCAGGGATTTACAGAAGTGAAGTTTATTTTAATATGAGTCATGTTTGAAAAGTCAAACATTAGTCGCCCAATGTAAACACTTTAACACACATAATGTCTGATATTATATAATTTGTAAATAGGACAAATAACACAGTCGACCTATATCTTGTATTCGCAAGATTGCAGTATTCTGAAAGACTTCAGTTGTTCTACATAACTGTTAACGTTAAAGAAAATCTTAACGAAATGTAGGTCTTTATAAAATATAGGAAAATACATATATTTAAATAAAACAAATGCTTCGCCAGATTCCATTCATAAAATGTTCACTCTGCGGGTGTTATGTAATCAAATTAAACAAAATGAGGTTACAGACTGACATTATGAATCGTAGATTAGACATTAGCAGAATGAGCCGGCATTTGTTTAGTTTATCATTAGGGGTTCTGCTCAATGTTGAGGCAGAATCTTAAGAAAAATGTGCTGTGTAGATTCGGAAAGCGAAATTCCTTGATCGTGAACATAAATCAAACAAAAATATTGTTGTTGAAAGCTCGTAACTTGATATTGAAGTATAAAACATGAAGTCACCTTGATGAGTGTTCTGTGTTCGTCATTATGTTTACTGTTCTGACTCTTTCTCGATGCCGGACGTAACTAACTGTCAGTCTAATGAGAGTAAGAATAAACTCCCTATTTATAGTTCCTATAAATAAATGTTTACTTTTGACTAGAAATAAACTGTACGAGATACCCATTCTGAAAAATCGGTAACTGTATAGGTACAGTCATTCTGCGAACACTTTATATAAGTCATATCACAGTAAACAAAAACACTAACAGGAAGTGAAATGATTTTATTGCGATGGCTCATTCCCTCAATCTGCACATTTCCACAAATACTTGTAAATTAACATTATGGATCAGTAAACCATTTCATTAGTTAATCTTATAAATACGTTCGGATGATTAAGGCATGTCGGTACTGCGTGGCTTAGTCTTTGATCTGTGATTCCATTGGCTTCATTCAAGTATTGTGTTGCACTACTTACGTGGATGGTCACAGACTACGTGTTTACGACGCGATAAATTCACGAGCCGCGGTGGCACCCGGCCACGTTCAGTCACTCTGTTACACAATATGCTCAACGACCGGTTAACCAATAGTCGCGTGTGTTGTCGGCCTAGCAACAACGGGTTAATTGGCGTTATAACTCTGTCTAAAATAATGATCATCATATATCACATTCATAATAACACCTTTTACGTGATTTATTTTAATCTACGTCCGAAATATGTCAGCTTGTGACACAATTCGGCCATATTTTAGTAATTTTACAATACGACAGTAGGAAAGCGTTTCTCACGCTATGTTGACATGAAAAAATGAGTCATCAAGGTGTTAGTCAAAACATAAAGTGTAATCTGCTACGCGACTAATAAAAAGTGAAAAGGTAAATGAACTAAATGTGTGTCAATGCGAAACTGTCGCACTTCAAGGTAGGTACTTACTCTCTTCAAAAGCAATGACCAGGGAAATATTATAAGCATTTAAAATATGCATTTAAGTCAGGCAGGCACCTACGTGGCAAGAAGGAGTCAACAACTGGGGGATTCGTTCAACAAAGGTAAATCACTCGTTGTTTTGTAACAATATTTACTGCTCGGTGCATTGGGGATTAGTTTGAGCTTTAAATTCGTTTTCCATTTGCGGGAAACGTGCAACTTTTAAATATTTTTACAAAATCTTTTTAAACAGCAACTGTGTCATTCTACTGCAAGGGAAAGGCCTCTCTCCATGACCTCGAAATCCTTCGATCCAGAGCTAATGAACATGTTAAAATGTATATTCGATTAAGAATAAGTATCGAATTTGTTATGAATATTCAACACTGTGAAAATAAACACCTGTAAATCACTACGATCTCAATTGAAATCAACTTCATGACTAATAAAATGTTTTTAATATTTATAGACCACCACTTATTGAACAAGGTTTCTGGAACAGCTATGGCTGACTGCAGACGATGGAGTTATGAAGGGCTCAACCTGTTACAAGTCACATAAAAAAATAGTTGTAAGGTTTAATGCTCAATTAGTCATTTGAGAGACAGAACAACGGGCCGTGTGATGTAGTGTTAACAAATTATTATGTCGCATATAATGAACTATAATTCTTGTTTATGTTCATTTATCCCGGAGGAACGGCCTCGATCCATCAAGTAGGGACCTTGTCCACAGCTCTACGCTTGTATTCATTCATAATTCCAGAAATTCTACTGTCTTTATAGACACGATTTTTTTGATGTATCAACCGAATCTAATTAGATAACATTGAAATTAGACACACGACGATCTCTATGATCTTCCTTCCGACGCGAGAGATGGATTGCAAAAATGTTATTTTATCGCGAGGCTAGTTTTCACGAACATGGACGCCTTGAAATTAAAACAGGGCGAAATTAATCCACGTCTAAGAAGAACGTGATCGGAGAAGCGAAGGATTTTAATCGTTTATTTATTTTTCACATTACTTCCTACTCCTGTCGGAAGATAAGAAGAAATCCAATTTATAAAACTTTCTAACACTCGTGAAAAATTGTGATTACGATATGGGAGGACAAGATGTAAACACAGCCGTAACATAGGCTTATGCAATCAATCAATTTATGATGAAACGGGTGTTGATGAGTTTGAGAAAATATTTGATAGTGCAATAACAGACTGGAAAAACCAAACTGCCTGGAATTTCATGAAGTTTGGTTCTTCCAGCTTGTTATTGCATTATCAAATTATTTTAGTCATGAAAACATGACTGAAAGATAAAATAATGACGATGATTGATGAATGAATTAATAATGCCGTAAGTATTGGCTTAGTAGCACTCCATCGTCTATATATGAAAAATGTATACCTCGTTACAAGCGTAATAGTGTAACTGTATACTCGTATAGTCATACATTATCTACTGTTTGTAGTCAAACAGCATATGCGCACTGTACGAATATGCTAGCACAAACTTTTCCGTCAAACTGAGAATGTTTTCCCTCCGCCCGTTAATTGGTTTCGTGCGCCAATCTGTAAGTCGTCACGTGTTGTCAGTTGTACGGCGACTTCAATTTAATTCGGCTGAGACTACACAATGGAGCCCGAATGTCTGCTAGTAGAACACGTGGGGTCGATTGCAATCTCTACAGAGGAAACGTGAGAGAAGATAATGATAAGACAACTGTTTAATGAACAAATAAACCTCGAGGATTAATTAAGCTAAGCTTTTGTTTATAGCTTTTGTCTAAGACTGTCTTCTGCATATTTGTTCGAAATGTAAAGTTATTATTTATATAACCAACATTATAATAATAATAATATATTATATTTTTACAGTACCAGTTTATAACACACATAGATACAAATTATTGGTTGAACGTAAAAGTGAAGTTAACAGTGTGGTAGCTGTAACAGAATTAAAATGAACATAAACAAAACACTTTGTCATTAACGTTGAAAAAGTAAACATCTTAAATATCAATTAACTATGTTTTTGACATTGAAAGTACCAAAGAAGGTCAGAACAACATAGGAAAAATCACAAGCCGTAAGCTCGAAGTACCAATTATAAGGCCAAAATTCTTTGTGTAGATAAAAACATAAATCACAATATATAATGCGAGCGCATGAAATTGTAGGCCAAGGTGTAAGTAATCTCCCGGCCCTGTTGCTAGCCATGGTCCGGGGTGAGCGTGAGAGGCAATGGGACGCCGCGCCGTGCTAGCGAAAGAGGTGGCAGAACGTGAGAGGGACAGAACCTCTCGTCCCACCGCGGGAGACGCTCCGGGCGTAAGGCAGGGGCCATCAGGGAGATGGCTTCCGGCCAACGTAGACGCGGGCTTGTGGACGGTGAGTAATGGGCTAGCTCGCCGTCCGTCAGTCTTATGACGCCGACAGGCCATGACGACGCGACGGCGCGTTCGTGTTCCACGAGCGCCTCAAACAGATGTCAGCAACATGGAAGGGGCCCGCAAGGGCCAACCCCCGTCGGGGCTGCGGGTTGTTCGAAAGAGATACCGTGGCCTCTTCACAAGGGCTAAGAAGAAACATGGGTGGTTTTTAGTCAGTAGAAGTCTGACACTCGCTACCGCTCTGCCCAGAGCGGGAGGAGTCATTTGATGATTACCCACCCTGCAAAAAACAAGGTGTAAGTAATCTCAATCTTGAAAATTTAAAGAAAACCATCCATCTTCGTCGTTTCCTCACTGCTGAGGATCACTACCACACATGACACGTCTACAAGCCATACGTCTCCTGCAGTGTGAACTGCTCATACAGGCTGCCTCCAACAAACTTCTTAATCGCGTCTAACCATTTTGCCGGTGCTCTGCCCTGCGCTCGTTTACCTTCTACCCGGCCCAGTATTAGAAGCTTCCTCAGACACATTACCTTGTTGGGAAGTAGGAGTGAAGCACACTGTGGTGAAACAAACAACCCCCTCGCCCCTACATACTGCACCAGACTTCGCACTCAAGTTGGTGGATTCCAATCCAATTTGGCTAGATGGAGCCCCAGCACAGGGTATAATGCACCTCCTCTCTTGCCCGTCGTGTATACATATTTGCACCGTCCAGAACTTGAATGGAGTAAACGACAGAGCTGTCCAGGTAGCTACGTACTGGTTGGCAAAATCTCAAATCACACAGCATGCAAATTGTGAAAAACCGTTTGGTAATGTTGAGCTCTTCCAGTATGGACTTATTAACCATTAGCACAGCTAAATATTTAGTATTTTAAGCAGTAAGTCAATGCTGAAAGATGCCAAATATTTTAAGATTTTCATTACATGAAGAAACTGTTTAATACGCTCATTAATAATCTTATATTATACGGATATTTCAAACTGATTAATTACGGTCTTTCAGGCATAATTTGTGGTACCTATGCTTGTATGCAGTACCTGTATTTAGTCGCCGCCGGCCTTGTGGAGCAACGCGGCGCTCCTATTCAGATGCCGGAACACATCAGGACGGGGAAATGTATTGTTAGGCCGTCTCTTCACGAGCGTGGAAACTTTTACAACCACTATCTGGCAGGCTATTTGATACTGTCAACATGCGACAGCTGTACCTATCCAGTTTACAAATAACGAGTAACACAGTTATTTCCCAGTTTCACAAAAAGGTTAGGTGTCAGAAGACGTGTAAATAATATGTCTAACATTCAAATACCACTGGAAGTTATAACTCCTCCTACACGAGACATTTCGTTTGAATATGAATATCTATTGTATATTTTCGGCACCAATTTTATGGTTTTAGTGAAACAAAGTACATAAGTAAATACAGAACAATGCGGAAAACGCATTATTTATTTTCATGACTTCAAAGTTCGATTCTCGTATATCAGCTGCGCTGCATAAACAATATATTCGTATGAATCTTTACAATTAAGAGAAAATGCTGTTTGTTTATCGTAACTACAATCATATTTTGGCAATAAACTTCAATAGCGTTTACAATGAATTAAAAATTTTGAGAACTGGATCGTTTCCAGTTTGGGAGAACTGGCACAGATATTAGACATTGCAGTTGGTAAGCGGCTTTATGGAGCGGATTTTCCGGGAGGAAAAAAAGCGTCACAATCTCGGCACGTGATACATTACGAATGTCTGGCATCCCTCTCAGTTCGTTTGCAGGGTTTCAGTCGAAAAGCCGTAGAGGCAGCTTTGACTGCGACAGATAGTAAAACTGATTGTTTACCTTGCAACTACTTTATCGTGATTGCTGGCTATATAATGGCTCTGTTACTCGTGTAGCAGATTTTCTGTTCAATCCGTTATAAAAATCTTCTTATTTGTTTTCATTAACTGGATTATCGTTTGTTTTATACGAGCTGTTTTCATCGACGAACCGTTCAGAGATTCTTAATGGCCTTTTTAAATCTCGATGAGGATTTTGAGTTTGTTATTGCTTTGTTGTGGAGTGCATCATATTATTCATACTACAGATAGTAGTTTGCGCAGTTCATTTATTATGTGAAAAACAATGATGGATAAGTGTCGTAGTTCAATCCCGGCTTACACTGGAGCACTATCAGTGTTATCCTATGTCTGAGTGTCTCACTCCCTTATCAGAAGCTGTCCACGTGAAGTATTTTTAACAGCATTATCAGCTGATAAAATGTTAACAGTAAAGCATCGGAGAGAGGAGGATAATTATATTTTGAAGCTCATAAAACTAAAAAATTCTAACGTCATTGGCACTAAATACAAACAAACAGTTACAGAACTTATCGTGCCAGGTGGAATCACAGACCTGCAGATAGATATGTTTTTATTTGATTGATCTCAGGTTCAATATTAATACTCTGTCATAATATCCGTCGGATGCATATAATTAAGTTTATCGATAATATACTTGAGAGCTTCCGCGAAGATAGTAGTAATGAGGAAGCTACTGATTACATATGAAGGACATTGTTCCATAATGAAACAATGCTACCTGAAGCACATAATTTTATTTCACAGTGCCTACATATTCGTGCTTTATTTCATTCTTGATTTCCGCTCTGTTTAACTTTTGGGTTGTCTGGGTCTATAAGGTTTCTCGTAAGTATGAGCTTTTTGTGTCTTGTTTTGATTACATTTTCATATGAAAACAGTAAACACGATTCTGTCGTACAAACCTACCTGTAATGTAGCCGCAAATTAACAGAGATTGTTTGGCACTCGATATGACTTCAAAAGCATTTGTTAAAAGTATATTTGGGTAAAAAACATGTTTTGTTTGCTGTCCCGATGTTAATGACTTTTATTGACGGGGATTTACAAAGCAAACAGTGGCGCTCACAACATGTTTTGAAACAGAAATATGCACCAGAGGTTAACCTAGCTACAAGTTTTACAGACAGTTTTCTTCCGGCCGGAAGAGCTATATAATAAACATTATTGCCCTTGTGTAACTGTAAAATTGATAATGTTACGCGAAAATCGACCTTGGCTCAACCATTTACTAATGTGTGAATGTGGCCATTAAAACTGGTGGAAAGCAGATTTGAGGTAGACATCACCTTCGTTTGAAAATAGCGTTGACGTAGCATTGACAACACAAAGATTTATGTTCTAAAAATTTTAAACACAGACGTCTAGGCGACTACGTTTTACGTACGTAGACTGGGATACATTAGGTTAATAACAAGAGGATGTGCCTATTTAAATGTGTGTGTTTTAATTAGCAACAAGTTATTGCGGAGTGAAATGAGAAATATTTTTCTGCTTTACTAATAAGTCTGAAACCGTTTGCGTTAATGTTAGTGTGTTGTGTGATGTCAATTGGTATAACTTTTAGTACTCTAGAACCGTTACGATTCGTATCATAACACGTGTTGTGAGGTTTCAAGAAAATATTGTTGATGAGTTTCATAACATCCTGAATTACTGTTTTCTTAAAAATGTAATGCTCTGTTATCTCGGTAATTTCCTCGATTATCCTCAATCCCACTTTGTCCTAATTTCTCCTTATTCATGAAAGGAAATAAATAAATTACCATAATCTTTCCACGTGTGTTTGTGTTATTGCTAATTTATTATGGTAGTATATCAATACACTTGTATTAAAGTTACACGCGCTAGTTGTAGCGCGTGTAACTTATTTATTTAATAAAAGATTGTACCTAATAACTATGAACCAGGTCAATTACCACTATGAAATAGTGCTGTAACTATTAAGGTTTGTCTTTTATTTAATACATTGTTTTGTTACAATACATTATCGAATAACAATACACAGTTGTATGTAGGTGTTATTATTGTTCTCCGCCTTTCTAATATTATTGGGTGACGATAAGTCGTTGAACTTTGTCAACCTCAGAAATGTGTGATTAAACTGAACTATGCAGTATTTAACTATGCTGATACCTATAGATGAAAGTTTAGTATGGGGTGCTTCAAAAATCCGGCATTAATATTATTGTGAGATTACTTGCCACCTACGATTTTCAAATGCCTTTCGTATTAATTTCTGATAACTTTTTATATACAGTCTGACCATAAAACTGGGATTTTATTAATGTATTTTAATTTAGCACGAAATGGATTGTGACAGAATTACATGAACAGAGTCTAATTGTAAAAGTAAAAAAGTCCTTTCTTGAAATAAACAATTTCAAGCAACCGAAATTAAAAAAAATATTAAATGTTGCATAATTGAAACATGGTATATTCTTTCATTTATATATTCTTCAATCTGAAGTATGGCTTCTCTCTTCAAAGATCTAAAAGTTACGTGGCGCAAGAAATTGTAAATACCTCGAAGTTTCTCTGCAATCGAGAACACTCTATTACTTGGGGTTCGTTTATCGAAGCCTTAAGACAGCGCGGTCAATTACTTCGCAGAACTCAGAAATTAAACGAGCTGTTTGCGTTTACAATGCACTTCAAGTAGATGGATAACTGCAAGTCTAATTATAAAGTTTAATTTATTTATAGCGGGGCGTATTAATTATGCAACTTCTGACTTACACTTAGGGGAATTTAAGCGTGAATGAATGCCTAAAATAGAGCGCTTTTTGATTTATAAAGGCGTTATTAAACCAAGTGCTGATAGTTATAGTATTTATATTAATAATAATAATATAATAATAATATTCCACAACTAAGCAAGCTTCGTCCCAAGCTAAGCAGAGCTTGTGTTATGGGTACTAGACAACTGATAAACATACTTATATATTTCTAAATACATACATATTATAGATAAATTACACCCAGACACAGAACAAATGATCGTGCTCATCACACAAACATTTGTCCTGGGTGGGAATCGAACCCACGACCTCCGGCATAGCAGATAGGGTCACTAACCACTAGACCAACAGGCCAGTCATATTATCTTTACTACTCATGAGAGTGAGATAGGCAGTCGCTCTATGTCAAATACTGGTACCCAGCTGCATCCGGATAGACTGGAAGCCGACCCCAACATAGTTGGGAAAAAGCTAGGCAGATGATGATGTTGATTCACGACAATGAGAGTTAGTCGCAACAGCGTTATGAGAACAGTAGCGAAAAACTTTAGATATTTTGTGTGCACTGTAATTGGTATACTATCCTTAGAATTATCTAATGACAGTATACCAATTAAACTTACAATATACCAATACTTACACCAATTATACTATATTAAAGTTACATTAAGTTTTGAAAAGTTCATGGAACATTTTGTTTCCGAAATAAAACTTATACATTCGTAATACCGTAACGATGTACAAAGTTCCGAGAGAGTTTTTTTCCAGGTTGAAATTATTAATTATTTATATTTAGTTATAGCAGATATCATACAGAATTTTCTCAAATTCTGTCAACGTGATAACCTTGACAAAGTTGCCACGAGCCATGAATCCTCGCAAACATTCCAATTAAAAATGAAAGTTCATTGTTTGCAATTCAATGCCATAGTTTATTATTTTATCTATCAGACATTTTCCAAGGTCTGACATTGTTTTCCTATTTCCTTGGCAGCCAGGGCTGGGCTTAACGACTTGTTTACCAAGACGCAGTACAAACTCGATGTCAACAATCAACATTGCAATCTTCAAGATCAATGTGCACTCTAACCTTTTACGTATCATATGAAATAAGTAAATAAGTTTTTTCCCGACTGCGGCGAAGCCCAAAAGGAGGGTTATGTATTTGGCGTGTATGTATGTATGTATGTATGTCCGTTTCTTTGTTCCCTCATAACTCATAAACGGATGAACCGATTCGAATGAAATATACGTATTTAGATTTGTCTTGATGGCGCGAGTGTTATAGGCTACATTAAAATTAAAAAACAAAGAAAAATTGTGGATTTTGGGGGCCAAATCGCGGAGTTCAAAAAAAAAAAAATCCAATACCATCGAGTAGGGTATCAAAATGAAGGGTTTTAAAAGGAGATTACAAAAATATATAACACTAATATGTTTAAAAGAAATTCAAAGTGACAAATCCTATAAACAAGCACAAAAGTTAAATCATCTGCGAAGAATTTTACGCGACCAACGAAATAACTAACACAAAAGAACTAAAAAGTTGGAAATAAAAAAAGTTTTTAAACTGACATGGTCACTGACACTAATATTAATATCAGTTTATCCGTGATCATGGTGCTTGTAACAGCGCCGAAATATCGGGAACTCGAAACAACAATCAAACATGGTAAATATCCCGTTTATGATATTAATAGTAATAAAAAAAGTAGTTAAAAAACTAAAAAACCCGACTGAAAAAACTGAAAATCAAAAAACAAGCCCATTTTAAATTAAACAAAACTTGGAAGCAGGCGGGGTTCATTTGAATTTTAAATTATGAAAAGAATAAATGAAAATAGAATGGACCCCGCCTGCTTCCAAGTTTTGTTTAATTTAAAATGGGCTTGTTTTTAGATTTTCAGTTTTTTCAGTCGGGTTTTTTAGTTTTTTAACTACTTTTTTTTGTTTACAATACTTACAAACTACAATTAAAATTATAATAAAATATATACAAGTACCTATCAAAAAGGGAAAAATTACAGGGCGTCAAAAAACTCGTCCACACCTGTCAACAGGAAAAGTGCCCAGAAGACTGGCAGCATTCCCACGTTGGATGGCAATGCTGATTCTTTGCCCAAAAGATATTCCAGCCCTCTGGTCACGTAAAGAGCGTTTATTCCCGTTGTCCCCGTATGCCATATCCCCGTCACGAGGACAGCGGGACGTGATTTTATTTATTTCCCGTTGTCCCCATAACGTACATTCGGCTTACGGGGATAACGGAAAGTAAACTTATAAAAATACATTGACTCAATTTACTTGAGGTTTGTTGGCTTTTTCTATGGTTTCTTAACTGGCAGCTTTATTCTTAGTAGGTAAGTCTTTCACTTTTATAGAAACTTATAGTAGTTACCGATCAAACCCGATTTCAGGACAAACTAGTTTTGCCTAGGCTAAACTAGTTCTTCCTTCACGTTCAGGATTAGCGTTTCCGTCAGCAGGTTGACGGAGCCCCGCCGTGCGGGGCTCCTATTTCAGTCTGCAGGGTTTAAAGGAACCTAACTAACTGAACCTCGGGGTGCCCCTGACGTCGACCGTCTAGTCTAGGGTTAGCGTTTCCGTCAGCAGGCCCACGTTCTTCCTTCTATTTTATTCAAGAGGATCCCATGGGAGCCTCGTCATGGGATCCAAGTGGACGGAGGGACTATATTAACGAGGACTAAGTTCGGGGACAACGGGAAGTATTTTTAAATATTTAATTGAAGTACCTACCGCTGTCCCCGTAGTACGGCGACCCGGCGTACGGGGACAACGGGAATAAACGGTGAAGAGGATACCAAATTGTTTCAATGCGACCTTCTGTACGCATGTACAAGCTTTGTTTTTGTTGACCCTAAACCAGTAGCGGGTCATTGTACTCATCGTTATAAACCACAATTACTGCGGTATAAACCCCTAAATCGAAAAAAAAAACCATTTGTTATATACGTTTGTGTTCATATAAATCGTCAGAATGTAGGGATTACCTGATTTTTATTTGCGATTTCGCGATTTGTTCGAGTGTATCCACAATTGATGAGTACAATGAACTCTGTATAGGTTTAGGGTAAACAAAAGCTAAGGTTGTATAGCCATATATGGTGCGCTCCTCGATCTACGTTATTTTCGGTCATGAATGGCTGTAGTACCGAAAATAATGAATGCTTTGTCAGAATGATGAATGTTCACTTAAATGTGCATTTCGCGGAAAATCGGTCAACATTCCGTATTGTTTACTTATGTCTACTAACATCCGCTCAAAATCCGTACGTCCATTTATTTTCAAAATATTTGGCATAGGCATGTAGTGTTTGGGTTTGAATTTGGAATCCCTTGTTTATTTAAACTCTGAGAAATAAATATAGTATTGCTCAGCATAGCGTGCAATAGTTCAGGGCCTTCGATGCATTCTCAGAATAAACTACATTGATCACCATCCACAATTCGACTTCACCCAATGCTGAGCATAGACCTCATTTTGACTGTGTCATGTTCCACGTTACTACATTCATACTTTTGTTTTAACCTAAAACAGCTCGTCGCAGCTGTGTGGCGCGAAATTTTGACGAAGTCTTGAGAGTCTTGGAAAAAGGCTAGGCAGATGATAAACTTTAAAATTAGCATACTTTAAAAGAATTAGGATCAAGAACGAACTCCATTTAAATCTATACCGTAGTGGAGTCTTAAATCATTTTAAATCCAATTAAAATATAAATATTTGTCGGAGATTGCAGTCTCTGAACGTGGATAAAATCAGAACTACTGGAATGTCGAGCAACTATTGTCGTGTAGTTCAACCTCTTTAGTAGTTGCTTGGGTGTGTTTAGTTCTGGCACGATTTATAACGACAACTGTCAGATGAATGATGACGGAGGCGCTCGTCAATTTTAGAGGAGCCCGAGCCAGCAGGGGCTTCCGGGGCGGACGGCGCTGCGGTTGATCGTGGTCGTGTTTCCTACTAACCTCACTGCATTCCATGTGGTTGACTTCATCGTTTATCACGAACCACTGACTGTTATTTTGAGATATCCATCCTGTCTTATCATCGTCATCATGAAGAATACCGTATTCTCCGATATCAGAAGTGGCAAAGAACCTTATCCACGTGCTTGGTGCTCAACTGTCGACATTTGTTTGACTGAGCAGTCATTGGAAGGCGGTGTCCTAATCATTGCCCTAAGCAAGGCGCTGAAAGGTATCACGTCGACCTGGTGGTCGCATGTATCGCTTGTGGAACAAATAACGGTATCGGTACACAATCAAATCCATTATTGGGTAAGTATTGCAAGAAGCCCGACGGCGACGTGTGGACAGCGGCTCTGTTCGCAGCGTCCTTGGACAGCTACAGCAACCCGGTGAGTCGTACTCATGTTGTTTGATTCTGGCGCAGAGTGTTCTCTTGTTGAACAGTGTAGCTTCTAAATTCTCGGGTAAACGTGCACTTTCAACAGTGCAAGTAAATTGGTATTGGTAATAATTCGAGCGTTTATAACACCGAACAAATTCTTAGCGTTGTTGAGATTGATAATAAATAACGATTTGACGATTTTATCTTGCGTACTACCTGACGACTGTATGAAATACGACGTTATGATCGCACGCGTTATTTGGCCACTTGGCTATTCGGTACATTTCACTGAATCAACCCTACCAATTTCGTGAAATGAAAATGTAAATTGTTGCGATTTACTTCCTTTATTTGAGTTTTACAATGTTGATTCTGATATTACAAACGAAAACAAATACCGGTTGACGTCCCTTCTGAACGCGTTTTCGAATACTTTTATCGATGGTTTACCGTTAACTTGAATGACTACTAGTGAATTAAACATTCGATTCGTGAATCCAGCTCGTATGGTAAGGTAAACAGCAAGTGTAAGCGAAAAAGTCAGTGAGATATTGAGAGCTAACTTCATTCATTTTATTGGGCGATAAGTAGGACGGAGACAAGTGTATGTGTAAAGACTACCGTGAACTACATCTTAACATAGTGTCTGATCTATTCCCTCTGCCGTTGATGGGCGATCAGATTGTACGATTATCAGGCGTTTACTATTACACCTATCTTGATTGCGCGAGTGGCTTTCATCAGAGTCCCGTCAGTGAAGATAGTATTATTGCTGCATTCGTCACCCCTCACGGGCAGTGAGAGTACCTAGCGATGCCGTCTGGTCCTCGTAACGCTCCGAGCGTATTTCAGCGTGCGTGTCTAAAGCACTTGGTGAACTTTCTCATCGTATGCTGCACTTTTCATGAACGACAGTAATTTATTTCTGTCACGTGATAAAGAGGAAAGTCTGACCCGGTTGCAGGAAGTTCTTGCGGCGTTCACAAAAGCAGGCTTTTCTTTGAAATCTTCAAAATACTCTCTGGAGAGGAATGGTGTGTGTGGAATTTGATTATGGTGTCTCAAGTGGTGCCCCATAGGGGATGAGTCTACTTTAGCGAGTCTGAGTTCAGATCTTTACAGATTTCTCAAGAATAAGACGTGTTCCATTGTTCATTCTCATCAACAGTAAAAAGTTTGAATGGAAAGCTGAGCACGAAGTTGTCAGATAACGTGATTTCGATTATAACGAGTAAACCCGTCCTCATGATATACAACGCAGAGCTTCCAATCGAACTTCATACTGACGCGAGCGCTGAGGGTTGTGCTTGTGGTGATCCTTTCCAAAAGCTCTCTCGATGGTAAATGGTGATGGTGATTGCATGTTGTCGAGTATTTCAGCAGGTGAACCGCGGGTGGAGTCAAAGTACCAATCCTACGAATTAGTAACTCTAGCGGTCGTGAACGTTGTGAATCACTTTCGACATTATCCTACAAGGTTATTGTTTTACTATTGTCACGCTGGTGGGCTTTCCTTCAGACTTTCTATTTCGACATTGAGTATTGACACCATTTTGCTGAGCTTAACAAGACTCCTATTCTTAAAGTTTCCATCCAAAAGACAGAGGAAAGGCGTGTAGAGTTTGCGATTCTATCTGAAAATTGGCATTTCGCTGAACAGTTCCAAGACTCAGAAATTCAGGACATTGTCTCTAAGTTCAAAAACGGTTAGCTTTTAGCGAAAGTTGTGAAAACTTATGTGTTACGAAAGGTGTGTTACTTCGTAAAGTTCTGTTCTTTTATCATACCTTGAGCTTTTCGTTGGTCCTTGGTGAATCTTGTTCATGAAGCCCTCATGCATCTTAGTTGGGAAAAGAGTTTGGAGAAGCTCTATAAAAGTTATTGGTTCGAGCACATGACCAAATATTGTCAGTTCGTGGAAAATTGTATTAGACGTAGAGTCTTAAAGTCTTCTTCCGGTCTGGTGCAAGATGAGTTGCATCCAATCCCAAAAGTGAATGTCCTATGGCACACGGTGCATGTTACTCAGGAAAGTTGACTGAGAATAATTACGTGAAAGAGAATGAAATAGTTTTCATAGACGCGTTTACGAAGTTTGTGTTATTGTACCATTGTCTACGTCTATAAGCAGCCTGCACTATTAAAGCTTTGAGTTCCAGTGTTGCTCTGTTTGGTTTGCACTATTATCACTGACCAAGGTCGTTGCTTTGTCAGTAGAGAGTTGACCTCGTACAAAAATAAGGCCAAAGTGGTTAATTTCAGTGTTGGTGATTTGGTCAATTAAGAGAGAAACCAAACCAAATTAGAACCCAAATTTCAAGGTCCTTTCAAAGTTGTAGAGTCACCTGAAAATGATCGCTATGTTTTAAAATCACTGACAGGAAATAGAACGTACAAGTACGCTCATGACTGCATTCGAAAACTGCCGCAAAGTGGAGTTTCCTCTGAGCTTAATCCTATTAGCAAGAGCGATGAAGACTAAAGAAATCTCTTTTATTTGATTGTATGCACACTTGTAACTATTTGGCCGCACTGCACGTCTTGTCGTAATATCTGTAACTGCAGTTCGAAGCTGGACAGCGGCGGTGAGCGGCGGTAGACGTTGTGGCGGGGGCCAGGGTCTTGTAGAGACTAGATAAGTTTGGCCGACTTGGACGGACCAGGAAGTCACGAGGACTTTAGGGCTTGGTTGGCCCAGGGTGACATATGCCACTAGATAGACTGTGAGTTTTGGGCCTGGTCAGCCCAGGGTGACATATGCCACTGACTGTAAGTGTTTGGGCCTGGTTTGCCCTGAGTGACATGGGTCACTAGACTGTAAGTGTTTGGGCCTGGTTTGCCCCGGGTGGCATGTGTCACTAGACTTTGTGTGTGTGAAGGGCTTGGTCACCCCTGGGTGGCATGTGTCACTAGACCGTGAATTAAGGGTTTGGTCAGCCCAGGGTGGCATGTGCCACTAGACTGTATGTGTGACTTTTTGCTAAGGGCTTGGTCAGCCCTGGGTGGCACGTGTCACTAGACTGTGAATGTGGGCTTGGTCAACCCCGGGTGACAGTTTGTCACTCTTGTACTATGAATGATGTGGGCTCGCAGTCAACCCCGGGTGACGGGCTGTCACTAGGACTGTGAATTTGGGCTTGGTCAACCCAGGGTGACAGGTTGTCACTAGGAATGTGAATTTGGGCTTGGTTAAGCCAGGGTGACAGTGTCACTAGAATAAGCTGCCTGGGGCAGCAGGGTTACAAGAGTGTGTGCAATTAGTGAAGTATTGCTTTGATTGATTATGCACAGTACGACGCGAGTTTTTGATTGTTTTGAATTAATGCGATTGGACCTTTGAATTAGATTTGCTTCCATGATTTTACGACTCTATTGACAGAGGCATTAATCTTGGTCAGGTAGGCCGAGTCGATAGTCTAGTTTAAGTTTGTGTTCTCGTCGGTACAGATACCATATCACCACCACACGAGGACGTGTGATAGTCAGTTCTGGCCGTGTCGGAGATTGCAGTCTCTGAACGTGGATAAAATCAGAACTACTGGAATGTCGAGCAACTATTGTCGTGTAGTTCAACCTCTTTAGTAGTTGCTTGGGTGTGTTTAGTTCTGGCACGATTTATAACGACAACTGTCAGATGAATGATGACGGAGGCGCTCGTCAATTTTAGAGGAGCCCGAGCCAGCAGGGGCTTCCGGGGCGGACGGCGCTGCGGTTGATCGTGGTCGTGTTTCCTACTAACCTCACTGCATTCCATGTGGTTGACTTCATCGTTTATCATGAACCACTGACTGTTATTTTGAGATATCCATCCTGTCTTATCATCGTCATCATGAAGAATACCGTATTCTCCGATATATTTTAGAAGTACTACTACTAGTTTTAGGTAATATTAGAAACATGCTTATCAGGTACCTACCTACTTGAGTGTAATTTCCAAAGAGAAGAATCACAATAAGACAAGCAACTGTATCTCTTGAAGCTCTCTGCCATTATTACGTGAACATGAAACCATGTGACTAGGCGGGATTTCATTAGGAAAGCTACAGGGTACCGAGAATCTCCGCTCCGTTGGGTAACAGGACCAACAGGGCGATAACAGCTGATTACATAATAACTTGTTGCCGACGAGAATTCTGCTAACATTGAGCTGTTTCATTTTGTTATTCCTTTTCTCTTAGTAATGGCATAAAAATCAACTTAGAACTAATTTTTGCGAGAGACCAATTATATATGGTAATACGATTTATACACAATGGTTGATGAGACATCGATGCTAAAACGGTTAAGTACCAATAGGGTATTTCACCCAAAAAATCTAATTAGTCCGTCAGATAGATTTCCAAAAAATAATGGACATGTATTTTTTCTTTTTTCACGTAAACAAAAAATAAAGACGATACAGTGCTTCGAAAAGTCGTGTCAAGTCGTGTGACGTCACAAGGATAGTACTTTTTTACCCACAAAGTGACGTGAAAAACCCCCACTCATTATCTTTGACAGGTTTCATCTTCGTCAATTTTTATTAATTTGAGAAAACAAAAAACACGTATCCGATATTTCTCGATAATCTAACAGACGGACTAATTAGAATTTTTTGGTAAAATACCTATTATATCATTCTAGCCCCCCAACAATAAAATTGTCGGTTACTTTAAAAATACAACAGTTTCCTACAAAGCTGCAACACCTACACGGTCAGACTAAGCTTTCTTTCACAGCTGTTCTAAGCTGTTTTTTGATGCGAAACATCTATAGCAGCGGGTAAAACTGATTGTTGGCGTGGCGACTGTGGTATGTCTATAAAGTCTAAATGTATTAGAGTGTACGGTGTGTATAATAATTTTGTCATTAAGCTATATTTAATTCCTGCCGTAATCTATTCTTGTACCTATGCATATTACTTGTACAAAATAATATCGATATTTCACATCTGCCATTTTTATGAATATGAAAAACTTCTAAAAGTTTTTCACAATGATATACTGAATACCTGTACAGTCCCTTCCATCTTGCATAAATAATAAAAGAAAGTGAAGTAGATATTATAAGCGGCTGCAAATAGTTAAATGAGTAGCAAGCACAGTGTAACTAGGTATGTACCGGTTACCTATTTGCTAACCTTCAACATGTTTATCCAAAACAACAGACTTTCAAATTCGATAAAATACGTAAAAAATACCATTATGTAAAAAAAAACCTAGAGTGCTTATTCGGAATTTTCCAGACTCAATGTCAGACGCAGACCCCATTTGCGGAGCACTCTAGCAACCTTATGAACGAACCCTTTCTAGAGTAGGAAAATTTTGTTTGTTTTATAATGATTGCAGCAGAGTCAGAAAAGGTTAAAAAGATTGTTGTAAAAAGAAAGGGCCGCTGTCATCCGCCCTCGTACGACACGAGCACGTATTGCGGCACGAGGCTGGTTGTTGTTACATGTTCCTGTCAGCTCCGTGATTATCGTGATACAAGGGTGTTCACCGCTGGGAAAATGTATTCCAATCACAGATATCCGTATGAAAACCAGGCGTGCCATTTTTTGACTACCTATTATGACGTTATAAGTTATTTAATAAACTACCGGCTGACAGCGTTGAGGAGCAGGTTTTTTATGCCATTTTATAGTTTTTTGTTAGTTAAGTTTTTTTAATAGTTTTAAATTAATTTACATAATTAGTTTATTCTAATGAATAAGCTTTGTTACTTTAAAAATCAGTTACCATTTTTTTACCATACAAATAGACTACGTTTTTGTTCTTCAATGTCCAGAATTAAGTTCTTGAGTTGTAACGTTGTAATTTTAAATAAATTAGCTTGCTGCGACTGTAACATCGTTAAGTATTAAATACGAAGGGCACGCGGAGTATTCTACTCTTGCATTATCTAGGTATATCATAATTATCTGTGATTCCAATAATGTCTTAATCTGACTGTATAATATTGTAGTTATCAAACTGTACCCACATTTGCCTGAAATATAACAGTAACCAATTTGCTGAATATTATCGTCCTAATAGGTATGGGTCAGACAAAATTAGCAATTTAAACATCGTCACTCGACTATTAATCGTATCTAACCAGAGTAATGTTTACGATGTATCATTGACCTCATCATAAGTACTCGAGTCATCATTCCGATCATGATCCAGGGTCGGCGCCAGGAAGTGTATACGATTTCCATTTTAAGGCCATACGATCTGGTTACCTCATTAGATAATCTCTGATGGGTATTATATCAGTTCCAAACAAATCACACATACTTTGACATCTCTAGGTCAGCACGGAAGGCTGGAAGCAAACACTTACCTTGATTATTTTAAACTTTTATTTCAGTCTAGCAGATCATAAAAGTGCATTTATTTGTTAAGTAAACACGATAAATTTTATATTGCCTTTGAAATCATGAGACGAAACTCGCTTCGTAAACACAAGGCTTGGAAAAATACGTGGTGGCAAATTATTTAAGATGAAAAATAAAAAGGTGAAGACAATTTGTTTTAATTGCTCACGTTTCGCCGTGATGTTTTTTGTAGGCAACTGTTCTAACAAATAGCGACCGTATAGCCTAATCTGAAATCCGTGGGTTGTACTCGTATTTTCCGCAAAAGCCTCTTGAACGTCCACCGACTTGACACTTGGTACACAGTGGAAAATGCTAGGACGCTCTACTCGGGCGAAAGATTTACAGACGGAAAGTTCGAAGAGTCAACGTCCTCGAGTCGGTCTGTGTATCACACTGACTCTGATCGAATTTTAATTAGTGTCGTTAGTTTATGGTCGCGTACCTACTGGAATAATCCGATCGAGTAAGTCGAATTTGATAAGCGCCGTAGACACGGGTAATGTTATACCCGATGAGAGAATGGAATTACAATGAGTATTTATGGAGAAGCGGCTTGAAATGTATATTCATACCCGTGTAAAAAATAAATTTTGGAGAGATAGGAGTACATTGCATAGGATCAAGTAACAATGATAAATGAATAGTTGAAAGTCAGATTTTCTCAATATTTTGCAAATAGAATCGAAATGCTTTTTTCGGGTCACTTATGTGATAAGAGTGTTCAAGTTTAACTCAAATAATTCTTTTGTCTGTCGTAATTGAGAAGTACCTAGTTTTCAAGAGATTAATACACTAGAAATTTTCTTACGTTATTTAAAGCCGTTGAAACTTAAAACTTGGGTATTATAGTAATACAATAATACCTTTTATGGATGTAATAATAGGGCTACATAATGGACGGTATTATGTACTTTTGCTATTGAATCATTGTTTGTGGTCAACCTTTTGTGGTGGTAATAATTGAATAGGACTCTTCGAACTACGATAAGGTTCAATCTAAAGGTTAAATTGAAATAGGTGACTTTGTCAATGGAATTTGGTCAAAGATAGAAAAGCCCAACAATTTTTCACACAATTTGTTCGCTAGAGCTTGTTTACCTTTTACATTTTAGTTACCGTTTAAAAGTGTAAACAATAACATATTCTTGTTATGACCATCGATGATTTTCTTATTTGATGAAAACTTGTTTTGGCTAAAGATTTCAAATTAAATACTTCTTTTAATTCTGTATCTGGTTCATATTATGATCCAGGGTATCGATTGAGGAGAAATCATAACACACACTTTGGTTTGCAATAAAAACAAATATGGTAACGAAAATGTTGCATTTTGTTTTGATTTTTAAACGAATTCTGCTAACTTTTTAATGCAGTTAAAAGCCGAGGTGTTGAAGTACTCTTACAGCCGGACGTGACGTGTCTGTCTGAAGAGTGTCAGGCATTTGCTGATTATGAACACGTCAAATGATATGTCTGGCGCCATCTAAGCAGTTTACGACGTCTTAAAACTCAAATCTAATAACATTATCGTGCAATTACTCCCGCAAAGTTTATTTTTTCTCGACATCAATGATAACTATATTTTATTGCTATAATTAATTGCTTAGGGCGAGATAATATAAATAATCAAAGTAATAGCAAATGCATATAAAACAAATACTAGTTAGGTGTGCAAATATTATTTATCGGCAGTTTCCGAAGATCGATGCCAATATTTTCGACGCAATTGAGCTATTTTAGGGTTTAGTCAGAATTTTGATATGAAGCAGCAATGTCTGCCAGGCATTGATATAAAAACTAAAGATACGGTCGTCCGAACATTTTGCTCGATGCGTTCCCCATAAAGAGAAACACTAACGTCATCTATAAGAACTAATCAGGCTGCTCGTAAACGTAGCCTTTTATGAGCGGCGTGGCGTGGTATTATCGAGGTATAAAGAAATTAAATAAAGCTTTAATTAAAATGTTAATAAAAAAAATGTTAAATTTTAATTTTTAATTTTCTTTTAAACTTCGGTTTAGTCAAGACCTATTTGGGACCAAATTCGAGGCGTCATTTTATCATGCGGTCCGCCCAGTCCTTACGCAGTATAATATATAAGTCAATGCTGCCAGGGGTGATCAAGCAGCACTTAACTTCTGCGTGATCGATTGTCGAGCATGGTGCATCATCTTCCTGCCCGTGTCCATTCTATTTGGGGTCGGCGCAACACGTTCTTCTTCCATTAATTCTCCTCTGTTAGTCGTCATGGCATCATGTACTCCTTTATCCTTCATATCATTCCTCACACAATCCATCCTTTTCTTCTTTAGCCTAATGCACGTACATACAATCGTACATAACAAAATTTAATAAATATTAGAAAGTGCATGCACTTATCTCATTCGCCTTGTTTCTTCTGTCATAACACGAAAAAATGTTAACTACGTAATTTTGAAGACAAAAGGACACACCCGAAACGTAGAAAACTTAACAATAATTCCTTTTTACCCGACTGCGGCGAAGCCCAAAAGGAGGGTTATGTGTTTGACGTGTATGTATGTATGTATGTATGTCCGTTTCTTTGTTCCCTCATGACTCCTAAACGGATGAAGAGATTTGAATGAAATATACGTCGTTAGATTCGTCTTGATGGCGCGAGTGTTATAGGCTACATTAAATTTAAAAAACAAAAAAAAAATGCGGATTTTGGGGGCCAAATCGCGGAGTTCAAAAATTTTTTTTTTCCAATGCCATCGAGTAGGGTATCAAAATAAAGGGTTTTAAAAGGAGATTACAAAAATATAAAACACTTATATGTTTAAAAGAAATTCAAAGAGACAAATCCTATAAACAAGCACAAAAGTAAGAATTTTACTCGATCAACGGAAGAACAAACATAAAAGAACTAAAAAGTTGGAAATAAAAAAAGTAGTTAAAAAACTAAAAAACCCGACTGAAAAAACTTAAAAGCAAAAAACAAGCACACTTTAAATTAAACAAAACTTGGAAGCAGGCGGGGTTCATTAGAATATTAAATGAAAAAAAAATTGAACTAAAATAGAACCCCGCCTGCTTCCAAGTTTTGTTTAATTTAAAGTGTGCTTTTTTTTTGCTTTTAAGTTTTTTCAGTCGGGTTTTTTAGTTTTTTAACTACTTTTTTTTAAAGAAAACAACGAACAGTGAGGCGTAAATACAAATCCGAACAATCACCTAAAACAATGGTAAAACAAGTGGATTCGCGAGAATATCGCTTTGTATTTTCAACTTTCAACTGGCTTATTATTATACTTAATAATACACATTATTACCGATACCAGTCAACATCCAGAGTTTATTGTTTATTGCCTTTCGACAGTCGGATAATAAGACTTGTTTATTAAACCGCGACACTATTAAATTTCAAGGAACTTAAAATGTTTTGACGAGACGATGACGGCAACGTGGGATACTGACGTTGGAAAATTTATAATACAAACAAACAACCGTTAGGAAAAGTTTTGGTTCAGTTATTATTACCCCGATATAATTAAAGCTTTCTTAGTTTAGTATCGGAAGATTTCTCGTTACACGACGGCACATCTGCAGCAAAGTTGAAGTTGTTAGCATCCAATATTGCTCGGAAAATGTACAGTCAAAGTACCATAATCTTCGTCATCTATTTATTTTGTTTTGCTAACACTACGGACTTTCCCATGTGACAATTTTTATTACAGCAGCTGATTCATTCAGTCATCCTGTTTATGTTTACCTTTTTATTAGCAGAATTCTAAAAAATCACACTCAGAATAACCTAAAATTCCACGAAAAATATAGAAAAAGAGAGCAGTGTCATCAGGAAGAGTGCTACAATCTGATGACTTGTTATAAAAAGCGAATAATATTTAACACATAACATAACATTTCGTTACGCCTGTAATCCCCGAAGAGTTAGGCAGAGGTGTTTCTAATATTACACACACATTTCACCAATTATGTTTAAGTCTCATGTGATACGACGAGCTCATGCCATCAACGGGGTACAAATCTAGACTCCGTTGCTGTTACATTACCCGTATCGCATAATAATTTTAAATGTCAAAATGGATAATGTTGAAATAATAGGTTTAAACTATTTCCAAGGTCTTAATTTCTTTTTATAAAGTCCCTATAGGTACATAATTTAGCTAGTCAAATGTACCATAATACCATTTGCCAATTAGTAGTATAACTGTGAATGGCGGCAAGTTGTATGCTATTATGCAACGGTACAAATGAGCTAGTTAATACTGCAACTGATCATAATACAACATCAACCTTCTGAAGAACGCTTTTAATTAATTTTGTGTTTATTTATATAATATTTATTATTTTCAGCGACATTTCAAGATATGCCACACCTCCGCTCTTGCCCATAGTGCACAACTAATTGCACGCTCCACGACTCGAGTTAAACAATAAGCAAACAGCAGATCGCCCAGGTTTCTCCGTACTTGTCGGACAAGATCTGAGTCATCGATTCAAGAAGAAGAAGCGACATTTCAAGACTCAAAGAGATTGCATGTAAATAAAAACAAGGGATATGATTATATCTACAATATTCATGGTAACAAAATACAGTTGTATCTAACTGAGTTGAATGTTATCATCCAATGGTACAAACAAACTAGCAAAGCAACTGTTCATAACACGAAACCTCTGGAGAGAGCTTCTAATTATTGGTGTTATTGACTCCGAGACAATTTTCATTCATTGTTTTGTTATTTACCAACTAACTTGAGATAACTTTTTTTCTCACCAAATTGAAATGCCATTAACCCCTAGGCTCAGAAAATTTGATCAAATTTAGATCTATTATCTGAAGAGTTATTTCCAAATCAAACAACAGAAATTTTATAAATAATTCTTTTGAGACACTTTAGAACTTAAAGAGGTATGCAAACTGACACTTTCTTCATGGAGGTAGATAATAGAAAGCACAGAATGCCCCCTACTACCTACGGTCATTTTACATTTTACTATTTGCGTTTGGTCCACGTTTGTAGGCCTGGAGACATTTATCGTATAATATTATATGAAATATTTCTACAATATTGAGTGTTATTATGTAACTGTACAAGCAAACTTAAAACTGATTAGATATTATTCACACCTACCATTTCTAGTCATTGTTATGTTGTCAACTAAAAACCATAATTTTCACATTGAAGCTATCCCAATACATATATCCCAAACTTTTTTTCGTCCAATCCAAATGCCATTAACCCTTAATATCTGAGTCTGATCAATTTTAGGTCTCAGATCAGAAAATATATTCTCAAATCAAATAACAGGAATTTCTTAAATAATTCTTTTGAGCCTCACATTAGAACTCAAACTGTAAATGTATGTGTAAATGTAGTGAGTGTTAAAAGAGGTACATTCATTCAAATAAAATACGGTGATAGGGATCTAACAAAAGTTTATACAGGTGGTATAAAGTATACCACCAGCAGTTGGCAGTTTGGTGGCAGCAGTGGTGGCCCAGTGGTGGCGGCCCCGACTTACGAACAGTTGGTCGTGGGTTCGAACCCAAGCAGGCGCATTACTTTGTGTAATTTATTTCATCACCACTGATCTCAAAACGGTGAAGGAAAACATCGTGAGGAAACCGGCATATCTTAGAACCAAATATTCGAAGATATATGACATCTACCAATCCGCACTGGGCCCGCGTGGTGGAGCCCATCCCTCTCCTAGAGAGGAGGCCTGAGTCCTTGCAGTGGGACCATTATAGGAATGATAATGATAAAGTATTTGAGCAATACTCCACATATTTTTTATCCCAATATTTTATTTGTTTCTTAATAATCGAATGTTACCTTTCAGTATTAGGTCAACGACTTCCTTCGCCCAACATGGAATGTTACGTAACGATATATAATGATGAAACTTGGTGTTTGCTTATCTTTCTTACGGAACTGTTGATTGACTCGCTCGTAAGGGACACTTATGTAATTAATGTTATGGAACTGTCAAAGGTTTTCTCCAGGAAATGCTGGGTTGTTCACCTTTTGAAAAATAAATAATGTATGCTTATTGATAAAACGTGAAATTGTTTGTTTTTCTGTTAGTAGCAGCATTATTTATGGGCCTGTTCGAAGCTACTATTGCCTACTATCAAGTACCAACGCCGTAGATGTGCCTGAGTTTTCGTCGAAACAGATTTTATTTAGTTTAGTTAAATAACTATGGGAATCATCGACACGAAGAAGAAGAAGTTACATTTAATACAAAGTGTTTTCGATTCTGAAAATATGAAAGCCCCATTTTGTGTTATAGTCCTACCGAAATACTACGGAGGCCTTTACCAGTAATCGCAATATGTATTTAATTGCAGCTAGTCTTAATTTGCACGAATTTTGTAGATCTTTATTCTGGGACAAGTTTGCTACACTATTGCCAAACCATTGTAACTCCTGAAAGCCAGAATCAACAGTGGCGACCACAAGAAAAGCGCCGAGACAATGAAGTTCAACGAAGTCTCAATGAAACAATTTAACTGTCTTGTTTTTTTTTCTTTTTTTAATAAATCTAAAAATAATAGTTAATTAATAAGAATCAATATTATAGTATGACAACAATTTGCAGTGCCCTTACAATGCATGTAAATACTGTGTCATGAAATTGTAATGCATGCCTAATAACTGGTGTTTAATTACATGTAAGCAAATAAATAAATAAAAGACTTGTATTTCTGTTTGAAATATTCAACATTTATTTGTAAGGAAAAAAACACGGTCATAAAACACTATTGTATTAACATCCAGTGACCCTAACATAAAGTCTATGTTTAAGGTAAGATGCCGAGAATAAGGTCAACCTTAAAAAGGCTACACCTAAGTCTTTCAATGTCACTTGACCCAATAAGTCTACGCCGTAGCACTTCTACGGCGTAGCGGGCAAGCCTTTCTTAGAGAAATGTCATCGTAGCGCGTAGGGGTATTATTATAGTATTTACGTAGCAAATAAATATGGGTTGGGTAAAACAACCCGCTACAGAATACAGGTATGTTTAGTCGTGAAAAATTACCAGGTAATTTTCACCTGCTAATGTGTTAATATTTGTATTTTACTTAGAGTACCTTCACCTCACGCGGGATTCAAAATACCTCGCTCCAAATTGTGTTTTTAGATGACGAGCTAATACAGGAGGTCGTTACATTTTATGGATAAAACTATAACAATGTACGTGCTTATTTTGACTCATCCATATTATTCAGGATCGAGGGCTAACAAGTGTAGAACATAAATTTTAATAGGTGTTCTTAGTCTAATTCACTTTTGGCTTACGAGGGCATTGACTTATCTCTTCTTGACTGGACTACCACTTGTTTAGTTAAAGAGTTTTACTTAGCACCATAGCAACGCATCTTGAAATAGTAGGTACAATATTAAATTTCCTCGAACAAAGTTCAAATTCTGGATGACACCTAATATTGTTATATTGGCTCGGCCAATACCCTCGACTTTAAATACGATTTGAATCATCTAAACTAATATTATAGGGAAGTAAAATTTGTTTTTAAGTTAGAATTTGTGTGAAACCTCTGAACCGATACTGAGAATTAATTAATTAACGGGAACCTGTACTATCCCTGAGCAATATGGACTACATTTAAAATGTTTCTGTATGTACATTCCGTACCTACCTACATAAAGTACATAAAGGGAGCAAAGTCGCAAGTAAAAATAAGTATTGAAATAAAAGTTTCGTTTCTCAATGAAAAACTTGATTACATTGAGAAGTGGCTTTCTTTGTGAAATGTACGGTATCTCAATGGAAGAGGCTTACTCTTTGAAATACGTGCCGTTAAATTTATTCTCTAAAGCATTTTCTCTCGTAAGAAGTAGGTACTTCGGAAACCCGGAAGGATGAATAAAAACTCGATTAAACGGAAATACCTTCTACCTTTCATCTTTGAGGATTCTTGACATTATTTTATTATTTTAACCACAATAATTTATTTTAACCACCATTTATAAACGTTATCATGTCATGATCGTAATTTATTCTTTCGTTTCCTTGTGGTAGGTATATTTAATTTGAATAGATTTGTTCACGTGCAGATTTGTATTCAATTAATTAGATACTTTATTTTGTGCAAAAGAAAGTTTGTGATATATATCTTGATTTCCCAAAAATACTGATAATTATTGTACTTTAAGTTTACCTTGCACATTTGGATGGCAGAAATCTATTAACAATAAATATACTAAACTCTGTCTCTTAAACAAGGGTACCCTGTAACTTTATAAACCGTTACAAAAATATTCAACAAAATCAATGCTGTCGAACCGCAAAGCAATACTTAATAAATACGAAACACACACTAATACATATTGTGTTTGACATTTCCAATAATGGTTTATTTTCTAAGGTGTTGAACCTCAGGGTTTCCCATTTACCTCCGCGAAAATTCCACGTTTAAGAGGCTGAAAATCGCGAGAAGGAAAGTTAATTTTCCACAAGAAAGCATCAGTTCCCGTTCGACAACAAACATGATGCAGGCTCTTGGGGTCAAAGTCCGAAGCGGCGCGGTACGACGAACTCACTGCTCGTTGAAGAGCCTGTTCGTTCTCATTACTCCTGACACCTCCGTATAATTTACCTTCAACTTTTCGAACATTATTCTATTACGAAATAGCCTATTGTACTTTACGGCGCATGTTTTTGTTTCGCATCTTCATTATTTTGCACGCATGATTAAAGTTCGGTACCCTACTCGATACAATAGTACATTACTGCAGAATCCAGTAAGTAAGCCTTCCTGGCCAAGTATGAGTTAACCGGACCGAACCGCAGGTGAGGTCTGGTTATATACGAGGCCAGGATGGCTTTCTTACTGGTTGAGGTTTGTATAATGCTTTTCTCAAAAATTAAAGAAAGTTTAACAACAAATTCGTTTAATTAATATTGAAGGTTACATTCATATGTGAAAAACACAATAGCACTTTTTGGCCGACCCGGGAATCGAACTCAGGACCTCACGCTCTGCAGTCGAGCTTGCGACCACTAGACCAACGAGGCAGTTTAGGAAACAACTTTAGAAAAAACTTTTTAATAAACTGAAATTACTAAATACAATCATAAAATCCCACACTATACTTCTACAACATTACTAAGTACAAAACGCAACGTATAAAATGGCTGTTTAAGGTTCCATAAATATATGTATCTCATAAAATGTCATACCAAAAAGAGAGATAGATATATATTTGGAACCTCCCTTCTATAACCATGTTATAATGGCTAAACTCTAATCTGTGTCTGGTCCTATGTTTTTTTTTCTAAGCAGATCTAAAGAGGATGACCTAGTGTCCAGTAAGTAAATTACATACTTACTTACTGGACAGTAGGAGATTCCAAGTTTAAAATCTCGCTTCTTACTGGACAGTTGTGAATAAGTCTCCGGTAAAGTTCACTTTCTGGATACTTTTTAGAGATGTTATGGCAACATTACATACCATTTTTGAGAAAAGTGTATTTTCCCGACAGGTATAACACAAAGAGTATGGTAAGCCCCACGATATGAGGATTCGATGATGTATTTTCATGCGGTTCGGTACTGACAGCCATTGTCTGGCGCTTCAGCCCACATTGTCAGATTTAGCGCCCGCGGGCCGCGTGTGTACGTAAATAAAGAAGCATTAACCGCCTAACTTTATTCACTTAATTAAGTGATGGGAATAAAACAGATATAAACCTGTAATAAATTAATGAAAAAATTCTGAAGAGGTCAATGACACGAAGTTATTCAAAAAGTAAACAAAATACAGTGAATATATTGTTCTGTAAAATGCGTGTGTTGAAGTCTTTCATAAAAAAGTTAAGTAAAAAGAGGAATAAATTATTGAGATAGGCTGTAGCTCCAAAAAATATTTATGGCTGAAAAGTTTGTCGGGATGCACGAATGCTTTTAAACGATGAAAATAAATCATCTTCGTTCCTAATGTAGCGCCTCCATCCGTCATTTTGTGGAATTCATTATGTTGAACAGGCTCGCTATCTTCAGAACCCTGAGGTCATTAACTTAGTCTAGATCGTTTTAATTACAACAAAGTACGTGTTTAAATAAATTCCTGGTTTAACTGCTGGGTCTGTAATGATCACCTCGCTTTAGGAGTCAACGCCCTAATTCCCTACTTGACACAGTTTCCGCGAGCATGGGGCATTGTATCTTCTAATACAGCTTAACACAGAATTACTGCCTTCATGTGGGAATTCAAGATGTTCCTGAGCTTTCATTGTATTACTGATATATTTGTTTATGTAGCCTTTTGTGAAATTAGGTTGCGTTAACTTGTGTTAACGGAAAATAGGGTTCAATAAACAATCTTATTTATGAAGACGCGTTAAATATTTAATTCAGTTAAAATGCAACTTTTTATTCATGAAATCGCTGTTAACGTAAGACACGTTTGTAATATAAATAAAAGGCGTTGAAAGGAAAGAAATCGTTAGAAAAATTGTAGGTTTTCTACCTAACGTCAGCTTGGTATTTACAAATTAGTTAAGTACAAGACTACCTACTTTACTACTTACCACCTCCAACTACTTAAAACAAGGCTATGCATCAACCCTTCGGGGCTGCGGGTTGTTCTAAAGAGATACCGTGGCCTCGGCACAAGGGCTAAGAAGGAACATGGGTGGTTTTTAGTCAGTAGAAGTCTGACACTCCCTACCGCTCTGCCCAGAGCGCGCGGGAGGAGTCATTTGATGATTTACCAAAACCCCAAAAAAAAACATTCACCAACATAGCTATGTAGATAGACTAACCTCGTAACTAAACACCTTTAACATAATACCTACATCTTAACGAACATCGGCATGAATCACTATATGCTAGATGTGCGGTCATTCTCCATTACCAAAAAAATACTAAAAAACCCGACTGAAAAAACTGAAAAGCAAAAAACAAGCACATTTTAAATTAAACAAAACTTGGAAGTAGGCGGGGTTCTATTTTAGTTAAATTTTTTCATTTCATAATTTAATATTCAAATGAACCCCGCAAAAAAACGGACATACATACATACATACACGTCAAACACATAACCCTCCTTTTGGGCTTCGCCGCAGTCGGGTAAAAAAACAAAGACCGCTAGAATCTATACCTATACACATTCATTCATTCGTTAATTTTATAGCAACCCTATATAAATAAATCAAATAACAAGAAAGATAACCAAATGGAAAATTATACTTAACCATTACCATTATTTATTCTTCTTTGTAGCATGCTTATTAACGTGAACTTAACCGATCATACAATATCATAAGGCACGTGTAAGCGAGCTATAAATTAAACTGCTTCCGCCCGTGACTTCACCCGCGTTAGCTACATTTTTACATTATATTTTATTATTTATAGTCTATTTACTATTTTCATGTCTAGGCTGTACTACTGTTAACTTTCAGTAAAAATCTGTTCAGTACCTTTATTTGAAAGAGTAACAAATATAGTAATGGTAATAAAATCTATACAAATAAATTAAACTACTAAACTATTTATATATCTGTTTGTTCCGGCTATTCTTCGAAACGGCTTCGATTTTGACTATTTTGGCAGAAAACCTTCTAGGAAAAGCTTTTATTCTTTAAAAAAAGGATTAGGGTTCCGTCCAAAAAATCATTAAACTCCGATTCAAATTGTGTTTTGTATTTAACTAGCGACCCGCCCTCGCTTCGCAAGGGTGGAATGTGCTGTGCTACATATATAAACCTTCCTCTTGAATCACTCTTATCTATTAAAAAAACCCGTATCCAAATCCGTTGCGTAGTTTTAAAGATCTAAGCATACATAGGGACAGACAACGGGAAGCGACTTTGTTTTATACTATGTAGTGATAATGACGAAAGTCGCGAAACTATATAAAGCTTCAGATATGTTCAGTAGTTTTTGCATGAAAACGAAACAAACATCCATCATCAGAAAATTTTGCATATTTAAGTAGTACTATTCTATTACGGGACATAATCAGAGGACTTCTCAGTAACGGATTATTGCGTCACATGGAAAGTCGACAGTCGACAGTCGAAGTCGACATAAATATATCGTTTGACCTTATGAATGTGGTGAAATCGTTATAGTTCAAATTACCGATGTTCTCAAAAAGGATTGACGGGAAGTTTTTGTTGGTTATTTTATGATATTATTTTCGCATGACGTAGGCTGGACACCCTACGTACGACATTCTGTTGTGGTTATCAATCTGGACTCAGTTTCAGTTTCCGAATATTCTTGCAGCAGATAAAAAAACAGAGAGGTGTCTTATGGACACCCAGTTGTTCCGTTCCATTATATTAATATAAAAAAAATATTTAGACGTTAAAATTATACAATATCTTCAAAATTGGCGGCAAGCTGAAGCGATTATAAAAAGTTTTAGTTTCTTAAGTGATCGGAAAGTGCCTCAAAAATCACAGAAAAAAATGTAAAATTTTTGTGTCGTTTTCCATTGTTACACAATTTTCAGTCAAGCCAATCAGCCCGCAAAAAAATCAAAACGTTAACGTGCGATCCAAACACTTTTTTTTGTCATTTTAATAGCAACTTCAATAGTTACATTTTTATAATATAAGTACCTACCTCTAGTCAGGAAGTATTAAGATACAAGAACTTTGATCCTTTAAATTTAGCCAGCCTGTAATGCCAGCAATCGGACAATCACTGGTAGTTACTGAAGAATCTTTATTGAACGCTCATGTTTTTCAATAATTCAGGCAGATTTGATTCGAATAATAAACTTTGTGAATCGTTTGACTAATACATTCAGTAAATCTTGCCTCGAAGCGTTTATTCGACGTGAATTTTCATTTGAAATCAATGGGTCAACGGCCGCTCCTCTCCTAAAGTTCAAAACACTTAAGAAATTATTATCGCAGGCTTGAGTATTTTCTTTCAATGATTGAATCAAGTTTTCAAAATTCGTAGATAATGTGATAGTGAGCAAAAATATCGAGGATTTAAAAATAGTCTGCCTTAATAGGAACACAAAGGTTAAGTTATCTCCTGCAGTGATTTAGTTGTATAAAGTATTAATGAAGTGTTTATTTAAATCTGGAAAAGTTCCGAGTTCATTACAGTGCTTTCCCGACTAAATGAATTTATTGCCACAGCCTCCGCGCTTCGGGACAATTCTATTGTGTTGATAGCCAGTTGTTTCGCTATTTTCAACAGAAAGGGTCACCGTACTGTAAGTGCCAAAAGTAAATAAACACCACTAAATAACTCGTCTGATTGTTTATCTCTAAACGGTAATTTATCATTTCTTTTGAAAATTTATTTGAAGCGTTTTTGAGATGACAGAAATATTAAATTTACTATAAAGTGCGACGATAAAGCTAAGTATTTATGTGATATTTTGATCGATAAACAAATATTTTAAAAGAGAGTTCAATAAAAGCCTTGACAATTGTGAGAGTTCACTGTGAGGTTGTTCAACTGTTGGGACCCTGGCACGATCAGCTGAAGTCAAGTGGCGCCCAGTCAACCGTGTAGCTACTTAGAGACAATAGTTATTTGTGGATATTGACAATGGATAACTGATAAATTTCTATACATCTTCTTCTCTATCGTAGGTATGGTTAGAGACTAACATGATGCTGAGAAATATCTCTTAGGCATGCTGGTTCCATTTTTTTTTTTTTTTTGGTGTGTCGAAAATCATCGAATAACCCCCCCCCCCCCGCTCTTCGGCAGAGCGAAGGGGAGTGTCAGACTTCTACTGACTAAAAACCAAACCCATGTTCCTTCTTCTTCGCCCTTGTGTCGGAGCCGCGGTAACCTTTCGATATCCACAGCCCCGACGGGATAATAACCCCCCTCACGATGTTTTTCTTCACCGAAGCGACTGATGTTTATACAATACGCAAATGAAGCATAAAAATCAGAGGTGCGAGTCTTGGGTTCGAATTCAAGACCTATGGCTTCGCAGCCCGACTGTCACAACACTATACTCCATTTACTAATAAAATTAGAATTTTAAGTTAACCGTTTTTACAGTCCGTTCAACCGATTGTGAACTCTATTACGTTGACAGCAAGACAAAATGTAGCTGCAGTAAACAGTCGGTATTGTAACATTCTTTTTGCTTTTAATGCCATCCTTATGCCTACGGTATAGAAGTCAAAATCGGTTGAACGGACTGTAAAAACGGTCAACTTAAAATTCTAATCTTATAGTAAATGGAGTTTATACTATCACTGCTATAAATAAATTATTATTTGTATTCTGAAATATTATGCTCTAATAGTGTTCGAAACTGAGATATATTTTCAATCATTTTATGAGCACAAGTGGCTGTCGACGAGCTTTCACTAATTATGCTAACTTAGCCTGTCACGTATTAAACGTCTTATTTTTACATGAACTTCAGATCACTTCAGGAAAGTTGCATGTCTGTCGGTCTTCTACAGACTGTACTTCGGAGAGTGTGCGCAAGAGCTCCACGAGCTCATTCCACCATCTCCCTTCTTCCATCGAGAGACTAGGCGTACTGCAGGCTATCACCCATACCTTGTCGATGTTCCACACATTCGTACGAAGCGTTTTGCTAAGTCCTTCATTATTCGTACAGCCAAGGAGTGGAACACCCTGCCTGCGTCGGTCTTCCCGAGTTCATATATAGCCCCGATCTATTTAAGTCGCGAGTAAATAGGCTTCTTCTGGGTAAGCTCGTCCCATCATCGACCTCATCTCTGCCCTTAGGGCAAGATTGAGGTCAAGAGTAAGCCCATATAAAATAAAAAAAAATAAAAACAAAGTTACTTATCCTTATTAAACCTACGTAATATATGCTTTGGAACAGTATATTTCTTTTAATTTATGATACTGACATTTTAATGGCAATATCTCCCGCCCATTACATAGAACTTTTAACATTAATGGCGGAATGTGGGTGTACCAAGAACTACACACGGCACACCCTTTGTTTACCACTTCAGAGAATACCCGTCGTGAGGTTATGATAACGTATGAGTCTGACCTTTAATTCAGTCTAGACATAACATTGGTGGCCCAGTGGTGGCGGCCCCGACTTACGACAAAGTGTTATGGATCTTAATTATGATTTATGTTAAGACCGAAATTTTACCAATGCTTTATTGCGAATAAATTGATTTGATTTTATTACGAACAGTAGGTCGTGGTCGTGGGTGCGAACCCAGGCAGGATATTACTTTGTGTAATTTATTTCATCATCGCTGCTCTCAAAACGGTGAAGGAAAACATCGTGAGGAAACCGCCATGTCTTAGAACCAAAAAATTCGAAGACTGCATGTGACATCTACCAATCCGCATTGGGCCCGCGTGGTAGATTATAGCCCATTCCCTCTCAAAGAGAGGAGGCCTGTGTCCCAGCAGTGGGAATATTAATAGGCTGTTGATGATGATGATGATGATAACATTACATCTCGACTGCAATCCCCGAGGCATTGGGTAGAAGTGTATCTAATAGTACACCCATGCACATTTCACCTTGTATACCATAAGTAAAGTACCATTAAGTACCATATTATAGGGGCCGAGCCTATTGCCATCAATCGGGCGCAATTCCAAACTCTGTAGCTGCTGATACCTGATGGAAAACCCAATAACATTTTAGCCGACCTGGGAATCGTACCAAGGACCTCAACGAGGCAGTCAATGCAGTCTAGACTGAAATAGAACTGTGTTTACGATAATGTTAACTTTGTAAACAGTCGTAATAATGTCGTAATCGCATGTCCGTCTGGCGATGTATTAATACTAAGTTTACTTTATACCGTTGGATAAGGCTGGCTGGGAGAAATATTTGAATTAGCAAGGTTAAGGTTATTTCGGCAATCAATGTTGTAACATCAAAGAGATGTTTATGTTAAAAATCAGGAAGCCGGTAGCTTTGCATTTCGAAACAGGAACTGATTATTCATTCTTTTCTGAATGTGTAACGTCTTTAGCTACTCTCTTGCAATTTTGTTTCTGTTATTTTAGATGAAAATATAGTTTTTTTTTTTAATAAAACGTTACCCCACACTAGGAATTTCTCCTGTATCGTGGGTACGTTCACAAACATTTAAACTCACATCAAATACCCAGACCCGGAACAACTATCTATAGGTCTAATAGCCTGTACAGACCGGCCAAACAAACGCCAACGAACGGGTTTCGTTGACCTTCGTTGCTGCCATCTGGACGACTTAGGGGCTTAGGGTAAGGGGTAGGTAAACCTAAACGTTAAGTAGGTTTAGGTTTACCAAGGTTTTGGTAAACCCTTGCCCTTAGGTAAACGCTAGCGAACGATAAATATCCATCGTTCGTTAGCGTTCGTTTGGCCGGTCTGTACGCAGCTTTACAAATATTTTCAGACAGCAGTTTGGTCAGATTAGATACCACTACGGATATTACGTAGTTTTACCGATGGAGTAAATGTTTACTTCGTGGTTTAAATCCACAAGATATACCAGTATCGGATCCGGTCATTGGTATGGACATAGGATTAATTGCAAGCGCGCACGTGGTCACATCACGCGACCTACTTACAACTGTACCCACACCACAGCGAGCTTCTACAGAGTTGTGATCTTTTTGAAAAACAGTGTTTCGAGTGTGTTTTCGTACGAAACCCATCTTCTCCTCACACGATGTACGAGTCAAACGGTATAATCCTGACAAACCGACACTATAATAGTATGATATGGGTTAACCGCCTTAACCCACAGGGTTAACCCCATTGATGTATAACCCCGTGATTTATCCTACCTTTAACTTCGTAAACGGACCTCCTTGAATACTATAATTTTATTTTAAAAACATTCATAGGCGACCATTTCGGTGACATTGACAATCCGTCAGTTCAATACACAAATTAGGGAAATTGATATTGTTTTGCAATTTTAATCTAATAAACTATTAATATTGTTCTAGTATTCACCGATGAATCGATAAAAATGCATTCAACCATAAAACTGATCACGTACAAGGGATGCAACGGCGAAACTCTTTAACACCCAGGACTGCTCACAGTGCGTCCTCGAATTCTCTCGATGCACTCTCGAAGCCTGACGACGAACAGCTGTTCTACACGGCGAGCGTACACTTCCTCCGTAAACGTCTGGAGGAGAAGAGCAACCGACCCTCGAAACCGCAAGACGCCACGCAAAGTTGCTGCAACTTGACTAGACCAGACACCATCCATCGTAACACTAATGTGCATAACATTTCAAAGCTACCCAGCTGTCCTGCGAGACCAGAAATACCGTCATTATCAATGAGTCAAGTTCTACCCTTTCCGAAATCCAATAAAGAAAGTTTCTTTGCGCGACTGATGAACACTTTTCGGAAGACCAGACGCCCTACCGACATCACAGCGCAGAAAATAGAGGAGGCTGAAACTAAAAACATTTCGAACTTTAAATTTCCCAGATGTTCACGTCTACGGCACCCTCACTCGTCATGTTTACTCCAGATATCGGAGGAAACATCTAATGAAAACATAGGAACTCCCAATGTAAGGCATTCAAGAAATAGTAAAGGTGATCTATTAGAAGAAAATAAATTGGTGGCTAGAGATCATTCTAGAAGGTAGTTTTGTTTGTATTGTTTTGTACATTATTATAAACTGTATTTTTATTTGGAAAGATAATGACATTTTACTTTTTACCCCATCATCATTTACGTCATAAACATAATTTATCTGTGATCGGCGCAAAATTTCTTCCACCTTACTTGTCTATTACTACTCATCTCATAAGTTACTTATTTCCAGCTTTTCACGCAATTCGCAGCAATTAATTGCAACTACTTTTCTGATGAGTCGTTGATGAACTTTTCCACAGGGATGTGCCCATACACTATATTTATAGTAATCATTCGTTAACTACCTATATTACACCAACATCCTTTATCATGTATAAAATATATCATGTTACACAACAAGTTAACTTAATTGTTGATATGAATTCGAAGCCTTGCGCGCGCACACGAGCTTAATTCAATATGACAAACTATAATTAGTTCGAAACCTCGAAGCATATGTAAAGGATGATGCTAGTGTCATCATGCTATGACAGCTATCGACGTGGGCTTCACGAATGTTCTCGAATGGCCGACATTTCAGTACTAAATAGTAAACAATCGGAAGCCATAAAGCGCGCCCTTCATCAGATCTCACACCACATCTCTTGTCGTCTGGGGGCGCGTCTTGTGACGTCATAGGGGACCTGGTCAATACCCCTGGACATTCAAACTAGACAGTGAACATGATTGATGGCGTTACATTCATAAAAAAACACGTTACAATATTATTCATAAGCACGTCATGCTCAAAAACACAAATAACAGGGATAAATGAGGGATGACGTGTTACGTGTGTTTTTCCACCAAATATCTGCTTTGCTGTTTTACATTGTAACAACAATGTGAAAATGACGACCCTTCAGAGAACAAAAGAGTTACATACCCAGGTTTTAATTACACTTGGTTAAGGCGCAGACTAACACCTCATAACAGATAATTCAAGTTCTCTATTTTATAAAATTGCTATTTATTGTGCATGTTTAAGAAGACTTGTGGCTAAATAATAACAGCCGCTCCAGTCGATATTCAGTCCGCGGATGGGTGACCACTGACCACCCATTGCATACCGAGTTTCCTCCTCGCCTCGGTAAACTCGTAAAGCTAAGCTGTCATTTTTTTAAGCTTTGACAGTCGTTACAGGTAGTCAAGTCACAAGTGGTCCGAAATTCCGGGTACTAACTGGTTTGTGGAGGTCAGATAGAAGTCACTACATGCACAATAAATACTGGTATTCAGCTGCATCTGGTAAGACTGGAAACCGACCCCAATATAGATGGGAAAAGGGTAGGCAGATGATGAACTTTGAGGAGACTTTTATTGGCATTAGCTACCACGCAAGTATCAGCAAAATCATGTTGTTTGAGGTACAAATACCTCGTTATATTTTACATGTCAATAGGTACTTCAAACGCCTCCACTAACTTACAAATAGAACAGGTCTAGGTCTAGTGGTTAGTGACCCTAACTGCTATGCCGGAGGTCGTGGGTTCGATTCCCACCCAGGACAAATGTTTGTGTGATGAGCTCGATCATTTGTTCTGTGTCTGGGTGTAATTTATCTATAATATGTATCTATTTAGAAATATATAAGTATGTTTATCAGTTGTCCAGTACCCATAACACAAGCTCTGCTTAGCTTGGGACTAGATGGCGTTGTGTGATAGTTGTGGAATATTATTATTTATTATTAGATTGACTTTTCATCTTCTAGAAAATAAGGCGATAAAGCGTAGGTTTGCAAAGGAATTGAAGTACTTTATCGAAAAAAAGATTTTTTTTCTACCTATATAGGTAGGTACTTATAAAGTTCAAATTGTCTATATGACAGTGAGTCACTTATCACACAAATAGAAAAAATATAAACATAAACTCACGCCCTTTACCCATCGGGATAGGGAGAAACATCAGAACGCCACCTGCTACGAACCTTACATACCCCTTTTGCCTTGTCTAGGTTCATACATCTGGTTATACACACACGCCGGTTGCGAGTACTATACGCACCTGTCCCTTCTGAAGGACCTCACCAATAAGGTCAGTGTATGTTTTTCCAGGCTGTCCGTCCTGGCCACTCACCACTCACACCTGCCTTGAATTATTTATAAAGGGTCCTAAATTGCGAGAGGTAGTGGTTGAGCCTTAAATTGTAACAGGCCATTGACCTTCCCTGTTATATGAAACTGCATGAATTGTAAATAAATGTGAGGACACGGTTGGAAAACATTCGTGTTATAATAAACAACATGTGCTTTTGCTTGTATAAGAATTAAATATTTGTTTTGTCGGCCGTCATTAAGTTTCTCAACATATAATCTAAACGATCATGTATATTGGTTTAACAGTGTCTATTTAGTTTCCGCATATTATATTTTCCATACGCACTAACACTGAGTCATAGTAAGTACTAGTTTACGATTAAACGCACTTAGTCTTTAATAGCTTATAAATATGAAACACGGATACGAAAATCCAGGGTTACTCAACATACACCATAGAACTTTTATTCGTAATTATTATTCCTTGGCCGAAGCAGTGTCAGATAAATAGATCTGGCACTAGACTAGGCTGGATTCAGTACTCGCTACCTTTGTCAGTGGAATTTAATACTTCTTCCACCATTCGCCTATCTTCACTGTAACTAGTGTCTATTCCGAATTCCACCAATCCAGCACACTGTGTTACCTATCGCGCAACTAAAAAAGTACCACCAATACAATTGATTTCTTAATAGGTGAAAGAGAATAACAAACAACTCAAATTGTTTTAAAATTGTATTATTAAACATACATTTTAATAAAAAAAATTGAATTTAAACTTTTAAGGGTGCATTAATATGCATTTTATTCTATCACAGGTTTTTTGACGAATTCTGTCGATATGCCTTATTTTAATCATAATTAAATCTTAGAGTAAGTTATTTAAATGTATTATGACTATTAAATACCTAAATAATTTTATAACGCATCTTTCATACGAATTTGAATAGCTTTTGTAAGCTTAAATTTAATTCTAATGTCTATAAAATCAAGTGATGTTCTGGTAGTGGATGTGACTACTGCGCAAAGGCAATTAAAAAACAATCATAATTATAATTTTATCTAGCATTATATGCTATGAATCAACAATAACGGCACTGTTAACTTATGACATAACATCACGCCTGCCATCCCCAAATAGTTAGGCAGAGGTGCACTTAATACTACACCCACATTTCGTCTATTAGCATAAATGACTACAAATTATCAAAATTGTCGGCAAGACATTATTCTAATAGGGGATCGGACAAAAAAAAAATTAGTCCGTCAGATAGATTTCCAAAAAATATTTACCACATATTTTTTCTTTTTTCACGTAAACAAAAAATGAAGACGATACAGTGCTTCGAAAACTCGTGTGACGTCATATGATAGTACATTTTGTACCTTCAAGTGACGTTTCAAGCCCTACTCCATGATCTTTGACGCGCTATAGCTTCGTAAATTTTTATTGATTTGATAAAACAAAAAAACACGTATCCAATATTTTTCGATAATCTAACTGACGGACTAAACAGAATCATATTTTTTTGAGTCAGTCCGATCCCCTATTCTAAATAATACAAACTAATTATCTAACTTAGTAATGAACGAACATAAAGCTTGAAAGCTTTGCTTACTAATCAAGCTTGACACAAAAGCTATCAATAATTATTAGCTCATCATCATCATATCAGGAATCATCCACTGCTGGGTATATAATATGCATCCCCTTCTGCCAGACTTCTCGGTTCTGTGCCTCCACGCAGTTATTTGCGACGATATCGTCGACCCAACGGCAACGCTTTAACTTGAGCATCAGGACGGCCCTGGTCTCTTTGGACGGTTAATTATTAGCATGACATTAGAATTCCTTTTCAGACAAATAAATCCAGTTCCAAAGGTTGTGTAACAGTAGTTGATTGTAGAAAACCAATAGTGATATATAAACTTATTTGTCAAACATTCGTTAGTACAGATACAGTTTAGGTATGGCAGGCAAGGTGACTCAAACATAGTGATCTTAATCTTAGATCGAAATATTTGACTACGATATTCACTATCATAAAAGCATTGTCAATTCAAGGCATTTGAAACAAATTAACTGGTCTTTTTAAGATAATTTTCAATACAACTTAAGGCCATTTTCCTTCAACTGCCGCGCAACTTCTGGGTCTACTTCTTCCTCGCGGAAATTATACCCGTAGCCGATGACTTCTTTAGCCACTTCATAGTTCTTCTTCAGTGAGTTTAGCCAGATGGTGTAGGAGTAGTCCGGCCATGTTCCCCCGTAGCGTTCTGGCAAGTGGGCCGGTTTTATGTGCTTGTGTAATGAGGTATTGTCGTGACCGTGGAAGTATATCCTGGACCGCATGTTGGAGTTCAGTAGAGGCTTGAAGATGTTGTAGATCTTGTCGAACAACCACGAGTGGTTGATGATATGTATGGCGTATGTCGTCATCGGGAAACATGACTGGAACAGAAATGGAAAGTGATTTAAAATTGACATTATTATTATACCGAGAAACTCTTGCTTTCAAAACAAGAAAGAATTAAAAAAATAAATAGAGTTGTAAATATGATATCCCTAAAAAATCATAAGTTATTAATCATTAAGTTGTGTCGTAATCGTTTGTCCACGGTATGAGCCTCATTTAGATGATCAACCTTAGGACTTATTATCATTGTCATACAAATTAATAAAATATTGGGTTATAGATGGTCAAATACTGTAAACAGACTGGTTGTCCAATAAGGCAGAGAGGGTTACAAACAGCCGATATACATACAGTAGACATGGCAAGGTCGCCTCTAAAATAAATATAGTATGACTACGTACCACCATGAGTTTAACCATTTTGGAGGCTACGGAAGGTGTGATTTGCCACGCATGCTGGGTGCCAATGTTTTCCAGGTCGAACACTGCCACGCCTCCGAGTATCTGCGACCTCTGCTCCAGTAGGCCGAGCTCCAGTGCCATGATGGTTGCTTTGAACAAGTCTTCCACTGGAATAACCTTTGGGTTCCAACAACCTGAAAATGATGACCAAATCATTGAGCAATTTAACGATACCTTTACTTTGTACTTATTATAATGTTCTTTTGTGGCATCGAATTCTGTTATACCTACATTATTTTTAAGATTTAAATTGTATTTACTGTGCCAACTCTAATTTCTGAATAAATATATTATTATATTATTATGTCCTTTATTTATTTACTAACATAAAATTTACATTTTTAAATATTTCATAAAATAATAAAAAAACATTTAAAAATAGTCGTATATTACTATTATTATTATAGTTATATTATATTATGTACATAAAAGATTAACCTTTGTATAAAAAACTCTACCTTTGTTTTTTAATGTATTATAATTACAAATTCTGGCCTATAGTTTCTAAATATTTAATCATACACGTGAAACGGGTCTTCAAAAACGTGATAATGTTTTTTACGTTTAAAAAAAGTCACAATAATGGTTGGTAGGTATAGGTTAGGTGTCTATTATCATTTTTCACAAACATTTTTTTCCAGTCAGTTCATAAAAAAACTATAAAAGACCTACTGTCAAAATAATCACACAAAATATTTTGTAACGGCCTTCTCTGTAAATTATATAGCTAAATTAATTACTATATTTTTTCTTATGTGCTGTGTAAATGACACGCCTATAAAAAATCCGGTAAAAAATCCACAAGCAACAGCTTGCTCACCAAAAAACAAAAGTATCAAAATGTCTTTATATTGCAATTTTACAATGACCATTATTCCCGTTTGCTATAAGGTTTACTTTAGTGGTAAATAACTGTGAATGGATTTTAATACATGGGTTCGGTTTTAAGTCAGTAGAAGTCTGACACTCCCCTTCGCTCTGCCCAAGAGCGGGGGGTCATTTGATGATATTCCACCCACCAAAAAAAAAAAGGAGTATTACTATCCATTCACATATAATAAGACAGTAGCGGGACTAACGTTTCTCGTGTTTTAGACTGGTTCGTGTGTTATATATAATATATATCTGTATCTATAATAATATGTAATGGTATGCACCTATTAATGTATATTAATTTATTTATGTACCAAAATGCTTTTCTCCTTATTATTATTTTTTTGTACTCTACCACAATGCTGTCCTATTTGACCCTAAGATAGACTGGTAGGAAATGCCTTGTGGCATTAAGTCCGCCTATGTACCACTTTTGTGCATGAAGTTTTAATAAATAAATAAAATCCCCAGAAATAAAAACGTCTTCGTCTACCTACTTACATCTATAATGAAAATAATATATGGTGTTGTATAAAACAGCTAATTTTCTACGCGAACCCAAAAGCACCCAAAAGACTGTTCTATGTCTTCAAAATTTAAGGATGTCATAGCATCTTCACCGTTCACCGAAATGCGTAGACATAAACTTACCAATTCTATAAAACAACAGTCTACGTCCATCTTGATCTCTGTAGGGGGGCACGGCAATCACACTGGCGTCTCCTATTTTTCTCAAATCCAGCGGGAATACATTCTCGAACAGTCCTGGATTGTCTTCCTTGAATTGGTAGTAGTTTACAATCTGGAATAGACAAAAAAAATAAGAAAATATTTTCAATAATTTATATCATTCATCAATTTTTTTCTTGGTTTTATTATTTACTACAAACTTTGTTTCCTATTCAATTGATGGAGGATGCAGCATAAAATAGATGAAAACAAAAAAAGAAGTCATAAAATTGGCGTAATCCAGCAAAACATATTAAACGATGTAATTAGAGTTTTAATATGATTATTTAATGTAAATAATAATTATTATACTCTAATTGTATTTATCTCTAATTTATTTACATTTTAGCCTTCATTTTAGTGCTTGGCAACGGCCATTGTCATTATAATTATTTTAATTAGATATCTCAATGATAATTATATTCAAACAGATTATTTTTGTATTCCTATAAGACGTAACACAATATAAGTAAGCACGACCGGTTCGAGAACTTTAGACATCTATTTACGTCTAATTATTATCTTACATTGATATTTTTAATCATTTTAATGCACACAGAGCAGAACGGGTTCGGGGTCCCTATGTGAGTTCGAAATACTATCTCTTCTGGGCAATTTTTACACCGATCGATGTCTATAGTTTAAAATATTACGTCTCAATAACAAGGCATTGAAGCCTTGTGCGACGTAATATTTTAAACTAGGCCTTTTTTGTTCGCTATTCCTGATAACCTAACATTGAACCTTAGTTCAATCAAGTCTTCAAGGTTTGTTTGTTCGATGTAACGTGCGATAAAGACTACATTTAGATCCTACACATTGCTAATATTGTCATTATCTTCCTGCCCTGGCCCCATTCTAGTAGGGATCGGCGCAACACATTTACTTTTTCCACTCTCCCCTGTCAGACATCACGGCATCATTTACTCCGTTCTCTTTCTCCTTCTATTAAAATTCATCTTCATCACCATCGAGATATAAGTACTAACGTACTAGAGAAGCTACGTCAATTATATCTGAATTGTCCTATTTCGTAATTTGAATCTTTAGTTCGCTGCAGCGCTAAAATAATAACAATTCGTCTAGACCGTAACTAATTTACCACAAGTTAAAGAAAAGTAGTAAATTAGTTCAGTTTCCGGTCTTAAGCGCCATGTAAATGACGGCACTTACGCGTTTTCTTCGGCGACGGTGCGGCGCGATCGCCGCAGTTGAACGGGACAAAGTAGGAATTTACGGTGTCTTCTCTAGTACGTTAGTACTTATATCTCGATGTTCATCACTCTTTTATTCACATGAACTTCGTTGTAGTGCAAACCTAATATTCTAATTTCTATATTAGTTTCATTCGTTCCCACAGTCATATATGGATATACAAGGTGATTTACATAAAACGGAGGTACCTACTTATTATGATGTCAAATTTCGTAACACACAAGTTCTACTTCTTACATAAATGTAACCTACTCTAATAAAAAAAACTCGTCTGGCTACGAAATAAAATGTAAAGCAATTAATACCTGTATTATACTTTTATGGTGCCAGTTAATTGATTCAATCAAACAATAATCAATTGAACAATACTTAATTGCTTTTTAGCAAAAACCAAATCATGAAAAATATTTCTAGAGTTTTGAATATTTTTAGGTACAATTTATAAAGTCTACAATTTGATTTTAGGGTTAACATTTCAGTTACGCAACTTGTTCATTTAATTTTCAGAAGCCGTTTTTGCTATTGTTCCTCGGTTTTAGTTAAATAATAAACAGTTTCACTATTTTTTTACTGAAAATATCATGCCAGTGTTAAAAGTTAATTAAATAACGTTACACACACACATTTCGTCATTATGTTGGACTTCTAATATACTTACTATTTCCTACACAAGTCTCAATAAATACGCTATTCATGTAAGTTAAACTAATTAAATAAATAAGAGAAAGTAGTTAAAACGTTAAAATAAATGCAGGGTTTGTAAAGAAGGGGTTTATAGACGTTGACTCTCGAAATTAGATTTATAGTATGGAAAGCGAAAACGGTCAATAAAGTACACATCGTAATCTTACTTCCGTATATAAATAACTAGTGACCCGCCCCGGCTCTGCACGGGTGCAAAAAAGGTATTAAAACCTTCCTCTTGAATCACTCTATATATTAAAAAAAAACCCGCAACAAAAGCGTACTTTTAAAGATTTCAGCATACATAGGGATTAGCAATGTCGTCGTGTAATGTCCTATATGAATTAATGAAAGATTATTGATGAACAATTATTAAAATGGTCCCCTAATAACACCCCAATTCTGGGTTAAGCAGTTCATTGGACATGAGCCATATTGCAATTTGAATAATATACTGTTTTTGCATGTAATTAAATAAAATCATTATAAAAGAACATTTTGTTTGTACCAGCCGACGCCAATCTAGTCGGGAAAAGGCTAGACGGATGATGAGGATTTGAACTAGCTGATGATCAGACAGAAATTGTCCTGTTCAAATACTTCCTGAATACCAGTCATCCAGAAGACCCAATAGGTCCTGTACAAACAAAAACATCAATATTTAAGAGCAGACCAATTATGAACTCGCATGCACCAGAATTTAATATAAATAAAGATTAGCTTACCAATCTATGTGCTCGTTTTGGAATGAATTTGCGCGCGCGCAAGAATTTGATTAAGAAATCGTCATCCATGCGATGGGGTGTGCATTCGCCGCGTTCTGAAATAATAAAACAAAAGATAACGTTAAAATCAAAAGTGAAATAACAAATTATGGTTATAGAAAAATTCATGTAGAATAGAACTACGAGTGCATAGGTACAACCAGGTACAGTCACTCCTCACATCATCATCATCATCAACAGCCTATTAATGTTCCCACTGTCACAGGCCTCCTCTCTTTGAGAGGGAATGGGCTATAATCTACCACGCGGGCCCAGTGCGGATTGGTAGATGTCGCATGTCTTCGAATTTTTTGGTTCTAAGACACGCCGGTTTCCTCACGATGTTTTCCTTCACCGTTTTGAGAGCAGCGGTGATGAAATAAATTACACAAAGTAATATGCCTGCCTGGGTTCGAACCCACGACCTAATGTTCACTTTCACACATTGATTTTACGCTTACACTTGATGTTTTTTATAATGCTTATGAACAAGCCCTTCGAATGGTACGTTTGTTTTAACTACAACAAAATCTTTTGGGGCCTGTAGTTCCCGGAATCGGTCGAGCGGATAATAAGGCCACTTTTCCTCAAAAATAATAAAACCCACACATCTCTTAATTCTCTTGGGGTTTTTTCAACATTAAATCTAATTGCTGGTTCGGCCAGTCCGAGTTTCCCGCAACCGTTTATCTCACTACTATGGCAATATCTCAAAGATCGATAGTGTAAAGCGTAAAACCAAAACAATGTTAGTGATTGACCTAATCCAGTCCGTGTAAGGGCGGGCACTTTATCTTTATCTTTTACTGGATCTTTTGGCGATTTACATTGACAGGAAAAGCTTTCGGGATAATAATTTCGAAAAAGTTCCGATTTGTTCTCGACGAATCGAAATCGGAATTCGGGTCTGGGATGGGTCTGAATATTTGTTTAGTAAGTGACTTTAAATGTGTGTAAACGCAACCACGATACAGGACAAATTCCAAGACAAGGCAAAAAACGTTAAAAAAAAAACATTAAATATTGTTGTACGAAATTCCAATGATATAAACGAAATTCCATTACATCACATTTGTAATCCCTTAAAGGTGCAGAGGTGTACCTAATACTTCTATAGTACACCCACAATAAAATTCGCCAGACATGCCATCAACAGTGCACAATTCCATAGCTTAGAAATTATTTTTGTAAATATTATTATCATGTCGTTTCAGATAAACTTGAAATTGATCATAAGTAAATTACAAGAACTCCCAGAATTTGCCAAATACAAGACTGTATAAACTGCATCGATCGATGTTTATTTCGCTTATTGGATTTATGTATACATGGATTCTTTCACTCTTTGTTAAGATGTTAATGCTATCTCCAACTCCTGAAAAGATAACATTTTTAGATCATGTCGCTATGTCAATTAGGCTGAAATTTACTCCGCAGATAGGCATTAGGTATCGGGAAACCTTATCGAAAATGTTGAAGCGTCTTCCTTGCTGCGCTGTATTACTAGGTTACCCGTGGTTTTTCCCGCGTGGAGATCGAAAATTATTCTACAGGGCGTATTATACTACCAGGATTAAAAATATTTTATGTTCTAACCAAGGTGCTATCTGTATGTCATTTCATAGTTATGCTCAACAGACGTAGAGAGTTGCTTCCGCATTTATAGTGTTAGTAGGTAATGTATTGTTTTTTTTTTGTATTATTGAGCTTACTCTTGGCCAGAGACAGAGATGAGGGCGACATTGGAATAAGCTAAACCAAAAGAAACCTATTAACTCGCGACTTAAATAAATTGGAGTCATATAAACATGGGAACAACGATGCAGGCAGGGAATTCCACTCGTTAACTGTACGCATAATAAAAGATGTTGCAAAGCAGTTCGTGCAAATGTGTGAAACATCGACAAGGTATACAGGCATGGTAACCTGCAGTAAGTCTGGACTGCCAATGGAAGAATAGAGATGGTGGAATCAGCTCGACGAGCTCTTGAGCACACTCTCCGAAGTACAGTCTTTAAAAGACCGACAAATATGCAACTTTACGGCAACTTCATCTACAAACATGCAACTTTATCTAGTCTTTTTCCCTTTTACCTAGCGAGTAGACATAATGTATTATAGTTCAACGCCCTGTCCGACGATACTATGCGCATGTATCTAAATAATTCGCCTTTATCATTTCAGTCGCGACCTCGAACGCACTCACCTCTGGTTTTTGTCGACGTTTATCCTTTGAATAATTTAGCGAAACAACCGCCAATTTAATGGGGTAGGGTCTGCTTATTTTGGACTCGCAGAAATATAAATGAAGCCGTTAAGTTCTGGAAAAACAGTGAACTTGGTTCTTGTGTAGGTTAGTTGTTGTTCCTTAATTACATCATTATGTATTATGTAAGCAGAGTCATGTAAGCACACAGTTTATATTGATTTATTAAGGTTCCAGCCAAATGTTTATATTATACCGACTTATGTGTACAGGACATGCATTGGGTTTATCTTCTTAGGATGATTCTGAACACAACAACTGTCACATCATCTGCCTATCGTTTTCCCGACTATGTTGGGGTTGGCATCCAGTCTTCCAAACGGATGCAACTGAATACCAGTATTTTACAAATCAAAAAAATCAAATCAAATCATTTATTACTTTGCAAACATGGGTAATAGGCACATAGATGTTCATTTTTAATATAGATCTCCACATTTTACCGTCACATGGTCATGCAAATAATTGGTCTAACAGTCGTATAAATTTAAAATAAGTTAGTGGCATGTCAAATAAAATAAAATAAAATAATGTCATTAAAATTACATACAATAAAAGAAAAAACCATTTCTTTTTTTTTTTCTTCTTGGAGCAACTGCCTATCTGACCTGCACAACCCTATTAGTATTGGGGAATATGGTAACCCCTTGGTAGAACTGGTTGTCAGACTTTCTATTTGTTTTAAACGATAGCCAATTCAAAGTAATTCTAAAAGCGAATCGGTTTGTATATAAGGACTATAATATCGAGTTAGACAGGCTTACAACATCAGGAGAGCTCGTTTCATCCCATCTATAATGTCTGCACACGATATGCATCTATCAAGCTACGCACAAAGCACACTAGTTCTCCTATTCATGTCAGGGTCACATACATCTCGCCTACGTCCTATTGTTCAACTATCTAAGTCTGTTGTGCAATAATGAAACATTACAATAATTAATTACGTCGTCGTGATCTATAAAACCTGAATGGATAAAACCGGAGACATAAGTTATCTTGATGACACATGCGGAATTCGGTTTTGCTGATGACCTAGGTATTAAATATGAATATTAAAATGATCGAGGGACGAGCTGGACAAAAGCAGTGGTCCAAATTAGTTCAGAATCGGAAAAGTCACGAAATCCGTTCGGTCTGTTCCCAGCTGTGGGATGATGTCGACTAACAGTATAAAAGTTTTCTCAAACATCTTAGGTATCATTTTCGTGTCTGGTGTCACTAATTATCTTTGCGTCTTTAGGAACTGCAAGCACTTAGCATATTCAAGCAACTTCAAAAATATTTTTTCAAGTGCAAGGTAAATAAGATATTTATTTTCCTACTGCTGAGTATCAGTTCTATTTCCTACTTTCCTATCTGGTATTATTATTTAAGCCAGGCAAGCACCTACACAAAAGTATAGTACTACAAAAGTTGCCACGTCCATTTTTGCATTGGCATTGGTGGGAAGAGTCCATTAGGCTGTCTGCGCGGACCTCACTTTTAAGCTCGTTGAACTACAGCGTAAAAGTGCAATGCAACCCACCATCGCAGACCAACGGACAGGGGAAATCTTGGGCGAACGTAAAATGAAAAGCTTTCGTTCAATAAAGAAAACACTTTTGCTCGCTGTTTTGTTACTTTGATCACAAGTCAAGATAACTCTGTATGCTAATTTAATTTATTATTGTTCTATAAAAGTTGTATTACTAAAGTTGTAATACCCACGTCTTACTACAATATTTTTACCGACTTCCAAATCAAAATTCTAGCTAAACTATTACAGTTTTACAATTCATTTTATGGTAGTCATGTTGTCACTGCTTGCAGGTTCATACACAATTAGTGGAGAAGATCTGCCTAGCCTTTTCCCAACTATGTTGGGGTCGGTTTTCAACCTAACCGCATGCAGCTGAATACCAGTAGTTTACATGGAGCGACTGCCTATCTGACCTCCACAACCTATTTAACACTGGGTAATACGATACCCTTTGGTAAGACTGGTTGTCAGACTGTCGGGTAACTTACTACCTGTAACTACTGCCAAAGATCTTTATATGGCAGCCAGGACCAACAGCTTAACGTGCTTTCTGAGGTACAGAGGAAACTCAGTATGTAACGGGTAGTCACCCAACCACAAACCAACCTAGGCAAGCACGGCTTAACCTAAAGATCGACTCGAGTGGCAGTTATTATTAAGTCACGAGAAGATATGATGTGGAAAGATTTTTGCAATGCTCTGCAGCCAAATCTGCGTCAGCATTTGACGCATCACCTACTTGTACTCTATTTAAATACACATACCTATAATAAATTGTAAGTAACTCAATGCTGTAGTACCACAACATTGCAACCAACCCATGCACGTGCGTGATAATCATTGACACAGACCGCAACAAAGGAAGCGGGAATGTGGGTGGTTATATACCGTGTTCTATCTATGGGTAAACGTTCATTTGCACGTGGTTATCGGCACTCCACAAATAGCCGGCGCGTTTCCTATCGTTGATTGAACTGCGTTTTATTTAAATGGAAACTTAATAGAAGATTTATGGAAATTAAAAAAAATAAAAGTACATCGACCAATCCGCGCTGCAGAGTTCCGCGTCCTGTGAAATTTCCGAATCAATTATTGGTTTTTGCCACGGTTTTTACAAAATAAATAAGAGCTTACTGCGCTTGGGCGGAAATTGGCCTATGACTTAATCTCTTTCTTAGGCTTGCCCTATCACATTTACGTCCCACTACTCTGCACCTCATTAATTGGCACCTTTTTTCGTAGAGTATAGGACGCCTCATTTTGTATCATTCTTAACTGGTTTGCAAGTAGGTTTGCTATACATCTAGCCACAATTCATGTACAAACTTTAGCCCATCAAGCTAATACATTCATAAATTCAAGGTTTTTTGGGAAAAATAGACAGTTTCGGGTAGCTCGGTGTACTGGAGTCTGTACGTGCGGTAGGAACTCACCATAAATCATTTCCCGGAGCTCGTATATAGCTTGGAGGCGGGTGTTGGGGTCCTCTCCCAGGTGCTGATGAGCGTACTCTATCAGCTCTGGTGGAGGCTCACCCAGGTCCAAGTCCACGCTGTAGTCTGGAGTCGGCATTTCGGCCTGGATGAAAAAACACACTCAATTTAGTTTAATGTTGTAGGTCTATCCCTATTCTAATTCTAATCTTCGTCACAAAGGAGAAAAGCTCATATGTTAAAAGTTTGTCAATCCAGGAGATTAGATAGAACCAAAGTGGTTCAGACCGTTTTTGTGATTGTCATAAACTTTTAGAATCATAAAACTAAACAACTATTGTTTAGTTTAATGTTTAAATACCATGCGAGAGGTCTTTCGTTTATTTTGTTACACCTTGTTTAATCAGAATTTATTCTACGCCATTCACGATTTCTATAACAAAACCAAAATTAACATACACGCGTTAAATAGTTTATCAATGGTTAGATAAGCCGCCAAGCTAAACAAGAGCGACCTTGAGCTCATTGAAATGTTAATCAGTTGTTTTTTTGACTAAATTAAATCATAACAGAGATTAATAGCCGTTGTTTATTTATATAATGTTCAAATTCCAAAACAATATGTTTTAGAGATAGTTTTCTGATTATTAAGGCAAATATTTAGACGTGATTAATGTAAAATAAAATCAAGTCTCAATGTTTTAGATAGTCGATTTGATTAAGTACATAATAACAGTGTTTTTAAAATACGACTTTATGGTCATAAACCTGTTTAAGGAAGTTTGAAACGCCTAGTTCAGGGATGGCGAACCTCTATGGATCAACGTGCCATTTTTTCTGAAGAAAGTTTATTGAGACATTACACGTGCCGTCAAATAATATTGCTTGGTCTTTATTGGCAGATAATTAAACTAAATACTTTCAACAAAAACTCTTTCTTTGCTACCAAAAAGAAAAAACTTGACCTGTGTCGTAATAAATACACTCGAGAGCAATGAATCCGGGTCACTTAAAGAATGTTAAAAATCTCGGAAACTAAAAATATGAGTCACCATACATTTTATTAACACAAAATTACATAAAGAAAAAAACTGCTGATCTCTCCTTAAAACAAAAATAGGAAACATGAAATTTTTGAACTTTATTACGATTTTTTTGAATTTTAATACTTCGTATTGCCTCCTCGTGCTTCCATTACTGCGTTTACGCGGTTTGGCATGCTTTACACCAAGTTCCTTATACGATTTTGGGGAATATTCTTCCATTCCTCTGTGAGAGCAATTTTGAGCTCACGAAGCGTGATTGGGGGAGGGTTTCGTTGTTTTACGCATCTGCCTAGCTCGTCCCAAGCATGCTCGATCGGGTTGATATCCGGGCTGCGCGCTGGCCACTCCATACGAGTAATGTTCATCTCTTGAAGGTAGTCATTCACAATCCTACCTGTATGAGGTCGGGCATTGTCATGCATAAATATAGCATCCTCACCTAAATTGACCATAAATGGACCAACGTGATCATTGAGGATTTCTTCCACATATCTTTCGCTAGTTAAAGAGCCGTTTTCTATGATCACCAGCTCTGTGCGACTTTCAGAAGAAATTCTGGCCCACACAAGTACAGACCCACCACCGTAGGCTACTTTTTCTTCGATGCATGCTTGCTTGAATCTTTCCCCTGGTCTTCGATACACTCTGTGTCTTCCATCATGCTTGTAGAGCATAAATTTTGATTCGTCGGAGAACATAACTTTTGACCAATCTTCAATACTCCAATTTACGTGGCTCTGGGCATATCTTAGTCTTGAAATACGATGCCCACGCTCCAGTTTAGGGCCGTTTGCAGGTCTGAGGGGTTTTAAGTTAGATTCAGCAAGCCGACGTCTTACTGTCCATGCACTTGGGTTACTTCCTCCGAGGCGTCGAAACTGATTTGTGAGTTCAGTTCCTGTGAGAAAGCGATTTCGAAGCATGGTGTTCACCAAGTATCGGTCTTCTCGTGCTGTGGTACACCTGGTTCTGCCCGTTCCTGGTCTGCGTAGGTTAGAACCAGTTTCTTCGTAACGTCGGAGAACTCTTTGTACTGTTGACAGCAACACACCGACAGTCCTGGCTGTATCGCGCTGACTCCGGCCGGTTTCCAGCATTGTAAGTATTCTGGTGCATTCTTCAGGCGTAAGCGACATAATTTCAGCTTGAATAATGAATATAGAGCACTATCAACATGGTTTATGTACCCACATAAATGACAGATTACAAACAAAAGCAAAACCAAATGCTGTAATTACGTAGTTCCATCTTCGAAAGTGGCCCTTTTTCAAATTTGATTTTTTTATGATATAACTTTACAATAACTAAGAAGTTTTAATACCTTCATTTAAAGAGATTAAATACAATTTATTGCATTAACCTATCATTTTTAGTTTCCGAGATTTTTCACATTCTTTAAGTGACCCGGATTCATTGCTCTCGAGTGTATTTTTGAATTCTACGTGTAATTCAAATTAAAGTAAGATTGCTTCTTGGAATGGACTCCTCTACCAAACGGTTTCTAATCGAATAAGCATAGTTGAAAATATGGTTAAAATTCGGTGGTGTGCCTAAAATATTCTGCAACGTGCCATCAATGGCACGCGTGCCATTGGTTCGCCATCCCTGGCCTAGTTGATACTTCCCGTGACCCAAGGGCTTGCTTTTACCTTGCCCAGAGGCTCTAACCGTTGCCGTACAACGTGGCAACAACGCCGCCAGTCTCTTGGTCCAGTTTGTTGTTATTAATTTTATTAATTTATTTAAACTTCATGCACAATAGTGATTCATAGGCGGACTTAATGCCCACAGACTTATTGATTATTTATTTAGTAAATTAGGATCTATCTCGACCGACGATGTAACATGGTAGCATGGTAACATGCAACATGTAACGTGGTAGAGCAGAAGCATACAATTTTTTATGTAGGTATGTTGGAGACTTCGTTTATATTTTTACGTGAAGTTCGATTTGTCGAGTTCTCTTTGAGTAATAATTATGTGTGTGAGAGCAGTGGTGGCCCAGTGGCAGTAGCCCCGACTTACGAACAGTGAGTCGTGGGTTCGAACCCCGTCAGGCACATTACTTTGTGTAATTTATTTCATCACCACTGTTCTCAAAACGGTGAAGGAAAACATCGTGAGGAAACCGGCATGTCTTAGAACCAAAAAATTCGACGATATGTAACATCTACCAATCCGCACTGTGCCCGCGTGGTGGATTATAGCCCATCCCTCTCCTAGAGAGGAGGCCTGAGTCCCTGCAGTGGGAACATTATAGGCTGATGATGATGATGAATAATTATGTAATTTATTTCATCACCGCTGCTCTCAAACGGTGAATGAAAACATCGTGAGGAAACCTAAGAACCACAAAAATTCGAAGACATGTGACATCTACCAATCCGCACTGGGTTCACGTGGTAGATCATAGCCCATTCCCTCTCAAAGAGAGGAGGAGGCCTGTGTCCCAGCAGTGGGAACATTAATAGGCTGTTGATGATGATGATGATGAATAATTATGTCAAAGGTGTAGAGTTCATAAAGTTCGTCATGTAGTTCACTGACGGTGTACCTACCACTTTTCGCCTTTATTCCCTATATTATAAGGTTGAAAAGTGAATGAACGTCAGTGAACTCGGAGGTACCTATAAAAACGATACTTAGTTATGAAAAGCAAACAAATGTTTGATGTAAAATTAAAGAAAATTATCCTTGGAATAAGTCATAAAGTATATAATTAAGTGGTTCCTGTTAAGTTAAAAAAGGATTAAGGCATTATTAATTATAGCCATAATAAGCCATTACATTGATTTATTGTATTAATTTATCGAAAGAGAGACATAATCTCGGGTCCAAGTTTAAGTGATACTAAGATTCAAATAGCACGACTTACGTAACGACTAAAGATTTATTAATAAACGTGACTTATACCTATAACTTGCCATATAATTCCTAAAGGATATTTCTAAATCAGTTTTCTCTTAGGATCGTAAACGATAAATAAACATCATTATATATACGACTAGCTAACTGAGCCCCGTAACCGTTGGCAGCATGAAGTTCTTATAAAAATACTACTAAAGTTTCTAAATTAATATAATTATATCATGATTCGACGTACACGTGGCGCCATTTATTATTATAAGAACTGTTAGTTTTCTTCGGGAACAGTAAGTACTATTTTTGGGTTGAACGGTACTCTATGTCCGTTTCTGTACACCTAACATCGTATTATCATCATCATCATCATCAGCCGATAATGTTTCCACTGCAGGGACTCAGAACTCCTCTCTAGGAGAGGGATGGGCTATAATCCACCACGCGGGCCCAGTGCGTGTTGGTAGATGTCACGAGTGTCTTCGATTTTTTTGGTTCTAAGACATGCAAGTTTCCTCACGATGTTTTCCTCAACCGTATTGAGAGCAGTGATGATGAAAAACTTTTTAACAAAAAATAAAACCGACTTCAAAAAAAAACACAAAAAAGTGCAAAACAAAATTTAGAAGAAAAATCAGTTTTTCAGAAACTGATTTTTCTTCTAAATTTTGTTTTGCACTTTTTTGTGACTTTTGTTTGTTTGATTTCATTTTTTTGCCACCGACTTCAGAAACAGATTTTTCTTCTAAATTTTATTTTTCACTTTTTAGTGGTTCAAATGTTCATGGGTCAATGTGGACAATGTAGTTTTTTTTTTAGTTTTGTTGATTTTTCAAAAACCGCTTGTCCGATTTCGATAAAAAAAATATGGGACCATTTCGGATGTATACCCTTTCCAACAAAATAAGAATTTTTCAAATCGGTTAGCAAGTGACGGAGTTATGCCCGAACAAACATTAAAAAAAAAAAAAAATACAAACATCCGAATTGAGAACCTCCTTCTTTTTTTAGAAGTCGGTTAAAAATAAATTATACAAAGTAATGCGCCTGCCTGTTTGTAAGTCGGGGCGGCAACCACTGGGCCACCGCTGCTCCTTACAACGTATAGGTATGCAAAATTTCAGGATATTCGGTTCAGCGGTTAAGGGGTGAAAAGGTTTCCCCCCATCCAATAATAAATGGGAAGAGAAGGTTAGAAACAAACATACTTTCGCAGTTTCTCACCTACAATATTCGTTAGGATTTCTGCTTGCAATGATGCCTTAACGCAATAATTCAAGGAAATTGCTAAGAAAAAGCAGCGACAATACGTAATAGTCGTCTATTACGAAATATTAAGGAATCACAAAGCTTTACTTAGTGCATTGCGTCAAATAATGCAGCCGCCTTCCTATTACCTAAGATACTGTTTACCTAGCTACGCAGATGCACTATTATTTGTTCAACAGACTAAATAACTCTGAGAAAGAAGAAAGTGAAGTGAAACTAAACTCTGTAAGTAATGTAAGATCCCGATCCCGGAAGGGTTAGGCAGAGTTGTACCTAATATAATAAATAATAATAATATATATGATTAGGTAATAGTAAACCCACATTTCGCCAGTTATGTTTAATCCCCATGTAATAGGGAGCGACCCTATTGCCATGAACCGGGCGCAAATCCAGGCTCCTGGCTGCCGCTGAGAAATTTCTAATCGAAAAATTCAATTTCAATTTTCCTGACCTGGGAATCGAAACTTGGACCTTATTTTCTGCAGTAGTAATTGCGACCAGAGGGTTTAATGCACAAAGTAAAATAACCACGAATTACAATCTATATTTTATTAAATACATACATGTTTATCGTTTAACAATTACCTACTAACAAGCTCTGTTAAACGCAATTATTGTTTTAAGACTGTGTAACAACACCTATAAACTTTAATACAGGAGTATTATGATATCTGTGATACAGGTAAAACCTATTATTTCCAGTTATAACAAAACTTCAACATTTACTTAAGAAATAAAGATTTACTACCGTATAAAGATAAAAATGATGTAACCAAAAAGCACTTTTACTGAACTGAGGACTTCCTTATCGTGATTGTATTTAAATAAATGTATACAAATAAATAAAATTGAAGTGTCTGGTTGTAATTTCACAATAAAAGCTTTTTACTGAATACATTTAAAAAAGTATATGTATACGGCTCTTTCAATAAGATTTTTTTGTCTGTCTGTTTTATTCTGGTTAATCTCTGAAAAGGCTTGATTTTGACGAGACTTTTACTGAGAGAAAGCTAATGTTGTAACGGCGTAAAGAAGGGTACTTTTATTTTGGAAAAAACCATTAGAGGTCCGTGCAAAAATAAAAAACTTGAAATTGATAAGAAGATCCGATTAAAAAAATTCACGTGAACGAAGGTTGCAGGCAACAACTATTATTAAATAAACAAGCGAAAACTAACCAGATAAACTCGTAAATAAATCTAATAATTGAGCGGTTATAGTTTTACAAGAGAGTTGTTAATAAGAAAAGTGGTGGCTGCGACGAACGCTATCGATGCAGTTAATCGGTTTAGGGTACGCGAGGGTAGCATTTACAGAGAAAGTGTAGAGAAATGTACCTGTACTGGCCGCACTAGCTAGCCAGGAACAGGCTCGCAGATAAACTGGTCACGATACCAGTGTTTCTACGTGGGAATTACTTTCATATGGCCGTTAAAAGGCACTTGCGCGGTCGCTGAGAAAATCGAGTAAAATGGAGACTCAATTGTTATACATTATAGTACCTATGCTTACGCCCTGAGGTACAAACATTACGTTAGCCCCGGTTTCCACCAAAGCGGAGACGAGCAGAGCGGAGAGGAGATGCCAAATTCGACCAATCACAGGAAGGGCGAAAGACCAGATGTAAATTTCAACTAATGTGATTGGTCGATTTCCGCACATCTCCTCTCGTCTCTGCTCCTCTCCACTTTGGTGGAACCCGGGCCTTACCGTGCCTCGGGTAACAGATTTATTTATTTATTTATTTATTATTATAAACACACACTATCTTTACAGGCAGACCCAATACAATAGTGGTTTGCAAACCCGATACTTGGAAAATAACTTACGACTTATACTATAACTAAAACACTAAACTTTAAAAATAATTTGTAAAACACCAACAAACAACACAAAAACAAATAAAGTAAAAATTAAATGTAAGAAACAAAATTCAACAATACTCTTGCGAATTCACTCAAGTTGCACGAAAATATGTCTGTCCTCTCATGCACTTCATTCAGTACACGTATTGTACTGGTGAGGGGTGTTTTTGACAGCAGGTTGGTTTTGGCAACAGGCACGGCTAGGCAATAAGCGAGCGATAAGTCTCTCGATTGTGTGGCCGACTTTGGGTTTCAGCTCGGTATGTCTCTTGGACGGAAAAAAAATCACAGTGACTATTGCGGAAGACATCGGAGAATTAATTTCTGATTAGCCATATGAGAACATAAGGCAAATTATCGATATTACTACCGAAGAAGACAATTGTTTTATTTACATAAATCGTTAATGGTTTTAATTAAATAACAGCACGTTTTCAGATGCATACAAAAATTTTACAAAGTGTCAGAGCATGCATGAAACATCAGTCAATGCTGAAAAATAAAGCATTTTACATTCATATCTCCATTACAATACGCTGATGATTTGTATTGTTCTATTCATACTCAAAATGTTCACATAAAATAACAGTACGATACGAATAGGTACGTATATTTCCAACTACGGATTTTTATGTTGTACGTGCAGAGTTGCAACTGAATCAGATGTACACATACATTTTTATCTTAATTAAGAAACGAATTGAAACAAAAATAATACATTTTCGGTAATCTGATTTGTGTGCATTGTTTGTAACAATTACATTACATTATTACATGGACCATGCTTTAGATTTATTATTTTGCAGAAAATAATAGAAGGTAAACGTACAGGTGCAATGTAGTTAATTTAAAAATGAAACAAACAAAAATGGTAATTGACTTAGTTAGACATTTAATTTTCATTTCTTATTTTAAATAGCTAGTGCCAGTTAGAATCCAATTTAATAACGACTGTGACCTTTTCAGGCTAAACAATTGAATAAACTAAAATAACTAAACGAACACAATATATGAAAGGGCTTCAAAAAACTCCTCAACAAGCTTACAAACTTGTCAGCTCGTAATAAGGCCGAGAATATTAAACAACACCATTATTTAATAAAAAAAAAACATTATTAAATTAGGTACTGACCATTTTTTTTTATGAAAAACTGGAAAAGCAAAACTTTTCAACAAATTCACAGCTCCACTCTAGTGCACAACAAAGGACACACAACTTAAGGTAAATGATAAAACTTCATAAAAGAACACGCGCCAGTTCATTATGCAACATCTGGGTCATCGATTTTTGCCCTTCATTACATTTTTATCGTTGCCCAGTCATGTGGTCTGTTACCATTTTCATACATTTAATTGTTACGTAACAAGATCACACAGCTGTTTACATTCAAAACTTGTTTTTGTTCGAGTTCAACAAATCTACTTTACTTTTGGTTTCCGTTGCCAGACCATTTTGTAAAATATTTTGAAACCTGCTGTTTTTGCGCCACAGCTTATTAAAGTTAACAATTTGTTGTAAGTATGGCTCAGTGGGGAAATAAAGTAATTTCTGTGATCAAGAATAATAATACCAACGTAGGATGTCTGTGTGTCTACTAGTAAAAGAGTTGCTAAAGGCTAATGCAATAAAAAACTACGAGGACCTCGTGGCAAGATAATTAGAGCCACTTTGATCAGTCTTCAGGTTAAGCCACGCTTGCCTAGGTTGGTCTGTAGATGGGTAACCACCCATTACATACCGACCGAAAAGCACGTTAAGCCGTCGCGTTGGTCGGGAGCCTGTCGTTTGTAGATCCTCGACAGTTATAACAGGTAGTCAGCGCAGCGGCCCAAAAGTCTGGCAACCAGTTTTATTAAGGGGTATTAGAATTACCCAGTACTAACTGGGTTGTTGAGGTCAGATGGGCAGTATCTGGTTAAACTAGAAGCCGACCCTAACATAGTTGGGAAAAGGCAGATGATCAAGTATAATAATGCCAACGTAGAAATTTAAATGTACTATGTGTGTCTAGTAAAGATTTGCTAAAGGCTTGCAATAAAACACATTTTTTAACGCCATGCCATAAGTAGTAACACTGTAACACTACAAAAGGTAAAATACCTAATTCGGTTATTCAGACTACTATATTTTGTAGTTACACATAAAATTAAAACGGATTTTCCTAACATGTGTGTTGATATTATTTCTACTTGAGATTAGGTATCTAGGTCAATGTTTTGTATCACATTTGGTGTCTTATTGTAAAACGCACGAGATTATAAATAAATAAAATTATTATCTATAGGTACGACTCTTTCTTTGCCTATATCAATATAGGTTTACATAGATTAGGTACTACCGACCAGATTATTTAAGAAACAATATAATATGGTTCATTAGTAAGCGGAGATTATGTTTATGTTTTTCCTACTCGTCCTCTCTTGTTTTCTGATTAATTTCGTTGCAGGATCCAAGACAGTTAATTTTTTTCTCTAGGACTTCGTCGTGCCTTACAGTCTCGGCCTCTCGGCCTCTCGGCTGTTCTGGTGGTCGCCACTGATTCTGGCTTTCAGTTACTACAGCGGTTTGGGAATAGTGTGGCAGGCACGTCCCATAAAAAATGTTCATTAACGTGAAACTGTTCATTATTCTAAAGAAGAACATTTTATATATCTGAAAATTCCTAACCATACAAAACGTAGACATAAAACATTACAGTCGGGCAACAAGCACTTGAACATAATGTTGGGAGCCCATAATATCGAGCGTAATTTCTCAAAGGTAATGTAGTTACGATTATGTTCTACGACAAGGGCAATCTAATCAATTATTCGATTCTATGCACCTGTTTTCATATAAAAAACACCTATTCCGTACAATTTGAGCGTGTAGGTGTAGACAGTGTTGTAGGAAATAGCAGTTTTGTTTCGAATAACCAACAAAATATTTCTATGTAGGAAGGCTAAGAACGATGTACTGAGCACGTGGTAGGTAACCATTTTGGCGTAGGTGTTCCTTCCACCCTTTATATGTAGATTAACAACTCAATAATTCACATGTTAAATTTGCTAGTGTGAGGTAGTGCAGGGCTCAGTTAATAACAATCTAAATTACTTGAAAATATCATGAATTCACAAATTCAAAAAAAAAAAAAAAAAAAAAAACATCGAATAACCCGCCCCCGCTCTTGGGCAGAGCGAAGGGGAGTGTCAGACTTCTACTGACTAAAAACCAAACCCATGTTCCTTTTTCGCCCTTGTGTCGGAGCCGCGTTATCCTTTCGATAATCCACAGCCCCGACGGGCGTCGGCCCTTGCGGGCCCCTTCCATGTTGCTGACATCTCTTTGAGGCGCGCGTGGAACACGAACGCGCCGCGCGCGCCGACACGGTCTGTTGCCGTCATGACGACGGCCGGACGACGAGCTAGCCCGTTACTCACCGTCCACAGGCCCGCGTCTACGGTGGCCGGAAGTCATCACGTGGCTTCCGACGCCCGGAGCGTCTTCCGCGGCGGCTGGGACGTTGAGAGGTTCTCTCCCTCTCTCGTTCAGCCACCTCCTTCGCTAGCATCACTGCTTCGCAGAAGGAGGTGACGGCAGACGGCGTCCCATTCCTCTTCGCCCCGGACCATGGCTTGCACCAGGGCCGGACGCGAGAGGTCGCCGCCGCCGATCGCCGCTACGAGAACACGGCGGGGCTCTGCCCAAGCAGGGCACACCTCCACAGTGTGCTCCACCGTGTCCTCCGGTCGATCCTCGCAGTGAAAGCATCCGGGCGTTTCCTCCCGCCTGATTCGGTACAGGTACAACCTTCGAAATGATTAAGGAAATTGTTGCTTTCAACAAGAAAAAATGTACATGGCCTATACTAGCTAGCATTTTGGTTTAAATCAAATCGCTTGATTAAAAAATCACGTGCCTCTCTGAAGGCTGTTCACACAATAATTGTTACCTTTGCATACGTAGATACCTCACCTAATATACGTACAGCCAAGCGTTCCGTGTAACCATGACCCGCACAACCGGTGATAATCATTTCAAGTCTATGTATAGGACTCTAATTCCATTCGTTTAGGTAATCGAATATACCTGCAAGTACCTATTAGTATCTAGATATGCAAATAAATAAAATTATACTGTCTGTTTGTCATTTTAAAATAAGAGCTATTTACTGAATGCATATGAAAGCATTATACGGTATCAATACCGAAAAAAACATTTGTTTTGGATTTTTGCTTATCTTTCTGTTTGTTCCGGCTAATCTCCGAAACGGCGTGACTGATTTTAACGGATCTTTTACTAGCAGATAGCTGACGTTATAAGAAGTAGTTACCAAAACTCGATACAAATAGGGAAGTAATGTTTTAATAATAATTTCACGCTTGTGAAGGTCGCGGGGCATAGATAGTTGAGAATAAATTTAGCATGGATATGTGAAACAAAGTCAATAAACTTCTGCGAAATATTGAATGAATTTTGACAGTAACTACTATAGTTTCTGTTACCTACATAAATTTTACAATTTGTTCACCTACATAATATTATGAAACAGTAAAGGATAAATGTTCATTCCATACCGCACAAAGACAAAAAGGAATGAAACCGAAACACGCTTCGTTACTCGGCGTCACTCACAAAGCAGGTTTTTTCTCAAAGTAAGTTACAAATTATATCTATTTCGTATTATAATTTTATGAATCACAAAAAGTAACCTTGAATTAAGTTATTTATACTCGTAGGCCCAGCTCAGAACAGCTGGTTATTGATACCGGTTCTATACTTCCATTACCTATTAGCAATTGATAGCTTGTTGTCTAAATAGATTTTGTTATTTTGCTTTTATTTTTACCCGACTACGGCAAAGCCAAAGGAGGGTTATGATTTTGACTGGCTATGTATGTATGTATGTATGTGTGTATCTTCATCTGTTCCCTCATAGCTTCTAATCTACTTATCGGAACTCGACATAATATGAGGTATCGTTAGAACCGTCTTAATTTTCCGCTGAACATAGGTTACGTGACGTGTCACAAAAAGCGATTTGGCGCCCTCTAGCGGACAAAAAGTAAGGCTTAAAAAATAAAAATGGAGATAAATACGCCGTGTTTGGTATCATTTGAAAGGGTCTCACTTGTACATTTCCAAAATATTGCTCAAATTTAAAATCACGCCCTCTAGCGGACAAAAAGTCAAGAGTGAAAACAATATTTAACACCAAAATTGTTTAAATAAAAAAAAGTAAAAAACTAAAACCCGACTACGACAAAAAAAACGACGCTGAAAAAGTATGAAACAAGATTTTCAGGATAGAACAAAAAGAAAAGCCGTAGTCACACGGTATTAAAGTGTTTAGGTTGGTACCTATAACGTGTGACTACGGCTTTTCGTTTTGTTCTTTTGTTCTACTTTTTTTTATAAACTAGCTGACCCGTGCCCACTTCGTTGGGCATAATGTTAATAATCCTTTTTTAGTACAGAGTGTTATTTTCTTTTTGTAACTTAAATATAAAAGTTAGACATATGCTGTCGTTGACTTTTTTGTAGGCATTTTCAAGCTCCACATCTTTTCTCTAGAACTCAAAAATATATCTTTCATAGTTAAGGCAGCGTTTCTTACGAACGCTGCCTTAACTATGAAAGATATATTTTTGAGTTTGACGCTTTCATTCGACCGTTTTTTCTCCGATTCACTTTTCAAAACGGACTACCACGTAAAAGCCTTTTTATTTTTCGGTTTTTTATATAACCTATGATACTCAGCAATAATGTGGCTTTCTATTGGTGAAAGAATTTTTAAAATCGGTTCAGCAGATCCCGAGATTACCCCTTACAATTTAACAAATATACAAACACACAAACTTTACTTCTTTATAATATTAGTATAGAAGTATAGATAAGTATAAGTATATAAGTAATATAAGTAATAAGTATAGATTAGTCTTGAAATTAATAAGTGATTGTTGCTTAAAGTTACCATGTTGGCCAAGTCATCTCTTAGCTGATATATGGTTAAATTATTGATTTCTTTCTACTCAGGGCGCTCTTAACTACAGTGTTCTCACAACATAAATGGTGTATCCAAGATATTTTTTTGACATTTAAATATTATTGGTCTTATTGAAATAAATGGTTTGAGTTCACCAGCCCCACAAAGACCTGACAACATAAACCAAGCTTTCTCCAAACAATTTTTTTTTTTATATTTAAAGCATAAAACGCCATATTATACCATGGATTGACATGATTGTGTTGGGCTACCAATCCGTGCCAAACCTGCCATCGCCATGTGTTCACATAAGGGAAAAATAACGAACTTTCATAATTACAATGCATTTTAATTATGTATTAATAAACGCTAGTCGTTAACACACATGGTTAAACACTTTCCCTTTCTGCTTCATAATTAATATAGATCGTTAAGTTTTAGATTATAAAATATATATGATTTATTTAGCTATATAATATTATTTGCTTCCTTCAAATGTCTTATAATAAATTACATAATTATATACATCAGGAGTCGATATTCTCCAACTTTAGGCCTTCTTCAGTCGAGGTCTATAATAAAGGTTATTTACGAAATAACAAAATACTCGACCAGCCACATATTTGATTGCTTGCTATTAAAATAACGTTTCGTGATCCAACTGCTCTTGTGCAGTTAATAAACAAATATAGGCAGAATCATCACGGTTTTGACTTTGTAATTTTTACAAACTCAAAACTACGATTAGTATTATTCATTTGTTTTTTACATCCTGCTAACCGGACTACCAGGCGATTTAAATTTTAAATTATAATGAATACTTGGTTAAGTATTCATTATAACAATTTTATTCATTAAAAATTAACCAGGCAACCGCAAATGATTAAACCGAATTTTAAATTCAATTTTAAGTATTTTTTTTATAATAATTTCGCATTTGTTGACTTTGAATTCTTGATCTAGAAAGATCGTCAAGGTTTCCTAGTTTTTTCTGTATCACATTGTTTTATTGAATAATAACGTCACTTTGAAGCATCTATAAATTTAATTTTAATTTATTTTTACATTTTTGTTTTATGTTGTGTCTTATAGCATCGTATTGGATGTATTAATGTCTGTAATGTTGCTATAACTAGGGGTAAATAAATAAAGTATAGTGACGAACCCTTCACCATGCTGTCAACCTAGTATTATATACATCTAAAAAACCCTACACAAAAATACTGCTAAGAAACGACTTTTTTTGGGGTGATATTCACGTTTTACGGTACCTAACACAAAATTTAAAACACTCAACACATTGTTTAATGGATGCTTTGAATAGTAAACGGGTCATTCAGGTAATTAAAGTAAACTTTTAAACAACATCATAAACTAGTATTACTTTTAAACTTGTGAAAAGATTGGAACTTGGACCTCCATTGTCCAACCACTGCGTACCTAACTAAAAGGTTCCCGCATATGTTCCTGAATAAAAAAAAAATCGTAATGAATAGTTCGAAACCATTCCATGATTATGATGATACTAGCTGTTCCCGGCATGCGTTGCAATGCTCTTTTTCCTACCCTCCCTTCCTACCTACTACCCTACCTACCTACCTACTACCCTACCTACCTACCTACTACCCTACCTACCTACTACTCTACCTACCTACTACCCTACCTACCTAGTACCCTACCTACCTACTACCCTACCTACCTACTACCCTACCTACCTACTACCCTACCTACCTACTACCCTACCTACCTACTACCCTACCTACCTACTACCCTACCTACCTACTACCCTGCCTACCTACCAACCACTTTCTCACCGTTTAAACCTATATCCTTTTTTACCTTTTTTTCTTTTCATTGTTTTTAAGTGTATTCTGCTATTCGGGGCGGAGACAAATCCAACAAATCAAAAACCATGAAAAATGGTCCAGCAGATCTCGAGTTTTATGTGTTGTAACAAACACGACTTTGTTTTATATAAATAGACTAGCTGATGCCCGCGGCTTCACCCGCGTGGATGTCTTTCAAATTATATACTAAAACCTTCCTCTTGAATCACTCTATCTATTAAAAAAAACCGCATCAAAATCCGTTGCGTAGTTTTAAAGATTTAAGCATACAGACAAACAAACAGACAAAAATAGCGACTTTGTTTTAATACTATGTATGTAAGGAAGGATTATGATCCATTTTCTATCGTAAATGCAACATGCAGACAGGCAAACAGCTTCAGACAGTAAATAAGAAAATATTATGCTCAACTATCTTATTTATATGAGGATTTTTTTCGGCTGATAAAATCTTAATAGCATGTTTACTTTTTGCGCCAAAATAATGAATTTTTTTGTTTTATTATTTGTTTCATGTTATGCTAATAAGACTTTAAACTTTATTTATTTAATCATATTATTCTAAGTTCAGTTGGTTATCTTTAATCTTGTTTTTCTTCGACTAATTTAAGTTAGTTTAGTACGTGATAATTTATTTTATCTTTATTATAACGCTTAGTTTGTCTCTAGTTTGCTTCGCAAATTGTGAATTAATAACAAAATTATATAAGTCTTTTGGAAATACGTGGTCATAATACAAAATTCTTGACATTTAGAAAATAATCAAAATTATAGCCTTAAGTGAAACTTTTGTTCGTCATTCGCGTGCAAAACATTCATTACACGTATCACGAAACAGACCCAAATAAATATTAACATGCCTTTAAAATATGCTAATTCCCAAAAAACAATACAGGTTGCCAGTGTACTTCTGTCCTTTTTAGCACCAGATAAATTACTTCGAAGAAAAACCTGGCGTGGTAGTGTATGCGACCGGTTTGGTAGGAAAAAAACAACACAAGCAACCTATTGTGCAGCTTTAAAACTTTAACGTTCCCGACTGACTCCCAAAGAGCGTGCAATTCAGAGAAAACAGAGCTCAAGTTTATTTCAAACATATTCAATAGAGTTCACTAGAAGTTATGTCGGTAGTTTATTATCCAACAGGGTGCATGATTTTAATAATATATTCATACAAAGTGTAATATATCTGTGCATAATATGATAACAAGTTTCTACTTAATTGGCCTCGAGCTTTTCCCTCGAGAAGCTTTTACTACTAACGTGTAATTATAAATATTTCCTAGTTCTCTTTCTCATGTAAAATTTACTGGTATTTGCTTAATCGAATGTCATAAATGTCATAAATCACTAAGCTATGTTACTCGGCAGTTTGGCACTCGTCTCTATGTGAGTTGTAGACTTTAGATTTTTAATCTAAATAAGCTTTTACGGGGTGATTGCACGTCTGAACTGAGATCTAAATCGATGAGAGAGATAACTTAACTTAGCCTCTCAACCTTGACGAAATACGTTGACCAAGGTTAAGTTGAAAGGTGGGCTGGTTTATCACGCGTAAGTTGCGAGCAAAGAGCAGTTTAATACTGGTTATTGACGTAGGAAACTGTAGATAATAGGTATACCTTCTCTCCAGTCACCTCGGATGATATTAAAAAGATCATCCTGTCCATAAAATCCAAGGCTGTGGGCGATGACGGCATCAGTCGTAGTATGGTCGTTTGGATCCTCGATATCCTTCTTCCTCCGATTACCCACATCATCAACTTTTCTCTTGATTCTGGACAATTCCCATCCCTGTGGCGTATGGCCTATGTCCGCCCACTCCCTAAAATTTCAAATCCCTCCCTACCCTGTCACTTTCGACCCATTTCCATTCTCCCATTCCTGTCTAAAGTACTTGAGGCCTGCGTACATAAGCAGTTTACGGGGTTTGTTCACCGGAACAACCTTGTTGGCTCTTTTCAGCCTGGATTTAGGCCTGAGCACAGTACAGCCTCTGCTCTCCTTAAAGTGACTGGTGACGTTAGAGAAGCGATGGAGGATACCAAGGTTACTGTTTTGGTATTAATTGATTTCTCCAATGCCTTTAACGCCGTCAGCCATGAGATTCTCCTTTCTATCCTCTCTCATCTTATGGTTTCGTCCGAGGCTCTGGAATGGTTCTCTTCTTATCTTCGGGGACGACAGCAGTCGGTTCGTGTAGATGAGAACTCGTCGAGTTGGCGTGAGCTGGATGCTGGTGTTCCACAGGGTGGCATTCTTTCTCCATTGTTACTTTCCATCTTCATTAATTTTATAACTCACTGTCTTCAGTGTTCGTATCATCTCTATGCTGATGATCTTCAGTTGTACACAGCTGCGCGGGTAGAAGGTTTACCGGACGCTATAGCAGATGTAAACCGAGACTTAGAAGCTATCAGGAAGTGGTCTGACAGTTTTGGGGTGTCAGTAAACCCCTCAAAGTGTCAGGCTATTTTAATTGGGAGCTCGCGCATGATGGGTAGGGTGACGCTTAGCTCTCTTCCCTCCATTATTTTCAATGGTACCGTCATACCTATTACCCCTACTGTGAAAGATCTCGGTTTGCATCTTGACTCGACTCTTAGCTGGCACCGTCAGGTCTCTAGTGTTAGTCAAAGAGTCAACGGTACTCTGCGATCCCTGTATCGTCTGAGAAACTTTTTGCCTGCTAAGACGAAAACTATGCTTGTGCAGACTTTGATATTCCCTATAATCGACTATGGTGACGTGTGCTACTTTGACTTGAATGCGGTTTTGCTCGATAAGCTTGACAGACTGCTCAACAATTGTATCCGGTTCATATTCAACCTCAGGAAATACGATCATGTGTCGAGCTATAGATCAATTGACTTAAACGAAAAATGTTGGTTTACCCAAAATGTATATAGAATCTACTTGAGTGCTTTCCGAAGAACTAAGTTTTGGTTAAGTTACGTCCAACAAGCTAGCGGCCAAGGATAAGATTCAAATAAGACCGGTTTATAAGTGCAACAACCTGCATTTTTAAAGTTTGCGTGTGTTATTTTTTGTGCACATTCGCAATAGTATACTACATTAAAATAAAAACATAACATTTTAATAGTACGTTACATTGAAAAATGGAATGGGGAGCACGATAAAGTAATTATATTGCTCGAGTTTATGTATAAATCACATTTATTACTGCTAACAGGTAATTGAAAAAGTTGTCTTACCGGAACATACCACTTACAAGTAAATGCTCAGATAGGCAGTTGTTTATGATAATATTTCAGACTGTTCAAAAAACAAAAAGTGCCGTGCAACTTTTGTTTAACAAATTGTTTGTTAAACAAAAGTTGTTTCTCTACCACCTTGTTTCTCTACCATTATCTCAGCCTATAAATAGGAACAATTTACTATTTCGGAACATACTTAGTCCGTATGGTTCCGTTGAATACAGTAAAGTAGTCATTAGGCATCTACTAATGTTAATGAGGCAGAAATCGCCAAAAAACGATAGATAAGCACACACATGAGGCAATGTCTAAACCTTTACAAAATTGTCCATTAACTGACTACTTAGTACTCGGTATGTGTTCACCGTTTGCACAGACTTTGTAAATCGCTGAGATAAGAGAGTAATAATAATTATGAATGCCTAACTAATCTTATTGTTCATTGTACCTAATAAAATAATTGTAAAATATTTAGACAAATACACTGCCCTTAAAATACATTAAATTTGATATTCTGAATAAAAATAAAGTCTAACGTATTTCTTTTTTATGTTTCTTATTAAAATTATTTAAAAAAAAATGTGTAAATGAATAAACGAAATAAAATTTAATAATAATAAATTTATTTCATAAAAAAGGAGATTGTAGTACAGAGGCATACACAAAGTTAGACATATAAGTTTGTACCAAGTCAGACACAATCTAGTGAGTGAAGTTCTGCTATTCCAAGCTAGGTTAGAATAACCTGTATTAAGGAATAACAGTCCCTGACCCTTACAAAAAGTTACAATAAACTAGTACATTTTTTTTTTTAGTATTTTTTTAATACTACAATAATGTTATTAATAGAATATGTTCGGGTTGTGTGTGTGCGTGTGTGTAAGTGGTATGTGTGAGTGTAGATGTATGTGTGTGATGGATTGAAAAAGAGAATGTGTTTGGTTTGATTGAAGTCAAGTGAGGTAATATTTGATCACAGTCACTGTAGCTTAATGAGATAATTTTCTGTTTCATCTTAGTTTTTTATTTTGAAGAAATGAACGTAGAATCCTTTTACACTTGAAGTAAGATAATCCGTACAGTGTCGGGCTCGGGCCCAAGCGGTAACCAAATCTACTTGCAAATGTTGTACGAACCTGTGGAGGTGTGCAAACCAAGTCTTTTCTACGCTTTGTTACTATTTTATAAGGGGTTTTACGGTGCTGAAGGAGAACTATTTGAAGGATGAAATGTTGTCGAACGTTACAACTACTATACAATATAAGTTTTTAAACTGACATAGTCACTGACACTACTATTAATATCATAAACGGGATATTTACCATGTTTGATTATTGTTTCGAGTTCCCGATATATATATGTTTATCTGTGATCATGGTGCTTGTAACAGCGCCGAAATATCGGGAACTCGAAACAATAATCAAACATGGTAAATATCCCGTTTATGATATTAATAGTACTATACAATAGATCAGTAGGGAACAAGAAAGGTCTGAAGTCGCTACTTTCAATACCGCTCTGTGTGCGATCTCGAGTGGTTTTAGAATAGTTTTCGCAGCACCACCCCAACATGTGTGTGTAGTATGTAACAATAGTCAAGCACAAGGAAAAATAAACCACACGTATAATATTTGGGTTCGCGATACTTCGGAGGGTTTTAAATATATAAATTAACTTACGGACTCTACAGGTAAGCTGGTTAATTTGAGTTATAAAATTAAGATTATTGTCAATATAAACTCCTAAGTATTTGATATGATCGACTACATTTAGAGATGGGCAGAGGCAAGAGGCACTACCTTGTAGACACTTGTATTTGTGGGCTTTAATAGATACAGGACATCCTGGCTGAGTGGCGGGACTTATTGAATAGGTAATAAAGTTGGTTTTGGAAGTGTTGAGTGTTAGTGAGTGAGAATAGAGCCAATGTAAGGTTTTGTTGAAACCAGACTGGGAAATATGCTCAAGATCCGACCAGGTGTCAGCAACAAAGGTAATAGCGGTGTCATCTGCAAAAGTTATAATCTTAGCCCTTGGAATGTTCAGGTTGCATAGGTCGTTTATAAATACTAGAAAAAGCGTCGGACCCAATATACTACCCTGGGGTACTCCGTAATAGATGGGAAGTTCTTCGCTTTTATGGGTATCTATACTTACCACTTGAGTGCGATTCGAGAGATAGTTTCGGAAAAGATCCAACTGCAAGCCCCTGACACCACTCCTTTCCAGTTTTAGTAAAAGCATAGAAATAATTGGAACGGTGTCAAAGGCTTTCGCAAGATCTATAAACACAGTTAACAAATATGTATTTCAATAACTGAAAACTTTTAATTCATGAACGATCGACTAGAGGAGTGATATCTGATGTAAATTAGGTAGGTAATAAAGCTTAACTTCACTAAGTAGAATCTATATCCTGTATATGTCATGTCCTAGTCCTAGTTAAAATAAAGGTCATCACAGACAAATCATTATTAACGAAAACAAGTAATATTTTTATTAGATAGATTAATTAAAGTGTAATTATTTTTTATTATCGTTATTGGAACCTCGAAAACTGTAATTGGTTATTTATTATTTAAATTCCTATAAATACATTCAGGATCAAGATATTTACAGTGGTATTTTGACAACCGAGGCCTTTGGAAAACTGTGCAATAAAACTTTATTTCAATGCTAATAGAGTAGGTATGTAAAACACCTCAATATGTACATAAAATAAGCACAACACTTCATTACCATGATAAAAGAAATGCGAATGCGAGCGGCGTTTATGTAATACATAATAACACGGTGTGTGCCGCGAGTGTTTATTTACTAAACAACGCCGGCCGTGCAATTTGTGAGTCAGCCTAGTCGCCCACACGAGGCAACTAATACTTCACTGGTCACTCAAACAGAATATAACCCCGATGGTTAGCCAAAGGTGTATCTTTAACAGTACACCCACATTTTGCCAATTATGTTTACCTAAGCCTCTTGTATTCGGGGGCGAGTCTATTGGGATAAACCCGAAACCCAAAACCCTTGTAGTAGTACCCCAAACACATTTACCGACCTGGGAATCAAACCAGCCTTAGCATGAGTGCAGCAGTAGCGCTTCTGACCACTACACCAACGAGGTAATAATACGGAAGTTTTAAATGAAAGACTGAAAGATGTAAGAAATACTTTTTGGGAGCAATGACAGAACTTTTCATCCAGCATCACACAAAGTCAGTCAACTTGGGGAGAGTTAACCCTAATCCCTAATCAGCTGGGTTTGAAACAAAGTTATACATTTTATTTTTGTGGCTAATAAAAGTCTTTAGCAATAGAAGGGTAAAGGAAATGACCAAATTAAGAAGTGACACAAATTCTAAAGTCTTTGAACGATCGGGCAACAACCGCGAGTTCAAGGGTCATTCTTATTTCAACATTTTCCTCACGGAAGCTGTATATTTTCCTTTCATTCATGTTCCAGGAAGTACCACGTGTTATGTTAACATATTTTCTTGGTAGAGCCTGAAACCTAATTTAAATGCCACCCTTTGATGATAATAAACTCAATAAAGTCTTAAATATGTAAAGATCAAAATACGACACTCCTTTATACTTAGATCTTCAGTTTTTAATAGTATAGCATAGGTATTCAAAGGATGATAAAGCAAGAAAACAGAAATCCGATGTAAAAGAGAAAATAGAAGAAGACATACTGCGCCAACACCAAGTAAATTGGGATAAGGGCAAGAGAATGATGATGACATGGTATTTAGTCTGACAAAAGATTTACCATAAATATATATTAACCAAGTTAACCAAGTTCCACGTACAACACAATGGTAAAAGAGACAAATTAAACCCACGGTCACAGCATTGGCAATGGTTGCAGTGGATGAGGGCCTATAGCCCACGTGTGCGAATGAATAGCCGCTGTAGCGTCGCGTTGCCAAGGTCGGCGCGCGCGCAACGTCCCTGCCGCACCGAACGTGAAACGAATCAAACGATACAACCGATGATTTTCAAAATGTTTCGAAAGAAAGAGAACGTGCATTCTGAATATTTCGTCACCATGATCTAAGAATTCAAGGGCAAAGTGCATTACCCTACACACGTGTGACCTTGAAGCATTAAATTATCATAATCATGTATGCAAAGAGATAGATCAGATACCTATTCTTTTGATTTTCGGCTATCAAGGTCATTAATTAAATCACTGGGTGTTCTCATACAGATTACATTGATGGATAATTCGTAGTGAATAACATCAAGGCCAAATAGGCATAACATACTATGTACTAACTATGGAATAGCCGTAACATATTATGGTCATTGAAATTCATTATTCCATTAACCATTCATTTAATGGCTCACGTGGCATTGAAATTATGATGAGATTGAAGTGGTTAGGTAAGTGTTATTCTTATTATGAATCGATATGATATAATAACAAGTTATCTACTTATTCGTCTTTATTTTTTTGCACAACGAGAAAATTTTCGATCGTATTCTTTCAGTAAAGCCATGAACAATGAATTTTCTCTGAATAACAGTTCCTCTGTCGACGACCTTCAGAAGGTTTTTTTTTTATTTATAAAAAGAATATTTGTAATTATGACATACCTTCGTTACACTGTTTGTTTCTGACATTCTGTCGCTCAACTACTGAAAATTATTTTAATGAACTCTACTTAAGAACTCGCATTATCTTTATCATAAGTCCATTATCGGAATTATCCACAACGTGGAACATTAATGTTTAATTTAGTGCACAAATATAATATCTAAAAATGGATTAATTAACTAATAATAGACGAGATTAATCTGATGCGCTTTAATTACATTAATTAGTCATTAAATAATGTGAGAATAACAAAACACCTGCTTAGCTCTAAGGAAATCATTGAAATCTTAAGATCGATCATACTTACCGATCGATTTATCGTGCCAATGGGTACAAAGTATGATTTAGGTATTACACTGATTCATAGTTAGCTTTCAAACTGATGATATGTTAAAATACTCTAACAAATCTGGGGAGATTTGGATTCGTATAATACAGTTTTGAAGTAAGTAGGTACCTACTTCATTTCAATATGTTACAACATTGATCTATTAACGTATTATCTTGCCAAACAAAGACAAAAAAAAACCCAAAGCTCCAAATATTGACAAAACCAAACGAATAAAAATTCTCATTTATCATTTAATGATAAATGAGAATTTTATTTAACAAATGCTCAAAGAAGAAATAAAATAGAAATTCAAAAATATCTCACCCTTAAAATAAACAAAGCACAAAAAGAGGCGCGCGCGCAGTGGGGCGTCGCGACGAGAACTGCGTGGACGCACACCACGGACACACTAGTCTACGAAACACAACGCGCTCTCCAACAGAGTCCTTTACTCGCACTAAGCGTTCACGTAAGTAAATCCACACGTATGCTTTATACCGCATACGTTTGGCACCGGGCAGAACTATGCGTACACGTGGGGCGATTGACGACGCCAAAAATAATTACCACGTCAATATTACAATGTATTACAACCAAAACGAAAGCAATTTTCATGTTTATGAAACTTAATTGTTTATGTTTTCGCTGTTACTTGTCTGCTGGCCGGGACAAGGCCAGTGTTGTTTTGACCTTTATCGAAAACACTAGACAAGCCATAGCTAGGCCAATTGTAATCCTTAACCTTTTGGACGATTTACTGCGGTAATAAATACTAATCGATTGACGAGTCTGCGAAATGGCTGCATTAGACGAATCGAATAGGCGGAAAAACTGTGAACTGTGACCGTGTGTTGGTTTTTGCGCTACATGATATTCCTATAGGATTGTTTATTAGCATGAATTTTTTTATACTATTCTTACAAAAAAAAGGTTTCACTTAGGTATTTCGGTGACTTCAATCAGCATTCAAACTTTGACTTGCTATAACAAAATGTGCTCCTAATTATTGAGGTATTTAAGAAATTTTATTACACATTTATGAACCTCTCTACTTTCAAATTTTTAAAAAGGCACTCGTCTGTAGGTAATCATGATTCTTTTGCCCTTATCCCATTTCATTTGGGGTCTGCGCAGCATTCCATAGGTACTTCTCTGTTTCTCGTCATCTCATGAGACACCTACTTTATTGTATAATATAGGTAAATCATAAAACAAAATAAAAAAAACTATAATATCAAACCATTACAGAAAGGATATGATTTTTTTCGTAATTTCCTTTCTAATCAATTGGATCACCAACGACCGATTTTTCAATCGACAGATACCTTGTTTTCGTCGTCATCGTCATCTGGTAAACATAATAAGGAAAATGGTTAGGTCAATAATGGATAAATATCGCCAGATATTGTTTTTCTCAGGAATTATTGTCAGCCAGGAATCCAAATGTCATGTCCAATGTCATATCGCATGAATATAAAAATCGAAGACATGTGACATGATACAACTCCCACTGGGCCAGTGTGGTTCCCATTTCCTCCTAGAGAAGTCAGTGACCCAGCAGTGGGAACATTATATATAGGCTAACTACTGACCCCTCTTTCCGGACAGAGCAGAAGGGAGTGTCAGACTCTTACTGACTTAAACTCATCCGTGTTTCTCCTAATGCCGCTTGCGTTCCAGGGCCGTGGCACAGATTAGCCGTGGTGGTGCTCTCGAACAAATTCCCCAAAAGCTTATGAATACCTGATAAACGAAACTTTATTAGATCGCGTAGGTAGAGTCAATTTTAATGCTGGTCTTATCGAGGGGTAAGTATTACGCAGTACTAACTGGGTTGCCGAGGTCAGATAGGCAGTCCGTCCACGTAAAATACTCGTATTCAGCTGCATCTATAGTTAGAATGAAAGCGCGGCTGATGATGATGACTGATGAACTACTTATATCTAGTTAGTTAGTAATTCATTTACAGTTGCATAATCCCTTTTATCAATAAAACACTCATGCAAATGAATAAATTTATATAAATGCCTAAATGCCACCATTCTCCTTCGACGCCTAATACAATATTATGTATTATGAATTTGATTAGAAAATAAGGAAGGTTTTGTATCACGCTAACCTTGACCAATAATTGAATGTCAAATAAAACTACTTCATTAATTTTGATTCAAAAGACGTGCCCGTGATTTCGAAAACTAACAAAACCGGTTTTCAAAATACAAATGGTTATATTTTTTGCTAATACATGGTAATATATTTATGTATAGTTGTTGTTTTCCTTCAAAATTTATTTAATACTACAAGTTCTTTGAAAATATGATGATGACATTCGATTGCTAATAGAAAGAAACATTTACTATAAAAAAAGCGTCGTTTTGAAACCTTCAGTTGAATATTTGGGATCACTCATATCCAATTCGAAAAAGCAATTTAGCTATGCTTGTAGCAATGTAACAATTGTGACATTAAAAGTAGGCAGGTTCCCAAGGACTATACAATTTGAAAATCCGTAGATATTTTACATGGCTGATTGAAATTCATTTCGTTCTGTCTAATGATAAATTTGGTAAATACGCAAATGGATTTCTTTCGCGAAGTGTGTCATTATGGCCATGTTTATTGGATTTCGCAACGGGAAACATAATAAAAGGTTCCAAACTAAAAGATTTCCATTAATGCTAAGTACAGAAGAACAACAATAATATCAGTAAGTGAGGAAAGTTACCGGTTGAAGAACAATGAAAGAAATTGCAATGACACTGCGTGAAGGAGGTGACCTCGAAGGTTTATCAAGAACGCGTATGATGTCCGAATCTCTTCACACTGACTAAAGTGAGTGACTCATAGACGTATCGTGTTTGACAGAAACTAACATGCGTAAATGATCCTTGGAGATAAGTGCCCCATGCCAATTAAAGGGTTGGAACATTCCTGGTCCACCTCAAATATTTGGACAGTCTTCATTGCTCCTTCCTCCTGGTACCTACTAATATAGGTTGAAAGAATATGGGAGAATTTGATTCGTCAAATTAATTATATGATAAAAAATGTCCACACAATAACCTAAGTTGAACTAAGCCAGCTATTTCGCAATTATTTTGAGAGTGTTCGTTCCGTAAGTTCAAGGAATCGGGCAAATTAACTGGCATTTGTGTAGCTAAACAAGGTGTTAAAAGTTGTATGCATTTCCGTATGTAGAGAAAATGCTCTTAGCCTCTGACGATGCACAAAGTTTTCCAAACTTCCGTACATGGAAAAAATATTGCAAAAGTCACCTTAGAATGACATTTCCGGGTGTATCAGGATGGTCAGTAATTACTTAGGAAAAAAAAAAAATTGATGGCAGAACGAAGCTCAGACTATTGATTTACACCACTTCAAGTCAGCCATTTTGCAACCGAGCACTTTAATCAAATTAAAATAGCTTAAAACGGTTAACTACAAAAAAATGGCAGCATGCATAAGAATTGGATTCACATGCAAAAATGAAAAGGTTAAGAAACTGACTGACATGGTAAGTGGCAGTGAAGTAATCAGTGCTGCAACGCCATTTTTATTATAGTGCACCATCGATTTCGGAAATACTATCCGATATTTAATCTGTTTTTAAAACTCATGTTCAACATAAGTGATCGTTTTCTGACAAACAACCTCTTACATGAGATTTCTTATCAAATATTCAGGCACTGGGAAGTTATCGTACATCTTATCAAACACTTTTAAGTGCACTCTCGATTGCAGTTTTAATTAGCACCCTTCATGTTCATACAAAAGATTTCGCGGTTACCCAATTTCACACATTAAAAAGTGCACATAAAAACAAAGATAATTGTGTGGCTGTGTTTACCAAAATTTCATCTGCCGACTTTCAGAACGATTCATCTCTTCATTAACCGTCTTCTTGGTCAATTAACGTTTCATTAATTAAAATGTCCAGTTATACTTTTGGTGCCTAATTATTTTCATTAACCTTTGTATATTTGGTCTCTAGATGAGCTTACCTGGATCTTGTATTGACTTCCGTAAAAGTGATGTTTTTTGCCTTAGTTTCTCTTGAAAATTCGTTGTTTTTCTGTGCGACTTCATACCTTCTTCCTTACCTGGCGAAAATTAAGCGTGGAATAAAAAATGTAAATTAAATCATAGTTTGCCAATAATTTTGTCGTACCATTATTTTGTTTCTTCGAAAGTCGTTTAATATATTTTATATTTTGGTATTGCCTTTCTCGTCTGCTTTACAACCTCATCTGCAACTCGGTTGTGAATACCGCCTCGACTGCAATACCTAACAAACTTTCCCCACATAGATCAAAATATACATATATTTTAGTAATTTGCGAGAGAAATAGAATTAATTTCAGACAGCCAAAATACATCGTTTATAAACAAGTTCAATCAACAGTAACCTTGATCCCTAAGACCATCGACTATATCAAAGCAATTAGCTTTCGTTCATACAAGAGTGCAACGACACTTAATTAATTCAATATATCACAACTTAAAATGATTGCTCGCCAATACAAAACAAACATACTTATATGATTAGGACAGTTAAGGTTAAACCAAAGCTTGACATATTATTATGACTTTAACAAAAACAGAGTAGGTATTTAACAAAGACATGATGTATGAGTATGATTCAAACTTAAAGTCAAGACATTTATTTCAATTAGACAATTTCAGACACTTTTGAATTTCCGAACGAAGGCATAATAACTTGAAAAAGTACTGTAGTGCCCATCATTCTAAAGCGTAGACCTCTATGGAGAAAAATCAATAAGAAACTCCATGGAAGTTTCAATGAAGTTTCTTGGCCATTCTTCCTTTACATCAGAATATTGTTACCAAATCTTGGTTACATAATTCATGTTGAGATAATACATACTTATATGTGAGACCGATGCAGAGTAGAGCGTCCAGAGTAAAAAGAAATAATCAACAATTAAAAAATGAAATAAACCACGGCAGCTAAGAGATGACTAGTCCTTACTAACAGCGCCCAATCATTATCAATAAAAGTAAATGTAAATGTTAAAAAGGTCAAACACTACGCTAGGTACTACAGCAGACATCTGAATTCAGACAGAAAAAAAACGGCCGACCCATTTCATTGTAATTTCATCCAATAAATCCAATCATAGATTAAACATTTTCTCAGAAAATTAAGACTAGCGGCACAATAAACCTTCTCAAGTAACTTTTATCAATCGTTCCTTTTCGGACTATATATTTTTCACGCTCCAATAAAGGTCTGGGGGCCAATTCTCGGTTTTAGAGATGGTGTCGAACTCGAGAAAAATTTCTAATGACGTCATTTTTTCAAGAAATTTTAAAAGTTGCTATTCTGGGGATGTCGAATTCGACATTTGTCGAAGGCTAACGTTAGAGTTCATGTCGAGTGCTTCTGAGCAGTAGAGATGTCATGTCGATTATATAGATACGTCATTTCTGAGTGAATTTGTTGAGTTTTGGATTGTACACTGTGTTTTCTTTGCTTTGGTTTTTAAATAAAATACGGCTTGGCATCTCATACTGGAAATTCGATTTATACTCTTTGATTTGTGCATTGTGTTTTCTTGAAACGACGAGGTCGTCGTTTCAAGAAAACAAGAGTCTGTCTGCGCGAAGGTTCGCGCAGACAGACTGTAATTTGTGTACCTACGATTGGACTTGAAACCACTGAAAGATGGACGAGTTTATTAGCATTTTTATCTCGGAGTTGTTGGAAAGTGGCGAGCAACTGGCCAATACACGGCGACAACAGCTATCCCGCCGTCGATATTTACGACTTGAGCGAAACAGAAGTCATTAAAAACTTCAGCCCGTACTCCCCGACCACCTGGTTCAGGATTCACTTTTTCAAATTTCAGCTCCACAATTGATCGCAGCCGTGAGCTCTTTCCGAAGTGGTTCTGCTGGTGGCCTCGACGGCCTGACACCACAGCATTTGAAAGATTTGTTGAGCTCAGGCGCCGGGGCAGCTGGTGAGTCGCTCTTGAAGGAGCTTGCGGCTATGATCAACCTAATGCTCTCCGGCGGTGTGAACGATGCCGTCGTCGATGTCTTGTATGGGGCTAACCTGTGTGCCCTCCGCAAGAAAGACGGCGGCATTCGTCCCATTGCCGTCGGTTGCACCTACAGGCGTATGGCAGCCAAAATTTGCTGCAAGCTGTACAGTGAACCGCTTGCAGCTAAGTTCCAGCCCCTTCAACTTGGGTTTGGTTCCAGAGGGGGCTGTGAAGCTGCCGTACATGCCTTATCCTCTTTTTTAAATGAAAAGAAAGGTGAGGTCATTCTCAAGGTTGACGTCAAAAATGCCTTCAACTCCGTGAACAGGGACACTTTGTTGGCCGAAGTCAAAAAAGTACTACCCGAAATTTATGGTTTTATGTGGCAATGTTAAAGGCATCCTACAAAATTATTATATAAGGACAAGTTTTTGGAATCTGCAGTTGGTTGCCAACAAGGTGATCCCCTCGGGCCTGTCATTTTCAGTTTGGCTATTCATCCCATTATTCAACAACTAAATTCAAAATTCAATGTATGGTATTTAGATGATGGAACGCTAGGAGGTGATATTGACACGGTTCTAAATGACCTACAACTCCTGAAACAACAGTTCAAATCTATTGGCCTGGACCTTAACCCCTCTAAATGCGAAATTTACCTCCCTGACATCACCGACAGACAATCGACAATAGACAAATTTGATTCAATAGAAAATTTAGAAAAAAGTTCCTTGTACCTCCTAGGTTCCCCAATTTTAGAAGAAAGTTTTTCATTTTTCATCGATGACAAAATTAAACATTTTCTTGATATTTCGGATAGACTCTCCAATATTAACCTACATTCGGCGTTCACCCTCATCAGATACTGTTGTTTTGGTCCAAATTTTATGTATTTTCTTCGTTCTTCTCCTCTTTGGAAGAAACCACAACTTTTGGACAAAATTGACCAAATTATTCACCAGACTTTAACATCCATTCTTAATGTGGCCTTGGACGACCGAGCGTGGCAGCAAGCCACCCTTCCAATTCGTTTTGGTGGCCTCGGCGTCCGCAAAATTTCTAGTGTAAGCTTACCGGCGTTCCTGTCGTCTGTCCACAGCACTGAAAAGCTAACCAGGAAAATTTTAACCCTCTCCCTGGTTGACTCGGAAGTGCCGTGCTTGACGATGCAGAGAGCGCCTGGAGAATGGCTTGCCCGAACACGGATCGGCCCGAGAACCCATTTTCCCAGAGACAGTGGGATGAGCCGCTCTGCAGGTTGGTACGGAATAACCTAATTAATACGTCTACCAATACTGCTGAGCGTGCCCGCCTGCTGGCTGTGGGTGAGTGGGAGTCGGGCCTCTGGCTTCAGGCACTACCGTCACCTAATATAGGCACTATGCTAGGTGACACAACCTTCCGGCTCGCTACATGTTTGCGTTTGGGTGCTGCGTGTGGGGCTCCACATCGCTGTCAATGTGGTGAAGTAGTCGACGGCCTCGGACACCACGGCCTTTCCTGCAGCAAGAGCGCAGGTCGGATTGCGCGGCACGCCAGCATTAATGATCTCATCCGACGTGCTCTGGCCACCCTGCTGTTTTGGAACCCAATGGGTTGGCACGCGTCGATGGGAAGAGACCAGATGGTATGACCATAATGCCGTGGAAGTTGGGTAGGCCTTTGGTGTGGGACGCAACTTGCGTCGACACCCTTGCGCCATCCCATCTTCCCAGCACGGTGAGCTGTGCTGGGGCGGCTGCTGCAGGTGCTGAAAACCTCAAGCGGCGCAAATACAACAACTTAATTGGCAGTTATGTGTTTGAGCCGTTTGGGGTTGAAACACTGGGGCCTTGGGGTCCGAGTGCTCACCAAATTTTTAAGGAAATTGCCAAGCGGTTGGTCGACTCTTCACGTGACCAGAGGGCTGGCCTATTCTTTGGCCAAAGAATCAGCATTGCCATCCAACGTGGTAATGCTGCCAGCCTTCTGGGCACTTTTCCTGTTGACAGCAATGTGGACGAATTTTTTGACGCCCTGTAATTCTTCTCTTTTTGCTACTTGTATATATTTTATCATTATTTTAGTTCTGTAAATTGTAGTTTATAAGGGTTCTAATACTTAGATCTATTGGCTCCTGTAATTCAGGATACCACTAAAATAGACCTGAAAACGAAGGTAAATATTGCTTCATAATTTTATTAGTCACTGACAGACAGTCAGCTGTCAAACTGATTATTTTTACACTAAACGTTTCGTTTTACTTTGGCTTTGCACGGGACTTATTCAAATTTAATATATAAATTTTAATATGTCCTAATTTTAAGTGTTTCTCCTAATTATGTTTACTTGTTTGTTTGTGAAACCAATAAATACTTTTTCTTCCTTTCTTTCTTTCTTTTATACTTAAATAATTAGGTTTAGTCAGCGTTTTAAAACAAAATCATTCATTCACTCATAGCTACCTAAAACGGAACGCGCGATTCTTCGTAATGGTAACATTAGCTTCACTCGATTCGACATTTTCGTGACTTTTATTTCTATTTTGACTGAGAATACGGAATACTGCTCAATTCGAAATTTTTTGGTAGAGATAGAGATATTTTTGATAGACATAGAGATAGACTTACGAACTCGAACTCGAGATAAATGTCGAAAATCGAGAATTGGCCCCCTGAAGGGCAATTAGAGATCGTACCTGGTCACCCGGTCACCTGGTACCAACTGGATCCATATTGCTCACTATTATGATGTTTGCAGTGGTTTGTAAATTATTAAACCATTTTCCTGCTAGATGTTTTATTACTAAGCAATAAGTATAGTACCCTACTCATAAAATTTTAAAGGTAAGAACGACTGCTAATTTACAAATATATAAACATTTATTTTGGTATAAGTTTTTGAACTTATACGGTCGCTAACATTATTATCGTTATAAGTTCTTAAACTGACATGGTCATTAACATGATTATACTGAAAACGGGATATTTACCATGTTTACTTTTTGTTTCGAGTTCGTGATCGTGGACTCGTAGTGCTTGTAACAAACAGTGCCGAAGTATCGGGAGCTCGAAACAAAAACTAAACATTATAAATATCCCGTTTTCAGAATTAGTTATCATTAGCACTGAAATATCAGTAGGTAATTCAAAACAAATATGGTACCTAAATAACCTGATTTCAATGTTAATTTATTTAGGTTCTTATATTTCTTGTTTAACGTGTATTTATAGAAATCAATGGGATTTACAAAAAATATACCCTAACTGAATGTCTAGGGTATTTCCAACGCCGAGTAGAACGAACGCTCCGGAGCTCAATCTGTGAACCCTATGCTCATTCAGAAACCGGTTTGTCAAAGTCAACAACCTAGCCGGCAACGAAGAGTTGATAATAGGTACATATCAAACTACTCGTATATGCTGCATATTTTAACTCTTAATTTTAAGTTAGTGCTGATCTCGCTAAAAAAGAACAGGTCATCGAAAAGGCGTTCATAAGCTGTCGGTGTCAATATTCCATCACAATATTACTCAGTTTAGTTGTGATGATCGCATTCAGTTTTATTGATGACTTTTGCCCTCAGTGACATAATATGCTCTTTGGGCACATACGTCTTTGGCCATCTGTTTTGTAAAATATGCAACAATGACAGCACTGTGTGGACGTATTAGAATTGGTGGTGATGGTAATAAGTATTTCGTCACTAACAGTTATGACAGTTCAAGTGATTCAATCTGCTGTAGCTGAATAAACTATTTGCATAAGCCATTTCAAAGTGCCACCGCATATCAGGCCAGCCTAGAAATGGGAGCCACGCAGTTGTTCGAGTCATCATATTCTGATTCGGCAGGTTTTATCAAACAGCAAAGCCTATGGGAAATACTTAACTACCCTATTAAAGATTTTATTCGGTTCGTGCTGATCCGTATACCTCGTCGGCAACTACTATCGCTAAAGCATGATCGGTTCGGGTGAGTTGGCGGTACTTTCATACAAGCCTACATGCTTAGTCTGTTCTTAAAACCTACCACTCTTCACCATGTTAGGGTTTCTGAATAGTCTGCTTGCCTAATAGGCTTACCGCAGTTTTTGCTCCTAGACACGCCACTCGTTCGGAATGCTTTGAGCTAAGCTGACTGGATTTTCCCTGAACTTGCGTAACGGCGAAATCTTATTTCGTGCAGCTGTGGAACCATTTTTTTTTGTTAAAGGTTCAATAAAATCAAATGACCTCGTAATTTTAAGCTCTATTTTTATACATAATAAGTTAAGTTATGTGGAGCTCGTGGCTTAATAAGAACTGCCACTCGGGTCGATCTTTAGGTAAAGCTGTTCTTGCCTAGGTCGGTCTGTGGATGGGTGACCGCCGACATACCGAGTTTCCTCCGTGCCTCGGAAAGCACGTTAAGCTGTTGGTCCCGGCTGCCATATTATATTGATCTTTGGTAGTCGTTACAGGTAGTCAGTGACCTGAAATTCTGACATCCAGTCTTACCAAAGGGTATCGTATTACCTAGTATTAACTGGGTTGTGGGGGTCAGATAGGCAGTCGCTCCATGTAAAATACTGGTATTCAGCTGCATCCGGTTAGACTGGAAGCCGACCCCAATATAGTTGGGAAAAGGCTAGGCAGATGATGAAGTTAAGTTATGTTTGTAAGGAGAAAATAAATTAAGGGCCTATTAGACCTCAAATTAGCAACTCTATTTGTAGTGGTTCAAACTTCGTTTGAAATAATGTCAGAATAAAGTTCTAATCAGCTTGCACTACAAAGCGGTTGTTACGTCTCTCACTGCGGCCGAATAGCGCGAAATGAGTGGTTTTTCGCAGATTTAATTTATATACGCTGTAATGTTAAATTATTTTTACATATGTCTTTAGTTGGTTAAATTTCCTTTCTGATAGTAAAAAAAAAATAACAGTTATCGCTCAAAATAATGAGCATTTCGAGACGAAAAACTTTTTTCGTGTTCTTTCTTGATTGTGATTTTTTTTTTCGAGGTTCTTGATTAATTTTAGAAAATATTTTTGCATAAGTCTTTTACCTATACATTTGACTATACACTGTATTTTTTTTGGAATTGTAATAAGTAGCAATACGGCTAACTCTGCAACGAAAAACAGGTCGTTTTTACGGTGTCCCACTTATCGTCGCCTTAATTAAAAAAATATAAACTTATTTTCCCGCTCTGGGCGGAGCAGAAGGGTGTGTCGGACTCTTACTGAAACAACCCATCAGTGTTCCACCTAATGCAATTTGCGTTCTAGGGCCGCAGTGAGTCTTTCGAACAAATTCCGCAACTGTGCGTGTGGAACCTCTACTATACCTCTACATAGAAACTAAGCTAATTTTAGCATCCGTCCTCCCAAAATAAAAATAAATTTTGTTTAAAAGTCAAACGCCCGTTATTCTGCTGAAACTCAGTAAATCATGAATGAAAGTAAACTGGGTCTAGACAAAGCTGAAACTGACAATAGAATTATTTTAATCTCAGAAATAAAAGGTAGAATGCTATTGTTTGTTTTAGCATTGTTGTGACAGTGCTCACGCTCCAAAAGTGAGTCTGAAGATAAAATGTTAAAGGTAAGTTCAATGTACAAGTTAAGGAAATTGTATTAAACCTTGAACTCACTTAGGCTTTTACCTATCAGCCATGGTTTACTTTAGTAAGGTTACTCTTCGATAGAGGCTCGAGTTCTTTGGCATACTATGTATATTAAGTTGTTTCTTAGGACACTAATGCTAGGGCCACATCAGCGTATTTTTTTATTTTTCCCAATCATAGAGTGGATCAGTGAAAAAGTTTTGGAGTTTCTTCAAAATTATGAAACGGACTCAAAGTCCAGGAGTAGTCGAGATAGGAGTCTCGAGCAAGTTAATGCTCGAGACTCCTATCATAATAACGATACAATTGTAAGAAATGAGCGGTCACCGACATACATCGCAACCGCTTTCGCTAATAGGAATATTGCTGAACACTGAATACAAAATTTTATCGTGACGATGTGCCAAGTCTTTAACTATATTGCGATTCAGCTGTATCCGGTTAGGCTTCCAGTCTAACCGGATGCAGCTAAATACCAATATTTTACATGGACCACAACCCAGTCAATCCACGAAAACTACGACGGACGATCAATCGGAAAAACTGGTTGTCTCTCCAAGGTGTATCGTATCGATTGTCACTGTCAAAAATCTACAAATGACAACCAACGGAAGCACGAAGAAAACTCGTTATTTAATAGGTGTTCACCTACCCACAGACAAACCTAGGCAACCTAAAGATTGATCCGAGTGGCAGTTATAATCTAGCCACGAGATCCTCAAATATCGTGGCAAGACCACTTGACACGAATATTCGTCTGAAATGTGGCCACGTAATATATAACATAACGCACGTGAGCGTATGTTATTCCACATTTATTGGTACATTTTTACAAGCTTTACTTTACGCACGGATACATCACATGGAAATGGAGTAGAGACAGAGAATAAATACAAAGTATTTTACAATATCACTGCATTGCTAACTCGTGCGCAAAGTTGTACAAGTTTTCAACGAGAAATATCTTCGTATTTCCTTATTCCCGATCGCTGTAAAGTTGTTTGATTTTCTTCAGGAAAACTCGTTGGAAAGGTTTGCCGTTTTCTTTTTAAGTAGGTAGATAGGGAAACTTTAACTACCCTCATTATTATCTTTAACTATACCTGTATTAGTACATTACTGCAGAATCCAGTAAGTAAGCCTTCCTGGCCAAGTATGAGTTAACCGGACCGAACCGCAGGTGAGGTCTGGTTATATACGAGGCCAGGATGGCTTTCTTACTGGTTGAGGTTTGTATAATGCTTTTCTCAAAAATTAAAGAAAGTTTAACAACAAATTCGTTTAATTAATATTGAAGGTTACATTCATATGTGAAAAACACAATAGCACTTTTTGGCCGACCCGGGAATCGAACCCAGGACCTCACGCTCTGCAGTCGAGCTTGCGACCACTAGACCAACGAGGCAGTTTAGGAAACAAATTTAGAAAAAACTTTTTAATAAACTGAAATTACTAAATACAATCATAAAATCCCACACTATACTTCTACAACATTACTAAGTACAAAACGCAACGTATAAAATGGCTGTTTAAGGTTCCAAAAATATATGTATCTCATAAAATGTCATACCAAAAAGAGAGATAGATATATATTTGGAACCTCCCTTCTATAACCATGTTATAATGGCTAAACTCTAATCTGTGTCTGGTACTATGTTTTTTTTTCTAAACAGATCTAAAGAGGATGACCTAGTGTCCAGTAAGTAAATTACATACTTACTTACTGGACAGTAGGAGATTCCAAGTTTAAAATCTCGCTTCTTACTGGACAGTTGTGAATAAGTCTCCGGTAAAGTTCACTTTCTGGATACTTTTTAGAGATGTTATGGCAACATTACATACCATTTTTGAGAAAACTATTATTTCTCCAGCTCAGAAAAAAATTGCATGGGTAATTGAAAACATACTAATGTTCCCTACAAAAGTGCAATCCCTAATACACACATCAAAAGTGTCTAGGGATCAACATATATTTTTGCAATAACTTTTCTCCTGATTGATATTAATTAAAATTTTCTTTAAGGATTCATCAAATAAAGTGTTTTCGTTTGTCACAGTAACGATAAACCAAGTCACCTTTGCATTAATAAAGAAATTTGCCATTTTCCTAATAAAGGGATTATTGACATTTGAACCACTAACATTAAAGTTCGAAAAAAAGACTGAAATAACAGTTTTCTTTAAAATTTTATTGGGTAACTTAAACAATTAATAATCCGTGTTTCTACCGCGAACACTAACAACACAAGAACATCGGTTTGGCATACTCAAAATGAGTTCAGCCAAATCACGCTGTGGAATGGCCGCCCATGTTCGTTGCAACAACAAAAAAAGGTCTTCTTGCGACTGGATACCCTCCATATTCGGCAGAGCTCTTCTCTGTAGCATATCCCATGCATGCTCAATCGGGTTCAAGTCTGGCGACTGAGCAGGCCAGGGCAGGACATTGATGTTAGCTGCGGCGAGAGTCTGTATTACAACTCTTGCGGTGTGCGGTCGTGCATTATCATGCATTAACTGAAATAAGGGACCGATTTGCACTTGTAGAGGAACGATGACGTCTGATACAATCGTCTCAGCATAAATTTGAGCGTTGAGGTTGCCTCTGATCCAAATCAACTCAGTTCTTCCGCCGATCCAAATACCCGCCCATACCATGATGGTTCCACCACTATAAGGATGGACTTCCTGGCAGGATTTTAATCGCTGTTGGCGTCCAGGGGTTCTCCAGTGTCGTATACGTCTTGTATCCGGTCTCATACCAAAACGAGACTCATCAGAAAAGCACACGAAACGCCATTGTTCTTCTGCCCAATTTCTGTGTTCAAGAGCCCATTGATATCGAATCCTACGATTGCGCATTGCTATAGGTGGTACCCGTAGCGGTCTTCGGAAATGAAGGTTCACTTCATGCAAGCGGTTTCTGACTGTTTGGTCGCTAATTAAGTTCCCTGAAGAGTGATGAAGCCTCACGGCTAACATCATGGCGGTTATTGTTGGAGCTCTTCGAGTTAAGATTTGAATGTATCGGTCTTGTCTCCGTGTGGTGCAGCGATACCGTCCTCCATGGCGCTCAGCCACGGTACCAGTGCTTCGGTAACGTGTCCAAAGTCGACTGATAACACTCTGACTTGTATTCAGAGCTAAAACCACAGTACGTTGCCGGGAATCAGCTTCTATCATTCCCACGGCTCTGAGCATTTCTTCCCTGCTTAAATGACGTCGCCGCTCCATAATAACGTTGGTTTTAATCAGAAAAATGTGTTATTTCAGTCTTTTTTTCGAACTTTAATGTTAGTGGTTCAAATGTCAAAAATCCCTTTATTAGGAAAATGGCAAATTTCTTTATTAATGCAAAGGTGACTTGGTTTATCGTTACTGTGACAAACGAAAACACTTTATTTGATGAATCCTTAAAGAAAATTTTAATTAATATCAATCAGGAGAAAAGTTATTGCAAAAATATATGTTGATCCCTAGACACTTTTGATGTGTGTATACGATCGAAATGTATGGAGCAGCTTATTTGAATTTAAATTAGCGATGAAAATAATTCTGTACTTAAATACGGTTTTATATTATTTACTAACTGATGCCCGCGGCTTCGCTCTCGTGGAAATCGGAACTTGACAAATAATATACTAAAAAATGATGACAGATGCGGCGAAGGGCTTTGTTTTATAATATGTATGTAGTGATGAGAGGGAGTAAATTACCTTTCGGGCGTTCTTACCCATACAATAATAAGGAACAGATAGCATATCAAACTACTACAATCAGTCAAATTGCTTTAATAGATTTCCAGCTTCATGGCTGAAGCATTAGGTTCATGGTTTCATCGGGAAAATTTGACAATTTCTATATGATGTGCTGGCGTCTTTATATCTATGATATGGTAACATACAGGCAAATTACCTCACACTTTATGTTCACTTGGGTACAATTTTCCAATTCATCGTTTTCTTAACAAATAATTTAATTGTATGTACTTGATTATATATTCAATGACTAACATAGTGCACGTGCATGCTTATATGTACATGAACATGTTTTACAAAAGCATATGACAGTATACCCGATTCCATTTGTTAAGGAAAATAAACGCTAAAATTGAGCGTCCATTTTAATTTGGTTAGCTTACATACATATAATTATAATATTTACTCGTAACTAACCAAACGTTAAACGTAGAGCAGTGGTGGTCCAGTGGTGGCGGCCCCGAGTTACGAACAGTGAGTCGTGGGTTCGAACCCAGTCAGGCGTATTACTTTGTATAATTTAGTTTATCACCACTGCTCTCAAAACGGTGAAGGAAAATATCGTGAGGAAATCGAAAATTAGAACCAAAAATTCGAAGACGTGTGACAATCCGCACTGGGCCCGCGTGGTGGATTATAGCCCATCCCTCTCCTAGAGAGGAGGCCTGTGTCCCAGCAGTGGGAACGTTATAGGCTGATGATGAACCAAACGTTTTAAACCTTAGAATGGTTTTTTTGTGTTTTAAATGCTAAATTTGTAATACCAACAGCGGTCATTGAAAGACCCATGTTTATGATTTAGTTCAATGTTCTGACAAACAATACTCGTTACTTAAAAATTACATGAAATTACTGATAAAATCTTGACAATTTGTTAACATGGGAAAATGAGTTAGGTATTATATTAGCTACCTGTGTTGTGTAAAGTTAAATGTATACTATCACGGCATGAGAATGTGAATTATGAAAGGGAAATAACTTATTCTTCAGACAAACGGGTGATTTATGTAAGTACACACTTATGTATGATGGATTTCTTAGAATGATTTTGTATACCTATCTTTTGTTGAAAAACACGTCGTAAAAGAGACTTGAATATCGATAGTTTGCATCAATACTTATATTATTATGACTGTTTAAAAAAGATTGCCTCCAAAAAATGAATTGTTGTCACTAGTCTGAGCTAGTGAGCTTTCGTCCGTCGCAGCATAAATCAGATATGCATGTACCTAAATATGAAGAGTCCTTACATCCTTATCCTTACATAGTATAAAACAAGGCGCTATTTTTGTCTGTTTGTTTGTCTGTATGCTTAAATCTTTAAAACTACGCAACGGATTTTGATGCGGTTTTTTTTAATAGATAGAGTGATTCAAGAGGAAGGTTTTAATATATAATTTGAACGACATACACGCGGGTGAAGCCGCGGGCATCAGCTAGTATATTATAACCATTGCGTAGGCCGCAGAGCTACGGTAACGCTACGTAGGGGCTACGAAGTAACCGTCATAAGCGCGAGCGTTACAAAGAAATTGGGGAGGCAATGCAGGTTTAGAAATAAGAAATATTATACAGCGGAGGCACTTCTGTGGTTGTATTGTCTTCATTATCGAATCCATCTTCTGATTTAAAAAAAGATTATTACCATCCAGTAATTCTTGAGCAGCGGTGGCCCAGTGGTGGCGGCCCCGACTTACGAACAGTAAGGGGGTGGGTTCGAACCCAGGCAGGCACATTACTTAGTGTAATTTATTTCATCACCGCTGCTCTCAAAACGGCGAAGGAAAACATCGTGAGGAAACCGGCATGTCTTAGAACCAAAAAATTCGAAGACATGTGACATCTACCAATTCGCACTGGGCCCGCGTGGTAGATTATAGCCCATTCCCTCTCAAAGAGAGGAGGCCTGTGTCCCAGCAGTGGGAACATTAATTTAATAGGCTGTTGATGATGATGATGATGATGAATTCTTGAGCTGTAAATACACAGGTTTTAAATAAGAACGAAGATGGGTATAAGAGTAGAGGAAGACCAAACAAACGATGGATGAACTGTGTTAAGAATGATATGGTAAGAAAGGAGGTGTCTCATGAGATGACGAAAAACAGAGAGGTATGGAAGAGGAAGATATGCTGCGCCGACCACAAATGAATAGGGGATCGGACTGGGTCAAAATATTATGATTCTGTTTAGTCCGTAAGTTAGATTATCGAAAAATATTGAATACGTGTTTTTTGTTTTATCAAATCAATAAAAAATGACGAAGATAAAACGCGTCAAAGATCTTGGAGTGGGGCTTGAAACGTCACTTGTGTCGTCAAAATGTACTATCATATGACGTCACACGAGTTTTCGAAGCACTGTATCGTCTTCATTTTAAGTTTACGTGAAAAAAGAAAAAATACGTGTCCAATAATTTTTGGAAATCTATCTGACGGACTAATTCGTTTTTTTTTTGTCCGATCCCCTATTGGGATAAGGGCAAGAGAATGATGATGAATACTTTAATTGTACTTTTAATATTATGCAGCCTCCTTATACATGGTGGGAGGTAATACGTATTACATACGAGTTGCTGTCCGCAACTCCAAGTCCAAAGCGCGTATTTTAAGTACCTAATAGTACACTCCCGCCCACCTCCCGTGTTACATATTCTTAATTTCAGATGGAAATTTCTATGTGGAGGTTTGGCATGATATTTCGAACAAGCGTTTAGGTGTCGATGTCCCTTCCACCCCCATGCAGTGTGCACAACCTGGTTACGAAACATACCAGTCCTCCTACTGCGTAAAACGAAAAAAATATGTTAAACAAAATGCACAAAATAAATATGATTAAGTAATAGTAGTAATGATTATTATGTCACAACCAACGATAAACACGTGAGTTCAATGACCATATTAATTACAACCTTATCCAGTAGCGCCCCTAACGGACAATTTAAGAACTGTTGAGTCATAGCACTCGTAGCCGCTGTGAGTAGCAAGCTGAAGGCTGTATTTACTAACTGGACGGCATAATAGTGTTACTACTCGGCAGTAGATGTCGCTATAATAAGATTCTTAAATATTATACCATTTTAAGCTTTGCTACTCTACACCAGATGTCATAACGATGCTCCGAATTAAGTGGTTTTTTTACTAATTATTAAAATGGAAAAGTACCTAGTAAATTAGGAAACTTCTTGAAACGAGTTAATAACATTACTCACTGTAATTATTTTTATTTATATACCTGTTAGTAGTATTAGGTCTTTACCTATGAAATTGGAGATTTGTATGAGAATTTTAAAATATAAAAATTTTGGTAATTTTTTTATTTCAGCTAATCAAAGTACTGGCCCAAATGATCTATACAATTTTGCCATTTTGATGGCAGTTTGTTTATCCCTTTACTGTAGAAGTCTGCCGGACGGGAGGCGATGAAGTCAGCGAAAGCGTTTTGTACTGCCTCTCGGCAGTCGAATTTTTGACCACTTAAAAAAATGTCTAAATTTTGAAAAAAGTAGAAATCTGTTGGGGCAACGTCCGGTGAGTACGGTGGGTGACGGAGAGCTTCCAGCTGTAACTCTTGTAGCTTTGCGATCATTGATATAAAAACTAAAGATACGGTCGTCCGAACATTTTGCTCGATGCGTTCCCCATAAAGAGAAACACTAACGTCATCTATAAGAACTAATCAGGCTGCTCGTAAACGTAACCTTTTACGAGCGGCGTGGCGTGGTATTATCGAGGTATAAAGAAATTAAATAAAGCTTTCATTAAAATGTTAATAAAAAAAAAATAACACTCCGGGAGTGCCGGCAGAAGTGAAAACTTCAATATTAACTGACCGTGATGCTGATCGAAAAATCTTACAATTTTTCGATCAGCATCACGTGACCCTGACGCGAGTTTGAAAGTTTTTACCCATACAAAAAAAAGTGCTCAGCGCCGCTAAAGAAGTTTTCACTTCAAAAAATGTTAAATTTTAATTTATAATTTTCATTTTCTTTTAAACTTCGGTTTAGTCAAGACCTATTTGGGACCAAATTCGAGGCGTCATTTTATCATGCGGTCCGCCCAGTCCTTACGCAGTAATATATAAGTCAATGTTTGCGATGGTCTTTCGTGAAGTGTGAGCTCGCGCGTTGTCGTGGAGAAGCAATGGGGAAGAACGATTGACTAGTCTTGGCTGTTGAATTGCAAGCTTCTCCATCATTGTTTGCAATTCTTGGCAATAGACATCTGCCGTCACTGTTGTGACATTCGGTAAGAAGCTGTGGTGTACAAGTCCGGCACTGGTCCACCACACAGTCACCATCATCTTCCTATGAGTAATCTTTTTTGTAGCGCACTGATTAGGTGATGTACCCGGGTCCACCCACTGAGACGAAGGCTTACGGTTGTCGTACAGGATCCACTTTTCATCGCAGGTAACAATTTGATTAAGAATTTCATCGTTTCTATGCCGATTCAGTAGTGCTATGCATGCTTCGACGCGTAAATCTCACTGTTGGTCGCTTAGTTCGCATGGCACGCACTTATCTAGATTTTTATCTTTCCAATTTGACGCAAGTGCCTCAATGGTGTTTTGACACTAACTCCAAGGCCTGCAGTAAGCTCAGCCTTAGATTGAGTTGGATCTGCTTCCACTATCGCCTTCAATTCGTCGTTGTCGACAATGTTTACCGGCCAACCGCGAGGCTCGTTCTTCGACTCAAAATTTCCAGATTGAAAACAATTGAACCAGTAATGGACCGTGTTTATGCAAGCAGTGTTAAGCCCGTACACGTCGTTAATGTTTCGTGTTGTTTGTGCAGCGGTATTTCTACGTATGAACTCATATTCGAAAATTGTACGAATTAGCAGTTTATCCATGGCGCCAAAAACTACCACAATGTCACAAAAACAAAAAACTATCAAAAAACAAATGACTGAATTTGAAATTAAAATAACACGTCTTTCGAATAAAATTTACTTGAATTTCGAATTACGCGCCAATCCACAGATAATTAAATCTGAAAATGCCGGTTATAGAATCTCCAATTACATAGGTAAAGACCTATCTATACTTAATATTATAAAGCTGAAGAGTTTGTTTGTTTGTTTGTTTGTTTGTTTGTTTGAACGCGGTAAACTCAGAAACTGCTGGTTGGAATTGAAAAATTCTTTTTGTGTTGGATAGTCCATTTATCGAGGAAGGCTATAAGCTATATAACATCATCATCATCATCATCATCATTTCAGCCAAAAGACGTCCACTGCTGAACATAGGCCTCCCCCAGGCGTCGCCACATTGACCGGTCCCGTGCGTCTCTCATCCAGCGGTTTCCTGCAACCTTGACCAGGTCATCGGTCCACCTAGTGGGAGGCCTTCCAGCGCAACGTCTTCCGGTTCGCGGTCGCCATTCCAGAACTTTTCGGCCCCATCGGCCATCCGTTCCGCTACGGCTAATAGGAGCGGAGCATAAATGAAAAATGTTACAAAAACGGGAAAAGGTATTTCCTTTTTGAGAGCTTCCGCTGCGTGCGCTGCGAAAACGGTTTAAATTACGCTAATATCATGTATGAAGGAATTGTTCCTCTTTAAAAGTTCTAAAAAAAAGTCCGCTACAGCATATATCTATCTTTTAAGATTGACTCACTGTAACCTTTTTTTACAGTTAAACTGTTAGGTTAAAAAGAATTATTTTTTGCGAAGCTTATTTAACCCATATAGTATTAATCTATATCTAAATAAATGTGTTTGTTAGAACGGAAATTTAATATAGAATATTTGTGCCCTTAACTCTATACAGTTTAAACAAATATCTTAGAAGATATCGCAATGTAAAAATATCCGCGCGGCAAAATATTTCGCGCGTCGCAATGTAGGTACGGGGGATTCTGGCTGGCCTCCGGGAAATTCAAATTCAAAATATTTCCTGCATCATAATGTTTACAAGTATAGAGTGTTATAGTATATTTAACAGTAAGAGATACCTATAGTAATTCACACTTTAATATAATCTAAGCTAATCTAAACCATCTGAACTATTATAATAAAGAGGAAAGATAAGATTTTTTGTTTGTTACGATTTAGCTTAATTTATGTCGGATTTAGAAATATATAAGTATGTTTATCAGTTGTCTAGTACCCATAACACAAGCTCTGCTTAGCTTGGGACTAGATGGCGTTGTGTGATAGTTGTGGAATATTATTATTATTATTTTTGGTTCTTTTTGTTTCTTCTCATTTATGAGAGCATAAGAAACCTTACACGCGGGTCGAAACCAAGGATGTAAGGTGTAATTTAGATAGAGAAAGTGGATGATAATGTAGAAGAAGTCAGAAACTTTCGGGTGATTCGACAGGTGTTGAGAATGGTGGCTTTTTGTAGCATGTAAAGTGTTTGAGTAGGCATTTGTAGATTGTTGAGGCTTTGTGTGAGAGATTTTGGTATAATACCAGTAGATGAGAGAACGATGGGGACAATATGAACAGTTTGAACATTCCATTGGGTTTTAATTTCAATGGCAAGGTCTTGATACTTACTAAGCTTTTCGGATATTGTGGCTTGGATATTATGTGAGTTAGGTATTGCTATGTCAATCAGATAAGCTGTTTTATTGGTTTGGTCGTGAATAGTAATGTCGGGTCTATTGTAATTTATTTATTTATTTATTTATTTATTTATTTATTTATTTTATTTTAAAGAAGGCTTACAGACTAACAAACCAATAAAATAAAGAATATAAAATTAAAAAATTGCTAATAACAAGCCTCCACATATGGTAATGAATTGTTTTATCAGTTATTATAGTTCGGTCCCAATAAATTTTTGTATCGTTATTTTCTAATGTTAGTGCCGGTTTATATTTATAATACGGTATCATTTCAGATACTAGTTTGTATTTAAATGATAACTGTTGGTGTATGATGGCAGCGACTTGGTCATGGCGGTGTTTGTAATCAGTTTGTGCGAGTGATTTACATGCTCCTGTTATATGTTGTATAGTTTCGGAGGCATTGTTGCAATGTCTGCATAAGTCAGTCGGCTGGTTTGGGTCTTTTATGATGTATTTTCTGTAATTACGAGTAGCTATTATTTGATCTTGTATGGCCAGCATAAAACCCTCGGTCTCGGGAAACAGTTCGCCTCGTTTGAGCCATTCGTTCGACTTTATTTTATCGACGTGTGGCTGGCTCAGGCAGGCCCGATGTCTTCCGTGTAGGGCTTTTTCAGACCATGCTGCTATTTTTTGTTGTGTACTTACGATGTGTTCATTTATTTGTGTGTTTCTGTTTTGTAAGTTTAGTGGTGTTAGTTTCTTATCTGTCTCTGTTACTTGCTTGTGTAGTAATGAAGTTTCTGATTTGTTATGGAAATACGCTCTGAGTGAATGTATCTGTTTGTTGTGTAAATTGTGAATGTCTATTAATCCTCTCCCTCCTTCTTGCCGTGGTAGTGTAAGTCGCTGTATGCATGATTTTGGATGGTGTTTTCTGTGTTTGGTTAAGAGTGTATGGATAGTGCGTTGTAGTTTTTTAATATCAGTCTTTGACCATCGTATAATTCCAAAAGAGTATGTTAGAATGGGTATCGCAAAGGTGTTGATGGCTTTAATTATATTTCTTGAATTAAGGTTGCTTTTTAAAATAAGGTTGAGGCGATGTGTGAATTTCTTGACCAGGGGGTCTAAAATGGCCACTTTTGCAGATCATAATGTGAATTGCGTTTAAAAGCGTAAAATGGACTTTTCATAATAAAAACTGCGTCTGTGACTATTTTAAGAATGTTAACGCAATTCATATTATTTTCCTACTAAGATGTATTTTACTAAATTGTTACAGACGCAGTTATTATAATGAAAGGGCCATTTTACGCTTTTTAACGCAATTCATATTATGATCTGCCAAAGTGGCCGTTTTAGACCCCCAGTTCTTGTTTATCGATATCGAGAAAGGTTATAAGCTATATGTATGTGACGCAGACGAAGTTGCGTGGGTCAGCTAGTTACTTACATATAGGTACCTGCGATTATACCTCTATTTATAGTTTGTAAGTACGGTAAAGGCGCAAATAAAAAGGATTTAAAGTTTATAAAACATTTCATTTTCAAACTTATTTTCATTTGGCCCCATGCAGCAGTTTGGGACTCAATGTTTTTTGTGGTCGCGAGCGTAGATGGAGGAAGTAATTAAAGCTTACTAGGACTTTTCATAGTGGCATAACATAGTTAAGAGGCCTATTTCTAGGCAGCATCTGCAGACTGTTTTATACCACCATTTGGGTGGCCACTTAAGAGTTACATAAACATATACCTACCTATAACACAAACATATATCGCGCCTTCAGAATGATATGGACTTAACTTAAAAATCTAAGACGTTTTTATGATACCTAAGTACCTATGGTATTGTTCTACCATAAAAACGTCGCTTCTTTAACAATCACCAAAAAGATTTTTGAGATAAGTCCATATCATTCTGAAGTGCGATATGTATAGGTACCTATACATAAAAGCAAAAAAATATTTTGAGCACAATAATATATTTTCGGTCATTATACCAGTAAGGACAATCTACAAACGTGTTGTCAACGGACTGCGACAGACAATGTAATCAGTGTCAGTGTCCGGTGTTCGTAGTCAGTCCAATATATATAATCTGCCCATAGGTTTCTGACCGAGACTTTACAATGCATCTATCTATCTATACAAGTAAAAAGAGAAGTCCTGGCTGTCTGAATGATTGACTTGTCAACACCCAGCCCAAACCCTTGGACCGAGAAAGCTTTGCACAGTTACCCTGGTGGGGGTACACCCTTTATAATGTAGACAAGAAATAAGGAAGGATTTTTCGATATTCAACCCCTAAGGGAGTTAAATAGGGGATGAAAGTTTGTATAGAAAATTCTTATTTTCACACGGGCGAAGCCGCGGGCAAAAGCTAAAATATAATGGTAATGAAAAGTTAAATATACGGTTCAGTTTTAATTCTGAGGCTAATTAAAGGTTAAAGTTAACGGGAAAAGCTAAAAGTTAAACACAAATATGATTATTCAGAACTGCAAGGAAAGGTCATCTTGTTGGATGTTTTATGAAGAAAGGTTTTTGAATGATGACTATAAAAATAATATACTTTTTATGAAAACGTGACAATATGTCTTTACAACATGCCTAGTCTAACCGGTTGCAGATGAACACCAGTATTTTACGTAAAGCAACTGCCTAGACCGGCTAGATCTGACATCCACAACCCAGTTCGTACTGGATATTGGTAAGAGTGGTTGTCAAAAATCCAGGTCACTGACTACCTGTAACGACTATCATTGATCATGGTACCTACTAGGTACTAGGCTAGCATTGTAATATTAATGAAAGCATTCTAACAGATTCTGATTCGTTCCTACCAACAGACTACTGTTCTAAAGCGCTACTTGCGCTTTAGAACAGTTGGCAGCAAAAACTGAAGGTCAAGTCGCGAAGCGTCAAAACAAAACAGATTGTATCTCTGTACAGTTTATCGGAATTTATTGTTTATTTTGTTTTGCCACTACTCAGTGTGACGCACAACCAGGGATACGTACCTACAGTAAGACACAAGACCCGAGTAATAAGGACCTCTGACGTGTAGAGGAAAATAACTCCTTTCTTAATCTCTTTCTTGTCACGAAATCTTCCAGTAATCTCAAATAATTATGTTTATGAGGCTCGTAATGAGTAAAGATGGAAAATTTAACTCATCTCAATATAATATTGTACCTACTCGCTTTGCGCGCCCAGCGAAAAAAGTTTGTATTTATCACGAAGCAGAAAACTCGTTCTTGAAGAAGAAGAAGAAGAAGACTTACATTTTTTCGAACTAGCTATGCTCGCTCTTCAAAAAAAACTGTCCAGAAGGATCAAATCGTTATTTTATTATCCACTTTTTGAACTTCGTCGCACTCGGGTTCGAAATGGCCCCAAAAATGTTTGGTACGGGGCCCTATTTTAAGACTAGCTACGCCCGCGCCACTGCGCACAGCCAACTCTGTTTTTTATATCATTGAGTATAAAAAATCACAATTAGTCGGTTCCGGTTCTGCTCTTTATACAGTGTTCTTCATTATGCTGTTTCTATGCTTATCTTAGTCCAGATTCTAAAGCTTTTCTCATTACCTCTTGGCGCACCTGAAAGGATGCATGAAATCGCGCTGTTGGATTTTCGATGAATTGTCCGTTTCCCGGTATGTTATAATAGTTTTCGGCCCCGAAAGTCTGACAACCAGTCTTACAAAGGCATATCATATTAACCAATACTAATTTGGTTGTCGAGGTCAGATAGGCAATCGTTTCACGTCAAATATTAGTATTTAGCTGTTTTCGGTTAGACTGGAAGCCGCTGCCGATCCCAACATAATTGGAAAAAGGCTTGACAGATAATAATGCGTCTATTCATTGAATTTCGTGACGCTGAATGATTCAAGATAATTATTTTGCTGAGAACATGACTAAAAATACCTACTACCAAATAAACTTTGAACTTTTGTACGGATATAGCTAAAAAAAATAGTTGGTGTTGACAACAACAAATCAAAACACTAGTCATACATCTTTTTATCTGTGAAATATGTAGATACATGGAAAATTCACAAAGGTTTTGGATTGACTACCACGGATGACGCCCGTTATGGGTCAATAATACATAAAAGATGCTAGCACCATCTCTGAAAAAGGTAAACTTTCAGTATCGTTCAGTATATCCAACTTTACACTTAATTTTGTAGATAATTCAATAAAATATCGAGTTTGTTTTTCCTAACTCACAGATTCCGAGAAGGCGTTACAAGAAACTTGTTCAGTTAATGTTGATACTTACTTAACTCAAACTATTATTTTTTTCTCGAGCCTTGCAAAGTGTCATTGACTCTCTGGACTTAGCATACACACCAATGCATGACTTGAACTTGACCGTTCGCCTGCTTACATATAGGTACCTAGCATCGATTTAAAGTAGACGCGTTACAATCTACTGGTTTGAGTTGGGTTTATTTCATTACATATCTACTTATATCGGCAGTAAAAATAGGTTTAACCAAGCCGAGAGTCGCTTTTTGCTCCTCGTCATTGTGTTTTTTTTTAAATGGGATCATTAAGCAACAGCCGAGTCCTCACCGCTTCAAGAACCACAAACTGACCAATTTCTCCAAATGATTTTAAACCATACGATGTTGACAGTTAAATTCAAAATCAAATGAAAAAATTTGATAGTTAGTGGTCACTTGATGCGCTGGCAACTGTACCTGGAACCTTTTGGTTAAAGAGAAGGTCGAACTACATTATATTTTTTATTTATTTTCACGAAAACTAGTTTTAATATTAACTACGCCTGAATCATTGCATTCGCTCATAAAAATAATGTTTCCCGTGATTTACATTACGCGCTGCCTTAAAAATACATTCTTCAATTATCCAAAATTCCGTATTAATATTTTGCTTATATAGTGTTACTTAGTTTCGCGCTTAGAATGCGTCGATATACAGGGTGTAAATCAACCCATTACACAGCCGTCAACCAAGCATTCTGTACATCAAACTAAATATCCCCACGCAAAAAAAATTGCTGGGATACGACTTTTTTTTTGGGGTAAAAAATCACATTTTACGGTAAAACTCAAAGTAGCACTCTTAAAACATTGTGCTAGTGGATGCTTTGAATAGTAAACGGGTCATGGAGGTAATTTAAGTATTATAACCTGAAAAACTGGTATTTACAAAAACAGCTGTGAAAAATTTGGAACTTTGACCCCCAATATCTCCGTAACAAGGGGGTTCCCAGGTATGGTCTAGAACAAAAAAAGGATGTAAAAGTACCCTTAACGCAAATGATGGGCATTTGTTCTCCCCACCACTGCGAACAAAATGATCGCAGTGGTGGGGAGAACAAATGCCCATCATTTGCGTTAAGGGTACTTTTACATCCTTTAATGACGAGTAAAAATATTTTCAGGATTCAAAGTACAACGAATCGTTGAATAGTTGATATAAACGACAACCTACCTACGTCGTTAAATACATGGCGTATAAAATTTCCACAGATATGAGATGGTCTAATCCGCGGTCATTTTTATGTAAGTCTAGCTTCTGTCCGCGACATCGCCCGTGGTCTGGTTTTCGAGTTAATATTATGACACTCATAAACAATGTGGTGTGTGTTCTTTCAAATTCAGTAAATCCAGAGATTATCCCCTACAACCTCACAAATTCACAAACTTTACCTCTTTATAATATTAATAGACATAGAAAAAGACTATTACGCTAGTACAGGTACACTTGTAGAATATATTATGTAGTTAGTTATCTGGGTACATAATAAATACCTACACAGGTAGGTAAAGCTCGAAGATTTAACACACATTATATCTTCGAGCTTTGGTCACATCATCGTCTACCTAGGTAGCAAACTCAAACTCAAATATTTTATTTCAATTAAGCCATTACAGGCACTTTTGAATGTCAGAAGGACGGAAGAAGAACGAAACTACGAGTGCAATACGTCATTCCGAAAGCCACCACGCTGAACCACACGCCACCGAATGCCCGCAACCACGAACACTGCGAGCACGAAAGCACGCAGCGACGCAACCGCAACAACGAATGCTCGAGCATCGAGCTCGAGTAGCTTTTTCCAAACTACGTTAGGGTCGACTTTCAGTCTAACCATGCAGCTGTAATTTATATAGAGCGACTGTATATCTGCTTTCCACAACACACTTAGTACTGGATAATACGCAAGACATTCTTATTAAATCTGTTTAGTAATAATAATAATAAGCATTTTATTTCAGGCTTCTAAGGCCCATAGGTAAAATACACAAATAACATAAAACAATAACAACAAACTAATACATATGAAAAAACCTTATAAACTATAACTACACACGTAACGTTGGCGGCGTCGTGTTACGCTGCGAGGTGTCACGTAATCGTCCCCGGAAACGTCGATACAAGACACCTTTCGGCCAAAAATCCTCCTTCATGCAGGTCTGTAGATGCTGGGTTGGGACTATACCTCTTTGTTTGACTGGTTGTCAGACTTTAAGCACACTTTAGGGCCATCGACTACCTATAAGGACAGTCATAGATCTACAAACGACAGTCAGGAAACAATTCGACGGGTTAAAGTGCTTTCCGAGGCACTGAGGAAACTCGATACGTATTTGATGGTCTGCAGTTCTGCACCCACCCACCCATCTATTGACCAACTTAACGCGGCTTAACCTTAAAGATAACCCATGTGGCTGTTATCATTTAGTCACAACCACGGAATTGAACTAATCATTGTTTATATCCATTTCTTTGAGGCGCACAATACTTACTTCATGGAGAGTTGTCTACAGGAAATGGTTTAATTACTTAATTACCTATTAACCTTACATGCATTACTACTTCTGGTTACCTCATTAATTGACACCTTCAACTTTAACTGGCATTGTGACGCTAATTACACTTACACTCGGTAACAATCACAACGAACATTAAATTAACAGTTATGACGATTGGAAGAAAGTGAATCAAAGGAAAGGTCAAAGACAAATCTCGACAATATAAAATTGTTACTCTTAAAAAGCCATGTATTATCTTTTTTCGCCATGCTTCAGAAACTCCTAACGTAACTTCCTTAAGTTGTTGTTATTCCACCTGTTGGAGTTTCCCGGCGCAACGGAAGAATCCTTGAAAACAATCGGAATCGGAAACAATCGCCTTGTAACCTCCACTGACTCACACTATATACCTCCTACATAACACACAAAACAAAACGCGCACAAAAAAGTAAATAAAAAATAATAGGAAAAATTCCTCCGAAACTCAGGTTGTTTCAAGTTTCTCTAAGCATAGAGTCATCTCAGATCGTATCTTATCGTAACTTTACTCTCAATCATAATAAAGCTAGTGGTGAAACATATGGCAAAACAGTTAACGATACCGCCACTCGGAAGAGTCGCAGATTGCCTTAGATAGTTTCAGCACAAACACTTTCCTTCATGATGCAAAACATAACAAGCGCGCCAAGCTCAACAACAATACGGAGGCAGCGTGGAGGAGCCCTGCGATAATATAGGACCGCGGAGAAAATAGAGGCGCGCGCCGCTATCACCGCTCAGTCCTCGCCAAGCTTTGCGCGACGACGCTCGCATCCACCACGCCCGCACACTCCGCCACACTCCATAATAAAAACATGACATAAAACTCATTCCTAATTCAGTTCTAGTCACGCGATAAAACAACAGCTCTTTAATCGTGCCAAGGACCCTGTGTTAACTTACGGGTCAACGTACAAATCGATCGCGAAGCTTTCAAAGTTGTGGTTACAATGCCGGCTGAAGTAGAAGCCAGGATCGTACTTCGAGATGTTACGCCGGAGAGTGAGTACTTTGTCTTTACTTAAGCTAATTTATTATTGTGTGTTGTGTCATCCATGGTGATTAAAAACCTTTGTATGTACCTAAGTTCATTGAGAGCAATGACAAATGATCGCCAGCGACACAAAGTGGGTAAAACTCTTGTTTATCATTTAATCATCCACTGGAGTGTCAAGTCATCAAAATAAGTCGATTGTCAAAATTGGCTATGTGTCAAGCCATCAAAATAAGTCGAGTGTTCCCGCGTTTTCTAAAAACCGTTAAAAGACTGTGACAACTATGCCTTTCTAGCTCACACTTGCCCAACGTGTAGTGGAAGAGACAAGGATGAAAATTGGTTACTCAGTATTAATAGTAATATTCCCCTGTCAACTGTATAAACCGAGCGCGAAGCGTCTTTCTTATCGCTCTTTGTGGAGTGTTTACATTATGACTCATGTTTCGTGAACAAAACGTTCGCTCAGCTGAAACTTTGTATGCGATAACATTGTGTACCAAACTATGCAATACGATACTTTCAAGAGCCACTTGGCTTACGGAGTTCTCAGAATGAACGCGTAAACATACCCTTTTTTTTTTTTCGACTCAAGTGTCGGCTACCTGAGCCGACCTTTTTTGTTTAGCTTGCAGTATGTCAAGTATGAATGGAGAGCTGTGTTATTTTAATTGATTTGTATTGTTATTTTAATTGATTTGTAAATAAACATAAGTTTTAACAGAGTTCTCTTACAAAACAAGAGTTATCGGCGTTTTAATCACGCGCCGCGTGACGTCACGTGACTGACAGCGCCTGTCACGTGACGTCATCCCGGATAGCCGTGACATTACGCCATTTTGCGAAAAAATAGTTTGACACCCCAGAGGTCATACAAGGTAAGCTTATGTGTGAAAGCATAAAACATTCCAGCTGAACTTGAAAATTCAGTTGACTGATTGTTCTACTTCCTTTACAAAGCATTTCACCGGACGTACCTATCACAACATCAGCTGACAGTGATTGTCACGTGTCCGATCCTCTTCAAAACATTGTAAAGAGAAACATCTCCAGCTCAATCTAATCGTATTATTGTGTAAGTAATACAAACACAACAACCGGAGAGGCCAATGGCAGTGACTCCATTGTCGCCGGCAGTGAATCACGCAGTTCAATTCAATTTATTGTTAGTTGACAGCATTCATATTATTGAGGAAGGAGTCGGAAACAATATAATCTGTCGGGGTCAGGAATTGTGTTATCGATATGACAGTTACGTCCGTAAAACTTTTGTTTGGATTAGTTGAGGACTTGCTACCACCAAACCAGACAAAATTATAGGTCTCCACAAAAGTTGCATTTACGAATCACAATTCGTTTCCCCAACGAAATTCTGAGTTACAAAACAGAAAAATTTAAAAGTGTGAACCTCAATGTAGCAACTTTACCAAAACAGAGTCATCGTACGATTGAGACTTGCGCCACCAACCGGCGAGTTTTAAGAAACTGATTAATCTTATATGTAATCATCTTACGAAAATATAAACATATGCAAACAGGCCTATAAATATGTCTTGATCTGAATGCGGACAATGTGGTTGACGTGAAGGTTTCGGGTTTGTTCTCTCAAGGTAAATGAATCCGGGTTTAATCGAGTACTGAATAACTTAATAACGCCCTTGATAAGCCTGTGTAAGGAATAATTAAACACCCATATTATCACAAATGTTAAACTGACTAAACAGGGAATACTAATTAAGTACGCCTTGAAGAAAATAAGAAACAACATTAATTTATTCTTCGTTATTTCTCATTTATAACCGACTTCCTAATTTATATTTTAATACAACAATAAATATTACGTAGATACTTTCATCTTCAATTATGTTGTTATCAAATTAATTTCGGCCCACTTAACGAAGTTCTCCGAATCAATTTTCCTTGAACTTTCCTTCACGGTTTTCGTAAGTGAGCGTGGGAGAAAATGGCGCAACTTATGGATACAATTCAAGTATGTTTTACGATATGACCAATGTTAAAAAAGACTAGTCATCTGGGCATCATACGACCCAAACTTGGATACGAAACTATAACCACAAATCTACCAGTCAGTTTCAAAGACATTGCCAAAAAATACGTTTTCACGGCCGCGGCCTTGTCAGTCTTGCTTAACGCATCTTTTGAATAAAAACTCTTACTACTTGCATGAACGAAACGATTGTAATTTGAAGCGGTCAAGTCTCTTAACATTACAAAAACATTTGCAATACAGATTTGGCTATTTAAACAATTAACCCAAATTACCAGAGTTATTATTAAACAGAGAATTAGTAAACATCCAAGCAGATGAAATAAAGACGGGGTAAATAATGCCAAAACAACGAAAACTTTTGCAGTAAAAGTAAAAAATCAGCGGTTTAAGGAAACACAAAACTTAGACAAACTACTATATTTTCCGAATATCCAGTTTGGTTAAAAACTTGTCAGACGTGATACTGCGGTTCAGCTAGTTATTTCTGATCTTAACCCAAACGCAGCAAAAAAAAAAACAAGTTATTGAACAACTAAATGTCTTAATCATCAATCACAAAATCAATTATTTTAATCATCGCTAAATAATATCCTTGGTTGGTGTTGGGTGGACGATATCGTCAGGTGCTCGGGAAATGGATGGATGAGAAACGCACAAAACAGAGAAGACTGGCTGAAGAAAGGGGAGGCCTATACCTAACAGTGGGTAATTACGGGCTGAAATGATGAAAATAATATCTTTAAACTTTACCAGTCAGCTTAGTTAAAGTTTACCGAAGACTTTATTCAAAACAATTAATCAAATCATATTATTATCAGGCAATTAAAACCCATAGATAAAAAACACAAAATAATCTTATACTAACTATAATAAACTAATACTATATTAAAAACTTGACTAACTTTATTGGTGGATACAAAATTGTGTGAAGTCCCTCACCTCACTCCTGTGCTAGGTGACAGATCTGTGTTACAGTAGCCAGTGCCCTCTCCCAAGCGGAGATATTATAGAATCTTATGCAATAATATTAATAAATAACCCCTCCTTTTGGGCTTCGTCGCAGTTGGGTAAAAAAAAAACTGTATTATCAACAAAAAATAAATCAAAAAGCGTTTAAAAGTTTTCCATGCATGCGTTACCGACAAAAAGAACTTAGTTTCACGCCAGTTGCATTCAGTAGCCTTGGCTGAAATCATGAATGTGCTAAATTGTATCAAGATGCAATACTTTTACTAAAATGTTCTGTTTGTTGCAAAGAACATGAGCTTAAAAATATTTCGTTAAAGATTTAGGTATTGATTCATCAATGTTGACAATCGGTCTCATTGAGGCTTTAAATGCACAGTTTACTGGCCAACGATAAATCAAAACATAAAAACAAGAAATAATCGAAAAACAAGTTTGTCGTTTCAACTTTTTATTACCCATGCTATTTTCGATTGTCTGACATTTTGCATCAGAGAGTCGGCCTGTCTAACCGGATGCAGTTAAATACCAGTATTTTACATAGAGGGACTGCCTATCTAACCCAGTTAGTACTGGATAATACGATACCCTTTGATAAGACTGGTTGTCAGACTTTCGGGGAACTTTCTACCTGTAAAGACTGCCAAATAGGTATCTTTAAATGGCAGCCGGGCCAAAGGCTTACCGTGCTTTCCCAATCACGGAGGAAACTCAATATGTAAAGGGTCTCTCCCATCCACGGACCTCACCCATCCACGGACCAACGCAAGCAAGTGCGGCTTAACCTGTAGATCGACCTGAGTGACTGTTATTTCTTAGCCACGACCTCCTGCAAAAGAACAATAAAAGGATTCTAAACATAAGCACGCATGTACATGGGTCCCCTATGTTGTTTCGAACGCCGCTGTTGCGACACACGCTGTTGCGAATTAGTTTTCCACTGCCTCACAGGTTCGAAAGCTCATGGACTCGAATGAAGTAGTCGCGAAAGACGCAGTTTCGAAAAACATTTTCACTGCCTCATACGCTCGAATGCTTGTGATTTCGATTTATTTAGTCATAAAGTGTACAGAAAAATATTTAAGCAGTAAATAGGGGACCCGTAATAATCAGTATGAAATTGTTAACAAAGGCAAAGTTAGCATTATCAGCATTATTTTAATGTTTTAACACTAGATGCATAGGTACACGGGATCGTAATTGAGCACTATATAAACAAATGTATTCCATTGACAGCGTGTTCACCTGCTCAGTGGCCGCTGACGCAAAAACTAATGCATAGTAAATTGAGGAAGTATGACTGTTGCACCCTGTGCATGCATATTTGTAACGGTGCTTATGGGTGTTTTGATATGGAGACACCGGGCAATCATTTTTATATTAAAAAAAATATGAAGAAATGGTTAACTATTCAATTGGTCTTGCTGTGTGATCGTTACAATGATTATTCCATTTCGTCGATTATGATTCATCTGGTGATTGCGGCACAGGTTCGCGTCAAATAAACATGTTTTAAGCTACCTTAGGACCCAAACAAATATCATGGCGTATTCCCACAACAACTTTCAACAAGGTTGACATAGCTTTATGGTTAAAATTTTAAGCTATTGCATAGCTTCTATCGCGGGCCTTGAGCGTGGAGAGCGAATCCAGAAATTCCGTAACGAAAATATTCATGATTCAGTATTCAACCAGGTTGCTATGGTTACGGAAAATAACAAGGTTGTCAACTGAGGTTGTCAAATTAAATAATTTATAACCTCACGTGTAAAGGTGTAAAGTTTTTCTGTTTTGTCTCTTTGCTTTCTCCTTCTAAAATATTCTTACTCGTATAATTTGTGTACAAAGTGTTTTAAATATGAATAAACAAAGTGCATTTATTAATGAAGAAAGTCACGAAAAAATAGTGAAAGATAATGAGTGAGTACTCCTCGAGTACTCTCTAAACATTCATTTTATTATTATTACGCATCTATCATACGTTTTATTGGTTTTTGCATTACTATTCTGCGAATCGGTCTTAGAAAACGATTCGTTTTCTTATAAAATATCTAAAATAAAATAAATAATTTTCATTTTTTTCAATGTTATGACACTTACGTCAGGCTGACAAGCTGTCAATACTTTTTCTTTTGAATTTTCTGTCATAGAGTATCTTACTAGCTTAGTCTATGAAGTTTACTTTTGATTTACATATATAATTTAAATTCTTTTTAAAAAATACTGCATAAATAATATAAATAAATAATTATTTGCATAAGTTGATAAAAAATGCCATGCAATAGCTTTACCGCGGCAGTCTCCGAGTGCCACATCAACTTTTTTTTTAATTTTACCATCACTGACCAATGACCATTCGAAAAACTTATAGAAGGAGCTCGTGGCACTGGCCGATCTTCAAGGTAAGAAATGGTTGCTACGGTCAGTCTGAGAATGGATGACCATCCATAACATACAGAGTTTCCTCTGTGTCTCGTAAAGCAAATGAAGCCGTTGGTCCCCGCTGCCATTTATAGATCTTCGACAGTCGTCACAAGTAGTCAGTGACCCGAAAGTCTGACAGTAGGTTTTACCAAGGAGTATCGTATTACCCAGAACTGAATTTTGCAGGTCAGATAGGCAGTCCCTCCATGTAAAATATTGGTATTCAGCTGCATCCTGTTAGACTGGAAGCAAACGTCACATAGTTAGGAAAAGTAAATGATAAGATACATAAAACATGCTGGTAATGAGGTTGACGTGTATGTAGATCATAATTAATTACAGTATTATCAAAACTTCATTTTATAGAGACATTTCTTTTCTTCTTTTTTAATTGCTGTGTGTAAATCAAACATCACACTTTCTTTGTACCCATACGAGGAGAAAGCATAACAAACACATCAAAAATGTAGTTAAATCCACATTACATGCACCAAAATGTATATCATAACAAACCCGAAAGGGAACTCTATTTGGCACGAACATAATTATATATTTTGAGTTCTAGCCTTCTAGAAAAGGCAAGGACGTTTCAAAGTGTCCCAAATAAATATAACGTCTTCATTTAAATGCGCCTTTGTTTACAAAACTGGGCTCTTAGACCTAACACTGACTAAAACTTGTTTGACCAACTGGTACAAATAATATCGCTAAATCGTTTTGATTATAATCTCTTGGCGATTTTTATCATCGGAACCTCTACTGCATCCAAAGCATCGAGGAAAGTGCAGGGTAACGTCGGTCTGTTACCTAAAATGTCACCTTGTACCTTTAAATTTAGAAAAAAACAAGCCTCGTTGTTTTCCGCAGTCAATGCAGGTATCGCAACAGCCATGACACGGCAACCGCCTGTAATAGCTAATTCATTGTACCTATATACTTAGCCGACATTAAAACGTCGCGTCGTCGTTTGCTAGACTACTAATTATATCCCAAAAATTATTAGTCGTCACCGAAATATAAGTTAAACTGAAAAGCAACGAAGCAAACGTCAAATATGTAACAAAAATTGCTTTAGCCTTGAATATGTTTCAAGTTGAGTGACCACTCGATAAATAATAATTTACGAAGTTTTTTAAACGGAAGATCGTTACCTGAATAAGCAAGATATCCCATCCATGATGTTTTCCTCCAATATTCATATTCGGCGAATTAATCAATCGCTTGTCTGAACGATTTTGTATTTATTTGTCAAATCACTCGAGCGAGCGTTACCCCTATCCATGTTTTCATCTGCAACAAGACTTCAAGGTCTAGTTTGCAATAAAAAAATATTACCTACCTAGATTTCCACAGAATCCTTTTATGACCGGGTACAAACTAAGAGATTACATTATTATAGTAGCATTATCAGTATCACTAATGTTTTTTAGATTTTCGCGTTGCGTAAAACCGGCTACATAATTATCTTAGTAAAAAACGGTTTGGAATATATTTTCAACACTGTCGAGGTGTAATTACGGTCATACCTACTCGTATAGTCGATAGCATGCAATCAGTGCAGGTATAAGATAGATCGAGTGCACTCGCCAGTGTGATTGACTATCGATTTACTTCGCCTTCAGTTAACCCACAAGGGATTGACATGGTTTTGTCAATCACTTTGGTTCCGAAGCAAATTAGATTAATATGACCAGTCATCGAGTAAATGAAGATGGTCACTGCGTTGGAAAATTGCGTCCCGTTCTCTGTCGTCTACAATAACGCTGTTGGCAACACAGGCCATGAGATACTTCTATTAATCTTGGTGTCATTATAAATGACATTTGACACTGACACAAGAGTAGGAACTGGATTTGTTCCGCAACTTTTTCTATGCGTATAATTGCATTCTTCGTTTGATTTATAGGCTTCAAGAGCAAATTAATCTTATTTCTTTCTCAGTAATTGTGAATCTTTACTGTTTATGGTGTGGATATTTATTTTTAATGCTTCATTTGATGAATTACCATCTTGCAGCAACTCTTTTTGAACAAATGGTTAAAGGCTACCGTGATTTAAATATTTATCAATAAATGCTAAGTGGTTTGTAAATCAATAATTGCTTTTTAGTCACAACAAGTTGCAACGACCTTTAGTATCCTATATCATTACCACGACACGCGTTTATGACAAACCTGATAAAACAACAATAAAACAACAATAAAACTTGTAAATCAACTGTATCATGAGCGTGTGTGTGTTGTGTAGCATGATGCTCATGACTTCTTCTTTATTAACCGACTTCCCAAAAAGGAGGAGGTTCTCAATTCGATCGGGATGTTTTTTTTTTTTTTTTCTTTCTATGTATGTACACCGATTACGCTTCGATTTATAATCCGATTTACGTGATTCTTTTTTAGTTTGATGCGGAATAGTTGCCATTTGGTCCCATACAAATTTAGCATGGTTTGGCCCAGTACTTCTCATTTTATGACCATTTTTTTATAATTTATGAACATTTTTAGTTCGTTTTTTTATGTGTGTTCGCGAATAACTTCGTCGTTTATGAACCAATTTTGATGATTCTTTTTTTATTGGAACGGAGATATTTCAAAAGTGGTACCATGATATGGAAACCAGATTCTGGTGATGGAATCCCAAAGAAATCGAGGGCAACCCTCAAACATAGGTACGTATTACGTGTTTCGTGCTTTTTCTGACGCTATACAAGCATAGGTTTCATAGTAAATATTTATATAAGATACACAACTAAAAATGAAAAAATAAAAAAACGTTTTTTGCAAAAAAAAAACAACTGACTTCAAAAACACCAAAAAGTGAAAAATAAACTTCAAAAGAAAAATCAGCTTCTGAAGTAGGTGGCAAAAAAAGCCAAATCAAACAAACAAATGTCACCGACTTCAGAAGGTGATTTTTCTTTTGAAGTTTATTTTTCACTTTTTGGTGTTTTTTTCTTTTATTTAGATCTGGTTCATTCCTACCATATAGTCTAGGCAACAAGTGCCTTTTTGATGAACTTTTTTCAGCAGTCTCCGAAAATTATGATTGAGGTGTCATTCGATTTGGAATGGCATCCAGATGATTTTTGAATAAATTGAATTTCCGCTTGCAAAAACCGCAAAAGTTATAAACAATTAAATATCTCAAAACTTAATTAAAATTTTTCAAATTTGAAAAACGATTCAAAAAGAGGAGGAAGTTTCCTAAAGAATGTTTAAACTTTCGGAATTGTAGGACCAATATTAATAACTTTCCCATCGGGTTGAAAATACGCCCGAAAACTGGTACTCCGTCTTGCGCAAGCTACCTACGCTCCATTCGGACCTTTCTCATGAAAGGATAAATATTATTTAAACTTATTAAATATGAAAATTAAAAGTTGAAAAAATTCAGGCGCCTGCAGAATGGATCAATAAACAATAATCCGTGGTTCAAAAGTTTTTATCGCGAATTTTCAATAAGTTATCCATTAGTTAAAAAACAGTTTTTAATAGCACGAACATTAACATAGCAAGTGCGATAATTCGTGGAGCTATTTTCCAAAGGTCTTAGAATACGCTCTCGTTGGAAAAATTAAAAAAATGTTAATTTTCGTTTTTTTAATAACAATTTACTGAGGTGAAAAATTTCAAAGCTTCATTAGACATTAAAATAATCTTTTTTTATTATATTATTATTGAACCGTTTTTGTATGATCAGAAGCTACTTAAAAATGATTTGTAATATTTTTTATCTCCTATTGTTTAAACAATTTTTATTAACAAATGCGTTGTTTATGAGATAATTTAATTTTTTCTTTAATAACTTAATTTTTGATGAAAACTATGATTCTTTTAAAAAAAATCGTTTCTTAAAAAAATAATTATTGCTTAAAAACGCATTTGTTGATTAACAATTATTTTCTGGGAACTTCTAATTAATATTAAGGTATCATTTTTTTTTAAATCACCATTATTTGTTTTTTCTTTTCGATATATATAAAAAAAATGGGTGCTAATTAAACCGGCTTCTTTTTAATAGCATTATTTGCATCTAAAAATCTAACTTGCCTTCTAAATTACTAAGTCAGCCACAATTAACGAGCATCTAAATAATACAATCTTAGCCACAAGTTATCCTTTTTAAAGCCACTCTTAATACAACTCAGCATCGTGATTATTTTTAGCATCGGAATTTGTAACATGGATTCAAACAGTAAACTTCTAAAATATTAATATATGGCATCAAAAAACTATTAGCTTCTAATTTATTAACTCAGTACGTTTAAATTGTAACTCAAGCCACATTAACTGAGCATCAAAATTTAATTAAATTGTCATCTGAGCATCAAAATTTAATTAAAATTGTCATCAAATGTTATATTATAGCCACTAATAGTACATAGAAACTGCTGTCGTGTCATCGAAAGGCTTAAATATAGAAGTTCAGAGTATCTAATGACCTAAATATTGAAGTTCAGAGTATTGAATGTCCTAAAGATCGATATTTATTTACATGTTGTGTTACAAAAGTTATCGACAGAATCGCTTCAGAACTTTATTTTTATTCGGATAACTAGACAATTGTGAAAACATTTCTGCAAGCAACTCAGTTTTAACCTAACCTAACCTATTTCCCTCAGTCTACTATGACGAATCATACAATCTGCCTGTGACTAGTCAATTAGAAAATGGTAAAAACATTTCTGTAACTAGTACGTATTTTTACAATACTAGTACATGAACCGAATGGCGCTCTCTGGTTGGTGCAAATGGCCGGTCACTGTCGTCTCGCGCGCTCGCGCTTATCTTGCTGTTGCTATTTTCACGATAAAAGAATGTGATGTATTGTTTTACATGCTAAGTTATAATAAATGATGTTGACTATGGTCGCTTCAATTATATGTTTTTGAGGGCCTTGTGTTGAAGCTGTAAAATGTAAAATGGTGGTGAGGTATAAATTTCGTGGCTGAGTTAGTAAATTAGGTGCCTATGTATAAATAACAAGGACAAGTTAATATAATTGTTGATCTTCACTTGACGCTTTCTATAGAATATTTAGTGGACGTTGTAAAAAAGACGAATTAGTATATTAGAGGCTATATAATTTTCCCGTGGCTTAGTCACAAAATTAGAAGTTTGATCACGTGGCCAATTAAAAAAACTGTGGCTCGATTTATTATTTCCCAAAAAAATTGTATTATAAAAATTTTCATTGTTTATTTATTTATTTATTTAGGATCTCCAACAAAGAATATACACAGCTCATGTTATGTTTAGTGGACGACAAAAGTATCGCGTAAGTGTACTCCTTCACTTACAGGAGACCACAGCATGCACAACTAAATTTTATAAGTACAAAGCTACAGACCAGCTACGAAAATATAATAAAATTCAGAAAAAAAAATACACAGGATTAAAATTAAAATTAAAATCGGTAAAAAGCATTCAAAAATTAAAGTCAAAAATTAAAATTAAAATTAAAATTGTTTATGTAATAAACAATTTGTTAAAAACCAATAAATTTTTACTTTATATTTTTTTTCTTATTTTACTTGTCACAAAAATAGACATGATTCTTTTTTTTTCATTTAATTTTTTTACAACTTTTTTTTAATTTGAAAAAAACAAAACTTAATTCTGTTGTTTTTGTTTTATGCATAGGAGTTTTAAGCTTATAACAAAATAATAATATTGTACCAATTAATTATATCTATATAAATTTACGAGTATAAAAAAATAACAACCTTTATGAATGGAGGTAGAAATATAGGTATAATTTATTTCTACTTGTCATGTTTTTGTGACTTGTGAAGTAAACAAGAAAAAACATCTTAATATTAGTCATTATTTAATAACCACTTATAGGGGCCAAGTTCAACCTCACCTCTGTAATAATAAGCCTAAGCATAATCAGCCTGTAATGTTCCCAGTGCTGGGATTCAGGCTACCTCTCTATGGGGAGGGAATGAACTATAATACACGCGGGCCCAGTGGTAGATGTCACATGTCTTCGAATTTTTGATTATAGACCGATTTTTTCGCGATGTTTTCCTTCGTTTTGAGAACCACGACTTACTTACTGTTCGAAGTCGGGGCCGCCAACACTGTATGTAAATATGCAATAATTATGAATAGTCCCTTTTCATTAAAGGGCCTATAATAAACTAGATCACATAGTTTATAAGCCGTAGGTTCACCTTCGTCTTGGCCTCAACATGCAGAGACCATGAACTATATTTCTTTGTATTTTTATGAAAGTAGTCGATACGGAATACCAAAAATAGTTTGCATCAGTTCATATAAATTTCACCCACAGCCTACTCCAAATGTAGGTATAGTTGTGCTGCTTAAATTAAGCAACTTTTCACATCAACAATTGTTGTATTTACCCTTTTTTGGAAATTCTTTCGTGTTTGAGAATAAATTAATTTACGTTTTGTTTAACCTTTTTCAATAATTCTTATAAAATCAAGAGGTTACTCCAACTTAAAATAATTGTAACAGTTTTGCAAAATCCGTTCCATTTAAATAATTTATGCTATTTAAATGAAGGTACATTTTGATACTAACCTTTTTGCCGTTTGGTGGTGTACAACAAGTTGTTACTGGCTATTCGCTGTCAAAAACTTTGAAAAGCCATTAAATGGTTTATTTTTAAATAACTTTTTCTTGTCGAAAATGGTATCTGCTTGAGTTTTTGGGGAAATTCGGCCTGCATTGACATTTCCCTCTTACTTAAGTATAACCTTTTTACTTCATTTAAACACCCAGATGTACTGGCGTGCTGGCCATTTCTTGTAAAAAAAAAGAAATGCATATTATTATTATTCTTTTATCTTGAAAAGGCATCTGCTTACTTCTTTGGCACAAAACAGCCTGCTTTTGAGTTCATTTTTTTGACGAATGTGATGTTGGCCTTTTTTATGTAAAATAAATACGAAAAACAGTGATGCTTTTATTAAAATAAAATTTGATGAAAAAAAACCAGTGCTTTAGATACTTATATATTTCTAATGATTTATATTATAAGTGGCGGCAAACATAGCCCTATTAAGCCAGTTTTATGTCAATGTTATCCTTAACATAGACCTCAAATCCTTTCAACACGGTTAAGCCATTGAAGCTAGTTTCAAACCGGCTTATAAAATGTCGGGTGAACAAACTACTCATACGCACGTTTACCCTGAAACCCATTACACGCAATTATGATATAATAGACTTAACATTATGGACAATTTGAAAAACAAATATTAATGCGTGTTATGTAGTTTACCCATGTACCTATTAATTGTTTAGATATAATTTCATTCATGGTGAACCTAAATACACAAAGAATCTGTAATTCTATTAATAGGAAATTCAATATTCTTATTTATTTTTCCTATTGATAAAGTATGCTAATACAATAAGTCTTATAAATATTATTACTCACTTAAACTCCAAATCTACAATAATAATAAATCGCTCCTACATTTCTTATAAACACAAACAGGAAATACCTCCAGTCTATGCTAGAAGACATAATATAAATAAACCTGTTCGAAGCTTTCATGATATATACATTTACAAGACAAAAAACAAATATGGCGGGACCAACATATCAATATTTAAAAATTGCTGTCTAAATGGGTGAGCACAGTTAACATCGACCTACATTTGAGATAAAACATCATTTATTGGGAACATCATCATTACGTTACGTTACGGTCGCTATCTGTATCACTTGCCATTTCCAGCGGACCACATTCGACCTCATTTTGTAATCGCTATTATGATTGGCTATTGGCCGTGTTGACATGATAGTTGTGTGACAAACTGATCAGACAACGCATGTTTATTACGATAAGACTTTCAAACATATACGTGCGTAATACTTTAAGTAATAATATAGCTACAAAAGGATGATTGAGTAGTTGTTGACATGCTTTAACAACTAGCCCACAACTGGGGGACCGGACTTATTTCAGTGAGAAGACAATAATCCACTACACGGCCCCAGACGGCCCCAGTGTATGTATAGTGGACGTAACAAGAATTCAGGATTCTTTCTAAAAAAAAGAAAAAAGTTATGACAAAAGAAGAAAGAATTTCAGTAAAAGATGACATGTCTATCATGTCAACATATTTTGCACAAAAAATCAATTGCCGAATAACATAAATGCTTTCTTTAAATAACAACCAATCAAGAAAGCTAGAGTAAATCCATTACGTAAACAAAGTAGTAAAGCTTACAAATGGATGCCTATAAATAACGTAAATAATAACGTCTAAAGCCAGACGTAAAAAGCATGCACGAGTGTAAACCGAAAATAACTCAATCGATACACTGCTGATGTCTGCAGAACTGAGGTGATACACCTTGAACTCGCTGAATACATAATAAAAACTATAGTTTATATTGTTTAGCTGTCCGACTACAGGAAATACAGTAACCAGTTCGGTTAAGCAGTGTCGTCATCGAAAGATCACCATTCTCCTGCCCTTATCCTATTTTCTAAGGACTTTGTGACGAACTAGCTTTTGCCCACGGCTTCGCCCGCGTGGATGTCGGTTTAACTACAAAAATGTCGATTTTCCATACAAACTTTCATCCCCTATTTAACTCTCCTAAGGGTTGAATTTCCAAAAACCCCTTCTTAGTGCTCCTCTATATTATAATAGGAAGCCGTGTGCAAAATTTCACATTCCTAGCCCCAGTAGTTTCGGCTGTACGTTGATATGTCAGTCAGTCAGTTCTCCTTTTATATAATATTTATATGATATGGTTGGATAGGAGGTGACTGATAAGATGTGTCTAATAGAGAGTATGATTGCTTCGCCCAAATGAATAAGGGCAAGAAATTGATGATGATAACAGAAAACTGTATTATTATTACCTTAACTGACAGTCTATCTGACATTCACAACCCAGTTTCTACTGGGTACTATGATACCCCTTGGTACGACTGCTATTATTATGTTGCTTATCAGCAAACAGTTATTTTATTCTCATTTAAAATAACCTACTTCGATAAGAAATTAGGTTTTGAGTTCGTAATTTCGCAACATCTAACGTAAAAAATTTTTAAAAGTTCATGACCAAAATAAATCAACTGTTTTCGGTAAAGAAGCCTTTGAAAGTACAAACTCGTTGTAACCTGAGGTAATTTCGTAAACCAGCACCTAAAAATAACCGTGAATGTTTTCTTTACCCATTGTTTTTGCCAAGTTACACAATTTTTGAAAAACTCCCCTAACCCCATAAATAGCAAGTTATTTTGAATGCCATGAAAATAGCAATTATGCGTAATTAACTTGACTACGTAACCTTCGGTTATGTAATTGCCTACATCAAAGGCTTACCTATATAAATAAAATGATAGCTACAGATTACCTAGAGAATTTAAAGTACAAATAAGAAATGAGTACGTAGCTACCTACTTTAAAATCCGTAGGTGATCTATATCGTTACCCAGTATTATCTTGGTTGTAGAGTTCAGATAGGCAGTCGCTCCATATAAAATACAGGTATTCAGTTGAATCCGGTTAGACTGGAAGCCGATCCAACATAGTTGGGAAAAGGCTAATCTGTTAATGATATAAGAAATCTGTATTTTTAAGCATAGTTGGCATAGTTGCAAAGATATTTAATTCAAAACCAACAGGGCTCGTTCGTATAGCAAATTTATTTATTTATTTAAACTTCTCGCACACAAAAAAAGGTACAAAGGCGAACTTAATGCCTTTAGGCATTCTCTGCCTATTAACCCATAGATTGTAAGAACGATTGCGATTGGACCTAGAGGATAATGAGATATAATAATACATATTATGTACCTTCTCCCAACGCTTAATTAATAGCTATTCACATCAAGATAGATAGAAGCAATAATTGCTTAACAAAAGAAATTACATATCATTAATAATTATGACGTTAAAATGACTTAATATTGACTTTTGAATGAAGATGTATGAAGCATATAGGTTCCGTTGTGTGACAATGGACCCATAAAAGGTCCCGCTATATAATGAAGCACGATACCGTAATACATAACAGCTGTCTGTCATTGCTTAATAACCTGAACATAAGGAGGTTACCGGCAAAGGAGAACATTTGCTGTCCCTGCCCGTCATATAGGTACTTACATTTGTATATACTTTTATGTGTGAAAATACTTGGTGTGTGTATCTTTATTATGTGAGCAAGATTTAGTCCTGAAAGTTTCATTGACAAAACAAAGTACATATTTTTACCTATATTCTCTATATTTTCCTCGTAATACGTGAATAATCTATTGGTGTGATTCACAAACGGCAGATCCAAAGTGTCAATAATCTTTGTGCTCTGTAGTTCAGTCAGAATATAAAATAACATTATACATAAATGTTTTTGCTCAACTATAATAATAGTAGGATTTAATTAACCACAGTATTGTTTGTAAACAAACATTTAATATTGCAAACTCACATAAGTAGCAATCGCAAAAAGTTCATAGGAAAAACCACATACATCAGTACTCATAATAATAGCAAGTCTTTCAATTATTTATCCCTTCTTGAATTCGAACAAAATACCTGAATGCCAAAGATAAAACATTACAACACGAGTTTACAGAAACGCATGCACCTCCGTGACTTTCACGAGATGTAGGTACCCTTTATCAAAATAACATTGTTGTAGATAAAATCAATCAGCTGTTCGCAACAGATAAGATGGAAGAAGTAACAATGATCACGTCCCGTGAATAAATCACGGCCAGACGAAGAGATAAAAAATATAAAGGAAATAAGAAACTTTGTAACCTTGCGGTCGATGAATGAAGTAGAAAAAAAATAAACGGATATTATTACGTCTGTTAATTTATAGTTACGTTTCAAGAACAATTGTAATATAGGTACGAGTACTACACATGCTAGACTTTAGTGTTTTCGCTCTGAAAGCAAAGTTCCATCCGGTTACGGTGGAAAATTATGGTCCTTTGGTGGAAAGAATCCGGCTTATCCGAGTCTGTAACAGAAATAATCATAATCAAGTATTATTTTTAAGCAAGTGCTTGTAAAAATTAAATATTAAGGTGACATAATGACTATAATTATTTTATTTGTTAAGTTGAGATGAATGGTAATAACTTACATAGGTACCTAATATACTAGTCGGGTAATCCCGTTCGCTACTTGTGGTCTATAAAATATTCCACGCCAGTGGCCTTGACTCTTTCCTAGGATAATTATATCCAAGTAACTATAAAGGGGCCTATTTTTAAGCAGCTATAAAGCATTTGGCAAATGCTTTTCATTCAGACTGTCATGGATGATCCAGGCTGGTCGCAGCAAGGAGAACCTGCTAAATTAGAGATTTATTAATCACTCTGCCCTGGAATGTAAATGAGGTGCTGTTCTAAAAACTAGGGGGCACTTAATATCGTACCCTGCGTGTCCTGTTGTTTGTTCACTACATTAACTGGTGGACGCTACCGAAAGTGCCAAACTAGTAACTCAATTCTGGGCCGACACAATTTAGATTGCCATCGACACGCTAAGATGAAGAGTCATACTCTTAGGTAAATATTTATTTAATCACGTGCAGTACACGAAAATTCATTAATTAGTATCGTAGGTCGTTTACGCACATTACATTATTTTTTGGTGATGCACATTCGCACGTTGGCACACAATTCATAATGCCATTTTTAGAATACGAACCAGTTTTTAATTTGGTCATATAACCTGTATAACCCAATATAACCTCTATCTTGAATAAGTACCTACATTTTAACCGTTCTTATTTCTAAAAATAACATATCACAAAATACCTAGCAAAATCTCTTACGTAGCATTATGAGTATACGACCGAGACCTTCAACTTACCGCATAAGAAATCTGAAAGTAATGGTTACCGTAATCGGTTGCGAGAAAACAACATTAAATGCTCCTTGTGCTTGCGGCTTGCATAACTATCTCAGCTCAGTCGTGACTCGTGCCCTTCATTTGTTCACCATCGTATTTTCGTATGATGATTAAATTCCCATTACTTTTTAGTGTCCACGGGTTTACCTTAACCGTAGGTTGGTTGGAAAGATTTACAAAACGACTAAAATGTAAATTCCAAGATCTGTGGTTAAGAAATTTACCAAACGCAGAACTACACTATAAGCAGAACAACTGATTGTCCCAGTACCGAAGTCAGCAGAAATGTTTGGCATCTAATATACTAATAAATACTGGTAGGTCCTCATGTGTCATGTCCTTCGTTTACTGATCAATGATACAGACCCAGCTGTTGGCTTCAAAATTTTCCTCAACGCATGTGATGAGCATTTAGAAAATGCCTTCACAATCAAGTAATTTATTCGTTACGGAATGTATCGGGACTTAATTATTCATGAAGCCATCTGTTGCAATACGTGGGACAATGATAGAATTCTAACCAGTGACTAATTAAACATCATCAGGCCTCGGTCAAAGTGCATACGATAATGACACATTTTACTACAAAGATACAGCTCATACTTCCATTCATACCCTAGGCAAATACATAGATAGCTGCCATCCTGCTTTGTTTGTCACATTATAAATTGTTAACAGTGAAATTAGGTCGATGATTTTATTATTCTGCGACGATTGCCCAGAATACCCTTCCTATCGTTTGAACCAGTTGGACTTGTGTAACAACAAGTCTGAATAACAATGAATCATGTTCATAAATTTATTATGTACTATTAGGAATCAGAAGTGAAATACGTGAACAAAATAAACAATGTTTAATATCTTTTAAATTACACTTTTACAAAAATATCACGACAAACATTTTAAACAATAATCAAATAGAAATAGCACTAGCAAAATGGAATAAACAGTACACGAGCAAAAACATAAACCAAAAATAGCGAAGCACACGATAATAGTCGGGTAGCAAGTCCTTTCCGAGCGCCGTCCAAGCAAAAAGTGACCGTTGCAACGCTGCTCGCCTCGTTTTATGAACTTCTGTCGGTTGCCGCACGACGACCGTACGCTAACCGGACGGCTACTGGCCGATGGCGTGACTTTGAGCCAACACGGCCTCTCCTGACGCTCTGACGTCCTCGTCAGCTTCCAACAAGGCGGCTGAGTCTTCGCTGTCTCCTTGATAGCGTGTCTCACATCGCCAGTGGGGCGTGCTGGCACAGTGGAGTGCCACGCACAACTGCGCCTGTAGGGCGCGCTGGCAACGTGGAGTGCCGCACACAACTGCGCCTGTGGGGCGCGCTGGCACCGTGGAGTGCCGCACACAACTGCGCCTGTGGGGCGCGCTGGCACCGTGGAGTGCCGCACAACTGCGCCTGTGGGGCGCGCTGGCAGCCTGGAGCGACGCGCTTAACACGTCAGTAGCGCGCCGGCAGCCTGGAGCGACGCGCTTAACACGTCAGTAGCGCGCTGGTAGCCTGGAGCGACGCGCTTAACACGTCAGCAGCGCGCTAGAAGCCTGGAGCGACGCGCTGTACACGCCAGTAGGGCGCGCAGTCGGCCTGCAGCGACGCGCTCGGCCTGCAGCGAGGCGCTGGGCTTCAGCGAGGCGCTCGGCCTGCAGCGAGGCGCTGGGCTTCAGCGAGGCGCTCGGCCTGCAGCGAGGCGCTGGGCTTCAGCGAGGCGCTCGGCCTGCAGCGACGCGCTCAGCAACACCAGTAAGGCGCGCTCGGCAACGCCAGTAGGGCGCGCAGTCGCCTTGAAGCGCCGTGCACGTTCACGGCATCACTGTGGCAAAGCCCTGGTAACCACTGCTAAGGCCAAGCAGCGTTGCGTTGCGTCCAAACACACGCCACACATCCTTGTGTAATGGTTAGGTACTCTGCAAACAAACAAATTTACAATTACAACAGAATTTTGTTCCGCTCGATCACTCCTGACCAAACTTTAGTTCCATTGGGTGGCACCAAATTCGACTCTCATTAATTAAATCAAATGTACTGGAAATTATCGAAAATACAACACTCAACTACCTTGAGTCATATACCATAGTCGTTCACACCAACCTTAAAAATTCTATTGCAACAAAAACTGCTGAAATCATCGAGTAAAACCTTTAACACCAAGGCTCTCTAACCGAGTAGTACAACAAGAGAGTAATCTCATTCATTAAGGAACATTCAAGTCGAGAATCAAATTCAAAGAAACATTCACCAAATAAAACTTGTCACAAGAATACCAATAGGCACATAGGGATGTATAAGCACATTGTTAGCATATCACACAGACTTCTTCCAAAACACTGTAGGCATAGGCTCCAAGTTTGCATACCCCTCAGATGTCGACTTCCACACACACTGTAGGCATAGGCTCCAAGTTTGCGTACCCCTCAGATGTCGACTTCCACACACACTGTAGGCATAGGCTCCAAGTTTGCATACCCCTCAGATGTCGACTTCCACACACACTGTAGGCATAGGCTCCAAGTTTGCATACCCCTCAGATGTCGACTTCCACACACACTGTAGGCATAGGCTCCAAGTTTGCGTACCCCTCAGATGTCGACTTCCACACACACTGTAGGCATAGGCTCCAAGTTTGCATACCCCTCAGATGTCGACTTCCACACACACACTGTAGGCATAGGCTCCAAGTTTGCATACCCCTCAGATGTCGACTTCCACACACACTGTAGGCATAGGCTCCAAGTTTGCATACCCCTCAGTGGCTGTTGACATAGACACATTGTTAGCGTATCACACAGACTTTCACACACGCAGCTGAGGCCACGCGCTTGACCAAACCACACGTTCTTATGTTATGGTTACTCTGCAAAGAGACAAATCTACGACAGAATTTTGTTCCACTCGGTCACTCCTGACCAAACATCCATTAGGTCCCACTCTCGTTGATAAAATCAAACGTGGCTAAACTGGAAACTATCGAAAATACAACAATCAACCACCCTGGGTCATGTACCATTGTCGTTTAAATCAATCATAAAAACATTATTGCGTCAAAAAAATGCCAGGTTCACAAAAATCATCGAGTAAAACCACAGATCTCTAACTGACTAGTAAACAAGTCGATCTCCCGTGTGTATCACTATTTGACTTCACACTACGGGTCTTTCCAGACCCTGACCTCAACCAGAGCTAAACGCACAACATACAACAAACACACCCACTGTCTACTCGAGTTTCCTCAAAAACCTTCAATTTTAATCGGACTACGACTACACAATAATTACTGGTGCTGTCTAACACAATACAGCCGATAGAATCTCTTGGCTTGCAACCACAACTTTACTTCATCAAAATCCTTATAAACATCAACTGATACGTAACTCATTGGCATCTTTCTTAGCCTATCATGGGTATTAGGCAACTTCTTTAATAAAGCAAAACTTATCAGACTTTACAGTGAACCTGTATACGGCCTACGTCTTCACACGAAAAAACAAGTCAACTGATCATTATGGCGTAGGGGTTTGCGTTTACGCAGACCACGATTATTTGAGTTTGATGTGCCAACAACTGCACTTTTGGGTTTCAAATATACGGAAAACAAGACTTTTGACTGTATTTTGTTTTGTTTATAATTGTGGTTTTTTTTTTTTGAGCATCAGGTATACCACAAATCACAACGTTGCCCCTCACCAGGAATTTCTCCTGTATCGTGGGTACCTTCACAAATATTTAAACTCACATACACAAGTACCCGACTTTAAAAAAAAAAACTAACTAGGTCATACAGATACACGTCATTATAGCACAGTGACCATGTCGACTTCACGCGGACACAATGATCGAAATTCGTGTTTAAAATCAGTCCACGTGCTGTTATTGGTCAACCAATCGTTAAGCGACGTATTAGCACCACCATGTAAATAACCACCAATGCGTCCGAGGCATTGCCAATCACCCCAGTGACCTTATAAACACACAACATAACATCACGCCTGTAATCCCCAAAGGGTTAGGCAGAGGTACCCAGTATACACATTACGCCAGTTATGTTAAGACATAAGCTTAACCATGTAAATAACCACCAATGCATCCGAGGCATTGCCAATCACCCCAGTGACCTTATAAACACACACATAACATCACGCCTGTAATCCCGAAGGGTTAGGCAGAGGTACCCAGTATACCCACATTTCGCCAATTATGTTAAGACATAAGCTTAACCATGTAATAGGGGTGAGCCCATTGTCACCAACAGGGCACAAATCCAGAAAATAACACTTTGCCCGACCCGGGAATCGAACCCAGAACCTTCATGCTCAGTAGTCACGCTTGCGACTAATAAATCAACGAAATATTAAAATTTAATGGTTCGATCTTACTTGTATCAGGAACGAAAGTAAACCAACAATCCTGTCCGGAGCGTCGCCTCAACCGCGAGAGCGGTTACACAGGACTTCGCGTCCTCACGCGGCTCCTACGACGATCTCGTTCGCGCTTGGAACGGCGATTGGATCCCGAAACTTGCTACGTACGTGACCTTCCACTCCGCTTATGGTGGCTACAAGATCGCTTAGAACGAGAGGCACTAGTTTTTGAACGCGAACAACTCGATATATCCATTGCTAACTACTACCCGCTTTTATCTAAAATTAAAAGCCTGAAAACTAGTTTTTAACTTGTGGGCGAAAAGATTATTTATCCCACTTCTGATATTAGGAATCAGAAGTGAAATACGTGAACAAAATAAACAATGTTTAATATCTTTTAAATTACACTTTTACAAAAATATCACGACAAACATTTTAAACAATAATCAAATAGAAATAGCACTAGCAAAATGGAATAAACAGTACACGAGCAAAAACATAAACCAAAAATAGCGAAGCACACGATAATAGTCGGGTAGCAAGTCCTTTCCGAGCGCCGTCCAAGCAAAAAGTGACCGTTGCAACGCTGCTCGCCTCGTTTTATGAACTTCTGTCGGTTGCCGCACGACGACCGTACGCTAACCGGACGGCTACTGGCCGATGGCGTGACTTTGAGCCAACAGTACAATATTATTCGCATCCGTGATCCTTATACTTTTTTATTCAGTAGAAAAAAAGTGATTTTATAAGTTCCTCATCTAGATGTCTCACCATTTTGCATAATCCATGCATTTGTATTTCATAACACTTGCGTCTGTGTTTGACGTCATCCACACATTTCATCCCGTCGTCCTTTACTTGTCCTATTATTAACAAGCAAGAAGTAATAGAACGATGTGTGATAAATATTATTTTTAGACTAGACAATGACCCATTAATTTAATTGGAGACGGTATCTGTTAACGTATTGCGAGCACGTGCGTTCGTGCATTAACCTATCGCTTTGGCGTCTGACCAAACATGCGCTGTGACGAGCGTTCGACTATCCCTTAAGTTGTGACGTCACCATTTGTCATCCATGGATGGATATTTCGGAGAAAGCATGCTTAGGCGATGCGCCATGTTCGTAAGATCAGTAAGATCTGCCAATCTTTCCACAGATGCAGTCTGTGTAGAACCTACCAGATATTTCTTCATTCTCTGGTAAGTATATCCTTTACTTCTCTGTACGATTTGGCAGAGCTTCACTAAAAAGCTTAATAACTCCCCATACATAATGGGCCATAAAGTAGGGAAAATGTTCTCAACCATTCCGACATACCGTTCTTAATAGAGTTATTTAACATACGGCAACTTCTGGCGGCATTACCAACACGCTGAGGTAACCCAAGCGTTTATTATTTAATTCGCACATAATTTGCATAAAGCAAAGCCAAGGCCTCACTTTCACAGACTAGACTCGCTGACCCAGAATGATGCTACATCTAGAACAGCTGGTTTTTTGGCAGAAAAAAAACACATCTACAGGAATAATGGAATCTGGAGTTTTTGATATTTCCGTAATAGTCAAAATTTTCCGGATGTAATTTTCCGGGGTGTAATTTTCCTTGATTCCACTTTTTGGCAACAAGCTCTCATAAAATTCGGTAAAGAAAATTCCCATACAACTGCAGAAATTGACAGTCAGACATATGAATTTATAATATTTATAAATGTAAAAGATGAATGATTGGCACATCCTACTCGTCAAGACGAGAACTTCAACAACCAAATCGAATCAATCCGCTGTCCAAATATTTCTAATTAACACGACGCCCTAATCCCAACAATGTAACACATTGTATCAATCATATTTATGACCACAGTCCAAATAGTTTCGGAGACAGCTTCTCTAAACCGTCAGTCGGACACTGACTACCTCAATGAGTGAGCCAATGAGTAATGACGCTAATGAACCTGTAATAGGAATAGACTTGGCGTGACTTGGCCTAGCGCTCAGCAAGGAGTTGCAAGTGGTTGCGATGCGACGTTACATAGTAGTTATAGAACGTAAATAAAATGTCATGTAGGTACCACGTGTATTAAAAGTTGTAGTGTATATTTTGCAGTTACTTTCTTCTTGTTAGAAAAGAAAATGGTATCAAACAAGAGTTAACCGTCAGTTGTCATTCGAAACTTTACGTTGCTTCCTTACATAGTATAAAACAAAGTCGCTATTTTTGTCTGTTTGTTTGTCTGTATGCTTAAATCTTTAAAACTGCGCAACGGATTTTGATGCGGTTTTTTTTAATAGATAGAGTGATTCAAGAGGAAGGTTTTAGTATATAATTTGAACGACATCCACGCGGGTGAAGACGCGGGCATCAGCTAGTTTTGTTACAAAACTTTTTTGCACGCTTCAATTTGAAGAAGGTTCAGTAATTTATAATCTGGGTAACGTTTGTGGAAAAAGCTAGCCTAATATTGTTCGTTGAATTAAGTACCTAATCAGGATCACGGTCCGATGATCCGACACTAATGGGTAACATTAGTTAAACCCAATTTACTTTTGTTAATTTTCATGCATGTTTGAAATTTTCGGAATAACGGATTTATGAGGTATGATTATAAAAAACTTTCCTTTTTCGCAAAATATTCAACAAATTTGTTTACACACAAATTTGCTGAATAGCTACACCCGTAAACAACTATTTTATTCAAATCAAATCAAATAATTTATTTGCATAATATGGGTAAATACATGGTACATAATGCATTACATAATACCATAAAAAACGATCCTCATATTAACCATTTCTGGTATGCAAAAAGTTAGAACTTAAGATAAAAGTTTATGAAAAAATGTGATGTGAAAATGAATTGGGCACCTAACAGATACCTACATAGGTCCACACTTATAGGTATTTGGAACTACATACTAACTTAAACTACAAGCGCGCGCCGTATGCGGGAATGAGTGGAATGGGCCCCTGGGCACGCTACTAGTTATAGGGTTATATTTAAATGCACATCTGTTTAATTTTTTAGCACACTAGGTAAAGTAACTCCACTAATTAACTGAATGCATACCAGAAAAATGAATGCTGTGCAAAAAAACCAATTGACTAACTAAACATGTCCAACAAAAAAGTCTAAAAAATCACACAAAACGAGATGACCTTTTTTATCGAATTCACACCAAAAATGTAGTTAGTACATCGGATATATGATTTGTAAAACAAAAATACTAATTGCCTATCAAAAATACTAACTTGCACTCTAAATTGTACAATCTTACTACGGAATTTCTAAAACTGATATCTAATACGACCGTCTCGCTACAGTGTCCTTTATGGGCGGCATGGGCACCGGGCCGTAGGCCGACGAAGGAGGCCGGCGGAGGCCCGGCACTTCGGGGACAGAAGATATATGCGAGCGAAGCGAGCGCGCGTCATGGAGTTAATCAGGTGTAGGTTTTCCTTAAAAAAGTTTTAAAATGTTTGATAAACTAAATAATTATTAGATATACTATTTTGATAATAGTTATTCGTTCAGTAAAAGAGTTCTGCAAATGCCATTAAAAAGTATACTAAATTTGATTTCTTTAGTGTGCATAATTTGTGTGCAAGTCAGTATTTTTGGTGTAACTTTAAAATATTTTGTTCGAAAAAAGCGAATATACAGATAACGGTTTAAATACATGCCCTAGTTATATTGCACTGATAGGAACGTACATAGTAAGGCGCTACACTAATTTTCTATTCTTATAACTAAGGTATTCCTGGGCCCCGAGTCTCGACAGAGATAACGACAAAATCGCTAACTTTCGATTGCTAATTACCAACGAATAAATTCGGTTGCAATAATGATGCTTGCGAGAAACGCATCTTGGATGTAGAGACTTGCTTTACTTGCAAGCATCATTTTTGCAACAGAATTTATTCGGTAGTAATTAAGGATTGAAAGTTAGCGATTTTGTCGTTATTAGTGTAGAGACTGCAGCCCCTGGGTCGTGTAGAAACATTTATTTACTAACCAGGCGTATAATTTTTTCCGGAATAAAGGTATTGATCTTAGGTCTTTCAGTTCAGTGGGCAATTTGTTAAATAGTTTAATTGACATGGAGTAACAATTTCTTCGATACAGGGCCGGCAGTCTCGACAGAGATAACGACAAAATCGCTAACTTTCAATCCTTAATTACTAACGAATAAATTCGGTTGCAATAATGATGCTTGCAAGTAAAGCAAGTCTCTACATCCAAGATGCGTTTCTCGCAAGCATCATTATTGCAACCGAATTTATTCGTTGGTAATTAGCAATCGAAAGTTAGCGATTTTGTCGTTATTAGTGTAGAGACTGCAGCCCCAGGGCCTGCAGTCTCTACGATGTCAAATTTCTTTAATAGATTTTCAGCTTTATTTCAACAGCATAAGGTTGAAAATCTATTAAAAAAATTTGACATCGATACGACTTTGCAACAGATTTTTAACGATATTTAGTGTAGAGACTGCAGCCCCAGGTCAGTTTTTATGATCGGCCTAGGGAAAACTATTAAGATATCGGGTATTAAAATTACAATAATCACCAAAGGATTTGTATAGATACTGATGTGTTGTGACGAAATTACAAGATTCAAATATTTACATGGACGGTGCTGTTAGTAAATTTAGCTTTTGGAACAATGGTTTGCATGAAGTTAAAGAATCAACATTACAAAGTGCGCGAATGCACTGTTTTTGAGCCAAGAATACTCTATTAAATTCCACGGAGCCACCCCATAATAGAATACCATATCGTAGGTTGGAGGCTACATATCCGTGATAGGCTTGTAAAGCTGTTTTTTGGCTGGATATACGTGTGAGGCGCCAAAGAGCGTAAACATACTTGTTTATTTTGTTGCAGATTTCATTTACGTGTAATTTCCATGAGATCTGACTATCTAATGACATTCCAAGGAAAACTATGCTATTGTGCTATTTAATAAATTGTTATCGTATGAAATTTTTAATTTGTAGTTACATTGTTTTCTATTGTAAAATTGAATTATTCTGGTTTTGTCTATATTAACTTTTAAAATTATTACGTTCTAGCCATTTGATAATGCTTCGAACAGCTTCGTTAACTTCTATATTGTAGTTATCAAATGAAGTATTAGATGTATGTGGAATTACTTAAGATCTGCAAAAAGGGTACAATGATGATTTGTCACGTTAGGCAAATCGTTGATTTATAGTAGGAATAGAAGGGGACCTAATATACTTCCTTGTGGGACACCGACTCTGTTAAATTCGAGTTTAGATTTATAAGCAAATTCTACATTCTCAATATTAATGTTGTTGATTTCTTCATATTGCTGTCTATTTGTGAGGTAACTTTGTAACCATTATGTGCTACACCGCGAATTCCGTAAGTATAGGCTTTTTGGAGCAAAATATCATGATCAACAAAATAAACAAAAATTTTGCTGAATTTCTTTAAATCAAATGCTAAATCTAATATATTATTCAAAATTAGTCTGAGAACTAACAATTTTTAAATGTCAGAATTATTTACGACAGTTAACCAAAATAAAGTATTTTACTCTTCGAGCATCTTGTCGATGTTCTGTTATCTTCAGCCTTTAAGTTTGTAGCGCCATCTTTTGCCCAATAGATTAACTACAATGCTCTTCTACTTCATACAATTTTAACACTCACGCGTGGTCGAATCAGACGTAACTGTTCTACTCAATAATAGATGGCGCTGTTTTAACTCTTCAACTGTGAATTAAATTTGATTTTAGTTTTATTTGGTTTCGGTGTTTATGTTTTAATAATAATTATGAATCATTAAATTTAATTTATTCATACATTCATAACATCGTGCATGTATTTCCTAAAGGGTTAGGCAGAGATTTACCAACCTGTAGTTACCTATGTTTCATGTCCCATGTAATTAGGGTTCGGAACTTATTACCATCAACTCGGAACAAATCCAAACTGGGCAGTGTAGCCTTAGGGGCGCTAAGGAACAAGGAATTAAAAAAAAACAATGTTTCTATGGATAAGGTTAACAAGGAGCTACAAGAAAAAGGCCGAAATCTGTTAAAAAAAACTCCTAAATTTTGGGTGTCCTCTGCCCCTAAGCATACTCAAGGTAAAAGATCGTCTCGTCGGGGCTGCGGGCTGTTCGAAAGAGATACCGCGACCTTGGCACAAAGGGCTAAGACGGGACATGGGTAGTTTTTAGTAAGTAGAATTCCGACACTCAGCGACAGAGGGAGGAGTCATTTGATGCTATTACACGCTCCAAAAAAAACAGGTAAAAGACAGTCGTCCGTCACTTAGATTTTTTTTTGGTCTCAATAATGGTTTGCAAATAGAGCAACAATGTCTTTCTCGAAAAGTTTATTAGTAAATGATCGCCTGCAACTAGGTACACGCCACGGTCTACTGACCACACGACCGTGACGTCACGGCCATTCAAGTCCATAATGACGTATCTTCATACATCTACCCCCCAATTGTCATTGTCAATATTAAGCTAATGAGAACAATAAACGAAAACGAAGTTAGAGACAAATACCTGTGGAGCAATACTGACTGTACGCAGGCAAACTCGACGACCAATATAAGCAAACACTGGATAGCCGAAAGTCAGTCTCGTGGTTAGGCGCTTACTGCGACGTCGTATTGTGAATCTTATCAAATAAGTGGAATTTAACATCGATATTTTTGTAACAATATGGGGAAAAGTGAGTAATACTTACATTTCTTTTTACCTTACGAGAAATAACAATAAAAAATAACCGTAATTTTTATGCAAAAGTGAAAAAGATGCATGCCGTTTGATGTGTTTGAGTCAGCAATTTTGAAGGTTGCATTTTAAAACAAATATAGGTACCCGACAAATAAGTGCATATCTTTCTCTTTTCTATCACTTTAAATGATATTGTAACCTACTCATTTAGGTAGATCGAATAAGCAATTAAAATAATGTCTGTAAAACTGACCTACTCTAGTCGTCCTATATTAACATCTATACCTACTTAGACAGTATTTTAACCTAATCTAAACTAGAGGTTACGCAGGTAATGCATGTCTTAAATCGCTGATCATTATCGTTCAATGAGTCCATTCACTTTCTGTAGAATACCTACTAACTCTTGATATTCTGCAGGTAGGTATACCTAACCTACTAATAAAATTCCTTTGACAAGCAACTGGATTATATTGCAGAAATATGAATGACTGCAACCTTCGATCAATAATGTATTGATCGAAGACTGCAACTGATTAAATTGCACATAGGTAATAACAAACGGCATAATTAATATTTAAATCGATATCTGAATATTCCCTTTTTTCGAACAAAATATTACAAAGTTAAAACAAAAATACTGACTTGCATACAAATTATGCACACTAAATAAATCACATTCAATTTACTATTTAATGGTATTTGCAGAACTGTTTGACTGAACCTAACCTAACATAACCTAACCGAAAAAATAATTATTATGGACTTACATGTCTGCGGAAATGTACTTACAATAAGCAAAAAAAAACCTAACTTAACCTAACCTGAACGATTTTGAGTGCAAGGTAGTATTTTTGATAATAATTCACATTTTTCCGATGTAGGTACGAACCACAGTTTTTGTGTGAATTCAATAAAAAAGGTCATCTCGTTTTGTATACTTTTTAAGTTGTTGTTTTTGCACAGCATTCATTTTTCTGGTATGCATTCAGTTAATTAGTGGAGATACCTAGTGTGCTGTAAAATTATACAGATGTGCATTTAAATATATTCCATAAAAAACTAGATGCTTAGTAATGTAAAATAATAACAAAGATTATGCAATGCTCACAAATGCACCACGATCGCGATCTGCATGAATCTTCAGGGGATTAACTATTCGTGTGGCACCCAGATAGCCTTTTTATTAAACTTAGCATATACGCAATTTTTCAAGAGTCCTTATTACCTACGCTGTTACCTTTATTTTTAATTCGAACCTATGATTTTACGAATTGTAGGTCATCATCATTCATCGTCATGTTCCCAATTATTACACCAATTTGTTTGGAGTTGGCTTAGCATCGTCATAGGGACGATTAATATTTCAAGGATATCATGAAACCATTAAATAGTAGGAAATAAAATATATAAAATTATACGCTTCAAAATCATTGTGATTTTCTTAGCGATCGGTTTCAAACAGAGGTAGGTAGTATGGTTGCCAATAAATTCCTCAATTAATAGGGTTGTTGACTAATTTTTGGAATCGCTTTTATTTTATAGATAGACCCTATAAATACACAAAAAAAAATATTATCTGAAAAAATAAGACATATTTTAATAAGAAAAAACGTAAATAAAAATGGTTTTAAAAATTCCGGCTAAAACGCTCTAAACTGTCAAATGGCTGTGATGACGTCACGGGCCGTTTTGAAAACTTTACGATCTGTCAAATTGCACTGATCTTGATTCAGTTCTTATGAATATACTATAAAAAAAAACTCTAAAATGAACACGACGATTTACAAATGTTGTACAGTGCCGATGTGCAAAAGTACGTCAATCAGTATGCCACAAAACCTTTTCATAAGCGTTCCAAAAAGGGCAGAAATAAGGAGAAAATGGTTAACAATGGCTAGAAGACATCCATCATCATTGTCAACAACAAGTAGGTACCAGTTATTTTTGTGAAGATCACTTCGATGTAAGTTCTAAATAAACTTTAAATATCAAAATTGAATCAATGTATTTGAGTATGTTCCTAAATTGTCGTTCAATACTTGTTTGTTAATGTTATTGTTTGTTTACTGGTCCACTTTTTGGTACTTAACTATTGTTTAATTTAAATCTAATTTCAGCTTTAAAATGATGGAAAATTATATACAATATACTACAATGGGTGTAGTAATAAGTATCTCGAATAATGATGAGACCTGGTTGTTTACCTACAAAGCTTTTTTTTTTGTTTTTGCCGTGGTTTGTATAACAACATACCTACTAAAAATAAAAATTTGCACATAACGTAACTTTTTATTTTGTTGATGTTAATGACAAGTTTAAAGTTCTAAATACTTATGTGTATAAAACGAGTAAGTTAGTAAGTCTCTTTACACACATTTTACCAGTTCTGTTTTATGTCTCGTGTAATAGGGGGCGAGCCTATTATTGTATATCACTTTAAAAATACTTACAAAGACTAGGTACTACTTACACTTAAACCAACTTTTCTATGTAGGTGGCAAAAAACGGAACTAAAATAAATGTACCAAGTTTGACGTATAGATGTAATTTTGCTTGACAAGTAGCGCCACCTTGTACTTCACAATTAAGTTGGTCATACTGTACTTCAAAACTCCGACGCACAAAAAATCGTGTTTGTAGCAAAGAACCATCAAATAATTAATTTCCGGTAAGTTAGAACCATTTCGTTTCATAAATCCAGTCTCCATTGTGATAAATAAAGCAATTTTAATAAGTTATTGAATAAAATCGTTCACAGCTGATACTTTTGCCTTCGATATGACAGATAAATCAGCTAGTCTCGCGGCTCGTGACGTCATCGCGCTCTGATTGGTGTTTGGAGTCACGTGATAGTGAGTATGAAATAACGCAATTAAAAATAATTTTAATTAATTAAAGACAAAAAATTAGTTCCGTAAATTAATAATTTAGGATTCTAAAAACTATCATTGATTTTTACAACATAAATTTATATGAATTTGTAATATGAGTCAACAACCCTATTGTAGAAACAGCTTCTCTCATATTGGCTCGGTTAAACAAATACATAGAATCGAACATTCCAAAAGTGAGTCTATTATTGATCGAAGAAGTGAGTGTTTATTTTCAAGTTTAAATAAAATAAACACGAGCTATTTCTATTATCATTAACACTGAAAGCGGGATATTCACCATGTTTACTGTTTGTTGCTATTTGCCGGTATTTCGGCGCTGTTGCAAGCACCATGATCACGGTTAAACCCGAAACAAACAGTAAATATTATAAATAGCCCGTTTTCAGTCATGTCAGTTTAAAAACGTAATTTTAAAACAGATATTTCTGTTTATTCTAAAAATTCCAGATTGAAACATCTACTTACTATTCATTGATAATAATATCATAATAAACTATATAGGTATGTGTGCCTCAATAAATTAATAACATCTAAAATATGAAAAACCTTTTTTGCAAAAAAAACAACCGACTTCAAAAACACCAAAAAGAGAAAAATAAACTTAAGAAGAAAAATCTGCTTCTGAAGTCGGTGACTTTTGTTTGTTTGACTTCATGTTTTTGCCACCGACTTGAGAAGCTGATTTTTCTTCTTAAGTTTATTTTTCTCTTTTTGGTGTTTTTGAAGTCGGTTGTTTTTTTTTTTGCAAAAAAGGTTTTTTTATTTTTTCATTTTTAGTTGTAATAAGTACCTATATATATATATATCCTATACAAATATTTACTATGCATTTAACATTCAACCAAGAAACCTAACCCTTACCTTCAAGATTCAACTATTTTTGCTTTCAACTCTTAACCGTTGAGGAGTGGTACTACCTACTCCTCAATGGTTAAGAGCATGAAGACAAGTGATGACTGCTAGATGCGAATACTTGAATAGCGTCAGAAAAAGCACGAAACACGTAATACGTGTCTATGAAATTCATATTATTATATAACAACTAAAAAAATGTGTATTGTACACATCTGCATACCCCATCAGACGATGTTATGTCATGATAATGTATATTCAATAAACATCCAAGCGATTCCAGCAATTACGACAGATGTGCCGTCTATTTTTGAAGAGTTCCATTGTATATCTCCGAAGATCAGCACCAGATCTTCACCAAATTAAAATGGGACCACCTCAGGAGTAAACTCTTTCAAATAAAAAAAGAATTTTGAGAATCGGTCCACAAATGGGGGAGAAATCAGGTAACATACATAAAAAAAAAAAAAAATACATACATACACAAGAACATATAACCTCCTCCTTTTTCGAAGTCAGTTAAAAATAGTGATCCGACAAGGAGCTATACTGTGAACCAGGGCTGAGGAGGTCTGATAGGCAGTTCTTACGTGTAAAATACTAGTATTCACCTGCGTCCGTTAAGTGAAATCGATCAACCCTTGAATATGAGGAAAAATGTTGGGGAGATAATGAAGGTGATAAAAATGTTATTAGTAGAAAAGCTGATTTAATAATTTTTTCTTCTACTCGTGTTGAATACTAACTATAGATGATCGACTGAACATAAGTAATTACCACTGTTATAAAAAAAATGTATATACTCCCTTCTTTTTCTTTGTCCGTGAATAAGTTTCATTTAATTTCGACTGTCGGAAAAAAACCCACAAATGTAATAGGAGCCGAGCCTATTGCCATCAACCAGGCACATGTCGAGACACCGTGGTGGTTGCTACTGAAAAAAAAATTATGGTAATATCCAATAATATAACGAGAGAACATACCATATAAGATTCGTAAATAAAGTAATGTAGGTACCCAGCGTACCATGCATTGGGTTTCTTAATAAAAAATCATACTTAGAACGGCCCTCGGAACATCCGCACGAAAATAAGTATGTATTATAAAGTTGCATAGACGTGTTCTTTGAGTTAACGAAAAATATATAAATAGAACAATAACGATATATTTCCATTCGATCAAAATTGCTACAAAAATAAATACAACAATCTCAAATTATTTCCACTCGAAAATGTAATTAACTGCAACAGATCAATAATATTAATCTGACGATTATTTATTTTTATATTCATCCAATAAGTGATGATAGAATTTGTTCTATAAAATTCTATACATAGATCATTGCGGAAGGTTTTAACTTTTAACAAATATTCCACTGTCATTAAATAGGTATTAAGTTGAGCTGTGGTTCAAAGAAAAATAAGATTTAACTTGGACCTGAGAACACATGATCCAATGACGCATTTCACACTTCACAAATTGGTTAACGCATAAAACAATTCGTTAAGTGGTTCCATTTGCTTCCGTTTATTAATTCAATTAGAAGATTAAGGGTGCTTTGTTTTCTCAGACCTTTGTGACGAATTCGTTAAACCTTTCCTTATTTATTTATTTTATCATTTATGTACACGCGAGAGAGAACATAAGGAAACATCAAAACATAACTTAGAGTGCAAAAGCACAGCTTATTTCAAAAGACATTTCTACCAGAAGGCTAGAAAGGAAAAATTAACATGAACCGGAAGAGAAAAACATGTACATACCTACTTCGTATGATTTTCTTATTCTAAATATGAAATAATAAGTATTTATATTGAATTTTAGTCAGTTTTACAATATTCAATGAATACATAATACAAAACAAAACTACCTGACACATCGTCATATCACTTCACTATCACTATCACTACTCACTACATAGTATAAAACAAAGTCGCTTTCTCTGTCCCTATGTCCATTTGTATGCTTAAATCTTTAAAACTACGCAACGGATTTTGAAGCGGGTTTTTTTAATAGATAGAGTGATTCAAGAGGAAGGTTTTAGTATCATTTTTGCACCCGTGCGAAGCTAGGGCGGGTCGCTAGTTTGTAATCATTACGGGATTTTCCCAATACTTGCGGTAATTGTTTTAATACATTTTTATTTTAACAGGAGTGATTCATGTTAATATTGAAATGGACATAACAGTTCCTTATTATTCAATATTTGACTTAACAACAGTAAAGCAAAGGTCTTATTTTGGTTACGTGCTAAGAAACGGAAACGTTCTGAAACTTTTGACCTTAGGATGCGAAGGTCAAAAATTGCAATCAACCATCCAGCAAGTCTTCAACTGGTGTTTTCCTTTTTCTAGTATCACAGCACATGCTGACAGACCTGGAGAAGATCCCAGGAGTGCAGCTCGGAGACTTCCTGCTGCAGTTCGAGCTCGACGAGCCGCGGGAATCAGTGAGGGAGATCGCCAGGAAAGAACTCCGAGAGACGAATGAGATCGTCAAGCCGGCTGTCGAAGAGCTGAGGAGAATTCTTGAAGGTAACTGTCACTGTTTTTGTGAAGCTGTCTTGCCTGGCACGGGGTTACCGTTTTTAGCTTTCTGCTTCATTCCCCAGCTAAGCAATATTTTACTAGGCAACTGATAAGTATGTAGCACATCACCTTACGGTTCATCAATTTTCAGCCGTGAAGTACGGTAGGATTCGAGGTGGCACTTCACAAGTCGGAGGCCATAGGCTTCCATGGACGTGGGAATGTGCTACCGTCGGGATCTCAGCTAATGGTGGGAGGGGTTCCCATCGGCTACTTTGAAGTACCTAGGACTCGTCCTCGACAGCCGGTGGAACTTCGTGGATCATTTCCGACGTTTGGCTCCCAGACTGGAGCGGGCCGCGGCTGCCTTTAGGTGGCTCTTGCCCAATCTGGGGGGGCCAAACGCCTTCTGCCGGAGGCTCTATGCTGGGATCGTGCGGTCCATGGCCCTTCACGGGGCCCCAGTGTGGGCGCGTGCTTTGTCGAAGCGGGCCGCCCACTACCTGAACGCGCCCCAAAAGGTGCTAGCCGTAAGGCTAGTCCGTGGGTACCGCACGATCTCCCGCGAGGCGGCGAACCTCCTTGCCGGATTGCCACCATGGGATCTGGAGGCGATAGTCCTCGCGCGCCTGCATGAATGGCGCGTGGGGGTGCTACACCGGGGGGTCAGTCCGTTGCCGCGGCAAATTGCCGCTCTGCGGACGGACCTCCGGTGCGATCTCATGGCGGCATGGAGACAGCGACTGTCGCAACCCAGCGCAGGGCACGCCATGATAGTGGCGGTAAGTCCTCTCTTTGAGGAGTGGCTGGAGAGGCGCCACGGCGCCCTCACCTACCGTCTGACGCAGGTCCTCACCGGACACGGGTGTTTCAGGAGGTACCTGTACCGAATCAGGCGGGAGGAAACGCCCGGATGCTTCCACTGCGAGGATCGACCGGAGGACACGGTGGAGCACACTGTGGAGGTGTGCCCTGCTTGGGCAGAGCCCCGCCGTGTTCTCGAAGCGGCGATCGGCGGCGGCGACCACTCACGTCCGGCCCTGGTGCAAGCCATGGTCCGGGGCGAAGAGGAATGGGAAGCCGTCGCCTCCTTCTGCGAAGCAGTGATGCTAGCGAAGGAGGTGGCGGAACGAGAGAGGGAGAGAACCTCTCAACGTCCCAGCCGCGGAAGGCGCTCCGGGCGTCGGGGGCCACGTGATGACTTCCGGCCACTGTAGACGCGGGCCTGTGGACGGTGAGTAACGGGCTAGCCCGCCGTCCGGCCGTCGTCATGACGGCAACAGACCGTGCCGGCGCGTTCGTGTTCCGCGCGCGCCTCAAAGAGATGTCAGCAACATGGAAGGGGCCCGCAAGGGCCGACGCCCGTCGGGGCTGTGGATTATCGAAAGGATAACGCGGCTCCGACACAAGGGCGAAGAAGGAACATGGGTTTGGTTTTTAGTCAGTAGAAGTCTGACACTCCCCTTCGCTCTGCCCAAGAGCGGGGGATTTTCGAATTATTCGATGATTTTCCAACCACCAAAAAAAAAAAAAAGTACAGTAGGATAACAATTGATTGATTGGTAATGACCACGGTAATGACATACATTCAATTGAAGTGAGGTTGAATTAACAGTGTTTGAATTTGAGCTAGTTCTGAACGTCATCATCAGTAGGTACAACTTTTTTTCGATGGTAATTAAACCTTTTACGTGTGACCAGTCTTTGGGGTGGAAGAACGTAAATAAAACCACCCCAATGGTCACAATCTGCTCATGGAATGAGGCTCTGCACAGATCAGGGAACGGTTCCTTGATCTGTGCAGAACCTCATCTGTGCAACGCCTCTTAGGGCACAACCCTGGGGATCATCAATGTAGATACGTATGAGTCGTATGACGAACAGAGTTTAGTTTATTTACATAATATTCACAAATTTATATAAAATTAATCGATATTTGCTTATAAATCGAAGGTTTACCCTCACCAATATCAAAGGAAAACAGTCAGCAGAACTGACCCGTAGACCGTAGCGTCGGTGATATCGAAAATATGTAAATGATGTTGCGTTTGCGCATTGCTCCCTTTGTTTTTACCTACCTAGTTAATTATAGAACAATAAACTTGAGTAATAGTAACCTTCAAATGCAAAAGTAATGTTTAAATTAACATTTCTGTTTTAATACTAATGAACTTCTGTTTACCTACTTTTACCAAGGACATCTAAGTACCTACACATACTGACGTAGGTAATAATCACATAGGTACTAATTATTGTTTCTATATCCGGCAACTTTATTTATGAAGAATCACTAGAATCAATAATGTTTAATAATAACTTCAGCGACAATGACAATAAAACACACACAAATGTGTGCGTTCACTACGAGTAACAACCTTTAGACTAATAAAATACCTGGGTTAAATATTAATGACTAAATCAATAAAATTACCATCAAACAAAGGACGTGTTTTATCGATGTCTTCGTTGATATTGACAAGGCAGAGTACGGACTGATCTGATGTTAATTCAATTGATAATCATGTCTTATCAACGTAAGAAATGCAACTGCCCTTTATCAGATAGGTACATTTATTATTATCATTGTTGCACACATTTTATCGAAGGGCTAACAAATAACATTCATAGAACACCTAACCTTCTTTTATGTGTGTTGATGGAATCTTTTTGTATTCGACCAGAAATTAGGAAAATCGAATCGAAATAGGCGAATCTACTTCTTTAGTGGTGACAGTACGGTATAAGTCACGGCTCATTGACCGATTGACGTTTACCGGTGACCATAGCTATCCCGATAGTTCGCAATTTCGAGACATGATGACAATGAGTGATTATTCCCATAGCATAATGACAACGCCTAGAAAAGCACTGATGGTAAGTAACAATAATTATTATGATATGGCCCATCTTTGTGAATAAGCTGCAGAGGAATTATCCGAGTTCGTATTATCCATTCTATATCTATTATTACATTATGTATTAAAATATACGGCTTACTTCATGTTATACTTAACGCTGATCGTCTTAAAATAATCACATACTTTTACGTGTGATTATTTTATGAACGCTTACTGATATACTTTTTTATCTTATATAAAAAAGTATAAGTATTAGTTATTTTTGGTCTGTCGATAGTAGTCGATACGCACTTCCATTTTCGTTACGGGGCTACGAATCGATAAAAGTGATCGTCGTAGTTTTAAGAAATCTTACTGAGTCCATATACGTTTGTAGGTGTAGACCTAGTAGATAAATAAACATCAGTTAGGTGACAATGTCGTGGGGAATCAACGCAAAGTATACGGTACTTAATTGAAACTTACCATGATAATGGACGGTAGTAGATATGAATAAAACCTCGGAAAATTTCTGTGACATCGCAAGAAACATCAAATAGCATACAATAATAAAATGTTCTCCTAATTCACTTGCTCCAGCCAGCCCGCGATGCTGTGCCAGTAGTTTTAAATCAGCCCCGAAATAATGATTTCACTCAGATCCAGCTTGTCCCTTTGCTGGTCTGCCCAACGACGACGCCCTAAGGTTGTACCCCACAGGGGGTGCCTTTAAGTTTTTGCCTCTGGTTGGAGGCCTTACACTCAAGGGCACAGGATAGTCAGCCTCATAGGTAGACCTACGAGACGACATTAAAAAAAGAAAAACAAATGAATAAATAAAGAACGCCCAAATCGATTTTTGCTTTGTCATGTTTGTTAAACGGATAACTAATAAAAACAATCGCAAGATGCTGGGAATACAGTTCTTGTTTTATGCATTTGCATCCTTTACACAGACACACAAAATGCCAATTCTCTTCAGAAATCACAATGTCGCATAGAAAACTGTCCTTTCTAGACCCACGATCTAAGACTCTAATTAGAAACATTTGAGAACTAATCAGATTGTCACGACGCAACGCCCACAGAATGACATCGCTTGGCCTATCTATCTATTTATATAAGCTTTTTGTGTTACAGTATTAGTTGCCGTACTCCTCGGAAACAGCTTGACCGATTTTTATGAAATTTTATATGAATATACGGTAGGTATGAGAATCAGTCGTAATATATTGGCATTCCCCTGGCCTAAGTGATAAGGGTGGTCCAGCCCAAACATTTTTTTAGTCACACATCAAAATTTCCACGGGAACGAAGTCGCGGGCATCAGCTAGTATTTACATAATATTATTAGACCATACACGAGAAAGCAGTTTGACAGTTTGAGTGTATGTGTCAAAACAAACATTAACAGATCAACGAAAATGACTTGTACAAACGATCGAAGTTAATTGATTCAATGTTGGGTAGTTAACTACCTCGTTGTCCATGAGGGTAGGGTAGGATTCGATTGGGCAGATTGGGCAGTTTCAAAATCAAAATATATTCGTTAGTCGAGAAAAGGTGCACGGTTTGGGTTGGTCGTTTCCGATGAATATAAAACGGCAAGCCTGTGAAGGGTGATACCTCAAGAAAGGTGTCTGATGAGATGATGAGTAATAATAAAGAAGTACGGAGGAATAAGTCATGCTGCCCTTGCCCCAAATAAATTGGGGCAAGGGCAGGAGAATGATGAAAATGATAATATTGATAATGTTGCTCCTTCGATTACATTAGACATAAGAAATAATTAAGACAGACAATAACCACATATCGTCTGTCTTATTTCGCTTTACTGTGCGCTACATGCCCTTCAGGTATGACCGGGGCGTGCTGTTACTGTATGTTAAGTCTAGGTTTATTTGTATTAATTGGCAAATGGTTTTTTGTTTATTAAAAAACAAAGGTCAAGTTTACAAATCGTACATACCTATAGGTATGTTACCAACTAGCCAACATCAATTAAATAGTTGCGTTTCTAATCTGTGCTTGAAGGCTGCAATCTTTGCGGATCATAATTGATCTCGTGTTGGTTACGTTTTATTGTCTACAAATACTATGTTATTTTAACGTTCGTCAGACTATTTACTTACATGTAAATGAAAGGATAACAGTGACTTATTACACAGGTAGGAGAACTAGCTGGCTGATGATTGATGAAAATAGTTTTCGAGTTTATTGCAATTCGGTCTGCACCAGCCTCAGAAAACGTCCTTCGCCAGTCCAATGAAATATATGTATGACGAAGGTAGCTCAACTGTTTCGGGTTCATCGTTGTCAGAGTCCAAGTTCGGCATGGCGGAGGTACGAAATAATAGTCTCAACACTGATTACAACCGCCTATTTATTTACTTCCGATAACAAATTAACAAAATCTCAAACGATCAAGCCGATGGAAATGGATTAAAGTACGGAAACGCGGTAAGTTCGATACAGGCGGGCAGAACGACCGTTCGCGCTCGTTTCTCACCAAAAAGTCCCGTCCCTCAAATCAAATGCGTCTAATGTCAACGTCAACCGACCACTGACCACTGACGTCTGACATATCACAACTGACATTTGACATATGACAACTGACAGCTGTCAAACCAGACCTGCCACGCTCTGTATCGACCTCACCCAAGCTCACTGCTTGACGTTTCCGAGTTTTCCGACAAACGATAATAGATGGCGTTATTCTAAATTGTCAACTCTAAATATTGTGCCTCGGTGTTGAATCTGCGACACGGCCATCTTGACATTTCACACGTCCTCGTGTGAGGTATCTGCAACAAGAATTCACGGAAAGTAAATCGTCCCTTACTCGGCCTCTCTGACCAAGACGTCGGAGTATTAACACACACACACAATTCAAAACAAAATTTTGTTCTGATCCATAATCTCATCAAATCTCATAAAGAAAATCTCAACATTGAAATCAACATTCTTCAAGAATCATCAACTTTCGACCAAATCTAGTATCCGATCAAATCCAGTATGCAATGCTCTGCTCGGTATCATACAACACACACAGCTTCCAACAGGCAACCATGGGACCTCCATTCGGTACCCAACCTCAACACATCTCATTGCCTCCATCCGGCAACCATGGGACCTCCATCCGGTACCCAACATCAACTCAACTCAACACATTGCCTTTATTTAGCACCTTTAGCTACATTGCCATGATGGACGTTGGTCACAGCCCTCAAATAAACACTTACACGCGTGCAGCAACGAACAGCATTGCAATGTATGCAATCTGAGCCACTTGCATACTACATTTGCATCTTTTACCTCTCACTTAAGGTCTGACCCCTTCATCATCACCCGATCTCGTTTTGTCAGTGTCTATCGTGTCAAAGTCAAATTTACAGTCAGCAATTGCGTCACATGTCGCAATTGACCGTATTTTCTCAAATCGTATCTCATTTGATGTATGAACCGAAACTAATCGCAAATAATTGTCGGGTAAAACGTGAAATAGAATTTCTAAAACAATTCCATCGAACTAAAGTCATTTGTACAGTTGACCTTACAGAAGTCTGCCCAATACCAGTCGTTCGGCCATTCCTGGCCCAAATGGGTATGGAATAAAAGGTATTCTGGTCAAAATCATTACCGGTTCTAATGAAATTAAAACAAACTCTTTCTCCCAAAGCTGACATGTCGAACAACAACCATACTCATTCAAATAATAGGAAACTCATTAAAATATTGCAGTGCTCATACTCTGACCTCTATCCGGTCTTCATCATCACACTTATAGCCTCCATCCGGCCATAAGCATCAAAACAATCGACCTCCATCCGGTCTTCATCATCACACTTATAACCTCCATCCGGTTATAAGCATCAAACCAATCGACCTCCATCCGGTCATCAACACGTAACCTCCATCCGGTTACATACACAACAGGCAACCTCTATCCGGTCACCTTCACATGTAACCTCCATCCGGTTACTTAAACAACAGGCAACCTCTATCCGGTCACCTCCACATGTAACCTCCATCCGGTTACATGCACAACACCATCAAGATAATCATTTTGAGCCTTTAACAAAATAATTTTTAAAGTAGGGTTGTTCAACATGTTACTTTATTTTTCCTGTAACGTTACAGGTTATAAGAAAACTCTTACTATGCTAGGTACTTTAAATGTTAAGTTGACCACTTAGTATTCAACTAGTCTTGTTGTAATATGGGATCTAGAAATCACTAGTAAACAAAGATGAATATGCTGTCAATAGATTAATTAATTGGGAACGAAATTCTAACGGAACATCTGTATCAACTGTATTGAAATCAATTTGAATATTAGAAGCATTCTTGAGCTTATTTGAAACATCACATAACCTAACAACCTTTTCACGACACAAAAACAACACTATCACACGCCTAACTAACATTAAATCCTTGTTGTAAAATCTCAACGCCAATTAAAATATCATTTTTTTTTAAAACAACTATCCGGTACAACATGAAATAAAATCTCTAATAGTAAATCGATAATCATAACCTCAGTAAATAATTGTGAAGTACAAACTATCATGACCTATCCCGGGTCAATTTACAATGTTATTTACACGCTCGCCACTGAACTGTAACGAAACATTTTTGATCAGAGAGCATTCGGCACCAGAATCATAGTAAAATGGATACGACTCACCAGATATTCATCAGCACACTGCTGGGATTGCTCACATAGCAAACTTCAACACGTCGCTCGCTATTTGCCTCTGCTGCAGGCTGCAGGCACTGCTTGGTCAGCCTGCCGCACCGCCGCGCTGCCAAACGCGCGCCGCCAAGCCGCGTCCCGCCGCCGCGCCGCCGGCGCCGCTGCCGAAGTAAATTCTCAGCGCACCGTGACGTCATCGCGCCATTCTTTGTATTTTCTTCAGCTCGAGTGAATTCCGGTTCTGATGTCGCATCAGGGTCTTCGCGATCGTCATCACCATACGGGGCACTCCAGACTATAAACAGCTCCTTAAAAATCGCTCCATTTCATCCCAGGACAAGATATGGACGACCGCCATGACGAAACTTCTCCCATGAGTCTCGTGGAATTCGCTGCGTGCCTACAGAGGCACGCCACAGCGCCGGTTTCACGGCGCTGCTGTCTTCACAGCACCCCGGCGGTCCATCCCCACCAGGTGAGACCAACGGTTACCCGGAGGAGGCCCAGCGGAGGACGACCAGCGACGGAGGTGCCGACTTACGACGCACCTACAGTGGATGTGTGGCTCCGGTCCGTCCCGTTTCTCCCATAAGTGCGCGGTTCAAGGCAATCATCAACGATGCACCTTGACTATTCGGATCGATAACACATGTCGGCTGTTGCCAACCAAGCACGTGGGACAATATTCCGTTTTTCAGGGTCAAAATGCGGTAGGCGAATATCCGTACCCGCAAAAGGTGTTTTCATTGCTTGCACAATAGTCATAAAGTTTTTGTTTATTTGCTCGAACAGAAAACACCACATTTCCGTTTCTATGTCACTTTCAGACGCACGCGCATTGTCTTTACACTTTTCCGGCCTAGTACTGTCACTTACACTATGTAGGCGTTAGAGTTACATCCCACTTCTGATGACGAAGGTAGCTCAACTGTTTCGGGTTCATCGTTGTCAGAGTCCAAGTTCGGCATGGCGGAGGTACGAAATAATAGTCTCAACACTGATTACAACCGCCTATTTATTTACTTCCGATGACAAATTAACAAAATCTCAAACGATCAAGCCGATGGAAATGGATTAAAGTACGGAAACGCGGTAAGTTCGATACAGGCGGGCAGAACGACCGTTCGCGCTCGTTTCTCACCAAAAAGTCCCGTCCCTCAAATCAAATGCGTCTAATGTCAACGTCAACCGACCACTGACCACTGACGTCTGACATATCACAACTGACATTTGACATATGACAACTGACAGCTGTCAAACCAGACCTGCCACGCTCTGTATCGACCTCACCCAAGCTCACTGCTTGACGTTTCCGAGTTTTCCGACAAACGATAATAGATGGCCTTATTCTAAATAGTCAACTCTAAATATTGTGCCTCGGTGTTGAATCTGCGACATGTATATGAAAAACTAAAAAGAAGCTGTCTTTTTTTCTATTAAGTATAATCTAACTTCGACAAACAATGGATAACGAAATCTGGAAAAACCAGAAATATGTACCTATTGTAAATAATTGCAAACCAATATCTGTAGGTAGCCACGTTTGTTTGTGATATTCGAATAAATAATATATTTAAATATCAGTGTTCTATGGAAATAATATCGTATAGACTAAAAATATACAATAAGTAAATAATGGTGTCATGGACCTGAGTACATCATCATCATCATCATCATCATCAGCCTATTAATGTTCCCACTGCTGGGACACAGGCCTCCTCTCTTTTTTGAGAGGGAATGGGCTATAATCTACCACGCGGGCCCAGTGCGGATTGGTAGATGTCACATGTCTTCGAATTTTTGGTTCTATGACATGCCGGTTTCCTCACGATGTTTTCCTTCACCGTTTTGAGAGCAGCTGTGATGAAATAAATTACCCAAAGTAATGTGCCTGCCTGGGTTCGAACCCACGACCTACTGTTCGTAAGTCGGGGCCGCCATCACTGGGCCACCGCTGCTCCTGAGTACATAGCTACACATATTTAACTGACATTGATGTACATAATTATACGAATGTGCAATTTCCTCTACTCTGCTCAAGCTTTATTATATGGCCATATTTTTAAACGAGGCGGAGCTCGTGGCTAGAAAACAGCAATACTATGTAACAGCTGCTCAAATCAATATTCAGGTTACGCCGAGCTTAACTTAGGTTGGTCGGTGGATGAGTGATCCATTCCATAGGCATTGAGTTGCCTGGTCCCGGCTTCATAATAGGGGATCGGACTGACTCAAAAAAATAGAATTCTGTTTAGTCTGTCAGTTAGATTATCGAAAAATATTGGATACGTGTTTTTTGTTTTATCAAATCAATAAAAATTTACGAAGACAAAGCGTGTCAAAGATCATAGAGTGGGGCTTGAAACGTCACTTGAAGGTACAAAATGTACTATCATATGACGTCACACGAGTTTTCGGAGCACTGTATCGTCTTCATTTTTTGTTTACGTGAAAAAAGAAAAAATATGTGGTCGATATTTTTTGGAAATCTATCTGACGGACTAATTAGATTTTTTTTGTCCGATCCCCTATTATGTAGATCTTTGACAGTCATAACAGAGTCTGATAGTCAGTGGAAAAGTCTGACAACCAGTCTTACCTACTAAGGAGTATCATATTCGCTCCTTGTAAAATACTGGTGTTCAGCTGCATCCGGTTGGACTGGAAGCCGAAGAGACTTATATGCAGATGATGATTTTTAAAGGACAGCCTATCAAATGTCAAATGCCAGTTTATCTTTTTTCATTGTTGTGTGTGAGCAAATACATGTGTTCGATCTTACGATAATGAGTTAAATAAACTGAAAATATTTGAATGTAAATACATACATGGGTCAAATTGTACTTTTTGCTATCTTCATTGTTGTGTCTTCAAACATTGATGTTCAAACATACTTAACAATGACTTAGGTAGTGAACTTGGTTCTGAATTTAAAGTAAATAGCTACCTATTACGTTTCTGCGTGATATATGACAAGAAAGGAGGTGTCTGTTGAGATGATGACTAATAGAGAAGTATGGAAGAAGAGGACATGTTGCGCCGACCCCATGTGAATTGGGATAAGGGCAAGATAATGAGTCAGCAAGGATGGGCCCGCAAGGGCCGACGCCCGTCGGGGCCGCGGATTTTAGTACGAGATGACGTTGGCCTCGGCTCAAGGGCAAAGAAGGAACAAGGGTTCGGTTTTTAGTCAGTAGAAGTCTGACACTCCCCTTCGCTCTGCCCAAGAGCAAGGGGGGGGGGTCATTTGATGATTTTCCACACACAAAAAAAAAAAGGCAAGGTAATGATGATGATGGCTTACCTACTACATTTCTAACAGATCATATGTTTTCTGTTTTAGATGATAAAGACTTGCACGTGCCGACTGATAGTGAATCCTGGTTGATAAGATTCCTGAGACCCTGCAAGTTCTACCCTGAAAGCGCCCACGATTTGGTAAGCAACGTTCATTTGTATTATTATACTAGTGACCCGCCCCGGCTTTACACGGGTGCAAAAAAGATATTTAAACCTTCCTCTTGAATCACTCTATCTATAAAAAAAACCCGCATCAAAATCCGTTGCGTGGTTCTAAAGATCTAAGCATACATAGGGCAACAGACAGCGGGAAGCGACTTTGTTTTATACTATGTAGTGATGACCTACCTCACTGCTTCGTTGGTGTTTGGGCATGAGCGACTGCTGAGCTTGAGGTTCTGGGTTCGTTTCCTGGATCGGGCAAAGTGTTATTGAGTTTTTCCATCAGGAATTTCTCAGTAGCAGCCACGAAGTCTACATTTGTGCCAGGTTGATGGCATAGGCTCGCTCCCTATTACATGGGTCTTTAACCATAATTAATGGGGAAATGTGGGTGTACTATTAGGTACCTAGTTACCTACACGTCTCGTATTAACGCAAAGAGCCTGATGAAATTCTTTGTAGTCTAAACAAATGCAGGTGCTATCGATCTAGTGAACTTTGAACCACAACAATCTTGACCGTACTTAAGTATACCGAATTACCGAGTCAGTTCCTGGAGTGATACTTCATGACCACTTACTTATGCAGTCTGGTATTTGTATGATATGTATGTATCATTCATACATACATATCATACAATTAATGTAATATTGAGCCGCGGCAGGATGTTTATACCTTAACCTTATTTACTTATGGAAATACACAGGAGCCAAAGTTGTTTAATGAAATATTTAAAATACGGTACGGACGGCCTAAGTCAATTATTTAAAAAGGATAATTCTCTGACATACATTACATACATAAGCATTAGGACATAGACACCGAGTTCAAGGTACGGAATATTTAAAAGGATCCATATTGTGACTAAATTATAAGTACTGTGCGTAAGACTGAATTATTTTAATAAATTATTTTTTTCAACTGTTCCAGATTAAACGTTACTACGGTTTCAAACTCAAACACTCGAAGCACTACGATGGTCTCATTCCCAGCAAGGAGACCAACGTGTTCAACCAGAACGTGCTGACAGTGCTGCCCACTCGCGACCAGTATGGGCGGCGGGTACTAGTGCTGGAGCTAGGAAGTAAGTAGCAGTTCAACTATGTGAACTCGTGTAACAGGGACCAATGCGTTCAACTTGAACGTGCTGACAGTGCTGCCCACTCGCGACCAGTATGGGCGGCGAGTACTAGTGCTGGAGCTAGGAAGTAAGTAGTAGTTCAACTCATGAAACAGGGACCAATGAGTACAACTTAATCGTGTTGACAGTGCAGTCTACTCGCGACCAGTATGGTCAACGAGTACTATATAGTACTGGAGCTAGGAAGTAAGTAGTAGTTCAACTATGTGACCTAGTGTAACAGACACCAATGCGGTCAACTTGATCGTGTGGGCAGTGAAGTCCACCACCAGTATGGCCGACGAGTACTAGTGCTGGAGCTAGGAAATAAGTAATAGTTCTATCTATTCGACTTAGAGAAGTAGATTGTTGAACTATACTAGTTCGTAGTATAACAGAGATCAACGCGTTCAATCTGAAAATGGTCGGCAGAGCTACCCACACGCTACTAGTATGGACGATGAGTGCCAGTGCTTACTTTATGGATATAGCTATAGAGTAAATAGCACTTGTCGACGTAGAAATATACTTACAGGTTTCAATACTGAAAACAAGCAACTGCCACCCAGAAATATACCTCTACATCCGTTTTGAAATTAGGTCAGCAGTCTCAGTATCATCACGGCAATCACGATTATCAGCTTTAATTAACATCATCATGAATGCAAAATTTGCCTATTTTTATACGTGTAGATAATAAGTAAGATAAATCGCATTAAAATTTCTGGGTACTCAAATAGTCACGCAAGCGTACCCGAGGTAATGATGTACAAATAATACGTTGCATACAATACCCACACTTGAATATACCTATCTCATCATCATGCCTACGTCACGTATTATTGTCATAATCATCATTTTGTGTTAATCCAAGTAAGCAATTGATCAGACACGTAGGACAAAAACTATAAAATTATAGGTTTTTGTTCAAATATACGGATTTTTTGCATCAATGGAAAACCCAAAGGAAACTTTTGACTCACTAGAACTATGAGATGATTTTATAGTTAAGATTTGCAATAATAACTTGCCAAAATTTTCCACTGTAGGTGTTGCTTAGTTGTACGAGTACATCTATCTACCTGGCAATGGTGTATGAGTTTGTGGGTTTATTATCAAGCACAAGTAAATATTTCAAAAGGCCCTTTGGCCCCTTGTGTTAAGCTAAACTTGCCTTTGCCGATAATGATGCAAGGCGATACCTTTATTCATCTACATGACGATCGCTTCGAACTACAAACCGCTCGCACCGCCCAAATACATCAGTCACTATCTCAATTATCCAATAGGCCTAGTATGTAATGAGCCATAATACTCATTTTTGAAATGATTTCTTACAGAGAAATGGAAGCCAAGCAAGTGTTCCCTGGACGAGGTGTTCAAGGGCTGCGTGTTGTTCCTCGAGGCAGCCATGTTGGAGCCGGAGACGCAGATCTGCGGGGCTGTCGTCATCTTCGACATGGACGGGCTCTCCATGCAGCACGTGTTGCAGTTCACGCCTAGCTTCGCCAACAGAATCGTCGATTGGCTACAGGTTTGTAAATCAGCCTATTGTTAGTTTACATGTATTGCACGTGTTTCCACTCTGACTTCCTGTTTGTGTGAGCCACTTCCCAACCAAGGATGCAAGTCCATGGTATTGTTGTTATAGTGAAAGTAATAAAAATGTTCAATAGATGAGACATTTATATAAATTGCTGTGTTGACGTGAACACAATGAATGGAACCTTTTTCCTCTTGGGCACAGAGCGAAGGGGAGTGGCAGACTTCTACTGACTAAAAACCGAACATGTTCCTTCTTCGCCCTTGTGTCGGAGCCGCGTTAACCTTTCGATAATCCACAGTCCCGACGAGAATGTATGGAACCTTAACTAATGATTCTATACCTATTAATAGAAATGAAGACTACATAATGGAATATTTTCTCACGAAGCTAACCCAAATATTTCAAAGCTGTATTCCAATGTTTCAGGAAGCCATTCCCCTCCGCATCAAAGGACTGTACATCATTAACCAGCCATTCATCTTCGAGATGGTGTTCAAACTCTTCAAGCCTTTTCTGAAGGAGAAGCTTCGTTCCCGCATCGTGTTCATGGGCAGCGACAAGAAGATGCTGCATGAGTACATCAGTCCTAAGTGCCTGCCTAACAAGTATGGCGGCACCTTGAACATTCCAAGCGTCACTGGAGGACAGTGGCTCGAACTACTCCTCATGTGCGATAAGGAATTCAGTGGTAAGCACAAACAAACAACATAAAAAGATAATAAAATTAGAATTGTAAATTCTAATAGACTTACGTGCGATTCTTCGTAATAAGTCATTTGTAAGCTGAAACTACGGTCCGTAGATGTATTGACGCGTCAATCATGTCATACATTAATAGTTAGGTACATGCAGAAACGTGACAATTATATTAATAATATAAATATAATTAATATAAATTGTACTAAATATATTATCAATATCACTACTTGTATGTCACGTACCTTATGTTGTGCATTTGGTTTCAGCGATCAACTCATATGGATACAAGAAGAAGTGAATTCTGCGCGGGCGCACCGAGTAAGGGGACGATTGTATGCAATGTGATAATGAATATGCATATCGTGATAATGATACAGCGTGTATCAAAAATTAGTGTTCACAATTAAGGGTACTGTTACACACATTTGGGTCAAGCAGGTTTGGCTTTGTATGTGACAGCAACATTGCTGGGAATAGCCTGGCTGGCACAATAATGTGGAGCTGGCACAAGCAAAGAGAGGCCTATACCCAGCAGTGGATCAAGTTAGACTGTGAATAAAGATGTTGACACGATCCACAAGGAGAATCAACATTTTCTTAAATGTGACCACACTTTTTAGACGCACGCTGTATATGTATTTAGATTATTATAATACGTACAAACCATAGTTTTAAGGCCTTCGCCAATGGCATTTTCGTGCATGTCTAATTGTCTAGGTTTGGAAGAAATAAATTATATAGTCGAGAATCTCAATTCGATATTTAAAACGAATGTTTAAAAATATGAATGTTGTCGAATAGTATGCTGCATTTTGTAATACCTACGTTGGACCAATATTTGTTGATTTATACATAATTTGTTTTATGGAAAACTATTGCTTCAGTAAGCTAAATATTTCTATTTTTATGAAAATTGAATATTTGAGCTATGATTCCTATAGCCATTGGAAAATAGTATTTTTAATGCGAAATTGAAAGTTGATATTTAGATATTTTGGGATATACTCAAAGATATTTTTTGATTAGCACATTTCGTAAAAATGAAGCAGGCTGTGATTTCCTAAAATGTATGATATTATTGTCGATATTATGCTTCAAAGCAGAACAATATTATGAGCTTATAAATTATTCAAAAATCTTGTTTATGATCATAAATGGACAATAACAGTATCAAAAAATACAAGTTATTATTTGTATTGCCAAGCTATAACAGTGCATTATAAAATTTTGCCGTACATGTAAAAACGCAGGTAAATTATAAGTCCATGACAAAAATAAATGATATTACATCAGTAAGTAGATAGATAAATAATAGTTATACCTATTAATTTATAATAAATGTCTAGCACATAAATAAAGATGTATTTACCTACCTATAAATATATATCTACGTAAAGATCAAAGTTACAAACAAAAATATTTTTATAAACCTATGTAAACTTATATTTATATTATGTTGAAACAGCGGTAATAAATATTACCGCTTAAATTATCCCTGTATTTATTAAGTTAGTTTAAAAGGTACCAATAAATGGAGTAAGTAATAAAACAATTTTATATTAAAAAACTGATTTCTTATTTAATAACACCAACCACGTTGTACTTTTATGTTATCTTTAGGTACAAAAATAATTGATTTAATTAATTAATTATTTGTCAAGGTCTATACAATTATTTTAGATCCATTTAATCTCATAGAGTAAACCTTACATTCTTACCTAAATATCTTACTATGCCTTATTATTAAAAATGCAAAAATTACATTCCTAATTATTTATTGATAAATCTCGAGTAGGTACTTAAATATTTGAGCGTTTGAGTTCCATTTTGTACTTCATCGACAAATTGTGTCCTACGCCTTCATCGACAAATTATTGTTCACATTCTGGACGTAGCCGTAGGAGTTCGCCACTGAAAAAGAAGGTTTACAATATTATTATGTCACCGTTTAAAAGGTGAGGTTCTTCAGAGGGGCTAGGTGCGTAGTAGGTACGACGCCGGATGCGAGAGGACTAGGTGAAAGGAGAATGTAATGCAGGTGACGGTGACGTCAAGGGACGTTTAAAGTTCAGTGCCTTTAAATACCTGACCCCTGTTCCCAAATCACTTCCCCAGCTCCTTATGGAAGAGGTCAAACAATGCAGAGCTCTGACGAAAGTACTACTAAAGTTAAGTAGGCCGTATCAGCCAGTATGTAAAAGCTAAGCATACAAGATACCACTGTGCATCTTTCTGTTTAATCATCTTTCGTTGCTAAGTGACCTGAGGTGCCTTTCACCCGTTCATATTAATAAACGAATGCGTCATCACCAAAATATAAAATGACGTTGGTCACGTTCTAAAATATGATGATAGTCATCGCAAATAAAACAATACTTTAAATACAGAGCACGTCTGCATTCACCAAACATAAGTTGGTTTAGGTAGTAACTAGGTATATACTTGTTTTATGTACAATGTACAAGAAGATTCGAGAGTGATTATCTCGCGGAATAACAAATTACTATTAAATATTTTTTATAATTTTATGGATCCCAAAAGAGTAAGTACTTACGAGTACTTATAGCAAACAAGAGATTAAGAGAAAAACACAAGTCACTGCGTGTATATATCTAAGGTCCCATTAAAATAGGTGGACAAAGAACAATGCCCACTTTCCATACATTCAAAAACCTGATAATGAAAGTGAATGTATAGTTATAAGGTATAGTAGAAAGAGTACCTGTAAGATTAGAAAATAATGCCTTAAAGTCATTTTTACGATTTAAAGTCTACAAAGGCCAGAAAATATTAATGTTACTTTTTAGGTTAGGATTTGCTTTTACGATAGTTGGCGGTTTGTTTACTTAGAAAAAGTCTAACTTTGCTATTGTATTGTCAAAAGTGATCACTTGCCTACCCATTTCGTTGACCGCTGTACTACATACCTACCTATTTGATGAACAATCGGGAAAACAAATAAAACACTATGTTACATTGAAATGGTTTATTAATTATCGTCATTTTCATCTAAACCTCTTATCACTACGTCATCCAAAAATTCTGCTCGAGCAGAGATATTGTCTTCACACCTAGCCCATCCAAGGTACCACACTAATGTCATAACATGAGCGCAACATCCAATGGTCCGTCGACCGACCAAACAATTACAGCAGTATTCGACTATACCAGCTCTGCATTATTACATTACTACATTATTTTCTATCAAAATATAGACATAATATTGTTTTCATCATTTTTTGAAGACAAAATGAGGAGTTGGTCAGTGGGTCGTCTTAGGGGCGGATTGTTATCTGGATACAGTACGAAATATTATACCAAAAAAAAATACGTGACGTGGTGCAATTCTTGTATGTTTAACAGCATTTATCTGTCTTTGCTCTTCTGACGGATTGTCCAAAACAATAGAATGGCTCTGACGATTACGAGTTGACCGTCCACAAAGACTGCATACTTGTCTTCGAACTGGTTGAGATGACCCTGAAGCTTGAGCACCACCAAGACTTGTTATCAATTGCTGGTTTAAGCTTCTCATGAGGCGTTCATTACAAGGTTCACAAATGTAATCCTCCTCAGTAATCTGAAATAGGAAACTGAATTTATAAACTTCTTTTGTTTTCAACTGATACATTAGCTTTGATACCAGCAGTACATGTTGAACAAATGGGTCCACATTAACAATAAACAGCAAGTGAAGATTAACTGTTTAAAATGTAACATGAAATAACAAGACAAAACCGTATTAATACTGTTTTAAAATAATTATTTTAGTCAATGTTTAATACGGGAAATTGCTTGTGTTTTTTCATAATAATAAGATAGGAGTTTGGTTATTTTGATTAGGACATGACTGATATTGATAAATAAAAAATAAATAAGCATAAATGTACTTACGATAACTGGTGATATCCGCTCGCTAAGTAACGAAATCACTCTGGTGTTCAAATCATGAACGAGATAACGTCGTAACGTATTTAAGCAGATATTGCAGCAAAGTATACGTCGACTTTTTGTTGATTACACACACAAAATGGCACAGTTACACAGTACACAACGAGACGCAAGCGCAACAACGAATCAATCGCAGAACTGTCAAAATATCTAAAAAATTCCGTTTCACTCGTGCGAACTAAATTATATTCTGCATTATTAATTTATTTAATTATTATGTTATTTTCAATTGATCTGTATTATGCACAGACCAATAAAAAATAGTTATTGATTAAATAAAACTTAAAATATTGAAAAAAACTCAGAAAAAGAGTTGAATAAAGTCAAGAAGCAGTATGCAAAACGGAACGTTGTAAAAAATGGGTAGTTGGATGCGTTCAGGGTAATTGAGATGCGTTCAAAATAAGGTATTAAGACGTAGTTAAAAATTAAAAAATCTTTTTTTTCTGGCCTTCTTTTAAAATTGTGATTAGCGTAACGAATGTACAATTATATTAGCTGAATTTTAATATTTATTTCATTTCTATACATTGTCAGGTGAAAAATGGGCATCCTTCTTTTAACACAGCGTTCAGTAGGTCTAACCAAAGATATCTTAACAAAAAAAAAAGTGTTTTTTTTTTACTTAAAATAATTAATTGCCGACACTCTTAGAACAAACTCATCATTATTTTGGTGGTCTGAATGATTTCTGAAATGTTGTCCACCTATTTTAATGGGACCTTATATGTTAGTGCTTGTGACCCATATTTTAAGACAAAAATCCGAAAAACCAGTCTCCGGATTAAAATTCTGAATGCAATGTTTGACCAGGACAATCTCACACATAAAGGCAAGTTCCAAGCTTTTTCCCACATTACCGTTACTTGTAATCATAAAATATATGCAAACGCGTATGTAAATAACATAACGCAAATATACCACGAACGGTAATGGACTGACTATAAATAAGTTCTTCTGTTTGTCATAACGGCAGAGCACTTAAGAAAAAGTAAATTATTCTTCGCCTTTTCTAGAAATCAAACCATAAGCCATTCTCTCAACAACTAAAAGCCATGAGGACATTAGGAAGTGTCGAAGGGTGGGCGTTTTGGGGGACTGTCTCTTGTAAATAAGTAAATTAAAGTAAATTTTGACGTTCGAAAAATGCTGATTATCAGCCTAGTTTGAATAAATGACTTTTGATTTTGATTAAGAATACTCACACTTATACTCATCCTCGTAATGCCTGAGCATTTGCCACAGAACATCGCCAGTGATCTCCGGCTCGGGCAGCAGGCCTCCATGCCGCTTCCTCAGGGCCTTAGGGTCCACATGCTCCATCAGCGACGCCATGTTGGTCCCGTGGAAGTGGATGCGGGACCGCAGCTTCTCTCTCATGAACGGTTTGAAGATGGCGAACAGCATGTTGAAGATGTAAGGCTGGTTTATTATGTGGACCGCCTTTACGCGGATTGGTACGGATTCCTGGAAACGTAAAGATTTGATTTATCAACTGGAATTTGTTCGTGGTATGAGAAGTGGCATGATGAGCAGACGATATTGTTACCATCGCGGGAATATCCCGGATGAAGCTGGCACAAGAACAGCTTGGCAATCAAAGAGAGGCCTAGCAGTGTGTGAAGTCGGGTTATGAATAAAGATGATTATAGTCGCCACTACATCAAGCTACAAACTTCAATAGATTTTCAACTTTTTCAATAAAGATTGGAAAAAAAACAGTTTCGGACTTTCGGGTAACTTGATATTCTGGCGTCTGTTTTTAGCCCCGCAACAGCCAAATTCTGCATTGAATACAGTACATTAATATAAATTGAAGCCTTGTTCCCAGGTGGGTAGGCAGAAACCAATATTTAGATTCAAATTCTGTATTTATTTATTTAATGCATAATGTACACAGCATAGTTACACGCTAGGCTTAGAAACTAGTGAGTACATGACCCTGTTAGGGCGCAGCAAAATAACTTAAAACTAACAATATTGCAGTTTAGGTCTTATGTAATGTAAATTAGGAACTTTCAAATTGTTAAATTTAAACATTATATTAATCAAAACTTATATCTAGCTTTATACAAACAAAAAATAATAAAATATTTATTAAAATTTAACATACAAGCAAATTTAACATACATATATATATTTCATACACTCTATTTTAGCATTTTATCTTCTAGAAATTCTGGGATACTATAATAGCACTTATCTAAGAGCAATGATTTTAATTTGGCTTTAAATAAAGAAAGTGTTTTTGTGGATCGTATAGTTTCAGGTAATTTATTATATACTTGTGTATACTCCGGTATTCTGGGCTATTTTTGTACATTGTTATCCTAGGTGCTGGTAAAGTTAATTTAGTTTTGCGTCGCTCATTTTTGTCGAAATTAAATAGATTTATGTTTTTCTTCACAAAAGTTGCTATTTCTAATATATAACGAACTGAGTGTACATAATTTTGAAGATTTTAACAATAGAGTTCTTAGAACTTAGTTGCATGTTAAGGCATTGCAATTTCATTTCAATGGTTATAGCTATTATAAGCATACAAGAGCAAAAAATTAACATATTTAATATCACACTAATACAGTTTACATTTCATTATATTAATTATTCATACATTTTATATTTAGGTAAGTATAACATCTGATGTTATAATTTACATCACATTATTAACTATCACAGTCATTTGAATATTGAATAATTAAATAAACTACATAACGCCATCTGCTACAATCTTTACGAACTCCTTTCACCTCTTCCACATTTATGCATTTGATACGATACTACCCTACCTTCATGATAAAAAGGTCATTCAAACAATTTTACTGTAATAGGACGCTAGCTAGGTAACACAAAAAATAACTTTAGGAATGTTTGAACCTGACGAAACTCATGAAGCAATTCATAAAATACATGTGTGTTGTACTAGCAGCAAAATTGTAAAAGTCTTGATAAGAGAAAAGGTAACTGATCTAAATTGAACCACAGAACTACTTTCCAAATTCTCAAATAAAATCTATAGCAACATGACCTAGAAATGCAGTTAACTGGTCGGACAGGTAGTTGTCTGCTAGCCCACTTCACGTGTTGCCTTCATTGCGTAATGTATCGCTCTACGGGTGAACGGCCTCCGTTCGACCAGCAATATATCTAATAAAGTTTTGACCAACATACAACTAGCGAGAATTAATTGATCATATTGCGTTTCTGTCTGATTGTTAGGCGAGTTAGGCCAAAATAATTAGCCTCTAAGAAACGCAACTAATACTCACTCCGTTTCAAGTTTTCAACTGGGTAACAAAGATACGGATATATTTAGCGAGTGCGAAGAATATCTACGTTTTCTTATGTAGTTTTTATGACTTAACTATTTCTTTTATTGTTTTTTGGCAGACTAATACGTCATCATCAACATTCTCTTATCCATATCCCCGTTCACAAGAAGACATGCTGAGCCGACACTACATAATTACTAACACACACACTACATAAATAGAGTTGTTCCGGTCTGATCCCCCAAACCGATCCACTGCCAATATTTTTCTTTTGTTTAAATTTATTATTTATTTTTTTTTTTTTTTTTAAAAACGTTGCCCCACACTAGGAATTTCTCCTGTATCGTGGGTGCGTTTACAAACATTGAAACTCACATACACAAACACGCCCAGACCCGTAACAACTATCTGTAGGCCATAGAAATACTTGTTCCGTGCGGGGATCGAACCCGCGACACGTAGCGCAGCAGTCCAATCGCTTAGCCACTGCGCCAACCGTGTCGTCAAATATACTATAATTATGTATTATACTTCTCTATAACTCGTTATCTTATCAGAGACCTCCCTTCCTGGCATACTATCCTTCACACAGTCCATCCAGCGTTTCTTTGGTCTTCCCCTAATATTCTTATATGCCTCCACAGACTAATTCGTATTAACATATTCAATCAACAGTTGAACAAATTGCGAATACCATTAGTTTGACTTGATGTTTGTAAACTTTTGAAACACTCCGAATCAATAATGATTTCCTTCTACATTCGACTATTGTGATACTGTGACCTTTGACTTTCCTTGAACATAATTTTAGAATTAAAAGTAGATAGCCAGCAATCAAATTACCTACTTAAGATTGATTTTATATCGATAACGTCGACCGTAGGTTCAATTGAGGTAAGGGACAAAATACCCAAAATGAGTTAAGGGGACGGTGTACGGACATTTCTCCATACAAACGTAATACCAAAATAATTCGCGATACGAACATATTACCAACTTAAAATTATGTTATTCGGATACAGACGATATTTATCTAGGTTCCTATTAAACTTTTTTTAAAAAAAAATCACTATTTTCGAAATGCAAGCGAATTGCATTTCGTACATTTTAACACCGCTAATAGCATGTTTTCAACTTAATTATTCTGTATTAAAAACATTAATATTCGTAATGTTATTGTAATAGGAACATAGCTTATATTGTCTAGTAGCAGATTATCAAAAAAAAATTGGAAAAATATCAAGTTTTCATTCATAATTTTTGGTATTACGGAACACAATCAAATTTATCACAAATCTGGAACGGCAGTAGCGCTGTCGCATCAAGCATGGGCTGCGTTTCTGTGCGTATACGCACTGGTCGTAGACGTGATCGCAGAAACTCACACTAGCGTACCGTTTTCGTATGAATGACCACGCCGCCGCGCGCCGCCCGGCGCCCGCGCGCTGGCCTCCGCTCCGGGGTAGTAGGGGTTGTCAGTGTTACATAATTACTTGACTTGACTTGCGCGTGCGTTATTGTTTGCGAAATTGTTTTGTAATAAATTATTCTGACACTATTGACCTCTGCTACGGACTTGAATAATGATTTGCCTTGTGACTTGGTACTGTGGAACCCACATTATTACGACTTTTGCTTTGTTTACGGGCTTAGATTTTTTCACGATTTGGTTTGAGTGAAGTTATGGATAAACTGACCATTATTTTTTTAACTCAGAACGGGACATGGATTTATACACCTATATTGACAGTTACTTTAGCAAAAACCAAGGCCACGTTAAATGCCTATGTAACACCCTCTCCTCTCAAGATCAGGGACTCTACACTCGAAGTTGTAGACGATAAATGTCTACCTTATACAAACGGTCCAGTTAGGTAGGTCGTTTTTTTTTTGGAATTTGAGAAATCATAAAATTACTCCTCCCGCTCTAGGCGGATCGGCACCCGCTGTCAGTCTTCTACTGAAAAAAAACTGGCCAAGTGCAAGTCGGACTCGCACATGAAGGGTTCCGTACCAAAACGGTATGCTAATCTATTTATATAAAAATCTTATGTTGGTTTGTGTACGCTTCAAAAACTCAAAAAGTTCTGCACCGGTCGAGCTGAAATTTTAGAATGATATTTACTTTGACGGCACGGTTAGCGCAGTGGCTCAAGCAATGGAATGCCGCGCTGCGTGTCGCGGGTTCGATCCCCGCACGGAACAAATATTTGTAAGACCTACAGATAGTTGTTCCGGGTCTGGGTATTTGTGTATGTGAGTTTAAATGTTTGTGAACGCACCCACGATACAGGAGAAATTCCTAGTGTGGGGCAAATAAAAAAATGTATATATAATCCGCATCAAGGATTGTTTTTACAGTATCCACGCGGGCGAAGCCGCGGGCATCAGCTAGTAATTTATACAATTTCTTCAACGGGCCAATGAAACTTGACCTCTGGATTGTATAGGCGCTCATACGATTCAGGGACCAAATTATATTGGTTAACTGCTTTTTCCATCTGTTGTTTCCATCTAAGTTCAAAATGATTTTCCTAGAAAGTCCTTATACATTTCTACTTTTCAGATTTTTTTCATATTTTCTAAACATAAGGTTCAAAAATATAAATAAATAAAATAAAAAAATAAAAAAGTTAGAGGGGTTTGTTTTTTACTTTTGGAGCGATTATTTCCGAAATTATTGAAATTATCAAAAAATGATTTTAGTAAACCCCCCTATTCATTTTTAAATACCTTTCCAACAATATATCACACGTTAGGGTTGAAATTTAAAAAAAATCACTTCCCACTTTACATTTATATTGGGGCTATCCTAATAAAACTTTTTTTCCAAATTTTATTTTACCACTTTGTCGGCGTGATTGCTAACGGTCACAGAGATTAAGCGAGGACGGACAGACGGACGGACGGACGGACAGACAGACATGGCGAAACTATAAGGGTTCCTACTTCCTAGTTGACTACGGAACCCTAAAAAATCACACAAATGTTCTCTAGCCCTTTGTATGCGAGGCCGCGGTATCTCTTTCGAACAACACGCAGTCCCGACAGGCGTCGGCCCTTGCGACGTGGTCTACCACGTCTACCACAGTTGCGTCTGACGAGTTTTATAGTTTTAAAAATTTCTCGCAGTTTCGGAAAACGGGACTGTTTGTGTCCCAGAGCTTTGTTTGGGGACAACGGGACAACATACATAATAGGTACATAGTGACAAGCGGACACGTTTAGCTACTGGTAACAAATAATACCCACTAAGCGCGTGTAAGGCTAAGTTCAGATGACCGCTCGGGGACAAAATCAAAATAATCAGTGTTTACCGTCTATTAAAAAAGAAAGAAAAAAAAAAGTTTTACAAACTTAAATCGACCCGTTCAGATGATCACGGTTGAGCATCGATCACTGATGCGGTTGAGAGACAATCTGGTGTGGTAGGTATGGTGTCAAACTGTGACCATTTTGATGCTAGACTGCCGCGTACATAAATGCTATCATGTGAATGCTTCCACAGCACGGAGACGCACGATGCCGCGCGGTCATGTGAACTTAGCCTAAGATAGGCATTCGCATTCCTATCCATTACACTTCCGGCTTAGGCTCGGACTGTAGGTATTTTACCCTCGAGAGTAATGACCAAGGTAGCTCATTATGCTGCATTGCATTATCCTATTTGTAAAGTTGAAAATCTACTAAAGACAAACCGTAGTCGACACTGACAAGCCGCTGAGTCTTTGGGAATAGGGTTCAGGTTGTTTCGCTTTGCGGTGGTGGTAATAAAACGTCTATTTTTATATCTAAGTATATAAAAAAAATATCTCTATAATCTAGAGATTTAAATATAGACGTTTTATTTTATTAGATTTTAGATAATGTCCTAAAATCTTCTAATGTAGCCATTGTAGACTAATTTCCAAAAAACGCATTGCGGGTTTGTGCGTTCACTAACGATTCCCCAAATTAGTTAACAAAAATAAACCAAATATTGAACAAAATTATTACAATGAAATGGTTATCAGTCATTATGAATGATTCGCTACAAACATAGGTACTACACGCACGCACACAGCTGCGCGCTGCGCCGGCGCCGCGACAAGTCAGATAGAGATAGCAATGTATCGTTCGATTTTTATGCTCGCCTCGAATTGCAATTGCGAGCTTCTTACCCCGGCTTCTTAAGTATACAGTTTTGCTCAGAATTTTTCGCTCTATCGAATGGTGTATATGAAAAAATTCTAGCTTAAGAAAAATGTCCCTTACCCTAATGATTTTTGGATCCAAATTTCGAATCAGCCCCATGATAACAATGTATCTGAAAAACTATGCAATATAGGAACTTGAAATTAAATGATGTAATTATTGCCGCCAATCCACTTGAAATAAGGTAAGGGTCTTCCCAATCAACGAATTACCATTATAAATTGAATCCAACGCAGAGGTCAATTTAATGTAAGGGACGAGACTACAAGATACTTGGTCAGTAAGGGACATTTAACAAAATACGTTGTTGTAAGGGACATCTATTTTCTTAAATAGCTAATTTAAGCACTAAAATACAAGATTATGTGTGAAATCAGACCCGAAAACGGTTAATAAGAAAAAAAGTTATAGGCGATTTAGTCCGAAAAAAAACTTTGTCGGCCTCTCCTGAAAAATCGTATTTTGTCCTTTACCTCAATTGAACCTACGGTCGACGAATATATTATGCACGTGTCCATTACTCATCAAGCCCTAAACAAATAAAGAAGAAAGAAAGATAAGAAGACTTTTTTCTTGGTCTGCGCAAAAGACGTCTACTAAAACCTTTTGGAGGATTTAATATAGACACGAACATAAATTTCAAATTCACTGTCATAACAAGTGACAACAAAACTATTATTTCAGGGGTTACAAAGTCAAGATCGAATTGCGATAACAAATCTGACATTAAACACGTGTATTCATTTACAAGCTGCTTATTATAATTTTTGTTACAACTTTGTCCTTCACAGCGCAATTTCAGCCTTTAATGGATATAGTCTGTATTAGCTCGTGCCAAACTCCACATTTTTGTGCCAGCCTCATTCACGATATTCCTACGATAGTAACAATGTAGCTGTCCTATACAAAACTTTTACACCTACTTGACCCAAATGTATGAGACAGTGCCCTTGATTCTGACCACTTATTTTACCCACGCTGTCTGTATCACTTACTTGTATCCAATCAAGCACCATCTTAGCGTAAGACGGCGTAAACTGCATGATATGCTTGAAGGAGAGCCCTTTCATGTCGAACACGCTGATGACACCACAGATCTGTGTCCTGGGCTCTGCCATCGCCCCCTCCAGCCCCACCTGGATGCCTCGGAACACATCCCTGAGGGACACCTCTTGTGGATTCCATCTCTCTGGAAAATACCAAGATTACATGAAATATGCAGTCACAGCAGTCTGCATTACAACATTCGTTCTAACTCGTCAACTCGTTTTGATCAAGAGGTTATGTAAATAGGTACTATTATTAACACCAAATTATGCAAAAGTCATAGTTCACCTTTTCCCGTTAATTTGCGTCATTAATAAAATATGTTTTTGTCAATATTCAAGTAAACACACGAGTCTAATCAACTATAATGAAAATATGTATATTTTAATTAGCAAACAATAAATTTTAAGCCAAACATATTTGCAATCAATCGGATTCTTATTATTGCAAGAAATTAATAAAATAGTGGTGGCGTTGCGGCGGCGGGCAGGTTGAGTGTCTTTGACTAACAGGAAAAATTTAATTAATTGTTCCGTATCTCTGCTAGGAATTTAAAAAAACTTTTTGACTTTAAAGTTGCAGATGTCATGTAAAATAGTTTGAATAATAGCAGCAAGTTTTTAACATTATTTATTTTATACACGTCATATTAGTAAAACGTCTAACAAAAAATAAATTTATGAGTAAAAAAAAATAAGTTTAAATCATATAAATTCAAGCGACAGCGTAGGAACCCGTTTATTATTAACTTAACAGTCAAACAGATTTACCTCTATCTACCTAGATCCTCCAAGCTAGCTTAGATAAATAAGGAAATATCACTTGGCAATATTACAATATAAATATATATTTTAACGTGTTTCTATTTGACACATCTTAATTTTTATGAATAATAGTTCTAACCTTACTTCATGCACTATTTCATCAGTACATAGAATGTAAGTACAAAGTATCAATTGCATGCGCACATACCATTCGTGCCCTAGATAATATTATAATCTTATAGATCACGAACACTGCAAGTGAATAAAAACATCGATTCAAAACTCAGCAATTTCTCAGTAGTAGCCACGGAGTTAGGAATTGTGCTCGGTTGATGGCAATAGGCTCGCCCCCTATTACATGGGACATAAACATAACTTGCGTAATGTGGGTGTACTAATGGGTACATCTCTGTCTTACCCTTCGGGGATCACAGGCATGGTGTTATCTTATGTCAAACAAAACTCAACATTACATAGTAATTAATAGATATTTCATCGTTATCAGAACCAATAAATAAGTAAGGGTTATATTTAAATGCACATCTGTTTAATTTTTCAGCACACTAGGTAACTCCACTAATTAACTGAATGCATACCAGAAAAATGAATGCTGTGCAAAAAAACCAATTGATTAACTAAACATGTCCTACAAAAAAGTCTAAAAAATCACACAAAACGAGATGACCTTTTTTATCGAATTCACACCAAAAATGTAGTTAGTACATCGGTTATATGATTTGTAAAACAAAAATACTAATTGCTTATCAAAAATACTAACTTGCACTCTAAATTGTACAATCTTACTACGGAATTTCTAAAACTGATATCTATTAAGACCGTCTCGCGACAGTGTCCTTTATGGGCGGCATGGGCACCGGGCCGTAGGCCGACGAAGGAGGCCGGCGGAGGCCCGGCACTTCGGGGACAGAAGATATTTGTGTTATTTAATATGCGAGCGAAGCGAGCGCGCGTCATGGAGTAAATCAGGTGTAGGTTTTCCTTAAAAAAGTTTTTAAATGTTTGTTAGACTAAATAATTATTAGATATACTATTTTGATAATAGTTATTCGTTCAGTAAAAGAGTTCTGCAAATGCCATTAAAAAGGATACTATATTTGATTTCTTTAGTGTGCATAATTTGTGTGCAAGTCAGTATTTTTGGTGTAACTTTATTTTGTTCGAAAAAAGCGAATATACAGATAACGGTTTAAATACATGCCAATAAGTAATGACATATGATTGAAGTGATGGGAACTAATGACAATTAAATATTCTCACTGCGTACATAAAATACTTATGTTTATAATGGTCAATGCCATCCATACGAGATGCGCGCACGCATCGGACCTACCATAATAATTGACACTTAGTTTTGTATTACAAACAAGATTATGTGTAATCCTACTTCCTAACTAATATCCTACTTCCTACTATATTATAATAGCGAAAGTTTGTGAGTGTGTGAGTGTGTATGTTTGTTACTTCTTCACGCAAAAACTACTGAACGGATTTGGATAAAATTTGGTACACAGATAGTTTATAACCTGGATTAACACATAGGATAGTTTTTATCCCGATTTTATCTTCCCGTGGGACAATATTCGAGTTGTAGCGGGTGAACAGCTAGTTACATTATGGTTATGTATTATCAAAGGAAGGCCAAAGAAAAGATGAATCGATTGTGTGAGAAATGATAATATTATGAAGGGAAAAGGAGTCAATGATAGCGTGACGATATACAGGGGAGAATGGAAGAAAAAAACGTGACACAAATATCGTGGCACAAGGGGAGAAAGATGATGATGAAAGTCGCGGCGCCGGATATTACCGGCGGCGAGTGCTGTGGGTGCGGGGGCGCGCGGCGGTGTGTGCCGTGGCGGCGGGTATGCGGGGCTCCGGGTCGCGGGGCGGCGGTTGCACGTTGCGGCGTGCTTTCGTTGTTCCGTGATTCGGGGTCTCGAGCATTCGTTGTTGCGGTTTGCGTCGCTGCGTGCTTTTGTGCTCGCAGTGTTCGTTGTTGCGGGCATTCGGTGGCGTGTGGCTCGGCGTGGTGACTTTCGGAATGACGTATTGCACTCGTAGTTTCGTTCTTCTTCCGTCCTTCTGACATTCAAAAGTGCCTGTAATGGCTTAATTGAAATAAAATATTTGAGTTTGAGTTTGAGTTTGAGTCGTTAATTTTGCAGACTTGCTCAAATTAATTTGAATTATTTTTTTTTATTTTTACTGTTTGTGTAGCTGTATTTACCTGAACCGATGACGAGCTGGTAGATTATGATTACTCCTACTAAAGTAAGAAAATTGCTGCGCAATCATGACTCCTAAACCGCAAATTTAGAATACATTTAGGTACCTTATATCATGTTTAAAAAACTGGTCCCAAATTGATTCTCAAATGGCTTTTGCCCGAGATTTCGTCTATATGTTTATTTATAATCTGACAGCTAAGGACAGGTTATCACAGCAATATCCAAACGTGTTATTTCCAAATTGTCTTCCGGATGATAAATCATTCTTAATCCATTCTTCGACAGTCCGTCCACGGAAGTTCCCCAAGCTTACATGCAGGTTGTAGAAGATAATATAATACGGTATGTAAAATAAATGATATAATATAGGTACGGTACCAACCTCCAGATTCAACTAAAATAATACGACGTCCATGCTGATCCCTAGGCGCCAAGATAGAAACAATGTTATGCTCGAATGGCGCTCGAATGGCCGACGGCAGCAGATCACGACAGTAGTCCCCGTGTCCTAGCCGGAACTTGTAGTATGCTTGTATCTATAATAATCAGAACAAAAAATGAAAAAAATACACGTAGTATGTTAAAGTCGGTTTTCGTGTCTGTCTATATTTAAATTGTCCCAGTTACTTATAATATGTGTACATTTTCAAAAATTGACCATAAAAATCTCGATGTTTTGGCATGACATCATGTCTTCCAGCAGGGGCAGGTCATTAGTATTACATAACATTACGCCTGTAATCCTGAAAGGTTAGGCAGAGTTGCAATAGTACACCCACATGTTTAAGTTCCGTGTGATAGTGGGCGAGCCTATTGCCATCAACTGCTACTGAGAAATTATTGATGTAAAAACCTAATAACAAATTTCCCGACGCGGGAATCAAACCCAGGACCTCATGCTCAGCTTTCGCGATTGCGACCACTAGACCGACGAGGTACTAATATGTCATTATCATTAGTACTAAATCTTTACAATAGCAATATAAGTAGTAAATAATTATGCACCTCGATGGCAATTATACGGTCACTGCAAAGTATAGGAACACACATACGTCAACAAACAAACATCTATAATATGTTCTGTAATTGGGTATATTACCATGACCTATGCAAACAATTACCGTCTATATAAATGCAATAGTACATTATATAGTATTACAAATTACAATGTTATTTAAACATGGCGATAATAACAATTCTGTCCATCAGTGTTAAGTGTTTTGTAAGGTATAAATTACTATTCACAAAGGTGTCACTAAACATACAGCAATAAAATATAATGCTGTATGTTTAATGTTACAAGCCACCCGATATCAGGCCAAGCTCGGGAATTTTGGACACCCCGACTCGAACAGGTTAGGTTCGAAAGGGATAACGGGGTCTAGTGAGCGAGCGAAGCGAGCGTATACGACAGTCGTTTCGTGTTAGGTTACTATAAACCTTGCAAACACAAATAGGAGCCCCGTGCAGCGGAGCAACGTTGACTACACCAGTGAACCGGTAGGTCAAAACCTACGACAAACTATTTTGGACTGAAATTGAGTTTGGTCCAACAAACAGTTTGGCCTGAAATTTGCACTATAACATACCTTTTTGAAAGCACTTTCAGGGTAGAACTTGCATGGCCTGAGGAACTTCAGAAGGTAATCGTCTTTCTCGAGTGGAACGTAAAGGGATGGTTCCTCTGAAAAAAAGAGATTAGCGTATCATAACTCAACTCCTAAACTCCTGTAACTTTATCTAATACTGAAATATCAACAATTCAACACGTATTTTGTACATCAAAATCTAATAAAAATAAACAGAACTTAGGAACTATATTATCCCATCGGGGCTGCGGGTTGTTCGAAAGAGATACCGCGGCCTCGGCACAAGGGCTAAGGAGGAACATAGGTGGTTTTAACTCAGTAGAAGTCTGACACTCCCTTCCCCTCTGCCCGAGCGGGAGTGGTTATTTAATGATTTCCCACGCCCCAAAAAAAAAAATCTATATTATGCAGGTTAGTTTGATGTTATAAAGCAACTGAATCAGCAACCAGTTCAAGACTAAGTAGACTGGCTGCTAGTGTAGTCTACGGATACTGGTTTGGTTTACAAAGAAGACTTGAATTTTGAGATATTAGTAGTATAGTAAATATTATATAATTATATACATTAATCAACAACAACATAGATAAGGCTATATTAATAACGTCTAAACACTAATTAATCTTATCTCATATATAATTACAAGAAAATCAAGAGTTGATTCATTAAATAAATATAGTGCCATTCATGAGCGTTATTTTATTTCTGACCACTGAAGCGTGTCTGATAGATGCAGCAAGTAACTTTCCTACTCCACTGTTAAGTAACGCGCGATAATTAGAAATCGCATAACCAGTCCTTTTCAATGATAAAGACGAAACATGTTATTATGTATGTTGCGTGATAACATGAATCACACATTCATTTATTTGTCTATCTAACAGAAAGCATGTTGGAACATAGATCAAGGGTAACGTAATTTATTTGATTATTCTAGTATGATTCTGTAAAAGCAGCCATTTTAGGTCACTAGATCAATCCTTTTTAAACGGTTTTATTTTTTAGCTTCACTAAGACTGCAACAATGTACAACTAACTTAATCATAACATTAGGATGTTTGTTTGTGTTACCGGTTTCCCTATTAACTGTGGTAATAACTTTAATCAATTAAATAAGACTAATGACAAGAGTTGACAACCCTTAAGGTTACGTACAAAGTCGTACATTACATACAGACAGTGACGTTTCACATAATAAAACACAAGCAAAAGCCAAAGATGCTACAGAGCTCCATCGGTTTCACAGAGTTCAGAATCGGTGAGCAAGCAGAGTTATCTCAGCTCTGTGAACAAAGTGAATGACCAGCATTCAATTGATTCGATTGCTAAACATTCACATCCAATTCCTGACACCTGCTAAGGCCCCAAGTTTTTAATTGAGACGTTCGCATTCAAACTTCGACACGTAAAAAACTGTTAACTAAAGATCTCTTTTGTTCCTAAATCTCAACATGATATGTGTGCAGATTCTAAATTGGATCAACCTTGTTCTATATGAAGCTGAAACAATGAAAATAATTGACGACCAAGGCTGCAGGAAACACTGAAGCCTACTTAGATATCAATCAACATTAGAATTAATTACAGTACGTACGTGTTAGCAACAACAATTAGATAGTTGAGATGTCTGAAAGATTAACTCGGACATGTTTTTATTTAAGAGGACAACGCGAAACTTGACACTAACACATTATCATATCGCAGTTTATTAAACGCGTCTAGGTTTTATTAAATAGCTATAAAACTGAACTGAAGTCAGTACTATGTTTAATATTTGGTCATTAATAAAATTCTACCAAATGACCTGTTCAAGTCGGACAAAAAAACAAATAAGGAAGGCAACCACAGAACAGACCTCTTTTATCTGTTCTGTGAAGGCAACCAATGCTGGTCATGCAGAGTCATGCCACTGAATAAGTCTGCTTTATTTATTTAGCTGGTGCTACCATACCTATTGTAAAACCAGTTTTAATCTTAAATATCAGGTAAAAATCAAATAAACCGTACAGGTATTAATTTAAATATAGACACCAAACCTTTAAGTTTACACAAAATGGCAAAGTCATTTTGCAAGTACTTCATCAACCGTAATTTAAAAGGCAGTTACAGTACACTTAAATAGAATTTGACACAACTACATAAAACTACAATAATGAGCCATCACGGGATATTAATTCTGTTGAAAATCTTTAATAATATTATTTCATAAGGTATAGAATAATCAATAAGTATAATAAATATCTACCGTATGATTGAACACAAGCACGAACTGGTTATTAAATGTCGGAAAGTTTCTGTTAAATTGAACATTGATTTAGATAATTATGTACTAGATACATCCTATGCCAAATGTAGTAAAACTTTATTGATTCTCATTTTGCATGGAGCATATCTACAAAACATTCACCGATATGTTATTTATAAAATGAAATCTTCACTTAACAACTTACAATGGGGTGAAATAGATGATACAGAGTGTCCAAATAAAATCTACGATTACATAAAAAATCAATTTCATAAATGTTACGAGGACTCAAAGTATATCAAAAAAATTAATAAAAATAGTAAAAGAAATAAACAACCTTGGATAAATAATAAAATAAATAACATGTGTAAAAAAAAGGACCTCTTATTTTTAAAATGGAAAAATGATTCTACTAATAAAATACTGCGATTGGAATATAATAAAATAAGAAACAAAACTCATAAAATCATCGAAAAATTTAGAAATAAACATTATTTGGAAGAAATAAATAATAATAAAACGAACCCTAGAAAGCTATGGCAAATACTAAATAATCTGTCCGGGCGCAACAAAAAATCAGTTGACGAAACCATCTTAAGAGCCTTCAAAAACAATAGCCTAGAAATAAAAACAATAGCTGACAATTTTGCCTCAGAGTTTATAAAAAGTGTTAAAAAAATCTTGCCCAAATGTGACAGACGTCTGCTGAACGAATCAGAATATACGTTTCCCCATAACATATCTATGTACTTCAAGAAAGCCACAAATAATGATGTTAGTAAAATTATTAAAAACCTTGATACAAATAAAGCTCCTGGAGTGGATAACATTAGGTGTGTTGACATAAAATCCATCTGTGATCAGGGGGTCTAAAACGGCCACTTTGGCAGATCATAATATGAATTGCGTTAAAAAGCGTAAAATGGACCTTTCAATTTAATAACTGTGTCTGTAACAATTTAGTAAAATACATCATAATAGGAAAATAATATGAATTGCGTTAACATTCGTAAAATAGTCACAGACGCAGTTTTTATTATGAAAGGTCCATTTTACACTTTTAAACGCAATTCACATTATGATCTGCAAAAGTAGCCATTTTAGACCCCCAGATGACAGGCGTTATTGTCAAACTGATCAATACTAGTGTCAGACAGGGAAAATACCCGGAAGTACTCAAAACTGGTTTAGTGCGCCCAATACATAAAAAAGGTAGTTTTGCCGATTATGGAAATTATAGACCGATCACCATTCTACCCGTTATCGACAAAATTGTAGAAAAATATGTTTGTAACCAAATACAAGACTTTTATGTCAAAAATGACGTGTTATCCAGCACACAATACGGTTTTCAACGCAATAAGTCTACCTCACAGTTATTGTCAAAATTCACGGATGAGGTCAACGAATCTCTTAATGATAAGAATAATGTATTACTACTGTTTATCGACTTCAGCAAGGCGTTCGATACACTTAGACACGACACGTTGCTAAACAAATTAGATAATTCTGGAGTTCGAGGACCAATACTCAAATGGTGTGCGGACTACCTTAATAACCGCAAATACAAGGTTAAGATCTGTAGTGAAACCAGTGACGCCATTAAAGTTACTGAAGGAACAGCCCAAGGTTCAGTACTAGGACCCTTACACTATCTGACATATGTTAACGACATGGAACATGTGGTCAATCACTGTTCCGTATATCAATATGCAGATGACACATGCCTTGTTGCTACCCACAGAGACGTAAAAGTAGCAGCCCAATGGTTACAGGAAGATTTTACTCGAGTTTCAAAGTGGGCACATGATGCTGGACTGGTTCTCAACGCAAGCAAGACTAAAATCATCCATGTCCACTCAAGCCATCTGAAGCACATTTCGCCTTTTAAAATAATCGCACACAATCACAGTTGTCTTCACTCCACTACGACTCCGTTGGGTACGTCATGTCGATGTGAGGCAATTGACCAAGTTACGCACCACACCTACCTTGGATTAGTCGTGGACAATCGGTTTAGCTGGAGTTTCCACGTGGAATCAGTCTGCGATAAGTTGCGGGCTGTACTGGCAAAGTTTTACATCTTAAAGTCTAAAGTTCCCTTCAAAATATTGCTCAATATGTATAATGCATTAGCAGAATCAATTATAGCCTATGGAATTACTAGCTATGGGCGAACATTTAAATCATACACTGACAGAATATCCAAACTTCAAGTTAGACTACTAAAACTCATTGTACCCAGAAAAATTAAGCTCCAATGTAAAGATAATGTCATCGAATTATTTCAATACTGTAAAATTTTGCCAGTACAGACTAGAATCGACATGGCCCTCTTAATTGAGCAATTTAATAACCAAAGCATTCAAATACCTATATCACATAAAATAATAACAAGAAGTATCATCAATAATAAACTTATAGTTCCTCAGACTAGAAATTATTATGGCAGGCGAACAGTAAAATATCTAATACCCACAATAATTAACGAAATACCAAAAACCATAAAAGACGAAATAAATCAGAAAAACTTTAAGCAAAAATACAAAAAATACTACCATAACTGCATAAACAACTTAGTACCTACAAAAAAGAAGCAACCTATATAAGATATGTTGACAAAAAACGTCTTTCTAATGAGCGGCCCAACCGGCCAATAACAAGCACTCACTAACTTACGGATAGATGTTTACGGGTAGTTGCGTGCAAAATATTATAAATGTACCTACATTTTTACTTATATTTGTTTTTAGTGATGTCAAAGCGAATGTACCAATACAAACCATATATGGTTTAATGGTACGAAATTAATGTGAAACCATGTTAAGACTGTATGTTTTAAATAAAAAAAAAAAAAAAAAAAAAAAAAACCTAAGCTGCACATTACCTCACTCTTAGCTATTTCATTTCCCCATTTGCTTGGCTTTGCAGAATGCAGCCGTTTAAAAATTATTACATTAGCATTTGCAACGAATTCACGCACTTTACGCCGTACGATGCGACGTCTACGGTGGTGCTACGCACAGTACGCGCCTCTTACGGCCGTGCTACGAAACGTGTGTTTTTACGACAGTGCAACGCGGCTCTTACGGCTATACTACGCTGCTTCTACAGCCGTGCTACACGCGGAATCTAAGGTGATGTCAAAACTGCTTCTATGGCAGCGCTTCTAAACGGGCGTCTGACTAGGAACCTCAGACGACCGCACAAGTAATCCGGAGACACCACAAAAGTGTATAATTATTTTTCCATTTTGCAAAACATTGCAAACTAACGACTATTTAAGTAGGTAGAATATTCTAAAATGATATACCACTTTAGTACCTATTGTGAAATATGAGAGGCCACTAACAACAAAGAGAAATCTTGCTCCTTCAACCCAAACGATTCGTTAATTTCACTAAAACTGCACTGAGCATTGTTTTGCAGTGTTCATTATAAACGAATGTTCCTAAAATAGTGTTCCAAGTACTTTAAAGTTTTGTAAATTAGCGTCGAGTTCTTGAAAACGGTGATATCTAGTTTACTTACAGGAAGAGCGTAAACCATAATACTTATAATAGTACATTGTTACCTTAGGGGTGAAAGTAACTTATTTAGTCCCCGAGACGGGGTTTGGCGCCTGAGCGCAGCGAGGGCGCTAATAGTTCGAGGGACTAAATAAGTCTTTAACCCGAGGTAAACACTGTGCTTTTCATTACGAATATAAGGAAAGTTGCTGGGAATAGGCTTGCGCCCAATTACCTAAATCGAATGAAAGAAGAATTAAAAAGTATTTATTGGTTTCGCACAGGACAAAACAAATTGACAAAAAAATTAAAAAGTAAACATAAGAGAAACACTTAAAATCGGTTAAATCTAATCGGTGGATGGCAATAGGCTTGCTCCTAATTACATCAGTTGATGGCAATAGGCTTGCTCCTAATTACATCGGTTGATGGCAATAGGCTTGCTTCTAATTAGATTGGTTGATGGCAATAGGCTTGCCCCCAATTACATCAGTTGATGGTAATAGGCTTGCTCCTAATTACATTTGTTGAAGGCAATACGCTTGCACCTAATCACATCAGTGGATGGTAATAGGCTTGCTCCTAATTACATTTGTTGATGGCAATAGGCTTGCACCTAATCACATCAGTTGGTGGCAATAGGCTTGCTCCTAATTACATTGGTTGATGGCAATAGGCTTCCCAGTTACATCAAATAATTTGACAGCTGTCAGTAGAAAGCGATTCTCCCTAGGGCTGAAAAGTAGTACTTTCAACCCGCTCCACAGGCATGTTATGACCTACTTTCAGAGTATGAGTAATGAAATAGTAGATTGTTACACTAGGGTCGAAAGGAATCAATTCCCAAACGAGGTATTTAGACGCCCGAGCGAAGCGAGGGCGGCTATAGTCCGAGTAGGAATTGATGTCTTTCACCCGTGTTAAGCACTCTACTTTTCATTTCGAATATAAGGAAAGTAAAAAATAGTAGTTTTTCTAAAGTTTTTATTGAAAATAATAACATGGTACACACGTACACGGCTACACATCAAGCTATACAAAACCAGTATAATCTGATCGTTCATTGTGCGAAAAGATCTAGTAAAGTGAGGCCAAGATTAACTGGTTTTGTATAGCTTGATGTGTAGCCGTGTGTACCTATTTAAAATTAATTGAGAAATTTGAACAATTTGTGAAATTTAAAGTTACATTTTCGTTTGGAATATTTACGCTGTTTGATATGTTATGTCTTTGGCTGTGCTGAATTTCTGTAAAAGTAGGAGACTCCATTATTTGATTAGACGGTGGAATCCATGGCGCAGACTCCCTTGAAGTAGTTGGTTGAGGCGAAGTGGGGCGTAAATTTATAGTCTCAGTTAATTTGTTTGAAATTTTAGTTTTATTTTGGACAGAATCCTCAATGTAGCCTTCCGCGACTGTGCTGGATTTCCATCCTTCATGTCTTTTTAACATTGTCAAGTTCGCCCCAGAATCGGCTAATAGTGTCGCTGACGTTCTTCTGTAGCAATGCCCGGTATACTGTTCACAGTTTGGCAAATTCAAATATGTTGCTATTTGCTTCGGCATACCTGAGATTTTATTTTTACCGATCACTTGTTTATAGCATTTTCCCTTTTGGTAGTTGAGAAAAAAGCGATCCGTTTTTATGTCATTAGGTCTGATTTTTTGATATTTCTTTACTATTTGTGTAAACTCTTCTCGTACAACAAACGTACGCTCAATATTTGTTTTTGTTTTAGTTAATTTTACGAGTAATAACTGGCCGTGATTTTCAAAGTCGTTAATTGTTAAATTAGTGAGTTCACTGCTTCTGCAGGCGCCGCTTATACCAAGTATTAATATAACCTGTGAAAAATATAATTTCTTAATTAATACCTATTAATCTTTTAGGTATCTAACTATGTAAATAAAATAACAAGCAGAGATCTTTTACTCCAGAAATGTACGCCTATCTAACTCTTAATTTACCTACGCAATCTGGGTCAGTGTGTTTGATTGATAATATGATTGCCTCTTTTTATGCAAACCTATCCTATCTAAGTAGGTATCTTAACAGAGTCAAGTCGTTGGGATCGACATTTGATTTTAGACCTCCAACCTAGATAAACGTTTATAACTTACCTTCACTGCCAAATATATCTCGTCAGGGGCTTCATTTAAAAATGTTTCCACTTCGTAAGAGGTGAAAACCTTAGATTTTTTGGTCTTGAACCCCTGAGACTGTCTTTTCAGAAACGATGTTAGATTAAAGAATCTTTTCAAATCGACATTGTGTTTTACTTTTAGTGTACTCTTGAGCATTGAATACCTGCTCCATAGCGTAGAAGGCTTTATTTTTCCAGACAGTCCATTGAAGTATGTAAGAAATACACTTTCGGAAAATGATTTTATTTTCTTATCTGCTCGCCACTTCATAAAGTCATTGTATGTATTTAAGTATCTTTCCTTTGAAATTTCTGGCAAAAGATTTTCGATAACTGTATTGGCTTCGTCTCTAACAGAATCTGGGGTCAACATTTCAGAATCACTTGAACTCATTTTTAATAAGCTATAACTACGTACTCTGTTCTATTACCGAGATTTCGATAACGCTTAAAGAGTTAGTATCCCGCCAAATTAGATAGTCTATTTAAAATTTTAAATATGGAACACACCGCGTCCCTGCCGCGGGCGGACCCGCTTAGTTTATTTTTTTTCATTACTCATACTCTGAAAGTAGATCAGAACATGCCTGCGGAGCGGGTTGAAAGTACTACTTTTCAGCCCTAGGGAGAATCGCTTTCTACTGACAGCTTTCAAATTATTTGTTGTAATTGGGAGCAAACCTTTTGCCATTAACCAATGTAATTAGGAGCAAGCCTATTGCCACCAACCGATGTGATTAGGAGCAAGCCTATTACCATCAACAAATGTCATTAGGAGCAAGCCTATTGCCGTCAACTGATGTAATTGGGACCAAGCCTGTTGCCATCAAACAATGTAATTAGGAGCAAGCCTATTGCCATCAACTGATTTAATTTGGGGCAAGCCTATTGCCATCAACCGATGTAATTAGGAGTAAGCCTATTGCCATCGACCGATGTAAATAGGGGCTAGCCTATTGCCATCAACTGATGTAATTGGGGGCAAGCCTATTGCCATCAACCGATATAATTAGGAGCAAGCCTATTGTCATCCACCGATTTGGGTAATTAGGAGCAAGCCTATTGCCATCAACCAATGTAATTAGGAGCAAGCCTATTGCCATCAACTAATCTAATTAGGATCAAGCCTATTGCCATCAACTAATCTAATTAGGAGCAAGCCTATTGCCATTAACCGATGTAATTAGGAGCAAAGTCTGTTCACTGATTTAGGTAATTGGGGGCAAGCCTATTCCCATCAACTTTCCTTGTATTCGTAATGAAAAGCACAGTGTTTACCTCGGGTTAAAGACTTATTTAGTCCCTCGAACTATTAGCGCCCTCGCTGTCGCTGCGCTCAGGCGCCAAACTCCGACTCGGGACTAAATAAGTTCCTTTCACCCCTAAGGTAACAATGTACTATTTTAATTCACACTGGCTAGGGCTGTTTAAACACTCACAACACCGCAGCATTTTTTTGCGGCTGACCGCTGCACCAAATTTAGTTCTATTTTTAAAATTGCTTCCCTCCCTAGGGAGGGAAGCAATTACTATGAGTCTTTCCCGCCCTAAGGTGGGAAGTAGCATTTGCCACCCGCTACTCGGATCAAACCAACACTACTTTCCGAGTATGAGAAATGAAAAATAATATTGTTAGCGGTTCTCTATCCCAACGATAAACAATTAGTTACTCTGTAATACATGCAGGAGTGTAGGCTCTTTGATTATGCAATTACATTATAAAACACACGCCTGTAATCCCCAAAGGGTTAGGCAGCGGTGTATCCTTATAGTACACCCACGTTTCGCGATTTATGTCTTCGTCCTATGTAAAAGGGAGCGAGCGTATTGTAATCAACCGGGGACGAGGTCAAACTGCGTGGCTGTTATTGAAAAAATCCTGAAGGAAAAACTCAATAGCACTTTGTCCGACCTGGGAATCGAAAACAGAACCTCTACTCTGTTTTTAGTGCTTGCGACCACTACACCACCAAAATCTTAAATGCTTAACAGAATGATGACATAATATTTTTAAGTTTTTTTTGTACCCGTCAAACAAAACAAAGTAGGAGAATATGATAATTTGATGTTTAATGGCTGTGTTAAAAATATAACGTATTTAAATCATAAGACAATCTTCTGTCAATCTTTGATTTCTGCAAGGTAAATCATTATTATTTCCTGATTTAGCCTTCGATATTTATGCAAAACAGAAACGAAAAGATGAATTAACTTCTAATGGCCACATCATGTATTTGGATCTTTAATGGATTCACTAAGTTTCCCTAGTTTTTGTCTGCACTAGGTATATATACAACGTCCCATGGTACGTTCTCGTTCAGTTTTATAACATTTCTGTTCGAGATGTGAAAGGGAAAGCAATGAAAGCATTAAAATCTCATTTTAATACTAACTTTCGTTTTATACATGCGTGCACTTTGATATTATGCCAACTCTCGCTTCACTTAGGTACAATGACTCAGGTTTCAGAATTCCGTGTTTTTGTTTTACGAAGTTGACTACATAAGGAAGTTGGATTAACTTAACAATAATCTAAAACAATATAATCAATCAAAATTCAATCTTATTACAGAGATTAATAATACATTAACACAAAATGTTAAAATTAATTAAAGAAACGCATAATAAATCTATACAAATTGGCGATAGTCACTTTTATTTACTGACGTTCTTGTAACCTACTTTGCCTTAGCTTGCCAGACATGCGCTTATATTTATTTACGAAAATTTTTGAGTAGTTATTTATTAGACCTTGATGACCTCTGTGCGAATAATCAGATTAAGGAACCTATTTTTTTGACTCCCAAAAGTTCATAACAATTTGAAATTTATTTGTGTTAATTATCAAAGAGATATGCAGCTAGTACATGTTGATAATAAATAATCAACATGTACTAGCACTCAATCAACATCATTATATCTACAGATACACACACACAGTATATTTACATACTTTCCAAACATAAATAATACTTTTGTGAATGTAAATACTTATAACAATCTAACTATTAAATAAGTTTGTTAACTTACTTTTTAAAAGTTGTCGTAACTCTTTCAAAGCTTGCTCGACCACTTCCGGAGTTTCTCTCAATTCTTTCTCCGCTTTTTTCTTACTAACTTCGTCATCTATCGGGTTAAGCTCCAGCATTATTTTGTTATCACCCCATGTCACAAACGGGACGCCATCAGATCCGAACTGTATTTCCATTTTTATGTTTTTATTTTCACTATAAAGAAAAGAAGAATAATCTTCTTAAAAATCGCTGACTTCGCACTGTTGTTGATTTGAGCAGATAATCCACGTCTGACTTATAAATGCGAGTAAGCAGAATGTCGTCAGCCAAACAATCGACACAGTTTTTTAGTTTTTATACGCGCAAGAGATTAAAGTAATTAGTTATCACTGCTAACACAAAAAATACTTTGTGGATGTAGCGCTTGGGTCTAAGTTCCCGAAGCGTTTGAATCGGTGAATAAAAGTTGTATAAATATTTAATAGAGGTAAGCACGAGCGTGCGCGCACCGGCTGCCGCGATATAGTGCTTATTGGAGAGGCCATTGTAAGCCCATCTTAACGGTATCCCACCACCACGACATGGTGGCGGCGCCGTTCACTTGCGCTCTAAAACTCTAAACAAATGCTTATTCTCAATGCAATCCATTTAAAGCATATTTAAACAAAATATATGTTTGTGCTCGAATATTTGATTTTCAGTATTTACTATTTATTGAACATGTTCTCGTATACATTATGTCCCGCTATTTACATAGAAACAAAGTACTTAGAACACACATTCTCAAGAAAGATTCCCTTCGATACAACATACATTAAGTAGACCTAGGTATAGTTTACTAAATTCTTTATATGCCTACCTTAGCTATAGAATTCTTTTGTAGTTACCTACTACACACATAATCGTAGTATGCTATGTATATCTGTTATATTGTAGAGACTGAAAAAGGTGCCAATAGTAATGGAAAGTATATTATAGGAAATACTGTGTGCGAAAACCAAATGGTCAAGTCCAGAACTTCATCCGGGAAGAGACTATTGAAAGCATTGACTTATATATACTGCGTAAGAACTGGGCGGACCGCATGATAAAATGACGCCTCGAATTTGGTCCCAAATAGGTCTTGACTAAACCGAAGTTTAAAAGAAAATGAAAATTATGAATTAAAATTTAACATTTTTTTTTATTAACATTTTAATGAAAGCTTTATTTAATTTCTTTATACCTCGATAATACCACGCCACGCCGCTCATACAAGGTTACGTTTACGAGCAGCCTGATTAGTTACTAAAGATGCCGTTAGTGTTTCTCTGTATGGGGAACGCATCGAGCAAAATGTTCGGACGACCGTATCTTTAGTTTTTATATCAATGATTGAAAGTAATACCTACAGGCTGCACTGCACCGCAATGGACTAAACGCCTAGGCTAAAATATACCGCATCTCTTGGCATATTAGTCGATATTCGCCGCATGATAACTATAACGACAGGAGTGTATTACAAAAAATATACTTTATGTACATACGCGGACTGGGCTGGCCGCGTCTGCCGTGTGTCCAACGAGCTGTGGGCCAAAATAGCTACTACGTGGATCTCTGACACAGCCAGAAGGCGTTGCGTCAAACCACGCAGAAGATGGTGGTATGAGCTGGACAAAACAGTGGTCCACATTGACCTTTACCCAGCAGAACGATGACGCGGGCTGGCAGTAACAGGTACCAGGCTTAGACGTCAAAGCAGAAAGGTACTCTTCCGTTGGACACAATGCCAACTATTGTTACTCAAATGGTTATCTCAAGTAAAAAGTTAATTTATAAACGTAAGCTAATATAAAACAGAAGTATAATCACGGGTTGACAAGTTTTGTGAAAGACTCTTCTTGCATTATGTCAAACCACCATATATTTATTTTTGACAAGATAAAAAGACTCTTTGAATATAAAGTATACTTACTCAGAGTTATTTACTAAGTGCGTCGTGGCTATAGTCAGAACTAACGCCACCTTGTTTTTGTACCTAGTGTCCGACCGAAGGTTTTTGTATCGGCCATAGTCTCCGTTCTCCGTTTAATTGGCCAAGAAACTCCGGCCCCAAAACTCTTTATCACAGAAAGTTCACAAACTGTCGTGCATCGTTGTTTGGTCGTGATAGCTAACTGAGTTAATGAGTTTGCAGCCATTGTTGGCTTTCTTAGTATTTTTTACGTCGGACTGACACGCACACCGATTTTTCGGATTCATGTGCGTATTATTCACTGGTTTCGGTGAAGGAAAACATCATGAAGAAAAAACACCTCCCTCTTAACCCCACCCAAACCAAAGGTAGGGTAATAATAATATACAAATAATGATAATAATAATATTCCACAACTATCACATAACGCCATCTAGTCCCAAGCTAAGCAGAGCTTGTGTTATGGGTACTAGACAACTGATAAACATACTTATATATTTCTAAATACATACATATTATAGATAAATTACACCCAGACACAGAACAAATGATCGTGCTCATCACACAAACATTTGTCCTGGGTGGGAATCGAACCCACGACCTCCGGCATAGCAGTTAGGGTCACTAACCACTAGACCAACAGGCCAGTCAAAAAGGTAGGTAAAAAAAGGTGCAATGTAACGCATGCAGGGCGAAGACATAAAGACAAAGGTTCTGTTTTGGTTTCAGTTAAAATCCTGTCTTTCTGTTCCGTGGTCGGGCAGTAGTTTCTTAATGCTAAGTTGCCATCAATAGTACATTGTTACCTTAGGGGTGAAAGTAACTTATATAGTCCCCGAGACCGGTTCGAGGGACTAAATAAGTCTTTAACCCGAGGTAAACACTGTGCTTTTCATTACGAATACAAGGAAAGTTGATGGGAATAGGCTGGCGCCCAATTACCTAAATCGAAAGAAAGAAGAAAGAAAAATTATCTATGAGTTTCACACAGGACAGAACAAATTGACAAAAAAATTTAAAAAGTAAACATAAGAGAAACACTTAAAATCGGTTAAATCTAATCGGTGGATGGCAATAGGCTTGCTCCTAATTACATCGATTAGTGGCAATTTAATAGGATTTCTCCTAATTAGATTGGTTGATGGCAATACTCTTGCTCCTAATTACATCGGTTGGGGGCAATAGGCTTGCCCCCAATTACATCAGTTGCTGGCAATAGGCTTGCTTCTAATTACATTGGTTGATGGCAATAGGCTTGCTCCTAAATACATTATCATCATCTGCCTTTTCCCAACTATATTGGGGTCGGCTTCCAGTCTAACCGGATGCAGCTGAATACCAGTATTTTACATGGAGCGACTGCCTATCTGACCCCCACACCACAACCCAGTTAATACTAGGTAATACGATACCCTTTGGTAAGACTGGATGTCAGAATTTCAGGTCACTGACTACCTGTAACGACTGCCAAAGATCTACAGCCGGGACCAACAGCTTAACGTGCTTTCCGAGGCACGGAGGAAACTCGGTATGTCGGGCGGTCACCCATGCACAGACCGACCTAGGCAAGCACAGCTTTACCTAAAGATCGACCTGAGTGGCAGTTCTTATTAAGCCACGAGCTCCTCCTAAATACATTATGTGACCCCAAAATAACGTAACAACGAACGTATATCACCGACAACAAAACAGAAAAAAGAAATCATTTCTTTTTTATTTACCCGACTGCGGCGAAGCCCAAAAGGAGGGTTATGTGTTTGACGTGTATGTATGTTTGGGGGGCTGTGAGGAACAGGGTGTAAAGCTCCTCATCCCCCGTTGAAAAGGGCCAAATATGTATGTAAGTATGTATGATGTATGTCCGTTTATTTGTTCCCTCATAACTCCTAAACGGATGAAGGTATTTGAATACAATATACGTCGTTAGATTCGTCTTGATGGCGCGAGTGTTATAGGCTACATTAAATTATAGAAAAACGAAGAAAAATTGCGGATTTTGGGGGCCAAATGGCGGAGTTCAAATTTTTTTTTTCCAATACCATCGAGTAGGGTATCAAAATAAAGGGTTTTAAAAGGAAATTACAAAAATATATAATACTTCTATGTTTAAAAGAATTTCAAAGTGACAAATCCTATAAACAAGCACAAAAGTTAAATCATCTGCGAAGAATTTTACGCGACCAACGAAAGAACAAACAGAAAAGAACTAAAAATATGGAAATAATTTTTTTTATTAAAAAACTAAAAAAACCGACTGAAAAAACTGAAGAGCAAAAAACAAGCACATTTTAAATTAAACATAACTTGGAAGCAGGCGGGGTTCATTTGAATATTATTTATCATGAAATGAAAAAAATAGAATTAAATTAGAACCCCGCCTGCTTCCAAGTTTCGTTTAATTTAAAATTTGCTTGTTTTTTGCTTTTCAGTTTTTTCAGTCGGGTTTTTTAGTTTTTTAGCTACTTTTTTATATCGAACTTTTTAGTTCTTTTTACTACTATAATTATGCATATTGCACTAATGGCCCGACCATACCGAAACGTTTGGTATGGTCAAGCATTTTCACGTGTAGCCGGCAATATTTTCAAGATAGCCGAGCAATACTTACCAATAGTACAACCACATATTGCCGGGAAAGTATAGCTTGTAAGTACACCATAATATAAACAATGCATCAATGTAAAAAAGGTAGTAAAAAAATATTTGATTTTGTTTTACTGTTTTGCTGTCGGTGATACGTTCGTTGTTACGTTATTTCGGGGTCACGTGATTCGGTGTGACGATTTTCGTTGTAACGTGCATTCGTTGTTCCGTGATTCGAAGTCTCGTGCATTCGTTGTAACGCGATGCGTCGCTGCGTGCTTTCGTACTCACAGTATTCGTTGTCACAAACATTCGGCGCCGTGTGATTCGACGTGGTAGCTTTCGTAATGCGTATTGCACTCGTTACCTAGGTACTCTTACTCTTAATCAGTCAAAACTACTTTTTCAATACAGTTGCTCAAAAAGTGGCGTATTGCAGGGACGTATAGCGTTCGGGATGTGGGCTATTACGTACTCGTGCTTTTTCTTTACCTTTACCGAACTCGTGCGTTCTCTTTCCCAACTGTCAAAATAATGTCTATTAAAAAACCAACCACGAAGTTTTTATGATTCATGCAAATATTTCTAAAAAAAAGCTACTAATTTGTTTCAATATCAGATTTAATGAGTTAGGTTAGGTTTCATTTAATTTCATCTCATTAAATTTGATTTTCATTTAATTTTCATATCAATAAAAAAAATCTACTGAAGACTTGGCTGTATGCCCAGTTCCCTTTGCCTACCCAGAATGGGTGAAGAAAACAAAAAAAACTCTGCTTATGCTTTTTTTACGGTTGGCGCCATTTTCCAAAAAAGGTCTTTGAGAGTTTAGTTGTTTGTTCCACAAAATGAGTAATTTCGACGATATTTTATTTGAATTAACACCACCGGAACTTAGTATAATTGCACAAAATGCTTCGGAGAACATTTTACCGGAAAAGTCAAAAAGTCGCTACGTATCTACGTACATACGACGAATTTATTGCGTGGAGAGAAGAGAAAAAAGCAAATAGTTTTTCAGAAAATGTTATGTGGGCATACTTTTCCGAACTCTCAGCAAAATTAAAACCTTCTACGTTATGGTCGAGGTTTTCGATGATAAAAAGTATGCTGAAAATAAGGAACAACGTGGATATAAGTGAATACCCAAAACTAAATGCTTTCTTATAACGACAATCAGACGGTTTTACAACTAAAAAGTCGAAAATATTATCATCGAATGAAGTGGAAAGGTTTTTGAACGAAGCTCCCGATGATCGTTATTTAGCCACAAAGGTAATTTATTAACAAATACTTATATTTTTCTTTAGTATTCAGTTTACGACATCGCAAAATACAGTCATTAAATTATTTAAAAAAATATTAACCAAATCCCTTTTTTTGTAGGTTGCGCTGATTTTTGGCGTTGTTTGGGCTTGCCGGAGAGAGGAGTTAGCCAATATTACTTTAAAAGATATTGAAGCCCATGGAAAAATGGTACTAATCAAGATTCCGAATACAAAAAATAAGATACCGAGAAACTTTGTTGTTGAAGGTGATTTTCTTAGAATAGTGCAAAAATATATGATTCAGCGGTCCCAAAAAGCAAAAACCGACCGTTTTTTCCAAAATTATCAAAAAGGGAAGTGTACAGCTCAAGCAATCGGGATAAACAAATTTGGAAATATGCCAAAAGAAATAGCTACGTTTCTTGGTCTGCCGGATGCTGAGTATTATACTGGGCACAGCTTCAGGAGGACCTCTGCTACATTATTGGCAGATTCAGGAGCCAATTTGACGTCCTTAAAGCGACTAGGAGGTTGGAAGTCAGACAAAGTTGCAGAAGGCTATATTGCTGATTCATTAAACAACAAACTAGAAACTGGGAAAAAAATCACACAATCTATTAATTTAAAGTCCAGTCCGTCTCCTTCACATGACAATACTCGTACTGAAGAGAACGTTCGTCCATCTACCTTCGTTGATAATGATAATTCATCAGATCCAATTCCATCAACTAGCAAACGCCATTGTATAACACCTTCGACAAATATACATGAACAATCATACCAAATTAATAATAGTTTGTCTCAAACAGTAAATATGCAACCTAAAACTTCCCCAGTTAGTATAAAAAACTGTACCAATTTCAAAAGTGAATTATAACTTTTTATTAAAGTTATAATTCACTTTTGAAATTGGTACAGTTTGTAACTGGGGAAGTTTTAGGTTGCATATTTACTGTTTGAGACAAACTATTATTAATTTGATTAATTTGATTTGATAATGATAATTCATCAGATCCAATTCCATCAACTAGCAAACGCCATTGTATAACACCTTCGACAAATATACATGAACAATCATACCAAATTAATAATAGTTTGTCTCAAACAGTAAATATGCAACCTAAAACTTCCCCAGTTAGTATAAAAAACTGTACCAATTTCAAAAGTGAATTATAACTTTAATAAATAAATGATTAGTTAATTGAGTTTATTGTGTTTATTGTTTTATTAAATTGCTTCATTTTTTCGAAACTGTATTAAAAATAGTCGTTCAGTACATGTGCGGAACCGTCATTGCAACTTGTTCCGACTGTCAACCCTCACCTTCGGCTGCGCCTCGGTTCGGGTAGACATTTGTCGGAACTCTTTGCAATGACAGGCTTTCCGCACTCGTAATGAATTATACTATTGACTGGTTTCAGTCAAAACCCTTATTGCGTTAAAACGCGTTTATTCTAATGAAATAAATGTTAGCTATCGTATAAGGTTATCCAAAGGGTCAACTAAAAGAACCTAGCAAACCTAATAAGTTTCCTAGCGACATTTAGGTTATTATAATTTAGTAGAGAAATAAAACAGAAACCACCTATTAATTTGTTATAATAGTTTTGACCGGCCAAAAGTAGTTTTGACTAGTCAAAAGTAGTTTTGACTGTGACATATAGAATTACTAGCTGCTACCCGCGACTTCGTTCACGGTGAAATTTTGATGTGTGACTGTCTCGTTGATCGAGTGGTCCCAAGTGCAACTACTGAGGATGAGGTCCGTGGTTTGATTGCAAAGTTTTTTCGTAGTAGAGGCCAGGCCACGGAGCGTGGTTTTCGTGCCCGGTCGATGGCAATATTATATCTATAGACATCAAACGCCCTGTATTACATAGCGCTTGAACATTACTCCAAATTATGAAAACGTGAATGATAAGTTCATCTTCTGTTGGCGCTGGATGGGAAAACTCTTCGGAAAGTGGATGACTCTCTCCTGTTTAAAGCAGCTTATTTGCAAAGACATCTGTTCCATGGCCAGTCGCAGATTTTTGGTGATGTTGCAAGTTGGGGTAAGATTCAGCGGCAATTTATAAACGGAAAGAGCAATCTGGCCATTGTTAAGCAAAGTTGCAGCAATGCCCGAGGAAGCCACAGCGATAAGACGGCACGGTTGACGCAGTGCCTCGGCGTATGACTGTGACGCTGCATGTACTGTATTCGATCCCCGCACTGAACAAATAGATTTATGTCGTGGGTCTTATCTAATTCTAATTACTTAGGTTTTTATTTTAAAGTTTTTACAGCTGTTTTTCTTACTCTGTACTTGTCAATTTGTATTTGATGACTATTCACGACAAATATTACTACCGCAATTCAGTAAATGGTGTCAAATGAACAATGCCATCTGTCGAAGACGAAGTTAAACTGCCAAAATTTAATGCATGGGAAGCAAACACACACTATAGGGCTTAGGCTATGTAGTTTCCTGCATGGATGGCGCGCGGAGGCACTACATGCCGCGGTAGCGGAGTTGCCCACTCCGCTACCGCGGCATGTTGCCGCTTGGCGGACAGACCCCCGGTGTGATTTCATGGCGACATGGAGAGAGCGACTGTCGCAACCCCGTGCAGGGCACAGTCACAGTGGTGGTAAGTCCCCTCTTTGAGGTGTGGCTTGAGAGGCGCCACGGCGCCCTCACCTTCCGTCTGGCGCAAGTCCTCACCGGACACGGTTGTACCGGGAGGTACCCGCACCGAATCAGGCGGAAGGAAACGCCCGGATGCTACCATTGCAAGGATCAGCCGGAGGACACGGTGGAGCACACCGTGGAGGTCTGCCCCGCGTTGAGCCCCGTCGTGTTCTCTTAGCGGCGATCGGCGGCGGCGACCCGTCTGGTCCTGGTTCAAGCCATGGTGCGGGGCGAGAGGGGATGGGACGCCGTCGCCTCCTTCGGCGAAGCATTGATGCTAGCGAAGGAGGTGGCGTAATGTGAGAGAGAGAGAACCTCTCGTCCCAGCCGCAACAGGGGACGCTCCGGGCGTCGGGGGCCACGTGATGGCTTCCGGCCACCGTAGGCGCGGACCTGTGGACGGTAAGTAGTGGGCTAGCTCGCCGTTCGCCCGTCTTATGACGACGACAGGCTGTGTCGACGGCGCGTTTATGTTCCACGCCCGCCTCAAAGAGATGTCAGCAATATGGAAGGGCCGCCGCTCGTTGGGGCTGCGGGGTGTTCGAAAGAGATATCGCGGCCCCGGCACAAAGGGCAAAGAAGGAACATGGGTGGTTTTTAGTGAGTAGAATTTTGGCATTCCCTACCACTCTGCCCAGAGCGGGAGGAGTCATTGGATGATTCCCATCCTCCAAAAAAAAACCCTATGTAGATTTTCAAAGCAGCGTTATTTAAACTAATCAAGAGTAACTTTTGTTATCGTAACTTTGAAAAAGACGATTTAAAAGTTATCTTGTGAACACATTTATTAATTAGTACCCTTTCTATGCAATAGATGTCATTGCATGTATGTTTCTTAATGATGATAAGTTCTTCTCAAATACTTTAAATTCGTATATCTTTTGATAGAGAGCACCAATTACAATAAAACCAAAACTAATCATATTAGTTTTAAAATGTACACGTGATAATACTACAATAAACTAATACACCCAAGACATACAGACTACATAGGTACAAAAATTCTAAAAACTAACACAACAAAAGAAAATGTTATTTTTTCTAAATAATAAATGTTCAATTATACAGAAACTCTACGTCTACAGATTTATAATATTGTATTCACAATGAAAAGAAGATTTTATTAATTAATCTACTCTGAATTTATTTGAAAATCATATAGCATTAAAATAAAAACAAATACCTGGAACTTACAAAAAGTGAAAACCGATTGGGGATCGAACTCGCGAACATGTTTAACATTTTTGGAAATAAAACATCACAAAAAATGAATTCTGACTGTAATTTGAACTCGTGTACCTTTGTTCACAGGTAAGTCTCTGTACCGTTAGGCAACGAACACCAGTGACAAATAGCTTGAAATAGACCTTCTATTTTAATATAAGTATGACAGTTGACAGTTCGATTGTGGTTCGATACCGAAAATTTGAAATGACGTAAGAAACTTCAGCTTTCTCTTGGATTTGCAACGCTCGCACCAGGCACCTAAAGTGAAAAATTGCACAGCACACTCGATGTCCCTTGCGTTATTTCGTATTTCCAGTATCAAGCTGTAAAACAGTTGAGAATTAATGCAATACTGCTCACCCCTTTAAGTTAATATGGGGATAATATATATAATAGCCCATGTGTTATTCCAGACTATAATCTACCTTTGTGCCAAATTTCATTCAGATCCGATCAGCCGTTCTGGCGTGAAAGAGCAACAAACATCCATACATCCATCGAGTTGTTCCGGTCTGATCCCCCAAACCGATCCACTGCCAATATTTTTCTTTTGTTTATTCCTTTCTGATCATTCCATCCATCCTCACAAACTTTCGCATTTATAATATACTAGCTTTTGCCCACGGCTTCGCCCGCGTGGATGTCGGTTTAACTATAAAAATGACGATTTTCCATACAAACTTTCATCCCCTATTTAACTCCCTTAGGGGTTGAATTTCCAAAAACCCCTTCTTAGTGCTCCCCTACATTATAATAGGAAGCCGTGTGCAAAATTTCACATTCCTAGCCCCAGTAGTTTCGGCTGTACGTTGATATGTCACCCAGTCAGTTCTCCTTTTATATATATAGATATATATATATATAGTAGGATGTACCTACCTAACTATGTAGATGTATCCCTAAATACTGTTGTGATATCTGCTTATCTATTCATTTCTTTTGATCGTGAGTCTTTTTTTTTTGGAGGATGGGAAATCATCGAATAACTCCTCCCGCTCTGGGCAGAGCGGTAGGGAGTGTCAGACTTCTACTGACTAAAAACCACCCATGTTCCTTCTGAGCCCTTTGTGTCGAGGCCGCGGTATCTCTTTCGAACAACCCGCAGCCCGACGGGAAGGATCGTACAACGTCTCAAGTGACAATACCGACTCACTATTGGTACTTCTCTTCTCTTCAGTTGCAGAAAAAGCAATTTCACTTCTTTTCGTATGCAGTCTCACAAATATTATGATGCTGATGTTTTGTCTAGTATTTATTGTAATATGTACCCAAGGTGCTGAACCCTTCTATTTAAATCAGGATCTGGTAACTACATGACCGACCGTTATTCGATCGAACTCGTCTTTACCTGTATTACACCTAAACTTGACCACATGACCAGTCCCCGTAGCATGAAGATGAAACCTTGCTACAATCTGTCATTTTGTCGATTCTTCCGTCGACAAAACCCGTTTCTTCGGTGGTCATGCTAAGCCGGCAGGTAGACCGCTTGTCTACGTATACAGCAAGACATTTTAATTGACTTTTAGCTCTAACTTTTAGTAAGGGCTGTTCTTTTGAAAACTTGCCATAGAGATGCGTTGTACACACGGCGACACATCTATATAAAAAGGCAAAGCTGACTGACTGAAGACCAACGCGCAGGCCAAACCCTTGGGGCTACAAACTTACAAATTCGGATACGTATTCCTCGTATGATGTAGCATCGCGTCGTCGTGTGCGTCTTGTGGCGTGGCGTGGCGTTGTGGCGTCTTGTGGCGTTGACGTACCAGGGAACTCGTCACTTTCACGCGGGTGAAGCCGCGGGCAAAAGCTAGTAAAGCTATATTTTCCAGTATAACACGGCCTTGCTTTGTATAGATTCCCCGTTCAATGAAAGATCCGCATAAACTGGTTGTGTATAGCTGAATTGGTCGTTGCTGGCAACATCTTTCTGATCTCTTGTCCTGGCTGGTCCTGGCTTGGCATCAAATGAGTCGGCCTTAGAACATTTTGTACTACTACTAACTCGGTCGATCCACCTTTTTGATATTGTCCGTATCTCCATCCACTGACTAGAACTATTTTCAGAGAGTCAGCGGGTCTTCTCATGATATTGCCGACTTAGAATCCAATCCGATTTTAGAAATATGATAAAGCATTCGTTGATTTTTAATTCCTCCAGTAGTCATAGAAACCTCTCCTATGACTAAACTTCGGCAAAAGAACAAACCACTGTGTTGCCCAGAAGTTATCGGAACGAGCATCCGTTGCAACGGTTTCCGTACCTAGTGTTTATATAGTGTTTATCTCATGAACCTCGAACATGATGTAAAAATAGCATTGAACAGTGCACCGCTCTCTAATAACCGTCATTATCGCTATTAAAGTTACGACATTGTTATACTTAGATTACACTAGCTGCTCCCCGCAACCTTCGTCCGCGTGAAATGATTATAAAAATATGACTTCCATAGTTGAATCGAATTTTGTTAACTATTTCAAGGGTTTTAATTTTTTTGCACAAAACCCTTACTTAACCGTGTCTAGAACCGCATGTAACACTAGAGCAATTGTTTGGTTATTATAGAAACTTTGTGTGGTTTTCAAATTATCTACAGGCAAAATTTGATCTCTTTTCTACTTAGTAATTTCAACGAGTAAGTACTTCAGCTTTAAGGTGCCAACAGCTTGCTCGGGCAAGGGTAGCTTTAAAAGCATATTCTCATTACTCCCAATGATTTTTACCAATCGATGTGCCCACACAATACACGAACTGAATTAGGTACATTGTGTCTTTTCTTTAGGAGTATGGGGTGTAAGCTTCGATCAATAATAGTACTAGATTAAGCATCAGGAACAAAACGAAGTCGCTCAAGTGGCCACGTTTGCACACACGTAAACATCTACATAACATCTTAGAAAAAAGTTCAATATTATTTACAACTTCAGATGATTATAAACCTTAACACTTAAACATAACGTTTAATTATCATTGTAAAGTATATTTATTTAAGCCCTTTCATCGGAGAAAGATTAGAAGCAAAACATTTTAAATGTCGCTCCAAAGTAAAAAGTCATCAGTACAAAAATATTCATTCTAAAATGAAACTTAAACTCTAAGCAACACGGTTAAAAGCATTTTGTGTACAATGTCGTGCTTATTCTATTGCGGAACTAGCGTTCCCTGTTCAAGAACATGATACAATAGTTGGTGCGTTGTAGCAAACATTGGCCAAACAATTATAAATTCGCTGATTTAATTATATTTACAGTTTAATTATGTTTAAATATTATGAAAAAGCACATAATGATATTAAATTACCGCAAAATAGATATTCCTTCCAAAACCTTGGTGTTACGGTGGTTATTTACGCAGTTTTTAAACGCATACTGCGGTATTTTGACGTCTTAATGTTGGCTATGATTGGACCATACTAATTTGAAATAAGACCACAAATACGTTTGTGGTCTTATATTTCGGGCCGTTTTTGAAGCGCTTATCGGGAATCTAGTACATTATTGATCGAAGGGTGTAAGGTAAGAAATTCTAACCAAGCAGATCAATGGAACTAGCAGTAAAACGCAAGAATTAATTTTCCAATTTTATTTATTAATACCTAAACGAAACGCATAAGGAATTATATGCATTTCGTATCAAACATATGTATATTGAGCAAATCAGGTATTATCATCTTTCGTACAATAAAAGTATTACACACCTATAAAAACAATACAAAAATAATGTTTGGAATGCGTCTACTAAAGGCACATGAGGCATCACAAGAGAAATCATGTCGATGGTACAGACATACTCACAAATGTCAATTTTTTCTCGAAGACATTCCGAAATATCGCAATTAACATTACTTATACTTAAAAACTAGTAACTCATTGAATGCTCAAAAGTATTACATTAAAAGATAGCAACATTTTCATAGAGGCTGAATGTGCACCCCTACAACATTTAAGAAATTAGGATAATGTAATCATTGGATCACCCGAAAATAGACATTCCACATTTGAACTATAAAACATTCTCCAGGAACTTATCTTTCGCAATCAGGTGGATAAATGCGACTTTGCAACTTGGAAATTGAATTAAATATATTACAAAAGTGTAGGTACTGTTTTTTTTTCACATCATTCATCTTTAAATGTCTTAAAATATTATGAAACGCACAGTAAATGTTGAGTACTACATTTGGCATTGATATATTAAAAGGACATTTGGTGATTAAATGGTCAGAACCTGCACCGTACGTCATCACATCACAGTCACAGCCGTATCAACATGCGAGTTGTGCACAATCAACGGGAACATATTCCTTTCCTACATCTAAATAAATAAAAACTCTGCCAACGTTGCAAAGTTTTCCTACAAACATGTCATGAAATCCGCTCACATCCCCATTGGAAATAAACATTCCTTATGTACCACATACAAACATTTATTCTAAAATAATATAACATGCACCAACAAGTCATATAAAATTATCTAAAAACCTGCATAGATGAAACGTACTGGCGATTGATTGCTCAATCGCAGCTATCTAGCCTGTGTCGTTCAGTTAACATATATCCTAAAATTACAGCCTTACATTATTGTCAATATATATCACATAATATTTGTTAATCATTCACTCACACTCTTTATTTTTGGAACTATGTTAAGCTACCACTATCGCGTCTTCTTTGAATTTCTCCATTTTAATTCTAAATTTGGTAATATCTATGCTTACATAACAAAGAACCCTGATTATGGAAGAGCTCAAGTATTATACTAGTGGTGCTCGGGCACATGGCATTACCTAACGATTACCTCACCACTCACCACCACGCTCAGCCAGAACTTAGAACAACGGCTATTCGAACTCGTACTTCACTTTGTTTAAGTCTTAAAGAAATCCTAAAACTAATTACATTGAGAATAGTATAAACAGGTGTGCTCTGCCAAACGTAACTTACTACAAATTAATGATTGATGCTTTTAAGAAGAAGAAATGCTTAAGAGAACAAGTGGATTATAAGATTAATTTGCAACAATTTCAGAAGAGGAAAATAAGACGATCCTGAATCAGAAAACCCTAAGGCTATAAATAAGTTGTACTAAAAAACTGATCTGAAATCTTCTGGCCACGGATGGCAGTCACAAGTTTACGTGTCTACTGCTAGATGTACTGCCTACGCTTTCTTGGCGAAGCCGTAGGTGTTCCAGTTGTTGATGTGCGGCAAGACGTCGTTGATGACGGGGTACCACTCGGCGCCCGAGTAGTCGATGGCGGGCAGCTCGCCGCCGTAGTCGGACGGCAGGTGTGTCGCCGACATGTGCTTGTGAAGAGATGACATCTTGGAGCCGTGGAAGAAAATCTGGAAAAAGGAAGAGCATGTTTGAGAACTTTGACAGAAGAACTCCAATCGAATAAGTGCTCCTGAATTTTGTATCTTGCGAACCGTATCAAAGCGTTGATATTTTAACGGGACCCTAAAATCGTTGTTAATAAGGATTTTGGTAGGACGAGGATTCCAAAACGCAACCGTTCATGACTAGAATTTTAGATTGGCAAACAACCAACTCTACAAACGAGTAGATTGTAACGAAATTTCCACCAACTAAAACTAGATGGCGTTAAGAAACTCAAGTCTGTTGTAAAGAAAATTTTGTAAGTTACGTTGCCAATAACTTTACGCAAAATTAGTCAAGAGTACCATATCGCAAGACAATGCAACTATACACAATTTGAATGTAAAAATTATTTCTGATAGCAACAATTATGAATTTCTTGCTAATTTCAAAATTACACACACTGAAGTGCAATTTAAATATAATAAAGGAGCAATAATCGTCCTTTCCTGTTCAATGTCACAAGGATTCACAGTACAAATAGGCACAGTTGAGTGTACTTTACCAAATTTGGGTTCGTACAGCTTTGAGGAACCGCTCGACTAAATACCATCGTGGATATTAAGTAGTTAAGTGATAAAATGATGACTTTATACTTAATGTGAACTTGAAATTTCTTTGTTTCCATTTCCGTATGTTTTAATCAAGTAAGTATGCACAATTGTGTTAAAATGTTCATAACCCCAAAGACAGTAATAAAATAAAACATTCCAAAATAAAGGTTGCCTCAATACGACATTAGATCGCCAAGAGCCAAATGTAGTGTTAGTACCAATCAACAATTCATACCATAAGAGCAATGTTCCCCCAATGGCGATCTTCAGTCATATTCAATTAAAAAGTGTATGCCAGATTTATAACAATGTCACGTGAATGCTACTTACTCTGTTCTTCAGCTTCTCCCTGATGAAGGGCTTGAACATATTCCATACGACGTTGAAGATCATGGGCTGCTTCACGAAGTGCACCTCCTTCAGTCGAAGAGGCATGGCATCCTGGATGAAGGTTAACAGACGCTTGGAGAACGCCGGCGTTAGACCCATTGTCTGTGGACAGGTGGAATAAGAGATAAGTATGTGGGTAAAGATGCAGGAGTGCTTCGGAACTTTAAACTAGAACTAATAACATCAAAAGTGCTATCGAAAAACGCTGCTGGTTTATGGATTTCAATGTTTATTACCGGAGACTTTAACAAATCTTTTTCCCGGTAAAAAATTCCATGTTATCTCTTGTTTTTCTATTCCATGACAGCGTGAAGTTTCTGGATATTCGTGGAATGATTGACATCCGACCTACAGGCTGCAGTATCGACTGTATAACCGCAACACAACCGCAAGAAATTCTTCTTCTTACCCAATAATATATTGTGGGATAAGTAACCTACTGGAACTAAGAATAGAAGTCAATTTTACTTGAAGGTTCTTTATATTGAAGAGGCTTGACACGCGACTCTATATTTTTAGCTTATTATGTCAACATGGAAACAATAACACGTGGAACTTCAGACAATAAATCTTTATGAGTAATTTTATTCAGTTTGATTAGACATCATTTGGCGAAGTTGGTGGGTGAGTGACCGAATATAGTCGATAACCTATGCCCTACGGCCCGTGGCTTGGCAAGCACGACTGTGTGACCACCATCAGTTCCGCGTTGGGTGACGTCGGTCAGTGATCCGCGCATTTTCAATTATTTTGTATGCGTTTATCGTTACTCTGCCTCACGGTATTCCCATTTACGAGATCAAGCATATTCGTAGGCAGCACAGTTCTGTATCGTAAGCATGAATTACAACGTATCCTAGAGATGTCTTCGTTAGTAACTTGATTCCTCATTGACTCTTGCTATTGCTGGATGTTGACTGACTGATTTATGTTCTTGTTCTTTATTAATAAAGGGATAATATTCCGTTTTATGATACCTAATGAGTGTTCAGCCATTGAGGTCATGTTGTGGATTAAGTATCATAAAATTGCATAATGTTTGTAAATTATTAATGTAATTTGTGACTAATGTAACGTTTAATTCACAACAAGGTTCAATGTGCATCGGTTGATGCCTGATTCATAACAGAAGACGAAGAAAATGAGAAGGAAAAATGTAGGCTCTGACAATATAGGTAGAGACGCCACGACATCAAGCTTCCCGAAACTGACAAAATTTCCCAATCATCCTTGAACCTAATGCTTTAGCGATAAAATTGAAAATCTATTGAAGAAATTTGATAGATTTTAGTAACTTGATGTGCCTGTAACAAATCATCAATGATAATAGGAGGAAAAACTATTTATCAAATTTGATTCATAACACATGCGCCACAGCACGTCGACTAATACCGGAAATACTTACATATAACAGATATTCGTGATAAACTGCAATAAATTAAAACAAAAAAGCCTACTAAATTCACAAGGACATAATGTAGAAACAATAAATTATTCATCAGCGCTGAACATATGGTCTTGTTATCACCATTTTGAAACAGAGCTATCATTCATTTTTAAAGCCCAGGGATCTAAAGATAATCTTTAATACTTTAGGAATTCGTATTTATAGTAATAAAATGATGTAGTTACACTACATCTGGCATTAATGAAAATTTATCAAAAGGATTTTAATAATAAATCATAAACATACGTCATTTAGATACATGGTTTTAACACATGTAGATTGATGTATCTCTAAGTGAGTGTAAGCAATGAAAAGCGTGTTGCGCAGCGTAGTTATTTAAAAAGTGAGAGGATTGCATCCCTACTATAGCCAGTCTCCATCTCTCAATACATCACGACCCAGTTGCGGCTGCACTAACCACGAAGGTCAGATACTCCGGAGTAAGGAGCAAACAAGTGGAACCACGATATCAACTGTTTACCAACGTCCGTCTCATGTTTACCGTCGTCCTTAACAAACGTAAAGGAAAAACCATTTCCTCTCACGGACAAAGGATGTTTAACTAAAATATTGATCTTCAGTTAAGCTAAAATGTTTATGTAGTCCTAAATGGCATTACGACGTAGCACTAACTAACATAAAACATCACGCCTGTAAACCCTGAAGGGTTAGGCAGAGGTGTACCTAATAGTACAGCCATATGTCGCTCGTTATGTTTACGACTTATTTAATAGGGGGCGACCCTATTGCCATCAACCGGGCAAAAATCCGGACTCCATGGCTGCTACTGAGAAATCTGTAATGGAAAAACCCAAAACAGTTAGCCTGACACGGGAATCAAACCTAGGACCTCGCGGAAAGTCGCGTACTCGCTTGCGACCACTTATAGTCCAACGACGCAGTCGTAGTACTACACGTTTAATAAATTATAATCAACAACTCGCTGAGCTTGCCCAATTTCCGCTCCGATTTTCGTAACGTTTGATATTTTACTGCGGTTAGTTCAAGGTTAGTTAATAACTACATGTTACTTAGTTGTTTTATTTTAATTAATTCAGAGTAACAAAGTATCTAAAGGTTCATAAATATAACTTGATAAAGATGGAAGGATATTTATGTACTGTGTTCCAATCTACGGAGTGATCTGCAGCCTCGGACGTGACGCCCCTTGAGAGGAAACCCTGAGCAAGTACGTTTTCCCTGTCGGCGATGATTACCAATCGACAATGACTAATTTCTTTAGATTTTCTTACAATTACACGTTAATCTGCATTCGTTTCCTCCAATTGATTACCTTACTGAACGCTATTGTTTGGGAGAATCAGCTGTAAGTACACGTGACATTCTTAAACGTTACTTTACGCTTATTACAACATGGAATTCAAAAATACGTTTCAGTTTCAGGCATTGTTATTCGATCTATTTATCAAACAGTGTGTTGAACTGAGAGAATTAATAACAGATTGTATACTCGGGCTTACGTAAGTCATGTCAATTTAATTTCGCCATATCTAACCTAAACAATTGCATTAATGTGTTAAAGAACGCGGTAGTGACAATTCACACGGGTTTTGATACCAATATGTTCTCATAATCATGACGACGAATACGTGATTGGTAAACAAAGTATGTACCTACCTACATTTATTTCGCAGATCATCCTAATATATAAAGCAGGCGGGACACCTAACAGCGTCGACCTTTTAAATCGATCGTGATGAGACTAGTTAAGGTATTATTTGTGTTTAATAATAAACACACTTCCTTGCTTCGTGGAATATAGACTTTATACGTATTACCGGAAGGAAGAGACCGTTTGTTTGTCACGTTGAATGCTGCCGACCTTCTTTTCGGATTTTTCAAGTGCAGTAAAACATTGAGGTATAAAATTGACGCGAAACACCAATAAAGTGACTATTGCAATTTTCCAAACATGCAAAATTACCATGATAACACTAACCCACAGATGATATAATAATATCGGAAGAAGTAATTTTAATCTTTTAAAACTAATAAAAGCTAATCTGCTTACAAATGATAGATTACTTTACGTGTAATATTGATAAGACAAACATTGGCTGATAGGCTAGATCCTGTTCAATGTTTACAATTACAGTTACAGTCGAAGTACTAACTACCTACATGTCATAATCTACACGTTTTGTTTATGTACAAATGTAATTAAATATAATAGTATTCAATGCATCACATAATATCAGTATATAGGATCGCGAAGATTTGCTAAGTCTTATTTAAACGTATGACTGTTAATATCTACATAGGAGCCGGGTTGCACAATATTTGTCATGCAGTAGTAAAATGGTACTTGACGATATATTTATTAATTTATTTTTTTCACCTTAAGTTTACCTCAAATATACGTAGGTGCCATATTTATTGCAAAACCGCGATTTATTTAATCTTGTGATTCGCACTACAGAAACATCAACACAAATCTTTGACCGATTCCTCGACTTTGAGATGGTGTTAATAAAACCGCATAAAATATTTATAAGTCAAGGTTCTGTTGTTAAGCCAAGTAAATAATAATATGCCATATACGCGGTGTATTAAATGCACATATTATTTCGTAACTACGCGTTGGAACAAAGATAAGTGAACAATGCAAAGAGCGATGTGGCACGCTAAGACTTACTTTACACATTTCTTTGTTCGTTTCATACAGAAACATGCAGAATGTACTTAGGGCTAGGTACCTACACATTGTTTTAGGGATTTCATGATTCACCAGCTCGATAAGCAGTTGGCGCGGACTCGCGGTTGTAGAAACAATAATATTTACATTTTTATTTGAAGTCAATGACCAACCTAAACAGGTTTTTTCTTTTATTTTTTCTCACTTTTATACAGGAAAACGATTTATATGAGGGTCCAAAGATTATTAAGTTAATGACTACATACGTACTTTGGTATGTCACACTAAAATGTACGTGCGCATTAAAAAATATTAAAAAAAAATTATGATTCGTGTACAAGCAAGTAAAACAAGTAAATATTGAATCAAAATATGTATTTTAAAAAAATCTAAACAAAAGGTGTTGTATCTCACAACATGACCGTGTGACACAGTCACAGCGCAGTCGCTGTCACTTCGTTACGATACCGATGTACATAAATACATATACAAATCGGCGCACGCGCAGTGAAAGTGATCCGTCCACTTCCAACACTGATATCAAGTATAGCCATTTATCTCTATGCCCTAGTATACACATATATTCATATACTACTCCTATAAATAAACAATGACGTTATCAATACGATTATCAGCACATTTTTTGGATGTCTGCCAACACTCATTTACAATTCAAACAATGCACCCAGTTCAAACCTAACTAATTTCACCTTTTATCTCGTTGTGAAGCAGTCAAAGTTTCCATTTTCCACTTCAATAACACAAAGAACAATGCATATTATGTATGCAGACCCATATACAATTAATACAACGACCTAGAATTACTGAATACAGAATTATTTGTATTGGTAATTTCCTGAAAAGCAAGGGTCTGTCTGTGCCAAAACACCTGTGTAAACCGCAATGAACTTTAAAACAATAGCAATAAGAGTCACCTCCTTTTGCAGGAACTGCGTAAAATTATCGCAGAAACTAGTTTAGCAAATAAATAGTTGGATGATTATGACGACATGACAAGTAAGTTGGCACAAATAGCGACATATAATTTCGTCACGAAGAAGTCGGCACTTCACGCATTTGCTCGACGTAAACTCAAAAGATGAAAGATATGAGACGGGTAATGAATGGGATGTGTTACACTTTTAATTTGTTTAACGCAATAGTCACTTTTACGGTACGTGACCGTTGTAATAGCAACTGCGTTGTCATTGCAAAATAAACAAATGAAAATAAACCCGTATTATAATTTGTAAAGCAACTGTTTGTAAACAAATCAAAATTTATTAAATATTTACGTTCAATTTAATTAAAAATATCACGCACATTGCAATGTAAATGTAAGTATGCTGAAAACTGTAACTATATTTATGTACGTATATTATGTTCCAGAAAATATCCTTCAGCTGTCCTACCCCTTTATTTATTTTTTTGGAGGGTGAGAAATCATCATTGTCCCGCTCTGGGCGGAGCGGAAGGGATTGTCAGACCTCTGCTGACTAGAAAGCACCCATGTTTCTTCTTAACCCTTTGTGTACGAGGCCGCGGTATCGCTTTCGAACAACCCGCAGCAGTTGTGCTACCCCCACGCTCTAGAAAATAATCCTAACAAAAGAAAAACAATGAAGGTTCGCAGTGTACTGACCTGTGACCAGCCCATGTCGTGGAAGTCCATGATGACGACGGTGCCTCTGACTTGTGACTCAGGCTCCAACATCGCTGCCTCGTGGATCAGGTAGAACAGCCTGAACAGCTGGTCAGCATTCACTTTCTTAGGGTCCCATGAACCTAAAAAATCAAAACCATTCGTTAGAATCATATATACTATACTATCATATTATGTATTTGACTAGCTTTTACCCTTCCCGTTATGTACGGAAGGTACTCATGAAAATGTTTAAAATGTAGCCTATAATACTCGGGGATAATTAGTTTCCCGTTAGTGAAATAGTTTTCGGAATCGGATCAGAAACGAAGATTAGTCCACAAACTGACAAAAAAACTTTACTTTATAGGTAACTAGTGACCCGCCCCGGCTGCACGGGTGCAAAAAAGGTATTAAAACCTTCCTCTTGAATCACTCTTCTATCTATTAAAAAAAACCGCATCAAAATCCGTTGCATAGTTTTAAAGATTTAAGCATACAAAGGGACATAGGGACAGAGAAAGCGACTTTGTTTTATACTATGTAGTGTTAATGGTATAGATTTGGACACGGCGCGTGAGAAGAATTACCTATCTTTCGGTTGTTGAAAAATTTATATGATTATAAACTGCTTTGTTGAAAAGCAAAACAATGACACAGATCCGTAAGAGGTCAAAACAAAACAAAAAACGGCTACAATCTACCAGTTGCTTGTAAAAATATATTAATTTTCCGGAGAAATGTTCACGTATTCGGGACAAAAGGCTATTAGATAATTATTTCATGGCTGCCTCTTGTGTTGTATGTCAGCTGGAGAGAATGGGTTTTCGTAATGTTTTGTATGCGGCACAGTGGACGACTGTCACTATTTATGCTTATTGCGCATTAGCTTCGCATACAGAATCAGTTAGACGTCGCTTTAGACTTTTAGAGCAATCCCTATAGGCAATGGTTGGCGTCTATTGTAACCAGCCTACAACGTACTACAAAAGTGAATCAAAGGTATCCATTGAAATAGGTTATGATTCGTTATATTAACCACAACTCAACTTAAAAGATGTCATGATTTATTGCCGGGAAACTAGAAAAAATGGCGTCATTCAAAATTATGGAATCTTTACCGTTTTTACTCTCAACGTATCGGAGGTATCGTATCATCATCATCGATCACAAAAATAGAAAGTGTTCTCGTAGCGTCTATGCATTGTCTCGAAGTACAGTCAAGAGATAAATCACTACAATATATCGCACATTGATAAGAAGACCGTCACTATACGAAAAATGATGTTTTTCTGTTAGCAGTGCCATCTCTCAGCGCCCGTAAATACTATTTTTTTCCAAAGACACCAATCGTCGTAACTATAATATTTATCGGTAGATGGCGTTAGTGTCGAACTGCTTTATCGACAATGTTGATACGATCTGTTACGACAGACCGCCATTTTTTCATTAGTGACTGTGAAGTTAACAAAAACGGTTTCATCTGGTGTAGTCCATAGTGACATTATTTGGTTAAAGGCGATTTGGATTGACCATACTTCGTAATTACGAATTAACTTTAATACGAATACCGTCACATTTTGTTAAGCGTCGTTTATTAAGCTATTTTTATTTTGTAAAAATTGCCATGTTGTAAAGACATACTGACATTTTTTATTTAGTGGCACTCTTCGTGTTACAAAATTTGAAGTATTTGATTCGATGATTAACTCAGAACGTCATTATTTCTTTAGTGCCTTTCTTCCTCTATGCCAAACAGAGGATTTGTATTCAATTCGAACGACATAAACTGACATTTTTTTTATAGTGTCACGTCTTTAGACAGCTAAGCTTCCTTTGACTGAAAGGAAGAAAAACGACATCAAATCGTTGATTGATCAAAATCTCATTCCTAATTATTACGTTTCTTCCTATTTTGATAGAATCCTTTAAGAATAAGTTTAATTATTGTGTTATAGTAATATTTTTGATCTCAATTAGTTAAGTACAATTTATACTAATAGTAATTACACAATGATTGTGATATTCTTACTAACTTTTTTACTATTTTGATAGTTATTTTGTTTTTAGAACTACCTACTTTATTTTCCGGGCTATTTGATGCAAAAAAAGCCTTTTACATATAAAACACGACCCTTAATTTTAGTGTTTATCTTTAACATGACCTGTCATTACAATGTTTATGTTCATTTTTATCACCTAAGTTTGTTGAAGTTTTGTAACAAAAATTAAAGTCTGAAAATATGTATAAAAAAATGTGATTATCCTAGCTGTTGCCATCGCAAACAAGTTAATGTTTAAGTATTTTGTATTAAACTTTGAAATAAATTTATTTTATAAATAAAAACAGTTTAATCTTTACAAAATTAAATTTTATGTATTGTTAATGTGTCGGTTGGTTGTCATGAAGTAGGAAATGTTGAACATTTTCATTAATGGTATAACGTCACTAAAAAGGTTTTTTGAAAAAATCTGTTATTTAAAAATACTTTTTCAAAAAAAAAATAATACATTACAGTCGTGTTTAATGCTCTCTACAATAAAAATCTAACATGAAATCGATTTTTTATACTTTCTGGTTTAAAACTCATAATTACTGTTTGGTAAAACTTTAAATGCTTCTACTGAAAAAAATGGTTTTTTGGTTAGTGTCACTATTCTTATCAAGGTGCGATATCACTATTGTTGTTAAGGCACATACTCTGAAATCAATGACGACGCTTTGATGTTATTTTGACAGATTGATATCTACCTATGTAGTTATTCACCAGTGACTGATACAACGCAGAATTCGTATTTTCAATACGTTATCTTGTTTTTAAACTAATATTATTCGATTTCTAAGTAGACACATTTGGCATATTTTTAGGTGAATCCAAATATTGACAACAAGTGAAGTAGCGTTCAAGTGAGTAAATGGAACTTTATTATGATAGGTAAACGTGGTGACCTCTAAGCGTTAAGCGTCTAAGTATAAACATTACTCATGTGGTTCAAAGGTTGATAATAATATATTGCATGAATAGTAACGGTTTCCCAGCCCTTTGCACACTCAATTACCAAGATTAAATAACAATCTATTTAAAACAAAACAGAAGTGGTTTATCTGGAGGTCAAGTTGCCATGGCCATATTTATTATTTATTTATGGGTAAAAGCGAGTACACCATCCTCATCATGGCCAATTTCAACCACTGCTGGGAATAAACATATTTGCCTCTCTTTGCTTGTACCACGCTCCACGCTCTTGTGGCAGCCTCATCCAGAAAGTTATTGTTTCATGTCAGTCTACGCTGTCCCACAGCTGGGCAAAGGCCGTGCCTAATATATTTTTTTTTAAAGTTCTTCTTTATTGAAGTAAACTCTCACTAAAACAAGCTTACCTCCAACGTTAACGACGAGAACCCTCCTGCCCTTGTGGTCGCGGCCCTTCAACACGTTCACGACCTTGTGCTCGAGGAACGCCACACTTTCATGCTCTGGCAATAAGTTATCGAGCAACGATGCGTTGTCGCGTCTGAACTCCGCTGAACGACGCATCTGAAAATAATGTTACATTTTATTTACTGAGAAAAAAATATTATACATAGGTACATTTTAATATGTCACTTTAGCCTTAGGTACTAGGTTGTTGTGCCATGTTAGCATGATAATACAATACATATTTCATAGTCGACAAAACATCTATTATTAGAACAATAGACTCCCATGTAAATCGATAATAAACACCGTTTTAGAGTTTCCACAGAAATCATTGACAGTTAAGTTGCGTATACGCTAACCTTAAGGTTTAATCTCTGTAAGATCAATAGAAAAGATACAAACGCGGGAGCAGTTTTGGTTACCTTTAATTTTTTGTAACTTTATGACATTTTAAAACATTAACAACCGGTAGTGTATTAGTATCGGTACAAAACATACAATTAATTGGATCAAAAAGTGAAAATAGGAATACATGAATAGTAAGTTTTACTTTAAAATCTAGATTTACCTACAAGTTAGTGCGAGAGGGACGCAAACAATCCATTGCCGTTGTAAAATCAAGTTCGTAGCAAGTTTTCCATGCATTTAACTGATTTAATTTATGCATAAGTTATCAATGTACCAGCGCTTTCCGGCGAGAAACTTTAGCTTCAAAGAGAAAATATATAATGATATAATTAGAGCTAGGCTAGACGTGTTCGTATAATTTACGGTCTACCTGTCCGCTGTCTGGATCTAGCTCATTTCGACGAACCAGTCTTTTGCCTCTAATACTAGTTATTACGAAGCTGAAATTATTTTAACGGCCTAGAACGATTTTGGCAAAAACTGTAACAAGGAAGTTAACGTTTTTAAACTCCTGTTTTTAATGTTGCCAGGACCTACTTGTACAATGTGGCATTTTTATTTGGTTTCGTGAAACATGCCAATAGGTGAACCAGGATAGAGCCTCTTCAAAAGGACTAATTCATGTAAGAATATGTGAGTAAATTAACATGATACCATAATATTGTCAATTTAATTTGCTTCCTGTTGTCTCTACCACAAATCTTTACTTTTATCATAATATACTCAAGTTGTTTACACTAGGTATCTTTGCAAAACACAATGGTTATTCCCTTGTTGGTTTGTATAAAATAGCAATTCAATTATGAAAACGACCAGTAAGTAATTTGTTATGAATAAAAGTTCACAGAAGGTTGCCTATAGCATTTATTTGTAGGTGAATACCTATGTATCATTCGAAGGATGTTATGTAAATCACGTAACAAGTTGATGAATGGCACCGCTCACACACGCGGCTCATACAAACTACAGGTAATCAATAGACTATTAATCTACGTCTACTTGGCATTGCGCGCACAAGATTTGGGCGGCGAAATAAGTGGGTACATGCAGGTATGTGCGGCAAACGCGCTATTAGAATACGAAGGCAGCTGCATTGTCCTCTTAGGGAAAATAACTGATATTAAGATAATAGGAATCAGACACGCAAGTCCCAGCAATTTTTTATTTTGCTTTGCACCCCAAATTGCTGCAATTTGAGCGGTGCAACCGTATGTTTATCTGTTTCACGGTCAACAGTTTCTTGAAAATTCATTCCTAAAACATTGCTTAATATGTAGAAGACTGTATCGTTTAGCAAGCTACTTAATATTTATTTCTGACTTATAAGTACGTATGGCCGCCAAAATCATCGTGGTAAGATTGTTTGCCCAAGCGGTTGACCGGGTAACGACTGATTGCAGCGCTGCAACTCTCATAGTTAGCACGTACGGTCACCAAACCATCGCAGTGTGCTATTACCTAATCCCTCTAGTGTTATTATATTTAATAACGTCTAATTGTGTCTGCCTTTGTGTACTAGTATTCACACCATATGCAATTCACAACGATTTACAATTTCATTCATGCAATTACGCTCGTAGTTACTAGTTAGTTATTTTAAGATATAAATATCTGCGTCTAGTTTTTTAAAATGTAGATAGGTCAACCCCTCTACCAGCTCGATTCAAAATATTCCATCGAAAGAACAAACAATCGAGCTGTAAAACGTTACCTACACAAGTCGTTTTATACAAAAATTGTTATTAATATTTTAATTTCAACACGCAAGCTTGTTTTATACAAAACATTCGTTGATCTGAGTGAGAACTGTGAACCGAAAGGCGATCATTATTAAGAAATGACGCCTCTGTATGCCATTCCAACGGTCAACTGTTATCAAAACAGATACCGTAGCCACTACATGTGTGCGAAGGTAATTAATTTATTTTACACAATTCACTTACACATAGCTCGCATGCTAAGTTTAGTAATTAGGCTTTATCATCCACCTTGTGTTATTATTTGCATGCAAGGTCAAAACGTTGCGTTTAAAAGATACGTATCATACTTCGATCAATGTATCGTATCTAAAAAATAATAATTGCTATGAAAAATAAGATTATTGCAGCAACTCTACATGTTAGATTGGAGTTTTAATCCCATTTCATATTTATTTACAAAAATGTGTTAAAGCAGAAACTTGGTTTTTTATTCATTAGGGAAGTCTTATCGGATACATCTGTGGATGATACAGATACACCTTCAGGAAGCAACTACTAAGCATCCAATAGATCCTGTTCTAGATCGTAAACATATCTAGACAACTAGACAAACAGTGATGTTAAGTATTATGTAGACATAGTAATTTAATGATATCTAATGCGTCGTGAACAAATAAGATTACATCTATGAAAAGTAAATACACTTATTAAAGCTAACACTAGTATACTATACCCACCCTTACTACATATGTTTTTAATGCAATTCACGTTAATCCAAGCATCTGCACTTAAGCAACACATTGAGTAAGATTGATTCGTTCTACGTCAAAGTGCATCACGGAATCATGTTTCAAAAACATTTTCTTAATTGCCCTTATATATTTAGATCTTTTACGCGGCTATTAAAATAATTCTACGCATAATTCAAATCAATCATGCGCTGCATCGCAAAACATTATTAGTCATTCGGAAAATATCAGTTTCGCTAAATCGAAGAAAATACTGTTTTCAGAACCATGACTCATAAAAGTCATAGAGCGCACAATAGGTAGGTATACAATTTATCGGGTTATGAATTAGTTATACGTCCTTGCTTAATGATAAAATAAATTCTTGTTACTAGTAAAGATACGAACAACAGGAACTCCACCGCGGCATGGCGGCATTCTGTTACAGGTCTATCGGTCCCTATTTGGAATTAACTTGATTTTCAAGCTATAGGGTACTAAAAAAATAATATGCTACCACTGAAAGGCCCAAAAACTTCGACCGAAGATTGAAAGCTTGTACAAAGTCCAGTCCACTTCATTGTTACCATGCACTGATTAGATTCAACATTATGATAAGAAATAAACACATTGGAACTAGCGATAGTCTACTATCAGTTATTGCAGGCTAGTACCTACAACATAATTTATATCCGGGTCGTGCCCTGTGATCGGTTGGTCATTGAATTCTCACTCAACAATGTTTCACAGATCATGATCGCGCCCTTTGGACAATACATGTATCGTAATGTCCATCAAGGTTTACATTGTTTTGAAATTCTAGTCTTTCTCCATCTTCGGTTGATTACCTTTGTTCTTATTCTAATTATTCATAATGTGTATTTAATTGTTGATCGAACTAGTTCATTGTCATCTAATTTTACGTGGGTCCTACACTTTGTTGCGTGAGGATTGCATGTAACTTTAGCCTTAAATAAACTGGGTTTTCGTGTCTCTTCCTATAGCTGAAAAGTTTATAGGATCAAGGACGATTCAACACAAATACGTTGAGTACAACATAATACGCGAATACCTAACATAACACACAATTACTGCCTCATAGGTCTAGTGGTCGCAATCGCGACTCCTGAGCATAAGGTCATAGGCTACATTCCCGAATCGGGAAAAGTGTTATTGGAATTTTCAATCAGAACTTTTAGTAGCAGCCAAGGAGTCTGAATTTGTGTCCAGTTGGTGAAAATAGGTCCGCCCTATTACACGGGACTTGCAGTACCAAAACATAACTGGCGAAATGCGGGCGTACTGTTAGGTACACCTCTGCTATGTTATATTCTGTGTACACACAATTATATTACATGAAATTAAAAATTGGCTTACAAAGGTGACCTAGCTACGTCCAAAAAGCGAGCAAACACGTGTCAAGCACAAATTTTCAGTAGTAAAAGGAAAGCCACGCACGTGCCATACCCGCTACTTGGTCGAGTGCTCGCACTGAGACCTTGCGGCCTGTTTTCCCGGCGTTTACACTTTTACAGCACTGCATAACTGGTCTATTGCAAATCTTCCGCGTGAGACATGCAACGCCGCCGACTTGTTTGTTAAACAAATACGAGTACTATGTGAACACAGAGTGTAAGTGTATAGTGGAATATGTTATATTAAGATTGCACTTTGACTGTAAGTACTATTAGTTGTGTTGCAATATTTAAAGTTTTTAAACCTTTTGAAAGAGAGATAAGGCGGTATTTATGGATGAAAGTGAAATATTTAATAAAACCGAAAATAAGAAGCGAATGCTTAAGTTCAAATTAAAATCAACTCTACAAAAATGTCTATAATAAATGTATCTAAGTGATTGCCATCTAAAAATGTCATTGACCTGATGGCAGATAAATAATTAATTACTTATTGAATATACACGACAAAATATACATCCCTTCTTAATTCCAAACATATTGTTATAATAGTTTCCATGGTAAATTACGAGTAAAGTCAGAAATCTTAACAACATTATTGCACGGAAGAATTCAATCAATATCAACATCTTTATAAATAGCTGTAGTTGTCAGATTAACCGGCTAAACAACATGTGCAATACGTTTAGTTGCAAATATGTGTTAATTTATAGAGTGGCCGGCATTGAGCGGAGGCACTGTTTATCTGCACTCGACGATACTTGCGCGAAAACAAACGCGCGGTAGCTATCAAAACAATAACATTGTATCGGAAAAACACTATGCGAGATACGATAATGCAATTTAAGGTCACGTAAACAAAGTAAATTTTTCATTGTGTTTCAGAAGTACTGCGATTATGATAGACAGCCATACAACTTAATATGCAGTGTTCAAGTACAAGTTACAACATCGATTACCACATCCGAATCAAATTAATTCTAATGTTACATTTGTATCATTACAACCTCGATGACCCCGTGTGCTCGACAAATAACATTCCTAATGTATTGTTTACGATACGCCGACAATTTAAAAATACAGCGGCAAATAATGATGGTGATAACGGCTATCTCGTCGTGATAAACGTTGAACTTTGACATTGTGTCGCGTGGCTTATCTCACCCTTCCCGACGGCAAACGGGCAGATTCCTATATATATGTTTATAAACAGAGGAAATTGTTCTATCAGCTAACTAGCGACAGATAACTCGATGACATTATAACTGTGGAATTGGACTCATGACTCATCATATTATTATTGCTTTTTAGAATTCGATAGATATAGTATATGTAATATGTTTATGATAAGCACATTACTTTGTGCAATTTATTTGATCACCATTGTTCTCAAAACGGTGAAGGAAAACATCGCGAAGAAACACGCATGTTGTAGAACTAAAACTTTAAAGACATGCGATATCCGCCAAATCATAAAGAACAAGAAGAAGGATTACATCCCACTCCCTTTCACAAAGAAGTCTGTGTCCCACATGTGGGAACGTAACAGGCTGATAATGTTATTATGATGACAGACCATGTTACGTACCTACGTGGTCTGTCTGTACTTTGTTTAGATAATGAGAATTATTTGCTTAGCCTTTTCCCAACTTTATTGAAGTCTGTCTTACTGGGTGCAGAATCAGAACCGCACTAGTATTTTACATGGAGCAACTAGTCTTCTACTGTCAGACTATCGGGTCACTGACTAACTGTAACAACTGTCAAAGATCTAGTAGTCACCCAGACACGAGTGGACCAACCCGACCAACCTAAAGATCGAATCTAGCAGCCATTATTAAGCCACGAGCTCCAATTTGGTTATAAGGTAGTAGTAAGTAGTATTGACTGATTAACAGTTTTGACTGTAACATACATATTAACTTGTGTTACTCCTAAATCGTTGAACTTTTCACAAACACGTGTGAACGCAATCACACTTATTTAACTTACTACTGCTCATTAATTATAATGGCTTTAGCTTTACAGTAATGAATAAGATAAAAAATAAAGATATATAAAAAGTAAACGTTCTCAAGATATTGGTTATCAACCTATAATTGTTATTGTATAACATTGTCACTGTATTGCGATATATTATGTAAGTACATAGTATGTATTCCTACTTACATGCTAATAAATTGATTTAATGATTGCGATAATATATTAGAATGACTGAGGTTTTCAACTAAGTGTGAAATTGCAACATTCTGTGGAACCTCTTTATTTTTGCTGGCAATGTAAAATGAATTGTTCTATTATTACTTAACGCATTATTACAGTATTGCCTATGATTTTTGAATAATATCATTAAGATTAGAGATAAGGGCCTAATAGTGGCCATAAATAATTGGGAAATTCAGAATGATTGTTATGTAAAACCTGTCTGCAGTGCCCACTGCCTACCTACTCATTTGAAAGTTTAAGAGGCTCTACAAGTTTGAGAACCCACTTATGGCACCTCACAAAAAGTTATTTCAAGTGAATAAAGCAGTAGCTATCTTTACCGTAGTAAATAAAGCTTACTATGAGATGAAGTATTGATTACTCTATAAGCTCTGTATTCTAATCGTGCTTTTCACAAATTTATATCGCCTCCTAATACTAATAAGCCCGTAAGGGCATCCGGTGAAACAAAAGACTTATTGAAAAAAAATATTGTTAGACTTATTATTAAGTTAAGTTGTTACTTTTATTAAGCCTCAGCTGTTATGAACTTATGAATTTTACGTTGTGAATTATTTTATAGACGTGTGACGTGTGTCAATTATACCGATATTTGGAAAAATGAAATAAATAAACTTCTACAAAAAAGTTCAAGAAACGCAAACCAAATTACGTCGTAAAAGTACCTTTTTGATTTCGCCATAAAACAATTGAAACATGCATAGGTACGTTAAAGGTACTATTTCAAGGAGATATTCCAACCTCAACAAGAGGTTCCATCACATTTAAGTAGATTATAATCACTGTTTATTATCCTTGGTTTGAACCGTATAATAACCGGGGTCTAGGACAAGTCCAACGAAATCAGTCGTTAACCGTTTGTAATTGAAGTTGCCAAACATCACTACATTATGTAGTGGTTGCGCAAATTTAGTAGGCTGTAACAATATGACCTGCTTAGTTTACACTCGTGCGTTTGTTCAAAATATTATCGAGGTTCGATTAAACCTTATTATTAATGGAAACTGTTACAGACATATAAAAAATGTGGAGGAACAGATTTTACAAGACTAGCCTACTTAAATGTAGTACGCGAAAGGAGCCCTAGTTGCCATGGTCCATTAATCACATGTGCATAATTTAACATTCCTACATGAAGTAATTGTTTTTCAGCGTTTCAGTTTATCAAGTGCCACACTTTAAACAAGAGCTGAACCCTTAAAAGTATTTAAAAACACTTACCAATGCAAGAGCGCTCTCCGGGTACCACTTGCAAGGCCGCAAGAAGATTGTGAGCACCTCATCATCATCGCCGTAGAACAAGTCCTTGTTCTCCTTCAGCAGTTCCCGAAGCCTCTCGAGAGCCTCGCGGACCCTCTCCGGGGTCTCGCGTAACTCCTTCTCAGCCACGACTTTTGTTTCTGGTGTCAGCTCCACGCTGCGCTCCAGTCTGAACTCGTTTGAACTCATTTTGTTATCTGTAAAGAAGTGGAAGTCATTGAAATTTAAAATTTAAATCCCTCATTTAGAGAGGTTATCCTGAAGGATTTTCATTATTCTAGTCACCTACATGTTTGAAGTGAAATGAAACAAAGGTTTCTTGAAAGAACATGCATAGCCTCTAGTTATAATCCTACCTTTGTCTGTTTAATAATACACATATTTTATAGAGACAAAGTTTGTAGTATATCAGCTGTCTTAATCGATCAGATAAACCGCTCAATTATTGTCAAAGAGCATCGTTAAGTTACGGGCAGTGGAGTGTGTTGACATGACACTGGCCGCAAGGCAAGGACTTATTGTGGATTCCGACCACGCCACGCTGCGCCCGCGCACGTGTCACCGACTCCACATTTAAAAACACATCATTGCGTTGGAGATCGATTGCACAAATCTATCGGCCACTAGCCATTGCTAAAATGAACCGCCGGTCTCGAAGCTGCTAATAAGTATTATTTCTGATGGTGTTAAGCAACTGGGTAGTTTTATATAATCGTCTGGTTATTTTTGTAATCAGCTCTTTCTGTGCGTTGTTTTAATCTAAGCTTTCACCTTAAAGTTTTGTAGTCAACGACGAAGCTTTTCTTGAAGTCATGAATATTTGGAAGAAAACTTTTAAAATGTTGCGCACTAATTTGTTGGTACTTAACTAAATTGATATTCAAAATTCAGAATAATCCTTACATAGTATAAAACAAAGTCGCTATTTTTGTCTGTCTGTTTGTCTGTATGCTTAAATCTTTAAAACTACGCAACGGATTTTGATGCGGTTTTTTTTAATAGATAGAGTGATTCAAGAGGAAGGTTTTAGTATATAATTTGAACGACATCCACGCGGGTGAAGCCGCGGGCATCAGCTAGTAGATTATAATTACAATTCCGCATTTAGAATGCACGAGATTTAATTATCATCAAAGCGTAAATATTGAAATTCAAAAATAGTAATTTGCGCATTAGGGATGCAACAGATTTGGTAATGACCGTCATTACGTACAAAGGATCTTTAAAAGTCTTAGCAACACAATAATACTACGAACCTATTTACAATACCTAATGAAACTACATAAACAATTAAACTGTACATAGGTACTACAAAGCCGCTTGAAAATGAATATATAGGTAGTAAGTGAAGAGCTCTTAAACTATGCAGGTACCTAAGTATGATTGATTATATATTTGTTAGTTATCTTGAGGTCAATCAACTCTACACGAGTACTTCATTGTTCTACATAAATCGCTTATTTAGTAAACTAATAATTTATATTTGTAAGTAAGTCTGCCTATTAGTCTAGTCGGGCGCAAAAATGATGAAGTGCGTTTTTTTTAATAATACGCTGTCTAATCTACTTGAAGCAATTAAGTAATAAATAAGCTAAAGAAGCATTAATAATCTTATTGATTGTTAATTGTGCTAATTTATCTATATTTCGGTAAATGGGTGTCTAGCTTGAAATTTTGGCTTATGGCGTACCTAAATCAAAACAATGATTCCTAAATTTAAAATTAATGAGTGCGGCTTCCGAAGGGTTAATTTTTATGCGCGTTTAAATTATTATGTTTATTAATTGTTTAAATTATTATGTTTATTAATTGTTTAAATAAATTATTGCTTGTTTCGGTATTACTCTCTGAAAGCGCAGCTTATTATTGTATCTTGATGCACCAATTTTTTTATTTTTATTTTATCTAACTCTGGGTTTTCAACTTAGTTTTGCATTACACACTTAAATTGTCCAATAACGATTTGTAGTAGTTCAATAATATTTTATTTAACTTAATCAAGAGTTAAAGATCATAATTTCGGCCTAACAATAAAATCCATTCGTATATCCACATGCACAAAAACGGGCACAACACAATTTAACCACAAACTATTGCAAACCTTTGCTCTATTTTTAAAAATTAAAACAACTGAATTGTGTAAAGGCACTAACCTCACTCGCGTAGGTTCACGCGCCGGTGGAAATCACAATAAAGGGCGGAAAATCGATCGTGCGGCGGTGAGAGGCGTAAGCGAGTGTGCGCGCGCGCAAGCCGCCAGCCAATATATAGACACGATAAGCGCACACGCTTACTTTGTGCCCCAGCCTAGCGCCCGCGTCCCCTTACTTATTACACTGCATTATAAAGTAACAGTTTGAAAATAAGCCGCCATATGTAGTTGCAGGTCTAATTTCTTGTTGAAGTCAAACAGTTGCACTGTTTTTGAGCAAGCGTTACACACCAACATTCTTTGCTGGTACCATCTCTTTCAACTAGCACGTGGAGCCAAGGGGTGCACCGTGCAATACTTATTACAAGTAATACTCACTCAGCATCAGTGCTTGACACATGCACACAGCTATTAAAAGCCTAGATGAAAAATCCAATGCCCTTACACTTTACAGGTACACACGGCTACACATCAAGCTATACAAAACCAGTTAATCTTGGCCTCACTTTACTAGATCTTTTCGCACAATGAACGATCAGATTATACTGGTTTTGTATAGCTTGATGTGTAGCCGTGTGTACCACTAAATCGTTTCTTAGATAACGGACACACCTCACACCAGTTCTTTGTTCCTCTATTCTGAAAGGATCCTACTACTCTTATAATCCCTTCATCAGCCAGAGGCAAACATATGTCGGAACAATACGATGTCGCATATATGGTCTTGGCCACTGGACCTTCAAAGAGCAGCTTCCAGCAGGACTCTCATCCATTGCTATGAGAATGTATGTAAGAGGTGAGGGTTACGACTTGCTGCGGGTTGTTCGAAAGAGATACCGCGCGTCCTCGACACAAAGAGCTACGAACGAACATAGGTAGTTTTTAGTCAGTAGAAGTCTGGTACTCCCTACCGCTCTGCCCAGAGCGGGAAGAGTCTTACGATGATTTCCCACCCTCCAAAAAGGGTAACGACTTGTACGAGTGCATCAGGAGAACGTTTTTACCAAACTGCATTTTGGGCATAAACTTATAAAATCTAAAAAGTAACTTACTCTCACAACGTTATGAAACATTTAAAAAAGGATTACCAAGCAATTTTCAAAGTAAAAGTATATGAAATGACCCTGTCTTATGCAACGCGACAAATCATAAGTAGAAGTCTGTGCATGTCATGTCTAAAAACATGTGGACGGACATACGTTAATATGTAATATAAAAAATGATTAGATAGTCCGATTTATGTATTCTTTCACAAAGGAAATTATCACAATCATGTGTACCCAGGTACTTGGTAGCCATTACTCACAAGTTATACCTAACTGACACGCGGTAGATCTGTGTAAGAAAAACATCATGCAATGTTTTACTAGCACGGGTACAGAAATAATATAGACAAGATGCATAGCTAGTAGGGCTAAAGTTTTGTTACCTATTCGTAAAGTACTTCCAAAATGATTTTAAGATTTTCATGTAGGTCGCCACTTCAGTCTTTGATTAGAAACTCCAATTCTCTACTAAATGGCACACAAGACAATAGGGGATCGGACTGGGTCAAAATAATATGATTCTGTTTAGTCCGTAAGTTAGATTATCGAAAAATATTGAATACGTATTTTTTGTTTTATCAAATCAATAAAAAATGACGAAGATAAAATGCGTCAAAGATCTTGGAGTGGGGCTTGAAACGTCACTTGTGTCGTCAAAATGTACTATCATATGACGTCACACGAGTTTTCGAAGCAGTGTACCGTCTTCATTTTAAGTTTACGTGATAAAAGAAAAAATACGTGTCCAATAATTTTTGGAAATCTATCTGACGGACTAATTAGTTTTTTTTTGTCCGATCCCCTATTGTTTGAGTGTCCTTAATTACACCAGGGATTCCCCTGATTAGCTGATGGATTTCTGAATTGATGACTGCATTATTAATATCCAACTATTTACCAATCACCTTTTTCGTTGTCCCCCCATATCTAAATACTAATGCTGTAGAATGAAAATATTGTTAAACCAAACCATTTTAAAAGAGAAACCATGGAGTTTCTTGCCAGTTCTTCTCCATAGGAATCGACTAATCTAAACCGACACACCCTTTTGTCGATGTTTTACAAATGCCCATGTAGGTGATGTAGGACCATGTGAAATAATATAATATTTTAAACTAATCCCTACGTCGACTTTCGGGGCTCGTATAGTGGTTTGAGTTTTGGAGATCATTCTTTAAATAATCAACAAGGGATACTACACACATCAGGTGGACTCAAACAAGTGTGTAATGCCTTTGATTATATATTTGTATACTAAAAACAAACGGTGCCCCAAACTATGAATTGTCATTACTATCGTGAGTGGACAGATTTCACATGAACAAACACCCGAGGGTGCCCGAGGAAAAAAAATCAGTAGGTGCAGTGCAGAAAATGCTTACTCAGGCAGTGAGCTAACCGTGCCGGCGAATTATACCTACCTAATTGAATTGAAAATAAAGGTTTGAATTCGCGAATTTTCCCTGCCACTGTGACGCCATTGAATTATCGAAACGGACATTATGGGTAATTGTTTCTATGAATAATAAAAAAATAATCTACGACTCGTAAATTATCTGTAAGTACCACGACTCGTCCATAGTTCACAGATCAAAGTAGTACTGTATAAATAAGAAAAGAACAATGTCCATATACCTACGTGACTCACGAGTACATTACACAAAGACACATTTGTTGTCGCGATAGGGATTGCGTTGCCCTAACGCCTTTGTTCAATTCAAGCTGGACGGTGACAGAAAGTCGCGTACCCTTATTTATTATACCTAAATACTCGTAATGTCTCAAACCCCTGCACTTTGTATCGACACAACATTTCTTTTTCATTTTTATACTTACTTCTACGGATAAAACGGATCCTTCACGATTCACGAAACCTGTGACGAAACCGTCAATTAAGCAATCAATTTTTTTTGTTGGGTGAAAAACCACGTTTGGAGGAGCTCGTGGCTAAATAATAATAGCCGCTTGGGTCGATTCGATCCCTGCCTCAGAAAGCACGTTAAGCCTTTAGTCCTGGCTGCCACTGTGCCACACATAGATCTTTGGCAGTCTTTAAAGATAGTCAATGGCCTGGAAATCTAACAACCAGTCTTACCAAAGGGTATTGTATTAGGTACCCAGTTCTAACTGTGTTGTGGAGGTCAGATAGGCAGTCGCTCAATATAAAATACTGGCATTCAAACTCAAAGCATTTATTTCAATTAGACCATTACAAGCACTTTTAAATAGTCAAAACAAATACAAAATAAAAAGCATAAGCTACAGTCTCACAATGCATGATAACTGTGAATGTAGTGTGAACGCGCAAGAAACTCCATGGACACTCTTTTAATCAATATATTATTACAAAATCTTGGTTACATCTTTCATCATACATAAATCTCTTTATATATTTATCTAGTGACACGCCCCGCCCGGCTTTGCACAGGTAAAAAAGATACTAAAACCTTCCTCTTGAATCACTCTATCTATTAAAAAAAACCCGCATCAAAATCCGTTGCGTAGTTTTAAAGATCTGATCTTAAGTATACATAGGGACAGACAGCGGAAAGCGACTTTGTTTTAAACTATGTAGTGATAGTGATGTACTGCCTAGTCTACTGTACCTACGTGTGTATGTCACTGAACTCCTCCTAAACGGCTGGACTGATTTGGATAAAACTTTCTAGGGTTAATGGGTTCTTGGATGGTTTGAAAACACAATTGGTCCCGGTAGGTGGCGCTGCTGTCCGGGCAGGACGACGTCTGCCAGGTCCTCTAGTATATATATATATGTGAGAAGGTTGTAGACGTGCAAGTTAAGAGCCTGCGGAATATAAGAGATTTAATTAACAAATCAAAAATAAAATAAACCATAGCAACTAAGTGATAACCAGTCTCCACTGATACCGGCCGTTCTCGATCATGACGCATGGATCAGCAGTTCAGCACCATTCAGCTGAACCATTTCGAAGGGCGCTAAATAATCTGACACACGCGACGCACCACCATCAGCGAGACATTTAAGCCAGCATGATATTCATGTATTCACCTCAATTCAACTGCATACTGTGTCACTTATAAAGGGTGTAACAGGACCCTTAACGCAAACGAAGGGCACTTGTTCTCTCCACCACTGTGATTATTTTTTTGTTCTAGACCATACTTGGGAAACCCCTAGTTAGAGAGATATTGGGGGTCAAAGTTCCAAATTTTTCACAGCTGTTTTTGTAAATACTAGTTTTTCATGTTCTAACTTTACTTAAATTACCTCCATGACCCGTTAACTATTCAAAGCATCCACTAGCACAATGCTTTAAGAGTGTTACATTGAGTTTTATCGTAAAATGTGATTTTGGAATCCAAAAAAAAAATTCGTTTCCCAGCAAAAAAATTTGCGTAGGGGTACTTAGTTTGATGTACAGAATGCTTGGTTGACGGTTGTGTGATGGGTTACTTTACACCCTGTAGATATAGAGACTGGAAGCCGACCTCAATATAGTTGGGAAAAGGCTAGGCAGATGATGATGGGTGAAAAACCACGTTTTATGGAAGAACTCAATATAACGCAATCAAAACATTTTGCTGCTGGATGCATTAAATAGTAAGGGGGTCATGGAGGTATTTAAAATACAACCTGCATAAGTTATTTGGGGGCATGAAGAACAGGGTGTAAAGTTCCTCATCCCCCGTTGAAAAGGGAGGATCCTCCGACCGGACGGGTGTTGTGTCCGGCGGGCTAACTGCCCGACAGTTGTAAGTCGGGAACTCCTATATAGGCTTATGTCGCGGATAATGTTGATAGCGCGATGTAGGAACTTCTGTCGATCGTTTGTTAGTACGCAGGTGTTGCGATAGATGTCGCTAGTCGCCACAGTTAAATATAACATTATAAATAATCTCGAATTTTAAAAAAGTTTGTGAAGAAATTGAAACTATGACCCCCAATATCTCTGTAACTAGAAGGTTCCTAGGTAAAATCCAAAAAAAATATCACAAAGACGGGGAGCACCAACCACCAATACTTTTCGGCTTCGCTGATCGTATTTTACACCCGTTATAAATCTCTACCAGACAGTACTAGATGACCTTTCAAGCCACGGGAATACGAGAACTGTAGGACTGGGCGACGAGGCGACGCGTGGGGAAGCGAATGATCAGCAGTGGACGTATTTCGCCTCAAGATATTGGCGCCATAATTGCAATCGTCATTGAAAACTACCTTACCTAGTTTCTATAATTTCGCGCCTGTGAAAGTGAACCATACTATGAATATGATCACTCTTGTAATCAAGAAATCTAGGTTTGTCTGTAGGAACGGCTAAACAATAGAGCTGAACGTTTTGTAAACATATATATGTTGTCCTCGGTCTTGATCTTGAGCGGATGCCCCTCCTAGTCCTAGGCTACCTACTAATGTTATCCGTTAGTTATATTTAGGTGTTTGTTTACCTACTATGGGTATAGCTATAGGTACCTACCTAAAACAAGTATCAAGGATTCTACCAAAATCCTACTGATTTATGTTTAAAGTAGGTACCTACTTAATTATGAATAAACACAACAAAAATTACACCGGAAAATAATGACTTTTTATTTATGGAGGGCCGAACCGTATCGTATGTTCAAAAACATATCTTGGTTGTGCTCACAATAACGTCTTCATCTGATCCGAGTTAATATAAAATGTTAACTACTTTTTAGGGTTCCGTAGCCGAATGGCAAAAAACTGAACCCTTATAGATTCGTCATGTCTGTCTGTCCGCCTGTCCGTCCAAACTTGGTAGGTAGATTCTGTGAACCGCTTTACGATTTTTATATTTAAATAAAAGATTCAGGGGGGTCTCCCCAAACATGGAACTGAAACTAAAAAAAAACTTTTTCATCGAACCTATTCGTGTGGGGGTATCTAGACGTAGGTATAGTTAGGTCTTAGGCATCGTTTACACCAAACGTATTGTCCGCCGCTGACTGTGAGTATGCTCACTGTCGCCTGTCTCTATGTATCTACGTAATAGCGTATAGTCGGTTCGGTGTGAACAAGAAGTTAAATATACTAAAGTAAGTTAAATACTTAACTAAGTTAAATATATTGAAAAGCGATAAACTGTGTAACGCGTGCTCACAGTCAGCGGCGGACACGTTTGGTGTGAATGACATTGGGGTTCTTATGACCATTTTTCTCAAAGTCAATCGTTTGAAAGATAGACACTTCCAAAGTGGTAAAAATTGCCCGCCCCCTCCAACTCTTAAACTAAGAGAGTGAAAAATCAAAAAAAAAAATGTTTTAGATCGCAACAAAAACTTTCAACCAAAATTAGTTTGAACGAGTTAAAGTTAGCAGTTTTTGAGTTACAGCACATTTAAAAAACAGTACCTAAGTACCTTAATTTGTTTATAATAAATAAAATAATAAAGAGGAGTTCTATACGGAACGCTTCGTGTGCAAGTCCGGCTTGCAGTTGACCAGTTTTTTTCTTAGGTAGGGTAGTGCCACTCGCAGAATAACTCGATAAAGTTGAATTACCTACTACTAAACCGGACAATCAAAATGTTAACTACTCACTTTTTTGTCCTTTTATATCTGCATAGCGTAGGTAGTTCAGCACATCCCAGTCTTTGTGCCTATCTCGAACCTGGGATTGTTGTTGAAATATTTAGCTTGTAAAGGGAATTTCTTTGTTTTAAAATAATCACTCAGCGACAATTGTTTTGTTCAGAAATTCTATAGGTAGGTACGTAGCTGTATTCTTGTGGACTTAGCCCAAAGCATCTTTGTCATATTATTAATGCACAAAGACTGTGAAAGAGAATATTATTTTGCTTCCTTTATGTATTACAAATTAGAGATAAGTAGGTAGGTAGGTACCTACGTTTATACCAAAGTACCTACATGGTACTTTTTTATATAAACGCATAGGTAGGTACTATCCCAATGATATTTAAAACTTTAAAATATAATTGATACTATCCACTTACGTATTACTGAAACTGTGATTGTTTTATAATTTTTCATAAAATGTTGACATTATCGTAAAGAAAGAAAGAAAGAAAAAATATTTATTTTGCACAGGAACTACAAAAAATAAATAAAGAGAAATGTTGTTGTTCCGGGGGCTGCCATAAAAACGCATTATCCTATACTTAGATAGGAAATCATAACTTCGATAGCTTATCGAGTCAAAATTGACATAGGGTACGTATGTTGTTATCAGTTTATCAGTACCTATCACTGACGTAGCAACAACGCAATAGGGGTCACTCAAGGGCGGATCCAGCTTTGGAGCCAGGGGGGGGTCACATAGTCGTTGTCAAGTCAAAATTATGAAATTATAATTTAATTTTTATAATCATAGATACAAGTAAAAAGTAGGTATTTTTTTAATGTTTATAACTAGGTACTTACTGTAGGTAAAAATACCTATATTAAAATAACAAAATCAATTTTTCTTTTACGTCTTCTCCCGAAACTCGTTTTGGAGAAGTGTCAGTCCGTTTTGACGTTCTTCAGCATCATTGAAGCTCTTCGCCACGATTCTTCGAATTGCGGAATTGCTGAGCCTTACCCAGGGGGATATAGCGTTGAACAATTTCCCCTGGATAGACGATTTAGAAATAGAAATGAGAATTAAGTCGAGCGCCTCAAGCAAGACGAACGGAGAAAAAGCAAGAGGAAGGCGCGAGCGAAGCGAGCGCGAAATTTTTTGTATTATTTTATAGATTTTAGGGGGTGGTAAAGATATTGTCATTGGGAGGAAACTGGAACGTGTCCTTTGTTTATGACGGCTACTGAGGTTGACAGTCGTTGAGTCGTCACACGTAATCAGTTGCCCGAAAGTCTGACAACCAGTCTTACTAAGGGATATCTCATCGTACCCGGTACTACTTGGGTTGTGCAGTGTGCAGGTCAAAAACGCAATCATTCCATGTAAAATTCCGGTTTTCAGCTGCATCCAGTTAGACTGGAAGTCAACTACAACATACATATTTGGGATAACGTACCATTAACGTACGTGAATCTTTTAGCGTGGCATTTTCACTAGCCTATAACACTGGGGATAACGCAAAGAATCTAACGATAGTTTCAAACGGTTCAGGCGTTTGGAAGTTATGGTGGAATAAAGAAACTCACAAATAAATATACATGAACCCTAAAACACTCTTTTTGGGTAGTTGTGTTAAAGCATATAATTAAAACATGATGTTTAACAATTTTAATTAGTGGTCCGCCTAGGTACTGGACTCAGCCCAGGGGGGGGTCATGACCCCCCTGACCCCCCCCCTGGATCCGCGCTTGGGGTCACTTTGAATTAGGTAGGTATACTTGTAAAAATATTTGGATATGAATCACGTTACATCACAAGCCACCAATTAAAATTCAATGTTTTTATTTGAAATACCAAAACTTTTGTGTGCTAATGCAAGGCCAATAATGTAGGTCCACTGTAACCTCCATGTTACACGCATATCTTTATATTTTTCCGTATTTATTGCGGCCAGGAACTTACCTACCAGACTAAAAAATGAATGGGTACTAACCGGACGGTTGACCTGATCTGCTTCTACGGGACCAGAAGCAGATCAGGTCATCCGTCTGGTTAGGTTAGGTGGGCTCGCTGGAATGACCTAAACCGCCGTCATGACCCCTGTACAAGGACTAAGTGCGGTAACCATCAAAGACTACAATATTATATAGGGTAGTAACCATCTATCTATAAGAATGGGTAGGGCAGTACCAAGGTATTACTCTTTGCGACGAAATGACTTTCCTACTTACATAGTTGCTGCTGTCATTGCCCTTTCCCTAATATCTGTTCGTACATACGAACTAAAACAAATGTATAGTTTTTCATTATAAAAAAAAAAAAGTTAGCACTCCGGGAGTGCCGGCAGAAGTGAAAACTTCAATATTAACTTTCAAACTCGCGTCAGGGTCACGTGATGCTGATCGAAAAATCTTACGCTTTTTCGATCAGCATCACGTGACCCTGACGCGAGTTTGAAAGTTTTTACCCATACAAAAAAAAGTGCTCAGCGCCGCTAAAGAAGTTTTCACTTCAAAAATTGTTGAATATCACGATAGATGACGATTCAAGACATGAACAAGCTCATTTTTGGATTTCAAAGTTAAAAACTTTAATAAATGTAGGTGGGTCAATGACCGCTAGGTGTCTCATGAGATGACGAGAAACAGAGAAGCATGGAAGAAGAAGGCATGGCATGCTGGCTGCTGCGCTGCACATAGGGGTATTAGACATCAAAAGTTGATCAAAACTCTTTTTATATTAATATATTAGTAAAACCGTTACCTAAGCTCTTTTTAGTGTAATAAAACTAAAATCTGGATGTTTATTAAAAATAATACTATGCTACAATAAAAAAATAATCTGATTCATCGCGTGAAATCGCGTCTCGCTCTCTTCATTTGGTTCATCCTCTTCATTTTCGCTTTCTGAACTTTCTTGCCTAAACGCCAAACTTCCGCTACTTTTTTCTTTTCAAATTACTTCCATATATAGTCTTTATTAAAAAAAATAATTAAATTAAAAAAAAAGTTGTAAAAAAAATTAAATGAAAAAAAAAGAATCATGACTTTTTTTGTGACAATAAGTAAAATAAGAAAAAAATATAAAGTAAAAATTTATTGGTTTTTAACAAATTGTTTATTACATAAACAATGAAAATTTTAATAAAACTATTTTTTTTTATATATCGAAAAGAAAAAACAAACAATGGTGATTTAAAAAAATGATACCTTAATATTAATTAGAAGTGGGAGAAAATAATTGTTAATCAACAAATGCGTTTTTAAGCAATAAATTTATTTTATAAAGAAACGATTTTTTTAAAAATAATCAAAGTTATCATCAAAGATTATGTCATTAAAGAAAAAATTGAATTATCTCATAAACAACGCATTGGTTTATAAAAATTGTTTAAACAATAAGAGATCAAAAATATTAAAAATCATTTTTAAGTAGCTTCTGACCATACAAAAACGGTTCATCAACAGCCTATAATGTTTCCTAAAAACGGTTCAATAATAATAAAATAAAATAAAAGTATTTTTGAATGTCTAATGAAGCTTTGAAATTTTTCATCTCAGTAAATTGGTAATAAAAAAACGAAAATTATAATTTTTTAAATTTTTCCAACGAGAGCCTATTTTAAGACCTTTGAGAAATAGCTCCACGAAAGGAAAAAAATCTCAGATTAATAGTTTAATAATTATCGCACTTGGTATGTCAATGTTCGTGCTTTAAAAAACTGATAAATAACTAATGGATAACTTATTGAAAATTCGCGATAAAAACTTTTGAACCACGGATTATTGTTTATTGATTCATTCTGCAGGCGCCTGAATTTTTTCAACTTTTAATTTTCATATTTAATAAGTTTAAATTATATTTATTCATGAAAGGTCCGAATGGAGCATAGCTTGCGCAAGACGGAGTACCAGTTTTCGGGCGTATTTTCAACCCGATGGAAAAGTTATTAATATTGGTCCTAGAATTCCAAAAGTTAGAACATTCTTTAGGAAATTTCCTTCTCTTTTTGAATCTTTTTTCAAATTTGAAAATTTTTAATTAGGTTTTGAGATATTTGCAAAAAACTAAACCCATTTTCAACTTTTTAGTTAATTGTCAATAAAAATCAATTTTTTCATAAATCATCTGGAAGCCATTCCGAATCGAATGACACCTCAATCATAATTTTCGGAGACTGCTGAAAAAAGTTCATCAAAAAGGCACTTGTTGCATATACTATAATAAATATAATGTTTTAAATTAACGTTTATGGCTAAAAATAGACTACATACCTTTATTTTCAATATCCATATTAAAATCTTCCTTTCAATCAAAGTAGCACTGACTTATAGGTGGACTAAAAGAACATGTTTTTCAAAGTGCCGAAAACTGCAACGTGCAACGTAAACAATGACCAACTCTGTCAATTTATCGCCAAAAAAAACGTCTCAAAGTAACTGCCGTTTGATGCGTCATTATTTACACTACTCCCAAAAGGCATTACAACGGTATCGGGTATGATTTTGAAATTTGAGTTTCGAGCAGCTTTCTTCATACTAATACCCCAATGTGCGCTGACCCCAAATGAATTGGGATAAGGGCAAGAGAATGTCGATGATGATGGTCAATGACCGCTATTGACTGGCAGCATCATCATCATCATCATCAGCCTATTAATGTTCCCACTGCTGGGACACAGGCCTCCTCTCTTACAGAGGGAATGGGCTATAATCTACCACGCGGGCCCAGTGTGGATTGGTAGATGTCACATGTCTTCGAATGTTTTGGTTCTAAGACATGCCGGTTTCCTCACGATGTTTTCCTTCACCGTTTTGAGAGCAGCGGTGATGAAATAAATTACACAAAGTAATGATCCTGCCTGGGTTCGAACCCACGACCTACTGTTCGTAAGTCGGGGCCGCCACCACTGGGCCACCGCTGCTCTGGCAGCAACTATAGTGTTAATGTCCGAGCTGTTTAATTAAGGTATTAGCAAGCAGTCATGCGGTTGGGAGCAATGTTGCGGCTGCATAGCACATTAGGTACCTGCGCTGCATTATAAATGTACCTACTACCTACCTACTTCTGCTGAGATATCTATGTTTACGTTTATATAACTCTATGTACTACTAACGAGAAATGACGGCACGAGGATGGTTGGTAGTTGGCACAGCACTGGTTCGATTCCCGCTAGCAAATAATAATATTTGTACGGCATGTTTGTGTTCGTCAGATTTACGTTTGTAAACGCAGCCGCGGTACAACAGAAATTTCTTGTGGTAGGTCAGGGTTTCAAAATAATCTCCGCATTCTGGAAATTCAAACCGCCTCCTTGCTGAAAGAGGCTGACTAATCATTTTCTAATACAAAGACGAGTGTCGTATTCTAAAAATAAAACGTAAAGTCTATCGATATGTCACAGTCACACACAACAAACAATGAAGTAATTAATCGTACCTACCTACCGTCTAGATTTTCATAACGCGCTAAAGTCTAATCTAGTTGAACTTTGATTTTAGGTAATAAAACCTACCCTACTGCCCTCTGCAGTCTGCCACATTAGCTCATAGTTACTTATTAATTAAATACATTATTATTAAACACGATTGCTCATCGGAACACTTTGCTTGTTCACAGATAACGGGTCAACTCGGACCTGATAAAAGTTACTATGCCGGAACTTTCCATCGGGGGACGGGTTATTATGAATAATGATTGTAAGTAGGTACCTATCGGCTATCGAAGTATTGATGTGTAATGAGTCGACCTTGTAAGGACATCACGAACGCCAGGTGGTAGGTACCTAAGTGCACCTAATCTTTTAATAGAATGCTGAACAAATGCTGAAGGATAAATCGAAAAATTCGGATAATTCGGATAATACGGATATCAAAAAGCGTTTTTGCTGCCTGTACAGTCATCGACAGTTCTAAGTGCGTGTTTACGTACAGGCGGGGCGTCACGCGGCGCGTGCAGCGTTTTTAATTCAAACACATGGCGATGTATGAAAAAGTTAATGATTTCAAACGTCGATTTTACGAGAAGCGATTTTTCGCTCGTTTCTTTAAAATTCAGGGTTTGTTGCAGTGGACCCGCCTCTCAGTAAATTAATAAAAAAGCACGAGACGAGCCTTCTGCACGCGCCGCGCGACGCCCCGCGTCTCCGTAAACGAGCCCTTATGGACTTCAGTTCGTCTCCAGCTGTTCCTCAGTCGTCTCCATTTGAGTACTATGTAGATTCTAACAAGATTATTGGTTATAAGTATTTGAGCGAGTGTCGTGTTGCTTTCTACGTTGACTAAATAAGACAACTCTAGAATCTAATGAACCAACTATACTACCTACTTATGTTACTACACTTACTACCCAAATATTTCCAAGATACATAGAGGTGGAAAAGAAAACACTAGAAGAACATAAGCTAACAAAATATTTATTCATTATTACGTTTCATCCATGGTATTCGCCGTGGTTTCCAATTCCATAGCGTTGGTCGTGGTATCACCTGTAGCGTTGGCCCCGGTATCACCCATGGTATTACCCCTAGCGTTCTCCAAGATATCACCCATAGCGTTGGCCCCGGTATCACCCATGGTATTACCCCTAGCGTTCTCCAAGATATCACACATAGCTTTGGCCTCGGTATCATCCATAGCGCTCGTTGCGGTATCATCCAAATCATAGTTTGTCGTATCGTCATCCGAATTGGAATCACTGTCACTGCCACTGCCCTGGGATATAAAAAACAGTCTTAATTTATCAATTGTTCCGTTACTAGGTAAAGACTATTTAAGTACAATACAATCAATCAATTTCGAGAACCAATGTAGATAATTATTTAGTGGGTAGCTAATTCTCGTGCAATCTAGGAATTAATTACATATTAATATTATATTGCTATGCTGAGATATAGATCACATTTGATATGACAGCAAAGGTTAAAGAGATAATATACTGAAGATTAGAACTTAAAGTTTGAAGTCGGGAAATTCACGTATCACAGTAAAGTGGTGGCAATGCATAGTTCCGATTCAAAAATCGACGTATTTACTGTACGTTTACACCGCTCGCTCGTGCTAGGGCCTCGGTTCGAGATCTACTAGTATAAACGGTAAACCACACAACACTACTGCAAGTTATAAGCGCCGCGTAGGTTGCATTTATAAAACATAGCGGGATTTCAATAAGTATGTTATCTGGCCTCACTTTATTTATGTAATATGGTTCACAATATTGCGATAAAGGCAGCACTGTGTAGGTAGGGGGCGATACAATAGCCACAAGTCGACAACCCGCTTACCCACAACCATAAAAGCCCATCCAGTATACAGCAACCTAATTTAAACAATGGTGAGGTTACCAGTCTGGTGCTATTAGAAAGTGATGGAAAATCTTTATATCCAGGGCTTAATTTCAAATGTATGTATGTGTTTTAGTGTATATATATATATACTAGCTGATGCCCGCGGCTTCACCCGCGTGGATGTCATTCAAATTATATACTAAAACCTTCCTCTTGAATCACTCTATCTATTAAAAAAAACCGCATCAAAATCCGTTGCGTAGTTTTAAAGATTTAAGCATACAGACAAACAAACAGACAAAAATAGCGACTTTGTTTTATACTATGTAAGGATATTCACAATTTTGCATTTCATGATGACAGGCATAAAAGCAGACAATCCCAACATTCATTCATCATGAAATGCAAAAAAGATACGCTAGTAAAAAAGCCTCAACATTACAGCTTCACTGTGTTATATTTACCTCAAACTTCAACTCAGTTTTGTTACTGTGGAACAACGTATCTTTGACGTATTTGAACATGGCGTCGCGGCAGATCTCGTCCGTATTGGGGGGCAGCCATCCCCGCTTCTGATGGCACATGTAGCCCGCGGGAGGCTCGGGGGCTAGGATCTCCTCCACCTCCGGGATTTGGATATCGCAATACTGGGGACAAGTGGTGAGTATAAAGCTTGTTGCTGGGATGAAACACATAATGCAAAGATTTAGTCTTTTTGCTGTTGGTATTTTGATATATCGGTATCTAATTATCTATTTTTAAAGGAGCGACATTTATCGACGTGGTCTGCTTCAGAATAAGACGCGACGACATTTACCTCGCTTCGACTTTACACCACACCAAACTAAATGTGGTACAACGTGAATGGCTCAAGTCAAATCGGCGTCGATAAATGTAGTCACTTCGTACCTAGAAATTATCTTTTCCTTACAGCCGCATTAAGAATAGAAAACCAAAACACAAAAATAAAGTTTTCCTCAAGACCAAAACGAGAAAACAATGTCAATGAGTTGACAATTTTCCTGTTTACCTGAAAGAATATGTGGCGCTGTGTAGGCGTCATGCCGGGCCGGAAGTACACGATCCCTTCGGTGATGTCCTCCGAGGCCGCGGCGGCCGCTACCTCTGCCGCGCTCCTCTTCGGCTTGCGCTCGCGGTCCGTCGTGATGTCCTCGCGAGACATTATCATGGAGCGCACGCCCGCTGGGAAAATGAGCGGAAATTATACATGTGATGCTGAGCTGCTATTGACATGTCAATTTGTTGGAGCTGGACGTGGTATACACTTTGAATTTTTACTTTAGTTAGTGCGTCACTGAATTATTATCTGTACCTAAATGTTCTCATTGCCATTATGGACTGTTGTCCAAATCAATACTTTATTAAATACTTTTTTTAATTAAACGGGTTGTTACGGCTGCTCTTATACAATTTTAAGGAATGTGCTGCTGCCGCGCGACTGTCGCGCTGCTAACGCCCTAATGTGAAAGCGGTCTAAGGCTGCTTTCACATTAGGACGTTAGCAGCGTGACAGTCGCGCGGCAGAAGCACATTCCTTTACATTTTATAAGAACAGCCGTAATAACCCGTGAGTATTTTGTTTATAGTCGCGCGACTGTCGCGCTGCTAACGTCCTAATGTGAAAGCGGTCTAAGACAACTCAAATGACCTACAAAAATGTTAATAATAAAAAACTTTGATAACAGCACCACTCATCAACAGCTCAGTTGTTACGATAAATATTTTTGACGTGATTACGTCTAATAAATCGATGGACGCCGGCTGCACGCACGAAAAAGTGTCACGTTCCGCCTGGGCCGAGAGGGTGCAATGCAAGCGAGAGTACGTAAAATTATCGTCTGTAAACCGACTTTACAGGACAACAATTTTTGTCAGCAAAATGTAGGACTAACCTGCATGTCTCAGCCTGAAGTCCAAAGTTTGGTATATTCTGGAAGCAGTGTCCTTTCTGGGGTCATACCCATATCTCACCCACATTGACCTCCAGGGCCCAGTTTTCATGTACAGAGCTAAACAGGGCATTATGACCTTTAGAGATACCAGCCTGATCTTTGTGTGATATCTTATCAAGTTCAATGACCAGATTGGTCTCTTTTCAAGGAGCTAGAAAAACAATTTTAGATTTTAATTAAAATTTAAAAGTTCTTTAAAACATATTTTTATTATTATTTGTATTTAATAACATACCTTCCTAACAACATCATATTCCTCAACCAACCGAGGATGCAATTCAAATTTAATTTCCTTCTGCTTCAAATATATTTCATATGGTTCACTTGGCAAGTCGTCAGTCAAGTTAAATATATACGGAGACACTTGTGAACCTCGTAACATTCTGGTTTTACTGTGAACACCTTCACCGCGGTCGGGAGAGGACCGATCTGGATATCTTTTATCAGTGTAGGCATAGCATATTGGCTTCTCGAATCTTGTGATACTTGAAGGTACAAGCAAAAGTGGTGCAGGCTCTCTATAATAATGAATAAGTATTTAATTTATGAAACTTGAAAAATTTATGTAAAGTTGAGACGTTAAAGGTTTTATAACTTACAACATAAACTCAATAGGATGTACTCCTGAAGGTAGAACTTTTTCCAAAGTACAACTGATGGGGCCATCACTAGGTCCTTCTCTATGCACAGCCAAGTATTGGAAGTCACACATTGCTAGAACAAACAAGAGATTATTGTAAATATTAAATAACACTCTTTTTTTTGGGGCAGTCGTGTAAAAAAATAGAGTCTAATCCACTACTTCGACTTTTTTGTTCATTGGGAATTATCCCAAACAGAAGATACAATAATAATATTGAAATAAAAGCAAACAATACTAACATTCAAACCTGAACATAGTTTTAACACATCCAACCACAGACGTTGAAATAACTTCTCTCTTTATTTGGTTGCCTTCTTTTACTTTCTTGACCCTCACCTTCAATAGTACACCGGCTGCTCTCTTTGCATTGCCATATATTTTGCGTATGAATGGATTATCCGGCTGGAATGACAACCCTAGACGTCGTTTGGCTGTGTTACTGTACACCTGAGAAATAAATGAAACATAGGTAAACTATGTTAATTACATTATCTATTTGTATGTGAAAATTGTATGTGGATTTTTTAATGTGGAGAGTGAAGATTTAATTTCTCATTAATTAAACTGAAAACATACCTATGGTAATATTATCATCATCATCAGCCTATTAATGTTCCCACTGCCTCTCAAAGAAAGGAGGCCTGAGCCTCCTTTCTATGAGAGGCAGTGGGCTATAAATCTACCCGCGGGCCCAGTGCTGATTGATAGATGTCACAAGCCTTCAAGTTTTTGGTTCTAGGACATGCCGGTTTCCTCACGATGTTTTCCTTCACCGTTTTTGGTGTTGAAATAAATTTATTACACAAAGTAATATGCCTGCCTGGGTTCGAACCCACGACTTACTGTTCGTAAGTCGGGCCCGCCACGCCACCACTGGGCCACCGCTGCTCTCATCACTACTCACTACATAGTATAAAACAAAGTCGCTTCCTGCTGTCTGTCCCTATGTATGCTTAGATCTTTAAAACTACGCAACGGATTTTGATGCGGGTTTTTTTAATAGATAGAGTGATTCAAGAGGAAGGTTTATATGTAGCACATTCCACCCTTGCGAAGCGGGGGTCGCTAGTGCTTATATAAGACCCACTTATTGAAATAAATAGTTACATGTGAAATGCTTCTAATTCCACCCAAGCATGCAATTGCTTTGTCGTCATTTTTTACTATTCCTGGAAATTGTATCCCAACTAATTCATGGTCCAAATTGTTGCTTTCCATTGTTTTCTTCGAAGAAGATTTTAGAAGAACAAAAGTTTTAACAACAAAAACAGCAACAACACATGCTTTTATTTTGACAGCTGACGCCTGACAGTATGACACATTGACACTTCGCGTTCCATTACCATTTCTTTGTAAATTCTAAGCATAAAATACCAGATTTCTGACATTCTCGATAGGTTTGCAAATGTGATTCTGATTAGACACTAATGTTATAAAGTCTCAATAATTTCATCTCTAAATATTGGATTGAAGAGTGGGCCTATATGGGTCTTATCAACACAGACATCAAAGCAACGGCCGTTTGTTCTATTTATTATTTATTTATTCAGATATACCGGTTCAATTTACCACAGTAGCTCAATAGTTGCGTTCTCCACTCTGAGAATTCGTATATCACGTCTACGGGCACTATGATCCGTACGCGTTACGACTTTTATTGGTGTAGGTAATAAAAATTACACATCAAATATTTTAAATATTTAATATCACAAGCTTAGTCTACACTTAATGATGGCTCATTATATGTACTTATTATTGCATTCCTTAATTAGTAGAGTATAAAAATATAATTATTTGTTCAAATTATTATCATCGATGCGCTACAGCCTCAACAGCTACCAAAAGCCTGAAATGTAAAAAAAGTCTTTGTTAATTGTCTATAGAAGAAAAAAAACCTTAAAATGAATTGCATCAGGAAGCTATCAATGTATATTTTTTTATTATTTAATTCACAAAATAAATCAAAGCTTACTTCTCTAACAAGACATTTCTTTGTCTTTCAACCTCAAGCCTGTCTTTTTCTATTTTAAGTCTTAAATTATTACACCTTTTCTTCTCTAAAAGCTTCTGTTTCTCAATTCTTATTCTTTCTTCCTCTAAGTTTAGAAGTCTGTCATGTACAAGTCCTGGAAAGAAAGAAAAACATGTTTTACAATAACATCCTTTACTTCCTTTGCTCAACTTGGAAGATAACAAATTGACTTTGTTCATAAAAATACTGACTGACTGGTCTGCCTCTCTTCCACAAAGGTTTTCCTGTGACTGGTGCTGAGGACACCTCATTGGGCCCCATGCCAGCATCAGGGTCCGTCACCACTCCATCACCAAGAGTCATCTCTATATCTGCTGCTGAGAAGTGCTGGGACTCTGATGGCCATTTCTGCAATTTTAATAGTTTTTTTTTAATAGCCTTGCAACAGCTTGAGCCTTTCCCCATGATCTAGACTGAAACTCCAGAAAACACATTTCAGTACCTATACAGGTGGATTACAGCTGAAATGAAAATTTAATTAATTATGTTTTCTTTACGTATGTCTGAAACAATGAATACTAAACAACGAAGTTTAATGCGCTGATACTTATTACAGCATTTCAGATTTTTTTATATTTTATCTAATACAAAAGTTTACAGGTTTTAGTAATAAACTAAAAACTAATACTATACAGTAAGAAAAAATTAAAGGTATATTTAATTCTTATTGGACATTACCATACTGCTTGTGGAGGGATCAGCACTGCACATGTCATCAGTGGGTCCAGTACTTTGTGCTGGTGCCTGGAAAATGTGAAAGTGATTCTCAGTACAATAGTTTATTCATTCACATCCTTTGTCAAACCATGGGCAACAAAAAAGGATTGACAAAAACAAGAGAGCACTTTTTTTTAAAGGATTACTTTACTTAAAAAAAAAACGTTACCCCGCAACAGGTATTTCTCCTGTATCGTGAGTGCATTTAAAACATTTAAACTCACATACACCGAATCAAACGAACGAACCCGCGGCACGCAGTTCAGCAGTCCAAGCGGTCAGACACTGCACCAACCTTTTAATTTTTTTTATTGTTTATTAAATAAAGAGAGCGCCCACGAGCTCGCCAAATACACCGATTGCGGGGACAAGCAAAATAGTCAATAAGACTAAGATGAACAAAATAGACACATTTCTCAGCTCTCGATCTCGCACAAGTAGCGAAAACATTAATAACACAAATTAGCAACTAATAAACATCAGCAGCAAACGGAAAACTAAGAATAAAAAAACACAAATAAGTAAAAAAATAACAAAAGGTCCCAACCAGGCTGGTCACCTTGGGATGTCAGACCACTACCCTCCAGAAGAAGATTACAAAGTGCACTCGCCACCTAAATTTGATATAGATAAACAAAATAAAAAGTTATATGTAGCAACTCTTAATACACGGACACTTCGAACAGATGACCGATTGGTGGAGCTAGAATTGGCATTAGAAAAAATTAAATGGGATATCCTCGGCCTCAGTGAAGTACGCCGGTTAGGAGAAGAAGTGAGAGAATATCAAGATTATATATTCTACTATAAAGGGGAAACCAAAGGACTATACGGCGTAGGGTTCATCGTCAAACATCACCTGAAAAAGAACATTATACAATTCAAAAGTAAATCTGAAAGAATTGCAGTTTTAGATTTTAAAATTAATGAACAAATAGATCCATGGTCCATAATTCAGGTATACGCGCCTACAGAGCAAGCAACTGACGACGAAAAGAACAACTTCTATACAAAATTGCAGGAAACAATAGAGGAGGCTCATAAAAATAAAATTATAATGGGAGACTTCAATAGTCAATTAGGCAGCCAACAAGAGGGTGAATCTACCATTATCGGTCTTCACAGTAAGGGAAATCGTAACAATAACGGTCAGAAGCTCGTTGACCTTGCACTAGAATGGAACTTAAAAGTCATGAATACCTTTTACAAGAAAAATCACAATAGAAAATGGACATGGCTTTCACCAGATGGGAGATACAAAAATGAAATTGATTTTATCTTGTCAAATTGTCCCTACCAATTCAATGATGTTAGTGTAATTAATAAATTCAACTTCAGCACAAATCATAGAATGGTCAGAGCAACTCTGGTAACAGCGAGCAAATCCAAGCCGAGGAAACACATTAAACCACCACCTTTTCATATAGCGACTCCACTCCCTAAAGACATTATCTCAAAATTCAAAGAAAAAATAAACAACATTAATGTAAATGAAACTATAATTCAGAACAAATATAATAAGTTCGAAAAAATGCTCTCGGGTTTATCGACAGAGGTAAATAAATTAATCATAAAAACACAAAATGACAAAATAGGACAAGAAGCAAGAACTCTAATAGAAAAAAGGAGAGAATTGATTACAGACAGGAAAAATAACATCAAAAATATAGAATCCATTAGTAAGAAAATTACAGAAAGCATTAGAAACCACAAGAAACAAAATAGACTAAATAAAATTAGATTCGAAATAGAGAGAACAGGAGGAGTAAAAGCTGCCTTAAAACAACTTAAGGATCATTCAACATGGATACCAAGCTTGAAAGGCAATAACCATACTAAGCAATATGTCACTTCAGAACGACCCCAGATCAGTAAAATAGCAACAGACTTTTACCGCAAGCTATACAAGTCACATGAAACGGTAACAGAAATGGAAATTCCTTACAAAGAAGAACAAATTCCGAATATTTTACAAAGTGAAATAAGGAAGGCCATTCTATCCCAAAAAAACGGAAAAGCACCTGGAGCAGACAAAATAACCAACGAGCTATTAAAAGCAACATTGGACCTTATACAACAACCGTTGACTGCCCTGTTTAATGAGATACTATACAGTGAATATATCCCAGATCAATGGACGAAGTCCACTATAGTTCTACTCCATAAAAAAGGAGACAAAGACAAAATAGACAATTATAGACCAATTAGCTTGATGTCCAATATTTACAAACTTTTTTCTAAAATTTTACTAACCAGACTCACTCAAAGACTAGACGAAGAACAGCCTAGGGAACAGGCAGGCTTCCGAGCCAATTTCTCTACAGTGGATCATATGCATGTCGTAAAACAAATAGTAGAGAAATACAATGAGTACAACAAAACATATTACATTTGTTTTGTAGACTACAACAAGGCATTTGATTCCTTATCACATAACTATATATACAAAGCCTTGGAGAATCAAGGCATCGAAAATAAATATATAAGAATTATAAAGGAAATATATAGTAATTCTACATCAAAAGTGCAACTGGAAACAACTGGAGAAGAGTTCCAGATACAGAAAGGGGTTAGACAGGGTGACCCACTGTCTCCAAAACTCTTCTCTGCTGTATTAGAAGAAGTCTTCAGGCATTTGGAATGGGACAGGAAGGGATTAAACATCAATGGAAGCATGCTATCCCATCTACGGTTTGCAGATGACATTGTGCTGTTTGCAGAGTGTCCCGGGGTTTTACAGGAAATGCTAGAACAACTCGCATTGGAGAGCAGAAAAGCTGGCCTGACAATGAATATCTCCAAAACAAAGGCAATGACTAATAGTCAGAATAAACAAGCTCTACAAATACACAACCAACAAGTAGAATATGTGGACGAATATATTTATTTAGGCCAGATCATAGCACCACAAGCACAGACAGACAAAGAAATAAGACGAAGAGTCAATAACAGCTGGGCTCGTTACTGGTCTCTAAAAGAGATAATGAAAAATAAATCTATACCTATGTCCGAAAAATGCAAGGTGTACAACACATGCATCTTACCGGTGCTCACATATGGATGCCAGACCTGGGGCTTGACAAAGTCACTCAGCCAGAAATTGAAAGTGTGCCAACAAGGGATGGAACGTAGCATGCTACACATTAGGCTGAGAGACAAATGGAGATTAACCAGAATAAGAAAGGCCACCAGAGTGATTGATGTCTCTAGAAAAATTAAGAAATTAAAATGGCGCTGGACAGGACATACAATTAGATCCTCTAGGGACAAGTGGACTAAGGAAATGCTATTCTGGTACCCGAGAGATGGAAAAAGGAGAAGGGGAAGGCAACCTAAAAGGTGGGAGGATGACCTACCACAAGGATGGCGTAGATTAGCCAGGGATCGAACCCAATGGCGCCTTCTGGAGGAGGCCTATGTCCGAGGACAACCTGGTCACGATTCAGATGCTGACTGATGTTATTAATAAGTTAATTTTACGTAAATAATAGATTGTAAGCATTAGAATAAGATTTATACATGTAGACCAGTGAATAAAGGCTAATTTAATTTTTTAATTTAATTAATTTAATTTTTCAATAAAGAACAAAACAAAAATAAACATAAACATCACAAAAACCTCAGTAGGTTTGTCCGGATGTTGAAACACTTAAAAGCTATCTTAATACTAATGTAGGTAAGTAACAAATAAACATAGATAATTTATTGTTCACACATATTTGAATTCAATTAGAGCCAATTATTACCAAAACTATGTCCAAACAAAACTGTCTTACCATAGTGTTGTTCATAGCTGAAGTCTCCGGCACTCCTGAGAGACCAAACACTGAAGTATTTGTACAGATAAGTCTTAGTATTTTCTCTTCAGCCTCTGTTAGTTGTGTGTTAGCATTACAGCCCGGTGTAAACCTGTTTTTCCTTATTTTAAAAGCCTTTTTCTTGACATTTGATTTCCAATCTCTCCAAGTCTGAAACCATTTTATAATATTCTTCAATGTTTGTTTATCATATCACATCATAATACTGCATAATTTAATGCGAAGGTGTTTATTGGTACAGATTACTCACCATTTTCAACTCTAATGTTATATTAATATCTAACTTTATTGTAACATTATAATTAACAAATTTATTTGAATAAACGAGGTACAAAATAGTGTATTAATTATTAGTACCTACCTGTTGCCATTTATCTGGAGTTTTAATTGCACCAGAACCGAAACCGGAATTAGCATTTAGTTTCTCTGTGATTTTTATCCACGCATTCGTCTGACGTATTCTTCCTTCTAGGCCTGTAAACTTTCCAATGGCTAATTCCTTGTCTTCCTCGAGGAAATGTAAAAGCATGTTCAGCTGTTCCGGGCTAGCTTTCCGTCTTTCCATTGTTAAATATGTTGCGATCTTATATGAACAGTGGCGAAATTATGGTTCTATACTCTTCCAAACAGTAATTATACTTCCTAAAAATTCTAATAACTATAAAATCTAATTATTTCCTGGTATAAAACAAAGAAATAAATAAAATAAAAGTATTTGTTGTTACCGCATTATCGTAACACAAGTTTGTTTTTTATTTTAGCTGTCAAAGCTGTCAAACTGTCAAATTTAATGCTCTGTTCCACGAAGAAAATATGAGTTCAGACGAAATTCTCGATGATAATACAGAAGTGTTACTAAAAAGCCGGGGGTCTGCCACTTCTTTTAACAACGTTTAATTTTAAAAATGTATTTGTCAAGAACTTTAGTCTATGGCATACAGGAAAGTTTACGATTGTGAATGTTTAGTTACGTTTTCCGCAACTTTATTTTCACTAAACTTATGAATTGAATGAATTAGTTTAACAAGTACATAGAAAATTTCTAGAATAATAAAATGTAGTTCATTTGATTCTTAAGTCACTTGTAGTATTTTTTAAACTATCCTTTATCCAGAAAAATGAATACACTTTTGAAGCTTAAAATGTTACGAGGCAGTGCTTACAAAGAGAGAATAGCTCGAAGGCACTTAACTGATCTGTCTGACTGTGTAAACTTACCAGACTCTTATTTGTTGAAGAACTGTGGTGTGAACAGAAATGTTTTCCATCACATACTGAGAATTCTGGAACCTGTTGTTCCTAAGACTCAAAGATCAAATGGTATACCATTCCCTTTGAAGGTGATTTAATAATATTAATGGAAAAAATTTAAAGCATGCTTAGAAATATAAACCTGAACTCATATAGGTACCAATGTTGGTCTATACATACCTCTTACATAGTAAAATTGTATGTTATCCAGGTTCTGGTCACTCTGTCATTCTTAGCCAGTGGTTCCCACCAGAAATCAGTTGGCAAAGACTTTAATATCAACATATCACAGAAGTCAGTGAGCCGAGTCATCAAGATTGTGGTTGAAGGCCTCAATATGGTGCTTGATGACTGTATCATATTTCCTAGCTCTGTGATGCAAAGAGATCAAATAAAAGAAGGGTAATTTATTTCATAAAAGTTAGTCCAATACCAATTTATAAAGAAACTTTTATCACTTCTTTTACATCTAATTTTATATTGCAGGTTTTACAGGAAATATCATTTTCCAGAAACCATTGGCTGTCTGGACGGTACTTATGTTGAAATAGTTTGTCCAAGGGATGATGAAGAGGCCTTCTATGATAGAAAAGGACAATACTCAATACTTGCACAAATTGTAAGTTTCTAATTTGTGGACAGAGTATGCCTCCTGCTCATGACAGTTTGAATATAATTTTTCCTTTCCAGATGTGTGATGCAGACTCCAAAATAATAGCAGTGTGCTGCAGGTTTGGTGGATCAGCCAGTAGTGCATATATTTGGAATAAAATGAATATCAGGCCTTTTATTGAGAGTATAAGCAGACAGGGAGAGATGAGTTGGCTAATAGGTTTGTTTTATTTATACACAACACATTGTTGATTTTATGTAGGAAAACATCTTCATCAAAACATTTTTGTATTCCAGCTGATAACAAATATCCACAGAGAGCTTGGCTAATGACACCTATATTACATGCCCCTCAAGGCACACCAGACTCTCAGTACAACCACTTTCAGGGCAGGACCAGAACCTGTATAGAAAGGTGTATAGCCAAGCTCAAAGGAAGATGGCAGTGCCTACATAAAAGGCCGCTGCACTATACACCACAGCAAGCTGCTAAGATAATAAATGCTTGTGCTGTGTTACATAATCTATGCACAAGAGCTGGTCTGCCAGACCCTCAGCCATATATAGACCCAGAACCAATGCCAGTCATAAATGAAGTGACAGAGATGCCGGAAGATAATGTAAATGATTTGTATATTGGTATTGAAGTTAGAAGGCAGCTTGCAGAAAGAATCTACTACAGTGTGTAGTGTGTAAGACTGAGTTTGGCAGATGTATGCCACACCTATTTTTAGGAGGTAATATTAATTTCTGCCTGAATATTTGCGTATACTCCTGAATTAGTAAAACACAGTATTATCAATAAAAAATATTTAATACGTAATCAAAATGAAGATTTTCTCTTTAGTACATTATTAAAGTAAATAGTAAGAACATCATTTAATTAATGTTAATGCATCAGTATTTGCATCTGCGCCAGTTGACTGTAGGTGTCGCCGGGCATTCTGTACGCGATGTTGCCAGCAAACGTGTTCAGTACTTCAGCTTGTTCACGCAGCCATTCCACTTGCTGGAAATAACACAAAAAGAACACTCAATGAACTGGCAAAAATTAAACTTGTCTTCTAACATAATCAATCTGATAAATCAGCCCCAACTGTGGGAATATTTATTCCCACTGCAGAAGTACAACCCTCTTCTATTAAGAGAATAAGGACCACTTTCACCACATGGGCCCAATCTGAGCTGGTGGATTACTGTGTGATTATATCATGTAGGTGTCCCCCCACGTCCTATTAAATATCATTAGAAAATCCTTCATAACGGTCCTTTTTTTTTTGGGCGGGTGGATAATCATCAAATAACCCCTCACGCTCTTGGGCAGAGCGAAAGGGAGTGTAAGGCTTCTACTGACTAAAAACCAACCCATGTTCCTTCTTAGCCCTATATGTCACGGTATCTTGTGAACAACCCGCAGCCCCGACGAGCACCCGCGGCGGCCCTCATACTCTTTTTAATGCAGACGTTCGCGCCAATTTTTCTTCGACTTCTTTGTATAATTATATTCTTACCTTATTGTTCTGTCCTGCAAGCGGTTGCGCCTGCGCGGTGCGTAATCGTTGCCGTTGCGCCAGTAAGATGGTGCAGAGCGCTCGCAACACAGCTGGCAAGCTGCGCAGTAGCTCTCCCCGGGCAGTGCGCGCGGCTGATACCCGCGCATTTAACTCGCTCGCATTCAACGGCACCAATTCACATTCCCGAAGTGTCTGCAGAAAAAAAAACATTATTGACATCATGATAACTCGATAAACTATAAGTCACACGTACAAATTAACGTAATTATTAATATGTCTGACTACCTCAAGAGCGCCTTCATAGTTCTCGCTGTGGAACTGATCGAAGAACGTCATCAGCTTGCAAAGCTTAGTGTAAGCTTCGACCAGCGCAGCCGATAGCGCGGTACCGTCAGCCGAGCGCAGTCTTCTCGACACGTGTTCTGCGAGTGTCGACAGGCGTTGACGCAGACCGCCTGCGCCTCCACCACTGTTCACTACTTGTGCTAGCAGTACGCAGAACAGTTCTAGAACCTTCTCTAAGTTCTACAAAGAAAATTGTTGAAGTTAGATTGAAACTTTAAAACCAAAGAGAAAGGTTGATGATAATAGCTTACCCCAGCAATATCATACATCGTAATAGCATCTTCAAATAGACCTTTGTTTACTAGTTGTTCTGCTACATTTAGAGCTATAACCTGCAATAAGAATTGGATTATAATAATAACATAAACATTGAATTTAAAAATAGTAAAATATTAGAAATATGCATACTTTGCTATCAATATGAGGATTGTTGAATTGGTCCAGTAGGCCTTGACTGCGCAGTCCAGTCAGAGCGTCCATCTGACCAAACAGCAGGTCGTAGTCACGACTCTCAAGAGCCAGGTCAGTACAGCAACACATGAACAAGTTCTTTCCACTGGGATCTTTGAGATTTCTGAACAAACAATTCTATTAGACCCACAAGAAACATTAATATTTCAAAACATAGGGATAATTTACGATGTGACTTTACCTTAGGAAGAAGTAATAGTGTAAAGCATCAGATGGGTCTGTGAGCTCAAACTTTCTGACATACAACAGCAGCAATCTCGCCAAGTTCAGACGACGAAGTGGCGACGGATCATCGGTATCGACAGACACTACAACAAAAAGCGAAAATATTATATTATAATTTTGATAAGTATTAAAGAAATATAGTAGTTGTACTTACATAATGGAGCTTGAACATTACGTGGCGTGCCCAACATGTAGACATCATGAAGAGCTAGTGCCATGTGGACACCATGAACTTGAAATCTAGAATAATAAATTCATTCAAGTAAGCCTAGAAAAGTTATTACAAAATAATGTCTGTAGGAAAGTTGTAGCCAAATATTTACCTTGGAATTCTTGACAGGAACTCAATAGCAGGTTCAAATTGGCCAGTCAATGTCAACATTTGGAAGTATACTACTGGTTTCTCATAGGCATGATAATGTGTTTCACCTATAAAACAATTTAAACATAGCATTCTTTAATCAGTCAAAAACTTAGTTTTTTATTTTGTTTTTAATAATGAAATGGGTTTACTCTTGACCTCATCTTGTCCTTTGAGGACAGAGATGAGGTCGACGATAGAACGAGCTAACCCAGAAAAAGTCTATTAACTTGCGACTTAAATAAATAGTTAAGGCTCATGTGAACTCAGGAACACAGACAAATAACATACAACAAACAATCATTCATGTCTAATCTTACCATATTCTTCTAGAATCATTTTCTGTAAATCAGAGTAAGAGAAGGTTTCGCTTTCATTATTGCCGCGTGATTTGATGAAGGACAGTTTCAACCAGAGGTAATCATCGGCTGTCCGTGCCACTTCGTAGTGCTCGTCGCTGAGATCACAACAACCTATCACACAGTATACCTGCAAATTTTAATCACTCATTAATATCTTAGCAGGGCTAAGTACTTTGTTAGCATAGCATCAATTTGTATATTAAATTGGTGTTACAACTTTGCATGTTAGATGGTGTTGAATTTGTTTGGGAGATGATACTCGTAAATTATCTAGGTCTAGTCTAGGCCTTTGTTGTTTACACTTACAGCTCTTTTGTATGGGTCTGTAGAGTTGCGCACTTGTATCCTATATTGAAAATTGATGGCAGTTTGTAGTTTATCACTCAAAGGCTTCTCAGGGTTCTTTATGTACTCTTCCAGAGCTGATATAAATTCTTCATGATCTCGCCTGAAAACGTAAAAACAATGTTACACTAAACAATGTAGAGGTCTTTGAAAGTAAAACATTTCCAAGAGGCCTTCAAAACGAAGAATATAGTATTTTATTTTGTGTCTTTGATTTTAGCAAAGGATTGTATTGCTTACCCAGCCTTTCTCAAACAATGCAGTGCCGCGGTAGCGTCGCCACTCCTCAAGCAGTAGTACACCATGGGCCAAAGCGGGCGCTCATCGATAACGCCGTCAGTCAACACCTGCACGTTCTGGCCCTGTAAGCGGAGGCCTACGAAGCCCCGCACTAGGGGGTATGTGCCTGGTTCGCCACCGCGCATCGCTGCTGCAGGGTTGGAGCGCACCACATCGCTCATGTATAGTTTATATCTGGAAGTAGGTAATCAAAATTTAGCAAAATTATGAAGGTAAAACAACAAAGAATGTCTTGGACTACAAATATTCTAGCTAGTTATTTTGTGGATCATACCTTTTTTCCAAGTATTTCTTCCCTTGAGCAACCAGACACTGTTGAATGGTAGGATTTCCTCTGGCCTTGAGAGGGTCCTCATCCCTCACTAAGGCTGGAATGTTTGCCATTGTTTTGATAATTTCCCACATTTCCTTTACTTTCTAAAAATATTTAGAATAATTGAAAGCATCAGTAAGATATAAAGTAACAAGATTAGTGATATTTTGATAGTCAAAATAAATAACATTTGAAATAAAGACAACAGAGATAGGTTTACTTACAGGATCATTGAACTCTTCAGCAACTTGGGCAAACTTCTGATGTAAAGCTGTTCTTGACTTCGACCCTTGGAACACCAGCTTGTTATATTGGTGTACTTGTCTGGCATAAGCAGCCTCTATGTTGTCAAGCATAGAATGGCCAAACTTCTTTGGTGCATCTGCAATACTTGGTGGCTCCGGGGTCCTTTTGAGATCTAGCCAGTTTTGAGATGGACCAATCATAGCATTCATCAACTTAATCTTTTCTCTGTTCCATTCTGATAGCATGTGTTCCCACTTTTGATCTTCTGTTGTTTGTAGGGACTGGAAATTTATTCAGAAACAATGAGGGTGAAATGCAATGAGGAATCATACACACATAAATCTATGTAGATTGAACCTTTGATCAAATTATACTTACATTTTTGTTGACCTCATCAATAAGAGACAAAATTGCATTTTCTCTTTCATTTCTCAAAAAGCTTTCAATATCAGAGTCAGCTATGGGTTGGAGTGGCTCAAAAGTTCTTTTGGAGCTAAGTGTTTCAAGCTTTTGGGATATCTGTTGCAAGTCTATTCCTTTTGAGCCAAATAAAAGATGCCTGTAAGAAGACAATTTGTATAATGTAACGTAGATAACAAAAAATGTGTGTAAATAATGTGCATAAATGCAACCAGGTCTTACGCTTGAATATCGTTTGCTCCTGACTGAATTACTCTTGAGTATAGCTCCTGTGACGCCTCGAGCACCTGGCCCAAAGAACGTTCAACTCTTGGTAGCTCTTCATTGCCTTCAATTTCAGTCGTCAATTGCTCAGCTTGTTGCAGAAGTTTGCTGAAATCATCGTCTGCCATCGTGCACTATAGGTTATCCAAGTTTGTTTGCAGAACAATACACAGACCTTAACACTACAGCTCTATGCTCTGATTAATGGACACTATGATTTATGAAAACCTTAGAGAAACATTCGTAACATAGTACACGGATGAAATAAAATAAATATTAGTTAACGGCCGGTACGCGCTCCAGCAACAAACAGGTTTGACAGAAATGACAGCACGATTTTTTAAATACAAACTATTCTGTTCATCTCTGAAACCAAGCATTTTTGCTACCTTCGGGACTCTTTATGTGTATGCGTTTAGAAAGTTTCAAGTAAAAACCACATTACCCTTGAATCGAGAGCCAGTACTACAAATGTTAATGAAAACAGAACATTAAGACGGGTCAACACCTGCGCACGTACAGGAAACGCGTGTGAACCGTCCACGCTTCGCGCTTTGCTTCGCGCCTCGAATGTTCCATGCATGCTTGCGTGAGCAAGTGTGGATGCGTCTTTACTGTAGTTGCAGCAGAAAGTATAGGACAATAAGAAATTATTATGGTAATAAAATAAACAATTTTCGGAGAACAGACGGCAGCACATCAAGCTACTACAATCTGTCTTTCTTCTATAGATTTTTAACTATATCACATGAAATTCGATTCGGCTTGGGAGAAATTTACAATTTTGGGTAGCTTATCTGCTGGACTACAATGCATACAGCTTCGATCAATAATGTACTAGATTCCCGATAAGCGCTTCAAAAACGGCCCGAAATATAAGACCACAAACGTATTTGTGGTCTTATTTCAAATTAGTATGGTCCAATCATAGCCAACATTAAGACGTCAAAATACCGCAGTATGCGTTCAAAAACTGCGTAAATAACCACCGTAACACCAAGGTTTTGGAAGGAATATCTATTTTTCGTTAATTTAATATCATTAGGTGCTTTTTCATAATATTTAAACATAATTAAACTGTAAATATAATTAAATCAGCGAATATTATAATTGTTTGGCCAATGTTTGCTACAACGCACCAACTATAATTGTATCATGTTCTTGAACAGGGAACGCTAGTTCCGCAATAGAATAAGCAAGACATTGTACACAAAATGCTTTTAACCGTATTGCTTAGAGTTTAAGTTTCATTTTAGAATGAATATTTTTGTACTGATGACTTTTTACTTTGGAGCGACATTTAAAATGTTTTGCTTCTAATCTTTCTCCGATGAAAGGGCTTAAATAAATATACTTTACAATGATAATTAAACGTTATGTTTAAGTGTTAAGGTTTATAATCATCTGAAGTTGTAAATAATATTGAACTTTTTTCTAAGATGTTATGTAGATGTTTACGTGTGTGCAAACGTGGCCACTTGAGCGACTTAGTTTTGTTCCTGATGCTTAATCTAGTACTATTATTGATCGAAGGCATACAGGGACTATTTTGCAATACTGTGTTGGCGATTGATAATGTATTGTTTTTCATGTAAATAAAAATACATAAATTTATATAAGCTCTAATTTATTTCTGAGATATTATAGTACATTAAACAAGTCTCCACTCGATTTCACTTCACGTTACACAAACAAGTCCAGGATAGCACAGCAGAAATGTTTTACAGTCCTTAAGACGAAAAGGCAGCCTTTCTTACATCTTAGAAAACAAATGGTAGCACTATATGTATGGGTATTTGTGTGTGTGTTGATGTCATTGTAAAAAGAGTAATCGCAAATGTTAGAGGGCGTAAGCCATGCTTATAAATAGGCCCTCTAAAAAAGAAAACTGTGCTATTTAAATTTTTTAGGTCCAAATATGAGGTCGGCATCGGGCGCTCCTTTAGGGTGCTGATATTTCTGTCGCACATGCTGCCCTCTGTTGGGGTTGCCGCTACCACCAGAGGCCCCTCCACTTTCCGCGCTGTACTCTTCCTCCTCTTGCCTCTCCGAGATGTTCAGGGTTAACCTAAAACGATATGTTAATTATCTTTTTGGTTTGAACTTTGAATTAACTCACGCAGATTATAGTAGTCAAATTAAAATAAGACAATCAATGGGTAACTTTCAACAACGGTTAAACAACGGTCCCTCAATGGTCAAAATTGTTTGACAAGCATTTACCTGCTTGACAAGGCCTGAGGCAAAGTGAAACATTTTTGGCAGTGACAATCATTCGCGCTTGTTTTCATCTTAGTCGCCACAGTGCACCTACAAGACCCTACAAGCATTCAAGCGACATTCATGTGCCTATCAAGCAATTTTGACTATCGAGGGACCCCTTTAGAAAGCACTAAATTCAATAAATATACATACAGTTTCATCCTCTCCATTTCTTGTTTGTCAGCCAATGCCTGTTGTTGTAGGTTACTAGCGAGCTCAGGGGGAGCATTGAATGACTTGTACTGCGGCTTAGTGCCCTTTCGCACCATCAAAACAAATTCCACGCCTTCTTTACCTTGCTGTAAACGAAGATTTTTGATAAGCACAAATGTTTCGAGATTCCTGTAAAATGCTACTACTACGTTCCTATGTTCTATTCAGTTGATCATAAAACATTGCTCTAAGTATCTCATTAATAATCACTACATAAATTATAAAACAATGTCCTCCGCCGCATTTATCTGCCTGTCTGTTTACGATAAACTCAAAAACTACTGCACCAATTTTCATGCTGTTTTCACCAATGGATAGAGTGGTTCTCGAGGAAAGTTTAAATATATAATTAAAAGTGGGTAAAGTGGCGAGCATCAGCTAGTTTTATATAATATATATAATCAGTAGGTGATATAACAAAGACACACACATGCAGTAACTACATAATATCATACTGCGATCCTGACTCCTTTGGCCTTTTGTTTAATGACTTACATCACATACCAACAACTGCTCGTAGGTTTTCTTGGTGGTCTGTCGACAGGTCATGGGCACGGCTATGTCTCGCTGTTGAGGCCGAGTCTCACGTTGGCGTTCCGCTATATTTTCCATTACCATCTTTTCGAAAGCTGATTCGAATTCAACATCTTCAACCTAAAAATACATTAATTATGTAGAATGGCGGGCTGATAGCAGTCAGGGCTGCGTGTGAATGTACTTGTATCTCCCGGGCTCCCGACACATAGTAGCAGTAGGAACAGTAGGGTTTTTAGTAGTTTTAGAGTCTGAAATAACCCTCTGCACGTGCCAGATGAAGAGAATTCATGAGGACTTTCTCACTCAAAAAAGACTTGTATGTATGTCCATGTCAACGAAATGGAATGATGGATGGGTTGTGTAAGGAATGATATGAAAGAAAAAGGAGTAAATGGTAGCGTAACGATTGACTGCGAAGAAAGGAAGAAAAATACGTGTTGCACACCCCATGTAATATGGGACAAGGGCAGAATGATAATGATGAGGTTTTCATGACAATATTTTTGTTTAAATAACTCACAGGCTTGGGACCAGGCCTTCTGGGTTCGTTAGCAATGTCGTCGTTTTGCTGGATTTCACTTTCATCATTACCGGTATTCTCGGTGTTAGGCTCTTCATCAGAACTTTCCTCAGGAAGTTGAGGATTATCTGTTTCGTCATCAGTCTCAATAATAGTATCCAATCCTTCATTGACGCTATCGTCGCCCTGATCATCGTTATCCATATCTTCCTCCCCTAGCTCGGGGTACAGTGTTACACGCAACTCTTCTATTGCATCCTTACATTCTTGCCAACTATCAAACAACGTCAGCTTAGGTCTTAGCGTCGTTAAACATTCTTGATAAATGTATTTTACATAAATAGGGAACATATTGTCATCAGTCCAATAAGGATCTGACTGCTTGAACCAGTAGTAATTTTGAAAAAATGTTAAAAAGTAATCTAGTCGTTTTTTGCTAGAGCCACTGTTAAAATAAGCGCCACAAGTCTCGAGGAGGGCGCAAACCAGTCTTATTCTGAACACATTGTCTGGAGGATCGAAAGGAGAAATGTTAATGTGCTCATTTGTTACCCCGAAAGTTATGAAAGAGTACAAAACGGTGAACACGTCGCGGGAATCTAAAAGCTTGTAGTTGTACAGCTCTCCAAGATATCTGACGGTGGCTATTCTTCTCTGATTATATCTGGGGTGAGGATCTTCCATGGTGACTCTGATCTCTTCAAGTATGGTGTCAACTACTGCAGGGGCGACGGCTTCCTGCCACGCGGCCAGCTCAGCCGTCAGTCTGGCCAGGGCTCTCCTAGCGCTCGCCCGCACTCTCCAGCCGCCCGCTAGGTGCTGTATAGCAATAGCTGCCGTGTCTGGATCATCCCAGTTTAGCTTTCGCATCAGTCTTAGTATTTTCTCCTCATTGCTCTTCTGTAAGTCTTCATGGAGTACTTTCCTTATGAACTGGTGCATGGGAGGCTCTTCCTCCTTGGGTTGAGCTGGAGCTTCGGGCGGACATACGTAGTAAAAAGCATTTTCAATTTGCGTAACGTAACGTGAATCAAGTGCTGATACAGTCTGAAATTTACGTTATTTATGAATCATCTGTTTATTTAAAATTTATTGGTATTAAAATCAAACATATTCTTTGAGAAAATCATGTTTTGTTTTACCTTTTTCCTCATCATTTGCTGCAAGTAGATCATAGTGCGTTGATGCGTGTCTGGGTTACAATACAAGAATCTGCCGCATGTCTCGAGGAGATTGCATGCCATTTCAATATGATGATGTTTGAAGTCATGCAATAGAACTTTCAAACAGTACAGTGCTTCCATCTTCGAGTAAAGACTGAATTTCACCAATTCGCCAATGAAACGCACCACTTTTATCTGCCAGTCAAAAAACAGAATGAATAAATATTGAATTTACTCTCATAGACACTACCTAAAAATACTCCATTAAAAATCCTTACCTTAGATTCAATATTAATCTGATCTTTTTTCCTAACATGATACTTGAAGTCTTGTTTCAGCATCTGACACAAATCTGCACATACATCGGGCAACACTGGGTACAGTATCGCTGCAAACCTTGAGTAGAAGGGCAGTAAATCAAGTCTAGTTCTGGCAACACTGAAGAGTACTCTAGTCAGCTTCTTCCTATTATTCTTAGTATTGAGATTCAGTACAAAATCCACTGCAGCATTGTCAATCAACTCTCTATTGATACAGTTTGGTAGCTCATTCAAAAAAGCATCCAGAGCATATCTGTGAATAAAATATTTCACAAAATGAATAAACAAAGGCAACAAAACAGTCACCTTTTGATATTTTTTTGTTATTAAATAATGTAGGTGTTAGACAATAAAAAACCCCGACTGAAAAAACTGAAAAACAAAAAACAAGCACCTTTTAAATGAAACAAAACTTGGAAACAGGCGGGGTCCATACAACTTTTATCATTTTATATTCAAACTAGCTTTTACCAGCGGCTTCGCCCGCGTGAAAATGTCGATTTTCTATACAAACTTTCATCCCCTATTTTATCCCCTTGGGGGCAGAATTGATCAAAATCCTTTCTTAGCGGATGCCTACATCATAACATCTACCTGCATGCCAAATTTCAGCCCGATCTGTCCAGTGGTTTGGGCTGTGCGTTAATAGATCACTATGTCAGTCAGTCAGTCATCTTTGAGTTATTTATATTTAGATGGACCCATGGGTCTGGTAAAAACGTATACACTGTTTTATAAATTCTTCAAAAAGGGGAATAATTCTAATGATATGCATACTTATTGGAAACATTAGAAGGCTGGGCCTCTTCCTGCTCCATGTCGGGCACTGTGGGAGGTCCCTCACTGTCACTCAGCTCATCCTCCTTCAGATCCTCATCCAACATCTCTTCTGTTACTGTCTCAGGTTTACATTTGACTGCCTGTAAGTTTAGAAAGGAGAAATTCAAAGCATACAGAGAAAAGTGATTGATTATAATGATTAGGTGGGGTGAAGAATTAATTTTATCAGAAAATCCCTAATTTGTGCCCTAGGTGTAGCAGGAAGTTTAAGATGAACCATTACAATTACATTTTTCATTACTGTGTCACTAGATCAAAGTTCCAGCCTCTGCTAATCATGCATATATTTCTTAGATCAACCTTATTAACAGAATTGTCATGTTGATTACTTACAACGCTCACTTCTTTCACCTGATAGTTAGGCATAAACACTTTCAAATCTGGCAAGCTAGTGTAAAAAGTCCTGGTGTCCTCATCTTGCCAGGGATCCGTGCCAGCCTGCATGGAGAACTCTTCATTGCCACCAATAGTCACTGTGCCCTGTGTTTCAGTCACTGTCAGTGTGAGGGTGGGGGGTTCTCCAGCTTCTCCTAATTCCTCACCTAGCACTTCTGCAAAGCTCTGGGCACCAACTAGAAGCTTGTCATAAGTAGCCTGAAATAATAGTAAGCATAAATCACTAGGTGTTGCCAGCAGCTTCACCCACTTCAAATCGAAAATTATCCCACGGGAAGATAAAATCGGGATAAAAACTATCCTATGTGTTAATCCATGTTATAAACTATCTGTGTACCAAATTTTATCCAAATCCGTTCAGTAGTTTTTGCATGAAAGAGTAACAAATATCCATCCATACATACATACTTACAAACTCTTGTGTTTATAATATTAGTAGGAAGTTGGATAGTCACTCCTCTAGCCTTGTTTAATTTATTGTGGTGGTTCCAACTTACACCTTTAATGCTGTGAAGTATACACACCTTCTTAGTACATAGTAAAAACTCTATGGACTACCTGTATTGCTACGCTACACTCGGTTGTTGATACTTTGAAGTTTTTGTGACTTACAATAAAACTATCTTTATTTCATGTATTTCTATTATATTTAACATGGTAGCAGAGCGTGTACGAAGTTACGAGATTTAAGTGAGTAACCCTGTCGCATTCGTTTTAAAATGTCGAGCACCAAAGTCGAGCCTCTTACGAGAGAAAATTATGACACATGGGTCATACAAGCTGAAGCCGTCCTAGTTCGACAAAAACTGTGGAAATACATTGAAAATAATGCTACTGAAACTGACAAAGAAGGTGACAGACAAGCAAGATCAGAACTGATTCTTATAATCGCTCCTTCTGAACTCAAACAAATTAAAAATTGCATAACAGCTAAAGCATTATGGGAAAAACTGAAAGATACCTACGCCAGCAAGGGGCCTGCACGGAAGGCATCCCTATTGAAACAACTGATCCTAACAAAATTAGAAGGACACGACGTACGTGATCATCTGAACAAATTTATGGACATAGTTGACAAACTGGCAGACATGGATATAGCCATAAACGAGGACTTGTTGACAATCATGATGTTGTACAGTCTCTCATCCGAATACGAGAATTTCAGAGTCGCTATCGAAACACGAAACACTCTTCCGAAGCCAGAAGAACTGAAAAACAAAATTATCGAAGAATGTGAAGCTCGTCATAGCAAAACTTCAGAAAACAACGACAAACCTGAATATTTCACGCATGAAGAAGCGCTATACGCCACATGTAAAATTTGCAAACAAAGAGGAAACATCTTTAAACGCAAAACCCACAAAATCTGTACTAACTGCTGGAAGAAGAACAACGAGAAACCAACCAAAAACAACAATGGTTCTCATAAGAACAATTATGCTACACAGTGCCTCCTCACACAAAACGAGAAGCCTAGAAACAGCATTTGGGTCTTAGACAGCGGTTGTACGTCTCACATGACGTATCAACGAGAATTATTTACGACCATTGAGCAAATATCCAGAAAATTAAGCTTCGCCACTGAAGAACATACTGCAAAGATTGAAGGTAAAGGCACAATAACCTTTTTATCCAAAAATGGTAGCGGTATTGCGCGTACACACCTAAAAGACACGCTGTACGTACCTAGTCTTTGTACTAATTTGATGTCCGTTAGTAAAATGACAGATGCAGGATGCTCTGTCCTCTTTACGAAGAACAAAGCAACGGTCAGAAACACAAAAGCTGGAATAACGCTCACTGCTTACAAAGAAGAAGATGGTCTCTACTATATTAAACCAAATAAACATGAGCGCAACAACCTGGCCAATGATAACGATGACGTTACAACTACTACGAAGAAAACGAACTCATCAAACATCAGCGACTGGCACAGAAAACTTGGTCACATGAACGCCAAAGATATGAAACTTGCACTCATAAACGAGAACTTAGTTGGCTTGAACTTTGATGCTTCTGAAACCTTGACAGAATGTGAAACCTGCATCCAAGCAAAACTGCATCGAGTACCAGCCCCCCGTGAGATAAATACCCAAAGAACAACAGAACGCTTAGAAATCGTTCATAGCGACGTGTGTGGACCTATACAAACGCCCACAATCGGCGGAAACAAATATATCGTTACCTTTATTGATGACTATAGCAGATACAGTCGAGTTTATCTCATCAAAACCAAGAACGAAGTATTCGACAAGTTCAAAGAGTTCAAACATCTAGCGGAGACACAAACTGGAAATAAAATTAAGTTTTTACAGTCAGACAATGGTACTGAATACGTCAATAAAGAGTTTGACACTTACCTAAAATGTTGCGGAATACAGCGAAGGCTCACCGCACCTTATACCCCGAATCAAAACGGAGTTGCAGAAAGAAAGAACCGCACCCTTGTGGAGAAAGCGAGAGCAATGATGATTGACGCACAAACACCATTAAAATTCTGGGGCGAAGCAGTCTTCACTGCAAACTACCTATCAAACAGGAGTATTAACAGCGCTATCCAGAACGAAACGCCATTTGAACGATGGGTAGGCAGAAAGCCATGTATCAATCATTTGTACGTGTTCGGTTCCAAGACTTTTGTTTTGAGGAAAGGCATCAACGGTCACAAATTTGCACCAAAGGCAATTCCTGGCATGTTTGCGGGATACTCTGAAACAAGCAAAGCTTTCAGAATTTTCATACCCTCGAAGAACATTATTGTTACATCGAAAGATATTCGAGTGGTTAAGAACATGTTCTATGATGAACGTAATAAAACTGAACTTTCCAAATTGTTCAATGGAACTAAAAGTTCATCAGATAAAAACAAACAAACGTCACAACAAACATCACGCAAGCAAGTGACTATTACGTTTGATGATAACAAAGGAGATAACCAGCACAGTGATACAGACACCGATGATCAAGATGACAACGGAACTTCATCACCACATTTAGATGAAAACACTCAACGGATTGAACCAGTAAACAACGAAAGTGACTATGAATCTCTTTCCGGGTTATCCCATGATGACGATGATTATGAACCTGTACATAACGCTGTTGCTGAAAACGTGACTAATGAAGCGAGATCTTTGAGAGATAAGACTAAAATTACAGCTCCTAAGCGCTACGATGATTTTATTTTGGCAGCTGTTGAAGAAATTGAAAACATTCACAAGCCTAAAGAACCTATCACCTTCAAAGAAGCATTAGAATCTCCTGACAGAAACAAATGGCAAGAAGCTATGAAAAATGAAATGGCATCTCTAAACGAAAGCCAAACCTGGGATCTGGTTGATTTACCTAAAGGACGAAAAGCCCTGCCTTGCAAATGGGTATATAAAGTTAAAATGAATCCTGATGGTTCCGTCGAAAGGTATAAAGCCAGAATGGTAATCAAGGGCTACTCTCAACAACCTGGAATAGACTACGATAAAACGTTCAGTCCAGTGGTTCGCCTGAGCACTGTGCGAACACTACTTGCCATAGCTGCAAAAGAAAATCTAAAATTATGCCAGTTCGATGTGTCAACAGCTTTCCTAAACGGCACAGTCGAAGAAGATATTTATATGAAACAGCCTGATGGTTATCAGGATGCCACAAAACGAGTCTGCAAGCTGAAACGCAGTCTCTATGGACTAAAGCAAGCGCCGCGTTGCTGGAACACCTGCATTGCAGAGTTCTTAAAGAAATCTAACTTTCAACAAAGTGAAGCGGATCCATGCTTGTATGTTCGAGTCAAAGGACAATCCAAAGTCTTTATTGGTCTTTACGTTGACGATGGACTAGTAGCGTACAACACAACCAAAGCAGGAGACGAATTCATTAAGGAATTAAAAGCACGATTCAAGATAATTACTAAACCTGCATCATATTTCCTTGGGTTGGAAATTGACGTGCGCAAAGACGAGACCATTACACTATGTCAGAAGGCCTACACAAAGAAAGTTTTAGAAAAATATGGAATGTCCAATTGCAAATCAGCACCAACGCCCATCATCAAAGAGCATGAGACGGGAGAGGATGAGAATACGAATTTCCCGTACAGACAAGCCGTGGGTGCTTTAGCATATTTATCAGTAGGCACAAGGCCTGATATTTCATATGCTGTGGGTGTCGCATCCAGAAACCTAGACGCACCCACTAATAAAGATGTCATGCTGGTAAAACGCATCTTTCGTTTCTTGAAAGGGACCCAACAGAACGGGCTGACTTACACGAAGGAGTCACCCTCATATTTGGTCTGTTATAGTGACTCAGATCACGCAGGAGACCAGACTACCGGCAGATCGACATCTGGAACGATGTGCTTATTCTCTGGAGCTGCTATTAGCTGGAGAAGCCAGAAACAAAAGACTGTCTCCATTTCCTCAACAGAAGCGGAAGTGATAGCAGCCAGTGAAGCTGCTCAAGAGATAATATGGTTAAATAGACTACTTAAGGATCTGTCCAAGAACACAGAGAAACCGGTACTAAACCTAGATAATGAGTCAGCTATTAAACTTGCTAAAAATCCGCAATACGAATATCACAAACGGACTAAGCACATCAAGCTGAAACATTTCTTTGTGAGAGAATGTGTCATCAACGGAGACATAAATGTCCAACACGTTCCGTCGGAGTTGCAGTTGGCCGATATGCTAACGAAGCCACTGTTTGGCCCTAGGCTGCAAGATTTAAGTTCCAGAATGGGACTCAAGAATTTATTTATAAATTCTTATAAACGTGAGAGGATGTGAAGTATACACACCTTCTTAGTACATAGTAAAAACTCTATGGACTACCTGTATTGCTACGCTACACTCGGTTGTTGATACTTTGAAGTTTTTGTGACTTACAATAAAACTATCTTTATTTCATGTATTTCTATTATATTTAACAAATGCCATTCTATATTGCCCAAGTCAGCTAGAATAGCAGCATAAGTAATCCGACAGGTACTAACTACATCCAGTTATTTAAGCTTATCATTACCTGATGTTGTTCCAACTGATCCTTCCTCTCCTGCGACAACTCTCCTCTGGTATGCAAAGTTCTCTGATTAGCTGCATGTAGGGCTTGCAGTTGTGCCCTCTCAGCTAGTAAATGTTTTGTAAGTGATGAGAAGTAATCTTTCAACAGAGTTCTAACAGCGGTCTGCTTTTCAGCTGGCAAGAATGGGTTTCTAGGAATAACGATATTGAGTTTCTGAAATAAATAGTATGTACATTTAGAGGTAAAAATCTTTTTTTTTTCAAAAATTGAGTATTTCACAAGATTTCCTTTGTGTTAAACTGCAACAATAATTAGTTGTGTATGTTACCTCAGCAGTTTCTCTTATTTTCTTGGGAACTAATCCAGCATAGTCCTCTCCGCAGTGTTTACAAAATGACAACAGTATGGGTATATTGTTATGTTCCTCCTTATCCATATTTATAAGAACTGTAAGAACATTGCCCAGCAAAGGCAGACCCATCTTGTTTGTAAATATACCAACAGCAACAAGCTCCGCATAAAACCTTATATCCACACGCAATTTAGACGAGTTGGTTATTTTATCCGTAGTTTTGAAAGTCAAGATCTTTTGCCAGTTTTCAAAGAAGTTTGATGAAAAATCTGCATATGTACGATGGATTGCAGAACATAAATTAATAGCAGCTGCAATATCAGACATCTTCAGCTTAGCCTCCGTGATCGCTGATGCCACTTCGGAGATGTATTTAGTAAGATTTAAGGCATTGAAATCTTTTAAAAGTGTATCTATTTGTGTAGCACTAAATGATTTTAATTTTTTCACGAAAGTTGTGTTCTTCTTTAATCCAGAATCCAATTTGGAGAAATAATTATCTGGTGGACGTACACAATTCAGATTTTGATTTCTAAGTTCAGACTTTTGTTTTATCCTAGATTCTAGGTTGGATGTGTATTCATCGAGAGCTGCTTTCTCGTCTTCCGCATTTTCTGTTTGGCCCTCCGTATCTGGCTGTTGTTCACTTTTCTCCGCATCTGTTTCAGTGGACGTCATGGTTATAATAATCAAAATGACATAATTATTAGCAATAAACCCTGTTCCATAGAATTATTTTTATTTTCGGTGTTGTTCTGTCTGTTTACTCAGTTTACTGTTTGACAGAGGATGACAAATATGACATAAATCAACACGTCAAAAAACCACAACCAAACAAAACATTTTTTTTTTGTGTAAACTGAGGCAGTGTGCCAGTGATGGGCAAATAGTAATTTAGATAGCCGTGCCGCAACCGACCGAAGTTTACAAAACGAGGCGCGTGGCGTTGTGCAACGGTCACTTTTGATTGGACGGCGCTCGGAAAGGATTTGCTACCCGACTATTATCGTGTGCTTAGCTACAGTGCGATCAAATTATCTTGGCAGCTCTGAACATAGGCTTTGCGAAATTTTACGCATGTAAACTTGGGAATAAAACTGTTATTGCCAGATAAACCAATACTTAAACGATCAGAAAATATCTAATTTAAACAGTGAGAAATACAAATAATATAAATATCATAACACTTTTATACATTCGTTGTAACAAAATGACCTGCACGAAGTTCGGAGCTGCCAAGATAATTTGATCGCACTGTATTTTTGGTTTATGTTTTTGTTCGTGTCGTAGACAGATTATTCCATTTTGCTACGTTGTTTAAAAAATAAAATGTTCCTCGTGATATTTTTATAATTTTTGTAAAAGTGTAATTTATAAGATATTAAACATTGTTTATTTTGTTAACGTTATTTCACTTCTGATTCATAATAGTAGTTTATTCCCACAAAACGGCACGGAAGTGACAAACATCGAGGGAGTAGAGTGCGCATCTTCAACGGAGACACCATGGCTTGTCTGCGTGGAGGTTGCGCTAATTAATTAATAATTACAGTTACATTTCTGCATTTCATTACTATTTCCTGAACGAAAAACGAGTCCCTATAATGCCCGTCACAGTAATGCACATAACAGCAATGCACGACACTGGAATGTACACACGGCTACACATCAAGCTATACAAAACCAGTATAATCTGATCGTTCATTGTGCGAAAAGATCTAGTAAAGTGAGGCCAAGATTAACTGGTTTTGTATAGCTTGATGTGTAGCCGTGTGTACCTTGCTGGTCCGGCCCAAGAATGTACATCACAGGAGTGTACGACACAGTAATCGGCGACATCGCGCGATTGGTTGGCTGACTAGTTGGGCAACTCGAAATTTTGGGACTTGGATACTAGGTAATTGAGCTAGGTAGTGCTGCCGAATTAAATTGTACTCCATGACGTGCGCTCGCTACGCTCGCATATTTAATAACACTAATATCTTTTGTCCCCGATGTGCCGGGCCTCCGCCGGCCTCCTTCGTCGGCCTGCGGCCCGGTGCCCATGCCACCCATAAAGGATACTGTCGCGAGACGGTCGTATTATAGGAACACGAAGAAAAAAAGAAGGAACCACGGAATTTACCAGTATTTTATTGCGTCCTTATTGTCACATGGCTTTTTACTTTTTAATGTGACGTCACTGTTTGTTTTGATTCCAATTCTCGTGCTGTACATTCTTGCCCAGACAATCGAGGTTCGGGCCGAGAATGCACGACATGACAATGTACAACATTGGAATTCAAAACACTTACAGCTTGGCAAAAAAGAGTAGAAAATCCGGGGGGCGCCACTGTGCTGTTCATATGGCAACCCGTTGTGACCGTATCGCGTAACAACCTATCGTCTTGATACTTTTATTACTATTTTTTTATACTTAAAATTTATTTATTGAACTAGAATTTATTCTCCTCATGTAACTACCTAAAAATAAATATATGTTAGTAGCACTGTTTTTTAAATTTTCTGGGATTAAAAAAAGGCGTAGAAATAATTATTGTAATTTATTCTAATAAATCTTCCAACTCTTTTTTGGGACGACCTTTTCTATGTTTTCCGGGTGTAGAAAATACGCCTTTGTTTCGATCTCCTTCCAGGACGACTCTTCTTATGGTGCTTACTGATTTACCTAAAGTGAATAAATAAATATACATAAAAAAATGCATTTTGCTTTAATAAATAACAAATCTGGACTGGCCTGTTGGTCTAGTGGTTAGTGACCCTAACTGCTATGCCGGAGGTCGTGGGTTCGATTCCCACCCAGGACAAATGTTTGTGTGATGAGCACGATCATTTGTTCTGTGTCTGGGTGTAATTTATCTATAATATGTATGTATTTAGAAATATATAAGTATGTTTATCAGTTGTCTAGTACCCATAACACAAGCTCTGCTTAGCTTGGGACTAGATGGCGTTGTGTGATAGTTGTGGAATATTATTATTATTAATTAAAAATAATACATTTTTGGTACATTTGTAATTCTAATGATATAACAAACAGTTATCACCTTGAAATCACATTCAACAATAAAGTTATGTAGAAATCGAATTTAAATTCACATAGTGCACAGTACGCCACTCAAACTAAGTATCAACATTAATCTGACACGCTATACGGCTATACCAAGGTAATGTCAGACAAAATGTAAACATAACCTATGTGCTCGATGATTATTGTTCAAAATTCCACTTATTTCGTATGCAAGCAAGTCAAAACAGAATGGGGTTCATAAATTAACACTTAATTCATCTAAAAACAATAAAACAAACAGTTACATACCTGTCATTTCAGCGGTTCGTAGGTAAACATCGTTGAGATCGGAGAGAATGGTTTTGGCCTCTTTTTCTGCCAAACATCGCCTATATACCTTATAAATTATCGCTCTGCCAGCACTTCGGATGGTTTTATTCATTTTGTATTACTCTACGTTGCTTTAATCACGTTTTTAGGGCACAATTATAAATTTAATAAACTTTCGAACTTTGTTTACACCAAACGTCATAAGTTTTTAATTGTTGCCAGCAAACAAAAAAATTAGTTCCGTTTCTAGACTTTATTGCCAAGCTGTACATTCCTATGTCGCGCGTTCTCGTGTCGTGCATTCCTGTGTTGGGCATTGCTGGTTCCCCTGTCAGCCAGCAGTCACAGCTATGTCAATAAGTCTAAAGTCACTGTCAAATTCAATTTTCCGTTTTTTATTTTGTTCCCGGTAAACATTTTAGAATATTTGTAGTCATATTTAGTGAAGACACGTTATTACTATTACAATATAATGCAACCATTAGCAATTAATTCTAAAGGTGATATTCAAATTGATATAAACCAAGTGAGGATCGATATTCTACATGGCATTCGTGAATGCATAGATCGGGGTCTTACACAAACTGCTAAATGGCTTGCTGAGTTAAATTTCTCTCTAAAAGATCACAAAATTACTTATGAGCACCCTCCAACTGCTTACGATGATGGTATTTCGCTTGAAGAGAAAGAGGCGTACACCCTGGCAAGAACTTATTTTGACTGCCAGGAATACGACAGGGCTGCTCATTTTTTAGAAAGCTGTTTAAGTTTCAAATGTGTTTTTCTTCACAAATATTCCCAGTATATGTCAAGTGAAAAGAAGCGACTAGATAATGCTACAGATTTAGGCACAGAAAATACAGAATCTACTCAAGTATTACTGGATTTGCTTTCCTATTTCAAGGTAAATAATGATATTGTGGCTTTTTATTATTTGCTGCACTTGCTCTAGTTTTCAAAATTATCTTATAAGGTATTTTACTCTTCAGGCAAACCGTAACAACCTAGATGGATATCTGCTGTACTTAGAGGGTGTGGTATTGAAAAAACTAGATTTGCGGAGTCAAGCAGTGACAGTGCTGCAAGCAGCCGTGGCAGCTGCTCCTACACTCTGGGCAGCATGGGTGGAACTTGCAGGCCTTGCTAATGAGTATGAAGCATTAGATTCACTGCAACTCCCTAAACATTGGATGATGTATTTTTTTGCTGCACATGCTTTCGTTGAGTTGAAATTATCAGAGCAAGCTTTGGAAGCCTACATGGTGTTGGTTACAGCAGGGTTTGAAAAGAGTACTTATGTTACAGCACAAATGGCTATTGCTCACCATGATAGAAGAGGTAATTATTGTAGGGGCACTTAGATTATTTTGAAATAAGTTCATTCAATATTTTGACTATCACCAAAACTATGAAAACATTTAGCAATAATATTTTGCTTGAATGTTCCAGATGTTGACTCTTCACTGAGTTTATTCCGTGAACTGTACCACAATGACCCATATCGGCTAGACAACTGGGATGTGTATTCTCACCTTCTTTATCTTAAAGAAAAACGAATGGAACTTGCAAACTTAGCACAGAGGGCTGTGTCAATAGACAAGTATAGAGTTGAGACATGTTGTGTTATTGGTAAGTAATTTCAATTAATAACATTATCATCAACTCTTTTTTAGTCTAGTAGTGCTTTTTTGATGAACTTTTTTCAGCAGTCTCCGAAAATTGTGATTGAGGTGTCATTCGATTTGAAATGGCATCCAGATGATTTTCGAAAAAAAATGAAGTTCTGCTTGCAAAAATTGCAAAAGTTATTAACAATTAACTAAAAAATTAAAAACGGGTTTAGTTTTTTGCAAATATCTCAAAATCGAATTAACATTATTCAAATTTGAAAAAAGATTCAAAAAGAGAAGAAAATTTCCTAAAGAATGTTCTAACTCCCAGAATTATAGGACCAATATTAATAACTTTTCCATCCAGTTGAAAATACGCCCGAAAACGCGTACCCCGGGTTGCGCAAGCTACGCTCCATTCGGACCTTTCATGACTAAATATTATATAAACTTAATAAATATGAAAATTAAAAATTGAAAAAATTCAAGATAGATCAATAAACAATAAGTGCGATAATGTTAAACTATTAATCTAAGATTTTTTTCCTTTCGTGGAGCTATTTTTCAAAAGTCGTAAAATAGTTTTTCGTTGGAAAAATTCAAAAAATGTTAATTTTAATTTTTTTATTAACAATTTACTGAGGTGAAAAATTACAAAGCTTCATTAGACATTCAAAAATTCTTTTTTTTTATAATATTATCATTGAACCGTTTTCTTATGATCAGAAGCTACTTAAAAATGATTTTTAATATTTTTTATCTCCTATTGTTTAAACAATGTTTATAAACAAATCAGTTGTTTATGAGACAATTTAATTATTTTTTTAATAACATAATCTTTGATGATAACTACGATTCTTTTAAAAAAAATCGTTCTTTAAAAAAAAAAAAAATATTGCTTAAAAACGCATTTGTTGACTAACAATTATTTTCTCCCACTTCTAAATAATATTAAGGAATCATTTTTTTTTTAAATCAAGAGTATTTGTTTTTTCTTTTCGATCCTATATAAAAAAAATATTGTTTTATTAAATTTTTCATTGTTTATGAAATAAACAATTTGTTAAAAACAAATAAATAACTTTTTTTTTTTAATTTGAAAAAAAACAAAATCATATTTGTTTTTGTGACAATAAGTAAAACAAGAAAAAAAATATAAAGTAAAAATTTATTTGTTTTTTACAAATTGTTTATTACTTATAGAATGAAAAATGTAATAAAACATATTTTTTTTTTATATATCGAAAAAAAAAACAAATAAACTGTTGATTTAAAAAAAATGATTCCTTAATATTAATTAGAAGTGGGAGAAAATAATTGTTAATCAACGGCACGGTTGGCGCGGTGGCTCAAGCAATGGACTACTGCGCTGCGTGTCGCGGGTTCGATCCCCGCACGGAACAAATATTTGTATGACCTACAGATAGTTGTTCCGGGTCTGGGTATTTGTGTATGTGAGTTTAAATGTTTGTGAACGCACCCACGATACAGGAGAAATTCCTAGTGTGGGGCACGTTTTTTAAAAAAAGAAAAAAAAAACAAATGCGTTTTTAAGCAATATTTTTTTTTTTTAAAGAAACGATTTTTTTAAAAAGAATCGTAGTTATCATCAAAGATTATGTTATTAAAAAAATAATTAAATTGTCTCATAAACAACGCATTTGTTTATAAACATTGTTTTTTGAACAATAGTAGATAAAAAATATTAAAAATCATTTTTAAATAGCTTCTGATCATAAAAAAACGGTTCAATAATAAAATTATAAAAAAAATGAAGTTTTGAATGTCTAATGAAGCTTTGTAATTTTTCACCTCAGTAAATTGTTAATAAAAAAAATGAAAATTAACATTTTTTTAATTTTTCCAACGAAAATCTATTTTACGACCTGTGAAAAATAGCTCCACGAAAGCAAAAAAAAACTCAGATTAATAGTTTAACAATTATCGCACTTGCAATGTTAATGTTCGTGCTACAAAAAACTGTTAATTAACTAATGGATAACTTATTGAAAATTCGCGATAAAAACTTTTGGACCACTGATTATTGTTTATTGATTTATCCTGCAGGCGCCTGAATTTTTTCAGTTTTTAATTTTCATATTTAATAAGTTTAAATAATATTTAGTCATGAAAGGTCCGAATGGAGCGTGGCTTGCGCAAGCCGGAGTACGCGTTTTCGGGCGTATTTTCAACTGGATGGGAAAGTTATTAATATTGGTCCTACAATTCCGGGAGTTAGAACATTCTTTAGGAAATTTTCTCTTCTTTTTGAATCTTTTTTCAAAGGGGATAGAACCAATGTGGCATATCAACCTGTCCGCCATTTTGATTTTTTTTCGAAATCGCGGCCCACGGTGAAAGTGGTATGTATGGATAGAAGACATATAGACGAACAAAAAATGTCCAGTAACATGGTACCCAAAGTGTCACGTTACCGAGATATTTGAAGTTAAAGATCGACAAACGAGTACAACGACATTCATTAAATATTTTTTTAAATAGCCTTTTTACGTGTTTGGGCGTTAAATTATATCCAAATAATAGTTCCCAGGTTGATTATTGTTATACGCACATTGAAATCGCTTCGCATCTCATTGAAACGCTATGTAATGTCAAAAAATAGTTTTCTCGTGCTCCTAGTAGTATGTAATGTACCTACTCTCTTTCAATAACCAGTAATAATAATAATCAACGCCTATAGACACGTAAAAGGTCTAATTTTTATGTGGTCATTGTACTGATTTGTCTATCTTTACCTTCAAATATCTCGGTAACGTGACACTTTGGGTACCGCGTTGCTTGACATTTTTGGTTCGTCTATATGTCCTCTATCCATACATACCACTTTCATCGTGGGCCGCGATTTCGAAAAAAAATCAAAATGGCGGTGGGTCGATATGCCAGCTCCCATACAAAAAAGTTCAAACCCCTTTGAAAAATGTTAATTCGATTTTGAGATATTTGCAAAAAACTAAACCCGTTTTTAATTTTTTAGAATTGTTAATAACTTTTGCAATTTTTGCAAGCGGAACTTAATTTTTTTTCGAAAATCATCTGGATGCCATTCCGAATCGAATGACACCTCAATCATAATTTTCGGAGACTGCTGAAAAAAGTTGATCAAACTTGTTGCCTAGACTGTCCACAGACTAACCATGACTTTAGTGAAACACAGTCCATAATTAGAAGAAAGTATAATAATAATATGTTGAGAAAGAACAACAATGAATTGAGAAAATGTTTTATTTGACTTGCAGGCAACTACTACAGTTTGAGAAGTGAGCACCAGAAAGCAGTGGTGTACTTCCAAAGAGCATTGTCTTTGGATCCTCAGTACCTATCTGCATGGATACTCATGGGGCATGAGTTCATTGAACTACAGAACTCAAATGCTGCAATACAGTGTTACAGACAAGCTATTGGTAAATAAATAAACACAAATATTACTGACATAATTCAGTACAATATTTGCAAACAAACAAACTAATGACAACATTATTTCTTTCAGATGTCAACAGAAATGATTATCGTGCCTGGAATGGACTCGGCCAAGCTTACGAAATTCTCGGCCTGAATGGTTACTGTATATATTACTACTCAAGGGCAGCCCAACTGAAACCTGATGACTCCAGGATGTTGGTGTCGCTTGGAGAAGCCTATGAGAAAATGGATAAAATCCCTAATGCCCTCAAGTGTTACTACAAAGCTCACAGCACTGGTGATATTGAAGGAATGGCCTTATTCAAACTGGCCAAGTAAGTACAGTGGTTCAGTAATTTATTTGATACTAACAATATAATATCTCCCTTTGCTTCTTCGATATAGACTGTAATTATATCCTTTTTCCTCCTCCTCCTTGCGTCGTTTTTCCTCAATGCTGAGGGTCGTGGCCTCTTCTGATCACTTTCTCTCTGACTGTCTTGCGCCAGCTCACTCTGTCTTCGGCAGCATGTAACGCATCGCAGACAGAAGTGTTTAGGGCAGAGCGGAACTGGTCTGACCAGCGCATTGGGCTTCTGCCTCTGGGTCTTCTCCCGCCAACCTTGCCCTTTATCATCAGCTTCTCTAAGTTGTCGCCTCTTTTTCTGGCAATGTGCCTAAAGAACTCAAAACTTCTTCTCGAGCATAATGGTGCTGAGCCTCATTGGTAACTTGAGCTCGGCCGAAGCCAAGCTCAAGTTTATATCCTTTTTATTAGTGATAAATGGCAAATCCCTTTTGCTGTACCAACTTATAATGTTTGATGGAAGGATAACTGATAATAAATATCCTACAATATATATATATACTAATATTATAAAGCTGAAGAGTTTGTTTGTTTGAACGCGGTAAACTCAAGAACTGCTGGTTGGAATTTTAAAATTCTTTTTGTGTTGGATAGTCCATTTATCGAGGAAGGCTATAGGCTATATAACATCACGCTACGGCTAATAGGAGCGGAGCATAAATGAAAAATGTTACAAAAACGGGAAAAGGTATTTCCTTTTTGAGAGCTTCCGCTGCGTGCGCTGCGAAAACGGTTTAAGTTACGCAAATATCATGTACTAGCTGACCCACGCAACTTCGTCTGCGTCACATAAATATAGCTTATAACCTTTCTCGATATCGACTATCCGACATAAATTAAGCTAAATCGTAACAAACAAAAAATCTTATCTTTCCTCTTTATTATAATAGTTCAGATGGTTTAGATTAGCTTAGATTATATTAAAGTGTGAATTACTATAGGTATCTCTTACTGTTAAATATACTATAACACTCTATACTTGTAAACATTAAGATGCAGTAAATATTTTGAATTCGAATTTCCCGGAGGCCAGCCAGAAAAAAAAGAATCCCCCGTACCTACATTGCGACGCGCGAAATATTTTGCCGCGCGGATATTTTTACATTGCGATATCTTCTAAGATATTTGTTTAAACTGTATAGAGTAAAGGGCACAAATATTCTATATTAAATTTCCGTTATAACAAACACATTTATTTAGATATAGATTAATACCATATGGGTTAAATAAGCTTCGCAAAAAATAATTCTTTTTAACCTAACAGTTTAACTGTAAAAAAAGGTTACAGTGAGTCAATCTTAAAAGATAGATATATGCTGTCGTGGACTTTTTTTAAGAACTTTTAAAGAGGAACAATTCCTTCATACATGATATTAGCGTAACTTAAACCGTGTTCGCAGCGCACGCAGCGGAAGCTCTCAAAAAGGAAATACCTTTTCCCGTTTTTGTAACATTTTTCATTTATGCTCCGCTCCTATTAGCCGTAGCGTGATGTTATATAGCCTATGGCCTTCCTCGATAAATGGACTATCCAACACAAAAAGAATTTTTCAATTCCAACCAGCAGTTTCTGAGTTTACCGCGTTCAAACAAACAAACAAACTCTTCAGCTTTATAATATTAGTATAGATGAAGGAATTGTTCCTCTTTAAAATTTCTAAAATCTATCTTTTAAGATTGACTCACTGTAACCTTTTTTTACTATTAAACTGTTAGGTTAAAAATAATTATTTTTTGCGAAGCTTAGGTGGATGTTCCAGGGTAGCCCGCGAAATTCAAGTTTTCTTACGTGTTTAGCGATTTGCAGGCCAGTGCTAGGTTGTATGTTAGTGAAAATATGATTCGCGGGTGTAAGACGTATGCAGTTTCAGAATTATGATCATCGAAATCATCATTACAACCCTCCAAGTTCATGTAACTGTCAAGAATGAGTATTTCATCAAAAAGTCATTCTTGAAAGTAGAAAAAGAAACAGAAAGAGGAAATTAGTCTTTGTTACTTTTTATCATTTAGATTAGTATGATAAGGATATTCAGTTGTGCAGTCTATCATTGTTAGTAATCTCAGCTATATTAATATGCAAAAAATACTATGTTTTCAGGTTGTATGAAAAGTCGAATATGCCGAATAGTGCGGCGGCGGCGTACACTGCCGCTTGCCAGGACCCGGCCAACGCGGGGAGTAAGGAGTTGCCAGCGGCGCAGCGGTACTTAGCTCAGTACTATCTCAGGTTCTCACTGCTGGACCATGCTGCTCATTATGCCTACAAGTGCCTGGAGCACGAGAGTGTAAGTTGATTGTTTCGAATCCAATATTCCGTCAAAGAGTGAAGAACGTGCAATAATTTTGTTTTGTTTAATAATACAACAGTAAAGAATGTGTATTATACTTGCAGACCAAAGAAGCTGGGAAAAATATACTTAAAACAATATCAGAAAAGCGGTCATCGGCGACATCTTCTCAACCGGCAAGTCTGCCTGAAGATTTGCCAGATGCAATCAAGAATGCATCAACTGTGTCGATAACACATGAAACCCCTAAAACACCACTTCCAAGCCCTAATGTGACCCCTGACAACTTCTCCACACCTGTGTTCACTCGGAAAAGCAGTAAATATAAAATGTGACATACAATTTCAAAAAAATGTAAAATGTGAAGAGACTGACTTGATATAGTGTAAGTGTACCAATATCACTTGTAAAAATGTATAATTATAAAATCTCATGAAAGATGGTATTTTACTTTTCTCAAACATGCTTGGAAATTTGAGCATTATTTTGACAACCTTCTTCGAGATAAATCGAAATTGCTGTACTGGCCAGATACATGCGACCAGCGGCCGGCAAAAGTTGTATGAAAATCCATATCTGTCGTGTTTAGCGGCCAAATAAATTACATACTAAACTCATATCTGTCGTGTTATTTAAAAATGGAACGATCTTTTACTCTGAACCATAGCAACCAAGGAGGTGACTTATTAAAGGTTTTATTTAAATTTCGAATTGGCTGAACTCTTCAACGCGTGAAAAATTATTGTTGTATGTGATTTTGAAAAGTAAATTGTATTTAATTTCCTCGCATTATTTGAGAAAAGTACTATACAAGCCTTGGCCACAACTAGGCATTGATGGACTTACGTATGTGTACCTCGGCTTCGCCTCGGCCCACATTTACACGTTCGTCCATCAATGCCTCTGTTGCTGGCCGCTGCAGTAATGTACTATTTTATTTCAGTCAACCTTGCATTATGACTTATCAAGTAGTATTGTATTATCAATACTAGGACAACTATTGGACGATAGGGATTTTGCCTGATTGATATAAGTAGTGGTAGCAGCACAAAATCTATATCTTGCCTATCTTGCTTGACTTCCTTTTGGTGTAAGTATTCTTAACCTTCCACATGCCATATATTAGTTATAAAATCCCTGCCACAGATGAAATAATAATACTCCCTGCATATTTCAAACAAACTGGTAAAATAAGCCTCTGCTTATCCCTCTAACCCTTTTTGGGAATATATGCGGAAATTTCAGATCATAGCTAGTTTTGACTATAAATATTGATTGATTACTTGAGTAGGGATCAATAAAAATAAATAAAATAATATGTATAAAAAATAATAGTGATTATTTTTATTTATACAAATTAACAGATCTTAGTGCTCAAATAGTAAAAAACAATTATTTTAAGAACTAAATAAATAGGAAAGTGCATTGATTAGAAATTAAAAAAATTGTTCAAGTTAGCTCCTTGCAAATAAAAAATAAAACTGATTATAATCACAGACAAAGCACATAATTTGTGACTAATTACAACTACATTTGCAACTGATTTCCTTTAAAATTATAGGAGTATATGAATGTTAAACCCTGACTAAGAAAATTATCAGTACAATTTTGTCAAGCAAAATGTTAAAATATTAAATAACATTAAAAATAACTTACATTTCATGTGGTGATTACAAAAAGTCAACAATACATTACTCAATAAAACTTGAAATGGTAGAATTTGTAAGAAGCATCATTCTTTGTTGGGTTCATACATCAACAATATATTTAATTATAATGAGCAATTCATACATGGACATGAAATATATACTTTTACTTGTATTGATTAATTCAAATGACACCAAAATGCGGACTCCTCATTAAAATACCCAATAATCTTATATATTTTCATCTTACATATTTTATTAATAAATTTTTGTACCATTCCATACAACTCTATCAAATAAGGCCAGTAACCTCTATGTATGACATCACGCGCGGCAGGCGCAGCCACCTCCCGGCCACTGGCTGACTCACTGAACAAAACTCTCTCACACAAGGCACCACTTTTCGACGCACAGTTGCTGATACATTTTATGATACCTGTAACCTGTGTTTTAGACTAATAATAATGTAGGTAAATAGCTTCGTCATTTACTGGTCAATTCAATACAAATACTATCTAAATAATTTAGGATAAAGCTAAAACCAGAGTCTTCATCAATATTTCATATTTATACACATTTCATTGATTAATTAATCCATTTTCACTATCCTTATTAGAAATACTTTTCGATTTCTAATTTGAAATATTTAATACATAATATAATATAATCATTGTAAATACATATTGAAATATTTAAGGCATATTGAGGCACTTAATTTTACAACCATAACAAGCGTGATGCATGGTGGTAGCTATGGACTGATAATGCTTACGATACAGTAATATTTCGACTTACGACATATCTCCACTTGTAAAAATTAAATACATGAAAATTAATTAAAGAGAGCGTACTCGTGTTACTGTATAAACATTAATAAATTATTCAACTACTATACAATTGTTCAATAACATAAATTTGTAGCTTGGTTTGTGCTTTTTGTTACGTAGTTTGTTCTTTGACATCTCACTTAGTTCTTATGTTCTCACATAGTCCAATCAGAGGAATGGATTCTTGGAATTTGTGAAACCGCCATTATTTGTAGACTGCTAAAAACATGATAAGCCAATTAAATATTATCATCACAGAAAACAGATGAGTCACTAGATTATCCACACATACTGCCTGCTATTTAAACATAGTCATACATCTATTTCTGTGAACTACACACTAAATGTAGGGAAGTAAAACCAACTATCAGTGGTTATTTCCTGTGCATTTTCAGCTGATAACATTATTAACATAGTTCATTAATGAATGCATGCACTGGGTTAGCAAAAACATGATATATTTGAAAATGCATGATAAAATTATCTGATTGTTTGGAAAATAAGGAAATCTAAACTATAGATTTATTAGAGGAGTTACTATTAAACTATAATGCTAACAAAAGAATGAAGATGCAGATATATGTATTATGTATATCCAATGTTTGGATAACAATAGGCTGTAAGGTCCTTAAAACAATAACTGATTCTACACCAAATGGCACATAGATGTAGGCGATGTAGCAAATGGGAGTCAGATGCAAAACACATCTCATTAATATGATGCACCTCACATTAGGAAACATCTATAGAATTCAGTCACATGCCTGATAGATCTGTCAATACCTTAAGCAAACAAATATGTTAATGTAAACAACCAACAGTTTCAAGGCCAAATTCAAATTGATATCAATGATTCAGATTCACATACCATTTTCAATTACTTCTATCTCCAAATAATAGATTTAGTAATTTAATAGCACATTTACATTGTGTATGTATTACATTGACAGGTAAATGTGATATCTGAAGATTTTTCTGTCATTTTCCTTTATTGGATCTGTTCTTTGTATGTTTACATCAATCAAATGCCATATTTGTGGAACTATAAGTGTTTGTTTATCTTATTTAATATTATAAATGTGAATGTTTCAAATGTGGTCCTGACTTAACTCTTGCTCTATGCATAAAACTTTAGCAGCCGATTGGATAAGGATGAAAATTGGTTCACAAGTAATTTCTGACCTGGAAACCAACCACAGATTGCGGTTGCTACCAACACTTTACACTTCTCTAAAATGTGAATAATAATCATCCCATCTAATTTAAAAAGGAATAATTCTCACCATAAACGGGTTGACTGGTACAGTTGCTGTCGAGGTGCTCCATCCTCCATTGAAAAATGGATTTTTATTGGCAAACAGATCATTGGTTGTGGTGCTTTGGAATGGATTTTTATTATTTACGATGTTATCCTCTGAAAGTGTATAAAATAATTTAGACAGTTTAAGTTACCATAAATGGGTCACAACAATAACACTGCCTATATCATCAACAGGCTGACGAAAGTATTTAAAAATTCTTAAGGTCATGATTATCCAGTAAAAAACAGAAGAAAGTTGAACCACAAATAAGAACAAAGAATTGAACAATCAGAAAAACATGAAAAGATTCTTACCCATATGTTTCATGTTTTGTTGCCTTAAAGCCAGATCTAAATCTGCCAAAGCAGCATAACGGTCATCTACAAAAGAAAAACAAAATTATTGATTATGTACCCTCACACCTTTTAAGTATTCATAATGATTGATCACTTGATAACTCACTTGCAGGCTGAGCGGGAGGGCTAAAAGCATTGTATGCTTGTTGCGAGGTCATGGACGGAGGTGATGCAAAACTATTGTTCACATTATTGTTGAACTGACTACTGTTATATATATTTGCTGTAGAAAAATCAACAGGAAAACTGAAAAGAAACAGTTTTGATATAAGTTCTGCACATAACATTCTGAGTATATATTGTTTATTTTTTTTTGAGTATATTGTTTAAAGCATAAGACTTACTCAGGTACTGAGGCTGGTGCAGCAGGTACTGTGTTCATAACAGGCTTTTGCAAATTGTTGACTGGTTGAGCTACTCTGTAGCTAATGTCGTTAGCAGGTAGCAAATTGTTTACCACTTTCGCAGTTTGGACGACTGTGTTATTATTGACCATGTTCTTCGACGTTTGCGGCGAAATCGATATCAAAGGCGTCGAGCCCGAGGCGTTACTTCCGGTCTTAACTTTGGGCTTACTTTTTATCAAGCTTCCATTGACGGGATTGTTACTTAGTGCAGGTGAATCCAAATAATAGCGTTTCTTCTCATATTTGTCAGACATAAAATCTTTAACGCTTTGCTCATCAGTAAAATTCACACTTTCACCCTCGTAAAGGCCTAACCAAACGCGCCTGCAGTAGTCGTTACCTCTCGCTTTTATAAATTCTATTTCTTCCGGCGTGAAAGTGGCCATGGAAATGGACTTCACGCGGTGAGGCGGAGTAAGGCCACGCCTGAAACATAATACAGGAATCCGTTTGTTGATCTTATTCATTTAGACAAAAGCAGAATAACGCAGAAACAATACTCACAACATTCCCGAGCATTTCGAACACACGAAAGAACCGATTGTACTGTTCACGTACGTAGGTCCCCTTTGATTGCAATCTAAACAATATTTGTTCCCATTGTGTGAAATAAGCTCACGTAAAATTTCTAAATTTTTATCGTCCTGCTTGCGACGATTTGCAGCCATTTTCGTAATCTATGTGTGGGTAATGTTTTATTTATATATATAGGAAATGCTACACTATTACGATTGTGGTGTGAGTGCTTGAAAGTATTTTGTTGATCAATGATCAATCAAATCAACTTCAAACTTCGACATTACTGTTTGTCTATGGTTGTAGGGATGCGAATGAAAGTATCGATATCAACTTCAGCTTTTCATGACACACACAAAATAGTTTTCTATTGTCTTGCCAAGTACTTATTAGTTCCATAGCTCAAGCTCTGTGTGTCTACCGAGAGTCGGAGCAGCTCGCCTAATTTAAAATAGAATCATCAATCCAACTCTCATTTTTCGGATTTCAGTATGCTCATTGTTCATCATTTCTGCCTAGCCTTTTTGAGTCCCTATAATGCCCGTCACAGTAATGCACATACCAGCAATGCACGACACTGGAATGAACAACACAGGAGTGTACGACACAGTAATTGGCGACATCGCGATGTCGCCAATTACTGGGGTGTACCTTGCTGGTCCAGCCCAAGAATGTACAACACAGGAGTGTACGACACAGTAATCGGCGACATCGCGCGATTGGTTGGCCGACTAGTTGGGCAACTCGAAATTTTGGGACTTGGATACTAGGTAATTGAGCTAGGTAGTGCTGCCGAATTAAATTGTACTCCATGACGTGCGCTCGCTACGCTCGCATATTTTATAACACTAATATCTTCTGTCCCCGAAGTGCCGGGCCTCCGCCGGCCTCCTTCGTCGGCCTGCGGCCCGGTGCCCATGCCGCCCATAAAGGATACTGTCGCGAGACGGTCGTATTATAGGAACACGAAGAAAAAAAGAAGGAACCACGGAATTTTCCAGTATTTTATTGTATCACCCGTCCCTATTGTCACATGGCTTTTTACTTTTTTAATGTGACGTCACTGTTTGTTTTGATTCCAATTCTCGTGCTGTACATTCTTGCCCGGACAATCGAGGTTCGGGCCGAGAATGCACGACATGACAATGTACAACATTGGAATTCAAAACACTTACATTCCTATCGTTCTTGTGTCGTGCATTCCTGTGTTGGGCATTGCTAGTTCCCGCCTTTTTACCAACTATGTTGGTGTCGGCTTCCAGTCTAACTGGATGCAGCTGAATACCAGTATTTTACATGGAGCGATTACCTATCGGACCTAGGCTCATCAATTCAGTTTTGTTTCGTATTTAAGTTAGGCTCCGTCAGTTATTAGATGCAAAACGGATTTTAAACCATGTTTTTGGTTTAAAATAAAAATGGTAAATTATTTCAATTAGCCTTTTAAAGTTTTAACTAATACGTAATTAAAGTAAAGTAAGCAGGCCCACGTGATCTTGGTTTTATACAAAAGGGTGTTATTTAACTGGTTAGCATAGTATTCGTATTTTGGTCAGCAGAAAAATATAATCTGTCAGCAGAAATAGCTAATTGGTCAGCAAATCATGGCCAGCAAATATTTCAAAATCAATCAGCAATTTATGTCATTCTGGATGATGTAATTATTTTTGTACAGCATACCTATTACCTATTAATTATATAAGCTGCAATGAGCTGTTCCTTTTAATAAAATTTTGTCAAGCACTAATAGGGTAAGCAAAAAAAATCATTTTGAGCAGCATATAACTACCGGAATGCTGTAATATTGTGACCAATAATTTCGATGTAGAGCGTAGACCGTAGAGCTCGCCGGTCACTGCCGCGGCACCGTTCGCTCGGCTCACACACGTAGCTGGTCACAGAGTACATTATTTTAGCTGGTCACAGTCCTAACATAACCTAACCGCCGTTATTTTGCTCAACATATTATTATTTTAAATATGCATACCGATCAAACAAACTGCTTATAGAATGTTTTTCTTTGCTGATCGATCATGAAATCTTGTAGACCAAGTAGTTATTTTGCGGACTGAATGTTTATTATGCAAACTCATGTTATTGTTAGCTGCCTAATTAAGATTTAATTTTTGACCATTTTCAAAATTATTTGCGAAACAAGGATTGCTGCCTGATTTTTTTAAAATCTTTGTATGCCGACCAAATTATTTAAATGCTGTTTGTTTTGGCTCACCAAATATAATTGCTAAAGCAATTAATTACTTCCAACAAAATATAAATCGGGTTTAAGCAAATTTTAAAACGGATTTTAAACAAATTTTAAAACGGGTTTCAAACCGATTTTGGTTTAAAACGGTTTATTTATAACTATAGTCACGGTCTGTTCTGTATATATTATATGTCGTATACCTTTACTCAGGTTAATTATATATGTTCTGTGGGTTAATTGGGTGGACTTTTTGGAGTAACTTTAGGAAGTTGGATGAGAGTAGCCAAGAACCGAGTTCTTTGACGCGCAATGTAGTGTTGACTTTGAGGCTGATGGTTATGATTCAATAAAAGAAGGAGTGTACATTGAATTATTTATATTTTTTAAGAAAGTTATAGATATATCGCTACCTTTCTCTTTTTTATTTGCTATTCGTGAACCAAACTGAAGGGCTCTTTTAGGTAAAATAACAGCTTCTGCTAATCCTAGATTAAATGCAACCAACCTCAATATAAGCTTGTCTCCAATACCAATCCCCAAATCTTCACTGGGGTAGCACCTGTAAATTGAAATATATTATAAAAGTGGTTCCATTTTTAAAATAAGATATTATGGTTTCATCTCAAAGTAATAAACCTTAGCCATGGTTTTAACTTCAGAATATAATTTGTAAAGTCTTCATCTAAATATGGCATTCGGGGTTGTCTACCATGATCACAAATGACCCTGTTATCGCGAGCCAGATTTCGAAATGAAATTCGTTTCCAGTCTAGTTTCAGTTCCTTGCTGAGACCTTGCCAGCCTTGACGTTTGAAGGCATTTCTATGCCGGATATATCCACCAAACAATTCATCTGCACCAGAACCAACTAATAAAACCTGAAAATAAAAGTGTTTCATCATTTCATATCTTAAAATAATATTTAATTACTTAGTTTATCATTCCTGGGGTTTAACTTACTCTACTTGTAGAAGCACCTGAGTAATCCGGCCCCCTAGCAGCGAACCACAATGCTGTTCCAAGACTTTCGTCTAATATAGTTTGTCGAGGATAAACAAGATCACCAATAGTATTCTCTTGGTATTTTTTTAGTTCCTCTTTTGGTACATTCACTTCTAGGAAGATCCATTCCCTAAAAATGTACTAAATATTGTTAATGATATAAAAGTTCTGTTTTCGATTATATTGAAGAAATAAAGCATTTAGTTATGAATCTCTGATCAATTGCATATGATCACCTTGTTGGACAAAGTTTTCGCAATTCATTTAATGATTGTCTTCCTGTAAGTCTATCAGGAACGTCATATGTAGCATTTTCATCTTTGTTAAATGCAACATTGATAAGGTCTATGCTTTGTTCTCTTGGCAAATATTTATCTGCTAGTAAAGCTAATATTGTGCAATCAAGACCTCCAGAAAATAATACTCCAACTGTACAATGATTGCAGCCATCTCTTCCATCATTCAAACACTTTTTGCATTTATTTGGCTGTCTATTCAAACGCAGTTTAATGCTCTGTTCTAAAAGTTCAGTCACTTTTAGAACTGTTTCTTTAATTATAGGATGCTCTAATATTTTCTTCATTACTGTCAGTTTACATTTTGTTTGTCTAGCTGCTGATTCTATGTATTTTGCTACTTCATCCTGAAAACAGTAATGATAAAATATGGATTGAAATATACTTCAATTAATAATAATGAGATTAAAATCACTTGGTAAAAATTATTAACCTCCTCCGTAAATTCCTCTTTCGTGTATTCAAAATGAAATTCATCATCACGGAGACTTTGTTGTATTTTCAGTTGTTGTAACCAATCTTCAATGATAAATTCCTTGGTTGAACTTAAGTCATCATTCCATGGACATAGCTTTATTGTATTTGTACCCAAATTTAAAATTTGAATGTGTGTTGCTGGTACTTCAATACAGTCATAATTTCTTCCTAAAATGTTACTGATAATAATGGAATTTTCACCTTGATGAAACAATAAAGTACTCCTTCCAATTCTGTCCCTCATGAAAAATACTTTTTTATTTAGTTTGTCATAGTATATTAGGGCAAATGGTCCTTTTAACGTTTTTAGTTGTTGTACAATATATGTTTCTGACGATTTTTCCTGTGATTTAAAATGGAATGTAAGTCATTATTTTATAAACAATAAAAAGTAAAGTTTGTATTTCATGTGTATCTATAGCATTCATGCGATTACAACAAAACATTGTCAAGTTATTGCTTGCACTTGCATGAATGGCTTAGGCATAGTACAGCAACTTCAGCCGCGGGCTGAATCCAGTCTAGTAATAAAAATCTATTCATAGCAGAAATAAAGGTAAGGTAAAATCTTACCATATTATTGTTTAATTTTTCCATAATCACTGACGTATCGCTTACATAACTGGGCCATGTTTCATCAAATATATCTCCATTATACAATAATACACCTTGTTCTGTTTCTATTGGTTGAGGAGTAAGCTGTGGACCTTGCATCCACAACACTGCTCCACAGAAAAATGCATTCATGCCATAACCTAAATCCATTTCTAAGGTTTGAACGCAGTTAGGGCCTCTGTTTTTTAAGCGTTTTATGACTCGGTCGTCCTGAAAATATGTTTTTCTTTGTGATTAAATGCAAAACAACTAACAAGGTTATTCAGCATGCTCTCAGTTGTTGACCATATTTACATACCTTGCTTGGTTTCTTGTTACAGAAACATATTTCACACAGTATTCCGCACATTGTAGAATCAGTAATTTACCCCCCAAATATTTATATTGAACTATTTAGCGTTAGTGTATTTGTTTTGAAAGCAAGCAATGTTTATCAGTCATCATTGTCATCAATGAACTGTGTGTGTCAATGAATCAGTGTTGCCAGATGACCGTCTCGCGTTCCCCCCAAACTTCTCCGAAATCCCCCCAAAATCCAGGTTTTCAAGAAAAAAACCCCCACAAATGGAAAAAAAAAATTTATTAATCAAAAAAAAAATATTATAGATTTTTGAATAAAAAAAAAGAAAAACAATTTTATGCTATTTCAGCAATGGCTTCCATGACACAATCAGTATCTTCACACGAGTCGTCTGCAGTCCCGTACATTTTTTCAGAGTTAAATCTCTTTAACACATTTGCACTGGGTTTAAAATGAATACACCCTTCTACTAATGAGCGATGAGAATTCTCAAGATGGATTCGGCAGTTTGAATGGCTAACCTGTTTCGTAGCTTGTCTTTTATAATCGCTACTTGCGAGAAGGCTCTTTCCACAACTGCGTTAGAAAAAGAAAAAGGCAACGACAAAATTCCGGGGTCACTCGGCTATCATCGTGCGCAGCATTGTGTTTTCGTGTGTGTCAATGAATATAGTAATATAATATAATTATGGTGTGTGTGCTTTCACTGATTAGTTAGTATTATATTTTCTAATCAAACATTAATTATATAAATTTTGTACTTAAAAATCCCCCAATTCCCTCCAAACCCGTCTTTTTCCCTCCACGAATCCCCCCAAAAATACTGTCCCCCCAATTGTCCCCCCATACCTTAAAAAAACCCCCAGATTTGGGGGGATTCCCCCCAATCTGGCATCACTGCAATGAATCAATGAGAAATTGAGAATTTGAGAATGACCAGGGTTGGAATCAGGCTCTCAAAAAATTATTGTCTATGGACGTCAAAAATATTGTATATTGCTAAAAAAGATAGTACCTTGCCAAAAATTACAGAAGCCTTTTTTTAGGTGTAGATTTAATTAGAAAACATGTTTGGACGTTGGATTTTTATTAAATAAATCGACAAAAGGCATAATTAACGTTACTATGAAGGTAAAATAACCTCAATGTTGGCCAATTCTTCAATATTGTTATATTGGGTACATCGTCCTTAGCAACGATGCGACGTAACATGTCGTCAGACGGTGCAAAATCTGTGCAATTTTTCGATTTGCTTTCTTTTACGGCATCACAAGTAAGTAGTAGGGCATCGATAGACTGGGTTGCTAATTTGTTGCGTATTCTGGTCTTTGTTGTTTGCTCAAAGTTTGCTCAAAGCCATGAAGTTATAGATAAATATGGAGGCCACACTTAGAACAAAAGTTTGAGTCAAATACCTACGATTCTCTATCTCACTCTCTGTGGGCTGACCTCTCTTTCTAAGGTGGACGATAGTATTGCTATCTCGTTATTAAAATCTCCTTATTCATTTTTAAAAAGAGTCACCACACAAATGTAATCAGAAGTTAAATACTGTCAAATAATGTGCTAATAAATAAAAAGCTAAACTAAGATTACTGAAATTAAAATTCCAAAACAGTATGTCACGAATGCTTGACAAGGTTGGCGAATCAGTGAATTATTTTCCCATTTCCTAAGGATGTGGTAATGTGGCAACATTGGCCCCACATGTCAACATAAATCGTACCAATATGGCGGTTGTTTACTTTGCGGTTCGCAGTTTCGTTTGAGATATTTGCCTGTAATCAAAGTTATAATTGAGAAAATGGTGCAAACTTGTGTAGTGCGTGGTTGTGGTAGTACGTGGTGTCCAGGAGGTGATATAAGATTTCACGCGTAAGTGTTTAAATCGGGATTTTTGACACTGAATAATTGTAAACATATTTCTGCATATTTCTTTGTATTTTCAATTAATTACTTCATAAAAGCTTGACCTATGATTTAGTCAATGATAACTTAGATAACTATGTAAAGACCAAACAGTTTTACATTGAATTTCATGGACTTTCTGCAATTTTATTTGTTTTTGTTTTTAAGAAGTCATACTGAAGTAGTGTGACCATATTGGGGATATATCTGGGACTTTCCGTGGGACCTTCATTAATTATAATTATAGTCATTATCATACTCGCTTTATTACATTTTATAACTTTTTTCACACACCGTGTTATTTCTGTTAGTTCTTTGCAATAACATAACATTTTCGTGAATTTTTAACAGTAGTCAAATAGCCAATTACTATTTAAATAATACAGTAAATGTAATGAATAATATAAAATTATGTTCTGATTTCACACTCTTCTGGTTTTAGGTCAACAGCGAAGCCCAGGTCTCTACGAAGATTGATAGGGGCGTACAGGTGTAAATAAAATCAACTGAAGAAAAAATACTGCAGAAGAAATCTAAGATTCTTAAGCAAAGAGTTTTACGACAGACTAAAAAAATCAGGACATGTCTTCGTAATATTATAGAAAATATTATAATAAAATGATTTTAATTTAGAAAGTGTTTTTGTTTCTTTTTGAGGTTTTATACATATGTATTACCGTTCCTATTATAGCCCCGTATTTAGATGAAAATACATAATATTAAAAATTCCACAGTGGTAAAAAACCTTAACACTGACTTACCCAGAAATCTTTAAAAAAAAAATCATCTTATATGTATCATTTTCATTAGTCTACAAAATAAAAGAAACATCTAATTTCTTTTTTGCGATTTCATGATTTTATAGTAAGAGTTGTACTGGGCAAAAATCTCTCCCAAATCCTTCCAGATTCATTATCTTGAGCCACCCCACCAGCCCTTGCGGTAGGCAACCACCGTGGTCGTGTCATCACCTCTTCTGTCATCATTATGATTTACTAGCTTTTGCCAGCGGCTTTGCCCGCGTGAAAATGGCGATTTTCCATACAAACTTTCATCCCCTATTTAACTCCCTTAGGGGTTGAATTTCAAAAAATCCTTCCTAACAAGGAATAATCCTTGTCTAGATTATAAAGGGAACCTCTGTGCAAAATTTCAGCTTTCTAGGTCCAAGGGTTTGGGCTGGGCGTTGATGAGTCAGTCTGTCAGGAGGACTTCTCTTTTTATTTATATAGATAGATAGAAGATCATTAATTTCGTATTGCTACAGGAACTAAACTTTTATGCTGGCCATGGTCTTTATTCTATTTCTGTGCGAAATTACGTACGTATACGACCTAAGACTTTTTTGCGTGATTGAAAATGACAAACTGCCAAAAAAAATCAGGAACTTTCACACTGTAAGAAAACAGCTTCTTTCGTAATTTATCATTGGCATCTTTCATCAATCTAGAAGTGAACAGAGATGTGGATATATTAATTTAATCAAACACAAGTTATGAAAAGGAACTACGTAATGTCCTAGGTAAAATAAAATAAAGGTTACCCTACTTAGAAAGAGAGGGTCAGCCCACAGAGAGCGAGATAGCGATGCATAAGTTTTGCTTCAAGTAGGTATTCGAAGTGTGGTCTCCATATTTATCTATAACTTCATGCTCAAAGCATAGGCTCAAACTATCTCTTTGTCCCACATAAACACAAACTACGAATATTCATCTCTTTCTGTCAGAGTGACCCATGAAGTTATAGATAAATATGGAGGCCACACTTAGAACAAAAGTTTGAGTCAAATACCTACGATTCTCTATCTCACTCTCTGTGGGCTGACCTCTCTTTATACGGTGGACGATAGCATTGCTATCTCGTTATTAAAATCTCCTTATTCATTTTTAAAAAGAGTCACCACACAAATGTAATCAGAAGTTAAATACTGTCAAATAATGTGCTAATAAATAAAAAGCTAAACTAAGATTACTGAAATTAAAATTCCAAAATAGTATGTCACGAATGCTTGACAAGGTTGGCGAATCAGTGAATTATTTTCCCATTTCCTAAGGATGTGGTAATGTGGCAACATTGGCCCCACATGTCAACATAAATCGTACCAATATGGCGGTTGTTTACTTTGCGGTTCACAGTTTCGTTTGAGATATTTGCCTGTAATTAAAGTTATAATTGAGAAAATGGTGCAAACTTGTGTAGTGCGTGGTTGTGGTAGTACGTGGTGTCCAGGAGGTGTTATAAGATTTCACGCGTAAGTGTTTAAATCGGGATTTTTGACACTGAATAATTGTAAACATATTTCTGCATATTTCTTTGTATTTTCAATTAATTACTTCATAAAAGCTTGACCTATGATTTAGTCAATGATAACTTAGATAACTATGTACAGCCTGTCTATAAAGTCATGAAAATAAATGAGGGCGCTGCGGTCGTGAAGACTCGTGCACATAGCAACCCTGTATAGTGTGACTAAAATGGTTTTGATATTATCACATTATTTTGTACTAGAAGCAAACCTGGTTTTAATTAAAATCTGTTATCTTATTTAAAAAAAATACAGAAACCATAAACAAAGATGCGACCTTCATTATAAATGATAATACCAGCCTATTACTGTCCCACTGCTGGGCAAAGGCCTCTTCTCAACAGAGACGGCACGAGCACTGATCACCACGCATGCTCAAGACGGGTTGGCGATTTCAGACTTATAATACTTATAAGTCCAGATTTCCTCACGATGTTTTCCTTCCGACCTTCATTGAAATAAAAATGAGTAAATAAAAGAAAAATGTTCGTACATATTTTTTATTAATTAATGTTATATTTTAACTTTTGTACCACTGTATGCCCATTTTCTCTTGCCCGTTTTGCTGCAATATGTTGTTCGATTAGAGCCTTCCTGTTATTTTGATCTTCTTGTAAGAAAATCCAATCTATTTCAAAATTTTACGCAGGACTTCTAGGCTACATTTAAAATCCAGATCTGTTTTAGCGAAATTTTATGTTGAAGTCATCCATTTCTTTCTTAGGACGGCCTGATGTGTTTGCCTTCATCTGCAATACGCCTCACTGTACTCTCAGATTTTCCTGAAAGAAAGATTTAAAAAAAGATGTAATATCTAACAGAAAATACATAGCACTGTTTTTATTTCAAACATGTTAAAACTTATTCATATTTAATATCACCGGTAAAGGTGAATGGGCTTATTGGTACACCCCTCCAATAGCAATGAGATATACGTCGTTGGATAGCTCTTTTTAACTGAAACAATATTTACTATTACAGTTTTGTTGAAATGTTTGTCCGTTTTGAGTTATAGCTCAAAAACAAAAGTAAAAATGGATACCTATTAACGTTATAATATCTTAGTGTGTAAGCTAAAATTACATCAATGTCGCTGTATATAACGTAATTCGTAATTATCATAACAAAACATAACATCACGCCTGTAATTCCCGAAGGGTTAGGCAGAGGTGTAGGTGCCTAATAGTACACCCACTTTTCTTCAGTTATGTTTAAGTCCCATGTAATAGGGGACGAGTCTATTGCCATCAACCTGGCACAAATCCAGACTCCATGGCTGCTGAGCTACCAAAAATTCTTGAGGGAAACCCCAATAACACTTTGTCCGACCAGGGAGAATGTATGGAAGCTGGTACACCCCTCCAATAGCAATGTCATATACGTCGTTGGATAAGTCTTTTTAAATGGAACAATATTTACTTTGACAGTTTTGTCGAAATGTTTGTCAATTCTGAGTTATAGGTTAAAAACAAAAGTAAAAATTGATATTATTAATATTGTGATATATCTTGGTGTGTAAGGGAAAATAACACTAACGTCGCTGTATGATAATATGATGTAATTCGCAAATGACATAACATACCATCACGCCGGTAGCCCCCGAAGGGTTAGGCAGAGGTGTACCTGATAGTATACCCAAGTTATCTTTAAGTTCCAAGTAATAGGTGGCAAGCCTATTGTCATCAACTGTGTACAAATCCAGACTTCGTGGCTGCTACCAAGAAATTCTTGAGGGAAACCCCAATAACACTTTGTCCGACTAGGGAGAATGTATGGAAGCTGGTACACCCCTCCAATAGCAATGTCATATACGTCGTTGGATAGGTCTTTTTAAATGGAACAATATTTACTTTGACAGTTTTGCCGAAATAGTTTGTCCATCCTGAGTTATAGCTCAAAAACCAAAGTTAAAACAAGTTTTTAGTATTCCGACACAAAGTACTTATCTGTTTACGTACATTTTAATTGGTATTTTTTTAATGTCTCGTTGGTCTAGTGGTTGCAAGCGCGACTGCTGAACATGAGGCCCTGCGTTCGATTCCCGGGTCGGGTAAATTGTTACCTATTGGATTTGCTCTCAAGAATTTCTCAGTATCAGTCAGGGAATTTGTATTTATGCCTAGTTCATGGCAATAGGTTCACCCTCTATTACATGGGAAACATAACTGCCGAAAACATGGGTGTATTATTAGTTACACCTCAATCTAACCCTCTAGGCATTACAGGCGTGATGGTATGTTATGTTATTTGCGAATAACATTATATTATTATATAACGACGTTAATGTTTTTTTCCCTTACACACCAAGATATATCACAATATTAATAATATCAATTTTTACTTTTGTTTTTAACCTATAACTCAAAATGGACAAACATTTCGACAAAACTGTCAAAGTAAATATTATTCCATTTAAAAAGACCTATCCAACGACATATATGACATTGCTATTGGAGGGGTGTCCCAGCTTCCATACATTCTCCTTGGTCGGACAAAGTGTTATTGGGGTTTCCCTCAAGAATTTTTGGTAGCTCAGCAGCCATGGAGTCTGGATTTGAGCCAGGTTGATGGCAATAGGCTCGTCCCCTATTACATGGGACTTAAACATAACTGAAGAAAAGTGGGTGTACTATTAGGCACCTACACCTCTGCCTAACCCTTCGGGAATTACAGGCGTGATGTTATGTTTTGTTATGATAATTACGAATTACGTTATATACAACGACATTGATGTAATTTTAGCTTACACACTAAGATATTATAACGTTAATAGGTATCCATTTTTACTTTTGTTTTTGAGCTATAACTCCAAACGGACAAACATTTCAACAAAACTGTATTAGTAAATATTGTTTCAGTTAAAAAGAGCTATCCAACGACGTATATCTCATTGCTATTGGAGGGGTGTACCAGCGTTCATACATTTTCGCCCATTCTCTTTTGATTACCCAAAAGTATCAAAAGTTAACGTCGCACTACAATATGAGCTACTTACATTTGCAGTCTAACCTATAAATGCGCAATGTAAACAATGCTTATTTTAGTCTTAAAATCGTATATTTAGTAAATTTGTGACTTCTGGTAGATAAAAAACAAACAATAACACGATTACATACCTGTTATAGCTGCTGTTCGAGTATAAATATCATCCAAATTTGATAAAATTTGGTCAGCTTGGTGTTCTAACAAACATCGCTGATATACTTTGAAATAATTTCCCGAGCTGCACTCCTATTTGTTTTCCTCATATTTAACACGTTTTTTCGAAGTTTTGTCGACGTAGATTTGAAAAACATTAAAAAATGCAAAAGATAACAAGATAAATAACAAGTTAATGACAGCCGATGACATTTGATGTACCATGATTTAGTGTTGCCTTACTTTTGAATAATGTTAGTTCCTCAAACATTAATTTCATGACTTTATAGACAAGCTGTAAAGACCAAACAGTTTTACATTAAATTTCATGGACTTTCTGCAATTTTATTTGTTTTTGTTTTTATGGAGTCATACTGAAGTAGTGTGACCATATTGGGGATATATCTGGGACTTTTCGTGGGACCTTCATTAATTATATAGTCATTATCATACTCGCTTTATTACATTTTATTACTTTTTCACACACCGTGTTATGTCTGTTAGTTCTTTGAAATAACATAACATTTTCGTGAATTTTTAACAGTAGTCAAATAGCCAATTACTATTAAATAATACAGTAAATGTAATGAATAATATAAAATTATGTTCTGATTTCACACTCTTCTGGTTTTAGGTCAACAGCGAAGCCCAGGTCTCTACGAAGATTGATAGGGGCGTACAGGTGTAAATAAAATCAACTGAGGAAAAAATACTGCAGAAGAAATCTAAGATTCTTAAGCAAAGAGTTTTACGACAGACTAAAAAAATCAGGACATATCTTCGTAATATAATAGAAAATATTATAATAAAATGATTTTAATTTAGAAAGTGTTTTTGTTTCTTTTTGAGGTTTTATACATATGTATTACCGTTCCTATTATAGCCCTGTATTTAGATGAAAATACATAATATTAAAAATTCCACAGTGGTAAAAAAACCTTAACACTGACTTACCCAGAAATCTAAAAAAAAAAAACATCTTATATGTATCATTTTCATTAGTCTACAAAATAAAAGAAACATCTAATTTCTTTTTTGCGATTTCATGATTTTATAGTAAGAGTTGTACTGGGCAAAAACCTCTCCCAAATCCTTCCAGATTCATTATCTTGAGCCACCCCACCAGCCCTTGCGGTAGGCAACCACCGTGGTCGTGTCATCACCTCTTCTGTCATCATTATGATTTACTAGCTTTTGCCAGCGGCTTCGCCCGCGTGAAAATAACGATTTTCCATACAAACTTTCATCCCCTATTTAACTCCCCTATGAGTTGAATTTCAAAAAATCCTTCCTTATTCCTTGTCTAGATTATAAAGTGAACCTCTGTGCAAAATTTCAGCTTTCTAGGTCCAAGGGTTTGGGCTGGGCGTTGATGAGTCAGTCTGTCAGGACTTCTCTTTTTATTTATATAGATAGATAGAAGATCATTAATTTCGTATTGCTACAGGAACTAAACTTTTATACTGGCCATGGTCTATATTCTATTTCTGTGCGAAATTACGTACTTAGACGACCTAAGACTTTTTTGCGTGATTGAAAATGACAAACTGCCAAAAAAAATCAGATACTTTCACACTGTAAGCAAACAGCTTCTTTCGTAATTTATCATTGGCATCTTTCATCAATCTAGAAGTGAACAGAGATGTGGACAAACACAAGTTATGAAAAGGAACTATTTAATGTCCTAGGTAAAATAAAATAAAGGTTACCCTACTTAGAAAGAGAGGGTCAGCCCACAGAGAGCGAGATAGCGATGCATAAGTTTTGCTTCAAGTAGGTATTCGAAGTGTGGTCTCCATATTTATCTATAACTTCATGGAGTGACCGGCCCAATGAATGAATGAAGTGCAGAATCACGCAGAATGTCATTCAGTGAACATTATGGGGAATACCTTTACATAATGTTGCCATACGTTAAAAAATTTCTTAGAGTGGTAATAAAATAAAATGTGGGTACAGGTATAACTATCATAAAGAAATTATAGTATTTTTGCGTACAATCCTACCTTTGCGATAGTATATAGTACACGTCATGAAATTGTAGTACAAATACTATAATTATAGTACGAAATCCAACCCTGAGAATGACGGCTGTGTGGCTGTCTGGCTGACAGTACAGTAGTCGACCTTGGGTGCGTTCCGAACTTCCGAATTACGCTGTAATCGATTTGAGCGTCCATAAACCCGTACCGAATTACTGTGAGCGCGATATCGATGTCCCTTGAATCGTCATAGATGACGTCATGACATGCGCCATCTTGCGATTACACCGACCATGCCCTCGCTAGCCCTCGCTAGAGTATATATGTTCTGTGACCATGCCCTGCCATGCCCCAAGTAAATATCACCGTGAGCGCTGTCAAAGGCCGCGTTCCGTACATGAAGTTATAGATAAATATGGAGGCCACACTTAGAACAAAAGTTTTAGTCAAATACCTACGATTCTCTATCTCACTCTCTGTGGGCTGACCTCATGGTTCCGTATTACAAAATAATCGCTCACAGCGCTCACGTCTATATTTTGCGTTCCGAATTAGATATCACGATTATGACATCTAAGAGCTGTCATCAATTCGGAACGCTCGTAAACGCGTTTACAGTGCTCACTCGTCACGTGATAACAAAAACATAACCTGCATGAGAGAAATTCGTCGCCCGTTAGGCTCGTCATTCATGGTTATGAGACTCCAAAGAGATTTCAAAGAACTAATTGAATGTATTTGTCATGCGACTTCAGCCAGTGAACCTCAGCTGTGAACACAGACACACACACACACGCATCAGACATCTGTCATTTTTTACTTTGATTTTGACAGCGCTCACGGTGATATTTATTTGGGGCATGGTCGGTGTAATCGCAAGATGGCGCTTGTCATGACGTCATCTATGACGATTCAAGGGACATCGATATCGCGCTCACAGTAATTCGGTACGGGTTTATGGACGCTCAAATCGACTAAATATCACCGTGAGCGCTGTCAAAATCAAAGTAAAAAATGACAGATGTCTGATGCGTGTGTGTGTGTGTCTGGGTGTGTGTGTGTGTTCACAGCTGAGGTTCACTGTCTGGAGTCGCACAAATACATTCAATTAGTTCTTTGAAATCTCTCTGGAGTCTCATAACCATGAGTATTCAAGTAAATATACCTACAAGACGAGCCTAACGGGCGACGAATTTCTCTCATGCAGATTATGTTTTTGTTATCACGTGACGAGTGAGCACTGTAAACGCGTTTACGAGCGTTCCGAATTGATGACAGCTCTTAGATGTCATAATCGTGATATCTAATTCGGAACGCAAAATATAGACGTGAGCGCTGTGAGCGATTATTTTGTAATACGGAACGCGGCCCAGATGTCTGATGCGTGTGTGTGTGTGTGTCTGGGTGTGTGTGTGTGTTCACAGCTGAGGTTCACTGGCTGGAGTCATGTGTTCTGTGCTGGAGTCGCACAAATACATTCAATTAGTTCTTTGAAATCTCTTTGGAGTCTTATAACCATGAGTATTCAAGTAAATATACAAGACGAGCCTAAAGGGCGACGAATTTCTCTCATGCAGGTTATGTTTTTGTTATCACGTGACGAGTGAGCACTGTAAACGCGTTTACGAGCGTTCCGAATTGATGACAGTTCTTAGCTGTCATAATCGTGATATCTAATTCGGAACGCAAAATATAGACGTGAGCGCTGTGAGCGATTATTTTGTAATACGGAACGCGGCCCTTGTTGACAGAGAAACATAGACTACAGTGCGATCAAATTATCTTGGCAGCTCTGAACATAGGCTTTGCGAAATTTTACGCATGTAAACTTGGGAATAAAACTGTTATTGCCAGATAAACCAATACTTAAACGATCAGAAAATATCTAATTTAAACAGTGAGAAATACAAATAAAATAAATATCATAACACTTTTATACATTCGTTGTAACAAAATGACCTGCACGAAGTTCGGAGCTGCCAAGATAATTTGATCGCACTGTACAGTGCGATCAAATTATCTTGGCAGCTCTGAACATAGGCTTTGCGAAATTTTACGCATGTAAACTTGGGAATAAAACTGTTATTGCCAGATAAACCAATACTTAAACGATCAGAAAATATCTAATTTAAACAGTGAGAAATACAAATAAAATAAATATCATAACACTTTTAAACATTCGTTGTAACAAAATGACCTGCACGAAGTTCAGAGCTGCCAAGATAATTTGATCGCACTGTACATTGCATTCTTTCTTGGTTTTTCCTTGGTTACTCACAGAACAGAAAGAACATGGTAGTAGTGTGTTCTTAGTTCATATTAACACTACATAATCGTCCACATTTCCTTCGTCAGAAAATACGTGACGTCTGGCGGCCCTTTATTTGGTAGTGTTATGCAGCATGGAATTATTAAGTGCCCTACTTAAACGTCGTAGGCTGGAATCTGGATGCAATGTGGCTTGAATTGAAGGTTTCAAAACGTTGAAATAAAACATCGTGAGGATACCGATATTATGTCCTACAACATTCGACGTAATAATTTCAATAGATCAAAAATAAATGTTGACGTGATTTGCGTGAAAAATGAATATTTGTACGCGCTATCCTTGTCTAACAAAGAAGAGAAAAAAAAAATACCAACTTTTTGTCTATAGAGTCTAGTATTGTTTGTTGTTCCGGGTTTTGAATTCTTCGTGTCATGTCGTCTGTCGTCATGTCATTTTGTTTTGTCAATCAATTCGCTAGGCAATGTTTTAGATATTGATAATAAAAGTTGAATTTTAATTTATGTTACATTACACTGAAAGTCAACTTGGCTCAGTTATCGCTAGAATTTGGACGTGAAAGCACTCTCCTTGTGTTGAATATTTGGATAAGAGAGACGTAAACTAAGAAAGTATTGATTTGAAAACAAGACTGCAATTCGCTTGTAGAAAAGAAGAATTTGAGCGATGGCAGAACCAAATACAGAAACAACACCAACTGACGTGGAGAGCACATACACAGCACCGGGAAATGATCCTAAAAACATGCAAGAGGTGACACAATATGTGAGTTGAGTATCACCTTTGCTAGTGGACATAGCTGTTAAATATTTTACGAGTCTCTAGGTTTTGATACGACGCAATAATGTATAGCATTACAGTTTATTTCTTAGTGAGGTTTATCGGTCGAAAATATTAATTATGCAATGACTTTACCTTACTTAAATATAATACAATGCTGCATTTTATAGCGGTTGCTTGTCTAAGTTACATTATGATCTACTAGTAGTGCATACACACTATTAGGTTTTAGCTCTAGTGAAGGTCAGAATCTCTATTAGCTATTGCAATTGTGCATATTTTTCAAATAAATTAATCACATAACACCGAGTAGACATTTTTTTTCAAAGAGAATAGACATACTAATTATGCAGAGTTATAATATAACTTGTCACAGTTTTCAATGAAATCTGAATAAGCTCATTGTCCTATTTATGTTATCGGTGCATCTGTCTGGCAGACTATTTAATTTAAAAAAAAAATTAACTAATCATTTTCTTTCTCAGGTGCAGTCCCTCTTACAAAACATGCAAGACAAATTTCAAAGTATGTCTGATCAGATCATCAACCGGATAGATGAGATGGGCACCCGTGTTGACGAACTGGAGAAAAACATCACAGACCTCATGACACAAGCTGGTGTTGAAAACGAAAAGTAGTCCTAAAGTAGCAGTGATCCTAGACGTAACAATCACACCACATTGTTTTGTGCCTGAATCATGTCATTTTTACCATTTAATGTCAAAGTAAATACTAAAGTGCATATATAAAGATAAAATAGGTGATGTAACTCCATAGGGGCTAAATGATTATGTGGCTCATGTATTTATAATTGTTATGTATATGACCACCCACTATAGATAAGGTAATATTATTTAAACATAAGTAAAAAGGCAAAAAAACCAATAGCTAATTTCACTCCATATTTGTGTAGGAAAGAATTGCAATAAATTACATGGAGTGTAACACTAATAACTTTGTTAAATTGGAAAATTAAGTAACTGATATTTGTATGCTACCAATACAGATGTAACACAAGGGCAAAAAGGTGTTTCATTATTATAAAATTTGTTACACAAATTGTTTCTGCATAGCATGCATGAGGTTGAGTAAAGAAACGAATTCTAGTAATGGAATGCTGATTGTATTGCTGTATTCACTACTGGATTGTTAGACTGGTGAGTTTACACATAAGGTATAACATGTCACATTATTAAGCCATTAGTGCATGTAATAAAGTTAACAGTAAAATTAACTAGAGATAATAATAATAATAATAATAATCATTTTATTTCAGGCATCTATAAGGCCCATACATAAAATACACACAATGATTTAAAACAATAATAACAAACTAATACATATAAAACAGTAAAACCATAACTAAAAAAATTTAACTAAACACGTCGGCGTCGTGTTTCGCTGCGAGGTGTCGCGTAGCCGTCCTCGGAAACGACGGAAAACGACACCTTTCGGCCAAAAGTCTTCCTGCAAACAGGTCTGGAGATGTTGGGTAGGAACACGCACCACAAATGACTTGAAGTTGATGTTGTGGCGCGATTCCAACCTTTCGACCCTCAGAGTCCAGTTGGTCTTCACTTTGAGGTACTGCACCACTTCCTCAATCCTTGTGGTGTGATGCAGACGCGAAATGTACAGCTGCGTCGTAGGCACAGCAGGGCGCAGCAGCATGTTGGGCCCAGTCGGTGCGGTACCGCACAAGTTCCGGGAACAGGGCTTCTTCTTCTTCTTCTTCTTCACCACCTTAGTGAAGCCCTCGTCATCAACCTGGTCCGTACTTGGCATGCTGTTACTGGCCGCAGGCGGGGCAGGTTGAGTGCCCTTTTTTTCCCCAATGTTGGTTTGTCGCTTATGTGGCGACGCATCCGATTTGCCATTAATGACAGAAGCAGCGTAGGCACATTTTGGGGTCGACGTACCTACGCGTGACGTTTCCGCAGCCGGTGTTGTGGCGCGGGAGGCGGCGGTGGGCGGTGCTTGCTCAGCATTATCAGCAGCTTGTGACGCACTAGTGTTCGCCGATTCAAAACTGCCGATGGATGCATTTTGCGCCGCTCGACGTGTGTTCACCTTAGAGGCCTCAGGTGACCCAGTTACTAAGCCAACGTTGCGCAATAATTCTATTTCTGCACGTAGCTCAGCGTTGGTTTTTTCTGAAACCTCCATTCTGGACTGCATCTTGGTCACCTCCACTTTCAGGGTAGTGATGTCCTTTAGCAGCCTCGTAACATCGACGTGATCAAACGTGACGGGGGGCAGTTTACTTAGCTCCTTCGCCACGAAATCAGGCACGTCGTCCGGGTCAGTCCTCTTCAACATATCAATGACATCTTGAAGGCTCTTCTCAGTACCATCCCTGCGGCGAGACGGCATCTGGTCCAACTTTCCAAGTGACTGGAACAGTAGCAGTTTCCCACTGCTGACGTCATCCTCCTTGAAATTAGACCGGCATATCTGCAGGATGCTCACCTCGTCCATGTAGTCAATAGCATGGACTAGGAAAGCCAGCAATTCATTCACTATGAGTGGTTTAGAACCCATAGTGATTACAATTACGGGCAGCGGCTATGGCCGCGCAACTCGCGAATAAAATTCGTGCCGTGCACAGTGGAAACACGTCCGTGTTCGAGCGCGCATCGCACTGCACGAAAAGTGAAGAAGTTGTGAGGTTGTTCAAAGATATTGGGATCTACTGAATGGTTTAAGATATTAGAAGTGTTCATTTGTTACATAGTACGCTAGTAGTTGTCTAATTTATGAGAAGTGGATTTCAAATGCAAGGCAATATGGAGTGATCAGACAATTGGGTTCTTGTAAGATTTTACTAAGCACAGTGAATGTATCTGAGTTTGTGCAACTATTTGTATGATTGTTTATTTTGTAATTAAATTGTGTTATATTACATATTTGATGTTTTTGTTACTAGAATAAACAGGGGGTTGGTATCTAGAGGGTGAATATTGATCAGTACAGTGCCTGGCGCGGAACGATACGGGATACACAAGATCGCGTGCACGTCACGAAGGGAAATCATTTTAAGGGCATTACAATTTCTCATGCCATTCTTTTTCTAATATTTTTTCGACTATGCACGCCAGTATATTTCATCAAAAAATATTGTTATTGTTGTGTTTGTAATAACAGCCGAGAGATTTTTGCTTTAGATTTTATAAGCTATAAAAATCGTATTTGTATTCACCACTCAAAACTACATTAATATTGTGCAAATCCTGTAGGAACCTACTATCTATAGGTATAATTAACAAATTGTTATGCTCAAGTAAAATGAAAATGTACAAAATAGATTGTGTCTGTGTAATGTTTACATCCATTAATTTACCTACTTAGTAAAAATAGTTTTTGCAGTGCTTTGTGGGAACCACAAGTAAATACTAATAGTTCTTAATAAAATAACGAGTCCTATTCATACAGTGTATTATTTTTTTATATAGATAACATTCTCATTGCATATATTTAAAAAAATCAGTATTTCTTTCTCACACAAACACACATTATAGGTAATTAAAATTAACGCGATTCAGTTTCTTCAGAAGAGTCCTCATCCTCAGTTTCCTCTGATTCCTAAAGAAAAGAAAATGGATAATCATAAGATTACTGCAATTTGATTCAATTAAAACAGACTAAATATAATAAAAGGCCATATTATTACGGATGTTTCATCGCCTTCTTTGTTCGGTGAATTATTCATGAGAGCGGCTAACGAGCTGGATCTAGCCATTCCCGAATTAGCATACTTTTCCGGCGACCTCGCTTTTCGCATACTCTGTAATAAAAATGCTACTATTAGTTTAAACTCCCTAAGTACCTATATCATCGGTGGGTATGTAGGTACTAAACGGTTTTCCTCACGCACAGTTTTGCGGGTTGGTACTTTGCTGTGGTTATCAATACCCAACCGATAAACACGCTATGGCCACTATTGACAGATCCTATATGAATTGGTACCTACCTAAGTACTAATTAGATGCAATCAAAGCACCTCTTACAAGTTTTAGGCCTCTTTTCAGACATCAATTTTCAAACCAAACCATAACTAAGTACAATAATCAACAGTTTACACAACCATTGTATCCATTATAACATTTTAGATGCAAGTTGCCGATATGCAAAATCCAGACGGAAGGAGGAAGTTCCTCCGCCCACACTGCCCAAACACATGTTGTAGATATAGGTACCTAGATGAAACATGCTTGTTAGATGTTAGATGAGTGTGATGCTAACCACTAAGTCCTCATCATTAGTAGGGGACTGCTGGTTCATGAGCGACGCGAGTGAAGATGATCGTGCAGACATTCCAGGGTTCGCTTGCTTCTCCGGCGAACGCAATTTTCTTCTAAAGTTCTGTATGGTCAATGAATGAATGTTATAAAATGTTAAGTGAGATGAACAAGTTACCCGTCGGGGCTGTGGATTATCGATCAAAGGTTAACGCGGCTCCGACACAAGGGCGAAGAAGGAACATGGGTTTAGTTTTTAGTCAGTAGAAGTCTGAGACTCCCCTTCGCTCTACCCAAGAGCGGGGGGGGGGGGGGGGGGGGTTATTCGATGATTTTCCACTGTTTTCCACCCACCAAAAAAAAAAAAAAGATGAATTAGTTATCATCAAATTATATTTACCGTTTGATCCTCGTTATCTGAAAGACCTGCGTTCAAGAGCTTTACAGAAAAAGTATAAAATTAGAAAGTCATATAAGTTCAAGGATTAAATAGTTCTCTGATTACCAAAGCCAGGCAAAAAAGTGTTCTTTCACAATACAACAAGAGAGTAATTTTATCTACCACAACAAAATCTTCATTCTATCTAAGCAGAACCAATTTAAATATTTATTGGTAAGGAATAAAATAATTCGGAGGTGTTATAATAGATAAGTAGACATGCAAGAGGATATGACATGCTGCGCCGGCCTAAAATAAATTGGTATAACGACAGGAGGAAGATGATCACAAAATAATTCAATATCGGTCAAACATCATAATTATGGGTGATGTGAATGAACCTACCCACGAACTCACCTCCAAGTCACTCTTGTCATTAATATCATTAATCTGTTGATAAGCAACAGTGAGTAGTTCCACTGCCTTCGCGTGGAATGTCATCTCAATCATGACGAAGTCTGACAATAGTGTCTTCAGTTGCTGAAGTTTGCGTCGCTCGAAGAACTCCGTTTGCTCACTCAAACCTTTGGCAGTCCGCGACATTTCCGCCGAAGCCTTTAGTAACTCAGATTCTGCATAAGTCTAAAACAAAATTTGCAAATTATGTGTCTAGGTATAGCTAACGATAGTGCATACTAACGAGTGCCTACCTCTTTGGAAATACTGGCGTGATGTAAACAGCGCAGGCTGGGTACACCTTTGCCTATCCCTTTGGGGATTATAGGTGTAGTGTGATGTTACCGACAGCGCGTAATATGAACCAGCGAACAAGGGCATTGGTTTTAAGGACTATTGTGAACCTCAAGAACATTGTGTAACGCAATACAGCTAGCCGCTTACTCGTGCATACTTTATTTACTGAGAATTCTATAACGAGCAAGATGAATGTTAGGTTACATTTACATTACACATAGTGATATAGAAATACGTACAACTTGCTGTCTGTTAAAAGGCTGCCTCTCCCTGGCTTTGTCTAGCACTTTCTTGCGTGCCAACTCCTTCTCGCGAACGTTCATTGTGTGCTTCAACTCCTCCCTGGCATGTTTGCAAATTGTCTCGTATTGGCAGAGCTCACCAATTACCTAAGTAAACATAAATCAGTTTTTGGGTAATAATACATTATTTATAAGTACCATAAACTTGCAATAAAGAGCTTAATACTTGCCTACTTCTAGATTTCCAAGGTACGTAGAACAATAGGAAGTAGGAACTTACGTAAGCAATAAATCACCACTAGGGGATAGTAGTATTGTTTTTAACCTTTACCTTGGCTTCCAAACGCTGTACTTCACAATTCCGGTATTCCTCAATGGCTGTTAAAGTAGTAGATAGATTTTCTAAGCCACTACTTAAAGATTTGTTAACGATCTCATTATTGGCGTAGTCCTTTAGAACTTTTACTAGTTCATCCCCCATGTCACGCAATCTATTTGAACACATCAGAAATGCTATAGCTATATAATATTGCTGATTTACCTACCTTTATTATATAGGTCAGACAACTAGATTGATCCGTGTACAGTCACGAATATTTATATTGTGGTCACGAGCACCATTAAGTATACCCACGGATGTATACCTATTACCTACACGAAGCAATCTTGCAAAGTAATTATCTGCTCTTGTGTTGATGACTGCTATACGATTTCGTGAGCATAGCATTCCGAAAATCATAGTTTTACGAAATAAGGTCTGGTATCAAAGAAGAAACCGTCATGTCCCAAGAAAATACCTTTTGAATTTTGCGAAGTGGAGGTATACAATTCGTGCTCGTGACTTTTCCTGCAATAGGTAGGTACGTTTCATAATAGGTATAAGGTACTATACGGTAGGTACACCTCTGCCTGACACTTCGGGGATTACAGGTATGATGTTAATAAAATATGTTTCTTTCTTTCTAGCGACAACTGACCTATGGATACTTTTTTTTAAATGGCCCTTTTGAGTTTCTTTACTTCTTTTATATAGGTAATGCCTAGATAAACTTCTTCCAAGTTGTGCCCAACCGTTTCCCAGACAGACTAAAACCAACTAAAACCTAAATAAACAACAAGCACTGGCGTCCTGTATGAATGATCAGTGGGGTCGTCGGGAGAGAGAGTTAGAGTTAGTTCCTACATTATATATTCAGAAAGGCAAAAGTTTCACACACAATCAGACTTGCTTTGGTTGTACGAAAAACGGTACTTATATAAAAAAGGTTTAAAATTAAACCACTAAAACAAAAAAAATTGTTTCGTTCTATTTCACCTTGCCGTTTTTCTTGTATAGTCACCAAACGCCACACAAAGTTCCCCAAAGTTTTTCTCCACATTTGTAATTCGATCTTGAATAAACTTAGCTTGCTGTTCATAGCTCAAAGAATGTGGATTATCACCTCTAAACATAATCAGAGATCGAATAAATCCGATCAAAAGTTTATTACCCAGCTCTTGCAACTGATTCTTATTTGTTTACTTTTTGGTAACTATGGCAACCAATCGCATTTCGTAGACAGTCATCATCTGACTAGTCCTTTCCACGTCTTTTCCTAATCATGTTGGGGTTGGGTCGGGTAATTTATTTGAAAGATTTTCAACTTTACGCTAAAGCATTGAATGTGAATCCTATATAACGTTGTTTAGAACCTGTCTATGTATTTAGTATGGTATTTAGATGGCTATTCTCATTGAGGTATATTGTACTACGTAGTACATTATACCTCAATGGCTATTCTCTCCTTCATCCTCTGTGCTAGGTTCGTAGTGTAGGGGAGACCGGGGCAAGACGAAGCCCGGGGCAGGACGGGAAATGTGCTTGTACGCGTGACTCGTGAACACCACACTCTTGGTTCACACTTCACAGTACATCGCGCGTATGGTTGGTAAAACTGTATTACCCTTACCAACCACACGCGCGATGTACTGTGTGCATCGTGTAATCGCGCAGGCAAGACTGTGGTGAAGTGTGAGCGTGTGGTAGGCGCATTATGAATGAGGAATGAGTATTTCATCCTTGAGTATTTCATCAAAAAGTCATTCTTGAAAGTTACATGAACTTGGAGGGTTGTAATAATAATTTTGATGATTATAATTCTGTAACTGCATACGTCTTACACTCGCGAATCATATTTTCACTAACATACAACCTAGCACTGGCCTGCAAATCGCTAAAAACGTAAGAAAATTTGAATTTCGCGGGCTACCCTGGAACATCCACCTTAAGCTCAACCACTTGTATGGAAAGGGTGAGTAGTGGTGGAACGTTAAGAGGGTAGGTACAGCCTGTCTATAAAGTCATGAAAATAAATGAGGGCGCTGCGGTCGTGAAGACTCGTGCACATAGCAACCCTGTATAGTGTGACTAAAATGGTTTTGATACTAGCACATTATTTTGTACTAGAAGCAAACCTGGTTTTAATTAAAATCTGTTATCTTATTTTAAAAAAATACAGAAACCATAAACAAAGATGCGACCTTCATTATAAATGATAATACCAGCCTATTACTGTCCCACTGCTGGGCAAAGGCCTCTTCTCAACAGAGACGGCACGAGCACTGATCACCACGCATGCTCAAGACGGGTTGGCGATTTCAGACTTATAATAATTATAAGTCCAGATTTCCTCACGATGTTTTCCTTCCGACCTTCATTGAAATAAAAATGAGTAAATAAAAGAAAAATGTTCGTACGTATTTTTTATTAATGTTATATTTTAACTTTTGTACCACTGTATGCCCATTTTCTCTTGCCCGTTTTGCTGCAATATGTTGTTCGATTAGAGCCTTTCTGTTATTTTGATCTTCTTGTAAGAAAATCCAATCGATTTCAAAATTTTACGCAGGACTTCTAGGCTACATTTAAAATCCAGATCTGTTTTAGCGAAATTTTATGTTGAAGTCATCCATTTCTTTCTTAGACGGCCTGATCTGTGTTTGCCTTCATCTGCAATACGCCTCACTGTACTCTCAGATTTTCCTGAAAGAAAGATTAAAAAAAAGATCTAACAGAAAATACATAGCACTGTTTTTATTTCAAACATGTTAAAACTTATTCATATTTAAAATCACCGGTAAATTTGATTACCCAAAAGTATCAAAAGTTAACGTCGCACTACAATATGAGCTACTTACATTTGCAATCTAACCTATAAATGCGCAATGTAAACAATGCTTATTTTAGTCTTAAAATCGTATATTTAGTAAATTTGTGACTTCTGGTAGATAAAAAACAAACAATAACACGATTACATACCTGTTATAGCTGCTGTTCGAGTATAAATATCATCCAAATTTGATAAAATTTGGTCAGCTTGGTGTTCTAACAAACATCGCTGATATACTTTGAAATAATATCCCGAGCTCCACTCCTATTTGTTTTCCTCATATTTAACACGTTTTTTCGAAGTTTTGTCGACGTAGATTTGAAAAACATTAAAAAATGCAAAAGATATCAAGATAAATAACAAGTTGATGACAGCCGATGACATTTGATGTACCATGATTTAGTGTTGCCTTACTTTTGAATAATGTTAGTTCCTCAAACATTAATTTCATGACTTTATAGACAAGCTGTACCACATACCTCAGTTGACCTCATTCGTAGGCAATGTAGCGCCAGTACCGGTCAAGACCCGGCCGGGAAAGCGTAGGCGCGGTAGACCAAGGCGTTATCTAGACTGACTCAGACGCGAGGGCGCAATGTCTGGGTCCCACCATTTTTTGTATCCATTTTTTTATAAGTTAATTTATAGTCACTTCCAATTCAAACTCGACCGCACGTTCGCCTCTGCTCTAAATAAGTGTTGCCAACAAGTGTGGATCTACTTAGAGCGTTTGCATCAGCATTGGAACTCGTTGTTTTTTAAGTTTTTCCTGTGATTTTTCCCCTGTAGCTGAACTTAATTCATACATTCAAGAATCAAGTCACCCTTAAAACCTACTCTTGGATCCATAATTAATTTGCACTTAATAGTTCCATGGTATATACATGATAAAAATGTTGAAATATTGACCTGCAACGCAGCGATTGGTGACGTAACTGTTAGGACATTGTCATTGTCATTTGTCAGTGCCAAACCCAACAGCTGTTTGTTTTTTGTGTTTGTTTGTTGCTCCCTATTCATTGCATTTTCAAAACAAAAATGAATGAAGAAATTGATGAATATGATATTTACCATCAAGATTTTACGACGGTATCAGATTGGGAAGTGTTTATTGCTCGTATAGAAGAAGTATTAAAGGAATGGCGGCTGTCTAAATCAATTTTAGATAAACTATCAGGAGAGTACACAAAGAAATGGTCTAGCAAATCGGAAGAAATTCACTTCCAGGGCAACAAATTTATACTGTCTTATCACAAACTAGATCCTGCCAAGTCTTCAGAGAACTCAGAGGAGTCAGAGGATAAATCTTTTCTAATAGAGTTGCACAATGGTATTTGGGTGTCAACCACTAATTTTATGGATGACCTCGATGGAAGTCCTTTTCCAGTGTCCAGCTGGTACGGACTAAAACGGTATTTAATGCTGTATCCGAGTATGCCATTGGTTGATGGAAATTTAATAAAGCTTGTGATGAGCACTGCAAATATTGCTTTTGCTAACATAGACTGTGGTGTGCCTTTCTTTGTCAAAATACGTGAACACTGGCAACAAACATATTTAGGATTCTACGAAGACAGTGAACATAAAATTAATTTCGACACAATTCATTTGAAAAGGATTTCAAATCAATGCTCACATTTGAGTGGCCTTGTAAGCTTATTTAAATCTAAGATTTCATCGCCAGTAGCTCTGGATGCTGTTGTTGTTTCTACAAAGTTCTCTTATGAGTTAAGAGAAGTGGATGCGTTTGCCTGGAAAAAGACAACACAGTCAAATGAGTTTCTCTCAATAGACGGGTTTGATGTGAAGAAACTTTTAGAGCTTCCTTTTGGTTCTGAAAAAAACCCCATACATAGTGTATTGCTCAATGCTATCTGGCCAAAGTTCCGTGAATGTGCCATAGTAGATTCTTCTACATATTCTGATATTGATCCTCTTATGGCCCCTACTTGGACAATTACCCTTAAGATGAGGGATACTTTCAACTGTCAATTATCTGAAACCATTAATAAAATTATGGATTTATTAGATAATAATAACCTTCTTATGGATACTCTGGGGTTGAGCAAAAGCTTGGGACTAGTGAATCCACTCAACAAGATCACTGAAGCTCCCATTACTATATCTAAGTTAGTGAAAGCTGCCATGGGACATAGCAGAAACATGACAGATTTTAAGGGTCCTATAGCTGATGAGTTACTCATGCCTCTGCTGTACTATGTGTTCCCTGATGCAGTTGAAGATAATACTTTCAACTATCCTGAACAACTAGAAGTGGAATTTAAGCAGGTGAGGTTTGATTTCGTTTGCCAGTAGATGGCGCTAGTTGTTTCACGTTAGGAATACGTTGATTTATTTGTATGATGGTTTTCTCAGGCTGATGGTGAACAGAAGTTATGTGGGTATGTGAAGACGAGTCCAGAGGGCGGGCTGGTGTGGCGTGTGTCGGTGACGGCGGCGCGGCTGTACGACGCGGGCGGGCTGCAATACCTGGCGCATCTCTGGTACGAGTTCTGTCAGGAGCTGCAGTACCGCTGGGAACATCGTATTCTTGTACCAGGGTAAGTACATATAGTATTGTATAGACATTTTGTTTTTTTTTTTGTGGAAAAAAACATCAATGACCTCTCCGTTCTGGGCGGAGCTGAAGGGAGCGTCAAACTTCTAATGAGTAAAACCCACCCTATACCTATCGAAAACCTATCGCGATATCGCTTTCGACCAGTCGTCGGCCCTTACAGACCCCTTCCATTTGCTGACATTTCTTTGAGGAGCGGGTGGAACACGAACGGCCTGTCGTCTTAAGACGGACGCCGGACGGACGGCGAGCTAGCCCATTACTCGTCGTCCGCAGGCCATTGTATACACATAGGTAGGTATTGAAATATCAGGAGATTTTCATGGGGAAATATAATTATGAATGTACAATTATTCATCAAATTATAGTTTAATTAAGATAATTAAAATTATTATAACACTTGTGTAACAGTATTATTTAGTTAACACAAATATTAATTTATGATCTTGAGCAAGCACATTAAAAGGTTTCCACAATAGTAAAAACTAAAGAATTTCATTAAAGTTTGAATCTAAAAACATTATAGTAAGAGTATGGTCCCATTAAAATAGGTGGACAAATTTTAACACAGCGTTCGGTAGGTCTAACCAAACAATTATCTAAACAAAAAAAAAACATTAAATAAAATGTTTTTTATTTTACTTAAAATAATAAATTGCCGGCACTCTGGAACAAACTCATCCTTTATGAGTAGGTACTTAAAAATGCGATTTTCTTTTTTTTTTTTACCATCCTCCTTATTTTGGTGGTCTGAATGATTTCTGAAATATTGTCCACCTATTTTAAAATATACATAACTTAAGTCTTTTTCAAAATAGCACCATTTGGGAATGATTTTTAAAAAGATCAATAATAGTATCAAAGGATAAAGAGTCCTTTTCAAAGATCATAATTATTGCGTTTATATGTTGAGTACCTAGCTGATCAGTTGCCTTCTGATCATGATAATTTAGTAACTATCTTACATACAATACATCACCTTAAAATCTATTTTAAAATATATGTACAACTTAATACTATAAATTCAACTTTAAATCTAAATAAATATGCACCCTAGAAGTTAAAAGTAATTCAATAAAAATCAGTGGTAATAAGAACACTCTGTGTTCAAAATGCGAACATTATTAGTCAGTAACATTATGTAACCATAGTAAATTGATGTCTCTACAGTGAATTAGCAAAATATTGTGACTAGTTTTCACTAACCAATAGTTTTAATTTTAAAATTCATACAACATTATTTTAAATTTATATCAATATTTCAATACAATTTTTAGTTATTTGTATAGATTATATTCAATCAAGTAAATCCAATTTTTATTTATGTGTATAGATTATATTCAATCAAGTAAATCCAATTTTTATTTATGTGTATAGATTATATTCAAACAAATCAATTCAATTTTTATTTATTTGTATAGATTATTTTTACTCAAATCAATCCAATTATTATCTTTTTGTATAGATTATACTAAATCACATCAAATCAATCTTTATTTAATTGTATAAATTTAATTTATTCAAATCAATCCAATTTTTAATTTTTATTTATATGAATAAAAATTAATTTCTGAAATAATTATCATATACCTAAGATGCAACTTGTATGCCTAGTTTGACTTAATCAGTGAAATCTGTTAGGGGATGGCGCTGTTTGCCGAGATACAGGATCCGTCCTAGTTCGGCAACAGAGGATTCCATATTATAGAATTTTATACTAAGCCTATCAAGTCATATAATATGTTATTGTTTAGTTTTTGTGGTGAAATAAATAAATATTATTATTATTATTAATGAGATTTTTTTCCAAAGTTGATTCATACATTATTTGTATGATCACGAACCACAATTTATTTAGTCAAAACCAACATTAATAATAATTTAATCTCAAAAAATATTTTCACCATAGATAGATTGACAATCTGTGACATACGTACATAAGTATACCGAAACTTAGCCAACTGTACATGATCGCAAAGTTTTCTAGTAGGTAACAATAAGATTACACTTTACTCAATATTCTATCGGATAGCGGACACACTGGCTGCGAGCCGCGAGTCGGTTGCAGTGCGCGTGCGCACGTCTATTGGTCTTCTCATGGCTGTGTCGGCGAGAGTGGCGGTGCGGGCGCTGGCCTGCGCGGGCGCCATGACTGCACCACGAGGTATAGCCTGCGGGAACCTTGCACGAGGGCGAGGAGCGCTCGCGACATGTCACATCTCCCCGCGCCGTGTCCCTTGCACGCTATAAAGGCACTAGTCCACTCCGAGTCGTCGGGTTCCGCGCCATGTAGATGTCCATATCATGATCAGTCCAGTTGTCGGAAGTGTCACAGTAACCCATGCCCAGCGAGCCGACGCTGTACCGGCTAGCGGGCCGCGACCTCGAGCGCGGCCGGCGTCGGGAGCCCGCCGTGCCGCCCGTCGCCCCGCCTGCTGCGCCGCTCAGCGACAACCGTGAGGCACGTTCCGATGCTGCTCCTAAGGACTGACGTGATTGTCGCAAATCTAAAAGTTAAAGGGCATTTGTTTATTAGTATCATAATAATAACACCGTGCAATTCAAAACCCTGGAAAAATCAAGTAAAAGCCGGAAGTGAAACGAAGAAGTAATAAAAGCGACAGTCCAACTTACCAGCTCGTGATCCTAGAAGGCTACTAGGGTAGCCAGGCACTCCATATCGGCCGGAATGGGAATAGCTATGTTGTGATTGACCATCAGCGAGGGAACGAGCTCTTCCAGGACGACCCGGTAATGGGTCCGGAGGAGCCGGTTCGGTATAGGAACGTGCACGCGGGATCGAACGTGCGCTATAAGCCGACACTTGATCCCACTCACGCTGCTTTCCAAATGCGCCGATCGTAGCCAACGAAGAGAGCGGGCCGCTGGGGCTCGGCGTGCCGGTGAGACCGCCGCAACAAGGGTTGGGCATCTTGTCAGGAACTTGCGTGTGAAGGCGGTGCACAGTGCGAGATCGGCGGCGCGACGCCGCGGCGAATACGAGTACAGCCACGACGATGGTGCCGCAGATGGCGGCGCTTGCCGCTATCGTGATCTTGTCCATATTAGAGGCGGCGGCGGAAACGGTGCGCACCTCACGGCACTGAGAATATGGCACCGTCTCTGGACTCACGTGAACCTCCTCCAAGGAGATCACGCAGACCACGATACATTCCTGTAAAAAATAAAGTCTTCTTATTAAACTGCATAATTTTCCAGATAGAAAACATCTAATTCAATCTATATATTGGTATACACACCTGAGATGGAACGTTTTTAATTTTGAATTCTCTTTCGCTGGCTTCCAAAGGTGGTCCTTGCTTAAAGCTTTTGTCTCCGAAGAGTCGATAAACGACGCGGAAGCCGAGTATGTTAGCAACATCTGAGTCCCATTGTATGATTACAGAATTGTCTTGCCTGTATGCATTTTTCACAATGACTTCATTGGAATCATCTACTTTTGGTTTTTGTTGTGGGAAACTCATGACAAGAGGAGGACGCTGGTGCGGGGCGTGGCGCCAGGTGGGGGCGGCGGGGCGGACGGAGGGGACGCGGCTGGGGCGTGCTGTGCTGGTGGTGCTGGTTGTCTGAACGATGGCTGGTTTCGTTGGTGCATCTATGTTATTGCTTATTTCGGTTTCGTGTGGTTCGGTTGTACTGCTGCTTGATGGCGGTGCAGAAGTCGTGGTGGTCGTGGATGTGGACGTAGTTGTGATGACGTGACTTAATTTCCACTCATTTAAATCTTTTACTGTTGTTGATTGCCTTTCCGTTGTTGAAGTTGAATCATAATCACAAACTAATTCGTTTGGTTCAAAACTGTAAAACCCACGCTCACGGAAGTGCGACGGATTGCCGCAGAACTGCGGATTTCTTTCTCGTGATGTTACTTGTAATTCTCCGTTGCGAATCCATTCAATAATCCAGCGAAGGCGACAATCACAATTTAAGAATCTGCCGCCAAGACTGAGACCTCGAAGTGTTTCGTTAAGATGAGAAAATGCTTCTTCCGGCACTGTAGGCAAGGGATTTCCATCTAATGCTAGTAAAGTTATGGATGGATTGTTTACAAAAGCGTCGACAGGTAACTTATTTAATAAATTGAACCCGATATCTAGTACTCTTAAATCGCTCAGTGTTCCTATTGCTGCTGTTGGGAATTCAGGCAGCAGGTTGTTTAACAGACTTAAAGAACTTAGCGTTGTTTTGATTCCAGCAAACGCATCTTCTCTAAGATGGACAATGATATTTCGTTCTAAGTTAAGAGCAGTCAGTGAGTCTAATCCCTCAAATGTTCGGCTACCGTCTGGTCCTGGAAGTTCTCTGATACTATTTTGAGAGAGGTCAAGGAAAGCCAAACTCCGAAGACCTCTGATACATTCGGGCACTGTTTTTTGTTTCGTGCCTTTGAGATTTAAATTCTTCAACGAGTTCTCTAATCCATTCAGTGTTTGTGGTTCTAGTGTGACATTATTGTCTGAAACTTTCAGAGTTGTGAGTTTGCGAAGTGTGATAAAAGAATGGTTGGCGATGTGTGCAATGCGGTTTTTGGATATATCTAGGAGAGAGAGATTAATCAATATTTTCAGCGCTTTTACTGGGACTTCGGTCAGTTCGTTGTCTTGCAGGTTCAAGTTTTTGAGATATGGCCCTTGTCCTCTAAAAGCGTCATCTTCTATTCGCTTTATTCCACATCCGGATATTTGAAGATTATGGATTTTTAGGTTTGCAAACATGTTATGGGTGAGGATAGGAATACTTGCATTGTTAATGTACAGCAGATCGATAACAATATTTCTTGCGCTCATGTTTAAAGCTGATAATAGTGTTGGGAAGTCAACCTGTTGAAAAAGAAGAGGTATTAATTATTTTTACTTTTATTATAGAGTTCTATTGAACTGTATTCATAGATTAATAACGAAAAAGTGATATACCTGATCACATTGGACTGACAGATCTCTTGCTAAATTATGTGCGCATACACACGCGGCTTGCAGCGTGGGATTATGTTCCCACGGACATTCTGCGCTCGCGCATCGTGCCATCAGCATCAGCAGCAATGAGCACGACCATGATCGTGTTTGCTTGGATTCTCCCTGAAAATAATAGCAAATATAGGGTTAGGCATGTAGAAAAAAAGCATAGTCTGCTCATATGTGGGGTCCCGAAGTTTATTCCTAATGAAATGCATGTAGATAGAAATATTTGTTTATTTTATAAGTTAGTTTATAAGAGAAGGCCAATTATAAGCTATATACAATATTTTCATGATGATGCCAGTTGGTTTTTAAATGAACGTATTACAAAATAGAAGTACCTAAACGCATACAAGTAACAGCTAATGTGACGATTAGCCCGATAACATACACATATACGGTTCCATTATATTTTATGCTGAGGGTATTCGTGAGGTGTAGTCATAACTACACAAAGTTATCAGTAACTAAAGGTCTTTAATGGTAGATAGACATGGAAACGATCAACTGTACGAGTCATTTTCTATTAGCTGTCTACTGAATAGACATACCCGCTGTAGCAGTAACACCAATGTTTAACAAAGCATAGAGTTTCTTTATTTTTCAATTAAATTACTCTCAGATAAATGCAATCAGATGCGAGCAAAGTTAAATACAGTTTATAAAACCAAAACTTAAATATCACCTAAGAACTTTGCTTTGAAACCATTATGTACTTAAGGCGGATTCGTTTATGAGATTCGGAAAAGCCGAGGAAAAGTTTCAGCTGTAATCCTGGATAACTTTGAAATGCTTCTTTTAATAATGTTATTTAAGATATCCAGGGAAACTGTCTAATTATGTTAGAGAAATTGTGTGCTTATAGGTACTAAAAGCTTCGAGTGTAGTGTTTGATAGATGGGCGGTAATCAAGCGGTGCACAGACCGTTGAGGAGAAGTGCAGCGTGGCGGCCACGGACTACTAGCCCGGAACACCTGGCTTTCCCTGCACTTGCCTTGCTAATGTGCTGCAAAGACAATCCAATCATCACAATCGTATAAATCAATTCTATTTTGACTTATACAATTAACTAACCCTTATCCCAATTCATTTGGGGTCGGCACATCATGTCTTCTTCTGCCATACTTCTGTATTACTCGTCAAGTCGTCACCTCATCGGACACTTCTCTTGCCATATCATTCTTCACACAGTGCATCGTTTCCTTTACAATGTTGGCGAAATAAATCGAGAAGCCGTCACTTGTAATCAATACAGAACAGGGAATGTCAAACATATGATCTGTGGACACTTGGCCTGACAACGTTTGCGGACGTCCGAAATAATCGATGAGCCAAACATTAGGCTCGGGTTGCGGAGGGGCTACCTACCGCACTAAATTGGTATGTGTTCCTGTTGTTTATGTTGAACAATAATAATTAAAAAAAAAAAAAAACATTCAATTCAATTAAATTAATTCAATTGATTAAATTCGTGAATTGACTCAAGAGATTTATCAGGGTTTTTACACGTAAGTAGAACAGGAGCTGCGATTTTCCATATAAACGCATTTGTCCTTTTTTCTACTAACTAACTGGCAACCCCAGCATTGTTTACATGAGCCGCGTATTTAAATATTAATTATAATTAAAGTACTGATTAAAAAGTGTAAATACGAGTACGATCTAGTGCAACGACTACCATACTCACGTGACATTGTTTGTGACGACTTACGACAAGTGCTACAAAAAATACTAAGACTTAAAGACTTAGTTATCTCAGTGCTAAACGGACTACGTAAACAATAAATCTGTGTTCAAAATACTATGACAACATCTAAACATCTAAAATTAACGGTCATAAATCCCATATTTAAAAAAGACGACAAAGAAGAAATGAAAAATTACAGACCAATCGCCCTAATCCCAGTCTTTGCAAAAATATTTGAAAGAGTAATCTATAATAACTTATGTAACTACTTTGAAGCTAACAACATATTTGCAGACGAACAATTCGGGTTTCGAAAAGACAGATCCACTAGCAGTGCTCTATTAAATTTTCTTTAAAATGTCATGACAGGGCTAGATAACAAGCAACATTTAACTGCCATTTTTATGGATATGTCTAAGGCCTTTGATCATGTAGATCATCAAATACTCTTGAACAAACTAGAAAAGTATGGGGTAAGAGGAAATGCACTAAATCTTATTAAATCATATTTATCGGACAGATCACAAGTAACACAGATAACAAAAATAATAAATGACAAAAAGTTAGAACAAACATATACGTCAGACCCAAGAACTATTATGTATGGAGTGCCACAGGGAAGTATTCTTGGACCTCTCTTGTTTCTCATCTACATAAACGATCTACCGAAAATTATAAAACAGGAAATTATACTATTTGCAGACGATAGTACAGCTATTTTTACGAACAAAGATAAAGACAATTATGAAAACGACATTAACGAATCACTTGAAGATATCATAAAATGGTTAATATATTAATGCATGATGAATGATGGACGCTGACTTAGAGCGAATAATTGTTTTGAAATTCAGTAAAATGTAGTGAATGTTATAAATGTGGAACCAGCATCAAAAATTGTACACCTTATAGGTATGTTGCAGCGATCCAATATATTGTAATCATAAGACCTAATATTTCACCTGTGACAAACAATAAATAAATTTGAATTTGAATTTGAATTCTTATTGGGCCTCGCGAGCAAAATTTTTTTTCAACTCACAAAATAATATTCCATGGTCAGAGGTGTTCCTAATACTGTAATATGTAAAAGTGAAACTTAACTTTTTATCATCAATCACGAAGCAGTAGTACATAAACACGGGCAAGCTTGCGGAATGCTTGTGTTTTGGTGTAAGTTCCACTAGCCTATTTACATAAATTTACCAGTCATCCGATTTCGCCGCTAACGGTACTGTACGCGCAGCGCCGGACTACGCGCTGCGACCGAGACTCCGCCTCGCCTGCCTGTTCACTTTCTCATGGCCTTTGGCTTAGCGGATATTCGGAAAGTAGGATCTTTTCAAATTAATTACATTATTCATTCATAAATAATAAACATCTGTCTGATTCTTTTAAAAGACTTACGTTATTAATGACTTGGCTTCGTCCAACCAGTTTTTGCGCTGTGCTGCCTCACTCCGTATAAGAAGTAGGCGCAGGTACCTATTGATTTCATTCAGAGACCCATGCGAAATTTGCATAACTCCAGGCTCAGTCAGATGCGATAACAATTAGGAGCCCTGGCGCACTTAAGATGGTCGGGACGTATCTGGCAGCAGTCAGACACGCATGTATTACTCGAAGGTATGCAATGATAGCCGGTACGTGCTCGCCTAGCGCCTAGCGCCAACGCGTAACGGATGGAATGCGGTAAGTAGCAGAGGCAGCGCGGAAGCACATCTTTAGCATGCTGTGCACTGACCAGTGGAGTGCAGTTACACGTAGAGTATTGCGCAAGACCCGCTGACCTAACAACACGCCATTGTTTCTCTTTCTTATCAAGTGTTGATTATTAGCTCAACATCGATTGTTACGTTTACACGCGTTGACGTAAGTTCCACATCGGTACGGCACACAAACACATAATCATTATGAAAAAATGTTTTCGGGGAGCATCCTAAACATCATCTTAAAGTCATATTAATAAAGCTTTTAGGATGACTGACCTGAGTATAAAGTAAATTGGTTACGAAGTTTGATAGCTGGGAAAGTTCCTATGCTAAATTCAAAAGCTGCAAACGAGTATCTCTTCTCTTCGCAGCTTTCTATAGACGACTGTCATATTATTGAACTAGGACTTCGCCCGCAGAGCCTGTGCTACCTCGGCTAATGTGCATGATATAAATATAATTTATAGGCTATCTAATAGCACCCACGAGTAATATATATCTTACTATCAGTGAACAAAATTAGAATTGTATCATTCGTTCTGGAGAATACCCCCTACATACAAAATAGCAGGATTGGATTGATGAGATTTTTGCCCGGTTGATCGCAATAGGCTTGCCTCCTATAACATAGTTCTAATGGGTACACCTCTTTAATAGTATAGATTTACTTAGGTTTTAGAGAAGGATTTGGATAATGATACGATAGGGCAAGAATGGATGTGAATTCAGAAATGACGTCTAGTAGAAATAAAGACATACGGTCTATCGATTCCAGATCAATAGGATCGTTGCAGGGGGTTGATGATTATGTTTGACTAGCTTTTGCCCACGGCTTCGCCCGCGTGTATGTCGGTTTAACTATAAAAATGTCGATTTTCCATACAAACTTTCATCCCCTATTTAACTCCCATAAGGGTTGAATTTCATAAAATCCTTCCTTACTCCTTGTCTACATTATAAAGGGAACCTCTGTGCAAAATTTCTGCTTTTTAGGTCTAAGAGTTTGGGCTGGGCGTTGATGAGTCAGTCAGTCAGTCAGTCAGTCAGTCAGGACTTCTCTTTTTATTTATATAGATTAATAATTATGTAGTAAATCAATAGAATAAAATAAAGGAAGAAGTGGTTGAGATTTATTTCAGAATAACAAGACTTTATGCTGAATTAAACGCATGTCAATTTAATTTAGTCTTGGAACAAGATTTCAGAATTTCAAATTCAACACAAGTATGACTGCAATTCTAGGAATCTTCCTGCAATATCTAAAGTTAGAATAACTGTCATTGGCCTCCGAATCGAACTTGGATATTACTGCAAAGTCCATAAGTATTTCTGCTGGCTGAAATTTGTACATGGAAATATGTATGTAGTCCGAGTAAGTTGATTTATGTACTATATGTTCAAGTCATTGATACAGAGGTGTCATCCTTTATTCATTCCGTGTCAGGTGTCAGTTAATTAACCTAAAATATTTAACCAGTTGGCGAGCATTCGGTTTGAGTGACAGATCGATTAAAGTTTCCCTAATTTCGTCACCTTCGCCGCACCTCGGTTGAGCTGAGAGGCACATTTTAAAGAAATCATTTGAGCTCCTGTTGCTCACCTGCCACACTGCCACCTTGGGAGATGGCACTTCATTTCAGATTACATCTGTTTAGTATCTTGATGGTAAACTGACAAAAATATAATTTATTCAAAGTAATGTGATTCTGTAGATTTGGTGAAAGCTGTACCTATTTAATTAGTTTTTTTTTGCTTTTTATGGGATTGAAAAAAGTTATGATAATAGGGGATCGGACTGGGTCAAAATAATATGATTCTGTTTAGTCCGTAAGTTAGATTATCGAAAAATATTGAATACGTGTTTTTTGTTTTATCAAATCAATAAAAAATGACGAAGATAAAACGCGTCAAAGATCTTGGAGTGGGGCTTGAAACGTCACTTGTGTCGTCAAAATGTACTATCATATGACGTCACACGAGTTTTCGAAGCACTGTATCGTCTTCATTTTAAGTTTACGTGAAAAAAGAAAAAATACGTGTCCAATAATTTTTGGAAATCTATCTGACGGACTAATTAGTTTTTTTTTGTCCGATCCCCTATTATAGGTTTGTAGTGTTGTACCGAATTGGTAATATTACTAAGATTTGACGAAAGTAGGTCAAACTTGTATTTGTGCAAAGCGCTATTAAATTAAAACCTTTGAGCCATTTATGTAAATATTTATTGTTTTGAATAAGTCGCAAGTGTTCCGTTAGCACTCAAGATTTTAATTTCATGCATTTAAGTAATACGTAAATAAGTAACTTATTTATAACACATATTTATATTAATATCAACATCGTGTAAGCGATGCACACCGGTAACCACACGATGAAACAGCGGTGTAGATTAGTACCCCATCGCTCGATAGATGGCGTTGTCGTCGAATTAGATCGCGCTATCGTTTGCTTCACTCCGCTTGTATAAAGTCTCCGCGCGGCCAAACTCAATTCGATCTTTCCAAAGGTTAACGGGGAATGATGATCGGATTGGACTTGCGACTGCATGACGTCCGCCGCCGAATGTTACGCTTTTGGCGGGCTAAAATCCTTCTGACCCCTAAATTTTAGAGAGATCCAAAAAATATTTGTATTGTCTAATTTTTATTATAAAAAAAAATATTGTATCTACCCAACCCAAACCAAATATCATAAACCCTCTCTAATGCGTTCAAAAAGTGTCAAAAACCATAGGCATTAGGCAATGACCAGCATTACCAACCAGCAGAAATAAACAGAACTGTAATGAACTTCTAATACCCTACTGAAAACAGTAGGTTATGAGTTTAAATTTGGAACAGGTGTCAAATTCAAGTGAGTGTGCTACTATTCTATCTACATTAAAACAGATACGTATCGATACGAAACCCCAATTCAGTATGATTTTAATTATAAATCGCACGACATTTTGATCTCGAGTGACACAAGAATAGTGACTTTGTTCGTTTGCCTATGATTAAAAAACAATGACAGATATCCGAAACGCCGCCATTTCGAGCTGTCATTTGTTCGGTATTTTTTATGGCATGTATTTAAACCGTTATCTGTATATTCCCTTTTTTCGAACAAAATATTTTAAAGTTACACCAAAAATACTGACTTGCACACAAATTATGCACACTAAAGAAATCAAATTTAGTATCCTTTTTAATGGCATTTGCAGAACTCTTTTACTGAACGAATAACTATTATCAAAATAGTATATCTAATAATTATTTAGTCTAACAAACATTTTAAAACTTTTTTAAGGAAAACCTACACCTGATTTACTCCATGACGCGCGCTCGCTTCGCTCGCATATTAAATAACACTAATATCTTCTGTCCCCGAAGTGCCGGGCCTCCGCCGGCCTCCTTCGTCGGCCTACGGCCCGGTGCCCATGCCGCCCATAAAGGACATTGTCGCGAGACGGTCGTATTAGATATCAGTTTTAGAAATTCCGTAGTAAGATTGTACAATTTAGAGTGCAAGTTAGTATTTTTGATAAGCAATTAGTATTTTTGTTTTACAAATCATATATCCGATGTACTAACTACATTTTTGGTGTGAATTCGATAAAAAAGGTCATCTCGTTTTGTGTGATATTTTAGACTTTTTTGTAGGACATGTTTAGTTAATCAATTGGTTTTTTTGCACAGCATTCATTTTTCTGGTATGCATTCAGTTAATTAGTGGAGTTACCTAGTGTGCTGAAAAATTAAACAGATGTGCATTTAAATATAACCCATTTTTTATTGCATTACACTGGTAACAATGCTGGTCATTTCCCTATGGTTCCTGAACCCATCATAGAGCCCTTATGATATTTGGGTAGATAAAGTAGTGTATGCAACTATACATAATTAGGCATTACAACACTCGTGTGATGCTATTAAGAAACTTGTCTTGTAATGCCCTTCATTATGCACAGTCGCTTAATAGTAGTTTAAGCGACTGTGCATAATGAAGGGCATTACAACACAAGTGTGGGTTTAAGAAACGAGCCGAAGGCGAGTTTCTTAATAGCATCACACGAGTGTTGTAATGCCTAATTATGTATAGTTGCATACACTACTTTATCTACCCAAATATCATAAGGGCTCTATGATGGGTTCAGGAACCATAGGGAAATGACCAGCATTGCTACCAGTGTAATGCAATAAAAAATAAACAGGTTATTAGGTGCATTCGTCGCTGCATTTACGATATCTGGCGGAGTGTTCATGTCAATTTCTGAGTCACTATCACTCATTTTCGACAGAAATAAAGAACGTATCAGAATTTTTTTCTACTCGTAACTGGAAATAAAAAGCTAACGAACAAATGACAGCTCGAAATGGCGGCGTTTCGGATATCTGTCATTTTTTTTAAATCTTAAGCAAACGAACAAAGTCACTATTCTTGTGTCACTCGAGATCAAAATGTCGTGCGATTTATAATTAAAATCATACTGAATTGGGGTTTCATATCGATAGGTATCTGTTTTAATGTAGATACTAGAATAGCACTGCACTCACTTGAATTTGACACCTGTTCCAAATTTAAACTCATAACCTTCTGTTTTCAGTAGGTTATGAGCTCATTACAGTTCTGTTTATTTCTGCTGGTTGGTAATGCTGGTCATTGCCTATGGTTTTTGAACGCATTAGAGAGGGTTTATGATATTTGGGTAGATAAACTACTATTATTAAATCAAAATATAAAACTACTCCAAATATAATTAATTATAAAACATGCGTGTTAAAAAGTATAATCATTATTTACTGAGAGTCAAAAGTGTTTGTTATACTATTATTACGTGACCTACACGTAGCACAACGCCTACCACGTCACTCAGCGTCGCACGCTAAAATTAATTCAAGACACGATCGGTATTACTAGCGACTGAAGAGGCTCTCCTGGCATTACTTTAATGATCCTCTACAATATTTACATTTAGTGCAACCGTTTTTTTAAGTAATGATAAACAATGGTGTCTCTTTTGACACAATTTAATTTAGGCTTGTGATTAAACGCCTACCAGAAAAGAACCTATTTTACTATCAAAAAAATTCGAAATGCCGGCCAAAATGGATTAATGCTCACCAAATTGTGTTTCCTAAAGTATTGTAGGAATGAACCTATTTTCCTTTTTATTCTATACCATAAAGATTTATAAACGCCTTTAAAGTTAAATGCAGACCAAATATTTTATATTATCACTAAATAGATGTCACCAATATTGTAGGTATTTCACGACTTTCAATTTATCTCCATGACGCGCGCTCGCTTCGCTCGCATATTAAATTCAAAATTCAAATTCAAAATTTTTATTGGAACAAAAAACAGATTTACAAAAGTTTGAGTTCGTTAACAACCGCATTAGTATGGAATACTGTGTCGCGGCCATTAGCGCCCACCTCCAGGAGTGGAGACGACAGTGTTCCAGGTGAAACAAGTTAAGAAAAGATAATTTATGTATGTTTTACATTTTGTAGAATACAATACAAAAAAGAATAAAATAACTAATAAAATATTAAGCACTAATTTTATTATTTATGCATGTGAATTTATTAATCGATAAGTGTAGTGTATGTATGTGTATGCGTGTGAGTGAATGTGAGTATGTGTAGGTGTATGTATGTTTGGAATTGGAAGGCATTGGGAATGAAAAGGACATTTATACTTATATTTAGGTTTTTACAAAATTTTCAAGCTCTTCATAGGATAGGGAACCGAGCCACTTATGAGTCACTGATTTACACTCGCGTGAAGTAAGGGGGATCCCGTTTATTTTGTTATAAAGAATTGGGCTTATAAAGTAGTATTGTCTTCTTACTATTATGGTGCTAGCCGGAATTACAGGGCAGACTGTAAGAGGTCTACGTTTCTGATTACTCTGGTTGCAAAAACACTGGTCGAAACTAAGTTCTGAATGTTTTCGTATTATTGTGTTCAGAACAAAGCTGTGCCTTACCCTAGGTATTTGCAACAGAGCATACAGTTCATTGGTCGGAAAACGGACTGGTTTGTGTGACATGACTTTCAGAACCGCGCGCTGCGCTCTTTCTAAACGTAGCATTAAGCACTTTCCAGAACTACCCCATACGGTTATACAATAGTTTAAAATCGAGTTTGCCAATGCATAGTAGACTGTTTTAAGTGTAGAGAGAGTCGCCGATGATCTTAATTTTTTGAAAACAAATTTTAATTTCCTAACTCGTGCAACCAATGACCCACTCCACTGAACCAGATCTTTTATCTGTCACAGATAAGACCTCACGCACCTTATGTGGTAATATAATTATTCGATTGGTGCTTGTTGCAAAGTTCTCCATGAAGGGCCTATCATTTCGTGAAAAAGGAAGTCAACAATAGTATATTTCAATATAAGTGCGGAAAGCCTGTCATTGCAAAGAGTTCCGACAAATGTCTACCCGAGCCGAGGCACAGCCGACGGCGAGGGTTGACAGCCGGAACAAGTTGCAATGACGGTTCCGCACGTGTACTGAACAACTATTTTTAATACAGTTGCGAAAAAATGAAGCAATTTAATAAAACCGTAATTAAACTCGCAAAGAACATTTTTGGAAAATGGCGCCAACCGTAAATAATATAAGCAGAGATTTTTTTTTGTTTTCTTCACCCATTCTGGGTAGGCATAAGGGAACTATGCCCATACAGCCAAGTCTTCAGTAATTTTTTTTATTGATATGAAATGAAAATGAAATTTAATGAGATGAAATGGAATGAAACCTTTAACTCATTGAATCAAAAAATTAAATCATGAATCATAAAAACTTCTATGATTTTTTTTAGTAAAAACTTCGTGGTTGGTTTTTTTTTTAATGGACATTATTTTGACAGTTGGGAAAGAGAACGCACTAGTTCGGAAATGGTAAAGAAAAAGCAGGAGTACGTAATAGCCCACATCCCGAACGCTATACGTCCCTGCAATACGCCACTTTTTGAGCAACTGTATTAATAGTACATTGTAATACAAGGGCCTAAAATGACCCATTATATACGAGGTAGTTTTACTACCGAGCTTTAGCGAGGTAGTAAATAGGAACCGAGTTATAATGGGATTTTAGCGCCGTGTGTTACACTGTACTTTTCACTACGATTGCGAGAAAATAAAATAACCATGTTCAATATGAGTTTATTTTATTAAAAATTTAATTAAATTTAATAATACAATTCCAAAAATTTCGGGCCAATGCCTTTTTTTATTTCTTCTGTAGCTGCAATGCAACGCACACATTCTACCAAAGAGTTCGTCATTCAGCGCGTTTAGTTCCATTTTTAAAAATAAAACATTTTTTTTTACTTGAAACTACATCACGCACCAGCTGGCTGAACAAGTTGTCGTACGAGATTTACTTTTAGCCCTAGGGCAAAATATGCAATTTTAGGCCCGCTCTGGTATGCTATTATGACGTTCTTTTTGAGCAAGAGGAGTGAAATAGTAGATTGTACACCAAGTGCATAAAACGCACCATTTTGGGCGAGACGTTTATCCATCCGATGCGAGCTTGCGAGCGAGGATGGATATAAAGTAGAGAGCAAAATGGGTTTTATGGACGAGTTTTACACTCTACTTTTCACTTCGATTGCGAGGAAATGAAACAGCAACTTGTAAATACTGTAAAAATAATTAAGGTTCCCGCCAATTAACTTTTTTTTTTCGGTAGGAAACTTGACATAACACCTGACTTATGTCGTTACTCATACTGCTCAGTTATAAAAACATTTTGAGCAAGCCTATTGCCATCAACCAATGTAATTAGGAGCAAGCCTATTGCCATCAATTGATGTAATTTGGACCAAGCCTATTGCCATCAACCAATGTAATTAGGAGCAAGCCTATTGCCATCAACTGATGTAATGAGGGACAAGCCTATTGCCATCAACCGATGTCATTAGGAAAAGCCTATTGCCATCAACCAATCTTATTAGGAGCAAGCATATTGCTATCAATCGATGTAATTAGGAGCAAGCCTATTGCCATCCACTGGTTTGGGTAATTGAGAGCAAGCCTATTGCCATTAAGCGATTTAGGTAATTGGGGGAAGCCTATTCCCATCAACTTTCCTTGTATTCGTAATGAAAAGCAGTAATCCCTTGTTCTTAGAATACTAACGAAACGAACTAAAGAGGTTATTCTATGAAGTTGAAGTTGTTCGTGTGGCTGTTGGGCCGATTACCTGTGCCGATTGCCTTGGTCTTCGACGAAGATTTTACTTTATGCTCTAGAGCATAAAACGCGACTTTATGTCGCCTACGCACGACATAAAGACGAATTTTAGAGCGAGAGAAGTGAAAAAAAATATATTTCCTTTCTCATGAAGTTTCCGTCGTTTTTTTATATGGATTGCATATTCTTTGTGTTGATCTATCTATTTGTGTTGCCTATCAGAAGAAGTTCTTTGGGAATTGTTAAGTAAAATCACATAAATTAAATATCTATAATCTACATAGTAAACTTGATTGTTGCGTTAAAACTAAAACACTTTGAAATACGGAAGTTAGCAATAGAAAATGATGACCTTGATGCTCACCTAAATCACTACGTTGATTATAAACGTAGTCACGGGTATGTTATTTTGTTTTCATAATTTAATAACTGTTGAACTCGATTTATCGACATCGTGGGAGACCGGATCGTAAAATCCCCGTAAACCGCAAATGCTTCTTAGATACTCCTTTATTTACAATACAGCCGTCTAGCTCGTATGGCCGCCATTTCTCGCGTTATGCGGGATATTTCTATTGTTATGGGTACACCCTCTGCCTCATCTTTAATCTGTTACAAGTGGAATTTTGCCGCCTCTTCAGTTTCTGAATCTATTTTCACCGGCACTAAATTCTCTAGGATTAAAAATTCGGCTACAACGCTATTATTGCTTACCTAATAGATTCATTTTATAAGTCTTTTGAAAATATATAATTACATATTTATTTTCATTTTAATATATTTAGTTACTTTCCGTCCCAACTATAAATCATTTCCCTTCCGTTGTTTATGGAAAAATGATTATGTCAATAAATTGCGGAAAAACCTACGGGTCGTGAAAAGTGCGTTAGTTCGTAGACGGCGGTGATTAATATTGTGTCAGACTTTGTATCGATTGCGATCAAACAGATTACTTATTGCATTAACAGTACAAATTACAGTCTTATTATGTGAACATGACTGATTACACGCTAGTTTTTCCCAAAACTGTTTAGATTGTGTGTACAATTTCTTTGATGGGTTTCTCTATTTGTGCTTGTTTATAATTTTCAAAGTTGTTTATAGTCGTCAGAATATTTTGCAGGGAGTAATTAGTGGTCGTTTAATTACCCCGTCGGCTATATCAAAGTCGGAGAGAGCAAAGAAAACGTTTTTGCTTGTGCAAAGGTAAACTATTTTCTGCTCTAAGTGGTGTTGGTATGTTAAGAAAGCGTGTTTGTAGCCTGACGTGAGAGACTTGAACATTTCACATAACGTGACGCTTCTGCACTTGTCCTGCGCTTAGACGTTATTTAGCGGACACATTTATACGTAGCAGTAGTACTTCATTACTTTGAGATATTTGTACAAGGAGCGTTGTTGTTTACGGATATGAAAACATTTGAATTAAAAGCTCTAAGTCTACTACGTTCAAGTTGGTTACAGTTAATCTATCCCTTTAATTTTTTATGTAACCTATTTCTTACCGAGTTTAAGTTTCAGGCGAGGTTGTAAAGCTCTTGGCAAATTTATCTTGAGCCGCTCCAAGATATACCGTTGCCATTAAAGTTTCACGATTTTGACAACGCTAGAGAGCGGCGTGGCGGAGGCGCGCGGCGGGCGCCTTCGTCTCCACCCTCGTGTACTTGAGCCTGCCATTTGGATACCCTGCTTAAGTTTTAACTGGATCCAAACTTGAAACTGTTATGAGGATGATTGATTTAACTCGATCGTGTGCAGTTACATACATCAACGTCAATATTTACTTTGATGTGAACGTGTTTTGTTGAAATCTTCTTAAAGTTAACAGTATTCAAAAAACATATCCTATATTATTTATAAAACCAACTATCAAAATCACTAACCTACTTTATAGTATATTTCGCTGCTTTATTACCAACGTGTTGAATATATGTACCGTCTGTGGAATGTCGGCAGTGAAACTGCAAGAAAATTGTGTTAGCTAGCGCTGATATACACATTCCTTACTTAGCGAATTTATGATGACATTCATTAACATTGTCATCTTGATAACATATTTGTCATAAGAAATCACGACGTTCACAAAATGTTTTAGTATTTGGTTTAGAACTAACACATAGTGATGACACAATTTACTCATAGTAAGATACCTGTTTGTTTAAAATTGTCTCAGTATTTATGAAGTCTGTTCATGTTTTATCATTGAAAGGCATAAGTCACAACTCGCAGGCTATGAATACTCGATGCTAGTGACTAAAAGATCCTCAGTTCAACAGCTTTTACAAGTGGTTTTGTGGAATCCGCCGGCGAAAGTCGGTGATTCAACATTAACTTGACCTTCCGAAAGCTTAGCGAAGTTGGCCTCACCTTTCTCTATTCGATCATATTAGTCATTACAACTTTTACATTATTTAATACGTCACACAAACCAACAATATTTGTTTAGGGTAATTTACGTTATGTATTAAATCTTGTGCCGGATTCTCACCTACATGTAGGATTGTCTTCAGTTTTCTCAGAAACATCAAAGCCAATCGAGATCAGAGTGAATTAATTTTCAATTTTTGCATGTTTATGTCTCTTTTTTATAACACATAGCGGTCGTTACACATTTGTCTAATAGAGCTTAACGACAATGCTCCCGTTGTGGTGATCTAACCGGCTTATAATGTCGGTCACCTAGCGCTGCGCCTGCGCCGCCGGCCGCACGGCCTTACTCCCGGAACGTGCGGTATGCGTGCGCCACTTGTGTCTCACTTGCCTACTCACTAGATCGCAGCTTCATTTACATTGCATTAGAAACAGATGACACCTCATCAACGCGTATATGGATGTCCAATATTGTACTCGTGTATCTAAGCTACGTATCAATTCAAACATCGTTCTGTTTTCAATTAAAAACATAATCTTCGGTTTCCATATTTGATTTTTACATTTCAAATATCCGATTTCAGATGGCAAAGCCGATAATACGTGTAGCTAACCTGTGTCAACAGATACGGCGCGAGGGCACGCGTGTGGCGTGGGGAGGTAATACCAAGCGGCCGTAGTTGGAAAATAAAATAACAGTCGCAGTGTTTACTTAGGAGCGATAGGACTGCTGTTCTACGGTCTGCAGCCCCGGTACTACCTCCCGTATTTAAACATAGGCAATTGAGTGCACGTACTGTTTGCATATAGGAACATTTGAACCAACTGATGCTATCGAGTGCTTACGTACCTATTAGGGTCTTGAATGTTATGCTTTCTGTATTGCGTACAATTTCAAAGGAATTCTGGTAGAAGTGGCACCAGGCTCATTTTATACCATTAATGCCAGTTTTCAAAATGGTATTCATGAAATGCCTCAATGGAAGGCTAAATTAAATGCCAATTAAGTCGTTTACGTATACTATAATAATATGTATAATTGTTTAAAATATCTACTTTTGTTCGTTTTCTCCCGCTGTGAGAAAGAGAAGCCGTCCTCGATATTTCTTTTCAAACAGTTAACGTTTAACAGTTTTTGTTTTCATACAACTGGCCTGGCTTTGTTTCCTGAGAAATTTTAAGCTTCAAGAATTATCATACGAATTTTTGGAAAGCCCTTCTGAATATTCTGATATTTTGCATCAGTAACAATGATACTCAGCATTTTAATAATGAACACAGCGATGATATTGACATACATACACAGGTACGTTTACGAGTCAAACAACGAACTTTATAAAGTAATCTGAAATCGGCTCGCTGAGACATCCGACATTAATTAAGGAAGTATAGAAGCAGTACCGGTGTAGTGTCTTGTGATGCCCATACAGGTCATAAGAGTTACTCGAGTGTAAAGGGTCACCACGGCGAACGACGCGCTTGGCTAGGCACCTATTATATACCTGTTCATATTACATATAGTTATCTGTACAAAAGCACGAGATTAGTTCGCCAAACATCTAAGCTGACTGAAGCCAAAAATAATCATAGCAATTATGTATCAACTGACGGAATTGAGTACAATTGGCTTAATAATTGTAGTGTAAGGAATTCTTCAAATTGTTCTCTTTATACAACTACAGTTTGCCAATTAGCGCCTGTTTGGTTTCGATCTAATGATAACCATGAATTTTAATGTGGAACTGTAAACTATTCATTAATTGAACTGGTTTTTTAAAGTCTTTTTGATTTTTTATATATTTATTTATTTTGAATTTTCATGGAAGATATCTTAATATGCAGTAAACGCTGTTCCTTTATTTAAATTCGTATATATCTAGGTCACAGCTAGGTATCACTCCGTGTAGTAAAAGTAATATCATTAGCGGCTAGCAGGTCAGGCAGGCTTCCTGATTATTCCTCCCCATTTCGCGCTACTTTCGATTTTCTTGTTAGCGAAACTGGTTTTGCTGGGTCCCTGAGCTCTTGATTTTCTTCGCGTGGTTTTATATCCCCGTTGGATTCTTTCGCACTCAGTCAGTGGCTAGGTTTATGTGATTCTATATTCATGCTTACACTTAGATTTTAACTCAAAGCTCTTAAATCTTCAAAAATCTGTAAACATTTCCGGTCAAATAATTATATCGACTTGATTTAGTTATAAAGATTTAGGAATTATCTAAAACTTTCTTTTTGCTGATCTAGAAAGTGGATGTGATACTCTTAGGCTTGGTTTTAATTGAGATCCTGGTCATAAAACATCAAGCTTGAGACATCTGTCTATCTATACCATACCTATACTATAGCACTGGTACTATCCATAGACGCATAACAGGATTAACAGGTATAACACGAAGACTCGAGGAGTGAAGATTCAAGCTATTTTCCACATTCGCTCCTACTGGACTGTTTCCTCGCTTGACCTGTCCTGCACATCACTTGACCTGCAATGATTTGCAAGATGGAGCCATCGTTCCCTACACTCCAATCTAGTTAGGATATGGGCCTTCGTACCTCAAACTGAACAACGATATACTTATTGAGTCTGACAGACTGACAGACAGGCAGACTGAAAGACTGACAGACAGACTTGACAGACTGACAGACTGACAGACTGACAGACTGACAGACTGACAGACCGACAGACCGACAGACCGAAAGACCGACAGACCGACAGACCGAAAGACCGACAGACCGAAAGACCGACAGACCGACTGACCGACAAACCGACAGACTGGCAGACTGACAGACAGACACACTGACAGACAGAGGGGATTTTTTTTCCCCTATTTACGGAGATATTGGGGGGTCAAAGTTCCAAATTTTTCACAGCTGTTTTTGTAAATATGTACTAGTTTTTCTGGTTATAACTTTACTTAAATTACCTCCATGACCCGTTTATTATTCGAAGCATCCACTAGCACAGGGATGGCGAACCAATGGCTCACGTGCCAGTGATGGCACGTTACACAAGTTTTTAGTTGAAAATATATAGTTGAATTATCTGCTAATAAAGATTAAGCAATATTATTGGATGGCACGTGCAGCGGTCTCAATAAACATTGCTTTAGAAAAAACCACTCCATCCATATAATCATGAGTATGCATATCATTCGTCGGCCTTTGACCGTTATGAGGCTGAGCAAGAGAGAATGTATCATTAATGTCAGTGATGTTAGCTATTTGTCGCGAATCAGTCCCGTTGCCGCCAGCTGCCGACTCACGCGCAGGTACTACTTACAACATTCGCTATTAGACTAAACCAAGGGATCAAATATATACGTAATTATTTTATTTTCTTCTTAATTTTCAGTTAGTTATCTTATACTTGGATCAAAAATATATCTAAGATCTTTTACGTTCATGAGTTTAAAAGGCTTGGGTTATATCCATCCCTTCGCCTGGACTTTTACTATTAACTTCGAACAAAGGCAGAATTAAACCTCAAGTAACTACAATTTTAAGAGAATGATGGTAGAACAGATTTGACGTGAAGCCACAGACATGTGAAATGTGTACATTTTGGACAACGATCATGGCTATATAGAAGCCACAAAGCTTGCTTAATAGAATTAAAGTTTCGGGCAGAAGCTTTACCATAATCCCCTTTGACTCTTTTATCAGTATCGTTTTACCGGGCTTTAAAGTTCGCCCCTGATATACGTACGTATATACACATGTATACGTACACAATACACACCCGCGATCGTCGTCGTCGTCAGAGTGCACGGGGAGGAAAGTGGGAGTTGGGACACGAGGGGGCGAGACTAGAGTTTGCCTTGTAACGGTAAGTGTACATCGGGTAATGTTGTTCCCATCCAATTATCTGTTGCGTTCGTTTAATTAAGCGTATCACTGCTACTCAGTACATAAACAAGTGTTGGCTTGTGTCTAACCGTAAATGTGGGTAGAAAGCGCGACTCGCACTCCCTACGATTAGACGCGATGCGTGGCGGAATGAGTAGCGGTCAACAGTATACCACAGTACACGTGGATCACTTACACACATCTAGAGGAATAATAGCCGTTCAAGAAAACGTAAGAAAAACAAAAGTTGGATAATCGTCAAATCTTTTGTTCTGTTTGGGCATGCAGTATAACTTATAGCTACCGTGTAGCTACCAAAGTAGAGTTATTACTGTCTTTGTTATTGTGAAGGGAAGCATGCGTCCGTAGTCGCTTTGATCATATCGTGTTCTTAATTGCGCTGCTATTCGTTGCGGCAGGTATCTTCGCGAGTCGCGACTGAGCATCTGCGCAGAGACTTTGTAATAGAAAATAACCGGGTGTTGTTAATGGCTGCGATCCTAGAGAGCTCGTTGATAATGGCGGAGCGTAATGCCGCTCTTTGGCGCTTTGGCGGGAAACGACGCGTGGGCTGTGCTACGGATGTGCGGATGTTGGCCGCGTTGAAGTAACTCCAATTTATGATTTTGTAATTCTAAAAGAACTAACGTTCTATAATTGTTTAAATTATTACTGTTTTAGTTTTCCGGATGCCATACGTCTTTATCCTTTTCCTTATAGCTGTTTATACGATACCATCTATGGACTTTAGGACTCTACCAATATCGTGGTTTCCGTTATTACACTATTATGAATAGCTTGTAAATAGTTGTTATACGTATGAACCGCTATAATTTTTTACGCATTCTTGTTGCTTTGCCTGTGAAAAAATGTATGGTATTTACTTGCATGCCTGCTTCGTGAATAATCGGATACAGCAAACGATATAGACTGTAAAGGTTTATTTAGAGTACTGAGAAACACTCTGTGCCTTTAATATTTTGCGACGAATGTTTACGGAAAATAGAAAAGCACGGCGACGTTCGAAAAGGCAATATGAATCGAAATCACTCGAATTCGCTGAGCAATTTCCTTACCTGAAATATATTTGTAGAAAATGGAATAAGATTCTCTTTTGAATTCAAATTATTCATTTGTCGTATTTCCTATTTGTTCATTAGAATTTAATGCAAAGTGAAATCCTAGTGTTAAATAAATGTTCCGTGTATCGAACGCAAAAACTGTATGAAACACAGTGAGGCGTTAACGTTCGGATGTGGAGATTCGCAGATATTGCCGACAGCCGGAAGCCACGCGGCCGCGGCGAGTGCCCAGTGGCGGCGAATGCCCGCAATGCTGAGCCACGCGAGACCAACTCTTTGCTCGATCACATCTACGATAAATAAGGCCTATGATGTCATGCCTGGGTGCATTCTACACGTGTCATTTACCACTCTGCAATTTGGCTATTATGTACTTTTTACTTAATTGAGGATTTTCTAAGTACCATCACCATCAAGTAGAGTGAAACTTAAGTGAAAATATCGTCGTTAATGCAACCCATGAATGATACGAGAGTCGTCGGACCAGCCCACTTTCAGCAAGTAATCAATATTTTACTGCAATTTTCCATTAAGTATAATGTTAAGATGTAGGTACTTACTAGTTGAGATGATCGCAAGTTCGCTACTTAACAAATGTATTAAGATTAAAAAATGAAATATTGCACGCGAACATAGCAAATGCTGCAAATAAAGGTTTTTGCTATATAAATGAAATTCCTATCTGAACTAGAAAATGCAATACAACAAACATATATTCTTCTTTGTCGCATTCGTCGGCGCATTACTCTTGGCATACCTGATAGATGCCTGTTCCGACGTCCTACCATCACGTTAGATCAACCGGCGCGAATGCTCCGATGTGGTAGCCAATCCATCTTCACGCCTCAACCGTGACGTACCTTAGTATTGCAACAGCTCGGATCACTGAACCCTGCCAGTGCCACTGAGCAAAATATACAGTGGCCTGCTGCTACCAATTAACAGACATCACGTTAACACGAAACGCATGATGCTCTTATTATAATTGTCGCACGATTCGATCATGCTGTCGTTTAGAAGAGATTTGTAAAAATCAATCACATCGACGGGCAGTTTCGAAGACGTAAACGTGTACGCTAATGAAAATCTATTCGAGGCCTAATACATTGTTCTATAGGTCATTGGCATCATTTTCCCGGTGGGGAGGCTGAATAAACAATGAGATTCTGTCCATCAATCAAGTTTTAGTCACGATATTGCCGGATTCCTTTAGGGCTTAAACACGCGTATTTACAATAATTTAGAAGCCTATGGGCAAGCCTGATTTTCTTTGTACATATTTTGGTGCCTTCCATTTGCCTCGTAGACTAGCACTAGCATACTAAATCTACTTATTGCTTTGAAACATGTTGTGTTATTGAAATTAAGTTTATTTCCATATTGCAGAAAAAGTCTTCCTACTTGATTTGTAAAGCAAATTGCACACGCGATACTGTTTTATTTAATTTTGATAACTCGATTGGGCAAATAATCGAATTTTGTTAAACATAAACCAAATATATTTGGACGTAGAAAAAATCACTTAGGCAGTCGAGTAATACATGAAAACAAACAACTTATAATATACTTTTCATGAAATTGGATCTGAAATTAAAATATCTCTATATTGTAGTTTAACTACCTAATTATAATCTATATAAATAAAAAGAGAAGTCCTGACTGACTGACTGACTGACTCATCAACGCCCAGCCCAAACTCTTGGACCTAGAAAGCTGAAATTTTGCACAGATGTTCCCTTTATAGTGTAGACAAGGATTAGGGAAGGATTTTTCAAAATTCAACCCCTAAGGGATTTAAATAGGGGATGAAAGTTTGTATGGAAAATCGTCATATTCACGCGGGCGAAGCCGCTGGCAAAAGCTAGTAGATAATAAACCAGACCCTTCTCAAATTAGCGGAGATCATCTGCCTAGCCTTTTTTCAGACTGAACTGGTAAGCAAATTAACGTAGCAAAAAATAAACACGACAATTTATAATTGTTAAGTCAGGTATTACAGTTTATAACAGCAGCACCACGATTTAAACTGTTGAATCAGCTGAGTGCGTGTCTGCCTACTAATGCTCTGAAAACATCATTATTATTACCGTCAGGTACCAACCAGTCACAGGACAACTACCAACAAATTGGACGCGCCGCGAATAGTTAGATATTCTGTTTCTAGTAGTTTTCGGTTTGCTGTCGAAGCACTGAAGAGTAGCTAATCGGGTTTGGCCTCACTGGCATGCAGCGCGGCGTGTCGTGCAGTCCGGGATCATATGTCATGACATTCAAAGATGAACATCCTCGCATTTTACGGTTAGAATACTGTTGGTTAAATCACATTTAATATGAATGTAATTTAACTAACCAACATCTATAAAATAACTCATGAATTTTGTCTTCTTTGAGGCAAAAGCGAACGATTCTACAACTCTATTTTTTTTTTGTTGTAATATCTTTTGTTAAAATAAATGTGATTGTAGTTTGAATTTCTACGAAGAAACAACTAATAGACAGTGCTGTGTATCCAATCCATTTCAGAGAGCAATTCCCTGTATCCGGAGCACCACATAACCACAGATGTCATTATATTCATAATCACATAGGTTAAGTTAGACTATAGATAGACACACCCACAGAGACCTTTAGATATCTGTGGCCACCACTTAGGTTTGCATACGACGATCACCATCGCCACATAAACGGTATATGACTGGACATCGTTGGCTATGTATGTATTGGGAAATCGCTAGTGCGAATAATCTGATAAACACGAGTAGCTTTTGTACACAAGGGTCGTTAGGAAGGAGCCTTTACAAATCAAACTTGATCTAGGTACGTACTGGAAAATACACTTGTTTGAAAGACTTGAAAGATGCTTGTTTGAAAGATCTGCCGCTTTCTTTTGTTATAGGTAGGTTTTCATGGAAACGAGTATCTATCTATCGAGTTATTAATGTTTCATTCATTCTCATTAGCTTTTAACTGTTTCTCATTACACATTATCATTATCTCTACACAATTGATTACTGCATCAGAGTATACTCAATGTACTCATTCATATAATTATACTCCAAATGATTTCCTTTGGACAAAAGCGATACGTTTTTATTAAAACTTTTATGATCTCTCTTAGTGGAAGCTAGTCAAGAGTTATTATTTATTTCTATTTCATTGCTTTTTCACGAATTCTTACAGCATTGAAATGTAACTTTCCTCAATTTTGTTGTCGACTACTAAAATATTATGTTATATCTTTAATATCTAACTAGCTGTGATGTTTACTATTAGTAAGTGGCAGTTTTGGCACAACTTTCTGTCATTCATCTTTTGATTAATTAAACGAATTAAGATATTATCATTTTTATATCAGTTTATGAAATAGCTGTAGCTACATAAATCTGGGTAAGTCTAATCGATTTTTCCGTCACCGTCTTAAGTATATAGATGTAGTCTAGTCCATAATGTTAGCTACACCATAATCCTTCAAGTGCATCACTAATCACCAAATCACTGTCATCGTTTCTGGCAAAACGAAGGTGCTACGCGCTACGAGTGCTACGCGACTGCTACGAAAATAATTTTTAATTAGATATTTTTTATGTCCATTAATTTCTATAAAATTCGTTTATGCTAGCGTGTTTGCATGCAATGAGGTGTAAGTGCAGCGACTCGTACGACTGCAGACAATCAAGGTGCAAGTACTCCGTGCCTCCCACGGACGTGCGCGGTGCGTCGACAAGTAACCTGCGACACAGTTATTCAGCCTATTGTCTCAGCTTCCTCACCACGGACTTTTTGTCCACTCTTTGATCTTGGGTGAAAACTATCGGAAAAACCAAATCCGTGTTCAGATGCCATTATGCTCAAGGTTACTCAATGTCATTTGGACTTGTATAACGTAACAAAACATATTTACGATAGTGCACATGTAATTATATTAATTATGTAATAAACTGCAGGTCAACGTTAGTGTTTATTGGTTACCCATTCTGGTGTCGAATTTATCTGCATTGTGATATGAACGGCGCAGTCCGCGCAGTTAGGTGACAGCACTTCAATATGTATGAAGTAATGTTGTTATTCTGCGTAATCAGAATATTTAATGAGAGCACTCAATTTCGCGCCTAAAGCCCGTCAATGCGAGAGGAATGCATATGTTACGAGGAAGGCGTGGACCATGAAATGACCTCGACCATAGCTCCCGTGGGACGTTCCGTCTACTCCGTACGCTATAAATAAAAGCTTTTAACTCGCCTCTTATTTTAGATTTACGGCGAAAGTTATATATATTTTCGGGCACAAAATAACATTCAATAAAATAAAATGTGTGAGTATTTACTAAACACAAGTTTGTTAATTAATAAGTTAGTGGGAATCTTTTATGTAGGGCCGTCGGTGCCAGAGAGGCAATTAAAACGTGTTCCCGAAGCGCAATGCGAGCTCCGTGAATTAATTGGCTACTGAATTTCACGGGTAACACCAGCCGGTGCAAACTAGCTGCCGACTGCAGGGAGTGCATGTACCTGCCACTTGTTACAATTTACTGGCCGAAATCATAGTCGGCAACCGGAATTTATTGTTCAACTTTGTAGCCTAGCAGCACTGCTAATGACTTATGAAAATAATTGTCTCTAAAAACTTTAGTATACCTAGTTCTGAGCGTGCCTCTGTTGAAGTTACTAATTATATTTTCTGCTTGCTTGTAAGAAGAGTTTATGTTATTAAAACTACTATTTACTACATAAACAAAGCTTTTAAGGAAGGCTCCTTCGAACAGCACACTGTAGTAAAAAGCTACCTTGTAATAATAGTGGCCTAGTGGGTGCTTTTATTCTCAGTCTGGCGAGTACAAGGCTTTGGTAGCATTTTCGTAGTGGAGTCTATAAATAAAGAATATCATTCAATATTACCTTAAGTTTAGCATGATCGTAACTGTAAAATAAATATAGTTTGAAAATGTAGAGCAAATTGAATGTGCGCTTTCCCATCTTCGTAATATCTAGGTATAGAATTTCCCGATGGTCATATATTGATAACGTCTCATCTCAGAGGAGGTCGGCAGGGGGTGGCGACAATAGCGCAGAATCACAAAAGGCTGAACCCGCTCATGCGATTAGTTTTGTATTTAAATCTATTTCTCTTGTGCATAGGTTTATTTAAAAATATAATTTTATTGTTCTGCGGAATAACTCAAACACAAAACACTGTTTATAAATAAAATGACGTCGCGGAATATAATATGTTCGTAATATTAGTATTTGTAGTAATTGCCATGTAATACTCATGCAAGTCATTGCTGTCCATTACACCAACAATGCTTCCAATTTCATGTTTTTTTCTTTTAATTTTGAACTGATTTCTTTTAATTTGAAGTTTAGATTACATGCATAATGAATAGAAGCGTTTGAGTGCAAGCGAGACTAATCATCTTTTGTTGGTCGCGATCGCGGCACGTCAGGTTCAAATCTCCATATTATAGAGAAAGATCGAACTGTTTTATTTGATTTCTCTCCGAAGAAAAACATCACGGTTAGATAGGTAAAAATAAACAGGGAGGCTATTAACGAAGTCGAAAGTCCGGAACCGACTTAGATGGAGCGGCTCAGCGGCTGGGCGCTGGGGCCGCCGGGGCCCGGGCCTCCCTGTCGCCGCAGGGTGATCAGCCCACCGTCGCCGCCTTTACAAATACACTATTAAGCCGGCACATAAGAAAACTTTGTCGAGTAAACAAACATCCAGAGTAAACTATTAAACGAGCTAAACTGACTGCTTCGAACCAAACGATTTCTTATTGAAATCGCATTTATAAAACGAAACGATTCTTCGGAAAGAGTTGTTAACGCTAAGTCACACTGAGTTTCAAAAATATCAAAAAGTACGTATTAGAGAAAGTGTGCGATTGACATAGTCACGTGTGCCTGTGGCTGTCACGATGCGTCTCGCGAGACTCATTATGATGACATACATACGTACATACATTGCATTCTATGCAGTATGTACCTATATTTATATTATGATCATCAGGGTCTCTCCGCGTAAGCTCGTATCCCCATCGCGTTGAAGGAAATCTATTTCTCATTTTCAGGAGAAGATAGATAGATAGATAGAATACTCTTTATTATGTACACCAAATTGAAGCCTGTGTACCAGGTACTCCTACAACGAGCTCTTTGTTGTTAAATACTCCAAGCTTTTATACCAATAATAATAAGTAACCTAGGTCAATACACAGTCAGTTGTTTAATAATAATAATTAGGGAAATTAATAAAAATCTGATGTTTACAGCGATAAACATACCTAACATATCATATGATTACCATAGAAAGCACTATAATTCATAAAATTATAAATTATTCACAAAAACAAGATTTAAGACCACGAGCAGATGTCAGAATAATATAATTAAGTATAATCCGTTAGATTTATTGTTGAGCCACTTGTGTATCTCACTCTCTGCACTTTCTGATCCGGCGCCCTGCTGTAGTTTTATGTTATATGTACATAATTATTTATTATTTAATTAATGAACAAGTGGCTGCTGTTTTAAAAGCCTTACAATAAGGTACAGCTCGTTCGTGCCGGTTGCTGTACGTACGCTTGAGTCATTACAAGTGGGTCAACGTACGCGACGAGACAATTTTCTGTCACGCTTTACACACCGGCTATCGATAGAAAATTCTTGCTCATAAAAATCTTGTGCTCAATAAATCTTACCATTTTGTGGAAAAATCTTGATGACCGGGAAAATAATCCTATGATTGATAGAAGCTGATCGCACTTGGTTCTAGCACTGTCACTGTGTTTTTTCTTCTTTTATTTGGTTTACAAATGCACGGTGGGTTTCATCGTTAGATCACAACAATGGGAACTCTCTCACTTTCGGTGGCAGCAACCGGTTATTGGCAGATTGACCAGTGCAGGTCCATGTCTGCGCGATGGATGCGCGCGCGGCTGTCGTCGGCGTCGGACTGCTGGCCGGCGCTAGGCCCCCACCAGCGCTTCCTGACCTACACCTAGTGGCTGCTGCGGGCTGCCGCACCGGCTCCGGTAAACAAACGGTTCAGCGACCGATTGCACGACGAGCATCTTAGACCCGCGGCCTCGCCTTCTGCCCGCCACACAGCAACACATTTGTAATTCAATGTGATAACGGTTCCGAGAGCGTTCGCGCGTTTACCTCAGTTCCCGTTGATTCTGGGTCGTGGCACACAAATCGAGACTAAATCGTTCTGATTCCGTCGGGTAGCCGCAGGTGCGCTCGCCGGCACTCGACACAATATCGCAGCGAGTGAACATGCCCTCGCACTTAAGTCAATTGTGCTGCGGTTGTGCTACACTACAGGATTTGCATGCACGAAAGAGAAAATACATGCTGTTCCGTATGTTACGCGAAAACATGCAGTATCTCAAATGATTCATATTTTGCTTTCTTTTTGAGGAAGTGAATTTATCTATAAAATTGCGTTTAAAGTGAAAGTTGGAACATGTTGGCATAACTACGTGACACTCGTTGTTAAATGAATGTAAAAAGACTATTTAATGAAGTATCATGTACGTAGGTAGGTACTATGGTACTGGAAACTGGAAAAATTTCATATGATATTTATTCAGTGTCTGTATGCTTATTGGGTAGTGCTGTCACAAATGTTCAATTCCTTATGGTAAGACTAGCTTGATAAGGTGATAACATGATGTTGATAACCCATATTCAATAATAAAATCACTTTTCAACAAATTACCCTCGTTCGTTTTTACCAGCAAGTTTGATTGCGATAGTGGAGGTGAAAACAGCCGAAACGAACAGAGTTTCTTGATATTTTATAATTCTATGTTTGTAGAGAAGTGTTTAATGAATATAGCTTGTATGCCATAGGTTCCGTCAACAAACATTACCGATTCACAGCTTGAAGTCTGCCATAATAGCGTGTTAATTTCAGTGGTAATAAAATAACGCTTACGAGAACTCTTTGTAAGTAACACGTAACACTTTGACCCGATGTTGTTATCGACCATTGATGTCACTGCCAACAGTCGTTACTTACCTAAACATTTTGTGTTTCCCAATTGAATTTAAGTATTCACTATTTGCTTGATTGACAGGTCAATTTAGTTGCTTAATGGGTCTAACATTCTATAGGTAAACAAATAAACCACCTAATTTTCACGTCGGGGTTCAGAACATTATTGGGTGCTAGAGAGCTGGTAATAAAATTCCAATAACGTCATGGTGAGCAAAAAAGAGTTGTCTTCAGAAGAATACAAAGCATCTTACCAATGACGTTGTGCACGATAGTCAGGTATCTTAGAATATTGAAATATACTAACATGGTATGCGGCGAGCGCCGAACGGCGTCTTTTAATTTCTCATCCAGGAATGGAGGACGCCTAACGGCAGGTTTTTTTGGTCATAACTTTGCTAAATATTATCTTTAAAAATATACCTACTATCTACATTCACATCTTTTACAAACGTACAACAGGATAATTGTTTTCTCATTTAAAGATATAATACGTTTTTGGAAAAATTACGTATTCTCAATCCGCATGTTTCCCATTGAAGCACTCTAACCTTTTAGCAGAAACCCACTATTTTAACTACTGCTCTAATCACAAATTAACTTGTTTTCGGGAAAAATAAGTTGTTACGGGGACGTAAGAGACTTGCAATGTCAATTTCTTTATTTAATTACTTATTTATTTATACTCTCACTGGCTCGATTCGATCGAATCCGATCTGAATTGTGGTCGATTACACTGTGCAATTCATGGTGCAATTACACAAACTTATTATTTTTAGATGCGACAGACGCCTGTCTGCGTCACGTTTAAAATGTCCCGCACCTGACTAAGAATAGTGTTTTTTAACTGAATGGGTTATTATAATGACGTTTCCTGTCTACAGAGTTGCGGAAGGCGCACCGAACGCGCGCACTTGCTTGCTGCATCAAAAACTGCAACTCCTCAACTGTTGCATCAAGCGTGCTTTGGAAGGCACCAGCAGTCTCACCGGCAATTCTTCGGACGATGAATTCTTCGATTGCTCCGAGGGAGAAAATGAAGAACAACTGCCTTGGGACAGACCAGTTGGCCGACTTAGTAGATTTGGTGATGCTGTCATGAAGAATGGGGCGCCCCTGTATATTCCCCGTACACAGGTACGCATCATTTTTAGTGTGTCAGAAGCTTAAACTGCTATACATACCGACTTTTGCAAATCCAAAACTGTATATTTTGGCAATGAGGTTATCAAATAGAAAGTTAACAGAACTAGTCGATATAACTGTTGATTGAAATTTATTTACATTTTATTACTAAGAATCCGTAATTAAATATAATATTCATGACTGACGTTTGCATAATTTCTCTTTGCAATGTAGGATCCTGCACCAAAAACCGAAGACCAGTTAGAAGAGGATGCAGAACTAATGGTGCGACTTGGAGATGATGCTAAAGCGTCCGAGCTCCGAGCGAGAATGATGAGTGCTTCACTTCTGTCGGATATGGAGGCGTTTAAGGCGGCCAACCCTGGCGCGGAGCTATGCGACTTTGTGCGATGGTACTCGCCGCGGGACTGGAAGCCAGACGACGGCGGTGCGCTAGGGGATCGCATGCTGTTACCAGGTAACGCTTGGTCAGAGGCGTGGAGCGTCGCGCGCCCGGTGCCGGCAGCTCGTCAGCGGAGACTGTTCGACGAGACTCGAGAGGCCGAGCAGGTGTTGCATTTCCTACGGTCAAGAACCGCTAGTTCTGTCGCTGAACTGTTGCTACCGGCTTTTCTGCGAGCTGGAGCAGTTAAGGCCCACGAAGAGGGTGTACCTCACGGGAGTTCATCGCTCGGCGGTGTCGATACTAGAAGGACATTTGAAATAGCGGCTCGAGAGCTTCACGACGCAGAAAGAGAAGCCTGTAGGGCTCTGTGTGTGCGAACGGTTCTCGGCAGTAGCGAAGAGGGCAAGCCGCTGGACGTGGCGGGGCGCTCGAGGATCCTGAGCGTGGCGGGTGGCGCGCTGCCGGCGCCCGCGCGGCGCGAGTTCACGCTGCGGGTGCGCGACAGCGTGGCGCCGCAGGTGATGCGCGCCGCACTCGCCACCGACATGACCATCATCGGTGCCTTCACCGAGCGCATCGTGTGCTTGTAGCAGTGCCAGTGAGTGACGCCCTCACTGTGTGGGCAGCGGAGTGCTCTGACTGTGCTAGTGTATATTAAATCGTGGTGAATTATTTGTTAACGGCATGTAAATGAATTGTTGAATTAGTTTGTAGGTAAATAAATTTAGGCCTTGTTTAGGTTGAAGGTTGATATACGTATGTAAGCATGTGATTTTAGAGACCTAAATATCGTTAACAATTTCTCTCTACATCAGTTATCTACTTATCTTTACATTCATCATACTTGCCTATAATGATTAAAGCATTAAACACTCTACTCTAACTTCAACTCTACATCGTAACTTCCGGAATTGTACAGTTTTATGAAATACAGGCGCTTCTTATGATTACATGAAGTTTTTGTTGTGTCAGACGTGACCTTCCTGAACCCCTTGATCGTATTCGTAAGCAATTAACTTTATGTGAGAAGTTGTATGTTATGGCAGGTGTTTGTTTATCGCACAACTTGAAGATGAAAGTCTTCAAACAAATGCTAGCTATGAATGCTCCTATAGTGCCAATCGCAGGATATTGCATAGCTGTGCTCACTTATAGACATCGCGTCAGTTGAAGAGGTAGATGGTCAAAACTCATGGCTACTAAAAAGCAACGTGAGCAACTCCCAGTCACCTATTCTCCACCAGAGAGAGAAGGAAGCTGTGATCTATGCCGCACTCCCCGGACATGGAACATAGAAGTTGCAGGTATGGTCTGCTCAAATACATAATTATAAATGCAATGGTAAAGATACCGTTATGATGTCGAGGTAGCTGTATTCGTAACTCGACACTTGATGCGATCTATCAGTTACACTAACCGCCTTACGCGTACGGTATCGCATCGTGGTAATGACATTCAACAGAATACACGCGTTTGCATTGTGGCTGTCCAGTGCGAAGTGGTGACGTCATATTTATGATTCTTGTCCTATCACTGGCCACTTATTGCGATGCGTGTCGCGGCAGGCGAGTGCTCGTTGACTCTAGCGCGTACGCTGCTCATTGCTATGCGTGTGGAGCAGGTGCGGGCCGGCGCGGGCAGAGCGCGCGTAGTGTACGGCGCGGGTGGCGGAGCGCGCGGCGTGGGCGGCGCGGGACGCATGCGCGCGCGGCCGCGGCCGGGAGCCGTGCGAGATGCCTCAGTGGCGCGGCGGGACGCCCGGTCGATTCCAGGGCGCGCGCAAACACTCATGTTTGAACACCGTATCATCCGTGAATTTCACTGAAAATATAAATCGCGATTAACCAAAAACTTGAATCAACATCAGCACAATTTTTGTAAAATTTTCATCTGTTTTTGATCCCGTTAATTGATTGTGTCAGAGATATAATATTCGCTCGGCTACTCCAGCGGCGTCTTATAAAAAAGTCATGGAACATATCTGCTTTCGTGTGATTAATAAGTACACCCACGGAATGTGTTATTGATGTGTAGATAAATGTTAAATGTTAGCGGTGACAAATTGTCATTCATAAATACTAGGTAGATACTGATCGAAGTGTTGTTGTTGTGTAATTATAGTTATGATAATATTTATTGAATGGATGATATGTAAATAGTGGATGTCTGTTATCACCTGTGTTATGCGCTAACAATTCGTTCACCGAAGAAGAGGCAATAATGGTCGACTGTTCAGTATCTTCGGTCCTACTACCTACGGTAAGTGGCTCGTTGAACAGTTTCTAGGATTCTGTAGTAAAACTCTTCTATGTAAGGGTACCAAATTTCTACTTGGAAAACCAGTTTATTCTCAAATGCGAATCGTATAGTTATATTTTAATTTTAATACCGATGGCTGAAGGCGAAAGTGTCAAGGTTCATCGTTTGCAAGACGTGAATCTGGCCTGCCTGAGTGCCCTGACACCGGCGCGCCAGCCCCGATGAGAACCATTATCGAGTTAGACGCGACAAATATTGGCAATTCAATAATAATAGCAGCTACACGTCATAATTGAAGGACACGGCTGACACACTGCTTCTATTAACTTTTGTTTATATACAAAAATATATCAATTAGAAAGTGAGTTAGAAAGATAACGTCATAGAGCCATTGTCCGTCCCAAACGCTAATTCTCTCAGGGATTGGAACTTAATAATTGGGGAGTTCGTTTTAGGGAACCCCATGACAAATAATTAGGACGCAAATAACTGAACGGAATTCGATGTGCCACTAATTTACCTACTAGGTCAAACGAACACCATCGCTAGCTATTTATAACATTCCACCTATAAGAATATTATAGAGAAAATAAAGCGTGTGTTACAAAATATTACTCGAGTGATTGACGGTTGTTTATATTTTGATGAAACGCGATCGTGAATGTTGTGCAAGATTGTTATTAACATAAGGTATGATTAGTTGTCATCGCCCCATGTCTTGGTGGCTGCCAGCAGTGCCAGGCCAGCCCTGGTGAAGCATGCGCGTGTGTGAAATGGAGCGATGCTGGCGTCCTCCATGTCCACTGAATGGCTGAGCCTCTGAAGCCATTATAAATAGGCAGGCAGCCCATTATACAATGTGCGCTCGACTGGCCAATGAATAGACTCACATAACTACTTTGTCTTGGGGAAATAAGTTTTCTAAAGGTGATGGAAACCAAGGGCGTAGCTCAGCTCGGTTGGTTAATTGTTGTCTGTCACAATCGAACAACAGCTCTACATTGTGACGTTTCATTCGTTTTCAAATGTATTGTCATGTCAATGACTTCACCTTTTTCTGTTGTGCCCAGGAAATCCAGATATTTTAACCTGTAACGATGAACCTACTTACCTAAATACTTAATTGCTTTAGGCAGAAATACACGATGTGTTATTTGGGCAACGGCCTCCGAACTGACTAATTTATTAGTAGGTGTTTTGAATGGTTTCCCTGTAAGTAATCATACGTGCCGACCTCGCTTCACATGTAATTATAATATTTCGCAGTTATCTTCGGTAACTCATTGGTTAGCGGAATGTCTGTCTAAATAATTACCCGTTGTTTATTAAACTGTTATCTTTTATTGATTCAAATATTAGGTTAAAGATCAACAGTATGATTCCGAATTCCGATAGCTATTGTGTCACTTCCCTTCTGTCTGTTTTAATCGCCGTTTGTTTTTAAGAGACAATAGCAGTACCTATACGTCCGTGTGTATATAAATTGGGCTGATTAAGCACATACAAACAGACAAACAGAAGATAAAGTTTACATATAGGTAAGTAGACAAACCTTGTATGATAGGTAGGTACCTATTATATATGCTTAATGTATTGATGCACAATGTTTTGAGTATGCTACATTGAGTTTTACCGTAAAACGAGAACTTTCACCCGAAAAAAAAGTGGTTGCCCTGCAATAATTTTTGCGTAATAAGGTTGCGTATTACGATGTAAATAATGCTTGGTTGACGGCTTCGTGAAAAGTCCGTTTACCACAGATGACAGAAACAACAGTTTACACCCAGTAGGTATAGCTTTCAATTGCATATACAAAGTTCTTTCGTAATTTAACTGATACGGAATACATTTTTATAAAATAATTTTGATCAATCATCTTAATGGTTGGCAAACGCATGAATAAATGTGAACTCCTATGTTTTTATTTAACCTCAGGACACCGGATATTAAGGTGGATGTTCCAGGGTAGCCTGGAACATCAACCTTAAATGAAAGCTCTTGGCAAGATACATCTATCATATGTCAGCAAGCGACGCTAGCCAAAAGTAACATCCTAATGGATCTCACAATGAAATGAAATACAAAATTAAAAACTATGTCATGATTCTGGCATATCGTATCACCACCGTGCCCCCCCCCCATGGTGGTGATACGATAGACGGGGAACAAGGTCCGATAGATAAAACAAAATCTGGAAATAAAGATAAAAAAACAAACAACTTCTGGTCTAAGATAGCGCTCTTTAGTTAACGATAGCTGCAGTCTCGTCGCAGTAAAACTTAATACTTCAAACGTGACATGTGGATATAATAAAGCAGTAACTCGTTCGATCAGCTTATCTGCATATCGGATATGCCATTTTCAATGACATATCGATACACACGCTTCCTTTGAAGTTTGCAATATGTTTATAATGTAAACACAGCTCAGTTAGACGCTTGTGGCTAACGATCGAGCTGAATCCCGCGTTGTTCAGTTGTACACCACGAATAATTTACGATCGCATATAAAAATATCGGTTTACAACATTGAGCAGGTGGCCACATACGCGCAACCGAAATCGTAATTCAATGTTTTACTCTATTGTCTGTTCTATTTACGCTAAGGAGTCTATTTGATACAGACCTTCCTTTGTATTGTACCTAAGTCCGAGGAGCTCGTGGTGGTAATAATAAGTGCCGCCTGGGTCGATCTTTAGGTTAAGTCGTGCTTGCCTAGGTTCGACCGTAGATAGGTAACCACCCATCACATAGCGATATTTCTCCGTGCCTCGAAAAGCGCGTTATGGTGTTGGTCTCGGCTGACATAATATTATCTTTGGCAGTCTTTACAGGTAGTCAGTTGAATGATGATCTGATCTGACACCCGTTCTTAACAAAGGGATACTCGGAGTACTGTGGAGGTGAGAATCTCACCTCCACAGTAAAATACTGGTATTCAGCTGCGTCCGGTTAAACTGATAAATTGATAACCGACCCCTAAATATATACCTACATTGTTTAGTTGGAAAGACGTGAAAGAACAAGGAATCAAAATCATTTTAGTCATATTGAAAACTTGATCAATATTTACACACATACCTATATAAACCCACGCCTCCACGGTAGATCTACAGAACGCCACTTCCTCTTTTTTTATCGATACTTATTCAATGATGTAATAACAAAGAAAATCTATTAGCTTATTAAGTGACTCGATTTGCATGCAAATGTTCTTGTCACTATCAACTTTAAGGCTATGGATATGGATGCAGGAAAAACTGTACAAAACCCAACGATAATGTGTTTATAAAATATGCCATTTAGCTTTCTTAAATCCGGCCTAGCAGGTTTGATTTAGGCACAAAGAGAAAATACAAAAGGTCTCAATATGCAAATTTAATATGCAAAATAACTACTTTCTCGTAATCTGTTGCTCTACTTCAATCAACTCTTCGATATTTTATACTAAATCTGTCGATAAGCAAGGCTCAATAGCTGTAAGTTACTCTGACAGCTTTAGTATTTTTATTTTCCGACTTGTAGGCAGTAGTTAGGTATAGATTATGTGTCATGGTTCCATAAAGTCGGGCCATTGTGCTCGTTATTACCAGGCGCGGATCCAGCCCTCAAAAAAGGTTATGGGCACAGTCACCCGAAAATTGGTCAAGTGCGAGTTGGAGTATGAACTCACTCATAATTGATATAGTGACACTACTTTTGAAAATCGATAGTTTTCTGATTATTTGGGAGAGGGGGCGGGGCGTGCATCTTTAGTTTCCCGAAAAGAGCTCTGAGTCGTAGTAGTTTAAAAATAAGCGTAGTGAGCTCCTAAAAGTCAGTAGACTCCTAGGCAAATAACTTGAAACAAAATGGCGTCGTTCTGCGCAGGTTCCCTGCTTGATTTGTATGGGACGTCTAAAAAACGACTACTGCGCATGTTCAACTTATATGCCGCGTGGTATACTCAGTTTTAAATAAAGAGGTTTTCTTACAGTCTGAAATTGTGTCTAGTCAGGAGTTACTAAAACAGTGAACAGCAAATAAATTGCGAGAGCGAGCGGAGCGAGCTCGAAAAATTTTCACGTCCTCGGAAAATATGATTCTTTTCACTCATACGGGATTGAGAATATAAAGCACTGGCAATTTCTTTAGACACGAGACAGGATGTATTCGCGAGCGCAGCGAGCGAGTTTTTTTTTGCGTTCTGCCTCGGATAGATTGATCGCTTCGATTTCGGGGGAAGGTGAGGAGGTTCCCCGAGATGAGTTAGAATTCCAAATGTCAAGATTAAGACAACACAACAGCGAGTGGAGCAAGCCGGCCCTCAAAAGGATTAGGTTCTAAGGCGCACGCCTCTGAAACCGCTTTTCATAATAACATAATACAGGAGCGAGAGAAGAGAGCTTCAAAATTTAAGCATGTCGCCTCCGACCCATATATTGGGTTCTTTTTATTTATTCATACAGAGATGACAATAAGACAATAGCGAGCGAAGCGAGCTTACAATTTTGGTTCCTGCCTTGGAATGGTTTGTCTCTGTTGTGCAGAAAGTTAATAATTTATCAAATTTACAATAAAATAGCAATTATCTGAAGATCGTAGGGGGGTCATGACCCCTGTGACCGTGAAAATGTGACGTCACAAGTCAATTAGGGTTGTGGGCATGCCCACAGTGCCCACAACGGTGGATCCGCGCCTGGTTATTACAAAGTGAAACATGATGTTCGTCGTGAATGAAAGTTTAGTCATCAACCTTGCCATCACCCTTATACTTGGTAATGAGCATGTAATGATAGCAAGCTTGTTTGTTTGTTTATTTGTGTTCCAACGAATATAAAACGTTCACAAAAGGCTCTCAGGTTTGTTTAGTTATTCATTGCACTGTTTGTGTTTCCACAACTTCATTAGGAACAAACTTGCAATGTTCTGTAAATTGAAGAAAACTTTACTTTGTAGGCTACTTGATACATACTAATTAGAAGAGCTGAACATTCAATTAGCTGACCATGAATATTTACAAAAGCTAAAGGAATTTTAATTAATAATCATGACTATGTAATAACTTGCGTATGCGATGTAATCATCGTTATCCTTGACAATCTTTTTGTTCGTACTAATTACTGCCGAGCAGATGCAAAGCCTTCTACACCATGCTTTGTTCGTTATCGTGCACAGGTCCGCAATTCTTCTGGCGTTCTGTGAGGCTATACAATAAATGAATTGTTGTGCTGGAGGTATTTACATCTCTTACCCGACAAGTTGATTGTTTGCACGTCTTGAATACACAACTCCCCTTCTGGAGCCGCTGGGCACTGGCAGCTGGCCAGGGATTGTTCTACGATATAAATTATGTCCGCACGCCGATACTTTACTATCATCGGAACAATTAATAAGCTATCGTAGCATTACATTCGCATACAAATAATGCGTACTGGAACTTTGAACTGACTGACCATAATTCCATAATAAATAATATTAACTGTTGGCATTACTCTGAAGCTGGAATTGTTTTTATTGGCACTTTCTGTACATAATGCTACAAGGTGAGATTGTTTGCCTAATGTTATTCGTATATTTTAACAGGAATGTAGGTACATAAACCATAAATATTTTCTTCATTATGTGTTGAAACGAGCTTTTTGCGAGAATAATTTTACTGGGGTCAGTGACTCAACACTTCTGGTTCCTTCCGTATTGTTCAGGCGAGCGAGGCGACCGCTGAACAATGGGCACTTGAGTTTTTTAAGGAATTAACAAGACGCCCTCGATTTAAGTGGCTTGCGGAGTTGCTATGCTTTCGAGCTCTTTCATAATGAGGTAGGAGGTAAGGGATGAGGGGTCTCATGGCTGAGGAAAGACGAACTTCATATTTAGGTGATCGATCGTAGATTGGTCACACAGCAGCAAGATCAGTTACTGTTTATTGATAGCCTTTAGACTTAATTTTATTTGATCAAACTAACTTTAACAAAAAAATTGATAAACGAAAACCTTGTACAAACTTTCGGAAACTGCTAATAACTACCTAAATACAAATTGAACGGCGAATATGCCCAAGTACCAAGTTTGTTTGTACAAACGCAGCGTAGTAGCGCACACTCAATGTAAAAAGGCCCTGAAGTGTAAAACGGTACACAGGCGGCCACTGCCTGTAGGGCTGTAGCCTGCACAAAGCCCACTGATATAGTCTTTGCTATGTAGGTATTGTTTCACGCGTCTCCATTCCCGTTAAATTGATTCTACATCGGTAATTTGTATGCGTGTCGCATGAACATCCATTTGCATGGAATTTAGTCCTTTATTACACAAAAATCTGGCTTTACTGCGTATCAAATATCCTATGAGTTAAAAGAATTTGCTATACAATACGCTTTAGGATTAACCAATTTATTACGCGTTTGGGATATCACCGATACATAATTACAAGAACATATTATATAGGGATTTACAATTTTATGTTACCCACAGTCACCTTAGGCGCTCTCGGCGCTCGAATACCGTCCATTCGAGCGCCGAGAAAGATTGAAAATGCCACAAAATCACACGAGTGATCAAACAATATCTTCGTGAATTCACTGCATACCCCTTTACACTATAATATATAACAGAGTGGGATCAGTGGGATGGACAAGTTATGTTATACTGTCTCAGTCAGTAGTCCAGAGATCCGAAGAAAGAATCCTATTTCATCGATGTAGCGGATGATAAGAGTTATGGGCCTACTACACGCACGCACTTCCCCACAGTTTTGCCTGCGGGATTACACGGTGCACACAGTACATCGCGCGTGTGGTTTGTAATGGTAATACAGTTTTATCAACCATACGCGCGATGTACTGTGAAGTGTGAACGAAAACTGTGGGGAAGTGCGTGCGTGTAGTAGGCCCTTTACGATCTTGCAATACCAATAGAATATTCATAGTTACGATACCTATGTGAATATACGTGAATGTGCCTGCGTTAGCACATATCAGTCACTCCAGATCCATATGGTTTGATTGTGTCAGTATCATAGTAACTACCTACAACAAAAATGGCACCAAGCAGTTTGTTTATTGACAGTTAATTTACGAATCCGTCTCATTGGACAGTTTTCCGCCTTCATCACATTATCCATGAGGAAATAAAACGTTTATAGGTAGTTACTTGGCACTAAGCTCGCCCCCGCCTGTGTGAGTACCTATGTAATCCACATTTAGTGCGACAATACCATCTAAAGCGGCATTCCTGCAGCTTGCCAGGAATGTCTAGCCTTGAGTTACGTGGCATTCCGGTTAAACCGCAGGAATTTAAACTAAGTACTTATCAAAGAAAAAACTGTAGCGTCGATTACCTATAAATTAAATTAAATTAGTAAAAAACGTTTGTAATAAAGTTATTTCAGACTACATCGTCCATCATTTTGTTAGTATTGTAATGCTGCGTGGCGCGGGTTCTATCCCCAGTCCCAACACGGAACATATATTTGTATGGCCTACAGATAATTGTTCCGGGTCTGGGTGTGTGCCTATGTAAGTTTAACTGCTTGTAAACGCATCCACAATACAGGAGAAAAAGAGAGAAATCACTAGTGCGGGGCAAAACTTGAGTAAATTAGTGGGTTAGTTAGTATTCTTACTGTTTACAATTGAATTATTTATTCAGACGTATTCAATGAGAGTCTCCAGTGTCCCCACCCAGCGTTCCTGGAAAGAGAAAGAAAAAGAAAGAAAGAAAATGCATTTATTTGGCACATGCCACAAGTACACATAATGTAAAAGAAAAATAAATTAAAGAACTTAAAACTAAATAAATCGTGCCACTGTGTGCCTCACGGCTGCGCCAAAAAGGCCCAGTTCAGCAAAATGCCGGGCAACTAGTGCTCGACGCTGGTTTTCAACTGGAGAGCAGTCTGGTCTGGCCGTAATCATCTTCAAGATGCTGTTGTCACTACCTTGCAGGCAGAAAAAAACACCTTGTTTAAAATATGGTATGATAGAGCATCATAGAGCTTTTTATGCGTTTAAACATGGTTTTTTATTTTTTATAACACTTTTTTATAGGTACTTCCTTATTCAATTTTTACTCATACTCAATAAGAAAACTGTAAAATATGTAGGTACAGCTATATTTCTTACGTACCCTCGGTTCGTTTATACCGGGACAAATGCGAATCTCGATCGCGATAGGATGATTTCCGTATTTGCCACATTTCCTCCGTTTCCCGCGACAGGAGCGCTCGTTCTCGTAAACGATGAGGCGGGATTCCTAAAGCCTTCGCCTCATAATACTCCTAGAATTGTTTATGGTTTTACTACCTAAGTTTTTATAGAGTTTCTGAGTTTAGCTACTATATGCATTTGCTTCGACAGTAATTTCGTGTTTCAAAACCAATGGATGGGGTGATTAAAATTCATAAATATCAAATCCAATACGGAAATAAGTATATAAACTAATCCTATTCTATGCCTAAGTGCCTACTACTCGCTGTTACTTTATCTCTTTCGGCACCGACTGTAAAATCGGGCATGATTCATTTTTTATGATCAAACAGAATTTTCAATCTTAAAGTTGTTTTAACTCTTTTCCCTCTATGTCGTCTGAGTCGGTATTTCCTTTCACAATAATTTATATTTTTGCTTTTGGGAGCAAGCTTTTCTCCCATGAGGATAGGAAGAGTAACCGAGCGCTACGAGCTACGACGATTGCTACGCAGGGCCTTCGAATCCCTACGTACTGACTGATCTTTCAACATCTTTATATTCCTTCGAATGTTTATTGTGATTAGGTACATAAGTAAATAATTGTGACTCTAATAATTTTTTTATTTATAAATTATGAATGTAGGTATATTTTTTTTTTCAATTATCAAAAGTTTGGCTCCTCCAAACGTAAGTGATTCATTCACTATTATTTCCTTCGAATCCCTACGTACTGACTGATCTTTCAACATCTTTATATTCCTTCGAATGTTTATTGTGATTAGGTACATAAGTAAATAATTGTGACTCTAATAATTTTTTTATTTATAAATTATGAATGTAGGTATATTTTTCTTTCAATTATCAAAAGTTTGGCTCCTCCAAACGTAAGTGATTCATTCACTATTATTTAGTGCAAATAAAACCAGTGTCAAATATTTTTTTTAGCTCAATTCTTTAGTTTTGATGTTGCTGCGATTATTTTTCTCTATTTTCTCTTGGGCCAATGTTCTTCAAGGGGGAAAAATCAAGCTCATCAAAAACAACGACATCAATCCGAACGATATGAATAATGTGGCCTTCGGCGGTCGTTCGGTCCTAAAGGACCATTACCAAACTTCTTTATTAAGTTATTGCATGCAGCGGTTGCGTCATATTATGTTGTGTTGTTCGGCCAGTAGGTAACCTAATTTCCATAAAAACCCCCTTCTCAGCAAAACCCTTTTAATGATCATGCCCCAGGGTCTCCAAGTGTTTATCTAAGAAACTAATTACTAGTCATAATTAGTTTAAACGTTTATTAAACGCGATCGATAGTAAAGCCGGTGCTCCACATTTCAGTGTCCCTCGTGGTTGGTCCAGCCGGTATCGGTCTCGCAATCAAAGGCGATAGTCCGACGATCGCGTGCGGATTATCTGCTTGTTCACGACCGCTGATTGCGTGGGGTGCGCGTGCGCGGCGGGACTATTGTTTGTACTGGATTCTACATGTTCACACTTTTATTGGCCGAAGATGATGAAATAACTGAAGAAATATAAAGCATTAAAATAATGAGATATTAATTTATAAGTCTCGTCTATAAGTACACCTTTACCATTGCCATATTTTTAAGAACCAAATTGATTTTACGTAATAGGTCTTTACCTATGTAATTGGAGATTCTATAACCGTCATTTTCAGATTTAATTATCTGTGAATTGGCGCGTAATTCGAAATTCAAGTAAATTTTATTCGAAAGACGTGTTAATAATATTTCAAATTCAGTCATTTGTTTTTTGATAGTTTTTTGTTTTTGTGACATTGTGGTAGTTTTTGGCGCCAAGGATAAACTGCTAATTCGTACAATTTTCGAATATGAGTTCATACGTAGAAATACCGCTGCGCAAACAACACGAAACATTAACGACGTGTACGGGCTCAACACTGCTTGCATAAACACGGTCCATTACTGGTTCAATCGTTTTCAATCTGGAAATTTTGAGTCGAAGAACGAGCCTCGCGGTTGGCCGGTAAACATTGTCGACAACGACGAATTGAAGGCGATAGTGGAAGCAGATCCAAGTCAATCTAAGGTTGAGATTACTGCAGGCCTTGGAGTTAGTGTCAAAACAACATTGAGGCACTTGCGTCAAATTGGAAAGATAAAAAATCTAGATAAGTGCGTGCCACGCGAACTAAGCGACCAACAACGAGATTTACGCGTCGAAGCATGCATAGCACTACTGAATCGGCATAGAAACGATGAAATTCTTAATCAAATTGTTACCTGCGATGAAAAGTGGATCCTGTACGACAACCGTAAGCGTTCGTCTCAGTGGGTGGACCCGGGTACATCACCAATCAGAGCGCTACAAAAAAGATTACTCATAGGAAGATGACGGTGACAGTCTGGTGGACCAGTGCCGGACTTGTACACCACACAACACAAGAGTGACGGCAGATGTCTATTGCCAAGAATTGCAAACAATGATGGAGAAGCTCGCAATTCAACAACCAAGACTAGTCAATCGTTCTTCCCCATTGCTTCTCCACGACAACGCGCGAGCTCACACTTCACGAAAGACCATCGCAAAGCTACAAGAGTTACAGCTGGAAGCTCTCCGTCACCCACCGTACTCACCGGACGTTGCCCCAACAGATTTCTACTTTTTTCAAAATTTAGACATTTTTTTAAGTGGTAAAAAAATCGGCTCCCGAGAGGCAGTACAAAACGCTTTCGCTGACTTCATCGCCTCCCGTCCGACAGACTTCTACAGTAAAGGGATAAACAAACTGCCATCAAAATGGCAAAATTGTATAGATCATTTGGGCCAGTACTTTGATTAGCTGAAATAAAAAAATTACAAAAAATTTTATATTTTAAAATTCTCATACAAATCTCCAATTTCATAGGTAAAGACCTAAAGTAGTAACCAATTGAAGGTTCAGTTTCGGCCAGATTTACTCGTAGTAAACAATATAGTTTGGGTCACAGTTTCGGTTTCTTGCCGAAACTGAGACCAGGGCCGATGGTTCTTTTTCGGTTTCGGCTGAAAATCCTGTTTCAGTCGGGCCTAACTAAAAGCAATTTTAAACAATTAACCACATGCGTTCCACTTTAAGAGGTATTCTTAAATACATCTCTGCCTCAAAATCATCATCAGCAATATTCTCGTGGCTAGAACCTAGATTCATTTGAGTAAGACTATGATCGTTCACAACCACCGAAGGGCGTAGGCAACACAAATATTGGTTCCGTGTGAAAATAAAAAGCTGTGAGTTATAGCGCAGATGCCAATCGCTCGCCCATTGCGGCAATCTAGCTGTAAAGCGTACATCGGACGACATGGTGATTACGATCTTTGATAAAATGTCGCGATGTCACGTCAAAATGGATGATAATACGTATACTTAGGTTTCTATTGCTTCTATCGATAAACGCCATGATTGGATGTTACTGACAATGGAGTCATGTTACTATATAGTCCAAGAACCCAGGGCCGCCAGATGTCACGTATTTTCTGATGAAGGAAATGTGGACGATTGGGTAGCGTTAGTATGTACTACGAACAGGTACAAGGTACATAAAAAAATTACTTACTTCACGACAGTTCACGTAGACACGTATTTTCTCCAAGCTGATTTTACGTATATTTAAGGCAATATCCTTAAAAATAAGTCGCTAATACCTACTCCCAGACACTTTCCGTCGGCCGTATTGCTTAACAGACGCTTTAAAGAAAACTAAACCCTATCCGCCTTATTACAAAACGTAGTTAAACCAGGTTTAACTTAGACTTGGTTTATCTCGCATGCTGTCACTTTCTTTTGAATATTATTGAAGTGAGACGTCATGCGAGATAAACCAAATCTAAGTTAAACAGGTTTAACTACGTTTTGTAATAAGGCGGCTTATGATTTAATACTTAAAGCTAATTGATCGGGTTATTGCCATGCTATATTGGACAGGCGCTCCAACATGCACCCGGGCGTTGAAAGCAACGTTTTCAACAAAATTCTGAAGACACAGGCAATGGGCAGATCCTGTTGAATGCCCACCGAATGAGTCCAGTATGTCAGCCACACGAGCGATGCAATGCGTTCTCGGGTAAATAGCCACAATACGTTTAAGTCTTCACTTTTTGGGAGCGCTAAAGCGTCTGTTAAGCAATACGGCCGCTAGAAAGTGTCTGGGAGTATTGGCTACTTATTTTTAAGGATGTTGCCTACAATAAACGTAAAAATCAGCTTGGAGAAAATACGTGAGGTTAGTAATGTTTTTATGCACCTTGATAGCCTGATACCTGAAAATTGGCCGTCTAAGCAAGCTAGCTGGTAGTCGTGCGTTCTTAGTACATACTAACACTACTCAATCGTCCACATTTCCTTCGTCAGAAAATACGTGACGTCTGGCGGCCCTGGGATCTTACTCTAATAGATATCCCTTCTAATAAAGGTGGAATTTACGAGCACACTTTAAAAAAAAATCTTGTCAATTCTGTTGTTACCAAGTTTACTTTTGTTTGAAAACTTGACTGATATGTTATTGTCTGTTAGTGACTCACCTATGTCTCAAATATGTCAGGTATGTATATGGTTAATTGCCTATTGAGTACACCCCCGACTCGTTTTGTTACCTTTCCATTAAACCAATATCTTATCAAGATGTAAACATTTCCGTATTTCGAGTGCCAACTAGATAAAATTTGTTGGGAAAGGTTCAGGGTCTGTGTGATATACGTAAATGATCACTATGCCTATCTTATGGCCTTGGTGTTTCTAGAGATAAATCACTTTTTTATTATTTTTCCTCAATTCTGCATTTTGAAGGCGTCGTAAGTTCTCGTAACCAAAAATTATAAGGTTAGTTTTTGGTCAGTACCCTATGAATATAAACTGAATTACTTTAAGTCCGTGCAAAGACTTCAATTATTAGAAGTAAACGAGATAAAAGTTAGCACACTAGATCTTTTCTTTTTGGCACTAACAGTGCGATAGCAGACAGCTAGAGTGAGCAGTTGTCAGGTTAAGTGGCTGAATTACTCAGGCGGCGTAGACAGCCGACACTGGCAACCCTCCCGACACTGGCCACACTGGCTTGTTAATTAACGTCTCTCCACACAACAGAGAGAATCTCGTTTGCATAAGTGCTGCGTTCTTTTTCAAAACTTTGCAGGTAGGGTGCCAAAGCAAAGCCTCTTCCGCACGTTGCGCAATTATTTCGGCTACATGAATGATATTGCCTTTAACGTCTGCCGACTAAATTCCGACTTCCAAATACCAGGAGGCTCTCTATTCGTGTGTATGTATTTTTTTTGACGTAAACTACTTACTACTAAAAGCTATAATTATACAGGGTGGTGCCGACAATACGACAATAAATGAAACCACTGGTAGTTCTAGTTCATAGGAACATTTTTGAACTGTCAAATATAAACTAAAACCGAAAAAAAATTAAAAAAACATCAAAAACGAAATAGCATAAAACTGTAAACGAAATACAATACAATTTACGAACAAATATTGGTTTTATTAACCTTGGGAATAATTTGCACCGATTAACGTGTGGAAAAATGTAACAAACGAATTTGGCAAAGACATTTAGGTAGGTTGGTGCCGAACTGCCGACGATACGACAACGATTTCGGTGGTAGGATTTATTTGATAGTTTAAAAATGTTCCTATGAACTAGAACTACCAGTGGTTTAATTTAATGTCGTATTGTCGGCCCCACTCTGTATATTTTAAGATGTTACACAAAATTAAAAGGAAGAAGAGCTCATGGACAAGTAAAAATTGGTCGTATTGTTGACAATGGTAAAAGTGCTCGAAAGGCTGGCAGGCCTGGCAGCAAAGCCACGTTGACAGGCAAAGCTGTTCTTAAAAACGCACTGTCTATGATAAATTCATAAAAAAATCTTAAGAAAGTATTTTTTCTCTCATAGGTGACCTCTACGGAAGTAACATTGTGAAATCGCATTGTAAATTGAATCAAGCTGAATAGCCCTCTGCGAATTTTATTAAATTACCGATGGCCGTCAGCTTTGAAGTCGCAATCACGTTAGAGGCCCTTTCCCGCCACATACAACTTACCCAACTACGCAAGTACGCACTTAGCTGAAATAACAAATAAGTTTTAAATAAAGCCAGGCTGGTTGTGCTACGTAATTAACTAAGCTATAAATATTTATACGTAATTAAATGTTAAACGCGATTGGTTTTCCTTGTATCAATAATTTATTGAGCTGCCCCTTATCTTATCGATTACGGTACTACTATGGGAAAAGCTAAGGGGGAAAACGTAAGAAAATTGAGCTATAACAAATAGAAACGGTTTTGATATCAGTGATGTGATATGGTAATGTACTAAAAGTTCTAAGTATCCTTTTACAGATATATCTATCATTGATTTTGCACAACTGTTGTAACAACTGTGATCCTTAATCGTTTTGCTATAAGGTTACTGATGAGTTACTTATGTTGCTGTCAGAAACTGAAGTGTTTGGGGTAAAGCTACCATGCATAGTTTTTTCAGTACCTACCCCAAAACTTGAAACCTTATTTTTAACCGACTTCAAAAAAGGAGGAGGTTCTATGTTCGTGTGTATGTATTTTTTTTTTATGTATGTTACCTGATTTCTCCCCCATTTGTGGACCGATTCTCAAAATTCTTTTTTTATTTGAAAGAGTATACTCCTGAGGTGATCCCATTTTAATTTGGTTAAGATCTGGTGCTGATCTTTAGAGATATACAATGGAACTCTTCAAAAATAGACGGCAAATCTGTCGTAATTGGTGGAATCGCTTGGATGTTTATTGAATATACATTATCATGACGTAACATCACGCCTGTATGCTCTGAGAGGGTATGCAGATGTGTACAATACACATTGTTTTTATGTATGTTCACCGATTTCTCCCCCATTTGTAGAGCGTACGCAGATGTGTACAATATACCTAGATTTCGACAGTTAGGTATGTTAAGTTTCATTTATTAGGTTATCATTCAAAAAATTTGAACAAAATCTTCGAATTTCGCGCGATGTACATTATATAAATCAAAACTAACCTTCATAGACTAACTAAGCTAGTAAGAAACTCTATGACAGAAAATTTAAAAGAAAAAGTATTGACAGCCTGACGTAAGTGTCATAACATTGAAAAATATGAAAATTATTTATTTTATTTTAGTTATTTTATAAGAAAACGAATCGTTTTAGACCGATTCGCAGAATAGTAATGCAAAAACCAATAAAACTTATGATAGATGCGTACTAATCACTCATTTTCTTTCACTATTTTTTCGTGATTTTCTTCATTAATAAATGCACTTTGTTTATTCATATTTAAAACACTTTGTACACAAATTATACGAGTAAGAATATTTTAGAAGGAGAAAGCAGAGAGACAAACAATTATTTAATTTGACAACCTCAGTGGACAACCTTGTTATTTTCCGTAACCATAGCAACCTGGTTGAATACTGAATCCTGAATATTTTCGTTAGGAAATCTCTGGATTCGCTCTCCACGCTCAACTCAAGGCCCGCGATAGAATCTATGCAATAGATTAAAAACTTGCCAATGGACAAGCTTATTTTACAGGTCACATGTTTTCCTATTATCTAAAACACCTACTCTTAGATATAATAAACAAGCACCTACTTCATTATTTATTCATGAACGTAAGGGTTGAAGAAAATCGGAGCTAAACGTGAGAAGATATTGTACAGTGAGTTATATCAGGAAAATTGCTTTTCAGTTACCTTGTTTGTATAAAATGACTGTAAAACAGTAAAGTTAAGCCAGTTTAGTAGCACTGTTGCGAGGGTCTTTTACATTTTCCATCATAAAGATGAATAGCACGATAAACAGCCCTCTTTACTTTGTTATAAATTCACACGATAATCTTAGGAAACTTTACAACCACGTTGAGTAAAAAAATAGTACTAGACGTAAATATTCAGCCGTGTTTGTTACGAAGTATCGTTCGTTTTGATAGCATAGTTTTAATTTAAGAGAAACGTGTGAAAAGGTTGAATTACAGTTTGCGGTTCCTATTAGGTGCATTACAGACTGGCCGTCTATAAATCTCTGTAACAAATTATACCCCTAAGAAAAAATTGATTATTTTTCGAGTGTCATTTTTTTTTTCTTTTTTTGCCTGTGTGCATTTGAGAAGCTAGTTAGAAGGTGTTGTGTAGTTTTACTATACTAGTTCGGCCATCTATTTAAAATGTTACATGGTAGAGTTTAAGATAACCCTACTTTTGGGCTTCGCCGCAGTCGGGTAAAAAAATACCAGTTCAGATAGTAAAAAGTAATAAAGTTAGCAATAAACAAGACTGAGTATATAAAAATGCTTTCCACTCATACGTAGGTAAGTATCAATTTACTTGCGATTTATTTTTATATGTTTAGAGATATATTTACCGACGATCGTTCCATCGACGTCAGTCGAGAGATGAACAATGTTTCACGTCATCCAAGACTTTAGATATATTATATGTATAGTTAGGTACAAAATATTTTTGAAGAGATATAGTTTAGGACACTTTAGGACGTCATCTGTAACGGGTCGATGTCTACATAAAGGTAAACTCTAGATAAAACTTATAGAATTTGAATTATATTATTACACCAGATATAATAATCATTTATCAGTATTACCCTAGGCTTGACTTAACATAAATGTTTTCGTTTATTTGCATTTTATCAAGATTATGTACCCACTTAAGTTTGTTTTGACAGTTCATCAAAAGTTCCAAAATGCGATAAGATTGTTTTGTTTGTTTATCGGTAGATGGAAAAACACTCGAGAAGCCTAAGTTGTTACCAACTGTTATTTCATGAAGTGCAAGTTTTCTACCTATTTAGTAACCATATCCATCAATCAATCTATGATTCGTTATCACGTTTTCATACATGAAGCTTAAGTAATGAATTTCTGAATGAAATAATTTTCTGTTCATAATTTGACAAAACAAAAATTATATTTGATTACTTTTTTCTTAAAAATGAAAAATTTCTAGAATAATGGGTCGATTGTTGAGTCCCATTATTACATCAGGCGGTTCTAGATGAGTATGTAAAACTACAAGTAAAGATTATTGGAAGCATTTATTTTATAAATATGAGTATTCTATCGTATATCATGTGTTAGTGTCCTTCGTCGATGGTCATGAGCGTGGTATCGGGCTCGTATTGCCAGTCGAGCGCGCGCGTGCGCAGCATCTGCTTGTACACGAAGGCAGACTTGCGCGGCGTGCGCGTGCGATCCGCGCTCTCGTAGTCCACCTCGTACAGACCGAACCGCTCACTGGAATGAATAAATCATACTGGAACTGACGCACAATTTGGTTGGATCAATGAGTAATATATCATAACAATCAAAACTTTATTGTCTCCTATAGTCATCTAACACATTGACACGATTTCTCACGTCATACGTAGAGGCGCATTCACGGATGGATCAATAGATTTGAACTTTATTTAAATCACTGCTATGATAAATTAAAATTATCACAAAAACTCACGTATATCCTCGCATCCATTCAAAGTTGTCCATAAGACTCCAGACAGTGTAAGCTCTCACGTCAGAGCCCTCATCTATAACATCAAGAATGGCGCTCAGGTATCTCTGAATGTAGGAGATTCGGTCATCGTCATCTAATCCGCCATAGTTCGAGAAGCCGTTTTCGGTGATGACTACCGCAGGATTGTTGTAATCCTTCCGCACCTTCGTCAACAGGTTGTAGAATCCCCATGGAATAACCTGCAGAAGGTAAGATGCGAGCGTTTAGTTAATTAAAAGTTTGATTCCGAACGTTTCTGTACTCTATCACTAACACTGAAAACGGGACATTTTACCATGTTTACTATTATTTTGGTTTTCAGAGTTCTTTACTTAACAATAATTATAAAAGAAACTACCTTGAGAAAACTGGACGCGCCACGTTCCCAGTGATCAGGTTGATAGTGCACATTTCCCAGGTCGTCATAGAACGATGGTACGTCGTATCGGCCGTGTACCGACTCATTTCTATATACCAAATAAGTCGTATAGTGATTAAGACCATAAAAATCAGATGTCCCCTTTACATATTCTACTTCTTCCGGTGTGAATTCCGGCAACCGTGACCTAAAGAAACCTTGTTCTGCACTTTTAGCTGCTATTTTTTCTTTCACGATTGGTGGGAAGTCTCCAGTGTCAGAAAATATTGGGTGAGAATAAACACCCCACTGGAACAGAAAAAAAAACATAGATTAGGTTAAAGGTAGGTACTAACTATAGCTAGACTCTTAAGCAGGTACCTACCTAACAGTTAATGTAACTTATATTATAAAGAGATGTAGGGGGTAATCTTCGGAATTTCTAATACGATTTAGAAAACTCATTCCCTAAAGGGAAGCTTCATTATCCTCGGGTGACAGCTATATTCAAATCGCTTCCAGGGAATAATTTCTGAAAATAAAAAGCGCGAGAAAAGCAAATAATAAATATTTGTAAACCATCATGGCTTGCATTTCATACCTCAAACGCATTCGCTTCATTGGCAGCTAAGACTTCTTTTTCGGTTTCTGGTTCATAAAATTGAGCACTTAGAGATATGAAAATAGAACCATTATATTTTGGTCTAAATTCTTGGTCATAAATATGGTACGCCTTAGCGTGAGCCATTAAAAGGTTCTTGGCACACAAATACTCGGCAACACCTTTGATATTCAGTGCAGGTGCTTTAGTGTTCGTTCCGTAACCTTGGTAGCAGACCTCTCTGGGTTCATTCATTGTAACCCAATACTTGACTCTGTCTCCGTACAAACTGAAGGCAACGCGCGCATAATCCGCAAACCAGTCGACTACGTGTGGGTTTGTCCACCCTCCTAATTCCTGAAGTTTTTGCGGCAAGTCCCAGTGATACAGCGTAACCATCGGCTCAATGTTGTATTTCAGCATTTCGTCAATTAAGTTGCTATAATATTGAGCTCCAGCCTCATTAATATGATCAGGGAAACTGGTTGGTAGAATACGAGTCCATGATAAAGAAAATCTGTAGAAATCGAGTCCTAGTTCCCTCATCATTTCCACGTCTCTTTTGTATTTGTGATACGAGTCACAAGCAACGTCACCATTCGAACAGTCGGCTATTACACAAGGATCATTGTGAGTCATATGATCCCAAATGTTTTCGGATTTACCTGGAAACAATTTGATTGTAGTTAATTATTGCAGAATAATTATGTAATGGTTCTTACATTATTGCAATCTATTTGTAGGGGTTACTTACCGTCTGCATCCCAGCCTCCCTCAACTTGATATGACGCAGTGGATGTTCCAAACAAAAAACCCTCAGGGAATTTTCTTAAATCATGCTCTTCATTTTGCATTGTCTTGCATTCTGCAAACGCAAGTAATAATAACCTGAAAAAAAGTAGATTTTAACACATTAAAAAAAAAATATTCTTACAAATAAGCCGAGTGAAGTTATTAGTACTTTACTTACATAAATATTGCAGACTTCGGCAACATCGTGCTTTCGCGTGGGAGACTGACTAACAACAAAATAGCAATCGGTAAACATTTATTGAAGATCTTTATCTAGGTGGGGTGACATATTTGGACGTTGGATGTAGATAATAATCAGGTGGTATGCAAACACTGCCAATTTTGATCACTATCCAAGTAGAGATTATTGATGTCGAGCTTGGGAAAGTACGCTTACGAGGACCTATCATAATTATCTGCCCTCAAATGTTTCTTTGATGCAACATGCCATATGTCCATGACGACGGCATCATATTGCAATTGAATATTTCATTAGTTTACTTATAATCATTTGGTTTGTTACACAAAAAATCTCATAGGTATTTAAATCTTAACTTTTTTAAGACTTAAAGTTAATGAAGGATGTTAAATATACCTAAGTATTATTTATTTCAGCTGATTATTTGTCGAAGGCTAGATTGAAAAACCTAACCAGCTGAACCACCAAGCCATAGTTTTAAGTTTTTAACCAAATGGTAGTTTCATAAAAGTCACTAGCAAAATTGTGAACAAAGGTCAAGATTAGGATAAGGTATCGGATGATTAGGTCTATAATATATCTTACACACTTATTACATCACCCTCTCTTTGGTGGATTGCTTATTTGCTGTTTATCACGATTATCTTTGTTCGACAGTTCATCAAATAACGTAAATAAAGTACCAGATGAATAGTTTGATATGGTAACTATTTAACATAGTGACACGATTATGTATTGCTTCTGCCGCCCCTAAACCAAGAGCGTTGTCTGCTTTGAGCCAGGATATGCGCGAGAAAATGCAGTTGAAGTTCTTTTATGAATCTACAATGCAATAGCCATTTCAAAAATATTAGCGCTTCGGAGACCTCGGGTTGGTTAGATTTTCCAAACTTGTTTAAATAGAAGTAAAAGTTACAAACATATAATTAGTTGTTAAAGTCGAAAATTTCAGCCCTCCATTTCAGACAAACTAGCTTTGCTTAAGTCCTTTTATTAAAAAATAGATGTAACTTAATCATGTTAAGGAGAAAATTTCAAGAACAAAAGGCTTTAAAGTTTCAAGAGCGAGCGAAGCGAGCTCGAAAGTTATTTGATATCTTTTGATAATCATGTTCAAAGTACAAACCACGTGCTTTTCTTTAAATAAAAGTATGTGTCGGTAGTAAAAGTGCACAATGGCTCATTGTAAGCCTGACAAAAGTTTTAAATAGTCTGCGAGTGATTCTACTGTACATAACAATTTATTACGTACTTCTGTGGCACCGACAAGAAAAAGTAATAACTTTTAAAAGTAGTTGAATTATCACAATTAAAATAAGTAGGAGACAAAACACTTTAATTTACAAACATTTATTTGAAAAAAATTGACATATTGAGTATTATATCGTATGTCATGTGTTAGTGTCCTTCGTCGATGGTCATGATGGTAGTGTCGGGGTCGTAGGTCCAGTCGAGTGCGCGCGTGCGCAGCATCTGCTTGTACACGAAGGCAGACTTGCGCGGAGTGCGCGTGCGTTTCGCGCTCTCGTAATCTATCTCGTACAGCCCGAACCGCTCACTGGAACAATTACGACAGGAACATAATTATGTATTACAAATGGAATCATATGAAATTACCATTGCTTACAAAAGCAAAGGATTTATTTCATAACGTCTTCCTAACAATGGTATTTATTGATTATGTTCACCCTCAGTGTTCACCCTTCATTAACTTTTCGTAGAGCAAACGGACAACCTAATAATGATTCAAGAAAAACGTCATTAAGTACTCTTCCCCACAACTAGACTCAGGAAGTTAGGACTAACTGGCGGTCGTGTGATTTGATAATGTACTATATTTAGGTAGTAAAGTTGTCTTTTTAAAACTCACGTATATCCTCGCATCCACTCAAAGTTATCCATCAGACTCCAGACAGAGTAAGCTCTGACGTCAGAACCCTCATCAATCGCGTCGAGCATGGCGTTGAGGTATCGTCTATGGAAAAAGATCCGGTCATAGTCTTCTAGACCGCCATAGTTTGAAAAGCCATTCTCGGTTACATACACCGTGGGGTTGTTGTAATCCTCCCTGATTTTGGTTAGAATTTTGTGGAAGCCCCATGGAACCACCTGAAGTAAATAGCGAATAGTTATTAAGATTGAAGACAGGTTCACAGATACTAGTTAAGATTTTAAATGATACCACAATAAAGTACCTTAAACCAACTCGACGCAGTACGTTCCCAGTGATCAGGTTGATAGTGTACATTTCCCAGGTCGTCGTAGAATGACGGAATATCATAACGCCCAATAACTGATTCATTTCTGTACACCAAATTAGTTGAATAGTGATTTAGACCAAAGAAATCGGAGGTCCCCTTGACCAATTCTACTTCTTCTGGTGTAAATTCCGGCAAGCGTGATCTGAAGAAACCTTGCTCTGCACTTTTAGCTGCTACTTTTTCTTTCACGGCTGGTGGAAAGTCTCCAGTTTCGGAGAAGATCGGATGAGAATAAATGCCCCACTGGAATAAAACATCGGCATTATAACAATTGCTTTGAATTGCATCTAACCTATAAACCTACCATTAACATACCAACCATTTAATTAAGCTTACTAATATTTTCGTACCTCAAACTGATTACCATCTTCGGCAGCCTCAATATCTTTTTCGGTTTCTGGTACAAAGAGTTCTGCGCTCAAAGCTATGAAAATGGATCCATTATATGTTGGTCTGAACTCTTGATCATAAACATGGTAAGCCTTGGCGTGTGCCATCACAACGTGTTTAGCGCACATGTAGTCTCCGATACCTTTAATGTTCACTCTAGGTGCTTTAGTTTTGTCTCCGTAACCTTGGTAGCAGATCTCTCTTGGTTCATTTATTGTAATCCAATACTTAACTCTATCACCGTACAGTCTATAGACTATGCGTGAATAATCCGCGAACCAGTCGGCTATCTGTGGGTTGGCCCATCCTCCCAAGTCTTGTAGCCTTTGCGGCAAGTCCCAGTGATACAGCGTCACCATCGGCTCAATGTTGTATTTCAGCATTTCGTCAATTAAGTTACTATAATATTTAGCCCCAGCTTCGTTTATGTAATCGGGAAAACTGGTGGGCAGAATGCGAGACCATGAGATAGAGAACCTGTAGAAATCTATTCCTAATTCCCTCATCATCTCGACGTCTCTTTTGTAATTATGATACGAGTCGCCAGCGACGTCTCCGTTTGAACAGTCGTCGGTTGCACAAGGATCAGTGTGAGTCATGTGATCCCAGATGTTATCAGATTTACCTGGAAACAGTCGTATTATGGTAATTACTTGATATATTTGCTCTAAGCATAATTTATATAATTCGCTGCCGCTGGTATCCTTACCGTCTGCATCCCAGCCTCCCTCGATTTGGTATGACGCAGTAGATGTTCCAAACAGAAAACCCTCAGGGAATTTTCTATGATTGCTTCGGTCATTTTCCGTAATCTTGCATTCCGACAACGTAAATAAGAATAAACTGAAAACAAAAACGATACAAACATTTTAAAGGAAAGAAAGCTTTAATATATAGCAGATTATAAACTCGGGTTATGGGACCCGTGTTTTACACATTTTACTTACATAAATCCTATAGATTTTAGCAACATCCTACGTGCGCTTAACCGGCTGACTAACAACAAAATAGCAATCGATAAACATTTATTGAAGATACTCTTATCTTCATCTAAGTGTCGGGTGCCAAATATAGATTTTGGTTTCAGATAATAAACAGCCAATATAGCGTTGTTTTCTAGAAACTTTTGCACTTTTAAATGTCGATAGAGGTCCTTTTATTTGCCACGTGTAACTTTACATTGTTTTTCTTCGACTGAGAGGACTCGTTGATGTAACATCAACTGCATAGGTAACTAATAAAATAATACAGCTAATTAAACCACCTGTAGTGATGGGCTCGTCTTATCAACTTCGTGAGTCTTGAGCTAACCCCATATCGTACCAAAACTTACGTAAATATAATTGAGGAATAAATAATACAATCATTGGGAAATATTTTCTCAATTAGGTACACAAGTAAGTGTAAGTTTACCGAACCCGCACAGCACACTGGGCCCCCGGTGGATTACACAGCCCACTCCGACTTATACAGAAGAGAGAGGAGAAGAGTCGGGGCAGGGAGAAAATTAGAGGCGAAACATGTATTTAAGAAATAAAAAAATGCGATTGCCCCACGACTCATTTTGAGATACATCTTAAAGATTAAGACTATGATAAACACCTCTCTACTGCTTACATATTATCAATTCACACGATAGTCGTTACAGATTATTTCGAAGATGTTTGATAGTGAGCAACAATGTGAATAAAAATAGTTGTGTCCGACCGAAACAGGATTTTCAGCCGAAACCGAAACCGAACCTTCGGTCTTGATCCCTCTTTCGGCTGAAACCGAAACTTATTTGAATTTTTATAGCATGTTGAATCTATTGTATTTTTTACTCAAATATAGACACTAGACAGTTAACACGTGTAAAAAAAAGACAATTAAAGTAGGTATGTATGGAACAAAAAAAAACATACCAATCGAATTGAGAACCTCCTCCTTTTTGGGAAGTCGGTTAAAAAAAAGCTCTTTATTTGTAAAATGAATAAAATTAAATAAATATTTTTTTAAAAAAATACAATCAAAATATTTTTGTTTGAAATTTAAAAAAAAAAGAAAAACACTAGGTACTTAACATCTCGCGTACTAAAGGGAAAAAATGCGAAATGACTAATAAAATAATAGTACTGAAGGTCATTCACGGTAATAGTCAAAACACCGGAGGTAGTTGTGTATCGGAACTACGGGGCGGTTCGAATACGGGTACAAAATTTAATCCATCAACAATTACAAACAAATATGTTTGAATCAAAAATCACTGGTATCTTCACATATCTTTTAGTTCTAGGGAATTACTCAACAGAACCAAGTAAAATATCTAATGAATTCTATTCTATACTCACCTACTTACAACCTATTTATTTTCCACTGTAGCACAAGACCCTAATGAATGCCATAAAAATACATCATCATTAATCATAAGTAAAAACAAATAGTTGTCTAATTTTTGCGCGAGAAAAATCACATATCCTCAAATCATCACGATCGCGCCGGCTAGCGAACTCAACTGGCACTCGAAGTTAGCTGAATGATGCGCGACAATTCACGTATACCTTGTTTCGGCGGGGCCGAAAGGTTCACCCAATTATTGGCCGAAACCGAAACTGTGGCCGAAACCAGATTTTTTGGCCGAAACTAGCCGAAACCGAAACCGAACCTTCGGTCGGTCCTTAAAAATAGTTTCTTTGTGCATGTTTACGTACACACGGCTACACATCAAGGTATACATTTCCAGTTTACGCTGATCTCGCACTGTACGGAAATCCTATCCAATGCGAGACCAGCTTATACTGGAAATGTATAGCTTGATGTGTAGCCGTGTGTACAGGCGGGGGCGTCTTTGTATGAAAACTTTAACAATTTCAAACGTCGATTTTTCTAGAAGCGTTTTTCGCCCGTTAGTTTAAAATGCAGCATTGGTTGTGGTGGACCCGCCTCTCAGTAAATTAATAAAATAGCACGCAACGAGCCTTCTGCACGCGCCGCGCGACGCCCCGTGTCTCCGTAAACGAGCCCTTAGCGGATACTGCCGATATCAATAAATTCACTTGCGTTAGTTTTGCTAGGTTATATTTATCTAACATCGTTCATTAGGTTTCTTTCTTCAAATGATACGTGACGTGGCTCCAATTTTAGTTTATTACATATTTTCTTAGCAGCATAAGTGTCGCAGGCATTCTCTCGGCAACCAAAATATTTTTTGTAACTTTCTGTGTTGTGGAACTTTACTGTATATCTCTGTCTAAGGAGAGCTCGCCACACTATCCCAATATCACTGCAACTCCTGAAAGCCAGAATCAAATTCAACGTGGCGACAACCACAACAGCACGAGACAATGCAGCAAGCTCGACGCAGTTCCAGAGAAACAATTTAACTGTCTTGGATGCCGAAACGAAATTAATACATGGTTCATATTGACTTGGTACACTGAACAACATAGTGCAGTGGTGGTCTTTGATTTCTCATCGTTTACTTTCAGTAAATCGATAGATTTCATACAGGTCATGGAACTTTTGACAACAAGTTAGGCCGGAAATTCTTCATTTACATTTCTTGGTGTGATATCGCAATCATAGGTCAAATCAATAACGTCTAGACATCTCGGTTTACTAAGCCATAAAGTTGTGTACTTACATGACAGTATTTTTGCAAACATTTTGCAAGTCTTGTACATGTGCGAGCAAAGCTTTCAATTAGGTCTACTATATACTTAGCCGCAACTCCGCAAGTATGGTTTCCAAGGATGAGAGATCCAGAATTTTCTTCTACTTGTGGAACTGTGCAGTTACCTACGTGAATGTTATTAAAATACCAAGCACAAAAGCCTATATTAAGATGTTCGACCACTTTCGTTTTAATGAAGATACTAGCTTATGACCGCGGCTTCGTCCGCGTGGAGTACGATGATTGTCCCTTAAAGTCATACTATCGGGATAAAAAGTATTCTATGTGTTAATCCAGGTTATTTATTTATTTATTTAGGTTAGCCTACAATTGTTTACACGTTGCATTTCGTTTAAAATTACTTAATATACATTTATGAGCGCAACAATTATTTACAGGCTAACACCACATGCACAATATTATTACACTTAATATGTATAGCAATAAGTTGTGAATTATAAATTATAAAATCAATTTAACAAACAAATCAACATAATAGTAATAAATTCAATGGATTAAAATGATTGGCAATTAATACAATAACATAATAATAAATTATTGAAACTAAGATTCAATATTTGGTTAACATTGGATAATACTAATAAAATTAAAACTTAATTAAGGTTAATCAGGTACGTGCATAAATTAACAAATTGTCAATTCATATTATGTCCTGTAATTGTGTGAATAGTATTCAATAATTAATGAAAGGTTTAATTTAATAAACCAAAACAAACAAAAATCATCCTCAATTTACACAATTATAATACTGTTGGCTCAAAGTCACGCCATCAGCCAGTAGCCGTGCGGCCAACGTACGGTCGTCGTGCGGCAACCGACAGAAGTTCATAAAACGAGGCGAGCGGCGTTGCAACGGTCACTTTTTGCTTGGACGGCGCTCGGAAAGGACTTGCTACCCGACTATTATCGTGTGCTTCGCTATTTTTGGTTTATGTTTTTGCTCGTGTACTGATTATTCCATTTTGCTAGTGCTATTTCTATTTAATTATTGTTTAAAATGTTTGTCGTGATATTTTTGTAAAAGTGTAATTTAAAAGATAATAAAAATTGTTTATTTTGTTCACGTATTTCACTTCTGATTCCTAATATCAGAAGTGGGATAAAGAATATCTTCGCCCACAAGTTAAAAACTAGTTTTCAAGCTTTTAATTTTAGATAAAAGCGGGTAGTAGTTAGCAATGGATATATCGAGTTTTTCGCGTTCAAAAACTAGTGCCTCTCGTTCTAAGCGATCTTGTAGCCACCATAAGCGGAGTGGAAGGTGACGTACGTAGCAAGTTTCGGGATCCGATTGCCGTTCCAAGCGCGAACGAGATCGTCGTGGGAGCCGCGTGAGAGACCTCGCGGTTAAGATGACATCTCCGGACATGATTGTTGATTTACTTTCGTTCCTGATACAAGTAAGATCGAACCATTTTTATATTTCGTTGGTTTAGTAGTCGCAAGCGCGACTACTGCGCATGAAGGTTCTGGGTTCGATTCCCGGGTCGGGCAAAGTATTATTTTCTGGATTTGTGCCCTGTTGGTGACAATGGGCTCACCCCTATTACATGGTTAAGCTTATGTCTTAACATAATTGGCGAAATGTGGGTATACTGGGTACCTCTGCCTAACCCTTCGGGGATTACAGGCGTGATGTTATGTGTGTGTTTATAAGGTCACTGGGGTGATTGGCAATGCCTCGGATGCATTGGTGGTTATTTACATGGTTAAGCTTATGTCTTAACATAACTGGCGAAATGTGGGTATACTGGGTACCTCTGCCTAACCCTTCGGGGATTGCAGGCGTGATGTTATGTGTGTGTTTCTAAGGTCACTGGGGTGATTGGCAATGCCTCGGACGCATTGGTGGTTATTTACATGGTGATGCTAATACGTCGCATAACGATTGGTTGACCAATAACAGCACGTGGACTCATTTTAAACACGAATTTCGGTCATTGTGTCCGCGTGAAGTCGATATGGTCACTGTGCTATAATGACGTTATGAGTACAAGTATCTGTATGACCTAGTTAGTTTTTTTTTCAAAGTCGGGTACTTGTGTATGTGAGTTTAAAATATTTGTGAAGGTACCCACGATACAGGAGAAATTCCTGGTGTGGGGCAACGTTGCGATTTGTGGTATATCTGATGCTAAACAAAATACAGTCAAAAGTCTCGTTTTCCGTATATTTGACACCCAAAAGTGCAGTTGTTGGCGCACATCAAACTCAAATAATCATGGTCTGCGTAAATGCAAACCCCTACGCAATATGATCAGTTGACTTGTTTTCGTGTGAAGACGTAGGCCGTATCAGGTTCACTGTAAAGTCTGATAAGTTTTGCTTTATTAAAGAAGGTGCCTAATACACATTATAGGCTAAGAAAGATGCCAATGAGTTACGTATCAGTTGATGTTTATAAGGATTTTGATGAAGTAAAGTTGTGGTTGCAAGCAAAGAGATTCTATCGGCTGTATTGTGTTAGACAGTACCAGTAATTATTGTGTAGTCGTAGTCCGATTAAAATTGAAGGTTTTTGAGGAAACTCGAGTAGACGGTGGGTGTGTTTGTTGTATGTTGTGCGTTTAGCTCTGGTTGAGGTCAGGGTCTGGAAAGACCGTAGTGTGAAGTCAAATAGTGATACACACGGGAGATCGACTTGTTTACTAGTTAGTTAGAGATCTGTGGTTTTACTCGATGATTTTTGTGAACCTGGCATTTTTTTACGCAATAATGTTTTTAAGATTGATTTAAACGACAATGGTACATGACCCAGGGTGGTTGATTGTTGTATTTTCGATAATTTCCAGTTTAGCCACGTTTGATTTTATCAACGAGAGTGGGACCTAATTGATGTTTGGTCAGGAGTGACCGAGTGGAACAAAATTCTGTCGTAGATTTCTCTTTGCAGAGTAACCATTACCTAAGAACGTGTGGTTTGCTCAAGCGCGTGGCCTCAGCTGCGTGTGTGAAAGTCTGTGTGATACGCTAACAATGTGTCTATGTCAACAGCCACTGAGGGGTATGCAAACTTGGAGCCTATGCCTACAGTGTTTGTGGAAGTCGACATCTGAGGGGTATGCAAACTTGGAGCCTATGCCTACAGTGTGTGTGGAAGTCGACATCTGAGGGGTATGCAAACTTGGAGCCTATGCCTACAGTGTGTGTGGAAGTCGACATCTGAGGGGTACGCAAACTTGGAGCCTATGCCTACAGTGTGTGTGGAAGTCGACATCTGAGGGGTATGCAAACTTGGAGCCTATGCCTACAGTGTTTTGGAAGAAGTCTGTGTGATATGCTAACAATGTGCTTATACATCCCTATGTGCCTATTGGTATTCTTGTCTGACAAGTTTTGTTTGGTGAATGTTTCTTTGAATTTGATTCTCGACTTGAATGTTCCTAATGAATGAGATTACTCTCTTGTTGTACTACTCGGTTAGAGAGCCTTGGTGTTAATGGTTTTACTCGATGATTTCAGCAGTTTTTGTTGCAATAGAATTTTTAAGGTTGGTGTGAACGACTATGGTATATGACTCAAGGTAGTTGAGTGTTGTATTTTCGATAATTTCCAGTACATTTGATTTAATTAATGAGAGTCGAATTTGGTGCCACCCAATGGAACTAAAGTTTGGTCAGGAGTGATCGAGCAGAACAAAATTCTGTTGTAAATTTGTTTGTTTGCAGAGTAACGCAACGTGGACGTGGATGCAACGCAACGCTGCTTGGCCTTAGCAGTGGTTGCCAGGGCTTTGCCACAGTGACGCCGTGAACGTGCACGTCACTGCAGGGTGCGAGCGCGCCCTACTAGCGTTGCTGAGCGCGTCGCTGCAAGGCGACTGCGCGCCCTACTGGCGTTGCTGAGCGCGTCGCTGCAAGGCGACTGCGCGCCCTACTGGCGTTGCTGAGCGCGTCGCTGCAAGGCGACTGCGCGCCCTACTGGCGTTGCTGAGCGCGTCGCTGCAAGGCGACTGCGCGCCCTACTGGCGTTGCTGAGCGCGTCGCTGCAAGGCGACTGCGCGCCCTACTGGCGTTGCTGAGCGCGTCGCTGCAAGGCGACTGCGCGCCCTACTGGCGTTGCTGAGCGCGTCGCTGCAAGGCGACTGCGCGCCCTACTGGCGTTGCTGAGCGCGTCGCTGCAAGGCGACTGCGCGCCCTACTGGCGTTGCTGAGCGCGTCGCTGCAAGGCGACTGCGCGCCCTGCTGGCGTTGCTGAGCGCGTCGCTGTAGGCCGAGCGCCTCGCTGAAGCCCAGCGCCTCGCTGCAGGCCGAGCGCGTCGCTGCAGGCCGACTGCGCGCCCTACTGGCATGTACAGCGCGTCGCTCCAGGCTGCCAGCGCGCTACTGACGTGTTAAGCGCGTCGCTGCAGGCCGACTGCGCGCCCTACTGACGTGTTAAGCGCGTCGCTCCAGGCTGCAAGCGCGCTACTGACGTGTTAAGCGCGTCGCTCCAGGCTGCCAGCGCGCCCCACAGGCGCAGTTGTGTGCGGCACTCCACGGTGCCAGCGCACCGTACTGGCGCAGTTGTGTGCGGCACTCCACGGTGCCAGCGCGCCCCACAGGTGCAGTTGTGTGCGGCACTCCACGGTGCCAGCGCGCCGTACTGGCGCAGTTGTGTGCGGCACTCCACGGTGCCAGCGCGCCCCACAGGCGCAGTTGTGTGCGGCACTCCACGGTGCCAGCGCGCCGTACTGGCGCAGTTGTGTGCGGCACTCCACGGTGCCAGCACGCCCCCCTGGCGTTGTGTGAGACACGCTATCAAGGAGACAGCGAAGACTCAGCCGCCTTGTTGGAAGCTGACGAGGACGTCAGAGCGTCAGGAGAGGCCGTGTTGGCTCAAAGTCACGCCATCAGCCAGTAGCCGTGCGGCCAACGTACGGTCGTCGTGCGGCAACCGACAGAAGTTCATAAAACGAGGCGAGCGGCGTTGCAACGGTCACTTTTTGCTTGGCGGCGCTCGGAAAGGACTTGCTACCCGACTATTATCGTGTGCTTCGCTATTTTTGGTGTATGTTTTTGCTCGTGTACTGATTATTCCATTTTGCTAGTGCTATTTCTATTTGATTATTGTTTAAAATGTTTGTCGTGATATTTTTGTAAAAGTGTAATTTAAAAGATAATAAACATTGTTTATTTTGTTCACGTATTTCACTTCTGATTCCTAATAATACATATTAGTAGGATTTAATCGTCAAAAACAAACCATCTAACAAACCGTTAGCGGATTTTCAAAATAAGGAAAATCAGCATATCTCATAGGTTATGTCACAAGTTCACAACACAATGCTTTTATGGATGAACAAAGGATTTCTTTCAATTTTATTTTCACATGACTCTCGGTCAATCACAAACAGAAAGTGTTTGATCACTTTGGGATTTTGAGTTAGTGTCCTTCGTCGATGGTCATGATGGTGGTGTCGGGGTCGTAGGTCCAGTCGAGCGCGCGCGTGCGCAGCATCTGTTTGTACACGAAGGCAGACTTGCGCGGCGTGCGCGTGCGTTCCGCACTCTCGTAGTCCACCTCGTACAGACCGAACCGCTCACTGAAACAAAATTAAATGACTTAATATATTGATTTTTAATTGAACGCCAGAACGTTACTGCTAAAACTTGTCCGTTGTTTCAGGCCAATGCAAATGGTGTGATTTAGAAGTGTAACCTAGTAAATAACGAACTATGAACCACTTGTTCTTGGATTTAAAAACTCACGTATATCCTTGCATCCACTCGAAGTTGTCCATAAGACTCCAGACGGAGTAACCTATGACGTTAGAGCCCTCGTCAATCGCATCCAGCATGGCGCTTTGGTATTGTCTTTGGTAAGAGATCCGGTCATCGTCACCTAGACCACCGTGGTTTGAGTAGCCGTTCTCGGTGATGATCACAGCAGGGTTGTTGAAGTCCTTTCTAATCTTAGTCAACAGCTTGTTGAAGCCCCATGGAACAACCTGTGGTAAAAAGAACTCTGTCATTAAGCAACAGGATCTGTAAACAATTAAAATATTGGATTTAGAAATGCACCTTAAGAAAATGCGACGCGCCATGTTCCCAGTGATCAGGTTGATAGTGAATATTTCCCAGGTCGTCGTTAAATGATGGTATATCATAACGGCCCACTACTGACTCATTTCTATACACCAGATAAGTCGAATAGTGATTTAGGCCGAAGAAATCAGATGTTCCCCTGATATATTCCACTTCTTCCGGTGTGAGTTCGGGCAATCGTGATCTAAAGAAACCTTGCTCCGCACTTTTAGATGCAATTATTTCTTTAAAGCGTTTCGGGAAGTCTCCGGTTTCAGAAAATATCGGATGTGCCCAAGCGCCCCACTGAAATAGATAAATAAATCATAAATGCACGTATTAATATCAACACTTTCAAGACCAAATAAGGATATATTTCTGTAAGAAAATCTGTCACTTGTGAGCGAGAAGGGTAATGTGAAATTCGGCAGTCATGGTATGCACTATCTATACGTATGATAAACCTAAGTTTGTATACCTCAAACTCATTAGATACATCAGCAGCCTCAATGTCCGCGTCAGTTTCGGGTTCGAAAAACTGAGCACTCAGTGATATGAAGATGGCACCGTTATATTTTGGTCTAAATTCTTGATCGTAAATGTGGTAAGCATTGGCGTGAGCCAGCATAAGGTTCTTCGCACACATATACTCAGCCAGTCCCTTGATGTTCAGTCTTGGTGCTTTAGTATCAGAGCCGTAGCCTTGATAGCAGACTGCTTTTGGTTCGTTTATAGTTGCCCAATACTTTACTCTATCTCCGTACAATCCAAAGACGATACGCGCATAATCGGCAAACCAGTCGGCTATCTGTGGATTGGCCCATCCTCCCAAGTCTTGCAGCCTTTGCGGTAAGTCCCAGTGATACAGCGTCACCATCGGCTCAATGTTGTATTTCAGCATTTCATCAATAAAGTTGCTGTAATGTCGAGCTCCTGCTTCGTTAATATAATCGGGAAAGCCGGTAGGCAGTATGCGAGACCATGAGATAGAGAACCTGTAGAAATCTATTCCTAATTCCCTCATCATCTCGACGTCTCTTTTGTAATTGTTATAAGAGTCGCCAGCGATATCTCCGTTCGAACAGTCGACTGTCGCACAAGGATCATTGTGGGTCATGTGATCCCAGATGTTTTCGGATTTACCTGGAATGCGCATCATCCAGACTAATAACATTATTTTGCATTCTAATAAAATACAAATAATATAATAATTGATATCCTTACCGTCTGCATCCCAGGCTCCCTCAACTTGGTATGCCGCAGTAGATGTTCCAAACAGAAAACCTTCAGGGAATTTTCTTACCTTAAGCCGATTACATTGTGTTTTCTTGCTTTCAGCTAAAGTAACTAAAAATATGCTAAAAACAAATAAAAATTGAATAGCAACAAAAATAAGGTATTTAAATTGATCACGAAATAATACAGTTTTCGTTTTACTTACATAATAAATCCTGTTGATTTTAACAACATCTTACGATCACTAAGAGTATCGACTAACAAACCATAGGTACAATCTTTAGTGAAGATCCGATCAACCTTTATTTAAGATCTTATCTGTATCAGCATTTATGTGTCGGGTGAAAAAATATGTATTCGAATTTGATAATAAGCAGGCACGCCGGAAACGTCACCAATTTGAATAGTCCATTAAAGTACCTTACAGTATTTGTAATTGATTACTTATCTCGTACTTGTTCTGTTGTGGGAAATACTGCAGGAGGTAGCACTGTTTCTACCTCCAAAGAAGCGTGACATGTTTTGTTTGATTCCCGTAGAAAGATTCCATAATATTAAGATGCAGACCCATCTTTCCAAGACAGTTTCTGTGGTCGAAAACATCGGTGGTTGCCTGGTTGGTGGCTGTCACCAGGTTTGGGTATTAAAGTAGTTCAGGCGACTATTCGTTTGTTTTTCAAAATAACTTGTACTGTAACAGCAATGTAATTGTTTCCAGGGTTCGTGGTTAGCCAGGTGAAGGATGCAGGTGCGGTGGGCGGCGTGGGCGCTGGCGTGGTGCGCGTGCGCAGCGGCCGCGCCGGCCGAGCCGCGCGCGGCCCTACCCACCGCCACCGCCGCCACCGCCGCCACCGTCGCCCCGCCGCCCGCGCAGCTTGCCTGCGAACCCCTCGTGCTAAGAAACATACCGCCTATGCCATCAGTATGTACCTAAAATTGTTTTAAATTGTTGCTATTCATAAACAGCTCTATTCCGATTTTATGAGTGCTGTTTATTATTACTGCAGGCAGTACGTTTTATTATTCCGTACATTTTTAAGACTCTTGGTCAAATGTACAGCAGATCACGTTGTATGTATTTGTAAGAATAAGAATAAGACCATATAATAATACCACAAATACTTAAATGATCCTCATATGCTCGATGAATATATGATTTCGATGAAAGCTGCAATATTGAGTTTTACGGGGCGATAGCGAACTCACATTTGGGAAAATTCGTTTTCTCTGTTTACTCCGTTCGCCCAGGTGCTAAAGATTAGATAAAGTTAGATTTATGTTTTAAAAACTGCACATAATCTTTATCTCACTATGGTCAAATCTGTAAATATTGCAGAACGCTCGTGAGCACGAGGCGGCCGCCATGCACACGGCGCGTGCGCTGGTGGAGCTGGTGGCGCAGGGCGTGGCGGACGAGGAGCGCGCTGCCGCGCTGGCTCGCGCAGCCACGCGCGCGCCGCTTTCGCCACCACCCGCCGCTGTCGCACTCGGCGCGCCGCAGCTGCACCTCGGCGTGCTATACATAGCGGAGCCGCCCCGCCTCGTCGTCTTCCAACAAAACAACTCTATCACTCTACGTCAGTTTTGGAGGACGTTGGCATCAGCGTGGAATGCGACTACAGCGGTGTGGTCAAACGCCTGGTTCTCTTGCGATAAGGATGGCGAGGGCTGGTGGGGCGGGGTGGCTGCAGCTCGTGGCTCTGGACCGGCCAGATCTGCCGCTGCTCTATTCCGACGATGGCCTGCTCTGCCTTGTGAAGAAGCTATGCACGATTGGCTCGGCGGGGCTCCCCTATGCGACGCTGCTACAACAGATTGTGAAGCTACTCCATCTTATGGATCTTCAGATCGGAGGATAGAGGTGATTAATGAATATTTGATGGGTCCTATGAATAAGGGCCAAAGCAACAATTTGAGCATTTTCACTTTTTTGTGTTAAATGCTTCCTTTCAATCATGTTCACAACATAAGCTAAAAAAACAGACACATTTATGGCTGGGAATGCTATTTTTTTAGCTGAAGTAAAAGGGCCTATGTGGCACAATTTCCAAAAGTATAAAGGCCAAACGGTTACTTAGAGACTTGTACGAGGGACGATTCCGCGTTTTTGGTTTACTAACTACTTACTTACAACGGCCAATCTACGTCTAGTTGAGCACTTCTACGCCACACGCAACGATTTCGCGCTAAGATAATAACCAATTTTTATTACATGAAACTTACTACATAATTATAAGTTTAATAAACGTCTAAAAGTCAATTTAACAATGGTTTCTTGGCGATGTGAGCACACTTACTAACGCCCAAGATTTCGTAAAAAGCCTAAGCGATCTCCTGCCCATCCAAACCCGTTTAAGACAGAATCGTGCACATTTCACCCCCACAAGAGTAACTCAAATGGGGTCCTTAACATACCATGGCGTTGGCGCGGAAATAAGCTTGAACATTGCTGTAACCCAAAATACATAGGGCTAACGTTAGATATAGAGGATAGGGCACTAACATATAAATCACACTGCTTCAAAACCAAACAGAAGAGATCGAGACTCGTTATAACCTGCTGTGTCGGCTAGTTTCTACTAACTGGGGAGCAGAACCCCACATTTGGTATGCCTAAATATATTTCTGCTGGTTAATTTACGTGTCGAAAGGTCGAAGGCCGTAAGAGCCTATTACGCTCCACGTAAGCTATTCCAGCAAAGTCACCAAAGCGACACTCACCTGCTCTGGACTGCGTTAAACCCCACGAGCATTTACCTCCGGGACATGATCTGTAGTGACTGTTTGGAAAACGGCTGCTGTAAACAGAATTTGAATGTGGAATTACACATCCTTTCGACAGAAAGTGTGAATAATATGCTTCCGACCAGACGATGTCCCACTTGCTAAGTGTCTGAAGTGTCCCAACACCTGCACTTTAGAAGATCTAAAGTACGCCATAGACGCCGCAGTTAACGTGGCCATATCTGAGCCCAAGAAATCTAACTGTAACGCATTTGGTTATTTTATTTTCTTTTTTTACCAACCTAGGTTGAGGTATCTACAATAAAAACTGATTGATTGAGTACAATGTGATTTAGGAAGGTGTTTAACAAGGATTATTGATCATTTGTTTGCTTGTTCATTACAAAAGCACATATCATTCTTTAGAAATAAAAATAGAAAAGTCAAATGCCACAAAAATAAAATGGCCTAACGAGGGTTGCAAATATTACGTCATCAAGTAATACAATGTATAAGTGTCAATGTGATTTTTGTCATAAAACCATTATATTATTATAGTTTATTTAGGCAATTTATTTATTTTCAATATTTTTACAACATTTGAATTATCTAAAAATGTTAAAATTCACGGTTTTTGAAAATTATCTTAAAGGCGAAAGTGTCACTTTGGACGATTTATTACCAAGTAAATCGTCCAAAGTGACACTTTGGCCCTTTTACTAGTATTTTACTGTATAATTAAAATGTAAAAAAGTCACGTATATAGGCATATCTGCATTAATTTAAAAACTAATACATATAAAAAAACCTATGTAGCTAAAATAACGAACATACGTGTTACTATGCAATATTGTGATATCTTATTGCCAATGTGGTGTTTCTCAAATCAAATTTATTTTTGTAGTATCGATGCAAGTGCCAGGCAGATCATTGGAACCCTGGCGGCAGCGGGTGGCTGACGGGCGCCACGATAGCGGCTGACGATGCGGGTCCACTGACGTGCACGCCATGCGGCATGGGCAGCGACTCCACGGCGTGTCTGACAGACTCGCACCGCGTGGCCGTGCTCGCCAGCAACGTCGGCGGCATGCTGCTCTGTCTTGTCACTGCCGTCATTATATTCCAGAAAAGAAAATGTAAAGTAAGTAATGGATGTAACACCTTTTTTTAAGGATGGGAAATCATCAGATAACTCTCTCCCGCTCTGGGCGGAGCAGAAGGGAGTGTCAGACTCTTACTTAAAACCCATCCGTGTTCCTTCTAATGCCCGTTGCGTTCCAGGACCGCGGTAACTCTTTCGAACAAATTCCGCAACCCTGCATAATGCGACTCCTACTAACAATGCAATCCAAATTAGTCGTTAATCTCGTCTCGGAGTAATAAAACTGTATTTATTTCATGTTTCAGGCAGTAGCAGTGGGAATGTGGACAGTACTGGAGGTTGTACTTCTGGGTGCATTTTTGATGTATGCTTCCGTAAGTATTCCTCCGATCGAATATTTATCCTTGCCCTTGGCGAAGAAAGCATTAGAGTTGTCATAAAAAGAGTTTGCCTTGAGCACAAAGACAAGACAATCTAGAATCGTATCTGTTCAGATAATTTTAATCTTATCCAAGATCTTCCGTTATTGAAGTACATCCCAATATATAAATTATTCCGTTATTCATTTGCACTCGTTTCTATGCAGTATCATTATCATCTGCCCTGGGTGGCTTTATCTTGCGTACAAAAACAAACAATACTTAGTGGGATTATTCGTTATCGTAATCGGTACAGAAACAGTAATGCCACCTCCGGGTAAGCTTATCAGTAACTCTAAGTAACCTAACTAGTACCTAGCTAGAGGTTATCGAATTGAAGTTGTGATGTAAGTTATTAGCTCCGACCGTCCACTGCTAAGTAGGACGCCCACAAATTAACGGCGAAGCTAACGTGGCAAACCGAGTGCGAGTTTGCCACGTTAACTGTGCCGTTCATTTGTTCATGTCATTTTTGATTGTAAAGATTATTGTGTTTTATATTATGTTTAGTTCTAAATTGTAATAAAGGTGTTTGTTTTATTTTCTATCTATGTGGGTAACATACGTTAATATCCGTCTTGCTTGACATTCGTACGTTTTTGTTTCAAGGGTTACCACTGAAAACCAGCGCTGTGCTGTGGGTCCCCATTGCACAGCACCTTGCTGAGTGGTAACCTATTTGTCGCAGTTGTTTTTATTATCTTTTATTTTATGTAAACTCAAACTTTTGTTTTTTCTTTTTGTACCTATTTTTATTTATTTTTTTAGTTGTAAGTTGTGTGTTTACTGTTTTTTTATATTACCATATTTCTGCGACAATAAATATTTTTTCTTTCTTTCTTATTTGTTTTCCAGCCACGGTTTTTGTGGGCAAGCTACGCACTAATATAGCCATGTACTGCTGTTGGACTGCTTGTAGAGTATCCGCTTATCATTCTGTCTAATATGCAAAAATGTCCCCCTGTGTCTACCATAATAATAATATGTTCTAGTTGTCAAATCAACTCAAATGCATATAATAAGATACCTATAACAGAACAATTTATCGCTATTAGCCGCCTGGTTTTATCGGCTGGCCTTTCAGGGAATTCCCTCATTAACAATATCGATACAAATAATTATAAAATTGAAGAGTCTGTAATTTAAAAATAACTTTTTACTAAATGACGATACGGGGTGAATGAGTCCCCTTCATAAAAAAATCTCATTGTTACACGTACGATTAAAAGTATGGATAAGTTGTTTTTTTTTTAATTAACCAAACCAAAATCTACAGGACCTTTGCGAAAAGAACATGTATTTTAATATACATTTCTATTATAAAAAGTATGGATAACTTCTACGTGTTGGATGGTGTAAAAAGTTACTTGCCATGTTTGCACTTGCAGGCTGCATCCCAGTTCATATCGCTCCCGAAGTGGCGCTGCATAGCGGGCGCGTGGCTGCGCGAGCTCGGCTTCGTGACGTGCTACGGGTCCGTGGTGCTGCGTCTGTGGGTGCTGCTCGCCGAGTTCCGCACCAGGAAGGCACATCGGTGGACGCCGAGGGATTCAGAGGTAGGACTAATAGGCCTTTATTACTTACTAGCTGAACCCGCGCATGCGTTGCAATGCGTTTTTCCTACTACCCTACCTACTACCCTACCTACTACCCTACCTACTACCCTACCTACTACCCTACCTACTACCCTACCTACTACCCTACCTACTACCCTACCTACTACCCTACCTACTACCCTACTTACTACCTACCTACTACCCTACCTACTACCCTACCTCCTACCCTACCTCCTACCCTACCTCCTACCCTACCTACTACCCTACCTACTACCCTACCTACTACCCTACCTACTACCCTACCTACTACCCTACCTACTACCCTACCTACTACCCTACCTACTACCCTACCTACTACCCTACCTACTACCCTACCTACTACCCTACCTACTACCCTACCTACTACCCTACCTACTACCCTACCTACTACCCTACCTACTACCCTACCTACTACCCTACCTACTACCCTACCTACTACCCTACCTACTACCCTACCTACTACCCTACCTACTACCCTACCTACTACCCTACCTACTACCCTACCTACTACCCTACCTACTACCCTACCTACTACCCTACCTACTACCCTACCTACTACCCTACCTACTACCCTACCTACTACCCTACCTACTACCCTACCTACTACCCTACCTACTACCCTACCTACTACCCTACCTACTACCCTACCTACTACCCTACCTACTACCCTACCTACTACCCTACCTACTACCCTACCTACTACCCTACCTACTACCCTACCTACTACCCTACCTACTACCCTACCTACTACCCTACCTACTACCCTACCTACTACCCTACCTACTACCCTACCTACTACCCTACCTACTACCCTACCTACTACCCTACCTACCTACCTACTACCCTACCTACCTACCTACTACCCAAAAAAAAAAAAAAAAAGTATCCTATGTCCTTCTCCTGGTTCTTAGCTACCTCCCTACCAATTTTCAGCTAAATCCGTCCAGCCGTTCTTGAGTTATAAATGGAGTAACTAACACGACTTTCTTTTATATATATAGATGACTGTAAATTGTCTACTCCTCTTTCTTAATTTAACCGCAGAACCTACCTGACATACCTGTTATACTAATGTCTAAGTATAATTTATGAACACCTAAAAAAAAATCACACATTCGCACGAAGCATTATTCCTCGTGTAATTAATGCCTGACCTGGTGTCAGAGTTGTTAGGCCGTCCATGGGTTTCACACTTGGCTTTACATGCCTTCAAGAAATATCTCTGTTGTATGTTTTCCTTCACCGAAGCATCAAAAAATCAAAGATCCTGAGTTCAAGATTCCTGGGGCCAAGATTTATCGTTGCTTTTACTTTTGAAATGAGAGCATGATACTGCAGGTATACCTCATATAAATATACGTGTTTAAATTATCTTCACGCCTAACATCTTAATTTTTTTAGAATTTGGCTTTGGTTTTAGTAAAGAATAAGAGAAGAATACAGACTCACTGTGATTATGTGCAGGTATATCTAATATGTTTATCAATTTGACTGTGCAGGTGTTGCGCGTGGTTGGCGCGATGGTTCTGGGCGCGGCGTGCTACCTGGCGGCGTTCACGGCGACGGCGGCGTGTGAGGAGGAGGCCGGCGGGGGCTGCGCACGCGCCGCCTGGCACCACGTCACCGCCGGCGCTGAGCTGCTGCTGCTCGCGGCTGGACTGCGCATCGCCTACGCCTCCAGGAACGCTAGTGTGCCCTTCCAGGTATATTTTACAAGTTTCTAAAGTGGGAGTGTGCTTGCCATGTAGAACGAATGCACCCGGAGAGGTGGGCAAAGATCGTCACTCACGGGCGGCCTGACGGAGTTAATCGATATGCACAGATGTCGCACAAGATCTATAGGGCTATTTGGAAGGAGAAAGGAGAGGCCTTTGCCCAACAGTGAGACACATGAAGGGCAAAAGTTTCACGAAAAACCCATAATATAATTTTATTCATTAACGGTCTAGCGCCTAGCCTTTTCTCCAGTATGTGGACTTCGGTTTTCAGTATGACCAAATGCAAAGTTTTAACATTGAGTAACTGTCCCTATTCTGATTTGCACCCTTCAGTTACTGGGTTACCCCTTCTTTAGACTGGTTATCAATCTTTAGGTTTGTACATAAACTCACACCTTCTCCCATGGGAGTAGGCAGAAACCACAGAACGCCTGCTACGATGTTACGTACTCCCTTTGCGTCCACGTTTATACATCTGGCCATACAAGGTGGATGTTGGGTGTGGCAAACAAGGCATAAAAATAGAATTATGAATGCAGTACGAATGCGTTTCTTGCGAAGCTTGTGTGGTGTAACTTTGTATAATAAATTGTGGAATATACGAGAATGTTGCGGTTTGAAAGAAGATGTACTTAGTGATATAAAATGAAATACATGCATTGATATATAAAAACCATGTATTATTTATTGCCTTTTATTTCCCAAAGTCTTCATCTAAGTTTATAACATAAGTAGTATCTTATTTAATATATTCAATTGTTTCTTAAAACTAATAAATTCATTTGCAATAATTGAACGTACATTTTACATAATTATACATGTATAGTAGGTACATAATAATACGTGTTGTAGGAGCGCGGCTGGCTGGCGGCGGCGCTGAGCACGGAGATCGTGTGCGGCGTGTGGTGGCGGCTGGTGGCGCTGGGCGAGCCGGGCGCGGCGCCCGAGCGCTGGCCGCTGTCGGCCGCGCTGCGGGCGCAGCTGTCGGCCGGCGCCGCGCTGGCCTGCGTGCTGGCGCCGCGCCTGTGGCACGGATACCGCGCGCGCTCGCTCGCGCAAGAGGTAACAACCGAACACATGTAAAAGCTTCGCAATTATTGGCCGTTTCACGCTAAATTGTTTTTATGAAAAACACCTGAAGTCATGCTTCCTGCATCTAGTGGATTCCTTAGATAGACAAGGTTGCAGTACTCCCCGTCGGGGGTGCGGGTTGTTCGAAAGACATACCGCGGCCTCGACACAAAGGGCTAAGAAGGAACATGGGTGGTTTTTTGTCAGTAGAAGTCTGACACTCCCTACCGCTCTGCCCAGAGCGACTCTGACCTCTTCATGTGATGATTTCCCACACCCCAAAAAAAAAAGTCGCAGTACTTATTTCAGTTAATGTCTTTAAGTAAAATTAACCATGAAATACCTGAGTGTTACGATTGTCAAAGCAATAAGTGCAATGTTGCTATATATTTATTGCTTTCGCAAAATGCCTTTGCATTCGTATCTAGGTTATATTTGTGAACTCAATTCCAGTGACCATAATATAAGTGATGCTAACTCTCTCGTGTAACAACATCCCAAGGTGTCACGTCGCGGCCCTGCGGAAGGTTTCGGCGCGGAGGGTGAGGAGGAGCCCACCTCGGAGGAAGTGCGCGCCGAACTGAAGAGATTGTACCTCCAGCTGGAGATCTTGAGGAACAAGACGCTGCGGAGAGACAACCCGCACATTAGCAAGCGGCGCGGCGGCAGGAAACCACCACATCGCCGGTTCTCACTACAGGTATACACGAACAACGTATCTTTTCAACTCAGATTATATAACTTAATGTTTTCCTCTTACATTACTAACCAAATCTAGATGAAAGGACTATAGTTGCTTTCACAGTCACCAAACCAAACAAATTACTCGTATTAGAAATCATAATTATACGTAACACAGTTTCTTATAATGGTGTGTTTAATGATATGGTTTTTGTCCCCACCTTTAGTTGACGTGTGGTCCCTTACTTCACTATTACCGAGTTTGACACCTACTTATATAATTATGATATATAAACCACTTTTCCTAGTATAGAATACATTACCTTTTTAACAATACCCAACGAGAATGATTCGATATTTAGTATTTAGATTCACATAATACAGTCCCGTAACCCTAGAATTGTTTGGGACCCATAATTTAGCAAAAATGATGACTTGAAGTGTTAGTAATGTGACTAGTGTTCAGATATTGTCAACCTTCGTATATCGGTGTTCTGTCTCCACTGTCATTAATTGAATGTTTCATCTTCCATCCTACACCGACTTTAGAAAAAGGGCAGTCGCGAAAAGGTAAGGAGGCCTAAAGTACATACCTATACCTACTACGTATATAATTATCGCATGCGCACTCACGTGGAGCACCCGCATGGCCCTGTGGATGTCGCCTGTAGCGCCCCCGCGCCCCGCGCCCCGCGCCCTGCGCCCCGCGCCCTGCGCCCCGCGCCCCGCGCCCCCCGCGCTCCCTGCACTCCCCAGCCACACTCCCCTACTGTCGCAATGTTTCAGATATTCGCTTTCTCTGTGCTCGAGGTGCCGAACTAAACTACTAATTGGCAAGATCGACACCATCTAAATTTGTTTCAAGTGGCACTCTTTTCTCACGGCCTGACTTACTCAGGCCCGAGGCTGTATGTGTTTTTTTTATATTTTTATGTCTGTTATTTCAAGTGCGGCTTCAATCCCGATTATAATTAGATTTTGTTTCTAAATAGCGACGCTAAGACCTGAAATCGGTTGATTTTCTTTAAACATCCACATAATAGCAATTTTAAACGATATTATTTAACTTCGCTAAGTATCTGCGACTTTCACAACACCACACAAATGAAGATTAAGTTCATATTGCTTGAACACAACTCAGTATTTATCCTAAGGTCGTCTTTTATTTTGGGACGACTGAAGTGCGATTTATAATATAAATGTAGTATAACTAGTAAGACCTGTGTTCAAGCAAGCTCTTACTACTGTGCTGTCTTCTACTTTACTCAGAAATCAACTCGTTTCATGACTACCGTCAGGCATAGATATCAGGTTGTTTCATGATGTTCCGTGTGTGTCAGGCACTGCAGGCGCGGCGTGGCGGCAAGGGCAAGGCGAGCGGGAGCGCCAGCTGCGTGGAGGCCAGTGAGGCGGGCGACGCGTCGCGCACGCCCGAGGACTCCGTGTGCTCGGCCGAGGGGCCCAGCCACTACACGGACGCCGACACCCAGGCGTGATCCCACACCCCCACACCCCCACACTGCCCACCACGTCATCTCTACTTGTGACACTCTCTATTGTATTGCGTGGAATTGTTGACTACGGAGTAGCAATTTTAATGCATTGATGGTTATTCGCGTATTAACACTCCATTTATTTACTAAGTCATTACAGAACATCACGCCTGTAATCCCCGGAAGGTTAGGCAGAGGTACCTAATAGTAGGTACACCCACATTTCGTCATAGGAGGCGAGCCTATTGCCATTTATTTACTACTCCGTGGTAATCTAGGACCGGCACCATATCTTACTGTTTGGTATCGGTTCCGCGAGCGCGTCTACTTGCACGGTAGGTATTCGTGCAACTATTAAATGTCTCAGTAAGAATTGGTTGAATTCTATTAGTATGTTAGAGCGATTGTTACGGATGTAAAGTTATATTTTTAATGCGAGAGTGGGTCGATTAGTATTAAATTATTAAGTCGCCAATGTCTGCCCCATTGTGGAATAATTTATGAAAACTCGTACATACTACTATTTATAATATTACTGACAGTATGTTGCCTGATGAATGCAATGATACTGATAGTCTAATTTTAATTATTAAAACTGATTGGTAAGAAGGAATGGTCCATTAAACAATAGTGATCTAACAAGTATGTGAATCTGGAATTGTTATCGGTAAGACATCATTAATTAGGTGTTGTGAAAATCAATATATTTTACAGGTAATTATTTGAATCTTAACGCAATTTTATAATAATACTTATCTATTTGTGATGTAAAAACGGAAATAGATCAAAGATATTTAATACTCAATCCAGTCGAATGAAAAAAAGCAACTAAATGAAACTGTACGATACAAAAATACTAGTCAAGGAACTCCTGAAGTTTTGTATAGAGTTAACATAGTTTTACAAAAAAAAATATAATAACCTATTGTTTTAATTAAATACAGGCGGTATGGTCATATTATTTGTTCATCGTTTTAGTTTATATTTTTCAGGCTTCAGATGGCTCTAGTTTCGAGCAGATAGTATGATAGTACCGCTGGTATAATTGGTGTAAAAATATTTTTAACGAAGCTGACAGGCAATGGTTCTCCCCGTCATGGTCATTGTGATACTTTTGTATTTGTTCGGAGATATTGGGGTCAAGTCCTAACTTTTTCAGAATTTTTTAGTGTTATAAGTTTACATTTAAAACCTCCTCGACCCTCGTACTAATTTTAGCACGTTTAGTCCTACCGTAAATGATTTTTCACCTAAGAAATAGTCGTTTCCCAGAAATATTTTTTGCGTAAAGTTACTTAGTTTGATGTTTATAAAACTTGGTTGACGGCTTCGTGAAGGGTCCGTTTACATCTTGTATATCATTACGAGTAATATTAGTAGAAAGTGTTAACCTGGGTTTGCCAAAAATCGCAAGATTCCTGGGTTATAAGTTATGTATCAGATACTTAGATAGGCAAAGTCTAAAACTACACCACACAAGTACACTTTTCTTGATATTCAAGTTTAAGTAAGAGAAAAATCTAGAAACAACAATAATTGTATTGTATTTCGAGTTTTGTACGTGAAATATCCAATCCCACCATCTAAGGAGAAAGTTAAACCTCGCATATACCCTCATATTATTATACTGGTCAGTGGTCACCCAAAGGTCTAATATGAACCCAGGCTCACTCTCTCTGCTTGCATTACCCTTAACATGTTCATAGTACATAGGAGTCATTTTATATCTTTACTTACCTAGAATTTGTGTACTGTGTATTACTGTAAATGTACCAGATTTCATGTGTCGCTGTTCAAATAGCTTCCTGTACCTCGTGTGACTCCCTGTGTGTGTCAGCAGATGTCCTTTTGTAAATGTTCTTAACAGTATCCAATAATTCGGAAAATCTTCATATCTCAGTGTTCTCTTACTCTTTGTAAAAGCATGTCATTGTTTGCATAGAATTCCTCTGTGCACTCTTAACACTACTAGTCTACGTTCCATAAAGGAATTCCTTCATCTCTTCATTGAATTTTGCGACTTGAGGCATTCCATTGATTAATTTTGTCGCTTCATGGTAACTTTGAAGATTAACAAGAATGTAAATAAGCATCTAAAGAAAGAAAGAATTATGAGAGACTTATTAAAAAAGAGGAATTGTTAATACTTGTAAAGTTTTATTAATAGATATTACCATTCGAATGTTTTTAAAACTTGCTCGAATATATAATGCTTTATCCACGGTTATCCTTGTTCAATATAATTTCGCGCACAAGTGTACCGTCTATCTTCCATTTCCAGTCTTATTTCTTAACTGCACAAATTCGGCAAATTTTCGTTCTATGCTGGAATTGTTACCGGTTTTAGGGATCAATATTTAAGTTAAACATGTATATTTTATTTGAATTAGCACGGGTACTAGTTTGTATGGATAATATAATGATCGCAAAATATATTTTAGATCATTTTTACGCGCAAATGTTTTAGGTTATTTACATTTTATGTGATTGTTATTTGTGTATATTTATAACTGGAATGATAGAATAAAATTGTAAATATTAATGCTAAAGATTTTATAGTATCATACATATGCATGATTTGTTTCAGTATTTATTAAACGTTGAGCTTTGTTCAATGTTTGTGGTGCGTGAGGCGTTTTGATGCCAAAAATAATATTATTAATATAACAACATATTATTTATTGAATAAATGACAATATTCATAATGCCTTGTTTTATTTACAAAACTTTGAAGAATAGGATATTAAATGTCACAAGCTACGGCGAAGCGTTCGTAGCAATCTTCGGCGGAAGAGGTGGTGTTATTAAATTCACCCTTATATTGTAGTTTACTGCAAGAAAAACACAATTATTACATGTATGATTCCAAATAGTTGATTTAAAAAAGCTATACTACAAATTTGGTTTCCCACACAGCATTCGCTGTTCTATTCGAAATCGCACCTGTCGTTCAGCGTCTGCTTAACGGAAAGCCCGTAATATGGTCCTAAAGTCCTTATGAAACATAAAAAGGGATGATACTGCCCTTTAAATTAAGTTAGAATTGAGTAGACCTTCAAGCGTAGAAGTGCTACGAGACTACGTCGTAGCAAGCAATATTGTTTGTGATGCTTGTTTTTCGTAGATTTAGTCAGTATGTATGCAGGTACCTTATTTTACAAGTAAGCCACTTAGATAACTTACATTAACTACTAATCGGTATTTATGTTGATATTAAAACGTCACTCACACGTACATAACAATCATTTACCTGAGAAAAAATATGACAGTATGGCAAATTGGTAACAAAAGATGGAAAACATTCTTTCTTATAATTAATGAAGATAAATTGACCCTTAATCTTTAATGTTCGGTACAAGCGTAGAGGTGCTACGAAGCTACGCCGTAGCAATCTTATTTTTAATTATCTTCAAACTTTCTGTAAGTTTGTATAATAGGTACGTACCCACACTTATACAACCTAAACGATCGACATCAATTTAATTCATCGTGCTTATAGGATGTTAGACGCCGCAGTAACCTAGCAACGGTAACCAGCTACGCCAATATTAAGTACGCATTGGAGTGAAATAATTTTTATTTTTTGTTATTATTATGACGGAAATGTCGCATCGCGGTGTATCGTGGCAACCAGGTACCTTGCAGGACACAAAGGAAGTCAGAATCCTGCGGTAACAGTGATGTGAGGAAGATGCCAGTGAACATGCAGCTCTTTGAGGAAATTACCGGCTTTAATTAATATTAATTGAACTGTGATGGTGACTTAGTTGAAAATGTCAGGTAAGAATTAAGATATTAAGTACAAAAATTGACTTTGTGATATTTTCGTAATTTGTTGAATTAAAATCAACAAAAAGGTCCTTCTTTTAAGTTGCACTCTTATGAATGTATACGTTATCCAGATTATAATACGTTACTTATCCAGCACTTGCTTCGGTAGAGGAAAACATCTTGAGGAAACCAGCATGCCTTAGAAATATTTTTCGACGGCATATTAATTCAAGTCACAGACCCAGGTCATCACAGACCCAGGTCATCACAGACCCAGGTCATCACAGGCCGGGATACTCTAAAATTCTGACACCAAGTTAGGCACTACCCACGCGATAAAGAAGAAGAATCCAGATTATAATAATATGCTGATTAGACAACGTAGATTACTTAAGTAGGTCATGGTAATGACTATTTACATTGTTCCATCAAGTGACGATAAGTAAGTAGTACCGACGTATATGCTACTTAAATTCGTAGTCATAGCAAATACACGTGACTCCATTCATTACATGCATGACTGATGTTCGTACACAACTACACAAGCTTTGTTGTACACAACCTGTGTACACAACACACAACACATTGCTAGGACATATGTAAACACAACTTGTAACATACAATACCAAACGTTCTTGTGGATAATACATGCAATTTTTCTTGTAAAGAATTACATTAATACAGATTAATAACATTGAACTTTGAAGTGTCTGTTTATAATTTCAAATGAACATGTTTTTACGGAATGCATATTCAGTAAGTATATACCTTTTCCTTTTCCCTTTCCGATGGGGAAGAAAGGTTCTTGAGTGGTGACCACGAACCGGAAGACGCAGCGTTAGTTTGGTAGGCCTCCGTCATCGTGAGAGTCGCGGGCAACCGGTGGATGCAAACGGCAGGTTGTCGTTCGTTATGGGGTTCTATGGGGGAGGCCTTAGTCCAGCAGTGGACGTCTTATGGCTGATTTATTTATTTTAAATAAAACAGCCGAAGCCAATTACACTATTTAAACACATATAATTTATTTAACTCGGTCATGCAATCTTCTCACAAAACTTCGAACATTCTGACAGTATCACCTTCCATTCATCAGCAAATGTATCAAGTTCTTTGTTGGAGTCCAGTCCAGTCCAGCCTACCATCAACTTTTAGCTAGCCATTCAATTTCGATGCAATTCAGCTTATCCAGCTTAAGAACGTAAACTGAATCGCAAAAATTCGTACCATGAAATGCCTATAACTAAATGGCGTTTGAATCACTCATGGTGGAATGAAAGAACGAAATTTGTGTGTCTGCGGTGTGAGAAAGAGATGACGCTATACAGTTGTTGCATAAGTCTGTTTCTTTTACTCGAACCAATGCGTAGCGTTTCGAAACCTTGTTGAAATAGAAAGAAAGAAAGAAATGTAAAAGAAACAAACTTTTTTTGGATCGCTTACTTTGACACATCATCATGCCTAGCCTTTTCCCAACTATATTGGGGTCGGCTTCCAGTCTAACCGGATGCACCTGAATACTATAGTATTTTACATGAAGCGACTGCTTAACTGACCTCCACAACCCAGTTAATACTAGGTAATACGTACGATACCCTTTGGTAAGACTGGATGTCAGAATTTCAGGTCACTGACTACCTGTAACGACTGCCAAAGATCTATATGTGGCAGCCGGGACCAACGGCTTAACGTGCTATCCGAGGCACGGAGGAAACTCGGTATGTCGGGTGGTCACCCATCCACAGACCGACCTAGGCAAGCACATGGCAGCTTTACCTAAAGATCGACCCGAGTGGCAGTTCCTATTAAGTCACGAGTTACACATTCACCTCATGGAAAGAAAACTGAAAGAATGAAAACAGTTTGCGATTCATTTACCAACTTGATTTGGCGTTAACTTAAACTGGATAGTTTTAATGACATCGTGGTATGAAATAGCAAAACAGTTCATTTTAGGTCGTCAATTGAATCGCAATAATAGTTCATAGTAGGCCTACAGGAGAGCGTTAATAGCGGATAATGTCCGATGAATGGGTGACTTGGAGCGTGCAACAGTACGGCAAGTTGGAATAGCCAGTAAGGGGTTTTTTCTACCATGACAGTATTTATCAGGGAAAAATAGTAACGATTTATTTAATTTTTTATTTAAAAAAATAATAAATCGTTAACAAAGTACGATTTTATATGAATTAAAAGAGGAAGGCATTTTTTTACAATAATTTATTTCTTTAGATTTTTCTAGAGTGATTTTACGTTTCTTCCCGTTTAGGAATGTATAGCTGGGTTAACGATAACGACCTCTATTAAAATTATTAGCCCCGTTCCTTACAGTATTGCATGCTATAGTAAGCCAATTGATGTAAGCCACAGAGAATGTAAATATGTGCTTATATGCACAGACGTAAATAGCGTGTTGAGGTTAATAGACTTTAAGTTTAAAGCTGGGCACAGCCACAGTACGTGCTTATTTTATCCTGACTTTAAGGCTGTGCCAGGTAAATTGCCATGAGCATGTCAGGGACTATACGAATACTTTCTTAAATAAAACGTATGAGTTTGTCATTATTAGATCTTCAAAAATACCTGTTACAGTCGTTTTACCGGGGGTTTTTTAAGGTTATATGGGTGAATCTTAACACCCGATATAATTAAGTCTGAAATTGATATTTGCACTTTTACTAGTTTGACTAAATTATTATATTCATTTTTATACACATTATATACATTTTTTAAATATTTCTACTCGTGCTACGGTCACGCTACGACATTCCGTAGCGTAACCGTAGCACGCGCGCTACGGCGTAGCAGCGTAGCGTTCGAGCTTTTACTCAAACTGTTGCAGTGTAATTAGTGCGTGTTTACGTACAGGCGGGGCGTCACGCGGCGCGTTGTGCGTTTTTAATTCAAATACATGGCGATGTATGAAAACGTTAAAGATTTCAAATGTCAATTTCACGAGAAGCGTTTATTCACTCGTTAGTTTAAAATGCAGCGTTCGTTGCGGTGGATCCGCCTCTCAGTAAATGATTAAAAAAGCCCGCGACGAGCCTTTTGCACGCGCCGCGCAACGCCCCGAGTCTCCGTAAACGAGCCCTTAGAGGTGCAGGTTTAAAAGCGTACGACGGCACACGGCGACAGTTTGACGGCACGGTTAGCGCAGTGGCTCAAGCAATGGACTGCCGCGCTGCGTGTCGTGGGTTCGATCCCCGCACGGAACAAATATTTGTAAGACCTACAGATAGTTGTTCCGGGTCTGGGTATTTGTGTATGTGAGGTTAAATGTTTGTGAACGCACCCACGATACAGGAGAAAATCCTAGTGTGGGGCAACGTTTTAAAAAAAAAAAGAAAAAAGAAAGAAAAGAAAGTATATTTAACAGTTTGGAGCAATTAAGGTGTAGATGTATTGAACGATTGTATAATACAAGTAGTTGTTGGTGACATTTGTAAGTGTCGTTTGTGGTGAAAGAGACAGTACAGATTATTAACAATATCAGTCTCTGGAGAGTAGTTTCTCAGTAGGTTCCTGTATTTCGCATACAAAATAGAGGCAATGTTGATCAATGTACGTCATCAGCACAAAGTTGTATGTTTTTAGAACATCTAGTTTAGTTTATAGATTCTTTTAAATAATAATCAATGATAATAATTATTATTATTGCCTGATTCAGAAGGCACTACTCCTCGATACGGCCCGCAAAAATGTATATAATTTGTATAAAATTAAAATAATAATTTATATTATTTTTTATCAATTTCAGACTTAATTGGATCGTGTGTTAAGATTCACCCATATAACCTTAAAAAAAACCCCGGTAAAACGACTGTAAGAGGTATTTTTGAAGATCTAATAATGACAAACTCATACGTTTTATTTAAGAAAGTATTCGTATAGTCCCTGACATGCTCATGGCAATTTACCTGGCACAGCCTTAAAGTACAATTTTATATGAATTAAGTAAAAGCTCGAACGCTACGCTGCTACGCAGTAGCGCGCGCGCTACAGTTACGCTACGAAGTGACGTAGCGTAACCGTAGCACGCGCGCTGCGCGTTTAAAGCAGTTGGTAGTGACAAACAGCTTCCACGGGTAGTCCGTGGATTTAAAGCTGTTTTTCTGCATTGTAATCAAAAGTTCTAAAAAGCCGGAAACTACAAGTAAATATAATAGAATATTTAGGGGATCGGACTGGGTCAAAATATTATGATTCTGTTTAGTCCGTAAGTTAGATTATCGAAAAATATTGAATACGTGTTTTTTGTTTTATCAAATCAATAAAAAATGACGAAGATAAAACGCGTCAAAGATCTTGGAGTGGGGCTTGAAACGTCACTTGTGTCGTCAAAATGTACTATCATATGACGTCACACGAGTTTTCGAAGCACTGTATTTTTAAGTTTACGTGAAAAAATAAAAAATACGTATCCAATAATTTTTGGAAATCTATCTGACGGACTAATTAGTTTTTTTTTTGTCCGATCCCCTATTACCAACTTAATGTTAAGAGATGAATATCCGATTGTTTAAAGTTCAGTATACTCAGCCATTATATTTGAGTACAAAGATATAAACTTCATCGTTATGTAGTGCGTCGATCGATGAGTATGAGTGGACAGATCCAGTGCCAGCATAACACGATAAAGCGCTGCCGAGTGAGTGCCAGAGCCAAGTCTGCAACCGATGAGTGGCATTAAGTGGCACTTATCAGTTCATTCCATCGCTGAACTAGATATACAATGGATTATCATGTTGGGTGATACAATTAAGTTTTAACTAGGAACCGTGCAATACCAATGGCTTCGTTTCTACCAAACTAGATAGTAGGTAGACAGATTTCACAAAAGTCTCCTTATTTTACAACTGAAATGCGACAGCGTATAAGCACACGAAGTAAACTTGTTTCATGATTATAAATTGACAAGAAAACATGCACTGCAATCTTAAAAAACTTTGTCTCTCGCATGTCGGTCTGGGTGTGGCATATTTACAGCAGCATATAAATAAATCATGAAAATGTCCATGTATCACAAACAAGCTGTGAAAGGAATTTATTGAACTTTTCAACAAAAGAGTGAAATAAAGTCGTTTAAAAGCTATAACTTTCAAAAGAAATACTTACCGATAGTTTCGACATAAAACACTCGCGAGGTATCAAACAAACAATCAGGTTCCTGCCATTTAAATTTGAATCGACTGAAGAAAAAACTTTCAATATATGTAGGTTGGCGTGTCTCGCTAAACTGTTTTCCTTACATATTCGTGCACTTATCGCCTAGGCATTGCCGTCAATCTTGTTGCCAATCTGTTCACCTACATTGTTAAAGTTAGTTGAGTAAGGCGCTGGCTCGGGAACCCTAGCAGTGTAGCGATGGCTGCGTACACCGACGCCCTGGATCACACCTCCATATATCAACGAGCTGCCTGTGGTATTTAAAACTTGGAATTTTTGGAAATTCTTACGTTGTTGTGTCTTGTTTAGGAAGATAATAATAATAATAATAAAAAAACTCGTGCAATAGACCAAGACTGTGTTCGTGTACAAAATCTATAAATCAGTCATGTTACTTCTGATTGAACAATGCTACCATATGTAGGTTTTCCAAATTCTATTAGTGTATGTAAATCTTACGGGCATCATACAATACAATTGGCATTTCGAAGTCGTTGCATTTGGATAGCAGGCGTTAGCCGAGCTACAAATGCAGTTGTGAAACCATTTCAAGCTATATTTCCGAATTAGTAATGATTTTAGGGATTTCAAAAGCGTGTAGGTGTACAATGAAATCAGTTTTGTGTGTTTAGCGTAGCAGATTATTCGATAGCGGGAACATAAGTATCCATTCTATTGATTCCAAAACGATTAACACCACGCATTGATTAGCTATACTTTGCTATTGCAGATAGTGAAGAAAGTGACGGAGAGGGAGGTTTGGGCAATTTGAGTCGGTTGATCGTTCGTCCTCCTGGGCAGAGTGGGAAGGCGAAGCGAGGGCAGCTGTGTTTCGACGCGGCGTTCGAGTGCGGCAACCTGGGGAGAGCCGACCACATCACCGATCTGGAGTACGATCTGTACGTCAGACCAGACACCTGCAGACCGAGAGCTAGGTTCTGGTTCAATTTCACCATCGAAAATGTTAAGCTGGATCAGGTGAATGTTGAATCGGTGCTGATGATGTGACGCAGAGCGTGAATGTAGGTAGTAATTACAGTGTTGTGATGTGGATATACCAGGCTCAATAGAATTGTGTCTTTTCTTACAGAGAGTAATACTAAATATTGTTAATTTGGCCAAAGAAACAACTTTATTTGATGGAGAAATGACTCCACTCGTTCGTTCCACGTCACGTCCGAAATGGTAAGTTCCTACTGTTTTGTGTAAGCTATCCTCAAAATTACAAACTGGACGCAACGCAAACTTAATATGTTAACTAATTCAGACAGTCGTGTCACACGACGTCGCATGCTAATACTTTAAAGATACTCAGGTACTATATCTTCTCAGACATTCTTGTTTGCAACTTTTAGGCAGCGGATTCCTAGACGTCTGATATTCTACCACCGGTCGGTAGTGCACGGAGGGCGAAAGATCCTGAGCATCGCGTTTGCATTTGATCGAGAAGAGGATGTGTACCAGTTTTCAGCAGGAGCATCATACTCCTACTCTCGACTTCAGAAACACCTGGCTACGTGGGAGAAGAGAGCACAGGCATTTGCCACCAGGCAGTCTATTGCTCAGACTACCGTGAGATTAAGAGCATCATATTTATGCCCCGAAGCTTCATTGGGGTTGAAGATCCACCGTCCCAGCACATATATTTATCTGAATGCCTATCTGATTTGTTTCCTCAATTGCTGGCTAAAATAATAATAAACAATATTACTTTATTTATTGAAAGTCTTATCTCAAGCAGAAAATCGAATGAAATCATTTCCTTCTCAGCTTTACCAATTCTTATCTCAGGTTAACCAGAGATCTCACGCTTCTAATGCATTATTCTATTATTTCAGCAAAAACGGCGCATTGACCTCGTGACAATTGGGGACTATAATTTGAAAGAAAAAACAGAAGAGGTTAAAGAGGAACCTGTGAATCCTGTGATACTAACTAAAATAAAACCAGCAGAGCCAAAGAAACGGGTCGTTCTCATCATAGCGAGGACACACGGCGGGGAGCCACCTTCGTCATTTGTATGTCAAGGTACCGATTAGTTAAGAGTTAATTTTGCTAGATATAAATCTTCACATAATGTGTATTGTCGCCATAATGACTTAACTTAAGCAGGAATACTGGACTTTTTGCTGGGCTCATCGGAAAAGGCAGTGGCTTTGAGAAACAACATTGTGTTAGAGGTAAGAAAAAATAACACCACACCACAAACACAACACCTCCACACCACGCTATAACTACATTATTGATCCATATATTTACTAATTCATAGTCCACGTAAGTATCAAAGGAACCTACCTAACCTAAAGCAAAAGAGTAAAAAAAACTAAAAAACCCGACTGAAAAAACTGAAAAGCAAAAAACAAGCATATTTTAAATTAAACAAAACTTGGAAGCAGGCGGGGTTCTATTTTATTTAGTTCTATTTTTTTCATTTCATAACTTAATATTCAAATGAACTCCGCCTGGTTCCAAGTTTTGTTTAATTTAAAATGTGCTTGTTTTTTGCTTTTCAGTTTTTTCAGTCGGGTTTTTTTAGTTTTTTAACAACTTTTTTTATTTCCAACTTTTTAGTTATTTTGTGTTTGTTCTTTCGTTGGTCGCGTAAATGTCTTCGCAGATGATTTAACTTTTGTGCTTGTTTAAAGGATTTATCACTTTGAATTTCTTTTAAACATATAAGTGTTAAATATTTTTGTAATCTCCTTTTAAAACCCTTTATTTTGATACCCTACTCGATGGTATTGGAAAAGAAATATTTTTTGAACTCCGCCATTTGGCCCCCAAAATCCGCAATTTTTCTTGGTTTTTTAATTTTAGTGTAGCCTATAACACTCGCGCCACCAAGACAAATCTAACGACGTATATTTCATTCAAATCCCTTCATCCGTTTAGGAGCTATGAGGGAACAAAGAAACGGACATACATACATGTGTATGTATGTATAGCCCAAAAGGAGGGTTATGTGTTTGGCGTGTGCCAAACACATAACCCTCCTTTTGGGCTTCGCCGCAGTCAAAAAATTAGAAAAATCAGCAGTTCGACAATCCCCACTTACCAAAACGACTCTGTCCACGTGCCGCCATTACAAAAATAACGTCACGGCGTTTGCCCCTCTACTACAATACTCAATTGAGCAACTTTTATTAAAACGATATCGTTATCCACGACATACATATTTACATTACTATTTACGTTACTAGGTCATACCGATGCTGAATCCAGACGGAGTGTTCCTCGGCAACCAGCGCTCAGACCTGCTGGGCGGCGACCTCAACCGCAGTTGGAACCGAGCCACCAGCTACGCGCACCCCGCTCTAGTAGCCGTTAACGATCTACTCAAGAAACTCGCCTCTGAGAAGGTATTATGTTTTTAACTACGTACAAAATCTACATCGAACCTAGTAGGTACGTCAAAGATCATTAAGATGAGTTGAGATGTGCCTTAAGTTGTTTGGAGACTTTTCTGGATCTATGCAAGATGTTTAATTTTTTTTTTCTTTCTGCTTTTGTTTCCTGTTGACTTTTTCTATTGCGTAGGAACCTACACGTATCCAATGTTATTATTATAGGCATTATGTTATTATTATTGTACCTACCTACCTTTACTACAAGTACCTACTACCTAAATCTCCGTTTTCAGACCGTGCAGTTGGATTTCATCATTGACATTCACGCAGACATTAGTCATGAGGGTGTATTTGTTCGAGGGAACTCGTACGACGATGTTTACAGGTGGGTTAACTTTTCGCGGTAGGTAATAATAATATTTTGAATCAATTGTCAGTTTTTTATATTAAGGTGTCCTGCAAAACATCAATCAAACTGCTACGATCCCTACTACATTAACGCTTCTTCTACTCGTTTTATATTCGTTTGTTTATGGTAGGTATTGATATTTTCAGGGATGTTCCCAATGGGTTTTTAGTATGTTCTTTGAGTACCTTCTATCTCTGCTTGCATAATATTAAATAACTAACTGCCCTAACTGCCTCGTTGGTCTAGTGGTCGCAAGCGCGACTGCAGAGCGTGAGGTCCTGAGTTAGATTCCCGGGTCGGCCAAAAAGTGCTATTGGGTTTTTCATTAGAAATTTCCCAGTAGTAGCCCGGAGTTTGGAAGTTGGTGATAATTCCCCCGTGCCTCGGAAAGCACGTTAAGCCGTTGGTCCTGTGCCTGGTGTTTCTCCGGTCGTGTCGGATTGCCGTCCCATCGGACTATTGAGAGAAAAGGGAACAGAGAGTGCACTTAAATTGTGCCTGCGCACACACTTGTGCACTATAATATCTCCCGCGCAGATGGCTAATCTCCGCTGGGATTGGCCCTCTTTATTTATTTATTTATTTATTTATTTATTTAAAGACTTTGGAAGACTTACAGCTAGATACAATATTGACCAATAACAGTATATTAATCAGACAGCCAATTACAAGTCTTCACGTCTAGAGCTTGTCTGGTATAAATACACTGTGGAACAAGAATACACACTGCCAAATAATGTAAACAAAAACTAAATTATTTAAAACTTGCTAATAGCTCGTCACCTAAATATTTAAAAAGTTCTCAAAACAATTGCAACACCATGAGAATCAAGATGTTAATTATTTGTTTTAGATAAGAAATAATAAAACTATAGTCCATGGAATTTAAGTATTAAAGAAATGCGTCGCTAAACGCTTTTTTGCCGAGTTCACACTAGTTTCAAAAATATCAAAGTCGAACTGTTTGCACACATTATTAAAATACCTACTTACACGCACAACGTATGAATTTTGTCTATAGTTAGTACTTGTAAATGGCACCCGTAATGGTGGATTGAACCGTTTCAACTTGCTTGGAACGTTAAAGGAGACAGTGGACAAAATATCGGAGCAATTTATGTTACCTCGAACCGTCTTCAATAAAAAGATACAGTCGGAGATCTCACGACGATTAACCAACGGTAAGAGATGATATTTTTTACAGAGACTGAGATAGTTACTGGACTGATAAGGTACCCTTTGATGAAAGCACAAAAATTTTATAAATCTTTTTTGTATGCGCTCAATACGGTCGATATATTTGTGATAGCATGGATTCCATATTTCAGATGCGTATTCCAAGTGGCTTCTAACAAAAGTGCAATATAGGATTTTTAACGTTTTAGCTTGTGTGAAGCACTTGGATAATCGCATTATGAAACCTAGGGATTTTGAGGCTTTAGCGACGATGGCATCAATATGCTTATCAAAAATAAGTTTGGAATCATGATGAACCCCCAGATCACGAATAGTACCACAACTAGGTAATACATGGCCACCAAGAGTATATGATGTGGCTAAGACCGACCGTCCACGGGAATATGTTACTACTGAACATTTTTTGGGATTGAGATCTAGCTTATTTTTTTGGCAGTATACTTCAAGACACTGCAAGTCAGTTTGAAATGCGATCATGTCCGCAGTCGATGATATAGTAGCATAAATTTTCATATCATCAGCGAAGCACAGTAATTTGGAAGAGGTCAGACAGGAGTCGATGTCATTCACATAGATGATAAATAATAATGGACCGAGCAACGAACCTTGGGGTACTCCGCTGGGGACTAAAACCCAGCTAGATATATAATTATTCAGTACCACAGCTTGCGACCTGTTTTCTATGTAAGATGAGAACCATCTGAGTAAATCCCCGCGTATACCGATGCCCTGTAACTTCCGTAATAGTATGGCGTGGTCGATTCTGTCGAAACACTTGCTGTAGTCTGTGTAGACTACATCGACTCTTTTACCGTGGTCCATTGCGTCGGTGATGTAGTTATTAAGCAAAATAAGATTGGTGACAGTAGATCTACCTTTAAGAAAGCCGTGTTGGAAGGGACTAAACGATTGTTCCAGAGCAGAATAGACCTGGTTATAAATGATCCTTTCGAAAACCTTGGCAATGATACATAATTTGGATATCGGTCTATAATTGACAATGTCTGTTTTGACTCCTTTCTTATGTACAGGCGTTATGAATGCTGATTTCCAAAGTCTGGGAACGACACAAGCATCTAGAGATTTTTTAAATAGAATTGAAATAGGAAGAGCAATGGATGCAGCGCAACGTACGAGAATCTTGGATGATATATAATCCGGGCCTGGCGCTTTCGATGTGTCTAATTTACGAAGTAAGTTGGTTATGTCATCAATGTTCACCGTGATACGACTGATATCGGACGACAGGTTTGATGTTTCAGTAAAAGAAGAGGAAGAAGAATTAGAGCTACCACCATGACTAAGGTTGGGATCCAAAAATGTGGAGTAAAAATAAGTTGAAAATGCCTCACTTATTGATTCCCCGGTACGCAATGTTTCGTTGTTAAAATTGAACGTGCTTGGGATTGCATTTGTGTTATGACGTTGTTTAACAAAAGTCCAAAATTGTTTCGGGTTATTTTTTATAGACGCTTCGGTAAGTTTCAAATAATTTGCGTAACACTCACATTCTAATATTTTTACCCTATCACGAAGAAGTTTAAATGTCAGTTCGTCGGCTTTATTACCATAAGTTTTAAGTTTTTTAAAGTATTTATATTTTTCCTTTATTGTTTTTATCAAAGAGGAACTGTACCAGATCGGATATGATTTATTACGACAAAGTTTCTGAGGAATATATTTTGATTGTAGATTATAAATAACGTTATTGAAATAACTTACAGAATCGTCAACTGACCTCGCTGCAAACTCACTTTCCCAGTCAGTCTTACAAATGTCACGATTAATGGATTCGTAATCACCCTTATCATACAAAAATTGTATACGTGACGCACTCCCAAGGGGAGGTGTTTCAACAAGATCCATAGTAATTAACAATGCTGGGTGATAATCATCGATTGGTACTAGTGGGCTTAAGCTTTCAGTCACACTGACCGCCTGGTTCGAGAGGACTAAGTCAAGTAATTTACCGTATCTGTTATTCACACCATTATATTGAACTAAGTCGAGAGTACACAACTCATCTCCAAGCAGCACCTCATCACTACTCTTGAGATTCGTTGGGACGAACGATATATTGTCAGATGGGACCCAACTTATTCCGCTCATATTGAAGTCACCCACAATAAGAAATTTATCAGAAACATTGCCAATCACAGACCGATTTAATGACGAAAGAAAATTCAACAATTGTGAAGAAAAGGAATGACCAAGATTTTGTTTACATAAATAAATACCACAGAGATGTAAGTTAAAATACCTACGCGAATTCAAATTTTTCAAATGTATGCTTATCCAGAGATCTTCAGCTGTGGAATGAAAATTTTGTTGACACGTTACTGATAATTCTCGACGAGCAGCTATTAGAACTCCTCCACCACGTGATTGTCCAGTCAGAGCATAATCCCGGTCCCGTCGCCATACAATATATCTTTCATCAAAAAATTCCGAGTTCAAAATACCATCCAACAACCATGTCTCAGTGAGAACAATAACATCAAATGAGCTGGCCAACATTCGACGATAGAAGGTATCGGTTTTAGTTCGTAGACCACGAACGTTCTGATAAAATATGTTTAAACCATGTAAATTAATATTAACGTTGCTAGCCATTGCGCAAAAAAGCAACAACAGAATTAGAATCAGTAAAATAGGCCACAATAACACAAATCATAAAAATATTAGCTAAAACAGGGTAGTAGAAAAATAAATATACCTGTAGAAAGCAAACGGTGACTATTGGAGTGGAAGAATTATTTGACGTTGAGCGGTAAATAACTGTGCGAGTAGGCAAGCAATAATGTGTAGTTCGTGCAAGTGCGAGTGAACAAGGCATATTTTTCTGCAATAACACTTTAAAGTGAACAGCGCGATAAGAAACATAAAGGATTTTTTTAACAGAACAAAAGAGCGGGGATGGGCTTATTAGTGCGGCAGAGGTGCTAAACAATTTGTGACATCTTAGTGATACAAAGCGAAACATAATAAAACGAAAAAGCGGAGACGGTTGTGCACAATATAGGTAACATATTAGGCGATTTTGTTTAAATCCGATTCCTTTCTCACTATTATAACTTTGGAGTTGGTGTTTTTGAGTATGTGAATTTTTCCATGTTTCACCCAAATGAACTCGTAATTCTTGTCCTTGGCGATGGTTTTAACCTTACTCAGCAGCTTCTTATATTCCACAGTAAGGTGATCATTAACAAACACACGCTGGGAAGTGCCTTGGAACCCGATATCAGAGGTGGATAAATTCTTATCAGCTCGCGCTGCCGCTATAAAGTCTTCTTTGACGTATCTGTTCAGGAAACTCACTATAATTAGTTTTTCATTGGAGTTGAAAATGGGCACCCTCGAAACGTAGTTGATGAGTGTTTTAGGGCAGCTATGGTTTACTTTACGACCAATGGCTTCAATGATCGTAAATAAATTTTCGTCTTTCCTTACTGGAACTCCCTTGATTTCCACATTATTCAATCGGGACCGCTGATCATTTGATGATAGCTCAAACTTCACCTTGGACAAGTCTGTCTGCAAGTCATTTATCGTCGCCTGCATCTTGTCAAACTCAGATACTTTGGTTTCCACTTCAGCAATCCTCGTATCAAGTTCATCGAGTTTGCCGCTCGTACCTTGACACGTCAACTTCAGCTCAGATAGCTCATCTTTAATCACTTTAATGTCATCACTTAGTGTCGGTAGATTTAGTAACTGACGCTTCATGTCCCGAATTTCACTCAGGATGGTTTCCAGAGACGCTTGATCCGAAGTGGGTACGGCTGGAGATGAAGTTCTACAAGCGGAGCACTTCCACTGTGCCATTCTAGTAGCACCCAGCTTTCTCCATCCAGCTTCAGATATGTTTGCACATCCAAAGTCTAAATACTTCTTGCAGCTCCCACACTGAACGCCATCGTTGAACTGTACGTTGCACAATGCGCACGTTTTCATTGTTAAAACAGTGAATGTAAATAATAATAGATACTTAAGAGAAACGCGAAAAGGTTGACGATCTATTTAGTTGACCGGCGCGTGAAGTTCGACTGAGTATCCACAGAAGAGTGATATTATAGTGATATTTAGAGTAATATGTTCTGTGGATTGGCCGCCGTGGCCGAAAAACGGTCAGGAGGACTATTATTATTATTAATAACCTACTAGCTTGTGTTTCACCTAAGTGGAACTTGACCAGATGACGTAGGTCGGTCGGTACCTACTGTACGGTACTCACAGTAATAGGTATTTCACAAAAAAAAGTGATTCGTGAAAAGCCACGTGACCAAGTAACAAGTCTGTAAGTTGTGCAATCATCGAAAACTTTTTGCTTTTGTCCCCGGCGAGCGATTGTGCGTCATACCACAGATTATACATAACCTACATTATGTATGAGTGCCTTACAATAACTCCACGTGAGGTTTGTAAATAGAAGGTACCTATTGCTGAAAGGCACGTTTCTTTATGCCATCATACACATACATACATACATAAGTCTTAGTTCCTATGCAGAAGTTTACTTAGATAAACACTGCAGATGACTAAACACTATAGGAGCGACCTACCGTAAGTAATCTATGGGGTGTCTACTTTGGGTCCCCGATGTTGTTTATTAAAAATGTTATTTAAAAAAAAAGATTTTATTTAATTACTGCTAAAATATTTTTCTGTACACTTTATGACTAAATAAATCGAAATCACAAGCATTCGAGCGTATGAGGCAGTGAAAATGATTTTAGAAACAGCGCGCGTCTTTCGCGACTACTTCATTCGAGTCCATGAGCTTTCGAACCTGTGAGGCAGTGGAAAAATAATTCGCAACAGCGTGCGTCGCAACAGCGGCGTTCGAAACAACATAGGGGAGGGGAGTGGGGACCCGTCTAACTTTTGGGGGTATTGGGTGTGATCATTTGGAGTTATATTATTAACTAGCTGACCCACGCAACTTCGTCTGCGTCACATAAATATAGCTATAACCTTTCTCGATATATCGACTATCCGACATAAATTAAGCTAAATCGTAACAACAAAAAATCTTATCTTTCCTCTTTATTAAAATAGTTTAGATGGTTTAGATTAGCTTAGATTTTAGTATTAAAGTGTGAATTACTATAGGTATCTCTTACTGTTAGATATACTATAAGACTCTGTACTTGTAAACACTAAGATGCAGTAAATATTTTGAATTTGAATTTCCCTGAGGCCAGCCAGAATCCCCCGTACCTACAATGCGACGCGCGAATTATTTTACCGCGCGGATATTTTTACATTGCGATATCTTCTAAGATATTTATTTAAACTGTATAGAGTAAAGGGCACAAATATTCTATATTAAATTTCCGTTCTGACAAACACATTTATTTAGATATAGATTAATACCGTATGGGTTAATAAGCTTCGCAAAAAATAATTATTTTTAACCTAAAAGTTTAACAGTAAAAAAAGGTTACAGTGAGTCAATCTTAAAAGATAGATATATGCTGTCGCGGACTTTTTTTTAGAACTTTTAAAGAGGAACAATTCTTTCATACATGATATTTACGTAACTTAAACCGTTTTCGCAGCGCACGCAGCGGAAGCTCTCAAAAAGGAAATACCTTTTCCCGTTTTTGTAACATTTTTCATTTATGCTCCGCTCCTATTAGCCGTAGCGTGATGTTATATAGCCTATAGCCTTCCTCGATAAATGGACTATCCAACACAAAAAGATTTTTTCAATTCCAACCAGCAGTTCCAGAGTTTACCGCGTTCAAACAAACAAACAAACAAACTCTTCAGCTTTATAATATTAGTTTTTATAAGTATAGATTAATCCATCTAGGTACTACCTACACAGGTTTGAACGTCAGGCAGTGCTTCCGAAATTTCTGGGGACCCGCATAGAGGCCTGGCGACCTGAAGCGTGCTTCTTCAACGCTGACTCCTTGCTAGCCGGCACAGCTCGCAGGGCTCTGCCCACAGGCTCCATTGATGCTTACACGCTGCTGGTCTCCTTGGGGGGGCGAAGATTATCCCCTAGGGGGCCTTATATTCATTATACAGAAGACGCATGTATCCTTTTAATAAATCATTTTCTCAATTGGTTCACCTAATGGTAGGTAAATAGTAGAAGAATAAGAAAAGACATCATACATCACACTTGTAAATCTCGCAGCGTTAGGCAGAGGTAGGCCTGTATTAATTAGTTAAAGTTTCACCCACATTTTGCCTTTTTTTTTTTCGAACTAATACATGTTTTAGTTGACTAATTAATTATTCAATTAAAAATTCACTTAACAAGGTAATCAGATACCAAAATAGGCAAATCTTTAGCAAAATCTCTGTGCGACTACTATCGACATATTGGGGTCATTCCCCCGCGAGTAGGACGAAGTAAGAAGAAAGATCAAAGGGGCAGACGGCGGCGGAGACGACCTGTTATTGAACGAGACAGGTCAGAAATACTTAAACAAGGTCATTAAAATATCGCAGACTTTGAGTAGGGTACCTTTACCTACCTACCTACCTTTAATCTTTACAAAGTAGCACCCAAGCGTACACCTACCTAACCCTGCGCCCGAAGACTCTATGTAAGTGGCCTCGTGTGCGTTTCGATGGCGCGACCACGGATTTTTTTTTTAATATATATGCTTTATTTTGTAAAAGTTTATTCCCGCATCCATAAATTTTCTATAGAATAACTTTAGGCAGAACAAGTTGCGAAATTTTCCATTTGGCAAAGCATAACAGTTTAACCTTTATGAAGGAAAACATACAAAAACTTTCTTTAAGAGAAGCCGGAAAGGTCAATAATTTTGAATGAGTTACAGAAACAATGAGCTTTGTTTGAAACTTTGACTCTTGCATTTATGGGACTTTTCTGAATAGGTATTAGCAATGACGCAATACCCTGAGGTGTAGGTAGGTACACAGGTAGATATAGCCTCCCTCTCAAGTCGACGACATCACAATGCACATAATTCTGCGATGCTTTGCTATTTTAGGTCACCTAGTTCATCCCCCGAGCGACGCGTGCTAGCCGGGCGAGTATTATCTCCATCTTTGCCGAAGGTATCTCCACCACCGCTGCAAGCTCTCCCTGCGAGACTTTCGCGCCGACCTATACTGAAGTCTCGGCCAAGGACCGTACCGGATATGGACCACATATTGCCTATAATTACAGGTAGGTAACAAGGCCCTTATTGGATGCCTTTAATTTACAAATTTTAGAAACCTAAATTTCGCAAACTAAAATTACTTGAAAGCTTTTCACGTGTGTTGCCTGTTAGTTTGGACAATCCGCTACGTGAATGTAAAAGCGGTCCCTCACCAGAGCATTCACCTGTAGGCTGTAATATAAAGTCTAACATTCGATTTTGAGTAGGTAATTCGTGATAAATAGGCGCTTCCGGTAAAGGAAGTCTCCTGAAATGTATGTACCAAACAATCCAAGATTCGATTTGTGCAGAAACAAGTGAATGTTGCAGGCTGTGCACTGTGTGTGTAATAGAGATGGGTAGCTATTCCAATAACTAGCCAAATAACGGCTATTAATGAAATAACTACGGCTATGATATCCGTCAACACGATAGCTAGCTATTGGCTACTGGCTGGCTACTGGCTAGATGGCACAGCGGATAGTCGCCACAGAGTATATTATAACTAATACGCGCTACGTTGCCGTAGCCGGTAGCCGTCCCGATATTCGGTAGCCGGCTAGCTGGAGTAGCCGTTAGCTGACTAGCTGTGTGCGTGCTTACTGCACTGAGTAGTGTGAGTGTGAGACGCGCGAGTGCGAACTTCACTCGCATCGCACATCTCTTTCTCACAATAGTCACAAAATAGATGAGGGAAAGAGAGGGCATTATACTTAGTAATTTCATCGTTTAGTGTAGAATTTACGAAATACGATAGTTAGAATACGTACGACCTACGAGAAGTCATTTCTTTTAAAAAAATTAGGAAATAAAATAAAAAGTAAATGAAAAACGAAATCATGAATTTTCCAAACTTATTATTATTTATGTTGCCGGGGTGAGGATCGAACTCGAATTGCTGTGCAGTTGATCTTGATCTAGCTACTACGCCGCGCGCCGCTGCACCGCTAGCGAGGGCTAGTTGTTATTGGTCAATAGCCAAGTAGCCAAATAGCTGGCTAGCTAGCCGGCTATTCCACCACAAATAGCTGGCTAGCTAAGCTATTGAAATTTCGGCTAGTTACCCATCTCTAGTGTGTAATGCTTCAAATGGTTCTTCTTAAACTCGAATCTGAACTCTAAAAAGGTGCATCCACACTGCAGTTACTGTCTTGGCATAGTTTAAAAAAAAATAAAACGTCATTGCCGCGCGGTCGAAACGGACACTTTTGTAGAACAGCCTTTCCAAATATTACCTACTGAGCAACATCCGATAGCCTGAGCCGATAGCAAATAGTTCTTTAGGGGGTTGGCAAGTGAAAGCTGATTGTAGATGGCGTGTCTATAGCTTGTCCCAATCCGACCAATGAGGTCAAGCTATTTTGAAATATAAAATGACATTGACAGATATTCAACCAATGAAGAGCTTAGGTTCATGCGGTGCTAGTGCCATTAGTTCCACCAGTTGCCCGTCCCATTGTTAGTAGGTAGTCTGTCTTTTTTTTTTTGGTGACCCCCCCCCCCCCCCCGCTCTTGGGCAGAGCGAAGGGGAGTGTCAGACTTCTACTGACTAAAAACCGAACCCATGTTCCTTCTTTGCCCTTGTGCCGAGGCCACGTCATCTAGTACTAAAATCCGCGGCCGTAGGTAGTCTGTCTTGTTCAACAAAATTTAACTGCGGTGTGGATGCACCTTTACATTACCACCTCTCTGCGAACGAGTCTCGAGTTTCGTATTGATCGAAATTCGAAACTTGAATTAATTAGTATCAGAGTGCTGTTCTGTTAGGTCATCGTGAATGTTTAATATGTTCCTAGAATAGTGCACCTTCGTATTTTTAGCCTTCGATCCTATTTTTATACGAGGTGAAGACTGGAGACCTACTTTAATGTCTAAAATATGATTTTCGCAAAGCTCTTGATCGCAATGATCTAGAATTTAGACACATAACAGGCTTAACTAGAACTTCGTTTGCAATCAAGTGTGAATTGTGATAAGCGAAATACATAATAGTGCAGTGACTTCTTGTACTCATAACATATTATGTGGGATATTCATGCCCCTGTCCAACTTATTCCCGCTTTCACAAAGACTCGGCGACACTTGAATGAATGCCTAACAGTGTAATAGAGATGTATTCAGCGCCCGTCGCATCACAGAGTTGAAATTCTTACAGTGCAATAATTTTTAGGCATATTATTATTTAGGTGTCGCTTAGTGCTAACGAACATTCATTTCGTCATTGTTAAAAAATATTTTTTTATAGGGACAGCGGTCAAAACCCCTCGGCTGGCAGTCGTGGATATGAGCGCATACATTCGGACACCAAATGGCTGTATGCACAAGCGAATAGATAAGTCGCAATTAAGGCTTAGCCGACCTCCCCGACCTTCGCAGCCCAGGTTCACGAGTGACGAGTACGATACCCATGAGTCTGATTCATAGGCAACCGACCTCCCCGACCTTCGCAGCCCAGGTTCACGAGTGACGAGTACGATACCCATGAGTCTGATTCATAGGCAACAGTGTGGTTGTGTCTTATTGATTACAATGTTTGGATAATAAAGTTATTAAATGAAACAAACATTTTTATTGAAACGTATAATGTCGAAGCTTCCATATTTACAATCACTAACTCCTATCGTTCAGTCATCTCATACTTAGAACAAATCTTATTGAACACTATTATCACTACAAATTCTACAATCATAACGGCAAATGAAAAACGAAACTGAGTATCGCTATCGAGATTTATTTGAACATTTTTTTATATTTTATGACAATTTTGGTTTCAACGTAAACGATTCGACTTCATTTACGCATACTAAAGAGGTCACAGGTCATCACAAAAACGATACAATCGTACATACGAAGGGTAAAGAAGCGCGGGCGCTTCGCAGAACGTTCAGCCGAGCGGTCGCGGCCGCGCGCAGGCCGGACCGGGCGCGAAGCACCTCCCCTAATAAATATCTTTGGCATGAACCGAACAGCTCGCCGACGAGTCACACGCGATCGCACTAACAACCGACAGTTATTGCTTCGATGCCAATATAGAGTTCGTTTCGTTCCCGCACGTCGCGTCGGGAGCTTCAGTGGGCGGCGGAGGCGCGCGCGGCCCCACCGCGTCATTCCCAGTTGTCGTTGTCGTCGTCGGACAGCGTCACCAGGTGCATGCGCGCGTCGTCGGGCGGCGGCGCGGGCGCGGGCGCCTGCACGCCGGCGCGGGCCGCGCGCTTCTGCCGCAGCAGCTCCTCGTCGGCCGGCGTCAGCGGCTTGCGGAACTCGTACACCAGCGGGAAGATGCGCTCCACCGCAGACTGCACATCGCTCACGCTCCGGGCTGCCGACAACCAGTTAAATCATTAAAATATAGTGTTTTAAGTTTTTAATTGTTATACTATACGCCCCCACATGATACATGCAAGACTGGAGTCCTGGTATCACTAAAAGTCGCAGCTAACCGCACAAAGATGACGCTTTGGATGGATCTAAATAATTGTCAAAACGAATTATAACCCCGAGATAAATGAAGCAAATGGGAGAGGGCCCAAGACAATAGTTAAAAAAAAGATTTTACTCAAATATTGAAAAATTTGTCAATACTAATTAGTACAAACAAGTCCTACTGTAGGATCTTTGTTAGTAAAATGTTTTAAAATTTAAATTCAAGTACTTCAACAATTATAATTACATTGCTTGTTATGTTTTGTTATCGTATAGTTTATTAATGGTTTTCCGGCGTTCTTATCCTATGAAATTGTATTCAACTTGAAATACGAGAAAATACTAAAACCAGAGTGATAGATGTACCTATGTGCAGAATTTACAAAGGCCTTTCTTATTTATCGAATTGTCAATATTCGCGAATTCACTTGCTTGCTTGCATGTTTTGCAGAGAAACGTTTTAAGAAACCAACTCAGGGTCAATAAAAAAAAAATAAGTTGACACACACTTTTGTAATCCTTACTGTTTTATTCTAAAACGAATTAAGCATTAAGAATTATTTGACGACACGGTTGGCGCAGTGGCTCAAGCAATGGACTGCTGCGCTGCGTGTCGCGGGTTCGATCCCCGCAATGAACAAACATTTGTATGATCTACAGATAGTTGTTTCGGGTCTGGGTATTTGTGTATGTGAGTTTAAATGTTTGTGAACGCACCGGTCCACGATACAGGAGAAATTCCTAGTGTGGGGCAACGTATATAAAAAAAAAAAAGCATGATGTAATTTTATCCCATCGGTAAATATACCAAAATAACCCTATATCTGAGTTAACTTATGATTCACGGCATTTGAAGCTGCTGGCACATTTCCGTTTTTATTTCCTACTAGCCTCTGCTCGCTGCTTCGCTCCCGCAATGTAATGAAATTATCGCGGAACGTTTTTAATATAGCCTATGACACTCGGGGATCATTTAGCTTTCCATTGATGAATAGTACATTACTGCAGCGGCCAGCAACAGAGGCATTGATGGACGAAAGTCCATCAATGCCTAGTTGTGGCCAAGGCTTGTATAGTACTTTTCTCAAATAATGCGAGGAAAATAAATACAATTTACTTTTCAAAATCACATACAACAATAATTTTTTGAAGAGTTCAGCCAATTCGAAATTTAAATAAAACCTTTAATAAGTCACCTCCTTGGTTGCTATGGTTCAGAGTAAAAGATCGTTCCATTTTTAAATAACACGACAGATATGAGTTTAGTATGTAATTTATTTGGCCGCTAAACACGACAGATCTATATGGATTTTCATACAACTTTTGCCGGCCGCTGGTCGCATGTATCTGGCCAGTACAGCAATTTCGATTTATCTCGAAGAAGGTTGTCAAAATAATGCTCAAATTTCCAAGCATGTTTGAGAAAAGAACTTTCAATATCAGATAGTAGCACCAAAGCTTTCCCCCTACATACAAACTTACAAACACTCAAATTCCTGAAAACCCTTCACAATCATGGCTAAATGGCTACCTGTAGGGCTTGTAGATATTACAGTACCTATATCACGAAATTGCCTTTTTATGGATGATGACAAGAAAGACAAAAACAGGTTTTTGTATTGTCTTGTTTAATTCATTAGATAGGTATTCGAACTTATTGAATAAGGTATTGACAAATATTTTAATGAAATTAATGATAGAATTATGACATGTAATATTAGGCAGTTAATCACTTGTTATTTCTTCTTTAGGTACAGGTAGTATGCAAAATACGCGCCTTGGACGTGGAGTTGAGGACACCAGCCCATTATACAATATTTACAGGTAGATTGAAATTAAAATGTATGTACCTGTGATAGTCACACCTCCAGTAGAGAATATCTTGAGTGTGGCTTTAGGGTTGTATAACTTATAAGTGACTCCTGGGTGAAGCTCTGGTTCATAACTGAAAGAAAGGAAAATAATGTGTTTGAATAAGTCCTCATTTCTTTGAGCAAGTTACATAACCCAGTGTTATAGTTGTTTAAATACATCTCTCACAGCAATAATTAAGTAAGTACATCTTTTTTATGTACACAGTTACACACATAATTATCATTGTAATAAGTTGTTTGAATGTCAAATGTTTTTAAAATAAAACAAAACAGGGCTGTTTGTAGGGTCAATCATTTACATCAAAAGCAGCTCCCTGCACCAGTTATAATCATTTGGTATGAACTGACATGGCTTATTTCAAATCAACATAGATTTACACAATAGTATTTGGTATTCTGGCTTTCATACCCTAGTAATCCATAATCTTTTGAACACTATGAATAAATCTCATAATGCATTAATTGACCATTTTCTAAAATAAATTATCAATGTCTACCTTAGTAAAAGTTTAAGAATCCATTAAGTTGAACCACCTCAAATCTCATGCTATATAATCCATAACTTATCAACAAAATTTTGTAAGTGGACTTATCCAAAGACAAAAATAAAACAATTTCATCTGAACCCTGACTCTACAGTTTGCATTGGTTGATAAGATAGTTTACACTTTCTATACTTTAAATATTTGCAAATATGTACTTAGTAGGAAATAATGCAGAACAATTTTTTTTATTTTTAAAGGAAAGGGAATTAATCTTCTCTTTCTCATAATCAAATCAGAGTGTCATGAATGGATAAAATTGGTATGTGCCCATTAAGTGATGTTTGTTGATAAACTACAGAAAAATGTCATTGTGTAGATGTTAGACAAGTCATATTCAAACATCTACTTGATCAACACTAATGTAAACAAAGGACTTTCTCATTTGAGATTGAGACTAAACGGACCCAAAAGATAAATTATAGAATCAAGCTGTATGATTAAAATAAGTAAGAAAGTTAGGTAGGAAATACTTACTCTGCTTCTTTGTATTTCTTGGAAAAAGATATGATCCTTATTCCAAAGGGCATCCGGCAAGTTCCTAATACATTGACTACACGGAAATTACGGAATCGCACTTGGAAGCCTAGCTTCTGCAGAGCGCGCGCGTACCGGCGGGCCGCCACTTTGGCCTGGTCTTCGCTAGTGGCTCCCGTGCACGTCACGCGCCCCGACGACCAGATCGACGCAGTGGTGTATGGGCGCCGTAACTTCATGGTCACCATGCCGTTCTCGCGACGGAACTCGACGTTAACACCGTTTAATGCTATCTGTCTAAGGTTCAGGTGGCACTTAACACTAAAACTGCACACAACATTGTTTATCATTATATCTATTTCAGGAGTATCCTCCTCCTCCTCGACGGGCGCTGGCGGGGCCACCTGCTCCATTGTGTCGGTGCACTGCATCTGCTGCGCGCTGGTCGAGCCAGCTTCGCAATACTCATGGTCAGGCACTATGTGATTTGTCATACTATGTGTTATGCCACGGTTTGGCACAACGCCGTGTGCGCCTTTGCTCAGCTCTTTTATACCATTCTCTTGGAGGAGTGTAGCCATGACCACCACGGCACACTGAAATAAAAGTAATAAGTCTATGATTTTGTACACTTGATTAACACAAAATACATCAATATAAACAAACAAGCAAGACAGCTACTTGCAAAACTTCGTTTTGTAAGAATCTTTTTCAGTTACATGTTAACATACATACTCAGCAACAACTAACTTCCAATGAAATGCGATTCTAAAGTAACCTTACATGTAAACTATGTAATGCTTTATGTTTACCAAGTGTGTACACTGTACATTGCTATTAATAGTCCTTACAGTATGAAATTAGATATTTGACCCTCACGCAACTCCCAGCATTATATCAGAGTTGCATTGCAGTGACTATAATGTGATAACCAATTCGAGAAAAACAAGTGGAATTATGTGAAACTGATTTACCTAATAATAAAATTCTTCATCATAATGCTCCTGCCCTTATACCAATTAGTTAGGGGTTGGCGCAGCATGTCTTTTTCTTCCATATTTCTCTGTTAATCATAATCTCGTAACATCAGTCCAAGGAAATGATGGATGGACTGATAATATAAGATTACTCTTATACCCATCCACATTCATAGTCAAAACATTCCTCACAACATTTTCCTCATTCCCCTGCATCACATCATCATCTTCCTACCCTTATCCTATTATATTTGGGGTTGGCGCAACATGTTTTCGTTTTCCATTCTTCGCTGTTAAACGTCACAGTGGCATTTACTCCTTTCATATCATTCCTTAGACAATCTATCCAACTTTTCTTTTATTATTATCTTCTGGGCGAAATAATCCACAACAAAAGGACTGATTGCCCGTCTGGTGTCTGCCGGCGTCCCCGAAGATAAATAGAATCGTGTCCCTTCGTCCAGCATACTCACCATGGAATCCTGATATTTCATGAATGTCAAAAAACTGTTCTGAAATAGTGCTAAATAGTGCCCAAAGGAAAAAAATAGTGCTCTTGTACTTGCGAAGTTATAGCCATAGTTCGATGAGTATGCTGGACGAAGGTTTCGCCCAGCATACTCACCTCCGTCCGGAGAATCTGTATACGCTTCAAACATAATTCATACTTCAAAAAATAGTTCCCAAATAGTGCCAAACGGTGCCCAAAAAGAAAAAACAGTGCTCGAATAACTTCGGAGTTATAGGCTTCGTTCAGTGAGTATGCTGGGCGTAGGTTCTACGCCCAGCATACTCACCTCAGTGCGCGAATATCGAACGAGCTATAGGTACAATTTACGTCTCAAAAAATTGTGCTTGAAATAGTGCCCAATATCAGTCCAATTTTTGCTTGACTTTTGACTTAGAAAACCATTAAATTTTAATGTAAACTTCTACATACTAACGTAAAATGGGGTACAGTCGTCGACACATGTTTTTGGACAAAAATATTAAACTTTCTAATTGTAGACTTCATGTTATTGGAAATAGTTATGGTATTTTCTCACATGTCAAAAACTTTCGATTAAATGCATTATTATATATTTTATAAATAATATAATAATAAATGAATGAAACTTTAAGCGTAAATGAAGTCTATTACTTCATTGCATTGTGTGTTTGTCTGAATAAAAACAGTCATTTGCAGCCAATAAAATTAATATCTTGAAAAATTGTAAAAAGGAAATTATACAGTTTCTTTTTGTATATATGTTGCAGGCAAAACTTATAACCAGTCAAAACTAGTACTGTGACATAGTTATACAAATTTTTAAAACTCTTTCCAAAACAAACAAAGAAACTGAGAAGCGCTTGTTCGTTTCGATTGCTTTGTGACACAAAATGGACCCTTATCACCTTCAAAATACAGATCAGTCTTGTCTAATAATCGTAAGATGTTAGGGCAGCGCCATCTAGTATTTAAACATAAACATATTCATTTGCGTCGCGGGCGCCGCGCGTCGTAAGCCCCATACCTATTGACCGTACGTGCATCCTTTACTGCCACACTATATTGAACTTTATCACATGAGGAATACAGGTCAATTCCGTAAACGTTGTGGTACCGTCCTTGATCCGGAAAATGATTATTTTGAATAATTTTGTCAGTTGTAATGTAAGCATTAATAACAGCAACTTTATTTTTCATGCATGATTTACTTCATTTGATATCTTAATCCTTCAAGCGCCGTGATCTAGACAAAATATATAAAATCATTGTTCCTAGCTACCGGGGTCCCATGCGACGCGCGAAGACTTAATCATATTATTATAAAGTATTATTAAAATAATGTGTAATTAATAATATTGCGATTCTAAAGTAAATACTCCCTTACATAGACAATTAATAATTTACACAAGACAAAAATTGTTAGAAAGAAAGTTAATAATATTGTATTCGACTGTACTCAATGTAATGTATGTAGAAGTTTACAATCAAATTTAATGGTTTTCTAGGTCAAAAGTCAAGCAAAAATTGGACTGATATTGGGCACTATTTCAAGCACAATTTTTTGAGACGTAAATTGTACCTATAGCTCGTTCGATATTCGCGCACTGAGGTGAGTATGCTGGGCGTAGAACCTACGCCCAGCATACTCACTGAACGAAGCCTATAACTCCGAAGTTATTCGAGCACTGTTTTTTCTTTTTGGGCACCGTTTGGCACTATTTGGGAACTATTTTTTGAAGTATGAATTATGTTTGAAGCGTATACAGATTCTCCGGACGGAGGTGAGTATGCTGGGCGAAACCTTCGTCCAGCATACTCATCGAACTATGGCTATAACTTCGCAAGTACAAGAGCACTATTTTTTTCCTTTGGGCACTATTTAGCACTATTTCAGAACAGTTTTTTGACATTCATGAAATATCAGGATTCCATGGTGAGTATGCTGGACGAAGGGACACATAGAATCTTTTCTTTGGCCTTCCTCCCCCTCTCCATCCATCAACATTTATATGCATCACTTTTTTTAGTCACATGCAATTCGTGCCTCCTCATGACATATTGTCCATACCACGACATTCAATAACCTTTCAACTTTTCTGTAACACATCACATGCCCCTAAATATTTAAGTTACTGGAATGAAGTTTGGAATTCAATTTCATTCATAAAATAAAGTTTGTATTTTTTTTATCAGGATATGAATCAGCCATTGTTATGAAACATTGATTAAGTTTGTACATTGAGAGCAAGAAAAGTGTGATTATAGCCGTTATCGTCAGCATTCAGCAGTAAACCATAAAGAGGACTTTATTGAAAATTGTTGATTGCACAACAATGGCAACTGGCAAACATACATGAAACGATGAAAACATATTCACAAAGCATACTTTAGCTAAAATTATGCAAGTTGAGTTTTGCACTCAATGAACTTGACTTTTATAGTACCTACCTTACCTAGGGCTTGCAACAATTATTCTGTCAAAATGGAGAACTAATCACTATAAATTTAGTAGTATTGTTATTTTATAAAGCAATTGAAGAAACAATAAAATTTAATAGTTGAGATAGGTACTAGGTCTGAAATCACTGGGCTACACTATTATTTGAATGTATCTCTAGAGCATGCTTAATCTAGACCATTGTCAGTACTCTGTAAGATTTCGAAAGATAAGATACACCTACACATACAGAGATATTTTATTTTCAGGGTTGAAGTTTAAAATATCAAAGGTATTCAGATGCACCAAAAACTTGTTTGTCACAAAGGAATAGTTTTATTTTATCGGCATGTTGTTACTGATTTCGCTGCATGAGCTTTGATTTTCTTTGCCATATAAGATTTTTGAAAGGGACACTATCAGAATCAAATTACAAGATTCAATGGAGGGGCACAAATTTAGGACACTTCCTACGGCTGGGTACGGCGCGACGCGACAACATGACACTTTGCACAGCTGACTGTCGGACGGGCTCCCGCCCCGCGCTACCCCCGGCCCCACCCTCCCCCGTACTCTGTCTACGTCCTGCGCCCTGCGTCTAGTTTGCACTGCCCATGCATTGTGCCGATTAATATATCGATCACCCCCAGGTGCAAATTGCGCACAAGAGTGCTATTTATGTAAATTTACACACCTGAGCTTAATTTTTTACTTTTATGCAAAGCTCATCATAGAAGATAATATGGTCGACAAATTCCTTAATTTATTAATTATTTAAATTCCCCGCTAGGCGATTAAAACGAAAATAATTCGTAGTCAGCAGTTATTGACCCCATAACGACCTGAACCACACGTGATAGTGGACCACAAAGAATAGCTATCCTAATGAAAACTTATCCTGGATAATATTTCTATAATCCGATTCTTTTTCATGAGAACAAAGAAGGTTAATAATAAAGGATTTCATTAAAATATAAAACTAAAGATGAACAAAATAACACGAGAATGAACTTGAACCAAAATGGGGCAGGCTCGTAACTTTTTAGTGACTGATTGTGGGATGATACCTTGGATTAAAGGATCTCAGGTTAAACTGTAATTAATAAACATATAAGAAAATTACTTAAAACAACAATTTACCTGAGGTAAGTGATATATTTGTCACAATTATTTTTACACTACCAACGAATAATAATTTTCATTGCAGAACTAAGAAAGTCCAGACAGGAGGTTCCGGTGACGACTTAGCTTTTGCACGACAACAAATATTACAGTACCCGAAATATGACTGAAATTACCTATAAAGCTAACTGATACAAGCAACTCGTTATTAAATGCAAAAATCAAAAACTTATGCACATCCTGCCTAGCACCGCCATGTTCCATTCGATGAACAAAATTGAGTGAATGAAATAGAACACGAATGACTGATTATCCTTTGCAAAATCATCGCCTACTCTTGTCTATGCTATCGATGGTTTTTCAGTTACGGTTGGCTGCTTAGTAAAAACGTAAAAATTAAAAATAAATTATGTTTTAGTGTGGTTACGGTTATTGTTCTGTGGTGGTTACTGACTGCAATGCTTACACACGAAACGCTACTGATTTTATCATTATTACTTGGATGACCGAGCTTTATGCGCCTACCACACGCTCACACTTCCCCACAGTCTTGCCTGCGCGATTACACGGTGCACACAGTACATCGCGCGTGTGGTTTGTAATGGTAATACAGTTTTACTTACCATACGCGCGATGTACGTGTATTTAAAATGTCAACTTTTGATACACTTTAGATTATTATATATATTTTTTTTATTATTATAGATGGGCTTACATTAAAAATACCTACTAGTTACAGAAATATTTTTACGAGTACCATTGTCTAATTGACTAGTCACAGGCAGATTGTATGATTCGTTATTATTGTAAACTGAGGGAAATAGGTTAGGTTAAAACTGTGACCAAACGCGCGCGAGCCGAGCGAGCGAAGCGAGCGGTGCCACGGCAGCGGCCGGCGAGCGCTACTTCCGAGTTTCTTGCAGAAATGTTTTCACAATTGAAATAAAGTTCTGCAGCGATTCTGTCGATAACTTTTGCGGCACAATATGTAAATAAATATCGTTCTTTAAGACATTCGGTACTCTGAACTTCGATATTTAGGTCATTAGATACTCTGAACTTCTATATTTAAGCCTTTCGATGACACGACAGTAGTTTCTATGGGTTTACTCTTGTTTCGCCGAACAACTTTTGATATAATGTTACTTGTTCGAACAACGTTTAAGAAAATAATCATTTTGTATAATATCGGTTAACATAATTTTCATTTCATCGAATATTTATTTGCGATAACAACGTTTGCGCTTTTGATCAAAATGTATAATGTTCATTTGGGTTCACCCTTGTTTCACCGAACAACTTTTGATCTAATGTTACTTGTTCGTTTGCGATAACAACATTTGCGCTATAGATCAAAAGGTATAAGGATAGAATTGGTTTGGTTAGGTTAGGTTAGGTTCCCGCTAAGTTTTTTCTTCGTGTCCCTACAATACGACCGTCTAGCGACAGTATCCTTTATGGGCGGCATGGGCACCGGGCCGTAGGCCGACGAAGGAGGCCGGCGGAGGCCCCGCACTTCGGGGACAGAAGATATTAGTGTTATTTAATATGCGAGAGCAGCGAGCGCGCGTCATGGAGTACATGCGTTGTATTTGATGACAATTTTAATTAAATTTTGATGCTCAGTTAATGTGGCATGAGTTACAATTTAAACGTACTGAGTTAATAAATTAGAAGCTAATAGAGTATTTTTTTTGATGCCTTATTTACTGTTTGAATCCATGTTACTTTAGATCCTAAAAAATAACCACGATGCTGAGTTGTATATAGTGGCTTCAGAAAAGATAACTTGTGGCTAAGATAGTATTATTTAGATGGTCGTTAATTGTGGCTGACTTAGTAATTTAGAAGGCAATGTAGATTTTTAGATGCAAATAATGCTATTATAAAGAAGCCGGTTTAATTAGCACCCCCCAAACACCACCCGTGTTCCTTCTTAGCCCTATATGTCGAGGCCGCGGTAACTTGTGAAAAATCCGCAGCCCCGACGAGCCTAGGATATACAATTGTACCCTTAATTGTTTTCTGACAGGTCGCACTTGCTGCTACTACTGCAAATGTTTTCGTGATGACTCCATCTTGTTACATACTTAAACATTTAAATAGTGCAAAAAACTAACAATTATTGAAAAGGTACTTTTTAACATTTTAATAAGACCATTTTATTTGAACCTACATTTTTTTAGTAATTTACTATTTTTCTTTCTGTGTAGTGTATCAGTAGCTTAAGTCATTTACGAAACGCCATTGCAAACTTCTCCTAAAAATTTGTATCTAACTTCACTTTATTGTTCGATCATCCATCGTTCATCAATCAAGCGGTCGAATAATTCGTAATTTTACTTAATTTTTTCATATTTGTGCCAATCGTTACGTTAATTTAGTGTTATTATTTCGTTGGAAGTCCGTGGATATATAAAAATGTAAATAATCATTCTGTTGTGTTTGCAAACGTGCATACGCTTTGTTGTGAGAACCACCACCTTTATCTGCTGTCATTCTGAGCTGTAGCAACTGAATTTTTCGATAATGAAACATAAGTTATCCTTTGAATGGTAGGTTATCGACTGAACTACAGTACAAGAATAACAAATCAGTATCCAGTTGTTGATGTGTCGTGATGAGAGTGGTGTTCTTACACGGAGCAGTCATCGGGAGAATGTGCGGTGGCGTTTAGCCGTAGTGGCAGAGGACGTCAGAAATAGGATCCAGCATGGAATCGGCGAAGGACGAAGAACGTTTGCGGAGGCTGCGCGCCCTGGAGGAGCGGCTGTGTGACCCTCGCTCCACCGGCAACGTGGACTGCCTGCTGGACACCGTGACGGCGCTCGTGTCTGACTGTGACCACCCGGCTATCCGTCGCATGAAGAACGTCGAGGCGTACACCAGCAGATGTAAGTACTCCGTGGTAAAAATGTATTAGATATATGATTTAGTTAAACAACAATGTTCCATTCTGAATCTATGGTAGACAAAAACAAAACTTTATGAACATTCTACTTGTGTTCAGATTGTTATTAAGACTGTGACGGCAATCAGGAGGATAATGCTACCAGATACATGCACTGGTGAGCCACCAGAAATCAATGAAACACTTGGATGTTGACAACTTAGCTAACTAAATTGTTCATGATATAAATGTTAATTCACAGTATCAAGCCATACATTTAAATTAGTTCATTTATGACCCATTGGTACTGTAGAACTCACTGTCCTGATGCTTCTTGTTTTGTTTTGTAATTATTTATTCATCAGTTGTTATCAGTTTTACATGACTCTTGATTGCAAGCAAATAGCTACTGTATGGCTTCTGAAATAATTATAAGATTTGAAAGTCGGACATTTTGCTGATTTTGTTATTATTGACAATACCCAAAGTGTTAGTTTGACACTATTTTATTACACAAAAGAAACGGTAACCTTATTTAGTTTTATCCTAATATTATTTCAAAACAGAAATGTTTTGTTTAATTAAACATCAAAAGCAAGCATGTACTGATTGTAATGCTATATATATATCAGTCCAGAATTCTTATCTATTGTTTGTTTACATAGATTTGGCTAGAAAAGCCCAATAGGTTTGCTATTTTTAAAGGTTTTTAATGCAATAGGGGATCGGACTGGGTCAAAATAATATGATTCTGTTTAGTCCGTAAGTTAGATTATCGAAAAATATTGAATACGTGTTTTTTGTTTTATCAAATCAATAAAAAATTACGAAGATAAAACGCGTCAAAGATCTTGGAGTGGGGCTTGAAACGTCACTTGTGTCGTCAAAATGTACTATCATATGACGTCACACGAGTTTTCGAAGCACTGTACCGTCTTCATTTTAAGTTTACGTGAAAAAAGAAAAAATACGTGTCCAATAATTTTTGGAAATCTATCTGATGGACTAATTAGTTTTTTTTTGTCCGATCCCCTATTGTGTAGATGTATTACTTCTGGTCAGTTATTCTAGTAATCTAATAAGCAATGCAGTTTAATTAATAAGTTTGTTTTGATTATGTTACATGTAGTACCTAATCAATTAGGAATGATAAAATGGTACATATAGTTATGATAGAATAGTTGATAACACTATGCAGTGATAGAAATAGGGGTCATCCTTTCTTTAGGTCATACTAACTGTCCCATAGTTTCTAATTAGTGTTTTTTTTTTTGGAAATCTAAAAAATGTTTAAGTACATTGATAACATAAATATTTACCCATACCAGGAAAAAGTATGCAGTGCAATTCATTTTTTGTCTTTTCAAGCACATATAACATCCTCCGTTGTTAGCCAAAAACATGAATAGCAAGCTGTGCTGATGTTGTGATCCATTCACGGCAGCAGTACACCATTTGAATATACTTAATGTCATAAAATGTAACATTGTATGGTCCTCAGTGTTGTTGTTGCTTGAATAACATTCAGTTTCAACTATAACAATACACTATTGATACTAATTAGTTTGTATCTGATTAATCCTAATCCTAACTAATATTATAAATGCGAAAGTAACTCTTTCTGTCTGTCTTTGCTTCACGCCTAAACTACTGAACCGATTTGTGTGAAATTTGGTACAGACATAGTTTGGAACTTGAGAAAGGACATAGGATACCTAGTATTTTTTTTTTTTTTTTTTTTTTTTCGCGAGATAAACCAAAAATCTGCCGGAAGTCACTATTCCACGCGAACGAAGTCGCGGGCAAAAGCTAGTTGAATATAAATTGTTCAATCAGGAATTGTATTGGAAGAAAAATATCTGGTGAACACCTCTGCCTAACCCTTTCAGAATTACAGGAGATTCCAAAGCATGTTATGTGCAAATTGAAATAGTTGACACAAATGTCCACATTATTGGCATAAATGGTGTTTAATTCAATTACAAAGTTGGCAATGTGTATTTCTGTGTCCGAGTTCAGAAGTTTTATCCTGCAGTGCCCTAAATATGGTATTTCTATGTAGGCATAAATTATATACTGTTCATGGGCATTTCATATGTGCATATCTCCTGATTCATGTAATACAGATGATTCAGTCTACCCTCCAGGTACTTACAACTAATCATGGTTCTCAAAACTTGTTTTAAGTAAGCAAATAAAGTGCATATTATGATTGTATCAAAACATTACTATTAAAATCCACATTTCATTATAATATGCATAATCATTCTTTTTACAACTACCGTTAGTTGTAATGTGCCTAATTATGTCATATTCTGATGGTAAAGAGTTCAAGATTTACACCATCCGACATTTGTCTGCCTAATCATAATGAGTTAGAACTATTAAATATGCACTAATAAAATGCTTTTGTTTGTTGTAGATGAAACTTTTGCTTCAGACATAATAGACCTGCGTATGAAAGCAGCAGATTTTGATTTGATAAAGGTGATTGGCCGAGGGGCATTTGGTGAAGTGCAACTAGTCAGACACAAGTCCACACGTCATGTATATGCTATGAAGCTTCTCAGTAAGGTTGAAATGATCAAGAGATCTGACTCCACATTCTTTTGGGAGGAAAGGCACATAATGGCTCATGCTAACTCTGAGTGGATATTAAAGCTACATTTTGCTTTTCAAGACCACAAATATCTGTACATGGTCATGGACTACATGCCTGGTGGTGACCTCGTTAGTCTTATGTCGAACTACGACATACCTGAGAAGTGGGCTAAGTTCTATACAATGGAAATTGTCCTTGCATTAGACGTAATTCATGGTATGGGTTTTGTACACCGAGATGTAAAACCAGATAATATGTTAATTGACAAATATGGACATCTGAAGCTGGCCGATTTTGGGACGTGCATGAGAATGGGACCTGATGGTCTTGTGCGGGCCAGCAATGCAGTGGGCACTCCTGATTATATCTCACCTGAAGTGTTGCAGTCACAGAATGGTGAGGGAGTGTATGGTCGTGAATGTGACTGGTGGGCTGTGGGAATATTTTTGTATGAAATGCTCATTGGAGATCCTCCTTTCTATGCAGATAGTTTAGTAGGTACATATGGTAAAATCATGGACCATAGGAACTCACTCCAGTTTCCTGATGATGTAGAAATTTCAAAGGATGCTAAATCTTTAATCAGAGGTCTTCTAACAGACAGGATTAAAAGATTAGGAAAAAGTAGTGTAAACGAAATTAAGCAGCATCCATTCTTTATCAATGATCAATGGAGTTTTGAAAATTTGAGGGATTCTGTACCACCAGTTGTGCCTGAATTATCTAGTGATGACGATACACGGAATTTTGATGACATGGAAAAGTCTGATGCGTTGGATGAATCCTTTCCTGTGCCTAAAGCTTTTGTGGGAAACCATTTACCGTTTGTGGGCTTTACGTACAATGGTGACTATCAACTATGCGCCCGAGGACTAAAGGCAGCCGATGTAGTAGATACTATCTCTAATAATCATATTAATAATGTTGGATCTGAAGCTATACTGCAGCTAGAGAAACTTCTCGAAAGAGAAAGAGATGGGAGGCGGAAGTTGGAAGACACGCAAGTTAGTTTATGTGCTCAGCTAGAAGAATTGTCACAGAGAGAATCTAGAAGTAAGAAAATAATAGCTGACACAGACAAAGAATTAGCACTACTACGACACGATCTGAAAGAGATACAAAGGAAGGCTGACATAGAAACTGAGACAAGAAGAAAAGCAGAATTTAATTTTAATGAAGCAAAGCGGCGTCTTGATGAAGAACATAGTAAACGAGCAAAAGAAATTAACAATTTACAGACTTACAACGATAAAATAAATGCTTTAGAAATGCAATTGACGGAGTTACGTGAGAAGTTAAAGCAAGAAGCTGAGTCTGCTGCGAAGTCAAGGAAGCAAGCGGCAGAGCTGACAGCTGCGCAGGCCGCCGCCGCTGCCGTCAACGATGGCACTGTAGCGAGCTTGCGTGCGCAGCGTGACAACCTGGAGCGGGAACGAAGCACTCTCTCAGAAGAACTGGCTGCTGTGAAGGCAACTAAACAACGTTCGGATGCGGCTGTTGCCGAGGCCACGAGCAGATTGAACGCGGCTCACGGAGAACTCGAGCGGGCGTCGGCCAGGTTGAACCAGATCATGGCGGACAACAGGCAGCTGTCAGAGCGCGTGTCTTCGCTGGAGAAGGAGTGCGCGTCGCTGGCGCACGAGCTACGCGCGGCGCAGCACCTGTACCAACAGGAGCTGCGCGCGCACCAGGACACGCAGCGCTCACAGTTACTCTCTAAACAAGAAGCCAATCTGGAGCTAGTCAAGGGTGAGTGTTAGTATTCCGAGATGATTGACTTTCTACCATTTAACCCACGCTACAATCCTGTCATGTTCAACTGAGCTAAAACTGTATAAGCTCCCAAAAATATATTTCATACCTTCACTTTTTGCATGCCTCAGGAACATTGGATATGATATTTAAAGGTATTGTTCAGTTTGCTAATATACCTCCTTTGATCTTTGTAGGTCCAAAGTAGACTCACTTTTTAGTACAAATAAATATGGCTTGGAACCAATTTCTTCTTCATATTAATCAATCTTTTATTGATCTACTTTCTGTAAATGATTTCAATTGGATAGTTAAAAAGTTGTATTTCTAATTTCAACTCAAAAAAAAAAAAAACTAATATTGAATCAAAAATGCAATTTTTCGAATCCCATTTATTTATGGAGTTTTCGCAATGTGATACGACAGCTCTACAATCGAAACTAAACGAGGAGAAGACCGCGCGGCAACGCTCGGAGTCGGCGTGCCAGGAGAAAGACCGCCAGATGTCCATGCTCAGCGTCGACTATCGCCAGATGCAGCAGCGCCTGCAGAAACTCGAGGGTGAACATCGACAGGAAACGGAAAAGGTCATTACAAGTCATCGAATATAACAAACAAGAACATTATTTGTATGGTCAGCAACGAAAGTCGTTTAATACTATAAACTTGAACATCTATGATGATTTTCTTTTTCTCAAATTTTTCATTCTATAAGGGTCTGTAACTGACCTTTATTGCTGACAGGGCCAATCCAACATAATCAGAGTATGATCTAATAGAACGGTATCTCTAGGCGATGGGTCTGGCAGCATCCCTGGAGCAGGAGCGCGCGGCTCGCATGGCGGCGAGCGGCGACGTGGCGGCGGCCGAGGCGGCGGCGCGCGGGGCTGCGGCCGAGCGCGACGCGCGCACGCGGGACCTGCACGCCGTGCGCGCCGCGCTGCACGACACCTCCGAGAAGCTCGCCGCAGCCTCCGCCGAGCGCGACATGCACTGCGCTAGGGTGAGTGCACACACTCATGCTATAAGTTTCCTTTGATTTCAATTTTCCAGGACTTCCTGGTGAAGTACACGAAGGAGTTTGCGCTAGCAATTTACTTTCCAAAGATGTGCCTTTGGAAAAATCACACTCAATCATTTCATGACTTTCAATAGTAGTACTTGTTTGAAATCAGTTTGATTTAAACTAGTCTATAGTTCAAATTCGTTAAAATTTGGAAACACACGCAGGCCTCCTACGGTCTCCAGGGCTAGTTCATAAACATAAGCTGGGCCCAGTTGCAAAGCAGGACCAGTGAAGTCTCATTGCTCATGTGCGGTGCAACTTTCAACTTGACCAGCTTCTTATATATCCTCAGTCAAAGTGACATGATAGTTCTCTTTCTGACAAATATTGAGTTGTAATATCTCTGAGACTAATTTGCATGAAGTGCATTTTATCATTACCTACTCAATATGAGTCAGAGCAACTGGCTCACCTTATGCTACTGCCGTAAACTGCAGGAGTGCCACTGGAGCGACTGCCTCCGCGATCACTAACTTGCTTACTCATAACACTACAGTTTCGAAATGAAATTCTGTATAATAATATGAAAAAAGATCCATTTTTTTTAAAAAAAAGGTGTGTATGTCTAAAAGTCCGGACTAATGACAAAGCTGAATAACTTCAGACGGAGATGGGAGCCCAATAAAGCCGATATAATGTATATGGATAAAATATCCGCACGGATGTTATCCCTCTATTTATTCAGCATTCTGGACCTCATATAATTTGTTCCGTTCATCTTTTCACACCTTCGGTTACTATAGCCCGATTTCAATTCAGTAATGGACGGCAATAAGCAGAGTACAAAGTGATAAACCTTATACCAAGTTATCATCAATTTTTGCAACTTAGTCATCGCATATAAATACTTTATGACATAAAACATATAACGGCAACTGGCAACACTAAAGCCTTAGGCCCAGATTCAAAGACCACACTTTGACTTTACTTTGACTTTACTTTGATGGAAAGATCTACTTTCACGCAAAAATATATTTCTTAGGCCCAGATTCACAGACCACACTTTGACTTTACTTTGATAGAAAGATCTACTTTCACGCAAAAATATATTTCTTAGTCCTGTCAAGCTGTTATTTACTTTCCAAAAATCATACTTTACTTAGTAAAGTCAAAGTGTGGTCTGTGAATCTGGGCCTTAGTGCTAGCAATCGGTACCCAGTACCCACTGAATCTTTGTCAGCAGTTTGAAAAAAAACAAACATGAAAATATTAATTAAGTTTCATGCAAGTATGTATGTGCTGGTCATATTATGTAGGTCACAATCACGCTAATACCTGTGAGAATAAAACAACTGGAAGCAATATCGTCATCGTATGTCAAATAAATGACTATGCATCTATTATTTTTTAAAGACACATTCGTTTCGATCGACAAACTTAACGAACTCTTTGAGTGCTTCTTGTGAATTAATCATAATCTCATCGCGCCGAAACAGAGTGTCCTCCAGCATTACAACATAGTGACTCATTGTCGACGGCAAACATACACACACACAGCTTTTGCCTTATACGACATAAACCAGCGCGTGCGCGTCTCCAAATAAATAAACACATGATTACGTAGACAGCGGTTTTTCTAGAGTTGAATGCCTTACTCATTGATTATGATGTGATTTGCCAATTAATAGAACATTTATTCATTAAAGTTCACGGAATGTAATTGTCGACAATTTAATATTAATAGTCGACGCTGAGCTGATGAAAATAAACCACTCCTCAGTTAGGAACTCGATTCGACTATTGTTGTAAAATTAGTTCACAAAGCCGAGGAGATTAATTAATTTCACAACAGAGTGACCGTTGAGAAGTACATTAATACTTTATCAAATTGTAACAGCACTCGTATCTATTTCAAACTACTCTCGCATAGCTGAATGTACACAGTTTGGTAGATACGATACTATTGTGTATTTCGTTTCGAGATAGAATATGAACAAAATATTTTACTGCAGTCTCATACCGCTCTAGTCGCACGAATTACCCGAGTATGAAAAGTAGGTATTCTTCTTTGACCTTGATATTTATGACACAAACATTTAAGATTGGTTTTGCAGATTAAAACTTTGTATTTTAAGTGTGTATGTTACTAATGCCTTCTTAAAGGAGAAAACCTAGCTTTCTACATTTCTTGAATAAAGAATAATGAAACTAAAGGGAAGAATCATGTCAGGTTGCGTTTATCTAAAGGCCAAGGGCTTCCTGGAAATAAAATGTACAGCTAGTACCTAGATGAGATGCTTGCTCAATGAGTTGCATAACTGTTCTGAGAATAGAACAGAATTCCACATTGTGTGTCGGATTTTGTCCGCATCTAAAACATAAACAATGTCTACGACAATCTTAACTTTAAAATAGAATTATAAGAACACACGTAGGCGTGAAAAATGAGTCTATTAATACATTAAAAATAATATAATGTAGCAGTGGGTGAATTGGTGTAAAGTTATGAGTTAGTTGAGCACAAGTGCTGAACAAACAGAGCCTTGGCAATGAAGACATGTCTCTAAAACACTTCCATTATGATGATGACACGCATTAATATACAGGAATGTGATATTGTCGTGTTAATTTCCTGGTCATCTTCAACTAGGACGTGTATCGTTGTACAATAAATTGTTCTTAATGTTTTCTTATGAATGCTACCGCTAAATACGTACTTTGTATGTAGATTCATAACGATACGAAAACATATACTTATAAATAACAAACTTGAAATACTTAAACAGGCTGGTAATTAACATTATACTGTGCGTTGCTAAATGTACAATAAAAACAGAAAGCCTTGATGTATGTGATGGCTTACCTCTATGTATTAGGTTGGGTAGTAGTTTTTCGTAATATCATGATATTTTTTCCAACTTTTCAATAGAAGCGTGTAGTAATGATATTATTTTGTTTTTAAAATGACTCACATCGAACTGAAAAGTAAGAATATCGGTAGAATATAATAGGAGCTTTATGTTCCTTGTAATAGCACGATTATGTCAGTCTTACAATAAAAATACTGACTCATATGGCGTAATAAATTCTAGAGAGAACGCGCTATGATCTATAGCTTTATTATAATTATGGCTTATCTACTAAAGAACATCTACTTTCAAATCAGATGCATACTCAGTTTTAGGTAGTCATCAGCATCATTCTCTTGCCCTTATCCCAATAGACGGCACGGTTGGCACAGTGGCGAGTGTCGCGGGTTCGACTCCCGTACGGAACAAATATTTGTATGGCCTACAGATAGTTGTTTCGGGTCTGGGTGTGTTTGTAAACGCACCCACGATACAGGAGAAATTCCTAATGTGGGGCAACGTTTAAAAAAAAAAAACATTTGGGGTCGGCGCAGCATGTCTTCTCCCATACTTCTCTATTACTCGTCAGCTCATTAGAAACTTAATTTCTATCATACATTTACACAGTCCATCTATCATAGGTAGAGTAAATGAAGAGACATTTATGTTGTTTTAGTAAATAAATTTTCGATGAATAGTTAAAGGAAGAGGCTCGGTGCCTTTGGTATGTTCCATCTAGGCTTAGGTATAAATACATAAGAGAATTTCATGAAAATAGTAAAAGTCTTAATTTCACATTGTAATAACTAGCTAATAGGTAAGGCTGTCAGATGACGTCAGCCTGTCGGTGACTGTTCAAGCACACTGTGCAGTAAATTGCAAATCTTAATGACCAAGAAATAGTATTTTATCTCAAGTTTAAATTGTAACGCAACTGTCCCCCTCCCTTTTGGTGGTGAACTTGACCATTATGTTCAGTCATTGAGCTCAATCCTTTCTACACATTGGTCGTGTGTAATTTTTGTCCAATTCATACTAGAATTTCAACAGTATTATTTTATGTAGTACAAGTTTTTTGTGAGTAATAAGTTGTGGTTGAGCACTGAGTGGGAAGAACTATTGGGATGGGTGAAAGACAGTGGGATGTGGTTATTTTGAAGCCACTAATCGATGTTTTCCGTGTCGATCAGAGCGAGGAGCTTCGCCAGCAGTTGGAGACGGAGCAGCACTACTGCTTCGTGTACAAGAGCCAGGCGAATGAAATGCGGCTGATGCTGGAGGAGAATACGCGGGCGGCGCGCGACTCGGAGCAGGAGCGCTCCAGCTTGCTGCATCAGCTGCAACTCGCCATTGCACGCGCTGACTCCGAGGCTATTGCCAGGTCAGTACTACATTTACGTTTCTCTTTTTAATTTTTTGAGCTCATGTGACCTATTTCTACCGCTTGCTGGTTGGGTTGAAGAAGCATAGGTGTATGTGCCAAAAACTTAGAAAAATGTCTGTGTGTGTGTGATCAGTGTAGGATTTTCTATTTGTTATCTTGTTTGTTACCATTAGACAGTAGTAAATATTGCAATGTTATCATAATTATCATCAAGTAGTCTTACATAGGCACTTTAATGTGCATTTCATTTCTTTTTAGTTATATCTTAGTACTATCATATTCATTGATTGGATATATCATGCTAACAATGACTGCAGTGATTTGAGCTCGCTGCCGAGTACTGACCAGTGTTCTCTTATTTATCTGTTATTTTATAACCGGGAAATATGTTGCGGAAACAGAACAGTGACAGGATCCGCAAAAGAGTTTCTTTTTCATATCCAGCTGAAAGAAAATTGTAAATAGTTTGACTTTATTTATTATTCATGAGTTGTTAATTAAGTTCACATACATGTGTAAAACATGCAGTGGTTGACAGTGTAAAATATAGAATAATGTTAATTGTTTGACAACATAACATAAACTAACGTTTTTTTCCCACGGGGGAAGGGCAGAATATTATCGCCAAGTCCTTCCATTATTCACAGTCAAGTTCATTTTTACATTAACAGTTCAACAAGTTTTTATTTTAAAACTCCACGTATGCCATTACTTAAATGTACGTCAGTCAGTCAGCTTTGCTACCAAATTGTTTACTGACTGTCTATCATATAAAATTCGTGCGATTACGAGAGAAGTTCACACGCCAATTACGAGTATTTCAATACTGATTTCTCATTGAATTATTCCAGGTCGATAGCCGAAGAAACGGTGGGCGAGCTAGAAAAGGAGAAGACGATGAAGGAGCTAGAGATGCGAGACAACATGTCGCAGCACCGCAGCGAGCTGGCCGCGCGGGATGCGCTCGTGCAGGGCCTGCGCGACCGCGACCACGAGAACAGAGCCACCATCGACCTGCAGCGGAAGGTAACGTACTCTTTGATCATTATAACTTTATAAGTCACCCTTAGGTATACTGGTAGAAAATGCCCAAGGCATTAAGTCCGCCTTTGTACGGTTTTATTACTTGTGCATAAAGTTTTAATAAATAAATAAGTCGTTTTTCATTACGAATAGTGACTTTGGTGCCGAAAAACTACAGGTGTCTAAGAGTTGGTGCTAATCAAACCGGTCATTGCGCGAACATGTGACAGTCGCGTTCACTATCATGGTCGTGGTGACAGAGAGCCAAATGAGTGAACGGGTGATCTTATATTGGCGAGGCCGGTCGCTTTCTTTAGTTTCATCTCGACTCTCTATCAAGAATGGAGGGCTGAAGGAAATGCCATCCCCTACTCCTTGTGCCACTAGTGTAAAACCCTCCCACATGACCCATTCTGCCTTCAAAGCAAGAGTGAACAGGCATCTAGACCTCATCCATTGCTTTCCACTTTCCATCAGGCGTGATCGAGGTCAAGAGCAGGGCCTTTGCCCACAAAAAATGAAATGATTTGGGCTATGCAGTAATATTTTTTTTAATGCATTTGAAATCATCAAATGACTCTTCCTGCTCTGGGCAAAGCGGTAGGGAATGTCAGACTTCTACTGACTAAAAACAACCCATGTTCCTACTTAGCCCTTTGAGTCGAGGTATCTCTTTCGAACAACCTGCAGCGAGTTCTGCTGTAATATCTGCGAACCGAACGTTCGTTGAGTACTTGTAGTTGTGCCCGCAGGAGGTAGACGAGCTCCGGCGCAGCGGCACGGCGCTGGCCGAGCGCGTGGCCACACTACAACGGCTGCAGGAGGAAGTGGACCGGCTCAACAAGAAGCTCAACTCCGAGATCATGCTCAAGCAGCAAGCTGTCAACAAACTTGCTGAGATTATGAACAGGTAACATTACTTTTGTGATAAGTTATTCAAGCAGCCTAAAAGTTTACCTGAAATCGCTGAAATTTCAGGCAAATATTTCTTTTCTTTTCAATTTTTTGGGGGTCTCATTGAAACTATTTTGAAGTAACACATTTCTTTTCATTCTTCTGCCCCTATCCCAATTTATTTGGGGTCGGCCTAGCATGGAAGTAACTAAAATTGAGATATTAAATTAGTATCCCTTCGCCTACTCCCGATAGTGAAACGAACGCCGGTGTCTTATCTTAAAATATGATCTGCAAACCCTTCGTACTAATTTTACAGAAAAGACATGAACCCAGCGACGACAAAGAACAAGAGCAAGATGTCTGTCCGCAAAGACAAGGACTACCGCAAGCTGCAGCAAGAGTTGACGAGAGAGAAGGAGAAGTTCGACCAGCACATCTCCAAGCTACAGCGTGACCTGCAGGACTGTCAGCAGCAACTGCTGGATGAACAGTCCACGAGACTGCGGCTCGCCATGGAGGTAACTCAAACTTGGCATTGTAATTTGAACCTTATAACAATGCTTTGAACGTCGTATGTCTATTGTAGTCTGGTTGTAAGACTTGCAAAGCGCTATCCGAAAGACAGGTCAAGTTTCTGATCTCGTTCTTATAAGTTTTATGTGCAGAGATATCAACAATACGACAAGCCCATAAGGCAAGCACGTTTACAAGGCAGCCCGGATTTTACGTTTGTATAAAAGTACCACCATAACCACTTTCAAGTATTACTTTACTCTTTCTTTCGGAAACTGTATTAATATTACCCTTTTAATGATTCAATCATCTCGATAGTTGTTCCTAAATAATAATTATTTAATAGATTGATGAAAATAATTATCAAATAATTTTATATAATAATTATAATTATCTTCGAATATCTATCAATCATTTAACCACAATCTAATTTGTAGGTGGACAGCAAAGACGTAGAAATCGAACAGCTAAAAGAGAAGCTGGCTGCCCTAACAAGCGAGACGGCATCCCAGTCGTCCGCGGACGCAGAGGACGGCGAGACGGAACAGACGCTCGAGGGCTGGCTGTCCGTGCCCTTCAAGCAGAACATACGGCGCCATGGATGGAAGAAGCAGTATGTTGTCGTGTCCTCCAAGAAGATCATCTTCTATAACACCGAGAACGATAAGATGAACACCACAGATCCGGTCATGATTTTGGATTTGAGGTTAGTAAAATAATAATAAATTGTCCTCCAAGAAAATGGCTTCAGTTTGCAAACTGCATGTGAGATTCACATTATTTTCACTTTTTTAATGCGGTAGCCGATTAACGAATTAATATGTCTAAAGCCGCACATAGCAGTCACATCCCAAACATTCGTATACGCCCGGAGAGTGTAATTAGCAAAGTTATATTTTTTCTAGAACTGGACGTGTAAAATATACCATTATTTCGCTTGATATATTTCATTACCATATAATAGGGGCGAACCTCATTAGATTTGGTAGAGACGGGGTTGCCAGTAACTGAAATCCAGTCTCTGAACTGCTTTCAGTAAGAAACATTCATAAACCACCGCATAAACATTGATATGCCTGATTTGACAAATGAGTAGTCGTGTGTGTTTATTATTTGAGTGTGTGGCACTTGTGTGCTGTAGCTCGTTTAGCAAATTCAGCGTGACCTGATACCGATCATACTGAGCCGAGCAGTGGGGTCCATACGGCAAGCAGACTGTTCTGAAATCATGAAAAGTAGTAGGTTATAAGGGCAAGCCAAGATAATAGACTTGTATAAAAGTACCGCCACTAGAGCTGAGGCCCTTTTGGTAATATAAGTATTGTCTTCTTTCTGTTATCACAGTATTAAGGTAGTTTCAATAAACGCACTAACTTTCATTGTTTTAAAAGTATTCTGGTCGGTGTTCCAGCAAGGTGTTCCACGTACGCTCGGTGACGCAAGGCGACGTGATCCGCGCGGACGCCAAGGACATCCCGCGCATCTTCCAGCTGCTGTACGCCGGGGAGGGCGAGGCGCGGCGCCCGGGCGACGGGCCCGACCTGCCGCCTGACGCCCCAGACCACGCCAGTCAGTCTACTTACTACTTCTTTCTTTTTACACCACTCTGGTCGATCGATGTCACCGATTGACTGCGATCTAGTATCTCTATGTTATACCTTTCGTATTAGCAGGATTAAAGCCTCGGCAGCCGCTTTGACAGGTACCATAGGCAACCCTATCTATATATAAGGTCCCATTAAAATAGGTGGACAAATTTTAACACAGCGTTCAGTAGGTCTAACCAAAGATATCTAAACAAAAAAAAACATCAAATAAAGTATTTTTTTTTTATTTTAAATAATTAATTGCCGGCACTCTAGAACAAACTCATCCTTTAGAAGTAGGTACTTAAATGCGTTTTTCATATTATTTTTTTTACCATTGTTCTTATTTTGGTGGTCTGAATGATTTCTGAAATTTTGTCCACCTATTTTAATGGGACCATAAATACGTGTTCCCATTTACTTTTCTCAACTCGAATAAAGTATGGCAAGACGTGCGTTGTGCTCTCAACATAGCTCGTAACTAATTTTGTTAACACTGGCAATGTCAGTAGACGGCAGCACACGCTGCCGACGTGACGATTCTATGTGTTGTGCGAAAAAAAGAAATACTCAAGAAAAAGTATGGTTGGTAACAAACCAGTATCAGGATGTCAATGTATAGATCTAAAACACCTATTTTACTCTAGTGTGAAACTGGACCAATATAAGAGGCGCCCGTCACTGGATGGCTACGTATGCATTCGCTGCAAACTATATAAAGTTAGTGCAGAATTCGACGCAAACGTTTACTTGCACAAAAGCGCACTATTTGTTATACCTGAGCTTACACGGCACACCATTACAAGGTGTAAGGGAAACGTGCGCACAAGTTACAGCTTCCCAATCTTACACGCATACTGATGCACTCATTCAATCATGAGGCTGATGGCCATGAGATATGCGCTTCAATGTTAACTCAATACGCCAACAATGCGCCAGCATTGAGACAAAAAGCTTCGTTATTTTTTAGCTGAGCTTTACACATAGTAGTAAAGCTAAAATATCTGCTAGCAAAACTTCTCAGACGTGGCTGTTTTCAATTTTTAAACTCGATAAAGAATTGCCTTTTTTTTTGATCATTGGCTCCACTAAAACTATGTTTATTTTGTTTCGTGGTAAGGCGAGTTGCGTCTAAATGCAAGCCTATAGTCATAAATAAAAAACTATTGGTTGTCGTCATGTTTGCAGAGTCTGGCTAGCTTATTAAACTTCTTTGTGTAATCATTCGGCCCTGATGAGCATAAAATCTTCTTTGACATCAGGCTAATGAAAAAGGTAGCGATACTGTTACTGCAAAAGCCCGATCTTGGTCAAAAAACCTTCAGATTATTACCATACAGAGTATGTCTTTTTGCTGCAGAAGACAATAGGGTACTTGACTGACTAAAAAACATATGATTCTGTTTAGTCCGTCTGTTAGATTATCGAAAAATATTGGATACGTGTTTTTTGTTTTATCAAATTAATAAAAACTTTCTGGTAAAAAATGTATCAAACTATGATGTCACACGTCTTCATTATTTGTTTACGTGAAAAAAGAAAAAATACGTGTCTAATATTTTTTGAAAATCTATCTGCGGGACTAATATATATATTTTTTGTCAACTACCCTATTAGTTTTATTGAGTTGTAAATGCAATGTAATGAGTGGTTTGTTTGCAGGCAACACGGTGCAGCACAAGGGCCACGACCTGGTGAGCATCACGTACCACATCCCCACGGCGTGCGAGGTGTGCACGCGGCCGCTGTGGCACATGTTCCGGCCGCCGCAGGCCTACGAGTGTCGCCGTGAGTATACACTAGCACAGCCCAGCGTGCTACCTATCTATGGGTGGGGTTAGGAGGGTGAAATAGTACATTATGGTACAAGTGTGTAACGTTGGTGATTACCGCTGAGGCGCCATTGAGACCCGAGCCGTCAGGTGAGGGTCTTAAGAAAGCCGAGGACGGTAATCATCAATACACACGTGTATCATACGACGTTTTTCAACACACTTGTGAAGAAAATAATACTAAAAAGTCATCTTCAACAGTTAAAACGAGTTCTGATTTTTTTTCACAATAGCGGGAAAAACTAATCGGTTTACCTATGCGCGCGCATCTACAGTTCGACCAACTTATCTAAGCAGGCGGGAAAACACGGAACTAAAATAAATGTACTAAGTTTGACGTAGCGATGCATTTTTTCTTGACCAGTGGCGCCACCATGAAATTCACACTTAAAATGGTCAAACTGTAACAATGGCAATCGGCCATAGACTAAATGAATGAGCGCGATAGAGTTTTAGCCACGTATAAAATGAGGAAAAGTTTTCTTTATTACAGAGAAAATAAAAGTTTTAGTATTTGAGTGAAAGTTTCATTTAATAAAAATGTACAAGTTGAAATTATCTATTTAAATTCAAAGCATGAAATGAGCAAGCACTAAGTACATTAATTTATTTTCACTTCTCTCGCTCTAAAATTCGTCTTTATGTCGTGCGTAGGCGACATAAAGTCGTGTTTTATGCTCTAGAGCATAAAGTAAAATCTTCGTCGAAGACCAAGGTAATCGGCACAGGTAATCGGCCCAACAGCCACAGGAACAACTTCAACTTCATAAAATAACCTCTTTTTTAATTCGTTTCGCTAGTATTCTAAGAACAACGGATTACTGCTTTTCATTACGAATACAAGGAAAGTTGATGGGAATTGGCTTCCCCCAATTACCTAAATCGCTTGATGGCAATAGGCTTGCTCCTAATTAGGTTGTTTGATGGCATTTGATGGGAATAGGCTTACTCTTAAATTCATTGATTGATGGCAATAGGCTTGCTCTCAATTACCTAAATCAGTGGATGGCAATAGGCTTGCTCCTAATTACATCGGTTGATGGCAATAGGCTTGCTCCTAATAAGATTGGTTGATGGCAATAGGCTTTTCCTAATTACATCGGTTGATGGCAATAGGCTTGTCCCTAATTCCATAAGTTGATGGCAATAGGCTTGCTCCTAATTACATTGGTTGATGGTAATAGGCTTGCTCCTAATTACATTGGTTGATAGCAATAGGCTTGCTCAAAATGTTTTTGTAACTGGGCAGTATGAGTAACGACATAAGTCAGGTGTTATGTCACGTTTCCTACTGAAAAAAAAAAGTTAATTGGTGGGAACCATAATTATTTTTACAATATTTACAAGTTGCTATTGCATTTCCTCGCAATCGAAGTGAAAAGTAGAGTGTACAACTCGTCCATAAAACCCATTTTACTCTCTACTTTATATCCATCCTCGCTCGCAGGCTCGCATCGGATGGATAAACGTCTCGCGCAAAATGGTGCGTTTTATGCACTTGGTGTACAATCTACTATTTTACTATTGAACACGATCTTTTTTGTATCGAAACTTTTTTATGAACATAGCAACTCAACCAATAATATTAAAAAAAAAAACCCTATAACTCACTAGTGAATAATAGCTGTTGAAATAAACCTCAAAGCTGGATGCAATATTAGAAAAGTAGTTTTTAGTTTAATGTGACAACGTGTGTCACTTGTGTGCTCGCTGTTCTGTAATACCTATAACGGATAATAAACCGTTGTTAAACTTTATCTCTTATTAGTTATTTCCAACAAAATGAAAAAGTCACAATTTGATTAGAGGTGTCATTATGTGCCTAATTGCGGTGAAATTATAGCCACTGAGCAAGTGTGTTGAAAAGTACTATAGGAACTATTCTCATACCTACCAATTTGTTAATTTTAATTTTAAGAAGTTTTAAGGTTGTGTTTACTTAATATTCTACTGTTTGTTTTCCCAAATGAAATAAATAAATACCAAATATATACAAAAAAAAAACATAAAAATCGGTCAAACCGTTTCCGAGGGGTATGGCAACTAACACTGTGACACGAGAATTTTATATATATAGATAGATGTTATCTCCGGAACTATCCAACGGATTTCCAATGAAATATTGTGAGTATGTATGTTTGGTTCCAGCTTGAAATACAGGATAGTTTTGGTCTGGCCCCATAGGCTTGCCAGTAAACTGATATACAGGGTGTAAATCAACCCATCACACAGCCGTCAACCATGCATTCTGTACATCAAACTAAGTACCCCTACGCAAATAATTTTGCTGGGAAACGACTTTTTTTTTGGGTCAAAAATCACATTTTACGGTAAAACTCAAAGTAGCACTCTTAAAACATTGTGCTTGTGGTTGCTTTGAATAATAACGGGTCATGGAGGTAATTTAAGTAAAGTTATAACCTGATAAACTAGTATTTACATAAACAGCTGTGAAAAATTTGGAACTTTGACCCCCAATATCTCCGTAACTAGGGGATTCCCAGGTATAGTCTAGAACAAAAAATGATCGCAGTGGTGGGGGAACAAGCGCCCTTCGTTTGCGTTAAGGGTACTTTTACACACTTTATGTTGATCAAAATAAATAGTTTTTGACAGGCGGTCAATTCTAGAGGAGACTAGCCATCAAAGTGGAAGATACACTATACATATAGCACAGGTTTATCCAATACAGGTGCACTTTACCTTACCTATAATATATGAACGTTCTCAAGCTTGATACTTTGTCTCAAATGGTGAGATTCGTTTGAGCGTTCTCAAGCTTGCCCCTATTACGTTACTTTGTCTCAAATGATGAGATTCGTTTGAGCGTTCTCAAGCTTCCCCCTATTGCGGTAACTCGTCTCAAATAATGAGCTGCGTTTGAGCGTTCTCATGCTTCCCCCTGTTGCGTTACTTTGTCTCATGTGGTGAGGTGCGTTTGAGCGTTCTCAAGCTTGCCCCTATTGCGTTACTTTGTCTCAAAAGTTGAGCTGCGTTTGAGCGTTCTCATGCTCCCCCCTATTGCGTTACTTTGTCTCAAAAGGTGAGATGCGTTTGAGCGTTCTCAAGCTTGCCCCTATCGCGTTACTTTGTCTCAAAAGGTGAGATGCGTTTGAGCGTTCTCATGCTTCCCCCTATTGCGTAACTTTGTCTCAAGTGGTGAGGTGCGTTTGAGCGTTCTCAAGCTTGCGCCTGTTACGTTACTTTGTCTCAAATGGTGAGATTCGTTTGAGCGTTCTCAAGCTTGCGCCTATTACGTTACTTTGTCTCAAATGGTGAGATTCGTTCGAGCGTTCTCAAGCTTGCGCCTATTACGTTACTTTGTCTCAAATGGTGAGATTCGTTTGAGCGTTCTCAAGTTTCCCGCTATTGCGGTAACTCGTCTCAAATGGTGAGCTGCGTTTGAGCGTTCTCAAGCTTCCCGCTATTGCGGTAACTCGTCTCAAATGGTGAGCTGCGTTTGAGCGTTCTCATGCTTCCCCTATTGCGTTACTTTGTCTCAAAAGTTGAGCTGCGTTTGAGCGTTCTCATGCTCCCCCCTATTGCGTTACTTTGTCTCAAAAGGTGAGATGCGTTTGAGCGTTCTCAAGCTTGCCCCTATCGCGTTACTTTGTCTCAAAAGGTGAGATGCGTTTGAGCGTTCTCAAGCTTGCCCCTATTGCGTTACTTTGTCTCAAATGGTGAGCTGCGTTTGAGCGTTCTCATGCTTCCCCCTATTGCGTAACTTTGTCTCAAGTGGTGAGGTGCGTTTGAGCGTTCTCAAGCTTGCGCCTGTTACGTTACTTTGTCTCAAATGGTGAGATTCGTTTGAGCGTTCTCAAGCTTGCGCCTATTACGTTACTTTGTCTCAAATGGTGAGATTCGTTCGAGCGTTCTCAAGCTTGCGCCTATTACGTTACTTTGTCTCAAATGGTGAGATTCGTTTGAGCGTTCTCAAGTTTCCCGCTATTGCGGTAACTCGTCTCAAATGGTGAGCTGCGTTTGAGCGTTCTCAAGCTTCCCGCTATTGCGGTAACTCGTCTCAAATGGTGAGCTGCGTTTGAGCGTTCTCATGCTTCCCCCCGATTGCGTTACTTTTTCTCAAAAGGTGAGATGCGTTTGAGCGTTCTCAAGCTTGCCCCTATTGCGTTACTATGTCTCAAAAGGAGAGATGCGTTTGAACGTTCTCAAGCTTGATACTTTGTCTCAAATGGTGAGATTCGTTTGAGCGTTCTCAAGCTTGCCCCTATTACGTTACCTTGTCTCAAATGGTGAGATTCGTTTGAGCGTTCTCAAGCTTCCCCCTATTGCGGTAACTCGTCTCAAATGGTGAGCTGCGTTTGAGCGTTCTCATGCTTCTCCCCGATTGCGTTACTTTGTCTCAAGTGGTGAGGTGCGTTTGAGCGTTCTCAAGCTGGCCCCTTTTGCGTTACTTTGTCTCAAAAGTTGAGATGCGTTTGAGCGTTCTCAAGCTTGCCCCTATTGCGTTACTTTGTCTCAAATGGTGAGCTGCGTTTGAGCGTTCTCAAGCTTGCGCCTATTACGTTACTTTGTCTCAAATGGTGAGATTCGTTTGAGCGGTCTCAAGCTTGCCCCTATTGCGTTACTTTGTCTCAAGTGGTGAGGTGCGTTTGAGCGTTCTCAAGCTGGCCCCTTTTGCGTTACTTTGTCTCAAAAGTTGAGATGCGTTTGAGCGTTCTCAAGCTTGCCCCTATTGCGTTACTTTGTCTCAAATGGTGAGCTGCGTTTGAGCGTTCTCAAGCTTGCGCCTATTACGTTACTTTGTCTCAAATGGTGAGATTCGTTTGAGCGGTCTCAAGCTTGCGCCTATTACGTTACTTTGTCTCAAATGGTGAGCTGCGTTTGAGCGTTCACATGCTTCCCCCTATTGCGTTACTTTGTCTCAAATGGTGAGATTCGTTTGAGCGTTTTCAAGCTTGCCCCTATTGCGTTACTTTGTCTCAAGTGGTGAGGTGCGTTTGAGCGTTCTCAAGCTTCCCCCATTGCTTTACTTTGTCTCAAGTGGTGAGCTGCGTTTCGGATTTTTATCTGTATGTTATATTCGATGTGGTGTACGCAGGTTGCCGCATGAAGATTCACGCGGAGCACGTGTCGGAGGGCGAAGGCGTGGCTGCCTGCAAGCTGCACGCCGACCGCGCGCGTGAGCTGCTGCTGCTGGCGCCCGCCGCGCAGGAGCAGCGCCGCTGGGTGGCCCGCCTCGCGCGCCGCGTGCAGCGCTACGGGTACCGCGCCGCGCACCACACCAACCACGACCACACCAAGCTCTCGCCCAGGTGAACATTGCCGCCTGTCTATATATAACAACTGCTGCTACTGGCGCCCGCCGCGCAGGAGCGGCGCCGCTGGGTGGCCCGCCTTGCGCGTTTATATATTACGTCGAATGGGCTGGAGATGTAAGTCCATCTAAATTTCACGTGAAGACCGTGATGTCCCCATAGTCCAAGTCAACTTTTTCGTCAATATCTGCATCTATAGCAACACAAGCTTTGACCTCAGGTTAATGTTTGCAGAGACTCGATGCGGTCGAACCTGAAGTCTGCGTACATGAACGCGTCGCAGCGCAGCTCCACGTTGCCGGCCAACGCGTCGCTGCCGCGCCAGTGAGCCCGGCCCCGCCCCTGGCCCCGCCCCCTGCCCCGCCCCGCACACGCCCTCTACGGTATTTGACACATCAACATAAAGGATGGGCGCCCATTGCTACATATTCAAATTTCTCATTTCACGTGTACTTGGTTTTAAAAGTTAGTAGTGAGTCGCTTTGTTCACCGCGCGTTGGTTTTTTTACTAACACTTTTTTCGAACATTTTATTCTATGGGACCTAGAATATAATCTGTTTATTTTGGAAAACTAATTGAATTATGCTATCGTAGTTTCGATCGAGGTACTTTTGAAAAAGTACTCTGGATATCTTGTTAGGGTCAACTCACACCGAAAGAGCGGCGAAGGGCAGCGCAGTTTCAGTTTCGTAGGAATTTTAACTTTATTATCATTACCATAATACAGAAACTCGAACGAGTCGCGCGGATGCCCGCGGCGCCGCAGGAATTCCGGGGAATTCCATAAACGGAGCTCCGTTAAGTATTATGGTAATGATAATAAAGTTAAAATTCCTACGAAACTGAAACTGCGCTGCCCTTCGCCGCTCTTTCGGTGTGAGTTGACCCTTAGGAAATCATTCATCGAGTATTGTTAAGTAAAGTGGGAGCAACGCGATTGCTGGTTCGCGCGCTGGCATTTGATCTGGCATTTGACAATATTTACTATTGAATCTTTCAGAATTTTAATATCCAAATTTCAATTAAACTTGTAAATTAACTAGTCTTAAATAAGTTTAAGTATTTTGTCCAAATTTTATAAGATTTCGGCATGATTGCTGTGATAGATATTGAAAATATTAATATTTTGTACTTATCAGAATTTTACCAACACCAAGTAGTTTTTATAATAATTAGTTTTGAAGAAGCTGATGGTCTGATGGTCATGGCGAAATCTCACAGACGGGTGCAATGGTGCTATCGTGTGTATCACTTGCAATTTATTCACATTTAATATGACATCAGCTTGGCAATATGTGCACCATACAAGAAAACTAATATTTTGTTGGGTTATTAAGATTGGGTTGTGTAAGAGAAAGTAACCGTGTTGATATTACTATGTAAAGCATATTGCGGTTTTATGTTGTTCAGTGTTTGAGAACTGGGAGGTGATACGTGTGTGTGGAGCTTTCGCCATGAAATAATGGAATACATAAACCTTAACATTTTTGTTCATAACATTGTCAACGTCTAGTAGTCCATAATCGTTGAGTTTTAAATTGACAGAAATTAAACTGGTTATTTTTCAATATTATTTTTGTACAATTTATTGAACCAGTAGAGCATTTTTATTATAATGTATTTTGTTACGTTTTTATTTTTAACAGCTCATAATGTTTTGCTTCAGTATGTTGTATATCGTATACTATTATTGTATATAGATACTGTCGTTCGAGAAGCTGTTACTGGATCCGTATACATTGAAATTCGATCTATCCTGATACAGAAAAAGATCAGTTACGAGTGAATCTGTCAGAACATGCGAACATGTTTATTACGCGGTTGCAATGTTGCTGAAACGTTAAGATATGAAATACGGGAATTGATCCGCATAGGAATTGACTTACCATTTTATGTATTGTTAAAGAATCTAGATAAACATATATCATGTTAATTGAAATGTAGAAAATTATAGTAAATGATTCAGGGACCCTAATGTTAGATTAAGTACAGAAGTAAGACAATTCACAACGCGTAAGTGTTGCCAATTAACGAAGAAACCGTGCCATAGGTGTTTTTGTTTTTAGTGAATCGTCTCATTATTATATTTGCTCAAGTGAAAAACCTAGTTCTTCTAACAAAATTCCGCAACGTTACTTAATAATGTAAGACTCTGAACGGGCTTCCTTGAATCACAAGATCAATTCATTGTAGACTATGTAGTAATAAGCTGCTGAGCTTATTAATGAATAATTAGATAAAGCAATTAATTCAACAAAAGTTTGCTAAATCTTTTTTCTGCATAGTTGCATCACTGATTGCACTAAGATTCCTTTTGCAATCTCAAGCTGAGAAATGTAATTTTGAAGCAATAATTCACCGTGTCTTAATATTCGTTATGGTACGACTTGTTAAAGTGCCAAACTTTCTCATTTGTTGTAACACCAAGTCGGCTCTAAACTGTAAAGCCTTGTATTTAACTTTTGTATCCTTTACAATACACTTCTAGGCCTATTGTACCGTTATTATTAGATGTATAATGTTTTTTACAAATTTTGAAACACCAATTTTAAATTAGGCCTATAATCTCGTGTACAATAAATCTCGTTTAGTTGTGAGTATAAAGTACAAAGGTAGTTGAAACTGTTCACAACTATTCATAATATGTTAATGTCAAACTGCTTTATTGAATAAACAAGTTTCGGGAGTCCTTCACGCTCATTGTCCTCCAACAAGGACAAGACGGGCTGAGTGCAGATGTTGTTCGGTTTGATAGCAGCAACTTGTAAAACACTGAAATGTTACTGTTATAAGTGGGTTCGGCAATCTCTAGTTTCTGCATCGATAAACGATTAGTGACGTAGAGGGATAGGCGACCGATTCGTGTAATGTGTGAAGGCTTTGGATAGCTGTGATAAATAGTCGTGTCTGTTTGTAGTCCAGTCAAAGGAGTACTAAGTTTCCACGCGGTCTCGGCTCAAGATTAACGTCTTTTGAATACAGGGGATAAAAGACATTGTTTGTTTAACATTATTATATTTATACTAAATGATATAAAGGTTGTATTTAATATATTCTTGGCAAAATACCGAAGTGACTAGCAGACTTGGAAGCTGAGCATGTTGCGAATTTAACTGGACTAGGAACACCCGTGGTGCTAGAAGGAAACAGGCCTCCGACGCATTGTTGTTACTATTAGTTCTTGTTAAATATTATAAAATACCCTGTTTAATATTGCTCTACACATTGTTTACATTCCTGCAACGAAAACTATGTTGAGTTTTGTTTTCCTTAGTTTTATATTGACTCAAGTTCTCTGTTCTGTCGCATATCCAGTTATTGCTTTGTTTTTCTTTTAGATGTAAGTTCGGAACAATCTCTTCATTCATGTTGACATGCGAATTTAAAATTTTACGTACTTAAAAGTTAAAGAATTGCGTTTTCGTCGTAGTGTTTACGCTTATTTTTGAGATGCATTTTTTTTTATTACGGCAGCTGATGCATTATATTGTTCGTGCACTTCATTCCATATTGTTTCATGAGATGTATTTTATATTTCATGTGTTCGGTTTTATGATTACCAAAGAAGTTTCAAAAATAACAAAAAGAGCTGTTTATTTTGGATTCTAAGCCTGCGTTTTTCGTTCCATGTCTCGTCATTAATATTAATTCCATGTAATAATAATATTGTTATTTACTATGCATAATTCTGATAACCTGATTTTACTATTCTAGACGACATTTTTCGGGAGTATTTTTCCCGACAGCCGCAGCCTTATAAACCGACGCGGTTCTAGAAATACTCCCAAATTGTCATATATAACAATAACTGATATAATGTAAAATCATTATGTAAATTATTTATTATCGAATTAAATCATTTATTGTAACGTTTTATTTATCTACTAAAATTGTAAGTTCCTAACTAGCTTTTCATATTTGTAAAGATTTTTTCAAGTAGCTTTTTGCTGATAGAGGACATTTCGTATAATTCATGGTATGTTTTATAAAATATGATTATGATATTGAAAATAATATTTGGAATATGGTTTGAATCATGCTGTTATGTAGGAGCGTCGTGAGAGAACGCGTTCAGCTCACTAGCGACACGCAATACTAATAAATGTGCCTTAGCTACGGCTCACCCCATATCATGTAGGCTTATAATATATGATACCTGTCATTATTTTAGTGTAAATACGCTTTCAATTCAACCGATATTTTATGGATTTTGAAACACTTGTAAATTGTAAAGATTATTAATTTTAAGGTAATTAATGCCCAATAGTTAATAAGTACTATTTTTAAAATAAAAATAACATTTTAAATTTTTTGTTTTATTTCTTAATAAACCTAATAAAACATTTAATTTCTTTTAATTTATAACATTAACAGTAATTACATTTAAACATTATATTATCAAATACAACAGACATTACATGTTCTGAAACAATAAATTGATAATTCTTTAAATTATTAATTCTAAATAATAATTTTATAAAATGTTATAAAACGTCGGTGCAATTACCTACTTATTAACATTAAATTATAAGTGAATGTTTTAATTATTTTTGTTTGTTAACATTTAGTTTAGTCAACAAAACAATGTTATACCACAGTGTCTAACTGTGTTTATAATATTATTTTATTTTAAATTGATATTTTTATACGTTTAAAATATTTTATAAGCCTTTTACTCGTAACATTTCTCTAGTTCAAATTCAGAAGAGCGGTTCTTCGCTTCACAATATTCAGGTCCATAGGCTCCACTCATTTTTCTGATATCTTCAGAATAGCCCGACCGTCTTCTTGAGTTCCTTCTGTTTCCACCCGGACAGCGATCGGAAGTCGTTGTACGGCATGCTGAATGTAGACACGAAGTCATCGTGTGTCAAATATAGCTGGAATAATAATATAGACATTTTAGCGAATACCCGCAAAATTTAAATTTCTTGCATTACATACCTAATATTAGGGCTTTAGAGGCAAAAGCAGAAATGTACCTAAGAAGTACACCCATCACCCACATATCCAGACTGCTACTTAGGCCGCAAATTCGGAGACGCGTTTCTTACAGCGTGCAGCGGGGCGTTTCATAGCCAGTTCCATTCCACGCCTAGCTGCACGCTGTAAGAAACGCGTCTCCGAAATTGCGACCTAAGACTTTTCTGATGGAAAACACCACTGCACAACATGGTAATCGAACCCAGTACCTCATGCTCAGCAGTTGCGCTTGAGACCACTGGACCAACGAAGCAGTCGAGGCATTTTTAAAGTTTTTTTGCACTTTGTACGGTTTTGTCAGGTTGTATGTTGGTTAAAATATGACTCGCGACCTTAACAATTATGACTTAACCGAGTTATTATCATCCCCTTTAGGCGCTTTGCACATGGAGCAACTTAAGTTAAGGCAACTATCAACTTTTTAAAAGTTTCCTGTAACTAGTTGATAGTTGCTATAACGTTTACGGTTGCCGCAATTTTATGGCAATTTGTGAGCAACTTTGGCATTGTCGGGCACAGGGAGGGTGTCAAATCGCCCGACGCGTTGCGATTGACGGTTGAGGAAACCGGCAACTTTAAAAATCGGTATATATTTAACAGTTGCTAGTTACGGCAATTAGGAACTAACTTAGGCATCGATTGCAGCAACTGAAAACTGTTGACGATTGCCGGAACTCGAAACTCGAGTTGCTATGTGTGCGCAGTCCAATTGAAATATATGTAAACAGCTAGTTGCCAGTTGCAAGTTGCTGCAATAGTTGCTCCATGTGCAAAGCGTCATAAGTTCATTTAATCCCATTACATGACTTTTTCATGAAATAGTCGCGGGCTATCCAGGCGCTTTAAAGTGATAGTGGGTAGGTAGTTGCAGCTCGAAGTCTGGTCAATCGTAATTGACTTCCCCTATAAAAAGGGCTTAGATACCTGCTTAAATATACCTAAATGGTTAAACGCAGCTGTACTGTACATACATTTCTACCTAACTTCAGGAAAAAGACGTTTGAAAATAAACATTAATAAAATCAGTAAAACCAGGTACGTAATTCGACGAAATTACTGTCTTTTCGAATACATAACCAAGGATTTAACACAGTCAGCAAGCTTAGTTCTTTTAGTTGCATGTGCGTGTATTAGTTACTTCTTTATAATTTTCTACGAGTCTCTAAACTGTTGGGCAATCGTCAATCTTGTACGTGTATTTTATTGATGCATAAATCAGTTAGTTACGGTCACTAATTTTCTTTAAAATTCTTAACTGTTACTGAATAATTGCACCTTTTCGCTGATGGTTGTAGATGATATAACATACATTAAGCTCACGCCATGTAGGTACATGGAGTCGACAAATTTTTTTTTTTTTTTTTTTAAATTTATAGTATGCCACCTTCTACAATAGGGTATTTCACCAAAATAATCTTATTCAGATAGATTTTCAAAAAAAATGGGACACATTTTTTCTTTCACGTAAACAAAAGATGAAGATGATACAGTTCGAAAAGCCGTGTCAAGTCGTGTGACGTCACAACGTTAGAACTTTTTTCCCCATTTAGTGATGTCACAAGCGTCTCATGATCTTTGACACGTTTTATTTTCGTAATTTTTTATTAATTTCATAAAACAAAACACACGTATCCAATAATTTTCGATACCTAATCTAACAGACGGACTAATATTTATAACCGACTTCTAAAAAAAGAAGGAGGTTCTCAATTCGGATGTTTGTTTTTTTTTTTATGTTTGTTCGGGCATAACTCCGTCGCTTGCTAACCGATTTGAAAAATTCTTTTTTTGTTGGAAAGGGAAATATTTAATATTTTTATTTATTGAATACTTCCCAATTCCAATATTTTTTTTTAATCGAAATCGGACAAGCGGTTTTTGAAATATCAACAAAACTCAAAAAAAAGCTACATTGTCCACATTATGACCCATGAAAGTGGTTTACATGTAAGTTCACATGGAACTTACATGTAAACCACTAAAAAGTGTAAATAAACTTTTTTAGTTTTTATTTTGGTGAAAGATGATGATGGTGAAATACCCTATTCTTACATACTCTTTGTATTTCGTCCACATTCATACATCTGGTCATACAAGCACTAATTGCGAGTGCTACACACCAAATTTTTCGGAAATACGTAGTAATAGAATATTTACCTCCTTGGTGAGAGGATCAACATCTGGCGGTAGATGCTCCTTAGGCCCTGTCAGTACTCCTAAGGGATATTTTTCGTATTGATCAAAACGGTTCGCGCTGTTGCCACTCTGCAATGCGCTGTTGCCGCCTTGAACAATTGCTTTGCCTTCCAAAGCACTGATGATTGCACTGAACGTCTTGTGTCCCTGTGTCCAAATAAAAGAATATTTGTTACTAAGGCGTATAAAAGCAACTTGTGTTCTCCAAGAGTGAAATGGAGTTGTACAGAACGAATAGCACTATCCCGTTTTTAGAACAGAATGATGGCTTTGACACGTAGTTCTTTAGGTATACAGCTAATTCTTCTTCGACTTACCTTCCACATGGACTGCTTCCAATGAGGGAAGAAGCCGGTGAAATGCGGAGGTTCACGTCCTTGACTCAGCGCCAGAATTGGTGTAGCAGTATCGCGCGCAGCTGGATCTAATTAAGATTAAAAAAAAGTTACGGACGGGAGTATGTGTCAGCATTTTTAACTATCATGAATTTAACTGAATTTGAACCTTACTGTTCCTATTAAGAAGTTCCATAATTCTACGAATAAAACTAGACTGCAGTCTTGAAAATAAGTTTTTTTTTTTTTTGGTTCATCTACTAAGTTCATCATATAAATTAATTGACAAAAGAATGTAGTAATGGTATAAAAAAGTCCAAAAGCCACCGCAGCTTTTTATATAATAAGGTGAGTGAAATATTTGGCCTACCTTGCCCCAGATAGGCCAGTGCTATAGAGCGAGGGTCATCCTTAGCGCGCGGGCAGCAGTGCTGTCCCAGCCACACGAACACCGCGTCGTGAGCGTCCACCACACCCACCATCTCGGGAGCCAGGTCGTACTGACTGAACGATACTATCTCCTCAACTGTGGAGATACCATCAATAAATTAGACCAGTGATGCATATAATCAAAAAGTACCCTATGAAGGATCATATGCTATGAGATGATGAGTACCTAATAAAGAAGTATGGAAGAAGAAGACATGCTGCGCCAACTACAAATAAATTGGGATAAGGGTAGCAGAGATTCTAGAATAATAAACTTTATAATCAATGCCATAAAGTGCACACGAAACTGCACGAGGGTGTTCAGTTAATCTTGAGGAGTTGTTTGATGTCACACATGTTTTGCACTACCCTCCTGTTTGTGTGGTTCCCAATATTCGGTCTTGATCATAAACCGTAGACTCGATTTGATATTTAGAATATTATCTTTATGTAACTTACATGAATATTGAGTAGGCACTCCTAGGGAAACGTAGAAGAGACGCGGCGGTAGTGGACGTTGCACCTCCTTCAGTGGAGATGGTACCAACAGGTTACGACGATTGCCCAGCGCAGTCCAGAAGTCGGGCTTCTCTTTACCTGAATATTGGTTATTTAGTAAAAAATATGATTCGTGATTAGATCTTTGACTCGGTTTTGTGACAAGCTGTCCACCTCCAATTTATTAATGTTAGCCCGAATCTATAGAAGCAAGGCAACTACCAGAAATCTTTTAGACTAGCTCGACCAGTCGTAGAGAAAATAACCAACTGTCTTGAAACCCACTACGATATTAATCGGATATTGTCTGTTGTTGAGCAAGAAAACCGGGAGAATTAACTTTACTTGGGTTTATCATAATAGGGATGTTTACTGACTAAAAAAAATATGATTCTAATTAGTCCGTCTGTTAGATTATCGAAAAATATTGAATACGTATTTTTTGTTTTTTTTTTCCAATCAATAAAAATTGACGAAGATAAAACGCGTCAAAGATTTGAGTGGGAGGTTGTGACGTCACTGCTCGCTAAGAAATGTCTTAGAATATGACGTCACACGAGTTTTCAAAGCACTGTATCGTCTTCATTGTTTGTTTACGTGAAAAAAGAAAAAATATGTGTCCAATATTTTTTGGAAATCTACCTGACGGACTAATTAGATTTTTTTTAATATTTTGCTTGACTTTAGGTTACATTACCTTGCATGACGAGTGCATGTTCCGTAGCAGCCATGTTCTTGGCCACCTCCCGCTCGTCCCCCGTGGCGCTGGCGCCGCACCACACCCAGGCGCGCCCCCCCTCGCGCAGCACGCAGCAGGCCCCCGCCCCCCCTGCCCCCTCCCGCACCTCCACCCCGCGCGCCTCTCGTGCGTATTGCCCTGACACACGGATGAGGACGCGAGATGGTACCAGGAGCCTGCGACCTGTAGCTGTTGGAAAATATTGTTAGTCACACTTCAAGTGTAGGTACTGGCTAGATTTTTTTGAGCAGTAGTCTCAGGTCGCTTGTGTCTCTAGTGCCTTAAAATGGATTGTTACAAATAATTTGATAAACAAGTCATTGTTATCAGCCTATAATGTTCCCACTGCAGGGAGTCAGGCCTCCTGTCTACGTGAGGGATGGACTATAATCAACCACGCGGGCTAAGTGCGGGTTGGTAGATTTCACATGACTTGGAATTTTTTGGTTGACGGTTTCCTCACGATGTTTCCTACACACCGTTTTGAGAACAGCCATAGTAGTTTTTTTTTTAACTTACGATCATAGTCAGTTGCGCTGCCGACATAAGTGATCATTCGTCCCTTGAAGATTTGAAGGAAATGCGCCGGTTCCTTCCCTTGGTACACCCATGCCTGAAAATATGCTAAATGGTAATAAATATTTTATTCTCAGTATAAATATGGCGACAGTAAGTACGTACCTGTACTGGAGAACGCCCCAGTTTCGTGTAGAGGTCTTTGGCTTCTTTAGCGCCCAAATTCCTCAGATCATTGGGCGAAGAGCCACCCTGTAACATGAACACAAGTAAAGCTTAAATCACAACGTTCTCGTTACAAGAGCTTATTAGCAGTTAATTTTTGGATTTTCTATTATACACGTAAATGAATCATGGAAAACCGTGAAGTAGCTTCGTCAGAAAAACATGGCAGTTAGGGTACTCTTTTGTCCTTCCTTATGGATCTTATCTTGAAGAGAACGTAGGGTACTTATGTTACTTAGACAATGTCGATGACGACACGGTTGGCGCAGTGGCTCAAGCAATGGACTGCTGCGCTGCGTGTCGCGGGTTCGATCCCCGCACGGAACAAATATTTGTATGATCTACAGATAGTTGTTTCGGGTCTGGGTATTTGTGTATGTGAGTTTAAATGTTTGTGAACGCACCCACGATACAGGAGAAACTCCTAGTGTGGGGCAACGTTTTTAAAAAAAAAGAAAGAAAGAGAATGTGTAAACCGAAACCTGTGAAACCGTTTACCAAGCATTCGATAGGTACCTACATCAAATTTAGTAACTACGCAAAAAAAAATTACTGGGAATTGCCTTTTTTGGGGGGCGAAAATAACGTGTTTGTTTCTTTCGGCTTCGTTAGTACTTTTTCACTCATTATCGTTGTCAATAATAATAATAATAATAATAATAATTTATTTCTACAACTTCAGTAAACATTACAGCAATGAGGTCTCAACCCTTGAACTAGGACAACCTGTATGACAAGGGTTGAGGTTAAACCGGTTACATATTATAACTGAATGATGAAGCTTAGACAGTGGTTACTGCAATCATAGTACCAATTATTGACAAAAAGTGAAGATAAATTTGACTAAAACTAACACAAAATAAAAGGCAGAGAAAATAATAATAGAAAAAAGGCCACTTACATTACTATAGAATAGAGGTAGCGTGTGTGTGGTGAGATGTGTGATGGTGTGTGTGTGTGTGTGAGTGTGTGTGTGTGTGCATGTATTATGAATGTTACTGTTACTATGTTAGAGTACTAATAAGGGATTCCGTGTCATCGAAGCTATAGTTTTCCAGCCAAAGTAATATTTCCTGTTTAATTTGGAAGTTACTAATATGCTTAATTGGTTTGTATTGGCTAATTCTGAAGTAGAGACGTGGTGCTAAGCTGTTGTAATGCTTTCTGGCAAACTTGCTCCTAGTCCTAGGTACAGGAAACCTGTCTGATCTTTTATTATTTTTTGGCAAGTGGGGGACAGTAAACCGGTGATATCTACGTAGACACTCGTAGATAAATATTTTTCTTACGCTCAGCACTCGTGCTTGCTCATACACCAAACTGGTAGGGGTTCTGAAGCTAAGGGACAGCATGACCTTCAGAACTGCACGCTGTGAGCGTTCTATCTGTATCATATGGGATTTAGCGGCACCACCCCATGCACAGATACCATAGCCCAAAACGCAGTGACACAATGCCTTATACGTTTGTATAAGGAGTTTCTGACTAGCAACATGTCTCAGAGTTTTAAATATAAATATAAGTTTGCGTGTTTTTTTTGCAGTGACTGAGATATGTTGACTCCACTTTAAGTTTTCGTCGATTGTAACACCGAGGTATTTTATGTTGTTCACTCTCTCAAGCTCCTGGCAAGCGCAAGTAACTTGGTAACATGACTCTCTATTACAAGGGAACGTGTGGATGGGCACATTAAAGTCTCGATTGGGGCTGCCCGACTTTGACATACTAAAGCAAAGGTATTTCGTTTTACTCGCGTTTATGGATAGAAGGCTGTCTTCGAGCCAAGCCGTTACTCGAGCAAGCCCTCGTTCACTTACCTGTGCCAAGTTTTCCCATGATGTGTCGTGGAACAAAAGCACTGTGTCATCAGCAAACATGGTTATTTCAGCTTGAGGGATTGGAAGGTCACAAAGCCGATTAATGTAAACCAGGAAAAGTGTTGGCGCTATGGTACTCCCCTGGGGCACACCGTACGTGCAAAGTGCTTCGTCACTCATCTGCCCATCAATGCGGACTCTTTGGTGCCGGCCAGACAAGTAGCTTTTGAACCAGTCCTGGGGTACACCTCTCACGCCGACGCCCTCCAATCGACTCAGTAAGATGGGAATTGACACAGTGTCGAAGGCTTTTTGAAGATCGAGGAAGATACCGACGCATTTATCACCTCTGTCCAGGCAGTTCGTTATTGCCGTGGTAAGCCTTAGAACAGCATCATTTGTAGAGCGTCCCGCTCTGAACCCGTATTGCTTATCCGACAGCAGTTTGTTCTTTTCTAAATAATCTATGAGTCGTTTGTTAGCCAGCCTTTCCATGACTTTTGCGAGAGTGCTCAAGAGAGAAATTGGTCTGTAGTTAGTCACTTTTGTTTTGTCGCCGGCCTTGAAGATGGGAGATACAACGGCTTTTTTAAAAGCGGTTGGATAGATACCCTGCATGAAGCTCATGTTACAGAGGTGTGCAAGGGGCGTAGCAAGTTTATGCTTATATTTTTTTAATATGGACACATGTACGTTGTCCCACCCTGGGGCACTTCCATTCTTCAGGTCAGAGACCACCTTAATGACCTCTATCTCATCTGTTGGTCCAAGTATCATCGAGTTCAGCGAGCTATTTGACTTTGCGCTGAGTTTCACCAGGTCATCATCGGTCATGTTTAGTTTTGCCAGCGTTTTGCTCGCCAGTTCTTTGCCGACTGACGTAAAGTATGTGTTAACCTCGTTTAGAGAGTCCTGTGTGTTGTCTTGTATTAGTAACAGTTCCGAGGTACTATTAGCGTCATTCTTAGTATAGCACATTTCTTTGATGGTATTCCATGTTCCTTTGATGTTGTTTTGGTTCTTTTCCAATTCCGATTGATAATATGAGTGCTTTAGAGTTTGTATAATTTTGTTGCAAGTGTTTCTGTACTTTGTGTATTCCTTTCTTAAATTTTCGTTAGATCGTGACATTTTTTGTTTTAGGTGCATCTTGTCTCTTTTTCGAATACATTTGACGACTCCTGGGGTTATCCAGGGTTTGAGTGGCAGTTTCTTTTTAGAAATTGTTTTTGTAGTCGAGTTCCTGGTGATCAAATCTTGTAACAAGTTAATAAAGTAGTCTGTTGCGTCATTTACATTTTGAATGTCGAATAAGAGGTTCCATTTGATGTTGTCAAGGTCAGTATCTAACTGCTTGAAGTCGATTAGAGTTTTGCAGTATTTCGCATCGTTTCTCACGATGTTCAACTTCTGCATGTATAACAGAACCGGGCTGTGGTCTGTGAGCGGCTCAAACACGAATGTTTTGACTCTATTTCGTGTTTTAATCATCAAGTGGTCAAGACAATTCTCAAGCCTCGTTGGCTTATCAATTCCCTGCTTTAGACCGTGTGAGGCTAGCATGTTCAAGTAATCAGAAGCATAGCCACTTGAGGTTTCGGACAGCGTATTTATGTTTATATCCCCAGCAAATATAATATTTTCACAGTGTGTTTTAAGGAGTAAGTCGTTTAGAGAATTGATGTAGTTGTTTGGATTCGCGAAGCAGGGAGGTCTATACGAGGCAATAACTGTCACTTTGTTGATTTCAATTATCAGACAGTTGCCGTCAACAATCAGGTACTCCTGAACTTTCACATTGCCGAGGGTCGCTTTCACATAAACAACAACACCGTCATTCTGATTATGGCTGTGTTGGGTACTGAAATGTAAATAATTATTTATTTGTTCAATTTGCGAGCTGCTATCAGTCCAGCATTCTGTTAAAACTATAATGTCAATACTTATGTCAATGTTGGCTAGGAATACAATTAAGGAGTCAAAGTTTTTTTTGATACTACGAATATTTACAGCCAGAACCGTGAAAACATCGTTATCTGTCGTTGGGTTGATAACTGCCTGACTAGTAGAGGGGTCTTCAATTATAGAGCACTCAATGTTGCCACTTTTTTCTATATCGTTAGTAATATTAACGTTGTCTGGGTGGAATTTTGTTTTTTTTTGTTGCAGAGAATATTGTCAAGGAGTGAGGAAAAACTACTTTTACCGCTTCATACGTTAAGGAAGAGTACATGACATTACCCAGTGATAGACCGCTAGGATTAAACATTTTGGCTTGTGATTGGTGATTGTGTGTGTTTGTAAGAGAAATGTCGAGTGAAATGTGAGTGTGAATAATTTGAATTTGTGTTGAAGCTACCCTTATTGAATTGAGCTGGGGCGAATGTTTAAGAGCAAAAAAATGGAATTTTGACATAATATGCGCAGATACGATGGCCGTGGCAGTGTGAAAAAGATACAATACACATGGAATAAACACAGCATATAAGAGGCAAAGACTTAGATCTAGTCACGGTCGTTTTTCTAGATTGGCGAGGGTGTCTTCATTATGAATACGGCAGGCTGCGTCACCTTCTTTCTTCCTTATGTAGATACATCCATGGGTTGTCCAACAGAATTTGTACTCATTTACCTTTGCGTAGTCACGCGCAAGGGCGTACAGACGTTTGGTGCTCGTATTTAGGTTTTCCGATATGTAAATAGGTAGCGGAGGACCATCCATGTTGATTTTCTTTGTAGTGGGTAGTTCGTTGTGTTTCTTTTTGTAGAATTTTATTGAGCTTAAAATATCCTCTTTTTTAAGTACTGAGGTAAATTCGACGATAATGGTGTTATTAGATGGGCCTTTGGAATGAATACGGAAGATATCTCTTATTTCTGCTTTAGCGATTGGCGTGCTCACACAATTACCAATGTTTTGTACAATATTTACTAGATCATTTTTGGTTTCTAATTGCTTTTTGGGAATGTTGCGGACTTCAATGCTTCCTGAGCGTGCGTTCTTTTCTAGAGATTCCACCTTGCTCTCAAGTTGTCTAATATATGAAAATGTTTCTTTACGCTCCTTGTCAATTTCAGTTAGCTTGGTCTTTACTTCATCATACATTGCCGAGATAAATTGAACATTTTTATTAAGTTCCTCATTCTGGGTTTTAATTTCGGATATAGTAGCATGTAGCGAGAGTAACTTTTGTTCTTGTTCCGAACTTGTTTTAGAGAGCAAGTCTTTCATTTCCTCCAGTTTTACGAATACTTCATTAATGCCGCCGTCCACCCATTTGCGTTTCAAACTCTGTGCCTTTAGTGATTTTTGGCGACCAGTAATATTTTTGTCACATTCATCATTATCAGGTACTGTCAGATCAGGTGTAGACACCGACGCTGGCGGGGACCGGTTAAAGGACATCGTACTAAATTAGTATGAAACAATTTTGCGACTCACAAAAAGTGTTGCAGTTTGTTGGATTCGAACTTGCGCCAAACAGATTCCACCGATTTTCGACCGGTAGGCCAGGCCGTTGAGCCACCGTTACGTTAAGAAATGGTGTTGAAAACTGTTATTAGTTAGGTTGACTGCTGATTCCGGCCAACGACTGTCGGTGATATTTGTTATTTTTATTGTTCACACACCCACTTATAGAAAAACTGAATCTATTTTTGCTACAACTTATTACTTTAAATTGTTGTTTTCACTGGTGTTTTGGCAAATGTGAAGTTGTTATTATTATGCACTATTACTGTTCGCACTTTAGTCACGCGATTTGCTAAAACTTTACTTGTTTTTTTCGTGTTTTTATACTTTTAAACAATTTTTTCAACTTAGCGTTAGCAGTACACGTCTATATCGCGGCGCTGTCACCGGCATGAAATGAAATAGCTCAGAAAGTTGTTCACCATCCAGTAGTAGAGCACGGTCTGGTCGCCGATGGGCGCGTGGTAGGTGTAGAGCACAATGTAGCAGTCTCTGTCGTAGAAGACCGCGGCTTGTGGGCGCTCCACCTCGGCCAGCGCCTCCTTGTTCACGTCCTCCGCGTCGGTCCCGCGCCGCCGCACGCGCCACACGCGCAGCGCGCCTGAGCCGTCGTCTGGGAGTTGAGCCTGGGGACATAGTAGTTAGTGAGTAAATAGCATCAAATAGGTTTCCAAGTTAACATTGAGTCCTTGGAAGTGCAAAACCTATTCACTTTTTGACTTCAACAAAGTGTTATTACGGAGTCACATCATAAACGATGCCTGCTGTCCTGTCGTCTGCCTGTGTCATTCCATCCTGTGCTTAGGGGTTCCGTACAAAAAGCTACAGCCAGTGGTACAAGTCCCGTTCCAGTTCCTGTACAATGCTGGCAGAGTTCTAATCGAAGCTCATTTAATATAATATGGGAATCATTGACATGGCGAAGAAGAAATTGAAAAGTTTGTTATGACACGCAGTTTTTAACCGACTTCCCAAAAAGGAGGAGGTTCTCAATTCGATTGGTATATTTTTTTTTAATTACAGTGTGATGTGATGAATATTTTTCAAAGGTACTGGGAAATTTTGTTATTATCTAAGTTTATCAGATTAGCTAACCTCAGCGGCTAGCCATGCGTTTGTAGCCAAACTGACGGCATCAAGCCTGGTTGTAGCTGAGCGGGCTGCGCGAAGTCTTCCATCACGTCGTGCATCGCACCAGCGCCAGTTGTGGAACAGCGCTGCGAACTCCAGTGGTTCCCGGCCAGCTGGGGCTGCGGATACTGGTACAGTCATACGACGAGCTCGAGCCAACCCTCGCGCCGCCGCTAGCGCTCCCCGAGCCGCAGGTCCAGACGCTGACGGACCCACCCACGCCCACACACCACGGCTTCCGCTGTCCACTATGTAGACACCCTACGGAAAAAATATTAAAGCTGACTTGCGGTGTACTGCTCTCTGAAGCCAAGACAGATTATTACATTTTAAAGCAAGTCAAGCGTTTCGTGTTCTATGGCATAACGGCTGCGGTAATTCAATTTGTTGAAATGGTAAGAAATGGGAAACGGTTGACTGACTTCTGATGATGCGGTCACGGGAGCCAAGGACACTTACATCGTCCGCTAGATCTTCTCTGAAAAGCGGTGCTCTTTTAATTTCCTCAAGCCTAGCGGCGGGTCGCTGTGACGGCATGGTTATCGGTGAGACCCGGGGAGGCTGTGTGGCGCGGTAGAGGCGCGCGGGTCGCGGCGGGTCGCAGGGCGGCGCGGAAGGTCGCAGTGCGCGCGCGCGCAGCTCCAGCAGAGCGTCCAGTAGAGCGCGGTCTGCGGCCGGCAGAGTTTGCTCGTAGCCATCGTGAGCAATCGCGATACGACGCGCCATCATGCCCTTGTCTGCACCGCGGGCCATCCGGTATGCTATCTAGATTTGAACAATGAATTTTAGTTTCCTTCTTTGCTTAATTGATTTTCTTCATAATTATTCAGGAAAATGCTTCTAATGAATACTTTAATTAAAATAAAATATGCCTAAAAGGATGCACCTACTCATGTTATCTTGATGTGGTATGCAGGAACCTCTGTTTACATACCGGCTAATGGAATTTTAATGTAAAGCTGTAATCCTCGGTCCGCATTCACGACACTCCAACCGTAACGCAACGAACCTTGGCTCCAAATATTTTCTCCACAAGGTTGGCGGTGCGGCCGAGCCACAGCACGAGCAGCGAGGTCGTGTCGAGCACGAACACGCCGTCGGTCGCAAGCTGTGCCCACGAGACAGGCTCCAGCTGCACCAGTACCGGGCGACGTCCGCGCACGCGGTATAGGCGATCTGCGCCGTTCAGGTTGGCCGAGCCGCTTCGGAGGATCCTGGTTTCAAAATATAACATTGGTGCTGGGCACTATATACACGTTAGTTAGCCTAATCATCAGCTAGATTCCAGTAACTTCTTGCTGACTAGTAAAAAGTACCTTATGAAATCTCAATTGTCCACAGTGGAAGTTGCCTTATCAGATAAAGAAACAAGATCGAGTGGCCTAAAAAAACGTTGTGTGCTTTGGTGTCTTACCTGATCCCATCTCTAAAGTAGGACAGAAGCCGGGGCGTCTCCTTTGTGACGGCCTCCCTGTGTACCACGGTGGGGGCGGCGAGGTAGGCCGCCAGCTGCGTGCCGCGGCGCAGGGCCAGCCCTGCCAGGGCTCCGCTGCGCTCCCCGCCCCATGAATGAATGTGGCGCTCCAGCAGCTCTCCATTACCGTTCTCTTTTATTTCTCGACGCTGGTAAATGATAAATGTGTTTCACTTTAAGTTCAGTACAATAAATTCAATTTTTTACACGGATGTCGCGTATCCTTGCCACGTGGCTTAGCTTAGCCTGACCTATTGACTCAGGGCAAACCTTCATAAGCCTGATAGTCTTCTTGAGGAACATTTGGTAAATATCCGAAGGTAAATTGTAACTTAGCAATTAAATAAGGTTTAATAGGCCTGGTGGTAATTAATGGTAATGAGTCGCTCGGGGTGAGATCACCACTATAATTATTGGACCACTGGGGTACTATCTTGTCTAGGTATATCCAGTTACTCACAATAACGTCGGGTCCAGCCGGCTGTCCCGGAAGAGAACAAGAGTACACCAAGTAAGCCTCTGCGTCGTAGAACGTGCCGTAGTGTGTGCGAGGCAACAGTTCCGTGTTCGATTCCTGAAAACGAAACTTATCTTTAAATTATATTACCTACACAAATATTGTCCAATGATTTATTGTGCAGCTTCCGTGTTACATCGTGATCGCAATAAATATTAATGCAATTTACATATTTAGCCTAATTTTAATCATCATTAATATATATAGCGGTGATTGTTCGTCATAACGATAAATATTTAAATCTAATGTATTCATTGACGACGTTAGTCCAGATAGAAATGAAGTAGCAAATAAGCTAGGTCAGTGATCTCAAACTTGAGTTGGCGCCAATAGCTTACAAAATAAATAGAAATCAGCATTCACAATAAGTTCAAGGTATTAATCTCGATCCGAATAGCTGACTGTCTGCGCGGCCGTCCGTCGACCGCTATCAAGAAAAAAATAAACAATGAAAGATTGCCATCTTTATTTTGTAACTGTTATAATCGAGTATGGAGTGCTATAATTAAGTCAATCATTTGTTATTAACGTGTGTTCGTTGGAAATTGTGCAGTTATAAATTATTGCACATAGTTTAAAAATTAATTGTCGTCGCCGGCCGATTGTGGCTTCTCTGAATGGAACGTCATTGGCCATGCGTGCATAGTGATGTACCTACCTACAATTACGGCGGCATGTGGGTGCGTATCTCCCTGGCGTTATATCACGACACTAAACACTGGATAATCCACGTGTTTTAATTACACGCGATCTGCTTTTTGTACATACGCTTTCGAGCATTTATCCGCATATTATGCTTATTAAATGTATGCGTATGGTAATGTTATTCTGACGGAATTGCGCGATAATTAGTTCAGTCGAGCAAACATGCTGCGGAGGCTGGTAACATTATTAATCTGCGTGTAAGTGTTGTTGTTTGTGTTGTAGTTTTTTAGGAAAAGTGATCAAAAGTGGTTGTTATCTATACTTACAGCTAACTACCTACGTAGTTAGCTGTAAGTATATTTTAACCAAAAGGAAGGTTAATTTCCAAGTCAAAGCCTAACCCAACATTCATTGCAAAATTTTAACTTATCACATCTAAGATGTCTATAATTTCTAACAAGATTTGTTATTTACCTAGCTACATGTACCTGATTGTTCTGCTTTCCACTTTACTATTTATTGGTAATATTAATAAATGAGAAACTACTATTAAATTGGCTCTAGCTAGCTTTATCTAATAAAGCACACCGAAGCTTTCAGGCTATTAGGTGGAGCCATAGAAATATAAATGGGTGGACCGACGTTCCAGCTGGGTAGGGAGGCTTATTTCCAACGTTGGACTGCCCACTGCCCTATGCTGATGATGAGGATAGGTACACAATGTATACATTGATTTGGAATTTTAAGATAGAATGTAACATCAGAAAAAGATTCTATAAAATAGAATCGGTAACTTCTGCGTCACCAGTCAAAGAACTTGAAAAGATGTTTAGGGTGTTCCCAAATTGGTTTCAATTTTGCGGTACTAACTGGCCCAGAAGTTCTAACAATAATTATAGGTAAACGATGGGATGGTAGAAAGCTAGACCTACTGACTTTGTCCATCACTTCAACAATGGAGAGATAATGCGGCTTGCTATTTCGTCCAAGTTCCTAGTAAGATAGAAGTAATTTCCGTGACAGATATCCATCTTTGTTTGTATTGTATACTAGCTTTTGCCCGCGACTTCGTCCGCGTTATACTAAAAATGTTATCTTTGGTAAGTAGATCTATCATTGATTTTAATTTTAAATGAAAAACTCTTGCGTTAATTTCATGGCGGTCATGCGGTGCTTGACCCTCAAGAAGCTCCCGAGTGATTTCATCCCACTTGGGCTTGGTAGTTACAGTAATAAATAAGTCGGGACGTCCATATTTTCTTACGTAACAAAAGCGTCTTGAGTACGTAAGTTTTACTCAAAGGAAACATTCCTTTATTTTTGAATAGAAAGCAAACTGCATTCAAATTTTTTCGAAAATTCTGTTCTCCCACACCCGGGAATCGAACCGGCTAAAATCTGAAAAAAAATATACCCTGTACTTTTATTGCATCGATCGTTAGAGTCAAATAAAAGACTGAAATCTCTCGAACAAACATGATAAATTAAATGAAAAGAAAACCAGGAAATCTAATTATTTACAAAAAATGGTAAACTAACTAATTAGTTGCTCGAAATGGGCTCCATTCTCTTGGATACACAAATTTATTCTTTTAACGAATTCATTTTAGTAACCTTTAATAAAGTGTTGTGGTGAATATTATAAATCGTATTCCGAACTTCAGCTCTCAACTCGTTGTCATTCGCATAAGATTTCATGTAAATTTGATTTTTTACATATCCCCACAAAAAAAATCTCGCAGGCAGGTTTTCCTTTCATTTAATTTATCATGTTTGTTAGAGAGATTTCATCCTTATAATTGACCCTAACGATCGATGCAATAAGAGTACAGGGTATAATTTTTTCAGATTTTAGCCGGTTCGATTCCTGGGTGTTGGAGAAGAGAATTTTCGAAAATCTTTGAATGCAGTTTGCTTTCTATTCAAAAATAAAGGAATGTTTCCTTTGAGTAAAATTTTCTATCTGCAGTATTGAGTACTTTCCCTCCAGGTGACATTACAAAATTCCACCCTGTTTAATCAGAAAGCTCCGAACTGCTAAGCTAGTGTTATTGTGAGTCAACCATAAAAGATAGACATATGCTGTTGCGGGATATTTTTTAGATAATTTTATGTAGAACATTTCCGTCATAAATAATTTCTATGTAGCTTTAACCATTAAGTCTGCACACACGACGGAAGCTTAAAAAATGGAGCAACTTCTCCCGTTTTCACAACATATCCCTTCACTGCTCTGCTCCTATTGATTGTAGCGTGATGAAAAGTATACTATAACCTCCCCAGGAATATGAAGAATAATTGTACCAAGTTTCGTTAAAATCCGTCGAGTAGTTTTTGTTTCTATACGGAACATACAGACAGGAAGACAGACAGACAGACAGACAGACAGAAAGACAGACAGACAGACAGACAGACAAAAATTTTACTGATTGCATTTTTGGCATCAGTATCGATCACTAATTACCCCCTGATAGTTATTTTGAAAATATATATCATGTACAGAATTGACCTCTTTAGAGATTTATTATAAGTATAGATAATGTAAAGTTGAGAATCATTCAGTCGCGGTCTGGCGGGCTCCGAGCCGTCCATGTAGCATTGTAGCGGGACTGAGATGTGGTGTTACTCACTCGCCTGGTGGTACCATTCAGGGTTGTCACACAATTTATTTACATAGTAGGTATTTGCATTCTTCGGAATTCCTAACGGACAACTTGAATACCATTTCAACTGCACATTGAAACTAGTTTTGCTAAAACTTTTGTTTTCATAAGCTTCTGCAACATTTGGAATAGTTCCTACAGTATAAGATATAATATGTATCTATAGGTTCTTATACTAAAAGGGAGGTATAAGACTTATACCTCCCTTTTAGTATTATGTCTTGTGTATTTGCATGTTCCTTTGTTAACGCGATGTGAGAAAGTACGTCTGTCAGGCAAACTTTCTCACAGTTACTAGGACTTAAAAGTTGTTTTATTTAATCCGTGACAGAAAATAGAAAGCGAGTAGGTAATATTTTAATTTGTAGTAATTAATTTAGCTGACAAGTTCTACAAATGCAGCTAGAGAAACACACGCCTTGACAAATGTGATGCTATTAGTTTAATGTTCTATGTATAATACCCGTACCTATACGGGATTGTTTTGGCTAACCCTGCCGGACAACAATATCTGTGCCGACTGCCGCGCTGGTCTTCCGTTACAATGCAAGTCTCGTACCCGGCCATTATTTATCTTTATGGAGCACACTAGTTAATTAATTTATTGGAGAAATTGTATGAAATTGTTAACACGAAAGGTGCATCTACGAACGAACAAATAAATTGCGACCGGCCTGCTTATTAAGGATTTATTTGACAGCGCGAGAAATCTGGCAGAAAATGATAGGAATCTTAAAAGATGATTACAGGCAGGTTTTTATAGTATCTCTGTTTACGATCTTATCGCCACGAAATAGACCGTTTAATTACGAGTATTTCCCAAGTCACTTATATGATTTAGTGCTACTTTCAGATAATACTCGTGCCATATATAACGTGTAGTTCTTGCACAAGCCTCCATAGACCCCTCTTTCTGCTCATTGATTGACGTAGACAGATATATGTACCTAATATCATAATTATTATCTAGATAGGTAGGTACTTAACAAATTGTATGTATTTACTTCCCAGGCTTCTAGGGTATTGGGAACGAGATTAAGCGTGAATTATTAAGCGCACATAACCTACATAAGTCATCATCTAACAGTAGAAAGTCACGTCTAATCTGTGGTTATGGTGTCCGATTACTAGAAACTCAATTTTGTTACAGATACGAAATGCAACAGAAAGTGGTAATACATGATAAATGGTAATGTGAATGGTTGCAGATGGTGGCTGGACGAATGTTAGCATCGCATTGCGCGCGTGTATCAAGCGGATTCAAGCGTGGTGCGTTTGCGCAGCGTCCCACTAAACATGCACCTCTCGCTGCAATTTATCGTTATGTTGAATGTTGAATTGTATACTTTCTCTTGTCACTTTGTATTCAAGAAAATTATTACCATAATTACATTGCTGTAGTTTGCTAAAATATAAATTAAGTAGATAGATATCTTGAGTGCATTACCTAACCAATTCTTGAAATGACGATAATAAAATTATTCAAACTACTTTTTACACTAATCGGTACCTACGGCTTTGCCGCTTTGTGATTTAGATATGAGAAAGTAGATACCTCACCTACCTACTTCGTATAATACTCATAGTAATTGTTAATTAATTATTATAGAGAAGACGTTTTTAATTAAAGCTTAGCTGCACTTTCAGAGAACACTTTCGTGCTCACTAATTATATATTATCACCAAGCTATTAATTAACAAGTAATAACTGTAACATTTCTGTCACGGCATGAAAATAATAGTCAGTGACTATAGATACTTAATTAAATAGGTAGGTACCTATCTCTGCACGCAATCCAGCCAAAGGTTGAACGATCTAAATTGAACTCGTTATGTAAAAGGTAAGATTTGTAAGTAAATGTGCAAATAATGTAGTTCGTTCTCATGAAATCTTCAAATCTTCGCAGACAGACAGATCACAGTTTCGACATTTTCCAGTTCGCTGCAGTCGTTATTGTTATGAGTTTGGTGAGAAAATATAGTTTACCTTTACCGTGTTGACCTTTCACACGCTCTACTAAATTAAGGAAGTGATCACACGGATTGTCAGGGTAAACACCGAAAACGATTTTCATATTGTTAGCATTTTTAGCATTGTGGTGTTCTTTTAAGAATGGTTTCTTGATTTTTGTCATTACACGTCTGTAATCTCTGTAGTGTTAGGCAGAGGTACCTACACCTCGGCCATCCTGAAACATACACTCTGTATATAAAGGGTAGGTACTACTTATACAAGGTGTAACATCGTAAACGCAAGACCTCTCGTGTGGTGTCTTAGACCATATAGATAACTGAAGAACTTTTGTTCTATGACTACATAATTAAACCTTTTTTTCGATTTACAATACTTGTTGGTCAGCTGATCGCATCAGTTCCTTATGATGGTTCGGCAGTTTACAAGCGCACCATCTAGCTTCAATAACCAGAGATTCATCCGGACTACGAGCTGTTACTGCTACTACTTGCTGAAAACCCCAATAACACTATGCCCGGCCTGGAATTCTAAGCCATCAGGACCTTTCTTCGGTTCCTTTCCTTTTTGGGTTTATTAACTATAGATCTAAAGATTTCAGCAGATAATAATATTTATTATAGCGAAAAAAGTAAGAGCCGTAGGAAGGCAAGTAATTACTTAGGCTATGGGAATATGACCACAATAGGCGCCAAAGTAAATCTTTGGTACCGGTATCTAATTGTTTAGTCATTTGTTGTATGACTGGCTGGTCACGCTTTGCGCACAGTACTCTATTGTAGGAAAACTGATATCCTATTGGTTATTATTATAGACGTTATGTGAAGACATAAATCACACGATATCTAAATTAAATTATTGTCTCGTGATGATACCAACTTAGGAATCGATCAAGGTCACTTTCTGTCTTTGTGAGTAACTTAATTAAGTTTAGATGGATCCGAAAGTTAATAGTGCATCGTGTTCATTTTGTACTTACATGATTGTTCCAAGATGCATAAAATAGAGTTTAAAAGCTATATGGTGGTGCCGGCGAGATGGGTAGACGACATATTTGCCATCGGAAGAAAAACCTGGATGAGGCTGGCACAGGACCGCGGACATTGGCACCAGATAAGAGAGGCTTATTCCGTTGGTGAAATCAGGGCGTGGATGATGATGATGACTTTTATGAGGTTCCTATTTTTTAGTGTAAACTTATGACCTCCTAACTCTGACACGTGAATTATTAAGTATTTTAGTCTACCCACTACCTATAGTACAATGAATAATTGTTATTTTGTATTTAATTGCGTAAAGTTGGGACTTATAGGTACCTACTATACTTAAATAACGTATGAAACTCATGCCATTATATACGTTTTCTCAAAAATGGTATGTAATGTTGCCATAACATCTCTAAAAAGTATCCAGAAAGTGAACTTTACCGGAGACTTATTCACAACTGTCCAGTAAGAAGCGAGATTTTAAACTTGGAATCTCCTACTGTCCAGTAAGTAAGTATGTAATTTACTTACTGGACACTAGGTCATCCTCTTTAGATCTGTTTAGAAAAAAAAACATAGTACCAGACACAGATTAGAGTTTAGCCATTATAACATGGTTATAGAAGGGAAACCTCCCTTCTATAACCATGTTATAATGGCTAATAATAATGGCTAAAAATATATATCTATCTCTCTTTTTGGTATGACATTTTATGAGATACATATATTTTTGGAACCTTAAACAGCCATTTTATACGTTGCGTTTTGTACTTAGTAATGTTGTAGAAGTTATAGTGTGGGATTTTATGATTGTATTTAGTAATTTCAGTTTATTAAAAAGTTTTTTCTAAAGTTGTTTCCTAAACTGCCTCGTTGGTCTAGTGGTCGCAAGCTCGACTGCAGAGCGTGAGGTCCTGGGTTCGATTCCCGGGTCGGCCAAAAAGTGCTATTGTGTTTTTCACATATGAATGTAACCTTCAATATTAATTAAACGAATTTGTTGTTAAACTTTCTTTAATTTTTGAGAAAAGCATTATACAAACCTCAACCAGTAAGAAAGCCATCCTGGCCTCGTATATAACCAGACCTCACCTGCGGTTCGGTCCGGTTAACTCATACTTGGCCAGGAAGGCTTACTTACTGGATTCTGCAGTAATGTACTATATGTGCGATTGTGCACATGCTAACCATAGATCGATCAACAATTAAAATTCGTAGAACATTTAGCATCATCCACAATCATAATTAACAAGACATTATCTGCATTATTCAGAGTGACAGCGAACTCACATACAGCACGAGATCGAGATGATGACTCAAGTCAAGACTTTTGTCTTCGCCAGTGAAAGCGAATTTGTTATGTATGAGCAAAAGTATAGCGTGTAGGTATGTATCTGTAACTATCAAATGTAATTGAATGTGAGCGTTTCGCGTGATAGGTCAATTTAAGTTCATTGTTGCTTGGTGAAAAACGTGACAATCTCTTTTCGTGGGGCTCTCGAACTCTGGGGACATCAGGACGCTCACGTCGAGCTCCACGATAACTGACAAATGCTTGCACTGGCTGGACGGGTCCGGACACTCAAATCTGTGTGGTGTGCTTTCTTCAAAAGACCATCTCAGACACTAATCTGCATAGTCTTCATGTGTGTATTATACCAAGATTATGTCTGTACTGTACCTTGAACATATTGTAAACCCAAACGATTTTAAAAGAGTGTCGATGAAGTTTCTTGCCATATTTCTTCTCATGAGACCAACGCTTTGGAATGGGCAACTACAGTACACTCACGAGTTATTATGCTTTGTGACTGGGACTGTTGCTTAGTTTATTTAGCTTCATTAGTTTAGTAGTTTGCTGCCGCACTCGGAGAACTTCAGTGGTTGCTTAGGCCGTCGCTTGGTAAAGGTTTTTGGCAGTTTTGTCATTCAAAAGTATGTCAGGCCTGAGTAATAATAATAAGTAATCGTTGGATATCTCTTAGTGCCGCAGTTAGTTTAATTTTTCGACTATTCAAAAGTGCCTGTTTGGCCTACTTGAAATAAATGCTTTGATTTTGATTTTGACGACTATTTTTTGAGCTACAATTGAATGATTGTTATTGTATAAAGTCACAGCTGAAAATCTGAAAACTAAAGTTCAATTTAGACCGATTTAAGTTGAGAATATTTTTTTATTCAATTGTGCCAAATAACATAACATAACATTACGCCTGTTATCACCGAAGGGTTAAGTAGAGTTGTACCCATAAGTACATCCAGAACCCGTAACGTAAGTAACCCGTGTTTTATATTTTTACTAATTAAGGAATATCAGACTTACCGTAATTTTCCATACGAGGAAGGTGGTGTGATCTTTGGGCACCGTGCGAAATGCTGCCTCAGCGGCGCGTGCGCTGCCGCTCTCGTCTCCATCCTGTGGACACCATGAAATAAAGTGGTTACATAATTATATTATTTAAATTCTACGGTCAGAACAACTAGGGAATCATAGTAACTATTATAGTACCTACCTACCTTAGCAGAAAATCTTATTAATTATTTTATTTGGATATCTGTATTAAGAACGCCTATACCGTTCATTGCAAATACTGAAGCTCCGCCTTGTTGTACAATATATATCTAATCTACTTATGAGTGGAACTGAGATCTAGCATAAAAGTTCTAAACTCTACCTGAGAATGAAACCTCCATTGTTTGGTTCAGATCTGGAAATCAGAACCACGACCAACAATCTAGTCTAGCCCATTGTTTCGCAAAACAAAGGCGTGACCAACGACTGAAATTACGGAACCCCTTTATTTTGATAGGCAATAATAAAGGGTAGGGCAGATTGTAGGAGCGTCTCAAGGACAGGTACGGATAAAGTTGGACAAATGACTACGTTAGCGAATTGTGGATCGTCCGACAACCGACAATAGACCCTCTGGGTGTGGCCATAGCGTTAGTTGGTGTAACCTACTTGTAAAACGCATTAGATACGTCATTTCCATGATAATGACTATTGTAGGTTACTGGGCTTTGTCGTGCCGTAATTATAATTAATGTTCAGTTGGTCCAGCCGGAAATTCTGTGAGTTATGTCGGGGGAATCATTTAACTATTACAGTAACGTTAATTAGCTACGCAGAATACCTTTTTTTTTTTTGGTGGGTGTAAGTGGAAAATCATCGAATAACCCCCCCCCGCTCTTGGGCAGAGCGAAGGGTCCAGACTTCTACTGACTAAAAACCAAACCCATGTTCCTTCTTCCCCGAAGCACAATACCTAAGTTGCGTTCTATCTGCTGATGCAATATATTTTTCAAAAACTGTTTAGCATGAAATTACGAAGTCTGGAAAAGAATCAATGCCTCAATGAAGAAGTCCTCATCATCAGCCTATAACATTATAGGCAGTCCCTGCAGTGGGAACATTCCCACTGCAGGGACTCAGGCCTCCTCTCTAGGAGAGGGATGGGCTATGATCTACCACACGGGCCCAGTGCGGATTGGTAGATGTCACATGTCTTCGAATTTTTGGTTGTAAGACATGCCGGTTTCCTCACGATGTTTTCCTTCACCGTTTTGAGAGCAGTGGTGATGAAATAAATTACTCAAAGTAATGCGCCTGACTGCCTGCTACCCACCACTCACTGTTCGTAAGTCGGGGCCGCTACCACTGAGTCACCACTGCTCCCTAAGAATGAAGAAGTGTTGATTAGCAATGTAAAGATCGTGATATCTATTCAGAGTGGAAGAGACACCGACGCTAAAACGGTTACCACGTAGTCAGCCCATCATTTTGTAACCCCACCCCACATGTAAATTCGTCGATTTTATCAAAACTTGGCGTCTTCACCACATAGGAAAATGACAATTCTTTCTATTTCGTGTAGGTAGTTCATTATTTTAATTTGAATTTGGTTTAGGTTAGTACTAACTAAGCTAATTCAATCAACGTTTTATTAGTTGATCAGATAATGATCAGATAAGGTGTTTGAACCTAATTACTCTGTAGATGGAACAAAATCAATAGATGTTGGGGTTTTACTTTTCAAGGTGTCAATAATTCTCGAGATAAAGGTTGCGGGTTCGGTTCCAGTGTCGGTCAAATTCGTCGGGTAGATATATATTTTATAAACAACTAGGATTGACGACAAAGCATTTTACTGTGCTGTAAGGTTCTAAACTAACATGGTAAAGTAATTAGTGAACTTAAATATCTGGAACCCATAACAAATTGTAAATATGCTGTTTTCAGTTTTCAGTGCTCATTTTAATCTGAATAGCTTTACATTTGCTACAAAACGCTGGGGGTTTAAAATAGTAGGTCTATCTAAGCTTCGTAAGATGGATAATGCATTGTATAATTATTGTACCTACCTATACTGTTCTGGTCTCTCCACAAGGGAAATAGTGCGTAAAGATATATAAAGTGCTTAATTACAAACGCAGCCGAGTGTGCGATTATGGCGATATGAAATAAGTATTTTATCTGATAATAAAATGCACTTTTACTTAAATTGTGGGTGGGTTTCTAAAGCCTACTTTACCTATCCACGATTCAAGTACCACTTCATAATATCTAATAGGATCCTACTCTAAGTACTCTAGGTACCTCATCCCTAATAAAAAGTAAGCAATATTTACAAATAAATACCTATTAAGTAAGGAAGGTGGAGGCATCATAAAACTACCTCTATAGAGGACCTGTAATTGTCAGTCAAAACTGAGCGTATTGTAATAATCACTTAATGAATTTAATTGAATATTACTACTTATCTAGTAATTAGAGCTCATTCATACGCCAGAAAAATATGCATCATATCAATGCGTTATGTCAGACTGTTCGCATTTGAAGTTCAATACACTCGGACACTTTCAGTTTCTTTCACTGTTTGTATACAAATATCACGTAATTACTTGATCAGCACCAATCTCCAGGATGTGCATCTTCCTGTGGATGTTCAGGAGCTGCCTGGTTCCATAACAACACCGGCGTTCACTGCGACTGGCACCCGCGGCGCGGCACTATGGAGTGTGGACACGGTAAGACACGCGCAGACGACCGCGACGCCCATGCACTCCTCACTGACTAACCAACCGCTCTCGGACGACGGTCGAGCGAACCACAAAAAGAAAATTGTTTCACGCTTCTTGCACTTACATATTTTAATAAAACTTGGAGAGGAATGAATTAATTCCCGCGAAAGTGGGCGGCAACCCGCTCAGATTGATATGTGGCGGTGGTGACTATCGCGTTTTCATCGCTAGTTATCGGCAGCTCCTAACAACTCAATTAGAACAGCGACAAATTGACGTAGCGGAACCAACTCTGTTTGTTTAGCATATAGCGATAGAGCGTTTAATCATTCCTCGAACCAGATTAACGTGCACTTTGGTGGATATCGATTTTATTTGCATCTTAATTAGAAATAAATACAACGCTATAAATTAATTTCCTACCCACCTAAACTTTTTTATAGGCTTCTGCCTATTAGGCACTTTACTATTGTAGGTAACTGATTTCTTGATAGGACATAACTTTAATGTCGGATGCGTCATGTGGACGGGGTACCATTACTTTGTTACTACCCTCACTACAACTAGATAAACTGTATTTTTTACTGTTTTGTATTGTAATGTGTATCAATAAATTTTATTCAGAATTTAAGAAATAATAAATTGTACTAATAAAATTGATACACGATACAATAATTAAAATACTTAAAGAATTTAAATGCACCTGATATTCGTCCATTAACGGTATAATTGCAGTTTATCTCACTTTCTCATTTAAAATGACTATGAGTATGGAACGGCTTGATGTCTATCAATTATGTCGTCCGTCAGAGCGGAGATGTGTACTGACTGACCATCGCACATGGTGTGACGATTCGCCATGTTTGCTAGTTACGCTGACAATCTGCCACACAGGGCAGGATCCACGCTCGGACGCGCACTTTGTTCATTAGGACATAAATACCTCATTCACTTTCATCTGTTATTTTGCTCAATAATCTCTTGTTGGTAAACATAGAATTGTGATTTGTTATGGCTATCTACTTATCTCACATACTTCCTAGCTGGGTGTAGGACAATAGGACGTCAAGGCTACCCGTAGGTAACCATAGATAGCCGGTCGCACCAGCACCCACCTAATGTCAAAGATTACCTACTCAGTGATGTTCGCTGATTTAATTCTAGGTACCTACAAAGTCTACTGAAGAGCCGAGTTGTGCAGCTCCCTACTTCTTCATTTTTTTTCTGGAGAACTAACTGTAACACAAGAAAAATAAGAATAAAAAAAACTGAAAACGAAGATTAGTAACAATAAAACAAAAAACCTTGATGTAGGTAGGTACCTATTTGTTGTAGGTGTTTGTCTCCGTGTCTGTTGTAGTGTTTATATTGGTTCGGTCACTGAAATGTATACGTTTTGCAGCATCGGAAGTAGTTGTCCTAGATTCAGTTCCCGTTATGTCTGTGTATTAGACCTACCTGCTATAGCACGAGCGGTACATGATGCGAGCACGAATCGATCCGACGCGGTCGAACGCTTATAAAGTGACCCATTTTTGTTATTTACTTTAATTCTGGGTCAGCAAAAAGAACTTAGTGTGTGTTTAGGTTTGTAAAAAGTACAATACAGACAAAAGACAATACAAACTTTTACGTAAAAACTATCATATTATTTTTGTCCTTGGATCAACGTTTCCGAACTAATGTCATCCGAGGCGGGAAACAAATGACGGAAACTGTCATTTCAAATTCGTAAAAAACGTAAATTACAGCAGTCATGTACACAGATGATAATTCTGATAAAGAGAGCGAATTCGAAGACAGAAGCCCGGAAGATAGCCCGAATATAACAAAGAAATCATTATCCTCCGTTGGTTTCAGAAATAATCCAGAGAACCAAAATGCGAGACCCCTCGCGCTGCGAGCCACGCAATCTTTCACCGGAGCTGTCGAAGAACTCAGGTTATGTGGCAATTTTCAAAGAATCAACTTATGTAACAGAATGAATGTCATATCGGCACCGGAGATGGCGACTGTGTGCCCGTGCGGCTGCTTGCTGCGGCCCGCCACCACGGGCCCCTTCAGGACGCGGGAGCAGATCACACTGGCGCTCCACGTCGTCTCTCCAGAAGTACTGAGCTACCATGGCTACTGTTTCGAGCCTTGCCACATTGCTATGTTTTGGAAAAAAGATTGTCGAATGTTTCTCTGGAAGGGAACAGCCAAGATGAAGAACGTAATCCACGCCGACTCATACAAAAAGTGAGATTAATGTGTACCTATTTATTTAACTATGATTATACTTTATCAACCAGGTTTTTATATTGTAATACATGAAATTGAAAGAGTAATAATATTTAAGCTTTTATTCCTTAATAATATAAAATAAATATGAACTATGGATTTTAGTTATCACATAACAATATATGAAAGTATATAACTACTTTAACTCAAGAGTACCATTGCGTAGCCATAAAAACGTTTCATTGTAAGGTTTGGACTGTATCTAATGGTTGCTTCTCCACGCCAGGCATGTTCGCTTCGATCAGTTCTCCACACGAGAATCTTATGTAATCTATGACCTCAAGATTATGTTGCTGCATTACTTCCTCGACAGTGTAAGAGGGGTCCAGTAAGTATTCTTGGTAAATAAGACAGGTTTCGTCATCGGCGTCTCTGGCAGGCTGGTCCTTTTCTTTGTTACCGATCCTTTTAGGGCCCATACCTACGATGTGCTGGCAAAGCTGTCTGCCAATATCTTCAGTATCACCAGCCTGTTTGTATGCGAGTAGAGCTCCATATTTCCCTGCAGAATATTCCGCCGGCTTGGCAGGTGCAGGGTGTGTGTAGCCAGCGATTTTAACGTCTTTGTTGTTTGACTTCCAACATTCAGCTCGCCTCAATACAGCGTTTTCGCCAACCGATCCTATGAACAAAGCCAGTTCCTCTGATAACTTCTTTCCATTTTCTGTGGACAGATTGGCTAATTGTTCGCTGTCTAATTCCATCTGCAAAATAAATTAAAATACTATAAGAATGTTTAGTGGTAAAACTCCTCGCCCCTCGTGGGTGAGGGCCCTAAGAGTATTTTGTCCTGCTATGGGTGTAATACTGGTATTTAGTAAGAATATCAGTGTCCGATCGAAGTTTCAGCTTCCTTCGGGGAGACAGGATCAGGCTTCAACTAAATTAGCCTGAAGTGGTGGCCCAGGGTTACGAATGCGGGAGAGCGTGGTGAAAAAGTCAATAAGCGAGCACCCGTGCCCACAACGCATAAGCCAATCTTGAACTGAATATCTTATCATCTCTGTGGCTTCTATGAGGCGGTAGTCGATTACGCGGCCATAAATTAACCTTCTGTCAGACACTAAAGTACATAAATACCTATATAAACACTAATGGAATTCACGCAATAGTTAGTATGCATAAATTTCCTTTTTTTTTATTTCGATATTTACAGAATGTAAAAATAATGACAAAAAGTGAAAACAAGACCAAAATCGGCCAAACAACACTAAAGTTATAAGTCCCAGTGTTGGGTCAATCGACTAAAGTTTTCAATCAATTGATTAGTCTAGACTAATTTATTCATGATTGATTTAGTCATGATTGATTTAATTATGACTAAAAAATTCAATCGTAATCATCTATACTAATCTATACTTCTATACTAATATTATAAAGAAGTAAAGTTTGTGTGTATAAATTTGTTAAATTGTAAGGGATTACCCCTTACAATTTTATATTTTATTACTCGGGATCTACTGAACCGATTTTAAAAATTCTTTCACCAATAGAAAGCCACATTATTGCTGAGTGTCATAGGTTATATAAAAAACCGAAAAATAAAAAGGCTTTTACGTGGTAGTCCGTTTTGCAAAGTGAATCGGAGAAAAACCAAAGCAGCGGACGGCGCGCGATGCCTTCGGGTAATTCGTTTCGCGTTCGGCTCGCTTCGGTAGAAAGGGGCGTGGCCTTTTACATCTGAGAGGTAGGTACCCACGCGGCTCAGTCGCGTGGTCGGCTCCTTACGCAGCGGACGTCCCCGAAATTGAATTTTTCGAAACGTAATTAGCACACTTTCGACATTGTTTAAATAAAAAGTTCTCATCAGAACTATATCTATCTTATTCTTTCCTATCATGCTATTAAGAAACTTGAGCCCCCCAACATGTGCAACACAAGGCTGCTTACAAAAGAGTTACGGGACAATATAATCGTGGCGACCATTCTCACAGGGCCAGCAGTGGGACAACTGGCTTATATTCCGCGGATACCCATGATTCCCACTGATTTACCCATATCGTTTAAAAAGCTACAGTTTCCAGTGAAGATCTCTTTTGCCCTCACTATTAACAAGTCCCAAGGTCAAACATTCTCTCTGGTGGGCATTGACCTGAGAAAGCCGTGTTTTTACCATGGGCAGTTATATGTTGGCTTATCTCGGGTTGGAACTCCTGATAGACAATATATTTTGCTATCAAATGATAACATTACATCCAAAATAGTTTAAAGTTTTGAACAATTAAAATTACCATAACCAAACTAACTTTTCCCGCGACTTGGTCCTCATGGAATTCGTTTATCGCAAATCCCGCAGAAAATGTTTTTTTCTTTCGGACAGTTACTTTCGAATTTTGTATTAGCATGCAAATACAAACTATACCTACGTATAACCCTCCTTTTGGCAGTTAGAAATTAAAACATAACACTCTGTACAGTGCGATCAAATTATCTTGGCAGGTCCGAAGTCCGAACATAGGCTCTGCGAACTTTTACGCATGTAAACTTGTGAAGAAAACTGTTATAGCCAGATAAACCAATACTTAAACGATCAGAAAATATCTAATTTAAACAGTGAGAAATACAAATAAAATAAATATCATAACACTTTTATACATGATTTGTTGCTGTCAAACTGTTGTCAGAAGCACAAGTGCTCTCCAAGTATTTAATAATAACTGTGCAAAAACCGTGAAGAACACCCAGAAATTGTTATCAGAGTGCAGTTAAGGTGTCCCTTGTGCTGTGGAAGTGTTATCTCGTGCAAATATTCGATAAAACATCTAAAATCAAAGATTGAAAAGTTTCGAAACCACTAGAGAAACAATTCTACCCTCTTGATTTCCGGAAAGAAAAGAAAAACCAACATTGAGCATCTGTCAGTGTCACTGTCAAGTAAGTTTGACAATTTGCATCATCTGTCACCATCACGAGCCAAGTGTTGCCAGAACTTTGAAGAAAAAACCCCCCCAATTTTTCGTTCGGAAACGCGACTAAAAGACTTGTTCAAAACATGGAGGAACAATTCAAAATATTTATGGAACAAATCAAAACCCAAACAGACGAACAAACGAAAGTATTACTTTCAAGCATTGATGAGAAACTAGAACCACTTTTATGCGAAACCAAGAAACTGAAAATAGAAAATGAGCAATTAAAAGAAAGAGTCCATAAACTTGAATACTTGAACCGCAAAAACAATATAATTGTATTTGGGCATGAAGAGACAGAAAAAGACAACATGGAACTACTATTAAACGTAACAAAAACGTTTCAGCAGAACTCAGAAGAATTATCAGTCTATAGAAGCGACATTAATGCTGCCTATAGATTGGGGAAAAAAGTTGATAATAGCAAAAAACCAAGACCTGTCAAAATATCGTTCCTTAACTTCTGGAAAAAAGAACAAATTATGAATAACAAAAAATAATATGCGAAGATTTATATAACTGAAGACTATCCAAAAGAGGTAGTAGACAAAAGAAAAAATCTCCAACCACAAATGCAAGAAGAAAGAAAAAAAGGCAATTTCGCTTTTATCAAATATGATCAACTCATAATAAAAACTGGAGGAAAAAGTGAAAAAAGAAAACGAGATCTGCCCACAACACCGGAAGAGAATGCCCAAACAAGGAAACAATATGTTCCCAACCCTGCTAAAGTAGGCAGAATGAATGCATTTGATTTAATGAGAACAAGAAGCAACTCAATCAACAACATATCAACAACCTCGGAGACGCAATAGGAATTAGGTGCCAGCCGAAAGACGAACAGAACAACATACATAGAAGAACTAAAAACATTCCCCAAGCCGGCTGGTCACCGTGGGGATTACGACCAACACCCTCACCCGTCATCAAAAAGAAATCAACAGCTAAAAATTTGCACCTACAACGTAAGGTCACTGTCATCAGCAGAAAGATTACTAGAACTAACAGAAGCTCTTAGGAAAATCAATTTTGACATAATAGGCCTAAGCGAAGTGAGGAAGCTAGGTTGCAAAATTGAAGAACATCAAGACTATGTACTATGCTATACAGGAGAAACAAAAGGGCTATATGGAGTGGGATTTCTGGTGAAGAAGACCTTTAAAGAAAATATTATCAACTATATAGGAATATCAGAACGAGTAGCAGTCTTGAAATTAAAATTTGAAGACGAACTATTATCTGTAATACAAGCTTACGCTCCTACTGAGAAAGCAGAAGACGATGAAATTGATAAGTTCTACAACGACCTGAGAGCAGCCCACGAAATCCAAGATAAAACAGCACTAGTAATAGGAGACTTTAATGCCAAGATCGGACAACCAAGGAAATATGAAAGCTTAGTAATGGGAAGTTATGGATATGGAAAACGAAATGAAAGAGGCGAAAGGCTGATTCAATATGCTAGCGAAAATAAATTATCCATAATGAACACCTACTTTAAAAAGAAGCAAAGCCACAAATGGACTTGGATGACCCCAGACCAAAAAACAAAGAACGAGATAGATTTTATTTTGTGCAACAAACCTAAAAGAATAACAAACGTAGAAATACTTAATAATGTACAATTCCCATCAGACCATAGATTAATAAGAGCAACACTAACAATGAAGTCTCCCAAACTGAGCAGAAGAACATTTAAGACCCTTCCAAAAACTCTTAAAACAGACCGTGAAAAACAAGTATACATAGAAAACTTAAAAGAAAATACCAAACAGCTCCCAGAACATACTAACGAGGTACAAACCTATTACGACAAGTTAGAGAATATAATTACGACCAGCTTGAAAATAAAACAGGAAACCAACGAAAGAAAGGGTTCAGGAATACTAAGTGAATCAACATTAAAATTAATAAAAAGACGTACTGAATTGATCTCAACTAAAAACAAAAGTAAAGATACAAAGCAAGAGCTAAAAAACCTTTTCAAAACAACAAAGAAGGCCATAAAAGAGGATTACAATAACCACAGGCAAAGAATAATAGAGAAAAACTTAAATTGCTACAGAAGCTCCAAGCGGGCCAACAAAGAACTAAACACACATAAAGACTGGATTCAAGAACTTAAAAAAGAAAATTATGAAACGAAAACAAGAAAGGACATTATAGAACATGCAACTGAATTCTACAAGGAGCTGTATATGAAACCACCAGGAGACCCTTGCGATAAAGAGCTAATAAATTCGGAAAATAACGAGCAAGAAGAAATAGAACCTATAAACAACGAGGAAATATTAAGACATATAAAAAAGTTGAAACCTGACAAAAGTCCTGGGCCGGATAATATAAGCAACGAAGCAATAATAATAGGAGCCCCTGTTCTAATACCATGCTTAGCAAAAGTTTTCAACATGACACTAGAAACAGGAAAAGCTCCTAAGCAGTGGTGTGTTTATGACATAATACTTCTTTACAAAAAAGGTAATCCAGCAGACATTGGAAACTACAGACCAATAAGTTTACTGTCGAGCATTTACAAACTTTTTTCCTCTATATTACTGAGCCGGATAACATCAAAAATAGACAACAACCAACCAAGAGAACAAGCCGGTTTCCGCCAAGGTTTTTCCACTATTGACCATATACACACATTAGACCAAATACTTGAAAAATATATAGAATATAATCGACCTCTCTATGTAGCCTTTATTGACTACTCAAAGGCATTTGACAGTATAACACACGCCTCGATCTGGAAAGCACTTGCCTGTTGCGGAATAAACAAAACTTATACAAACATCATAAAGAACATCTACTCACAAAGCAAAAGTAGAGTAAGATTAGAAACTAAAGGAGAAGAGATAGTAATAGGCAAGGGGGTCAGACAGGGAGATCCCATGTCACCAAAAATATTCATAGCTGTGTTGGAAGGAATATTTCAAGAAATGGACTGGAGAAATAAAGGACTCAGAGTGCAAGATCAATATCTAAGCCACCTCAGATTTGCTGATGATATCATCCTCTTCGCGGAATCAGCAACTGAGCTAGAACAAATGATACAAAAACTGGACATAAATAGTAAAAAAGTAGGACTACATATGAACGCAAGCAAAACAAAGATCATGACGAACCATACAGAAAAGGAAATAGACGTATCGGGAAACCAGATTGAGTACGTAAAGGAATATATCTACCTTGGGAAACAAATATCATTTGATACAAAAAATAACGAAACTGAGGTGGATAGAAGGATCAACTGCACTTGGAAGAAATTTTGGTCAAAAAAGGAAGTCCTAAAAGGGGACTACCACATGAAGTTCAAAAAAATTATAATGGACACCTGTATTCTGCCAAGTATGACATATGGAAGCCAAACATGGACATACACTAACAAAATAAAAAATAAAATCTTATCATGCCAACATTCCATGGAAAGGAGCATATTAAAACTCAGGAGAATACAGAAAACCCGAAACAAAGAGATAAGGAACAGAACAAAAATAACAGACGCCCTCCTACACGCTCTACGACTGAAATGGAAGTGGGCAGGGCATATTTCGAGATGTAGAGATCAAAGGTGGACATTGAAGTCAACGAAGTGGTCTGGACCGAGAGGGAAGAGGAACAGGGGCAGACCTCGCAAGAGATGGGCAGACGACATCACTGAAGTCGCTGGTCCGAGTTGGATGGACTTGGCCCAAAACAGGGAAAATTGGCACGGGATGGAGGAGGCATTTACCCAAAAGGGATTCATATCCAAATAAAATTTATAAACAATTAATTTGTAAAAATATTTGTTAAGAAAATATGGAATAAATGTGCTTAATTATTATTATCAAATGATAACATTACATCCAATATAGTTTAAAGTTTTGAACAATTAAAATTACCATAACCAAACTAACTTTTCCCGCGACTTGGTCCTCATGGAATTCGTTTATCGCAAATCCCGCAGAAAATGTTTTTTTCTTTCGGACAGTTACTTTCGAATTTTGTATTAGCATGCAAATACAAACTATACCTACGTATAACCCTCCTTTTGGCAGTTAGAAATTAAAACATAACACTCTGTACAGTGCGATCAAATTATCTTGGCAGGTCCGAACATAGGCTCTGCGAACTTTTACGCATGTAAACTTGTGAAGAAACTGTTATAGCCAGATAAACCAATACTTAAACGATCAGAAAATATCTAATTTAAACAGTGAGAAATACAAATAAAATAAATATCATAACACTTTTATACATTAGTTGTAACAAAATGACCTGCACGAAGTTCGGACCTGCCAAGATAATTTGACCGCACTGTTAAGAAAGGATTATTAACATTATGCCCAACGAAGTGGGCACGGGTCAGCTAGTAACTAATTAAATCAATCATTAGTCGTAATCATTAGTTAGGATTGATGACTAAATTGAAAAAATTAAGAAGGTCTTTTACTTTATTTTTCTGATCGAACCCAAGTCCACCGGTAGTAAATTTATAAAATCTTTGGTATTAAATCTGTCTTTGTGCGAGAGTATATTTCTAGACTGTCTTCTTATCGTATGGGTAGTACCTAAGGTCTAACGGCCTCACACACCCTAGTGTCAGAATTTTAAACCGCCTCAAAGGCCTCTGACATGGTTGGACGACCGCCATTTTGGCGGCCGGTACCACCGGCTTACGGCCCGTTCACGACCTTGTGTATGAAAATGTTTTAAGGACGCGTTTACGAATTCTCGCGGTTTTTGTTTTTTTTTTTAGTTTTACTACTACAAATATTTTGTGTTCGTAGAGCTAAGTTTTTCAACACGAGATCCAGTTAAAAAACGACACAGGGTCCACCCACAACGGCGGCAGAGCGCAGATTAAGTCTTACATTTCAAATTTTTGCGTAATTTATCATGACAGTGACCGCTAAAATGAACCTTAAGTCAAGCGCTTAAAGTTCACGCAATAACGATCAAATTGCCGAAAAATTAGCTTTGATTGTTATTTTTTTTCTGGCTCTGCTTGTAATATTTTGATACCATTTATAAAAATTCTTGGAGTTGAACATGTCTACTTCCATAAAATATTTTTAAATAAATAAATTTATGTCATAAAAGAGAGAGTAATGTACCTAAAGTCAACATGATATCGCTAATTTTGTGCGGAGACGCTCCGAAAATATTTTTTTACAATATTATTAACCAACATTTTCGAATAAAAAGAAATAATTATTGAAGATGAAGGAGTAATCTATATCTATAAAAGCGAAAGGTCACTCACTCACTCACTCACTGATTCATCACGAAATCTCGAAAACCGCTGGACGTACAAAGATGATTTTTGGCAGGGAGGTAGTTTATGGTTAGTAGACGTCCGCTAAGAACGGATTTTGCGACAGGGCCGGATTAGGGTGGTCTAAGGGCCCTCGCAAGTTTGTATGAAACTCCTTCATTTTTTGTGCTACAATCTAGATTTTTGGCAGATACGTAGTTTATAGTCAGTGGGCGTCTGCTATGAATTAATTTTGCGACAGGGCCGGATTAGGGTGGTCTAAGGGCCCTCACAAGTTTGTATGAAAGTCCTTAATTTTTCGTGCTATAATCTTGATTTTTGGCAGAGACGTAGTTTATAGTCAGTAGGCATCCGCTATAAATTAGTTTTGCGACAGGGCCGGATTAGGGTGGTCTAAGGGCCCTCGCAAGTTTGTTTCAAAGTCCTTCATTTTTTGTGCTACAATCTTGATTTTTGGCAGAGACGTAGTTAATAGGCAGTAGACGTCTGCTTAGAACCGATTTTGTGACAGGGCCGGATTAGGGAGGTCTAAGGGCTCTCGCCAGTTTGTATGAAAGTCTTTCATTTTTTGTGCCACAATCTTCATTTTTGGCAGGGACGTAGTTTAAAGTTAGTAGACGTCTGCTTAGAACAGATTTTGAGACAGGGCCGGATTAGGGAGGTCTAAGGGCTCTCGCCAGTTTGTATGAAAGTCCTTCATTTTTTGAGCTACAAAGTTGATTTTTGAGACGGACGTAGTTTATAGTTAGTAGACGTCTGGTAAGAACAGATTTTGTGACAGGGCCGAATTAGGGACGTCTAAGGGTTCTTGCAAGTTCGTAAGAAAATCCTTAATTTTTTGTGCTACAAACTTGATTTTTGGCAGGCACGTAGTTTATAGTTAGAAGAACTCTGCTAAGTACAGGTTTTGTGGCAGGGCCGGATTAGAGAGGTTTAAGGGCGCTCGCAAGTTTGTTTAAAAGTCCATCATTTTGTGTGCTACTAACTTGAATTTTGGCAGGGACGTAGTAGGTGAGTAGAAGTTTGCTAAGAACCGATTTTGCGACAGGGCCGGACTAGGGAGGTCTAAGGGCTCACGCGAGTTTGTATGACAGTCCTTCCTTTTTTGTGCTACAATTTTGGCAGGAAGGTACTTTATAGTTAGTAGACGTTGACTAAGAACGGATTTAGCGAGTTTAGCAACATGGCCAGAATAAGGAGGTCTGAGGGCTTTCACATGTTTGTAAAAATGTACTGTTTTTTTTTTGTACTAACAACCTGAAATTTAACAAGTCTAGAGTTTAGGAGTAGGAGATCTAAGCTAAGTTTGTAAGGAAGACCTGGACTACGGGCTCCCGTAAGTCCATATGAAATCCTTGGCTTTTTGTACCTGAAAATTGGCAGAGAGATAGAATATAATTAAGACATTTCAGGTAGGAATAGATTTTACGACAGGGCTGGTTTAAGGGAATATAATCGCTTCGATTGGCATTTGGCATTCGATTTGACATAGTACCATCCACAGGCAGTCCAGACAAGAGAGTCAAAATTTCTACGCGAACGAAGTCGCGGGCAACTGCTAGTCTAATATATGTGTTAATTATTGGTTTCATTTGGTTTAGTTTCATTTGTCCACATAAAGTACCGAAAAACTGCTTATTTTCGTCAGATTTGTAAACACGTCCTTACCACGAGACGGCGCTCATAGCGGTCGTGAACGGGCCGTAAGCCGGTGGTCCCGGCCGCCACTGTTATTCAGCCAAAAGACTGAATAACAGTTTTGACTGTGACATAAACATTAACCTAATGCATATACTTGATAAAATGTAATGACCTCCACAAATTGTTATTATTAAAATGAAATATACCTTTGTGACAGGTCCTTTAGCTTGCATATGCGTGTGAGCAAACTTGTAGCATGCTAGAGTAGCTTCTTCAATCATTTTCTGAAACTTGTCATTCTTGGCTACAAAGTCTGTTTCACAGTTGAGTTCCACAAGGGCTCCATGGTTCTTGTCAAACTTCACTGCCACGAGGCCCTGTAGGGCAGTGCGACCGGCGAGCTTCGTGGCCTTTGCCCACCCCATTGCTTGGGCTTGGTCATTTAGCCATGACTCGGCCTGTAGTCAAATAAACATAATTATTAGTCATTAAACCAATTAAACAGTTGATAAAAGATGTTTATTATTTAATTATTTTTTATAAATCTATTTTTACCCGACTGCGGCGAAGCCCAAAAGGAGGGTTATGTGTTTGACGTGTATCTATGTATGTATGTCTGTCTCTTTGTTCCCTCATAACTCCTAAACGGATGAAGGGATTTGAATGAAATATACGTCGTTAGATTTGTCTTGATGGCGCGAGTGTCATAGGCTACATTAAAATTAAAAAACAAAGAAAAATTGCGGATTTTGGGGGCCAAATCGCGGAGTTCAAAAATGTTTTTTTTCCAATACCATCGAGTAGGGTATCAAAATAAAGGGTTTTAAAAGGGGATTACAAAAATATATAACACTTGTATTATGTTTAAAAGAAATTCAAAGTGTAAATCCTATAAACAGGCACAAAAGTTAAATCATCTGCGAAGAATTTTACATGACCAACGAAAGAACAAACACAAAAGAACAGAAAGTTGGAAATAAAAAAAGTAGATAAAAAACTAAAAAACCCGACTGAAAAAACTGAAAAGCAAAAAACAAGCACATTTTAAATTAAACAAAACTTGGAAGCAGGCGGGGTTCATTTGAATATTAAATTATGAAATGAAAAAAATAGAACTAAAAAATAGAACCCCGCCTGCTTCCAAGTTTTGTTTAATTTAAAATGTGCTTGTTTTTTGCTTTTCAGTTTTTTCAGTCGGGTTTTTTAGTTTTTTAACTACTTTTTTTTTTAACTAGACGGGGCCTGTGTTTTGTACCTGACTACTCTAGGAAACAACCAAAACAAACTCTGGCTGGCTTGTTAAGAGTTTTTTGAAGAAGCGTACAATCATTCAATGAAATCAATTGAATTGTGTAGCCCTTCAGCATGTGGAACTAAAAAATAATTAGTGAAAATGTGGGGGTACTATACGGCACGGTTGGCGCAGTGGCTGAGAGATTGGACTGCTGCGCTGGGTGTCGCGGGTTCGAACCCCGCACGGAACAATTATTTGTATGACCTACAGATAGTTGTTTCGGGTCTGGGTGTGTTTGTGTATGTGAGTTTAAATGTTTGTGAACGCACCCACGATACAGGAGAAATTCCTAGTGTGGGGCAACGTTTTAAAAAAAAAAAAAAAAAAACTATAGGGCACACATCTGCCTAATCCCTTGGGGATTCAGGTATGATTTTATGTTATGTATACCTTATGAGCATCATTGTTATTCATTTCTAGAGCTTTCTTGCAGTTAGCAATGGTGTAGCCAGTTTTCTTCCTAAGTTTAGCAAGCAGGGAGGATTCTGCCGCCCTGCACACAGGACCTGAGTGGAACCGACGAACCAACTGGAAGATCATCTGAAAAACAAAAATGAGTACATGTTAAGAGGTAGACAAGTAATAACTAATGCAGGAGTATATTAAAGTATAGTTTAAAGAGAAGAATAAGTAGGAAATAATTAAAACATAGCATTTTTATACATTAGCAGCAGTTAGTTTTGAACACATAATTATATTGTTCAAGCAAACTAAATGAACACTTCAGTATTTATAAACACAAAATACCACTCACACAAATCAAAGTTCAAAGCAGATTTAAAGTCCAGTGGATGAACTGTATTAAAAAATGACAATATTAAACACAAATTGCTCAATGTTTCTCTAGAACTGGTCACAACAGTGCTGCCTAAACAGCTAGCTAGTATGACATCATCTGAGTTTATCTGAGCAAGACAGATACAGTGTTTAAACAATGAAGGTCAGATGCTGTACATACATGCCTATTGTAGCAGTTTTATTGTGTTTGGATTAGTAATTGAATACTTCACAATAGCATGGTTTACCTTTGAATATGCTTGTACTTTTAACTTCATTATCAAAATATTAAACCTAGAAAATTTTATTAAAAGTATGTTAAAAGTCATAAAACTGATCGCTACTGTCTAATGAAAAGATATAAAACCTCCCCAAACTCAATAATACTGGCAGTTTAAAAATAAATTACAACAAATGAAGATAGTCTGTTGCCATGGAGAAATCAATACTTGACAATAACAGTTCTCGTGTTACTTAGATAGCTACGAAAATGACTTTATTTGTAATTCAGTTAATTTTATTCGTTTTGTTAGAATATTTATGTGTTAAATAATTGAAACTTGTGTAGAGGTAACCAAAAAGAACAACTATTTCGGTGCTTACCTTTTTGGAAGTCGGTTAGAGCAGTTTAAAGGTATTTTGTAGTTTAATTTTCTCTGTTTATTACTGGTCGACAATGTAAAGCCGAAATCTAAGCAATTTTATGTGAAATTTTCACTAATTACTATAATTATATGATTTTGTGAAAATAACCTTCTTCGGCCTGTCAAAAAACGTTTGGTTTATGCTACTGATTTAATATTTTTCATGGAATAACAACAAATATAATTGTCAATTTCTAGATTTACCCTAAGTTTCCAACAAATTTTTATTATATTAACTTCATAAATATAGTAAAACTATACATTATTGTATCATTTTCATACACATCATTGTTGAAGAAGTTTATTTATTTAAAGGAACAACGAGACGTGTGTGTCAAAAAGTACAGTGCGTCTTTACACAGATGGCGATGCATGGTGGATATTCATGAAACTTACAGGATCATCGTAATCTTGGATTTTTTTATCTAGCCTTAATTATTAATATTGCGACTTGCACCTTTTATTCAAATATTTTTATAACTTGAAACCAATACCTAAGGTGTAGGATCGTAGCAAGTAAGTGACACTCTGTGGTTTCTGCCTACCCCCATGGGATAAGGACCGAGTTTACTTTTTGCAATTTTCCAGTTAGAAACAGAAATAAAAGAAAAAAACATGCATAATAATACCTATGCCCATGTATACATATAGCTAAAATGTGCATTATCGTAAGAATAGTCATCATTCTGATAATTCTAAATAATTATGTATTTGTGCACAAATATGCACAAATATCCCAGTCTCAGCGGTGTGAGATGATCTTGCAGTCTTCAGACGAGGTGTGGAATAGGGGATCGGACTGACTCAAAAAAATAGAATTCTGTTTAGTTCGTCAGTTAGATTATCGATAAATATTGGATAAGTGTTTTTTGTTTTATCAAATCAATAAAAATTGACGAAGATAAAGCGCGTCAAAGATCATGGAGTGGGGCTTGAAACGTCACTTGAAGGTACAAAATGTACAAGGTGTCTCAAAAGACAGTTCATATTTAATAAATCGATTAAAAAAAAAGTAAGCAGTGTATCAAAAATTTTTTTATAAATTATTAAAGTACCTACACAATTTGGGAATTTATTTCTTAAAAATAATATTGTGCAAATGTAGACTCTTGCGTTCACGGCACTCATTTAATTGAACCGTAAAATTACTGATCACGGCTCGGCAGATGGACTCAGTAAAGGTTCTTGATAACCTTGGTGGCCCGGATTTTGTTTTTTCCAGCGTTGTACCGGTCTCTTCAAAGTTTTTGGCCCATTTTCGAATAAGAGGAATGCTTGGCGCATCATTTAAATGGAAAACCTCGAACACTGCAAAATCTTCTACGCGCTACAGTCGCTAAAACACCGTTTTGTAAAACTCTCGTACGCACAACGCACGGTCTGTTCTTGAGAAACGCTCCATACTGACCCCAGGCGGGGTCGACTCATTGGGAAAAACTTGGAATACCTACGGGGGCTAGAACTGTGTCGCCAGTCCTAAAAATTTCGGGCTCTAAAAATGACGTCTTTCAGGATGGCAACATTAGTAAAAATGAAAAGATGCCTCTATGTTTAAAAGCTACCATATGGTAGTTTTAGCGACATTTTTGGTTGAACTATCATAGCCAGTATAATATTTCGGCTAATTTATTCAATATTAATATTATTAAAATTGAATAAATATAAATGTAATTAATGCAGAATTAAATAGATTTGCAATTTATTTTCAAAATTATTTGATTTCTAAAAATTAAGTTGGTAAGTTTTGGTTAAAAGTACCTGGCAGCCCCATCACAAGAAAAACATGGCGCATGTTGATGTTTTTTCTTGTAAATTCACTTCTTTTCTAACTTCTCTTTTTGCAATTTGCAACGATAAAGTGTTATCCTCGCCATTAACGACGTAGAGTAAAGTCTACCTAGGTTCCTCCGTCTGTTGTGTGCCGAAACACCTGAGTGTTGTGTACGAGACAGTGACCCTTTTTTGTTTTCAAACATGAAGGAGAATAAAAGTTAAATTAAATATGTTCTATGTGTGGTTCTTCGCCTGTCGATGACCCCGAAATCACATTATTTAGGTTTCCAAAACCTGGTTCGACAAATATTCTCCGGTAAGTGCTCCTATATTATTGGCTAGATCTATAGATTCACGCATGCTCCATTTAGAATTTTAGATACTTGTTAAATAAGCCCCCTAGTCCAGATTTGTGATTGGTGATCCGTAATTACATAAAACTATTGCCTAACTAAGCAGGTACTTAATTTACCTATTCTGTTTCTTTCAGTTGTGAGCAAAGTATTGCTGTCCAGTCAAATCATGGTTAAACAAGGACTTTCAGATGAAACTGCACACTGAACACAGGATGCTATGTCATCTGCATTTTAAGGAAACAGCATTTTTGTGGACTTCCCATCCAAGAAAAAATAGAGACGTTTTGCTTCACCAGATGTGAAGGTAAGATAAACAGTGAGAAACAAATTTAAAGTAAAAACGGCACTAGGTATTGTGGGATACCCAACCTAGGTATTGTGGGATACCCAACAGAAGTGGAGCTTCTTACGCATTGTATAAAAAATTCTTCTTGAGGGATGAGTGGAAGGCTATGGGGGAAGCTTTTGCCCAGCCGTGGGACAGTATAGGCCAGAAAAAAAAAGGACAGGAGTAAGAAATTAAGTTAAATCCTTAACCTAGCATCATAATAAAATGAAATATTATGTTCTATTACAGGTCAATTAACTGCTGACGCGGCTGTTACAGCGGATATTATATCCAGAATGGACATGCTATTCGACACTCTAAACAGCAACACGGTGGATCTGCGGAGAGGAAAATACTGATGTTTTTGGTCTTCTTTCTTTCTCGTGTGGTTAGTCTTACTTTAACTTGTTTGATAATCTTATTAATATAGTATTCATATTATGATGTTTATTGAAACATTTATTGTGTTAAATAAAGTAATTCTGATATAAAAGACAAACCACTGTTTTTATTATAAAAAATACTATTAAGAAGCTTTGACTTTTATAAATAAACCACTAACTTGTAAGTTTTGTCAAAATTCAAAGTTTTCTACAACCAAGATCACCTGATAAGTACTGTTTGACCACAAAAGCGGAGCTGGAAAATTGTGATCAGTGAAATTGCACACCAATTAACATTGGTCACAGTTTCCCAGTTCTGCTTTTGTGGGCTAATTATAAAAATAGTTAAACCTGGTTTAACTTACGCTTGGTTTATCTCGCATGCCGTCTCACTTCAAAAATATTCAAAAGAAAGTGACGGCATGCGAGATAAACCAAGCGTAAGTTAAACCCAGGTTTAACTATTTTTATTAATAAGGCGCGCTATTCAGAAATACGCGTCATCGGCGCAGCGCCATCTAGTGGAGAGCGGTCGAACAAGAAATCGGATTTTAAATTACCCGCTTTCGCGAGTTTCCGGGGGCACCCACCAGGAGGCGCTCAAAATCGTGCCATTTTATTTGTTCCTAGTTGACATTCTTCTCGCTAGAGTATATATGTTCTGTGATACTGACTAAATTCCCAAGAGCCAGGCTACCGACTGAAATAACCCCCGCGCCCCTTGGAATCGTATCGTTCACGCAGTAAGCTAAATAAATATGAACTTTCTTTTGAGACACCCCGTACTATCATATGACGGCTTGTCTATAAAGTCATGAAATTAATGTTTGAGGAACTAACATTATTCAAAAGTAAGGCAACACTAAATCATGGTACATCAAATGTCATCGGCTGTCATCAACTTGTTATTTATCTTGATATCTTTTGCATTTTTTAATGTTTTTCAAATCTACGTCGACAAATCTTCGAAAAAACGTGTTAAATATGAGGAAAACAAATAGGAGTGGAGCTCGGGAAATTATTTCAAAGTATATCAGCGATGTTTGTTAGAACACCAAGCTGACCAAATTTTATCAAATTTGGATGATATTTATACTCGAACAGCAGCTATAACAGGTATGTAATCGTAATATTGTTTGTTTTTTATCTACCAGAAGTCACAAATTTACTAAATATACGATTTTAAGACTAAAATAAGCATTGTTTACATTGCGCATTTATAGGTTAGATTGCAAATGTAAGTAGCTCATATTGTAGTGCGACGTTAACTTTTGATACTTTTGGGTAATCAAATTTACCGGTGATTTTAAATATGAATAAGTTTTAACATGTTTGAAATAAAAACAGTGCTATGTATTTTCTGTTAGATATTACATCTTTTTTTAAATCTTTCTTTCAGGAAAATCTGAGAGTACAGTGAGGCGTATTGCAGATGAAGGCAAACACAGATCAGGCCGTCCTAAGAAAGAAATGGATGACTTCAACATAAAATTTCGCTAAAACAGATCTGGATTTTAGATGTAGCCTAAAAGTCCTGCGTAAAATTTTGAAATCGATTGGATTTTCTTACAAGAAGATCAAAATAACAGAAAGGCTCTAATCGAACAACATATTGCAGCAAAACGGGCAAGAGAAAATGGGCATACAGTGGTACAAAAGTTAAAATATAACATTAATAAAAAATATGTACGAACATTTTTCTTTTATTTACTCATTTTTATTGAAGTGAAAACTTCTTTAGCGGCGCTGAGCACTTTTTTTTGTATGGGTAAAAACTTTCAAACTCGCGTCAGGGTCACGTGATGGATTTTTCGATCAGCATCACGTGACCCTGACGCGAGTTTGAAAGTTAATATTGAAGTTTTCTGCTGGCACTCCCGGAGTGCTAATTTTCAATGAAGGTCGGAAGGAAAACATCGTGAGGAAATCTGGACTTATAATTATTATAAGTCTGAAATCGCCAACCCGTCTTGAGCATGCGTGGTGATCAGTGCTCGTGCCGTCTCTGTTGAGAAGAGGCCTTTGCCCAGCAGTGGGACAGTAATAGGCTGGTATTATCATTTATAATGAAGGTCGCATCTTTGTTTATGGTTTCTGTATTTTTTTTAAATAAGATAACAGATTTTAATTAAAACCAGGTTTGCTTCTAGTACAAAATAATGTGCTAGTATCAAAACCATTTTAGTCACACTATACAGGGTTGCTATGTGCACGAGTCTTCACGACCGCAGCGCCCTCATTTATTTTCATGACTTTATAGACAGGCTGTCACATGAGTTTTCGAAGCACTGTATCGTCTTCATTTTTTGTTTACGTGAAAAAAGAAAAAATATGTGGTCAATATTTTTTGGAAATCTATCTGACGGACTAATTAGTTTTTTTTTGTCCGATCCGGCAGTTCAATAGACGGATCTCTAATCCGTCCGATCTAAATCCAAAACGTCTGTTCACCGCTGTACTGGATTTGTATGGCCTACAGAATATAGTTGTACCTACCGAGTCTGGGTATCTGTGTAGGTATTTGTTTGTAAACGCACCCACGATACAGGAAAAATACCTGGTGTGGAGGGGATCGGACTGACTCAAAAAAATATGATTCTGTTTAGTCCGTCAGTTAGATTATCGAAAAATATTGGATACGTGTTTTTTGTTTTAACAAATCAATAAAAATTGACGAAGATAAAGCGCGTCAAAGATCATGGAGTGGGGCTTGAAACGTCAAGGATTTTAGTACTAGATGACGTGGCCTCGGCACAAGGGCAAAGAAGGAACATGGGTTCGGTTTTTAGTCAGTAGAAGTCTGACACTCCCCTTCGCTCTGCCCAAGAGCGGGGCGGGTCATTTGATGATTTTCCACCCACCAAAAAAAAAAGATGTAGTATCATATGACGTCACACGAGTTTTCGAAGCACTGTATCGTCTTCATTTTTTGTTCAAACCGGTCCTTAAGGCCCTTCAGAAGCTGTTCGATTCCATCATACTCGAGGGGAAAACGCCGCAAGCGTGGTGCAGTGGTGTGGTGGTACTCTTCTTCATGAAGGGCGATAATGCCCGGCTGAAGATGCTGCCATATCTACAAGTTGTTTTCAAAAGTCATAAAGAATCGTCTCGCGCGCAGGTTTGATGATTTTCAGCCTCATACATACGCTGCGGCAGTTTATACGGAAGACCGAAGAGTATAACCTGCCTCTCTGTTTAGCGTTTGTGGACTACGAGAAAGCCTTCAATTCTATCGAGAGTGGTCATGGCCGAGACCATGGAGGCCCTCAGTACAATGCTCGATGACCTCAGTAGAGCTTCCGTGGTCGCTCACAATGTGCTTCATCAGAAGGCCCAAAGGGCAATGGAGAGGATTATGCTCAGAGTTTCCTTGCGTGATCGAATCAGAAATGAAGACATCTGCACGAGAAACGAGGTTACCGACGTAGCCCGAAGAATTGCCAGACTTAAGTGGCAATGGGCAGGGCGCATTGCTCGCAGAACCGATGGCCTATCTATGGGGCTATGGGTGACAATGACAACCTCCTGAAAGACGCGGATGCAAAACTGCAGCTTGTATGAATTGATTATAACAAAATAACAATTTTATACTTATATTATGCGAATAAATGATTTATGATTTTTTTATTTGCGTGCCTGACCGTATGAATGTGGGCGAGGCAAAAGTACGACGAGTCACGAGGGTGTGTAAGAATCGTAGCAAGTGGCGTTCTGTGGTTTCTGCCTACCCCCACGGGAAAAGGGCGTGAGTTTATGTATGTATGTATGTAAATGATTTGATTTGAAACGGGTTATATTTAAATGCACATCTGTTTAATTTTTCAGCACACTAGGTAACTCCACTAATTAACTGAATGCATACCAGAAAAATGAATGCTGTGCAAAAAAACCAATTGATTAACTAAACATGTCCTACAAAAAATTCTAAAAAATCACACAAAACGAGATGACCTTTTTTATCGAATTTACACCAAAAATGTAGTTAGTACATCGGATAAATGATTTGTAAAACAAAAATACTAATTACTTATCAAAAATACTAACTTAAGCCCTCTAAATTGTACAATCTTACTACGGAATTTCTAAAACTGATATCTAATACGACCGTCTCGCGACAGTGTCCTTTATGGGCGGCATGGGCACCGGGCCGTAGGCCGACGAAGGAGGCCGGCGGAGGCCCGGCACTTCGGGGACAGAAGATATTAGTGTTATTTAATATGCGAGCGAAGCGAGCGCGCGTCATGGAGTAAATCAGGTGTAGGTTTTCCTTAAAAAAGTTTTAAAATGTTTGTTAGACAAAATAATTATTAGATATACTATTTTGGTAATAGTTATTCGTTCAGTAAAAGAGTTCTGCAAATGCCATTAAAAAGGATAGTAAATTTGATTTCTTTAGTGTGCATAATTTGTGTGTACAGCCTGTCTATAAAGTCATGAAAATAAATGAGGGCGCTGCGGTCGTGAAGACTCGTGCACATAGCAACCCTGTATAGTGTGACTAAAATGGTTTTGATACTAGCACATTATTTTGTACTATTTAAAAAAAATACAGAAACCATAAACAAAGATGCGACCTTCATTATTAATGATAATACCAGCCTATTACTGTCCCACTGCTGGGCAAAGGCCTCTTCTCAACAGAGACGGCACGAGCACTGATCACCACGCATGCTCAAGACGGGTTGGCGATTTCAAACTTATAATAATTATAAGTCCAGATTTCCATCCGATGTTTTCCTTCCGACCTTCATTGAAATAAAAATGAGTAAATAAAAGAAAAATGTTCGTACATATTTTTTATTAATGTTATATTTTAACTTTTGTACCACTGTATGCCCATTTTCTCTTGCCCGTTTTGCTGCAATATATTATGTTGTTCAATTAGAGCCTTCCTGTTATTTTGATCTTCTTGTAAGAAAATCCAATCGATTTCAAAATTTTACGCAGGACTTCTAGGCTACATTTAAAATCCAGATCTGTTTTAGCGAAATTTTATGTTGAAGTCATCCATTTCTTTCTTAGGACGGCCTGATCTGTGTTTGCCTTCATCTACAATACGCCTCACTGTACTCTCAGATTTTCCTGAAAGAAAGATTTAAAAAAAGATGTAATATCTAACAGAAAATACATAGCACTGTTTTTATTTCAAACATGTTAAAACTTATTCATATTTAAAATCACCGGTAAATTTGATTACCCAAAAGTATCAAAAGTTAACGTCGCACTACAATATGAGCTACTTACATTTGCAATCTAACCTATAAATGCGCAATGTAAACAATGCTTATTTTAGTCTTAAAATCGTATATTTAGTAAATTTGTGACTTCTGGTAGATAAAAAACAAACAATAACACGATTACATACCTGAAATAGCTGCTGTTCGAGTATAAATATCATCCAAATTTGATAAAATTTGGTCAGCTTGGTGTTCTAACAAACATTGCTGATATACTTTGAAATAATTTCCCGAGCTCCACTCCTATTTGTTTTCCTCATATTTAACACGTTTTTTCGAAGTTTTGTCGACGTAGATTTGAAAAACATTAAAAAATGCAAAAGTTATCAAGATAAATAACAAGTTGATGACAGCCGATGACATTTGATGTACCATGATTTAGTGTTGCCTTACTTTTGAATAATGTTAGTTCCTCAAACATTAATTTCATGACTTTATAGACAAGCTGTAAGTCAGTATTTTTGGTGTAACTTTAAAATATTTTGTTCGAAAAAAGGGAATATACAGATAACGGTTTAAATACATGCCATTTGAAACTAATTATATTACTGTAGGTACATAATTATATTATGTATATCCATTCCTATTATTTCCATCCTTACATAGTATAAAACAAAGTCGCTATTTTTGTCTGTCTGTTTGTCTGTATGCTTACGAAGCTTAAATCTGTAAAACTGCGCAACGGATTTTGATGCGGTTTTTTTAATAGATAGAGTGATTCAAGAGGAAGGTTTTAGTATATAATTTGAACGACATCCACGCGGGTGAAGCCGCGCCCAAGTAGCACACGAGGCTGCTTATCAGCCGAATAACGGATTTCCATCATGCTTGAAACTGAATAAAAAAGCTGCATAAGGGCTGTATAGGGCCTTATTCAGTTCTTATAACTCTTAAATGGGCACAAATTATTCAGCCTTAAGTTCACGTAGCTGCTTAGGAGCTGTTTAGCAGCAATTTAGCAGTGTTATAAAGGGTAACGACCGTACTATGCGCTGAATATCGACTGACTAAGAGATCACAAGTTACTCTTTATTCAGTAAATATGTCACATCTCGGCTCTTAATAGTTGTTTTAAACCGGGAAAGGCTGCTTGCGGCCAGTGTAAAAGCGAACATATTTGATGCAGCAAACATGTAAAAGCAAATAACCCTAGCTGTCAATTGAACACTTGCTCCGTGGAGTGAATTATACGTGGATAATATTTATATTCCCAGGTAAGTATATTGTTTTACATATTAATAAAAGAAAAATGATTGGGAATGTAATTTCACTGACATTATACATATATATTGTCTAAGAAAATTTTAATGCGCCACGAAAATATTCTGTTTTTGATTAGTTTTGTGATAAAAATAAGCCGTGATGAAAACTTGAATAAACAATTTTTAGTGCTTTGAAAAGAATTATAAGATAAAAAGTTATTAATATGCTATCAGGAAGTAAAATTAATGCAATACATTCCTAATTCATACACAAAACATCATAAAAGTTGAAAAATGAATCAGTATATTTATAGGTTACAATAATAAACATACAATAAAATGTTAAACAGCGACGTGAATAGTTAAAACCCTTATATGCTGCAAAAACCTGTCTAATAGTTCACTAATGTACTGTTACTCAGCAAAAATCTGAATAAAATTACACATGTGAACCGTATGCAGCTATAAACTGTTTTATTTCTTTTTAATGGTCCACAAGCTCTACCGTTAGCCATAATGTGAACAATTAAACAGTTGTTATACAGACTCTTTAGGGATCCGTAGTATTATATCTAAAACCATCGCATGGATAACTTCTAGTTCAAAATTTTTAACACACCGTTTTACGCGCGCGCGAACAATACTACCTACCTACCCAGATGATACCTTTGTAAAAGTTATGTATTTATTACTTATATCTTAGTGATTGTTTCATTTCTTTATTACAGAATAATGCCTTTTAAGATCGTTAGTACTTCAGAACCGGATGGTGATCGATTGAGCACGGTACATACACCGGTACATATACCGTCACTTTGGGAGTTTAATGGAACATTAAGTTGGCTTCCAAAGAATAAAAATATTTTGAAGCTGATCAAGAAAGAACGTTCGAAGCCGAGTCCTGATTGGAAGAAAATGAAGTATGATCTAAAAAGTCAAATTTTGTTTGATTTTTTTTACCCATTGATGTGAGCTAAATGAATAAATAAATATACTATAATTTCAATAATTTCTTTTGTTTTATTTAAAAAGTATGTAATATAGTCCGGTCAAATTAGTTCAAAAAATAGGGGTAAGGTTACATTAACTCCCACCCGGCTGAAAATAGGTAGGATTGCTCAAAACACCATTATAAATGAAATGTAAAAGTCCCCATCGATCAGACACCTGAAAAAAAAGTTATTCGAGGTCAAAGGTCAAAAGAACCGGTATTTTGCAATTTTCAGCAAAACGGTAAGTTTTATCATAACATTTGCTAAGACAAAATTATATATCAAATAATAATCTATAAAAATGTCTAAACACATTTATTTCTAAAAAGCCACCGTTTTTGAGATATATCGAATATGTATAAGTACACCACGTGTATAAACTACGTGCTTATATTACAACTCTTTCAACTTTTTGAATTGTTATATCTTAAAAACATCTTAAGAACTCGATATTTTTTCTGAGTTATAATTGCCGGTGGAACAATAATATTATCAACGAGGTTACTGGAAGAAGAACTTGGACACACATAATTTGTTGAATGTACAACATCTTCTGAGCTATTGCGACTAATATTTTGTACGGAACCATCCTGTTTCAAACTATTTGTCACGCTTTGCGCTACTTCCCGACTTGCAGGTTTTTTTTTCTGTCTTCATAATTCTTTGGTACTCTTTCGACAATTTTCTTCTAATGCCCCCTGTTCTAGCTTTAATTTTCCACGAATTAATCGAATTCATATTTATAAAGCAATAAAATATATACGTTAGTATATGTATAATCGCCATCTGCTTCAACTAATAGGGGATCGGACTGGGTCAAAATAATATGATTCTGTTTAGTCCGTAAGTTAGATTATCGAAAAATATTGAATACGTGTTTTTTGTTTTATCAAATCAATAAAAAATGACAAAGATAAAACGCGTCAAAGATCTTGGAGTGGGGCTTGAAACGTCACTTGTGTCGTCAAAATGTACTATCATATGACGTCACACGAGTTTTCGAAGCACTGTATCGTCTTCATTTTATGTGAAAAAAGAAAAAATACGTGTCCAATAATTTTTGGAAATCTATCTGACGGGCTAATTAGTTTTTTTTTTGTCCGATCCCCTATTACACTGACTGATTACAGTACCACATGTAACTTTTATTCAGTTAAAGTCTGATTAAAAGTACTTATGCGAACCACTATAAAAAAGTAGCCGTTAATTCGATACACTAGTGAGTCTCTAAGCAGCTGCGAGGCATCTAGTGAATGTTTAAACAGCCGCTATGCAGATACTATCAATGGCAGTATAAAGGCTGATTAGCGGTAGGCATATTCAGCAATAAGCTGTAATGTGGGCCACAAATCATCCATTAAACAGCTAATAACGTCATAATAGTTCACACGTGGCCCTTTAATAAGTCAGTGTAATAGGAGTTCACAAATACCTTCTTATACAGCATTTGGTGTAATTTCATCCACTATACAGCCCTTACTACGGTTAAGGCATTAGAAAAGGTCAAAAGCTGAATAGAGGCGTTGAAAACATACCTTTATAGCACTCTTAGCGTATGAATGGTATTTTTCTCGGTCTTAATCAGCTTTAATGCAGCTCTTAATCAGCCTAAGCTGTTTAAATATCACTGACAGCTATTATGCAGCTGTACGATCACAAGTGTACTCTTAAAAGAGTCTTAATACGCATAGAGTTTCGAATAGATCTAAAAGTGAGTAGTTATACAGCTATCTGTGCTACTTGGGCGGGCATCAGCAAGTTTTATTTATAAACGCTGGCTATAGAGCTTTGTATACCTACCTTTTTTTTTTTGGTGGGTGGAAAATCATCAAATAACCCCTCCCGCTCTTGGGCAGAGCGAAAGGGAGTGTCAGACTTCTACTGGCTAAAAACCACCCCTGTTCCTTCTTAGCCTTTTATGTCAAGGCCGCAGTATCTCTTGCGAACAACCCAGCCCCGACGGGCATCGGCCCTTGCGCCACAGGCCCGCGTCTACGGTAGCCGGAAGCCATCACGTGGCCCGCGTCTACGGTCGCCGGAAGGCATCACGTGGCCCCCGACGTAAGGAGGCCTGTGTCCCAGCAGTGGGAACATTAATAGGGTTATGATGAGGTACTTTGATTAAAATAATATTTTTTGTGGCATTGCAAGGCACATCATCTTTGTAAGTAACCAATAATGCATACCTAAATTAACAATTTCTTTAGGACCCAAAATGCAGATCAACAAGCCAACACGAAAGAAAGGCCAGCCCTCTCCGTCCTCATCCGATGTAAAACTACCCAAAATACCGAAGATTTCAATGCCTGAAGACTTCAAAGTACGAACACGGCCCTTGTTTTCTTTGCCCGAGGAAGTTTTAAAACTACCTTCGCCGGCTTCTAAAGCCGCAAAACTGCAAGCATCGAAACTTATTCCGAAGAAGAAATCCAGCGGTACCGTATCTAATTACTTGCTGTAACTTTTCATACTTATATTTTACTTGTTGTTAGGCTTGTCTAGTTCCTCTACCTTGATTAAGTTTTAGAAGAAAGTATCGAACGGTTATATACTGTTGGTGCCTAATTACTATAGGTGCTCTTTAAAATTAACCATTCGTACCTAACTATAGTAAAATGAAAAATAAATCAACTAAACGGTAAATATGACTTTTGAAACCTTTCAGTAATGAAAACCTTCACGGCAATGAGAAAAGCTCGTGAGGAATTCAGGTTAAAACTGGTAAAATTGATATGTCAGTCTCAAGAGGGCGATGAACCTCAGTCAGCGTCACTGCCTACAGAAGAAGAACAGAACCTGCTTAGGTATTACTACTATCTGAGGTACGGTATCGACACGATACACGTAGCGCCTTTGGACAACAAGATAATACTAAGGTAAGTCAATATGTCATTGACTATGTAAAAATAAGACCGAGTTCATAACCCCACGCTGTTTCAAAACGGGCATAATTACGTCTTCGGCAAGAGGTTGCCAGAATGTAATGGGATTGGGCGGGTTTCGGTAAGCCACGCACACACATCGCACACGCACGCGCATCGTACGATGATCGCTGGCCAAAAGTCTTCACTCAGTGGGTGCCTATAGGTATAGGCACCGTCGGGGATGTTCCAGGAAGTGGTGGATTACTGCCGGGACATATACCTCGAGGGTTAGATCGAAGTGGCACGTGACAAGAGGTTATAGAAAGGCTATAAGGAGGTCTTTGCCTAGCAGTCTGACATTATGGAATAGAAAGAAAGGGAAAACAAAAAATAGCCTAGAAGTCGGTGCAGTGCAAAATTGTAGAGATGAGTGTGAGGATGCGTTAAAAAATGAAATAAAATCCTGCCTACCTAGGTAGAGCACGGACAATTGATATCTTTGATTGCTAGAAGTTATAGTCTTTTTTCCATGCCACGCTAAATGTTTTGTACTGTCACCTAAAATAATAAAAATAAATATGAAGTCGGTATTTTCCATTTAAACCTTTTGTTATGCTTATCATTCATATCATATATTTTTCAGAGTACACAACCTTATATCTCCGAAATTAAAGAAGTGGAAGGAAACTCTATTTACATGTACAGATGAGATGCGCGAAGATTTTATGATGAGTATGAAAAAAGCGATTGTGGATTTCGTGCTGAAAGATCCTAACACGGTACCTACAAATGTGTTGTTACCCATTACACTATAATAATTATAAAATATCTACCAAACTTTTGATGGTCTGGTTCCTTTTGTTTTCCCTCTTCACGTTATTATAGCCCTTAATTGTATACTTAGAACCTAGCTATCATGTTATTGGTACTGAGGAAAATTGATTACTTAAATGTAGATTATTTTTTAAAGGTTGGTTGTTTGATCTTGCACTAACTAATTGTTGCGTTCATACCAACACAAAACGCGCGCTTACCAATTACTTTGGTCTAAGTAGAACCTAGTAATGTCACACAGTATTTATAGAGCTTTTCTGATCTAAATCTCGCAGGAAGAGTCGTTGGAGGAAGAAGATACGCCACTGAAGCAAGAACTGGCAATGAAAGACGATGCGTGGAGGAACCGGTACGCTGTAGCACATAAGTACCTGACTAGGAACCTCCACTGCGTTAACCCTTGTATCGCTCAGGTGTTAGCAATATGGTGGAAACAATTCAAGTAAGAAAACACAAAATCTTTCCTACTTAGTTTGAAAATAACATTACAAAATATGTATATATTTCTGAATCATCATATTATTTCTCATGTTTTAGTGACCTAAGATTGATCAGCATGAAAGATATAATGACAACGAATGAGGCATACGAGCTACAAGACTTCTCTTTTGTATGCAAAAGACACATAGAAGCGGCTGGCAATGTGCTCACACACCAGTGGATTCCAACTGTCCAAGCTGTTTTTCTTCAGGTAAGGAATAGGACCAACAAAACTTAGCTTATCAGAAACTGTACTTCAGGGTAAACAATCAAGTTGTGTTATATTCCGTCTTCAGGGCAGTAAAAAGAGATTAATACCAGAACCGAAACAAGTACAGAAAATGAAGCATTTTTACAACTGTCTGGGATGTATAATGACTTATAATCTTCAAACTTTATGCTTGAAATCAATGAAGGAGTTCACCGACTACGTTATGGATGTAGGGGTAAGTATAAAATGATAATATAAAATTAGGTATGTGGACAAATAAAATAATTCATGAGTCAATCTTGCGTGGAACCCACGCATTGAAAGCCCTTTCGGTACGTGGCATGAGCTTGCAGTCTCGAACTACAGATCATAACAGATGGAAACGAACAATTTTGGTTGCCGTAAGTAGGTTTATTTGCAAGAGAGTCTCTACATTCGTTAAATATCTTGACATAACGATGTCAACACGCTAGATTTTTTTTTGTCTTTCAAAAATCTCCTTGAATTTGAGAACGAGACTATATTTAAACCTTAAGTACGTTTATTTAGTTGAGTGCAATTGGACAAAAAGGTGGAACGAAGTTTATAGTGGTCGTATTTCCATTGGGCCTCGGTTTCCAGAGGTGTGGAGATTTTAATTTTTCTTTCAGTGTCGACAATGAATACTCGGTGCTACTGCTTACCGCGTGGTGTGTTTCCGAAGTGAACTCTTTTTTTTCAAATACTTATCATTCGATCGATTGGACAACCTAAACTCTTTTTTTGTACTTTTGTTTCGATTTATCGGACAAAGTCACGATCACATTTAAACTATCTATAAACATTCTATTGCAGGGAAATAATCAAGGCTTCATTATAAATTTGGGATTTACAAACGACGCTATCGAATTCGATCCCACTTTTAAGCAGTTCAAAGATCAGTTAAGCCTTTTATATGACTTTCTGATTGATGCATGTCGACAGTCACCTCGTTTGGAAACTTTATTGTATCAAGATTTTAGGGATCCAAGACTTGAACCCAATCTGAGGGTAAGATGAGGCCATCGAGTCAATATTACTTTATTCAAACTTAAGTTAAGATTCTTTGTTTATAAGTACTTATAACATAATATTCTTTTTTAGCCCATCATAGACCAGGATCTGATACAAAATTATAAAGTCCAAATAGCAGAATTGATTGCAGACCAAAGAATTGGTCCCGAACTGAGAGTTCAAGATTTTGACGACTACATCTGTTTATTGAACGGCGAGGTGACTCTGATTTGAACCTATTCTTTTTTATAAACTGTTTCTATTTCTTTAATTAAAGGAACAGTTTATTTAATTAAGATTTTCTTAAATTATTCATTTTATTTTTATAATTTCAGTTTGCATAATATATGTTTGTTTGACAGTCTCAAGGTCAAGTGGAAGCTTTTATAAATGCGGAACCGGAGAAGGCTTTTGAGGATTATTGCGTGGAGTCTGTGAAATACGTAGATTTGGCACGGGAGATCCCTTCAAAACTCGAGGGAACCATCATCATCGGCATGTTTCAAATGCAGCGTGGAGAACTTATCACGTCGTTGCGAGGAGCTGCGACTAGACTGGCCAATACCCTGTTGAGGAGAATGACTGATGATTATCAAGTGATGATTAAAGCGTTAGTTTTGTAAAATTTCTGCTATCTAGTTTATTTTCTGATTAGGTACTTAAATTTAATTTCTTCCTTGTAGGATTTACGATGAATACTCTGCGATTGCAAATACGCTACTAACTCCACCACCGGACACGGCGGCTCTCATGCAGCTGATAGAATACGTCAAGAAGGTGGAGGACCTCTTACTCGCCGATATGGAGGACAAGCTGCGTAACGTCTTGAGATACATCGTCTTCTTGGGAGACTACACTAACTTCACGCCCTTAGAGCTCAAGTCTAACAACCAGACCTACCACTGGTGAGACAATTTTGAAGTACCTGATAGACTCAGAAATCTAGTAGCATAAGCGTGTTTATGACTCGATCTTTTGAACCTGGCTAGGTCACCCTAAGTTTGTGACTTTTAAAGGTGTTCGAGCTTACAGTCATACGCATGACATACATAAACTCACGCCTTTTTTTACGCCTACTTTAGTTATTCGTCTATCAGGTATTTAAGACATATTTTCTATTTGAAAAGGATTACGGCTTCGCAAAAGTCTAAACTCAAGGTTTGCCAATGGGCTATGGAGCGTATAGCGTATTGGGTATAAAGCTCAGCGACGGAATTCGCAATAACACAATATGCTTAAAAACTGGAATCGCTTATGTTGGCCTTAACTCTGCTATATTGCAGTGAGGTTGGGCGCAGGGATGTCTGCAGAATGCACCAGGATCGATAGGCCAGAGTTATCACACAGTTGCCTGGAGACGGGCGCGGGCGTCATCGTCAAGGGAGGCCTAGAAAACACTGGCATGATGACTTAGACGTTTGTGAAAGATTGGTCTGAGAAAAGAGTGGTATAGGAGTATAGTGGAGGCCTTTGTCCAGCAGTGCAAAACAGGCATAGTAAAAAAAGGATCTTAGATCCTTCCTTAACATCGACACTTAAGAGCGTAGACGGGCTGCATTTTTCCATACAAATGTATTCCCCTATTCTCTTCCTGGATAATGCCTCTAGAGTAATCGTTTTTATTTATAAAAATCCAGGTCTATTGAAGGCATGCCCCTGTCATTTTTTTTTTTCAAAAAATTTATTACAAAAATAAATATGACTTACCAAAAACCTAAAAAATACCCCGTTTTTACCTACACGTAATCAGATGACTACCAAAGATAATTGAAAAGTTTTTAAAATAAAAACAAGTAATAGGGGCATAGATATTCTTCCTTTAAATTTTGATACCAAATATAATTTAATTGGCTTAGGTTTCGAGGAGAAAACAGGAGAATACGAAACGTCGATCGGTCAAGGTTTTTTATAGGTAAAATCGTTCTGAGCTGCAGTTGTCTCTATCGCACTCTACGGGGGCAATCTAGAGCGCAGCGCGACGGCAATAGTTTCTTCAAATACCTATTTTTCAATTCCCGCGCAGCCCGTCTACGCTCTTAATCATGCAAGCGAAGCATAAAGGGCATATTTCATCTTTTCTCTAATTATTTCGTCTATATAGTGTGTGGCCATTTATATAGTTATAAAATGCATTTAAGGCCTTTTCATATATTTTCAGGTATTCTCGCATGCCTGGTATAATTGATGAGTCGAAGAATATTTGTGATCAGAAGATGCTAGAATATCAAGAACTATTAAAGGTACCATTAAAAATTGTGCTTCCGAAAATGATTTACCGAATTTACCGTTTGTATGTAATGTATATGTCGCAGGTTTTTCATAAAATTAGGTTTTTGATCAAAAAACCTAGGTTTTTCATCAAAAACCGAAAGATGACACATTTTAAACTCAATTTCATCATAAACCTGTAACAATCCAGATTTTTGATCAAAAACCTGAACTAGTCCCTAAGGGATTTGATCAAACCACGGAGGAAGATAAAATAACAACACGGTTTTATCATTTCCCTAAACAAATCTAGTGAATTGAACAAATCCCAGTATCCTATAAGGGCGGCATGGGCACCGGGCCGTAGGCCGACGAAGGAGGCCGGCGGAGGCCCGGCACTTTGGGGACAGAAGATATTAGTGTTATATAATATGCGAGCGAAGCGAGCGCGCGTCACGGAGTACTACTGGGATTTGTTCAATTCACTAGATTTGTTTAGGGAAATGATAAAACCGTGTTGTTATTTTATCTTCCTCCGTGGTTTGATCAAATCCCTTAGGGATTTGGAAAAATCCCTGTTTTTATCATATCCCTGCGACATATACATGTATATTCTTTCATTTGAAGTAACACTTTGTTTCACATTATTTGTAGGTTCGCATTGCCAAGTTCATTGATGATCTGAATGTTTATGAAATGCAATGCGAAGACGTTCAGTATTGGGGAGATATCAATGAATTACCTAAATACGTGTCGCGGGCACGACACTTGGATGATAAGTAAGTCTTACCGTTATCAGTAGGTTAAATGGTTTTGAAGAAAATAATAAAAAACTTTTGTTATTGGGTGTGTGAAACGTTATCGAGATATGATATAGCTTTTTTATCGTGTTTTTCACAACTTGGACATGCTGTAACTTTGGATTCTCCATGAGAGCGGCAGCTGACTTTCCAATTACTACAAATGAATTTCATTCGTTATAAATTAACAGGTTTTCATATTTAGCTTACGTTACGAACATACATTTTACTGTAATTCCAGCTTAGTCTTAGATATTCTACCACCACGTCCATTTATACCTAAAAACGTGTAGGTACTTTCTCCTATATACAGGTTATCAAACGCTCTCGCTAAGATAGATCAGTTTAACGAAGAAGAAGTATCGTTTGGGTGGGAGTTGTCACAGTATCCCAAGAGGAAGAATGTATACGATAGATTAGTGCCATATAAGAAACTGTTCGATGCAGGCTATGACTTCCTTGAGAAACATAACACCTGGATGACTTCTAAAGTAAGTGTACCTATCTATATTCGCCAGTAAATCTACTGGATTTACGCTTCGAATGTTGTGTCTTTCTTGAAGTAGACGTACTGTTTTAGACACAGACACCCTACCATAAGTAGGTTTTAAGACAATTTTTAGGATGGCTGGGTATCTAGAATTCTGAGATTCTTACTTACCTAATTTTGGTTAATTTGACTGCACTATTATTGTGGTTGGTCACACGTCTGATGAGATGAATCGCGTTTCAATAAAAGAGTTATGATTATAAATATTTGATGATGGGGATATAACATAGATAACAGAAGATTTATAATGAAAGCGAAAGATTGAAACCAAAATACAAGTAATTGACAAAGAAGGTAAGGGAATTACCTAATAGCGACAATATTCTGGGTCTGTTGCCACGTAAAATTTAAAATAATTGAATTTATTTTAGGTAGGAAGTTTTGATCCAGAAGACATTGAAGGTGACGTCAGTTATTACTATAAAATTGTGTACAAGCTGGAGAAATCATTCGCGGAAGTTCCGGAGACTCATCGCCTCGCTGTTTCTGTGAGGTAGACCTGTTTATCAGTTTTTAAAGAAAATATTACACAAACAGGTTACTAACAAACTAAATGACACTGTAACAATGATTGCTGACTAGCTAACAAACACTGTGCAATAATGATTGATGAAAAAACACTTTTTTTTGTGATAAATCATAGTTAAAGATCTGAGAGTACGTTACATTAAGCGCTACCGAATAGCGCTTAATGTGTGATTCAGATCATATAATAAGGCTGATGGATGCACAGAACAGAGATCATGAAGATTTTCGAAATAAATTTAAAACATGAATATCATGTAGGTACTAAAAAAAACTTAAAATCACGAACTATAACAAGGAGGTCCAATACAAAACAAAATATCGTAATGGACGGGTCACGGGAAGCATCTCTCGGTTTATAATAACCTTTTAAATGGGACTTCATAACTTTCAGAGAAAAAATGGATGAGTTCAAGGGCCATATGCCGATAATACAAACACTTGGAAACCCTGGCATGAAACTACGTCATTGGGAGAAGATCTCAGAAATCGTTGGATTCCCTATTGTCGTGGACGACGAACTGTCGCTGGAGAAAGTGATCGATTTCAACTTGGGCGACTACATTGAAAAGTTTGAGAGCATATCGGAAGCCGCCACCAAGGAGAACAACCTCGAAAGGGCACTAGATAAAATGATGAAGGAATGGGCCGACCTCCGATTCGAAATTCTCGCTTACAAGTAAGTCATGGTTTTGTTTAATTCTTAACTACACTAATATTATCAAGAGGTAAAGTATGAATATGCGAGATAAAGCCCGTAACTAAAACTGCAATCTCAAAACTTCTGCATTTGTTATAGAAAATTGGACTTTTGCCTATTACAATTTTATTATGATAGAACTTACTCGGATGAAGTGGCGGGCGAAAACTACTAATAAAACAAATATTGTCTTTTACGAATAAAATAATATAGTTACCGATATGTTATTTATTATCAAAATTTCATAATTTCAGGGATACTGGGACTTACATTTTGTCGGGTGTTGACGAAATTCAATTGCTGTTGGATGATCACATTGTTAAGACTCAGACTATGAAGAATTCCCCGTATATCAAGCCATTTGAGGAACTTATTCGGTATGTTTTATTAATATGAGTAATACACCTCTGAATTAAATTATTTACCTGTGGAAACTGACCAACAATATGGTCACAATAATATGGTCTTATTAAGGTACGCGTTAATTGGCCCACGCCACATTTAAAAAATTGCCATTTTGATCCAGCCAAATAATAGAAAGTACAAACTGAATTTATTTTAATTTTACAAATTTTGTATGACATTGATTTTGGTTTTCCTACAGTGACTGGGAGGGCAAGTTGATACTTCTACAAGAGATTCTAGACGAGTGGTTGAAAGTTCAAGCTACTTGGATGTATTTGGAGCCCATCTTTACGTCGCCAGATATTCAACAGCAGATCCCGGAAGAGGGACGACGGTTCAGTGCCGTTGATAAGGCATGTACCTTTTTTTTTGGAGGGTGGGAAATCATTAACTTTTATGTGTGGTGTTACTGTTAGCTTAAGTTGGTTGTAAATAAAAAAAAATAATGACTCCTATCGCAGAGCGGAAGGGAGTGTCAGACTTCTACTGAGTAAAAACCACCCAAGTTCATTCTTCTAATTCTTCATTCTAACCTAACTCACATAGGCATATATACCTTCATGATTTTATAATTTGATTTTACATCAAACATGCTCGTACAGATGTGGCGCGAGATAATGAAGGCCGCTTTCCAAGAGCCGCGAGTACTTGACGTCATCCAGATTGAGAAGATGTTGGACCGGCTGAAGAAGTCCAACAACTTGCTGGAGATGGTCCAGCGTGGCCTCAACGCGTATCTGGAGAAGAAGCGTCTATACTTCCCTCGTTTCTTCTTCCTCTCCAACGACGAACTACTAGAAATCCTGTCCGAAACTAAGGATCCTACGCGGTGGGCTTTTTCACTGATTAACTTGTTTTTTTTTACGTGTGGGCTGGTGAAATGAATCAAATGCGTCTTATAGGTATTGGTCTAACTCTAAATCGATAGCTAGAGCTACGAACAGTAGTATTACTTGTAAGGATTACATCGAGTAAATTGTATTGTTTCCTATTTTTTTAACAGTGTACAACCTCACCTCAAGAAATGTTTCGAAGGTATGGCGCGATTGACGTTCACTAGTGACATGGTGGTAACGCACATGAGGTCCTCAGAAGGAGAGATCGTGGAGCTCACTATAACTATCAATACTGCCGCCGCGAGAGGACAGGTGAAATGGCATTCTCCTTTCAATATTCCTATTTGTGTGGCAGTTTATTATAATGATTTGTCATTAACGTTTTAGGTAGAGAAATGGCTGCTGGAACTGGAAAAGGCGATGAAAGCATCTGTCCATAATGTAGTATCCCTATCATATGATGACTACCTGAAGCGGCGACGAGACGAGTGGGTGCTCGTGTGGCCAGGCCAAACCGTTAGTATCAAATCACTACATAGTATAAAACAAAATCGCTTCCCGCTGTCTGTCCCTATGTATGCTTAGATCTTTAAAACTACGCAACGGATTTTGATGCGGGTTTTTTAATAAGTAGCATATTCCACCCGTGCGAAGCGGGGGCGGGTCGCTAGTTAGTTATATACTTTTAGCTATACGGGGTACTTCTAATGTGGTAGACAGATTGCAGATCCCGAGGCTTGCTTTTCGCGGTTTGCTTCTTGCTCTCTGTGTTTTATTTAAAAAAGGTTGAATTTGTGCATCTGTTTTTGTATTTTCAATTAATTAATTAATTTATAGGTACAATGTATAGCCATGACTTTCTGGACACTAGAAGTAACAGAAGCCATTCACATCAACATTCATGCTATGAAGGCGTACTGGGAAAAGTGTAATTTCCAAATATCAAAAATCGTCGACTTGGTTCGCGGTCAACTCAATTTGCAGAACAGGATTACACTCGGTAGGTACCCAGACACATTGTCATCTTTTTCTCTTATGAGTTGTTACAGTCGAACAAGCTAATAAGTATACAGCCAGCTAACTTGCATTTACTTTTAAGATTAAATCCAAACGATACAGCGTTCATCAGTCGCTTAATACGAAACGCTTCATAAAACAAAATTGCAATCAATATTTTCAGTGTAGGTACTAGAATTATAAAAAAACTCTACCTTGTAAACTATTCTGTGCTATTAGCTTGTTCGACTGTGTATAAACAAGGGAATGGTGGCTGCCTGTTATTTGATAACCACCATCGTGAAATAGATGGTAAACCCAATTATGTTCAATAACCTTTTTCCTTTAGCCAATAGCTTAACTCCAAATCGTGCTAACTTTAATTTGTCTTATCAACTATGTACATTTTAATGTAGCCGACAAAGGTTTATGCTTGACGACATTAAAAAAATGCTATTTATTTTATAGTAGGTAACCATAACTGACTTTATTAGCAGTGGCAAGTAAAATAGCCAATTCACAAGCATAAAAATACACATAGGACATTCCACCTTAGATGTTCCAGGTTCATTCCACCTATTATCATCATTCTCCTGCCCTAATGCCAATTTATTTGGGGTCTGCCGCAACATGTCTGCATTTTTCATATTTCTCTATTACTATTTCACCTATAATATTCATAAAAAGTTTGTTTGTTCATTATTATGTAAGTATGGATGTATATGTAACCTTTGGAACTATCGACCCGATCCCGAAAATGCTTGCTTTCACTAATGGGAACGTACAGTATCTTTGAGTGCCGCAGGCTATTAAAAACGCATTCTTTTGTTATAATTCCAGGAGCGTTGGTGGTGTTAGACGTCCATGCCAGAGATGTGCTGCTGCTGCTCATAGAACTTAAAGTGCAACAAGACAATGATTTCAACTGGCTCTCCCAGATACGATACTATTGGCTGGTAATTTAGTTTTGTTCGACTACCGAGTCGGGATTTAATGTTACCTACACTTGTTCATTATTTAGGTTGCATTTTCCCTTTTCTAAAACATGCTATCTACTATAATGACTAACCAACTGTACAAATACTCCATAGCATTACTTTGGAGTATTTTTACAAAAATTGGTTTTATCATCAAGTAACTTGGTCATTGGTGGGTAAAAGTAATTAATACTATGATGATATTATAGCTGCAAGAGGACAATACTTGGCAGTGCTTGACCCGCATGATCAACTCTACGCTGATGTACGGCTATGAGTACCTCGGTAACACCGGCAGACTTGTCGTCACCCCGCTCACCGATCGTTGCTTCAGGACCCTGTTCGGTGCTTTACATCTTAATTTGGGTACGATTTTTGAGTATCTCATTCGAACTGTGATATGATTTTTTACGTGTTCAAAACTTTGTGAATACGTGACAAGTTGTGACATGCACAAGGTGTCTAGGATCTGTAGTGGAAGCTGGAGCTGCTTTTGTATAAAAGCGGAAAATATCGTCTTGACATCAAACCTTTGTTGTCTCCTCGGCCAAACTAATGTTGCCTGACTTTACTTTAAAAAACGGATTGAGAACTCTGTGTAGCGTTTTGATCATATGTTTAATTTAACCCAATACAAAACATCTTAGAGAGTAGCGGTAGCCCAAAGTTGGCGACCCCGACTTACGAACAGTAAGTCGTGTCGTTCGAATTAGGCAGGCGCATTACTTTGTGTGATTTATTTCATCGCCACTGCTCTGAAAACTGTGAGGAAAACATCGTGAGGTAACCGGCTTGCCTTAGAACTAAAAAATCGAAGATACGTGACATCCACTAACCCGTACTGGGCCCCCGTGGTGGATTTATAGCCCATTCCTTCTCATAGAGAGGAGGCCTTAGTCCCAGCCGTGGGAGTATTAGGTAATAGGGGATCGGACTGGGTCAAAATAATATGATTCTGTTTAGTCCGTAAGTTAGATTATCGAAAAATATTGAATACGTGTTTTTTGTTTTATCAAATCAATAAAAAATGACGAAGATAAAACGCGTCAAAAATCTTGGAGTGGGGCTTGAAACGTCACTTGTGTCGTCAAAATGTACTATCATATGACGTCACACGAGTTTTCGAAGCACTGTATCGTCTTCATTTTAAGTTTACGTGAAAAAAGAAAAAATACGTGTCCAATAATTTTTGGAAATCTATCTGACGGACTAATTAGTTTTTTTTTGTCCGATCCCCTATTGGTTGATAATGATGATGATGAATACACATTCAACTAAGAGAAAAACCTCGATTTTCACAGGCGGAGCTCCGGAAGGCCCCGCGGGTACTGGTAAGACAGAAACCGTCAAAGATCTTGCTAAAGCTGTGGCAAAACAATGCGTCGTATTCAACTGCTCCGATGGCCTCGACTATATCGCCCTCGGGAAATTCTTTAAGGTATTGTCAAAGATAGGCTATATAGCGTCTTAAAGCTTTGCTACTCTTTTAATAATCGCAAACTCGACAAGATCTTTTGTCAAGTGAAGAAATTTGGAGACAGTGGATGTAGCCGGTACCGATCGTAGTAGTAGAGGTCTGTGTGAAGACTACCTGCTTTTTTGCCACAGTAAACTAATACGTTTGTTGTATAATCAAGGGTTTGGCCTCTTGCGGTGCCTGGTCATGCTTCGACGAGTTCAACCGCATCGACCTTGAAGTGTTATCGGTGGTGGCGCAGCAGATCCTCTCCATCCAACGAGGCATCAACTCTGGCTCCACGGAACTGCTGTTCGAAGGCACGTTATTGCAGCTCGACACTTCCTGTGCTACATTCATAACCATGAACCCCGGATACGCTGGACGATCGGAACTGCCTGATAACCTTAAGGTAACTTTTTAGCGGCGATTTCTAGATGGCGTTGTGTGATAGTTGTGGAATATTATTATTATTATTATTATTATTATTATACACAATCTCAGGTAAATTGATAATATAATCTTATAATTATCCATTTTTTTTTTTCACAGGTATGTTGTTGTGTGTATTAGGCTCAAAGACTGAAAAACAAGAGTGTAAAACCAAAAACCACGAAGTTTAATTCACATTGTGGCTCTATTAAAACCGACCACTTTAAAATTCTAGACGTAATCTTTGGATATTCTCGTAATTCGTCCGACGTCACTTTGATTGTTTATTTTGATTTTTTTTCACGTTATTTTGATTGTTTTTCTGTCCAGGCGTTGTTCCGTTCCGTGGCTATGATGGTGCCGGACTATGTGCTGATATCTGAGATCGAGCTGTACGCCTTCGGCTACCTGAATGCCAAACCGCTCGCAGTCAAGATCGTCGCCACTTACAAGCTCTGCTCGGAACAGCTGTCTTCGCAGTGCCATTACGATTACGGTACTATCATAATCAGTTGACTGTGGTTACGCTTTTATAAAGTTGGTGAAACTGGTTTTTTGTTTATTTTTGCAGCTCCCGACTCAAGTAAATTAGGATTTTTAATAATTAACGCAAACTCTATCACCAAAACAAAGTCGCTTCCCGCTGTCTGTCCCTATATAGGTATGCTTAGATCTTTAAAACTACGCAACGGATTTTGATGTGGATTCAAGAGGACGGTTTTAGTAACTTTTTTGTGAAGCCGGGGCGGGTCACTAGTTAGTTTATAAAAACCTGTTTAGCAATGTCCTTAACAGTTTTCACCAGGTTACTTGAAATGCGTTATAAATCTAGTAGCTATAAACTTCTGCCAAGGAATTTGTCGGGACTGTAACTTGTAACTGACATATTTTTTTTGTATAATTCTATGATAAGAGTTAATCTATTTGTAAATACTAGGTATGCGCGCGGTAAAGTCAGTGTTACGTGCGGCCGGTGCACTGAAACTGCGCTACCCCGACGAGGTCGAAGATCTGATTCTCTTGCGCTCCATCAAAGACGTCAACCTGCCCAAGTTCTTGGAGCACGACGTGCCTCTGTTTATGGTGAGACTCATTTTTGGTTTATATTTCTTTTGGCAGGCTAAGGGCGAAACAATATTTACACGCAAGAATTTGCATTTTTCTGCATCTGTTTAAGGCTAGTCTGCCCTGGACAAATACTGTCGATGTGAACTCTTGTGAGATCTTTTAAATAATAAAAACCCCCTTACAATATTTTTTCCCAGTGATCCCATTAATTTGATAGCAAAAATCTCCATGCCACTACCATATACGCCGATCTGACGGTATACTGTAACGAGAGAGTGTGTAATTCCGAACTCGTTTTATGAAGCTTGACGCCCGCGGCGATTGTTGTTTTTGCAACGTGCCTGCAAATGAATGCTCAATTTTGTATTTTCAAAAATCAATGTCTAGCGCCCTCTGCTTGTGACGCCCGGGGCGTTGTCCAGCCTAACAAACCCCACCCCGACTGGGGTTGCTGCAAGAGATATTGTTCATTACTATATTGACGTATACACGTGTATTGATAATGTTTTTGGCAGGTTGATTCCCTTGATTGCTTGCCTATAATAGCAACCTTTTTAGGAGGTATTCATTAAAACTATTTAGATTATTTTGGCTACGATTTGTTAAAGTTAACCGTCAATGTTTATAAGTAAACATTTAATGGGTTTTAAGAAATAATTGCAATTTACAATGTTTAAGTACGTCTCTTATTACTTTTAAATAGGCTTTATCAATGTTGTAGGGTATCATCGGCGATCTGTTCCCTGGTCTGCCGCTTCCATTGGCTGGTCTTCCTGAATTGGTCATATGTTTGAAGGAAGTCTGTGGCCCTCTCAACTTGCAATGTAACGATTTCTTCATTGAGAAGGTAACGAAATAACTAGCATATATTTATGTTTTATTTCAAGAGTATGAAATAATTCGCTAAATGTTTAACGCACACTGTATGTTTTATTGCAATTTGCAGACCACTGCCAGGTTGTTTGTTGATTAAAATTTGATTCGTGACCGTAAGACAAATGGCTTTACATAATTATTTGTGATAATTAAAACCAAGTGAATGTTTTCCAATAGGAAAAAAACATGCTATTTATATGTTTTAAAACTTTGCAGGTGTTGCAACTGTACGAAATGATTCTAGTGCGGCACGGACTTATGTTGGTCGGTCTTCCGTTCGCCGGGAAAACAAAATGCTATCACGCGCTAGGAGCGGCGCTAGAGTGCGTCTCTAACAATGTATGTGAATTGTGGTATTTTGACCCCTTTTATTTGGTTGATCACGAACCTAAAAGTTCGTTTGATAGACTGATTGTTTATCTGAGACTATACAGTCTTACCGCTTAACTGTAAGTAAGGTATAGGTAGGTGTGTGTAATGTGACTAGTCGTGCGGTGCGGAAGGAGTGTTACACGGAGGACACGTCAACATACCCGTCCTGCGCCACGTAATAGCAACCTTTTTTTTTTTTTTTTTTTTGGTGGGTGGAAAATCATCGAATAACCCCCCCCGCTCTTGGGCAGAGCGAAGGGGAGTGTCAGACTTCTACTGACTAAAAACCAAACCCATGTTCCTTCTTCTTCGCCCTTGTGTCGGAGCCGCGGTAACCTTTCGATATCCACAGCCCCGACGGGCACGTAATAGCAACCTCAGGTACAGTCGCAGTTAAACAGTGGTTTTATTCCATGCACATTCCAGAACAACAGTTTCCGTAAGTCTCGAACAAAACAAATAATATCCAAAAAAATATCATATTATACTATATAAAGCTAAATTACCACTGACTGACTTATTGACAGAATTGTTCTCCCAGATTGTGGATGGGGAGGTGGGTATATTTTGACAGATTCGTAAACAACTAACTCTCGTGAGTATGGGAAAAGTCCCAAACTCCCCTTTCCCCCCCCCCCCTTCTCCCCCCTCCCTATCGTATCTCGGAAAAAAAGAGACTTTACATGTTTTTTTTTTGGGATTCGTATAGAGGGGGCTCGGTAAAGTAAAAATCATTTTTCAAAGTGGCCCCCCTTTTCCCCCTTCTCCCCCCCTTTAGGCGGATCTCGGAAATAAAGAGACATTACGTGTGTTTTTTTAGAGATTCGTATAGAGTAGGCTCGGGAAAGTAAAAACCATTTTTTGAATTTGACCCCCTTGCCCCCCTTCACCCCCCCTTTAGGCGGATCTCAAAAATAAAGAGATTTTACGTGTTTTTTTTTAGGGATTCGTATAGAGGAGGCTCGGTAAAGTAAAAATCATTTTTCAAAGTGGCCCCCCTTGCCCCCCTTCTCCCCCCTTTTAGGCGGATCTCGAAAGTTAAGAGACTTGGAACGAATTTTTTTTCAGATTCATATAGAGGGACATTGCGTTAGTCGAAATCATTTTTAGAAACTCCCCCCTCTCCCCCCCTTCACCCCCCCCCCCCTCTTCACCTCTTTTTTTACTCCTGAAAAAATTTTTGATTCTTACCTAAATCTATTTGAGGGGCATTGTAATTTGTATACCCTCCCCTCCCCAACCTCCCCTAAAATTAAAAGGGCTGTAACTTCATAACGGTTAGAGATAGCCATTAGGTGTTTGAACAAATATTATAGTAGGCGTCGAAACCTGTCCGGTGGTGGTACAGCTGTAAAGCGAAGGGGGAGCGGGCGAGCGAAGCGAGCCGGCGACCCCCGTAGCGTAGGGATAATGTCATGATAGCTTTCCGGTGGTAGGTAGGTCCTGAGTGGAGCGAACCTGCGAGACCGAGTGGAGCGAAGGGGGGAGGTGGCGAGCGAAGCGAGCCGGCGACCTCCTTAGCGTAACGAAGGTTGAGTGGGTGCAGCGTAACTCAGGGGCGACGACAAGCAAACTTTAGGGTTATGTTTTTTCAGTGGTAGTAGGAGGTAGTAGGTAGGTAGTAGGTAGGTGGTAGGTAGTAGGTAGGTGTAGGTGTAGGTAGGTAGTAGGTAGGTGTAAGTAGGTAGTAGGTAGGTGTAGGTAGGTAGTAGGTAGGTGTAGGTAGGTAGTAGGTAGGTGTAGGTAGGTAGGTGTAGGTAGGTAGGTGTAGGTAGGTGTAGGTAGGTAGTAGGTAGGTGTAGGTAGGTAGTAGGTAGGTGTAGGTAGGTCGTAGGTAGGTGTAGGTAGGTAGTAGGTAGGTGTAGGTAGGTAGTAGGTAGGTGTAGGTAGGTAGTAGGCAGGTAGTACGTAGGTGTAGGTAGGTAGACCCGCGAGCTGCGCGCAGCTCGCGCAGCCACGCAAATACTAGTTATATTATATAAAGCTAAATTACCACTGACTGACTTATTGACAGAATTGTTCTCCCAGATGGTGGATGGGGAGGTGGGTATATTTTGACAGATTCGTAAACAATCAACTTTCATGACTATGGGAAAAGTCCCAAACCCCCCCTTTTCCCCCCCCTTTCCCCCCCTCCCTATCGTATCTCGGAAACGAAGAGACTTTACGTGTTTTTTTTAGGGATTCGTATAGAGGAGGCTCGGTAAAGTAAAAATCATTTTTCAAAGTGGCCCCCCTTTTCCCCCTTCACACCCCCTTTAGGCGGATCTCGAAAATAAAGAGATTTTACGTGTTTTTTTTTAGAGATTCGTATAGAGGAGGCTCGGGAAAGTAAAAACCATTTTTTTAATTTGACCCCCTTGCCCCCCTTCACCCCCCCTTTAGGCGGATCTCAAAAATAAAGAGATTTTACGGGTTTTTTTTTAGGGATTCGTATAGAGGAGGCTTGGGGAAGTAAAAACCATTATTCAAACTTGACCCCCTAGCCCCCCTTTACCCCCCCTTTCGGATCTCGGTAGTTAAGAGACTTGGAACTTTTTTTTTTCAGATTCATTGATTGAAAGGGGCAATGAGTTAATCGAAATCATTTTTCAAAGCTCCCCTCCCCCCCCCCTTCACCCCCCCCCCCCCCTCATCCCTCTTCACCCCTTTTTTCAGTTTTGTTTACGGATTCGTATAGAGGATGCTCGGGAAAGTAAAATCCATTCTTAAAATTTGACCCCCTTGCCCCCCTTCACTCCCCCTTTGGCAGATCTCGGAAGTTAAGAGACTTGGAAGATTTTTTTTTTCAGATTCATCGAAAGGAGCCTATCCTGTGGTGGTACCGGTAAAGCGAAGGGGGGAGCGGGCGAGCGAAGCGAGCCGGCGACCCCCGTAGCGTAGGGATAATGTCATGATAGTTTTCCGGTGGTAGGTAGGTCTTGAGTGGAGCGAACCTGCGAGACCGAGTGGAGCAAAGGGGGGAGGTGGCGAGCGAAGCGAGCCGGCGACCTCCTTAGCGTAACGAAGGTTGAGTGGGTGAAGCGTAACTCAGGGGCGACGACAAACAAACTTTAGGGTAATGTTTTTTTAGTGGTAGTAGGAGGTAGTAGGTAGGTAGTAGGTAGGTGATAGGTAGGTAGTAGGTAGGGGTAGTAGGTAGGGGTAGTAGGTAGGTGGTAGGTAGGTGGTAGGTAGGTGGTAGGTAGGTGGTAGGTAGGTGGTAGGTAGGTGGTAGGTAGGTGTAGGTAGGTAGTAGGTAGGTGTAGGTAGGTGCAGGTAGGTGTAGGTAGGTAGTAGGTAGGTGTAGGTAGGTGGTTGGTAGTAGGTAGGTGTAGGTAGGTAGTAGGTTGGTAGTAGGTAGGTGTAGGTAGGTAGTAGGTAGGTGGTAGGTGTATATAGGTAGGTATATCAGATTCATTGAAAGGGGCAATGCGTTAGTCGAAATTATTTTTCAAAGCGCCCCCTCCCCCCCCTTCACGCCCCGCGAGCTGCGCGCAGCTCGCGCAGCCACGCAAATACTAGTTATACTATATAAAGCTAAATTACCACTCACTGACTGACTGACTGACAGAATTGTTCTCCCAGATGGTGGATGGGGAGGTGGGTATATTTTGACAGATTCATAAACAACTAACTCTCGTGAGTATGGGAAAAGTCCCAAACCCCCCCTTTTCCCCCCCCTTCTCCCCCCTCCCTATCGTATCTCGGAAACAAAGAGATTTTACGTGTTTTTTTTTTGGGATTCGTATAGAGGGGGCTCGGTAAAGTAAAAATAATTTTTCAAAGTGGCCCCCCTTTTCCCCCTTCTCCCCCTCTTTAGGCGGATCTCGGAAATAAAGAGATTTTACGTGTTTTTTTTAGAAATTCGTATAGAGTAGGCTCGGGAAAGTAAAAACCATTTTTCAAATTTGACCCCCTTGCCCCCCTTCACCCCCCCTTTAGGCGGAACTCGGAAATAAAGAGATTTTACGTGTTTTTTTTAGGGATTCGTATAGAAGAGGCTCGGGGAAGTAAAAAACATTTTTCAAAATTGACCCCCTTGCCCCCCTTCACCCCTCCTTTAGGCGGATCTCGGAAGTTAAGAGACTTGGCACATTTTTTTTTTCAGATTCATTAAAAGGGGCAATGCGTGGGTCGAAATCGTTTTTCAAAGTTTCCCTCTCTCCCCCCTTCAACGCCCCCCCCCCCCCCTCTTCACCCCTTTTTTTTTAACTCGTGTTCTAATTTGTTTACGGATTCGTATAGAGGAGGCTCGGGGAAGTAAAATCCATTTTTAAAATTTGACCCCCTTGCCCCCCTTCTCCCCCCTTTTAGGCGGATCTCGAAAGTTAAGAGACTTGGAACATTTTTTTTTTTCATATTCATTGAGAAGTGCAATGCGTTAGTTGAAATCATTTTTCAAACCTCCCCCTCTCCCCACCTTCACGCCCCGCGAGCTGCGCGCAGCTCGCGCAGCCACGCAAATACTAGTTATACTATATAAAGCTAAATTACCACTCACTCACTCACTGATTGACAGAATTGTTCTCCCAGATGGTGGATGGGGAGGTGGGTATATTTTGACAGATTCGTAAACAACTAACTCTCGTGAGTATGGGAAAAGTCCCAAACCCCCCCTTTTCCCCCCCTTCTCCCCCCTCCCTATCGTATCTCGGAAACAAAGAGACTTTACGTGTTTTTTTTTTGGGATTCGTATACAGGGGGCTCGGTAAAGTAAAAATCATTTTTCAGAGTGGCCCCCCTTGCCCCCCTTCTCCCCCCTTTTAGGCGGATCTCGGAAATAAAGAGACATTACGTGTGTTTTTTTAGGGATTCGTATAGAGGAGGCTCGGGGAAGTAAAAACCATTTTTCAAATATGACCCCCTTGCCCCCCTTCACCCCCCCTTTAGGCGGATCTCGGAAACAAAGAGACATTACGTGTGTTTTTTTAGGGATTTGTATAGAGGAGGCTCGGGGAAGTAAAAACCATTTTTCAAATTTGACGCCCTTGCCCCCCTTCTCCCCCCTTTTAGGCGGATCTCGAAAGATAAGAGACATGGAACGAATTTTTTTTCAGATTCATATAGAGGGGCATTGCGTTAGCCGAAATCATTTTTAGAAACTCCCCCCTCTCCCCCCCTTCACCCCCCCCCCCCACTATTCACCTCTTTTTTACTCCTGAAAAATTTTTGATTCTTACCTAAATCTATTTGAGGGGCGTTGAAATTTGTATACCCTCCCCTCCCCAACCTCCCCTAAAATTAAAAGGGCTGTAACTTCATAACGGTTAGAGATAGCCATTAGGTGTTTGAACAAATATTATAATAGGCGTCGAAACCTGTCCGGTGGTGGTACAGCGGCAAAGCGAAGGGGGGAGCGGGCGAGCGAAGCGAGCCGGCGACCCCCGTAGCGTAGGGATAATGTCATGATAGCTTTCCGGTGGTAGGTAGGTACTGAGTGGAGCGAACCTGCGAGCCCGAGTGGAGCGAAGGGGGGAGGTGGCGAGCGAAGCGAGCCGGCGATCTCCTTAGCGTAACGAAGGTTGAGTGGGTGAAGCGTAACTCAGGGGCGACGACAAGCAAACTTTAGGGTAATGTTTTTTTAGTGGTAGTAGGAGGTAGTAGGTAGGTAGTAGGTAGGTGGTAGGTAGTAGGTATGTGTAGGTAGGTGTAGGTAGGTGTAGGTAGGTGAAGGTAGGTGTAGGTAGGTGTAGGTAGGTGTAGGTAGGTGTAGGTAGGTGTAGGTAGGTGTAGGTAGGTGTAGGTAGGTGTAGGTAGGTGTAGGTAGGTGTAGGTAGGTGTAGGTAGGTGTAGGAAGGTGTAGGTAGGTGTAGGTAAGTAGTACCGCGAGCTGCATTGGAACATTTTTATTTTCAGATTCATTGAGAGGTGCAATGCGTTAGTCGAAATCATTTTTCAAAGCTCCCCCTCTTCCCCCTTCACGCCCCGCGAGCTGCGCGCAGCTCGCGCAGCCACGCAAATACTAGTTATATTATATAAAGCTTAATTACCACTCACTGACTGACTGACAGAATTGTTCTCCCAGATGGTGGATGGGGAGGTGGGTATATTTTGACAGATTCGTAAACAAGCAACTCTCGTGAGTATGGGAAAAGTCCCAAACCCCCCCTTTTCCCCCCCCTTCTCCCCCCTCCCTATCGTATCTCGGAAACAAAGAGACTTTACGTGTTTTTTTTTTGGGATTCGTATAGAGGGGGCTCGGTAAAGTAAAAACCGTTTTTCAAATTTGACCCCCTTGCCCCCCTTCACCCCCCCTTTAGGCGGATCTCGGTAATAAAGAGACATTACGTGTGTTTTTTTAGGGATTTGTATAGAGGAGGCTCGGGGAAGTAAAAACCATTTTTCAAATTTGACCCCCTTGCCCCCCTTCACCCCCCCTTTAGGCGGATCTCGGAAATAAAGAGACATTACGTGTGTTTTTTTAGGGAATTGTATAGAGGAGGCTCGGGGAAGTTAAAACCATTTTTCAAATTTGACCCCCTTGCCCCCCTTCTCCCCCCTTTTAAGCGGATCTCGAAAGTTAAGAGACTTGGAACGAACTTTTTTTCAGATTCATATAGAGGGGGTATTGCGTTAGTCGAAATCATTTTTAGAAACTCCCCCTCTCCCCCCCTTCACCCCCCCCCACTCTTCACCTCTTTTTTTACTCCTGAAAAAATTTTTGATTCTTACCTAAATCTATTTGAGGGGCGTTGAAATTTGTATACCCTCCCCTCCCCAACCTCCCCTAAAATTAAAAGGGCTGTAACTTCATAACGGTTAGAGATAGCCATTAGGTGCTTGAACAAATATTATAATAGGCGTCGAAACCTGTCCGGTGGTGGTACAGCGGCAAAGCGAAGGGGGGAGCGGGCGAGCGAAGCGAGCCGGCGACCCCCGTAGCGTAGGGATAATGTCATGATAGCTTTCCGGTGGTAGGTAGGTACTGAGTGGAGCGAACCTGCGAGACCGAGTGGAGCGAAGGGGGGAGGTGGCGAGCGAAGCGAGCCGGCGACCTCCTTAGCGTAACGAAGGTTGAGTGGGTGAAGCGTAACTCAGGGGCGACGACAAGCAATCTTTAGGGTAATATTTTTTTTTAGTGGTAGTAGGAGGTAGTTAGGTGATAGGTAGGTAGTAGGTAGGTGTAGGTAGGTGTAGGTAGGTGTAGGTAGGTGTAGGTAGGTAGTAGGTAGGTGATAGGTAGGTAGTAGGTAGGTGTAGGTAGGTATCAGGTAGGTGTAGGTAGGTGGTGGCATACGTGAGATTCATATAGAAGAGGCTCGGGGAAGTAAAATCCGTTTTTCAAATTTGAACCCCTTGCCTCCTTTCACCCCCCCTTTACGCGGATCTCGGAAGTTAAGAGACTTGGAACATTTTTTTTTTCAGATTCATTGAAAGGGGCAATGCGTTAGTCGAAATCATTTTTTAAAACTCCCCCTCTCCCCCTCTTCACGCCCCGCGAGCTGCGCGCAGCTCGCGCAGCCACGCAAATACTAGTTATAGTTATATAAAACTACAAAGCCACTCACTGACTCACTGACTGATTGACATGTCGTTTCTCGGAATGGGTGAGAGATGGGTTAGGGGTATGTTTTGCAAAAATGTGTAATCTGACCAATCGAGTAGAGGAAAATTATAGGGAAAGTTCAAATCCAAGATGGAGGGCGAGTCCATTTCCGGTTTCGGTGGGGGAAAGACTTGGATGGATTTCGACTCAGAGGTCCTATACAAAATCTTAAACCATTTAAAAAAAAGTAAAAAAAAAAAAAAAAAACAAGATGGCGGCCGCGCCAGGACGTTTTGAAATTGTCGACTTTTTTCACTCGACTTTGACGAATTGTTTTCTTCTACCAAATTCTAGAACCGCCAACAAAGAGTTTGCTAATTTGTTGGTGATTTTAATGGCAATTGGGAAAAATTATGACATTGTGAAAATCCAAGATGGAGGACGCTGCGGCGGCCATTTTGTAAAAAGTTGGAAATTTCGATTTTTTTCAAATCCATTTTTTGGGTAGTTGGCAACATCAGACTGATTCGAGTTGTACCAAGCGGTTGTCTGTTTTGTTGACGAGTGTTGCCTGGTGCAAAAATTTTCCCCATTTTTAGGGTATTTTCCCAGATTTTCCCCAAAAACATGAAAAGTAGAAATAATGACATTTTAAATAGAGACTTTGACTAGCCGGCAACATTGGGGTCCCCCAAATGACATTTGACCATTTTGGTTCGTTTTTATTGGCAACCCCAAAAAATATTGAACTTTTTAATTTTTGGGACTTTTTGACTTTGGCGAATTAGTTTGTTCTACCAAACTCAAAAGTTGGCAACACCAAGTACACCAATCGGTGGCCTATATTCTTGACATTTCAGGAAAATTATGACTTTTCAGAAAAACAAGATGGCGGATTCCATGGCGGCCATCTTGTAAAAAGGCTGAAAAATCCCAATTTTCGACACGATAATTGGGACAGCTGGCATCCCCCGACCGGATTGTGTTGTATGGACCGGTTATGTAATTCGTCAAGGAGTGTGGCCTGGTGCAAAAATTTTCCCCATTTTTAGGGAAATTTCCCAGATTTTCCCCGAAAACATGAAAAGTAGAAATAACAACAATTCGAAAGAAAACTTTGACTAGCTGACAACATTGGGGTCCCCCAAATGACATTTGACCATTTTCATCACTTTCAGCTGGCAACCCCGAGAGCCATTGGCGTTTGAATTTTTTGGTCAGACCCGACTTTGGCGAATTAGTTTGTTCTACCAAACTCAAAAGTTGGCAACACCAAGTACACAAGTTGGTGGCCTATATCCCTGAGATTTCAGGAAAATTATGACTTTTCAGAAAAAAAAGATGGCGGACAGTGTGGCGGCCATCTTGTAAAAATGATGAAAAATCCTAATTTTCGACACGATTAATGGGACAGCCGGCATCCCTCGACCGGATTGTGTTGTATGAAACGATTGTGTACTTTGTTGTGGAGTGTTACTTTACGCAAAAAATTTCCCCATTTTTAGGGTATTTTCCCAGATTTTTCCCAAAAACATGAATAGTGGAAATAACGACATTTCGAATGGAAATTTTACATAAACACCAAAAATGGGGTGCTTCAAATGACATTTGACCATTTTCATTCTTTTCAGCTGGCAACCCCGAGAGTCATTGGGTCTTGAATTTTCGGATCAGAACAGACTTTGGCGAATTCTTTTGTTCTATCAAACTTAAAACTTGGCAACACCAAGTACACCAGTCGGTAGCCTGTATCCTCGATATTTCAGAAAAATTGTGACTTTTTAGAAAAACAAGATGGCAGACAGTGTGGTGGCCATCTTGGAAAAATGATGAAAAATCCCAAGTTTCCCAAAAATTTACCGTAAGAGGTCATTCAAACGAATAATCCGACTGAGGTATAGGGACATAAACAGGTACTTTTAATAGGAACCTACTAATACAGATAGGACTGTTATCTTTACCTGACCTATTTATATGAGAAACTGGGTTAAGTATTATAATTATTGACAAATCTACTTCTAGAATATAGCATCGTGAAAACTTGGGATAACAACTAACGTAAGTAAGTATAAGGGCATCACAATTAATACTTAATAATTATAGATAATTGTGTAACCTAACTTATTAAGACTTGGACAACAAAGATATACCTACGTACCTATCTACTTATTTGGTTCTGCCTACCTTTACTTGTAGATTTATCTACTAAAACTGACGGAACAAGCAAATTATGGTCAATATTGGTATTAAATGGTAACTCTTTGCTTCGCAGTTGAGGCACGTACCTATAGAATGTGTCCTACGATGCACTGCTCTGCGTTCATCAACTTGAGGCATATAAGCCTTACGTGCCAGAAGTAACCACCGGCACCCACACCCTTCAAACCGAAACAGGATATTGCTTGACGATAGAAATAAGCATGGTGAATACTTCCGCAGGCGAGCTCTCGCAAACAGCTTTAATACCTATCTACCTACTAAAAAACTACAAAGCAAACATTATATAAAACTACAAAGCCACTGACTCACTCACTCACTCATTGACATGTCGTTTCTCGGAATGGGTGAGAGATGGGTTAGGGGTATGTTTTGCAAAAATGTGTAATCTGACCAATCGAGTAGAGGAAAATTATAGGTAAAGTTCAAATCCAAGATGGTGGGCGAGTCCATTTCCGGTTTCGGTGGGGGAAACACTTGGATGGATTTCGACTCAAAGGTCCTATACGAAATGTAAAAGCATTTAAAAAAAAAATAAAAAAAAAAAAAAAACAAGATGGCGGCCGCGCCAGAACGTTTTGAAATTGTCGACTTTTTCACTCGACTTTGACGAATTCTTTTCTTCTACCAAATTCTAGAACCGCCAACATAGGGTTTGCCAATTTGTTGGTAATTTTAATAGCAATTGGGAAAAATTATGACATTGTGAAAATCAAAGATGGAGGACGATGCGGCGGCCATTTTGTAAAAAGTTGGAAATTTCGATTTTTTTCAAATCCATTTTTCGGGTAGTTGGCAACATCGGACGGGTTCGAGTTGTACCGAGCGGTTGTGTGTTTTGTTGACGAGTGTTGCCTGGTGCAAAAATTTTCCCCATTTTTAGGGTATTTTCCCAGATTTTCCCCAAAAACATGAAAAGTAGAAATAATTACATTTTAAATAGAGACTTTGACTAGCCGGCAACATTGGGGTCCCCCAAATGACATTTGACCATTTTGGTTCTTTTTAATTGGCAACCCCAAAAAATATTCAACTTTTTCCTTTTTTGGGACTTTTTGACTTAAGCGAATTAGTTTGTTCTACCAAACTCGAAAGTTGGCAACACCAAGTACACCAATCGGTGGCCTATATTCTTGACATTTCAGGAAAATTATGACTTTTCAGAAAAACAAGATGGCGGATTCCATGGCGGCCATCTTGTAAAAAGGCTGAAAAATCCCAATTTTCGACACGATAATTGGGACAGCTGGCATCCCCCGACCGGATTGTGTTGTATGGACCGGTTATGTAATTCATCAAGGAGTGTGGCCTGGTGCAAAAAATTCCCCCATTTTTAGGGAAATTTCCGAGATTTTCCCCGAAAACATGAAAAGTAGAAATAACGACATTTTGAATGGAAATTTTACATAAACACCAAGAATGGGGTTCCCCGAATGACATTTGACCATTTTCATCACTTTCAGCTGGCAACCCCGAGAGCCATTGGTGCTTGAATTTTTGGGTCAGACCCGACTTTGGCGAATTAGTTTGTTCTACTAAACTCAAAAGTTGGCAACACCAAGTACACCAGTTGGTGGCCTATATCCCTGAAATTTCAGGAAAATTATGACTTTTCAGAAAAAAAAGATGGCGGACAGTGTGGCGGCCATCTTGTAAAAATGATGAAAAATCCTATTTTTCGACACGATAAATGGGGCAGCCGGCATCCCCCGACCGGATTGTGTTGTATGAAGCGATTGTGTACTTTGTTGTGGAGTGTTACTTTACGCAAAAATTTTCAGCATTTTTTGGGTATTTTCCCAAATTTTTTCCCAAAAACATGATTAATGGAAAAGAACGACATTTTGAATGAAAATTTTAAATAAACACCAAGAATCGGGTGCTTCAAATGACTTTTGACCATTTTCATTCTTTTCAGCTGGCAACCCCGAGAGCCATTGGGTCTTGAATTTTCGGATCAGAGCCGACTTTGGCGAATTAGTTTGTTCTACTAAACTCAAAACTTGGCAACACCAAGTACACCAATCGGTAGCCTGCATCCTCGATATTTCATAAAAATTGTGACTTCAGAAAAACAAGATGGCGGACAGTGTGGTGGCCATCTTGGAAAAATGATGAAAAATCAATGGTGAATACTTCCGCAGGCGAGCTCTCGTAAACAGCTATAATACCTATCTACCTACTAAAAAACAATGATCGCTCCCGAGCAAATACTAGGGGCAATGCGTTAGTCGAAAAAGCACCCCTTCACGACCCGCGAGCTGCGCGCAGCTCGCGCAGCCACGCAAATACTAGTTATAGTTATATAAAACTACAAAGCCACTGACTCATTGACATGTCGTTTCTCGGAATGGGTGAGAGATGGGTTAGGGGTATGTTTTGCAAAAATGTGTAATCTGACCAATCGAGTAGAGGAAAATTATAGGGAAAGTTCAAATCCAAGATGGTGGGCGAGTCCATTTCTGATTACGGTGGGGGAAAGACTTGGATGAATTTTGACTCAGAGGTCCTATACGAAATCTAAAAGCATTAAAAAAAAAAGTAAAAAAAAAAAAAAAACAAGATGGCGGCCGCGCTATGACGTTTTGAAATTGTCGACTTTTTTCACTCGACTTTGACAAATTGTTTTCTTCTACCAAATTCTAAAACCGCCAACGAAAAGTCTGCCAATTTGTTGGTAATTTCAATGGCAATTGGGAAAAATTATGACATTGTGAAAATCCAAGATGGAGGACGCTGCGACGGCCATTTTGTAAAAAGTTGGATTTTTCGATTTTTTTCAAATCCATTTTTCGGGTACTTGGCAACATCGGACGGGTTCGAGTTGTACCGAGCGGTTGTGTGTTTTGTTGACGAGTATTGCCTGGTGCAAAAAATTTCCCCATTTTTAGGGTATTTTCCCAGATTTTCCCCAAAAACATGAAAAGTAGAAATAATGACATTTTAAATAGAGACTTTGACTAGCCGGCAACATTGGGGTCCCCCAAATGACATTTGACCATTTTGGTTCGTTTTAATTGGCCACCCCAAAAAATATGAAACTTTTTAATTTTTGGGACTTTTTGACTTTGGCGAATTAGTTTGTTCTACCAAACTCAAAAGTTGGCAACACCAAGTACACCGGTCGGTGGCCTATATTCTTGACATTTAAGGAAAATTATGACTTTTCAGAAAAACAAGATGGCGGATTCCATGGCGGCCATCTTGTAAAAATCCCAATTTTCGACACGATAATTGGGACAGCTGGCATCCCCCGACCGGATTGTGTTGTATGAACCGGTTATGTAATTCGTCAAGGAGTGTGGCCTGGTGCAAAAAAAATCCCCATTTTTAGGGAAATTTCCCAGATTTTCCCCGAAAACATGAAAAGTAGAAATAACGACATTTTGAATGGAAATTTTACAGAAACACCAAGAATGGGGTTCCCCGAATGACATTTGACCATTTTCATAACTTTCAGCTGGCAACCCCGAGAGCCATTGGCGTTTGAATTTTTGGGTCAGACCCGACTTTGGCGAATTAGTTTGTTCTACTAAACTCAAAAGTTGGCAACACCAGGTACACCGGTTGGTGGCCTATATCCCTGAGATTTCAGGAAAATTATGACTTATCAGAAAAACAAGATGGCGGATGTTATGGCGGCCATCTTGTAAAAATGATGAAAAATTCTAATTTTCGACACGTTATATGGGACAGCCAGCATCCCCCGACCGGATTGTGTCGTATGAAGCGAATGTGTACTTTGTTGTGGAGTGTTACGCAAAAATTTTCCCCATTTTTAGGGAAATTTCCCAGATTTTCCCAGAAAACATGAAAAGGAGAAATAACGACATTTTTAATGGAAATTTATCATAAACACCAAGAATGGGGTCCTCCAAATGACATTTGTCCATTTTCATCACTTTCAGCTGGCAACCCCGAGAGCCATTGGCGCTTGAATTTTTGGGTCAGACCCGACTTTGGCGAATTAGTTTGTTCTACTAAACTCAAAAGTTGGCTACACCAAATACACCAGTTGGTGGCCTATAACCCTGAGATTTCAGGAAAATTGACTTTTCAGAAAAAAAAGATGGCGGACAGTGTGGCGGCCATCTTGTAAAAATGATGAAAAATCCTAATTTTCGACAAGATAAATGGGACAGCCGGCATCCCCATAACGGATTGTGTTGTATGGAGCGATTGTGTACTTTGTTGTGGAGTGTTACGTCACGCAAAATTTTTCCCCATTTTTAGGGTATTTTCCCAGATTTTTCCCAAAAACATGAATAGTGGAAATAACGACATTTCGAATGGAAATTTTACATAAACACCAAGAATGGGGTGCCTCAAATGACATTTGACCATTTTCATTCTCTTCAGCTGGCAACCCCGAGAGTCATTGGGTCTTGAATTTTCGGATCAGAGCCGACTTTGGCGAATTAGTTTGTTCTACTAAACTCAAAACTTGGCAACAACACCAAGTACACCAATCGGTAGCCTGCATCCTCGATATTTCATAAAAAATGTGACTTTTCAGAAAAACAAGATGGCGGATAGTGTGGTGGCCATCTTGGAAAAATGATGAAAAATCCATGGTGAATACTTCCGCAGGCGAGCTCTCGCAAACAGCGATAATACCTATCTACCTACTAAAAAACAATGATCGCTCCCGAGCAAATACAAGGGGCAATGCGTTAGTCGAAAAAGCTCCCCTTCACGACCCGCGAGCTGCGCGCAGCTCGCGCAGCCACGCAAATACTAGTTATACTATATAAAGCTAAATTACCACTGACTGACTGACTTATTGACAGAATTGTTCTCCCAGATGGTGGATGGGGAGGTGGGTATATTTTGACAGATTCGTAAACAACTAACTCTCGTGAGTATGGGAAAAGTCCCAAACCCCCCCTTTTCCCCCCCCTTCTCCCCCCTCCCTATCGTATCTCGGAAACAAAGAGACTTTACGTGTTTTTTTTTTGGGATTCGTATAGAGGGGGCTCGGTAAAGTAAAAATCATTTTTCAAAGTGGCCCCCCTTGCCCCCCTTCTCCCCCCTTTTAGGCGGATCTCGGAAATAAAGAGACATTACGTGTGTTTTTTTAGGGATTCGTATAGAGGAGGCTCGAGGAAGTTAAAACCAATTTTCAAATTTGACCCCTTTGCCCCCCTTCATCCCCCCTTTAGGCGGATCTCGGAAGTTAAGAGACTTGGAACATTTTTTTTTCAGATTCATATAGAGGGGCATTGCGTTAGTCGAAATCATTTTTAGAATCTCCCCCCTCTCCCCCCCTTCACCCCCCCCCCCCTCTTCATCTCTTTTTTTACTCCTGAAAAAATTTTTGATTCTTACCTAAATCTATTTGAGGGGCGTTGAAATTTGTATACCCTCCCCTCCCCAACCTCCCCTAAAATTAAAAGGACTGTAACTTCATACTGGTTAGAGATAGCCATTAGGTGTTTGAACAAATATTATAGTAGGCGTCGAAACCTGTCCGGTGGTGGGTACAGCGGCAAAGCGAAGGTTGAGTGGGTGAAGCGTAACTCAGGGGCGACGACAAGCAAACTTTAGGGTACTGTTTTTTAAGTGGTAGTAGGTAGTAGGTAGGTAGTAGGTAGTAGGTATGTGTAGGTAGGTGTAGGTAGGTGTAGGTAGGTGTAGGTAGGTGTAGGTAGGTGTAGGTAGGTGTAGGTAGGTGTAGTTAGGTGTAGGTAGGTGTAGGTAGGTGTAGGTAGGTGTAGGTAGGTGTAGGTAGGTGTAGGTGTAGGTAGGTGTAGGTAGGTGTAGGTGTAGGTGTAGGTAGGTGTAGGTAGGTAGTAGGTAGGTGTAGGTAGGTAGTAGGTAGGTGTAGGTAGGTAGTAGGTAGGTGTAGGTAGGTAGGTGTAGGTAGGTAGGTGTAGGTAGGTGTAGGTAGGTGTAGGTAGGTAGTAGGTAGGTGTAGGTAGGTGTAGGTAGGTGTAGGTAGGTTTAGGTAGGTGTAGGTAGGTAGTACCGCGAGCTGCATTGGAACATTTTTTTTTTCAGATTCATTGAGAGGTGCAATGCGTTAATCATTTTTCAAAGCTCCCCCTCTCCCCCTCTTCACGACCCGCGAGCTGCGCGCAGCTCGCGCAGCCACGCAAATACTAGTTATATTATATAAAGCTAAATTACCACTGACTCACTCACTGACAGAATTGTTCTCCCAGATGGTGGATGGGGAGGTGGGTATATTTTGACAGATTCGTAAACAGGTAACTCTCGTGAGTATGGGAAAAGTCCCAAACCCCCCCTTTCCCCCCCCCCTTCTCCCCCCTCCCTATCGTATCTCGGAAACAAAGAGACTTTACGTGTTTTTTTTTAGGGATTCGTATAGAAGGGGCTTGGTAAAGTAAAAATCATTTTTCAAAGTGGCCCCCCTTTTCCCCCTTCTCACCCCCTTTAGGCGGATCTCGTAAATAAAGAATTTTTACGTGTTTTTATTAGGGATTCGTATAGAGTAGGCTCGGGGAAGTAAAAACCATCTTTCAAATTTGACCCCCTTGCCCCCCTTCATCCCCCCTTTAGGCGGATCTCGGAAATAAAGAGAATTTACGTGTTTTTTTTTAGGGATTCGTATAGAGGAGGCTTGGGGAAGTGTAAACAATTTTTCAAATTTGACCTCCTTGCCCCCTTTCACCCCCCCCCCTTTCGGATCTCGGAAGTTAAGCGACTTGGAACATTTTTTTTTTCAGATTCATTAAAAGGGGCAATGCGTTAGTCGAAATCATTTTTCAAAGCTCCCCCCTCTCCCTCCCTTCACCCCCCCCTCTTCACCCCTTTCACCCCCCCCCCCCTCTTCACCCCTTTTTTCTGTTTTGTTTACGGATTCGTATAGAGGAGGCTCGGGGGACTAAAATGGTGCTACCGGTAAAGCGAAGGGGGGAGCGGGCGAGCGAAGCGAGCCGGCGACCCCCGCAGCGTAGGGATAATGTCATGATAGCTTTCCGGTGGTAGGTAGGTCCTGAGTGGAGCGAACCTGCGAGACCGAGTGAAGCGAAGGGGGGAGGTGGCGAGCGAAGCGAGCCGGCGACCTCCTTAGCGTAACGAAGGTTGAGTGGGTGAAGCGTAACTCAGGGGCGACACAAGCAAACTTTAGGGTAATGTTTTTTAGTGGTAGCAGGAGGTAGTAGGTAGGTGGTAGGGGTAGTAGGTAGGTGGTAGGTAGGTGTAGGTAGGTGTAGGTAGGTGTAGGTGGGTGTAGGTAGGTGTAGGTAGGTGTAGGTAGGTGTAGGTAGGTGTAGGTAGGTGTAGGTAGGTGTAGGTAGGTGGTAGGTAGTAGGTAGGTAGGTGTAGGTAGGTGGTAGGTAGGTGTAGGTAGGTAGTAGGTAGGTGTAGGTAGGTAGTAGGTAGGTGTAGGTAGGTGGTAAGTAGGTGTAGGTTGGTGGTGTCATACGTGAGATTCATGTAGAGGAGGCTCGGGGAAGTAAAATCCGCTTTTCAAATTTGAACCCCTTGCCCCCCTTCACCGCCCCTTTAGGCGGATCTCGGAAGTTAAAAGACTTGGAACAATTTTTTTTCAGATTCATTGAAAGGGACAATGCGTTAGTCGAAATCATTTTTCAAAGCTTCCCCTCTCCCCCCCTTCACGCCCCGCGAGCTGCGCGCAGCTCGCGCAGCCACGCAAATACTAGTTATACTATATAAAGCTAAATTACCACTGACTGACTGACTCACTGACAGAATTGTTCTCCCAGATGGTGGATGGGGAGGTGGGTATATTTTGACAGATTCGTAAGCAACTAACTCTCGTGAGTATGGAAAAAGTCCCAAACCCCCCCTTTTCCCCCCCCTTCTCCCCCTTCCCTATTGTATCTCGGAAACAAAGAGACTTTACATGTTTTTTTACAGATTCGTATAGAGGAGGTTCGGTAAAGTAAAAATCATTTGTCAAAGTGGCCCCCTTTGCCCCCCTTCTCCCCCCTTTTAGGCAAATCTCAAAAGTTAAGAGACTTGGAACGATTTTTTTTTCAGATTCATTCAGAGGAGGCTCGGGGAAGTAAAAACCATTTTTAAAATTTGACCCCCTTGCCCCCCTTCACCCCCCTTTAGGCGGATCTCGGAAGTTAAGAGACGTGGAACGATTTTTTTTTCAGATTCATATAGAGGAGGCTCGGGGAAATTAAAAACCTTTTTTAAATTTGACCCCCTTGCCCCTCTTCACCCCCCCTTTAGGCGGATCTCGGAAGTTAAGAGACTTGGAACGATTTTTTTTTCAGATTCATATAGAGGGGCATTGCGTTAGTCGAAATCATTTTTAGAATCTCCCCCCCTCTCCCCCCCTTACCCCCCCCCTTACCCCCCCCCCTTACCCCCCCCCCCTCTTCACCTCTTTTTTTACTCCTGAAAAATTTTTTGATTCTTACCTAAATCTATTTGAGAGGCGTTGAAATTGGTATTCCCTCCCCTCCCCAACCTCCCCTAAAATTAAAAGGGCTGTAACTTCATAACGGTTAGAGATAGCCATTAGGTGTTTGAACCAATATTATAGTAGGCGTCGAAACCTGTCCGGTGGTGGTACAGCGGTAAAGCGAAGGGGGGAGCGGGCGAGCGAAGCGAGCCGGCGACCCCCGTAGCGTAGGGATAATGTCATGATAGCTTTCCGGTGGTAGGTAGGTCCTGAGTGGAGCGAACCTGCGAGACCGAGTGGAGCCAAGGGGGGAGGTGGCGAGCGAAGCGAGCCGGCGACCTCCTTAGCGTAACGAAGGTTGAGTGGGTGAAGCGTTACTCAGGGGCGACGACAAGCAAACTTTAGGGTAATGTTTATTTAGTGGTAGTAGGTAGGTGGTAGGTAGGTGGTAGGTAGGTGGTAGGTAGGTGGTAGGTAGGTGGTAGGTAGGTGGTAGGTAGGTGGTAGGTAGGTGGTAGGTAGGTGGTAGGTAGGTGGTAGGTAGGTGGTAGGTAGGTGGTAGGTAGGTGGTAGGTAGGTGGTAGGTAGGTGGTAGGTAGGTGGTAGGTAGGTGGTAGGTAGGTGGTAGGTAGGTGGTAGGTAGGTGGTAGGTAGGTGGTAGGTAGGTGGTAGGTAGGTGGTAGGTAGGTGGTAGGTAGGTGGTAGGTAGGTGGTAGGTAGGTGGTAGGTAGGTGGTAGGTAGGTGGTAGGTAGGTGGTAGGTAGGTGGTAGGTAGGTAGGCGATAGGTAGGTGTTAGGTAGGTAGGTGATAGGTAGGTAGTAGGTAGGTGTAGGTAGGTAGTAGGTTGGTAGTAGGTAGGTGTATATAGGTAGGTATATCAGATTCATTGAAAGGGGCAATGCGTTAGTCGAAATCATTTTTTAAAACTCCCCCTCTCCCCCTCTTCACGCCCCGCGAGCTGCGCGCAGCTCGCGCAGCCACGCAAATACTAGTTATTATATTATATAAAGCTAAATTACCACTGACTCACTCACTGACAGAATTGTTCTCCCAGATGGTGGATGGGGAGGTGGGTATATTTTAACAGATTCGTAAACAAGTCACTCTCGTGAGTATAGGAAAAGTCCCAAACCCCCCCTTTCCCCCCCCCTTCTCCCCCCTCCCTATCGTATCTCGGAAACAAAGAGACTTTACGTGTTTTTTTTTAGGGATTCGTATAGAGGGGGCTCGGTAAAGTAAAAGTAATTTTTCAAAGTGGCCCCTCTTTTCCCCCTTCTCCCCCCCTTTAGGCAGATCTCGGAAATAAAGAGAACTTGCGTGTTTTTTTTTTGGGATTCGTATAGAGGAGGCTTGGGGAAGTATAAACCATTTTTCAAATTTGACCTCCTTGCCCCCCTTTACCCCCCTTTAGGCGGATCTCGGAAATAAAGAGATTTTACGTGTTTTTTTTAGGGATTCGTATAGAAGAGGCTTGGGGAAGTATAAACCATTTTTCAAAGTGGCCCCCCTTGCCCCCCTTCTCCCCCCTTTTAGGCGGATCTCGAAAGTTAAGAGACTTGGAAAGATTTTTTTTTCAGATTCATATAGAGGGGCATTGCGTTAGTCGAAATCATTTTTAGAAACTCCCCCCTCTCCCCTCCTTCACCCCCCCCCCTTTTCACCTCTTTTTTTTACTCGTTAATTTTTTTTTGATTTTTACCTAAATCTATTTGGGCGTTGAAATTTGTATACCCTCCCCTCCCTCCCCTAAAATTAAAAGGGCTGTAACTTCATAACGGTTAGAGATAGCCATTAGGTGTTTGAACAAATATTATAGGAGGCGTCGAAACCTGTCCGGTGGTGGTACAGCGGTAAAGCAAAGGGGGGAGCGGGCGAGCGAAGCGAGCCGGCGACCCCCGTAGCGTAGGGATAATGTCATGATAGCTTTCCGGTGGTAGGTAGGTCCTGAGTGGAGCGAACCTGCGAGACCGAGTGGAGCGAAGGGGGAGGTGGCGAGCGAAGCGAGCCGGCGACCTCCTTAGCGTAACGAAGGTTGAGTGGGTGAAGCGTAACTCAGGGGCGACGACAAGCAAACTTTAGGGTAATGTTTTTTTGGTAAGTAAGTGGTAGTAGGAGGTAGTAGGTAGGTAGGTGGTAGGTAGTAGGTATGTGTAGGTAGGTGTAGGTAGGTGAAGGTAGGTGTAGGTAGGTGTAGGTAGGTGTAGGGGTAGGTGTAGGGGTAGGTGTAGGGGTAGGTGTAGGGGTAGGTAGGTGTAGGGGTAGGTAGGTGTAGGTAGGTAGTAGGTAGGTGTAGGTAGGTAGTAGGTAGGTGTAGGTAGGTAGTAGGTAGGTGTAGGTAGGTAGGTGTAGGTAGGTAGTAGGTAGGTGTAGGTAGGTGTAGGTAGGTAGTAGGTAGGTGTAGGTAGGTAGTACCGCGAGCTGCATTGGAACATTTTTTTTTTCAGATTCATTGAGAGGTGCAATGCGTTAGTCGAAATCATTTTTCAAAGCTCCCCCTCTCCCCCTCTTCACACCCCGCGAGCTGCGCGCAGCTCGCGCAGCCACGCAAATACTAGTTATATTATATAAAGCTCGATTACCACTGACTGACTGACAGAATTGTTCTCCCAGATGGTGGATGGGGAGGTGGGTATATTTTGACAGATTCGTAAACAAGTAACTCTCGTGAGTATGGGAAAAGTCCCAAACCCCCCCTTTTCCCCCCCCTTCTCCCCCCTCCCTATCGTATCTCGGAAACAAAGAGACTTTACGTGTTTTTTTTTAAGGAATCGTATAGAGGAGACTCGGTAAAGTAAAAACCTTTTTTCAAAGTGGCCCCTCTTGCCCCCCTTTTCCCCCCCTTTCGGCGGATCTCGGAAATAAAGAGACTACGTGTTTTTTTTTAGGGATTCGTATAGAGGAGGCTCGGGGCAGTAAAAACCACTTTTCAAATTTGACCCCCTTGCCCCCCTTCACCCCCCCTTTAGGCGGATCTCGGAAGTTAAGAGACTTGGAACATATTTTTTTTCAGATTCATTGAAAGGGGCATAGCGTTAGTCGAAATCATTTTTCATATCTCCCCCCTCTCCCCCCTTTCACCCCCCCCCCCCTCTTCACCCCTTTTTTCTGTTTTGTTGACGGATTCGTATAGAGGAGGCTCGGGGGAATAAAATGGTGCTACGCTATGTCATGATATCTTTCCGGTGGTAGGTAGGTCCTGAGTGGAGCGAACCTGCGAGACCGAGTGGAGCGAAGGGGGGAGGTGGCGAGCGAAGCGAGCCGGCGACCTCCTTAGCGTAACGAAGGTTCAGTGGGTGAAGCGTAACTCTGGGGCGACGACAAGCAAACTTTGGGGTAATTTTTTTTTAGTGGTAGTAGGTAGGTAGTAGGTATGTGTAGGTAGGTGTAGGTAGGTGTAGGTAGGTGTAGGTAGGTGTAGGTGTAGGTAGGTGTAGGTAGGTGTAGGTAGGTGTAGGTAGGTGTAGGTAGGTGTAGGTGTAGGTAGGTGTAGGTGTAGGTGTAGGTAGGTGTAGGTGTAGGTAGGTGTAGGTGTAGGTAGGTGTAGGTGTAGGTAGGTGTAGGTGTAGGTAGGTGTAGGTGTAGGTAGGTGTAGGTGTAGGTAGGTGTAGGTAGGTAGGTAGGTGTAGGTAGGTAGGTGGAGGTAGGTAGGTAGTAGGTAGGTAGTAGGTAGGTAGTAGGTAGGTATAGGTAGGTGGTAGGTAGGTGTAGGTAGGTGTAGGTAGGTGTAGGTAGGTGTAGGTAGGTGTAGGTAGGTGTAGGTAGGTGTAGGTAGGTGTAGGTAGGTGTAGGTAGGTGTAGGTAGGTGTAGGTAGGTGTAGGTAGGTGTAGGTAGGTGTAGGTAGGTGTAGGTAGGTAGTAGGTAGGTGTAGGTAGGTGGTGGCATACGTGAGATTCAAATAGAGGAGGCTCGGGGAAGTAAAATCCGTTTTTCAAATTTGAACCCCTTGCCCCCCTTCACCCCCCCCCCCCCTTTAGGCGGATCTCGGAAGTTAAGAGAATTGGAACATTTTTTTTCAGATTCATTTAAAGGGGCAATGCGTTAGTCGAAATCATTTTTCAAAGCTCCCCCTCTCCCTCCGCTTCACGCCCCGCGAGCTGCGCGCAGCTCGCGCAGCCACGCAAATACTAGTTATACTAATAAAATAAAAAATAAATTTATTTTATTTATTTTATTTTATAGAGGAGGCTCGGTAAAGTAAAAATATTTTTTCAAAGAGGCCCCCCTTGACCCCCTTTTCCCCCCCATTCGGCGGATCTCGGAAATAAAGAGACTTTACGTGGTTTTTTTTAGGGATTCGTATAGAGGAGGCTTGGGGAAGTAAAAACCATTTTTAAAATTTGACCCCCTTGCCCCCCTTCACCCCCCCTTTAGGCGGATCTCGGAAGTTAAGAGACTTGCAACGAATTTTTTTTCAGATTCATATAGAGGGGCATTGCGTTAGTCGATATAATGTTTCAGAGCTCCCCCCTCTCCCCCCTTCACCACCCGCTCCCCCCCTCTTCACCCCTTTTTTTAATTCGTGTTCTGTTTTGTTTACGGATTCATATAGAGGAGGCTCGGGAAAGTAAAAACTATTTTTCAAAATTGATTCCCTTGCCCCCTTCTCCCCCCTCCCTATCGTATCTCCGAAACTAAGAGACCCGTATTTTTTTTTTTACGGATTCGTATAGAGGAGGCTCGGTAAAGTAAAAATCATTTTTCAAAGTGGCCCCCCTTGCCCCCCTTCTTCCCTCTTTTAGGCAGATCTCGAAAATAAAGAGACATTACGTGTGTTTTTTTAGGGATACCTATAGAGGAGGCTCGAGGAAGTAAAAACCATTTTTTAAATTTGACCCCCTTGCCCCCCTTCACCCCCCACCCTTTAGGCGGATCTCGGAAATAAGGAGATTTTACGTGTTTTTTTTAGAGATTCGTATAGAGGAGGCTCGGGGAAGTAAAAACCATTTTTCAATGTTGACCCCCTTGCCCCCCTTCACCCCCCCTTTAGGCGGATCTCGGAAGTAAAGAGACTTGGCACATTTTTTTTTTTAGATTCATTAAAAGGGGCAATGCGTGAGTCGAAATCGTTTTTCAAAGGTCCCCCCTCTCCCCCCTTCAACGCCCCCCCCCCTCTCTTCACCCCTTTTTTTACTACTGAATTTTTTTTATTCTTACCTAAAACTATTGAGGGGCGTTGAAATTTGTATACCCTCCTCTCCCCAACCTCCCCTAAAATTAAAAGGGCTGTAACTTCATAACGGTTGGAGATAGCCATTAGGTGTTTGAACAAATATTATAGTAGGCGTCGAAACCTGTCCGGTGGTGGTACAGCGGTACAGCGAAGGAGGGAGCGGGCGAGCGAAGCGAGCCGGCGACCCCCTTAGCGTAGGGATAATGTCATGATAGCTTTCCGGTGGTAGGTAGGTCCTGAGTGGAGCGAACCTGCGAGACCGAGTGGAGCGAAGGGGGGAGGTGGCGAGCGAAGCGAGCCGGTGACCTCCTTAGCGTAACGAAGGTTGAGTGGGTGAAGCGTAATTCAGGGGCGACAACAAGCAAACTTTAGGGTAATGTTTTTTTAGTGGTAGTAGGAGGTAGTAGGTAGGTAGTAGGTATTTAATATATTATATTCTTAAAAGTAGTGCCACACATAGGACTAGTGGTTTAGGTTTATATAATCATCTGTTTTTTAATTACAATAAAAAAACATACTAATAATAAGAATATTTTGTTTTGTTATTGATTGATAGAATCAGTCACAGTCCGATGGTGGTAGGTAGTAGGTATGTGTAGGTAGGTGTAGGTAGGTAGTAGGTAGGTGTAGGTAGGTAGTAGGTAGGTGTAGGTAGGTAGGTAGGTGTAGGTGGGTAGTAGGTAGGTGTAGGTAGGTAGTAGGTAGGTGTAGGTAAGTAGTACCGCGAGCTGCATTGGAACATTTTTTTTTTCAGAATTATTGAGAGGTGCAATGCGTTAGTCGAAATCATTTTTCAAAGCTCCCCCTCTCCCCCTCTTCACGCCCCCCCCCCCCCTCTTCACCCCTTTTTAAAACTCGTGTTCTGTTTTGTTTACGGATTCGTATAGAGGAGGCTCGGGAAAGTAAAAACCAATTTTCAAAATTGACCTTCTTGCCCCCCTTCTCCCCCCCCTTTAGGCGGATCTCGGAAGTTAAGAGACTTGGAACATTTTTTTTTTCAGATTCATTAAAAGGGGCAATGCGTTAGTCGAAATAATTTTTCAAAGCTCGCCCTCTCCCCCACTTCACGCCCCGCGAGCTGCGCGCAGCTCGCGCAGCCACGCAAATACTAGTTATTATACTATATAAAGCTAAATTACCACTCACTGACTGACTGACTGACAGAATTGTTCTCCCAGATGGTGGATGGGGAGGTGGGTATATTTTGACAGATTCGTAAACAATCAACTCTCATGACTATGGGAAAAGTCCCAAACCCCCCCTTTTCCCCCCCCTTCTCCCCCCTCCCTATCGTATCTCGGAAACAAAGAGACTTTACGTGTTTTTTTTTAGGGATTCGTATAGAGGGGGCTCGGTAAAGTAAAAACTTTTTTTCAAAGTGGCCCCCCTTTTCCCCCTTCTCCCCCCCCTTTAGGCGGATCTCGGAAATAAAGAGATTTTACGTGTTTTTTTTTAGGGATTCGTATAGAAGAGACTTGGGGAAGTATAAACCATTTTTCAAATTTGACCCTCTTGCCCCCCTTCACCCCCCCCTTTCGGATCTCGGAAGTTAAGAGACTTGGAACTTTTTTTTTTTCAGATTCATTGAAAGGGGCATTGCGTTAGTCGAAATCATTTTTAGAAACTCCCCCCTCTCCCCCCCTTCACCCCCCCCCCTCTTCAGCTCTTTTTTTACTCCAGAAATTTTTTTTGATTCCTACCTAAATCTATTTGAGGGGCGTTGAAATTTGTATACCCTCCCCTCCCCAACCTCCCCTAAAATTAAAAGGGCTGTAACTTCATAACGGTTTGAGATAGCCATTAGGTGTTTGAACAAATATTATAGTAGGCGTCGAAACGTGTCCGGTGGTGGTACAGCGGTTAAGCGAAGGGGGAAGCGGGCGAGCGAAGCGAGCCGGCGACCCCCGTAGCGTAGGGAAAATGTCATGATAGCTTTCCCGCGGCAGGTAGGTCCTGAGTGGAGCGAACCTGCGAGACCGAGTGGAGCGAAGGGGGGAGGTGGCGAGCGAAGCGAGCCGGCGACCTCCTTAGCGTAACGAAGGTTGAGTGGGTGAAGCGTTACTCAGGGGCGACGACAAGCAAACTTTAGGGTAATGTTTTTTTAGTGGTAGTAGGAGGTAGTAGGTAGGTAGGTAGGTAGTAGGTATGTGTAGGTAGGTGTAGGTAGGTAGTAGGTAGGTGTAGGTAGGTAGTAGGTAGGTGTAGGTAGGTAGTAGGTAGGTGTAGGTAGGTAGTAGGTAGGTGTAGGTAGGTAGTAGGTAGGTGTAGGTAGGTAGTAGGTAGGTGTAGGTAGGTGTAGGTAGGTGTAGGTAGGTGAAGGTAGGTGTAGGTAGGTGTAGATAGGTGTAGGTAGGTGTAGGTAGGTGTAGGTAGGTGTAGGTAGGTGTAGGTAGGTGTAGGTAGGTGTAGGTAGGTGTAGGTAGGTGTAGGTAGGTGTAGGTAGGTGTAGGTAGGTGTAGGTAGGTGTAGGTAGGTGTAGGTAGGTGTAGGTAGGTGTAGGTAGGTGTAGGTAGGTGTAGGTAGGTGTAGGTAGGTGTAGGTAGGTGTAGGTAGGTGTAGGTAGGTGTAGGTAGGTGTAGGTAGGTGTAGGTAGGTGTAGGTAGGTGTAGGTAGGTGTAGGTAGGTGTAGGTAGGTGTAGGTAGGTGTAGGTAGGTGTAGGTAGGTGTAGGTAGGTGTAGGTAGGTGTAGGTAGGTGTAGGTAGGTGTAGGTAGGTGTAGGTAGGTGTAGGTAGGTGTAGGTAGGTGTAGGTAGGTGTAGGTAGGTGTAGGTAGGTGTAGGTAGGTGTAGGTAGGTGTAGGTAGGTGTAGGTAGGTGTAGGTAGGTGTAGGTAGGTGTAGGTAGGTGTAGGTAGGTGTAGGTAGGTGTAGGTAGGTGTAGGTAGGTGTAGGTAGGTGTAGGTAGGTGTAGGTAGGTGTAGGTAGGTGTAGGTAGGTGTAGGTAGGTGTAGGTAGGTGTAGGTAGGTGTAGGTAGGTGTAGGTAGGTGTAGGTAGGTGTAGGTAGGTGTAGGTAGGTGTAGGTAGGTGTAGGTAGGTAGTAGGTAGGTGTAGGTAGGTGTAGGTAGGTGTAGGTAGGTGTAGGTAGGTGTAGGTAGGTGTAGGTAGGTGTAGGTAGGTGTAGGTAGGTGTAGGTAGGTAGTACCGCGAGCTGCATTGGAACATTTTTTTTTCAGATTCATTGAGAGGTGCAATGCGTTAGTCGAAATCATTTTTCAAAGCTCCCCCTCTCCCCCCCTTCACGCCCCGCGAGCTGCGCGCAGCTCGCGCAGCCACGCAAATACTAGTTATACTATATAAAGCTAAATTACCACTGACTGACTCACTCACTGATTGACAGAATTGTTCTCCCAGATGGTGGATGGGGAGGTGGGTATATTTTGACAGATTCGTAAACAAGCAACTCTCGTGAGTATGGGAAAATTGCCAAAACCCCCCTTTTCCCCCCCCTTCTCCCCCCTCCCTATTGTATCTCGGAAACTAGGAGACCCGTATTTTTTTTTTTTACATATTCGTATAGAGGAGGCTCGGGGAAATAAAAACCATTTTTCAAATTTGACCCCCTTGCCCCCCTTCACCCCCCCTTTAGGCGGATCTCGGAAATAAAGAGACATTACGTGTGTTTTTTTAGGGATTTGTATAGAGGAGGCTCGGGGAAGTAAAAACCATTTTTCAAATTTGAACCTCTTGCCCCCCTTCACCCCCCCCTTTCGGATCTCGGAAGTTAAGAGACTTGGAACATTTTTTTTTTCAGATTCATTGATTGAAAGGGGCAATGAGTTATTTGAAACAATTTTTCAAAGCTCCCCTCCCCCCCCCTTCACCCCCCCCCCCTCTTCACCCCTTTTTTCAGTTTTGTTTACGTATTCGTGTAGAGGAGGCTCGGGAAAGTAAATTCCATTCTTAAAATTTGACCCCCTTGCCCCCCTTCACCCCCCCTTTGGCAGATCTCGGAAGTTAAGAGACTTGGAAGATTTTTTTTTTCAGATTCATCGAAAGGAGCCTATCCTGTGGTGGTACCGGTAAAGCGAAGGGGGGAGCGGGCGAGCGAAGCGAGCCGGCGACCCCCGTAGCGTAGGGATAATGTCATGATAGTTTTCCGGTGGTAGGTAGGTCCTGAGTGGAGCGAACCTGCGAGACCGAGTGGAGCGAAGGGGGGAGGTGGCGAGCGAAGCGAGCCGGCGACCTCCTTAGCGTAACGAAGGTTGAGTGGGTGAAGCGTAACTCAGGGGCGACGACAAGCAAACTTTAGGGTAATGTTTTTTTAGTGGTAGTAGGAGGTAGTAGGTAGGTAGTAGGTAGGTGATAGGTAGGTAGTAGGTAGGTGTAGGGGTAGTAGGTAGGTGGTAGGTAGGTAGTAGGTAGGTGTAGGTAGGTCAAGGTAGGTGTAGGTAGGTAGGTGCAGGTAGGTGTAGGTAGGTAGTAGGTAGGTGTAGGTAGGTGGTTGGTAGTAGGTAGGTGTAGGTAGGTAGTAGGTTGGTGGTAGGTAGGTGTAGGTAGGTAGTAGGTAGGTGGTAGGTGTATATAGGTAGGTATATCAGATTCATTGAAAGGGGCAATGCGTTAGTCGAAATTATTTTTCAAAGCGCCCCCTCCCCCCCTCTTCACGCCCCGCGAGCTGCGTGCAGCTCGCGCAGCCACGCAAATACTAGTTATACTATATAAAGCTAAATTACCACTGACTCACTGACTGATCTATTGACAGAATTGTTCTCCCAGATGGTGGATGGGGAGGTGGGTATATTTTGACAGATTCGTAAACAAGTCACTCTCGTGAGTATGGGAAAAGTCCCAAATCCCCCCTTTTCCCCCCCCTTCTCCCCCCTCCCTATCGTATCTCGGAAACAAAGAGACTTTACGTGTTTTTTTTTAGGGATTCGTATAGAGGGGGCTCGGTAAAGTAAAAGTCATTTTTCAAAGTGGCCCCCCTTGCCCCCCTTCACCCCCCCTTTAGGCGGATCTCGGAAATAAAGAAACATTACGTGTGTTTTTTTAGGGATTTGTATAGAGGAGGCTCGGGGAAGTATAAACCATTTTTCAAATTTGACCCCCTTGCCCCCCTTCTCCCCCCTTTTAGGCGGATCTCGAAAGTTAAGAGACTTGGAACGAATTTTTTTTCAGATTCATATAGAGGGGCATTGCGTTAGTCGAAATCATTTTTAGAAACTCCCCCCTCTCTCCCCCTTCACCCCCCCCCCCTCTTCATCTCTTTATTTACTCCTGAAAAAATTTTTGATTCTTACCTAAATCTATTTAAGGGGCGTTGAAATTTGTATACCCTCCCCTCCCCAACCTCCCCTAAAATTAAAAGGACTGTAACTTCATAACGGTTAGAGATAGCCATTAGGTGTTTGAACAAATATTATAGTAGGCGTCGAAACCTGTCCGGTGGTGGTACAGCGGTAAAGCGAAGGGGGGAGCGGGCGAGCGAAGCGAGCCGGCGACCCCCGTAGCGTAGGGATAAAGTCATGATAGCTTTCCGGTGGTAGGTAGGTCGGTAGGTCCTGAGTGGGTGAAGCGTAACTCAGGGGCGACGACAAGCAAACTTTAGGGTAATGTTTTTTTAGTGGTAGTAGGTAGGTAGTAAGTATGTGTAGGTAGGTGTAGGTAGGTGTAGGTAGGTGTAGGTGTAGGTGTAGGTAGGTGTAGGTAGGTAGTAGGTAGGTGTAGGTAGGTAGTAGGTAGGTGTAGGTAGGTAGGTAGCAGGTAGGTGTAGGTAGGTAGGTGTACGTAGGTATTAGGTAGGTGTAGGTAGGTGTAGGTAGGTGTAGGTAGGTGTAGGTAGGTGTAGGTAGGTGTAGGTAGGTGTAGGTAGGTGTAGGTAGGTGTAGGTAGGTGTAGGTAGGTGTAGGTAGGTGTAGGTAGGTGTAGGTAGGTGTAGGTAGGTGTAGGTAGGTGTAGGTAGGTGTAGGTAGGTGTAGGTAGGTGTAGGTAGGTGTAGGTAGGTGTAGGTAGGTGTAGGTAGGTGTAGGTAGGTGTAGGTAGGTGTAGGTAGGTGTAGGTAGGTGTAGGTAGGTGTAGGTAGGTGTAGGTAGGTGTAGGTAGGTGTAGGTAGGTGTAGGTAGGTGTAGGTAGGTGTAGGTAGGTGTAGGTAGGTGTAGGTAGGTGTAGGTAGGTGTAGGTAGGTGTAGGTAGGTGTAGGTAGGTGTAGGTAGGTGTAGGTAGGTGTAGGTAGGTGTAGGTAGGTGTAGGTAGGTGTAGGTAGGTGTAGGTAGGTGTAGGTAGGTGTAGGTAGGTGTAGGTAGGTGTAGGTAGGTGTAGGTAGGTGTAGGTAGGTGTAGGTAGGTGTAGGTAGGTGTAGGTAGGTGTAGGTAGGTAGTAGGTAGGTGTAGGTAGGTGTAGGTAGGTAGTACCGCGAGCTGCATTGGAACATTTTTTTTTCAGATTCATTGAGAGGTGCAATGCGTTAGTCGAAATCATTTTTCAAAGCTCCCCCTCTCCCCCTCTTCACGCCCCGCGAGCTGCGCGCAGCTCGCGCAGCCACGCAAATACTAGTAGAAATATATGTTTTAATATTTGCATTCAAGCTTAAACCGCTCAAGATTTATGTAACAGCAGATAAAATGGGAATGAAAATCCTTTGAGAAAATTGATGAAATAGTTTTAGTTCACGCTCTTTGTACGTTTTACTTTAAGAATGTTTTAACTTGAAGGGTACGATGGAAGAGAATGCAGTTGAGTGGACAGTTATAAACCCAAAGTCGATCACAATGGGCCAGCTGTACGGGCAGTTTGACCCAGTCTCCCACGAGTGGTCTGACGGTATCCTCGCTGTCAGCTACCGGGCTTTCGCAGTCTCTACCAACGACAATCGGTAAGTTGGACGCAGTTCGCCCTTAATGAGCAAACCACAATCTTTTATTAATTCAGTTAAATTCGTCAAATTAATTTCATCATCATTCTATTGCCCTTATCCCAATTCATTTGTGGTCGGTGTAGCTTGCCTTCTTCTACCTCTCTATTTTCCGTCATCTCATGAGACACTCTCCTTTCTTACCATATCATTCTTATCACAGTATCCAACTAATGCAACATTCAAAAATGTGTGGTTTAAAATTATTCAGCGTTTACTATCAAAAGTATAATTACCTATCTCGGAAAATTGTTTTATTTTATGTGGGTTAGGCAGACCAAATTTTTTAAGGTTTATTCAAATCTATTATAACTAAATCGGTGCGCAGCGGATCGTATTGTGCCTGGTTGATGGTTTATACATACAAAAGGTTACTTTAGCACTTTGTTGCGTTGCGGCGCGTGGTGTTCCTCGAATATGCTAGCTGTGAGCTAACCTTAACGCTACGTTTGTCCACGGTTTACTATCTCATGGATCATATTAGCTCATCATCAGCTCAATTACAGAAAATGGTTGGTATTCGACGGCCCTGTGGACGCCATATGGATAGAGAACTTGAACACAGTGCTGGACGATAACAAGAAGCTGTGTCTGATGAGCGGAGAGATCATTCAGTTGGCTCCCACTACCAACCTTATCTTTGAACCCATGGACTTGGAGGCTGCTTCCCCAGCTACGGTGAGAATCATTTATATTTGAGTAGGTTATTTCCCTATAGGTCGGTATCTAAGACGGAGCATGTTTGAGTTTTTAAGCGTCTGCATTTAGTTTCTTATGTACCTATATCTCGTCCAAGGATTTCTATTCTCGTACTATCAATCATTGGAAAAAACTGACAGCCAAACCCCGACACGCTGTACTGTGACCCAGTCTGGTTTATGTTCACACGGGGACTTCAGGACGAAATTATGTAAAAAAAACTCATAGAAATGCAAAGTTGTGTAAAAATTTCAAGTAATTTCACCAACTAAGTACGTCATCGAGTTTTGCGGACACAAACGTAACTTTTAATTAATGAAGATGGTCTTATATATTGACCAATATGAGTTAAGTAGTTGCAATAAAATAAAACATTCGCAAGTAAAAATCGAAGGTGCTTACCAGGTGTCTCGGTGCGGTATGATCTACCTGGAGCCCAAGGGTCTCGGCTGGAAGGCTTTGTTGGAGTCGTGGCTCAACAAGCTGCCTCCTTCCCTACACACGGTCAACCGCAACCTTATACGCAACCTATTTAACCGGTTCGTGTCGCCGCTACTTTGGCTCGTCGAAAATTCTGGACTAGTTAAGGTGAGGAAGCAACGATTAATGCAAAATTATTTAAAAAAAAAATATTACGAAACGATTAATGCACCGTGTTCTGATTTAACTGTACATGACATTTATTTGATAAAGCATAGTAGTAAAAAAAGCCCAAGTCCGCCTTTGTACAGTTTATTAATAGTGCATAAAGTTTTGATAAATAAATATGTATCGCAAGAAGATTGGTTGCCTTTCTTTCTTTATTTATTTATTTAAACTTTATGCACAATAGTGATACATAGGCGGACTTAATGCCACAAGGCATTCTCTACCAGTCAACCTTAGGGTCAAACAAGACAACATTGTGGTAGGGTACAAAAAAAACAATAATATATCAACTTAAATAAAAATTTCAAAAAAAAAAAAGTATAGTTATACTTGTTTCTTTCTTGTCATCCCGTAGCGGTTCGTAGTCGCTCTTACACTTACTTAACAGACAAATTGGCTAACGTTTGTTGCAGCAAATGTACGTAACATCCCGAAGTAACATTGTAAATGCGTGCATGAATCTCTTCGATTGCTTCATGGATGATTTCCACGACGAGAAGTTTCTGGAACAGATATCAGATCTCGATATCAGGGCTCAACTTGAGGTAAACCAGAGCTTCATTTTAGGCATTGGTGGCTGAAGAGTGCATAGGTACACTCTATTCTACATGCTTTTGTGTTCAACAGAATAGACAGTTCAACTAAAATAATAATTAACAAAAAAACAAACAATTTAGTTCTCATCACAGAAATTAAGTTAACAATACAATTTCCAAAGTTGAATCTGATTAATTATTAACTAATTCTATTAAATGGTATGTTGCGTAGGGCGTTTTCTTCTTCTCATGTATTTGGTCTCTTGGAGCAACAGTGGATGCTGACGGTCGTCCCAAGTTCGACATGCTTTTCCGAGGCCTGCTGGAAAAAGAATTTCCTGAGAAGGTAAACTATGATACTTCTATTAAAATTGGGAATATGTGGGGGTGTAATAAGACCCTTAACGAAGCCGAAACACACTTAATTGTTCTCCTCGTCATTGCGTTATTTTTTGGTTAAGGACGATACCTGGGCACCTAGTTGCGGAGACATTGGGGGCCAAAAATTCCAACCGTTTTTGTACAGAATGCTTAGTTGACGGCTTCGTGAACGCTCCATTTACACCCTGTATTATTATTCGTTTATTCTTCTTCCTTACTTTTTTTTTAAATTCAGTAATGTGTATTTAATTCAGTAATCTGTTATGAATATTTTATGATTCGTGTTTTATTTCGGTTATTTAATTGGTATACCTATACGGCCCTTACGGATCGGACGGTTTTTCTTTTACATATTTTATATTATTAATTAATTAATTATTTCTAGGTTCGACTTGCACTGGATATGCCAAAAGAAGTTAGCAAACCAGAAAAACAATACATTTTTACAATTCCAAAAGACGGCATGGTATACGACTATAGATTTATTAAAGAAGTAAGTACTTTGTGACCATATTTTATGACACTCCATAATTTTATTATGTATTTTGTTTATGCGGCTATAGTGCTGTTTTTAATATTGTCAATGAGCCATGTGCATTTGAGCTTGAAAACGTAACATGTGCCACCAAACAGTGTTGCTGTGGTTCCGTTTGAAGTTTGAAGGGCAAAGCTTTTCCGTGTAAGTAAGTAGTAATACACGGTCGTATTTCTGGGCTGACAACGTATCTACTATGCCTTTTGAATAGGGGATCGGACTGGGTCAAAATAATATGATTATGTTTAGTCCGTAAGTTAGATTATCGAAAAATATTGAATACGTGTTTTTTGTTTTACCAAATCAATAAAAAATTACGACGATAAAACGCGTCAAAGATCTTGGAGTGGGGCTTGAAACGTCACTTGTGTCGTCAAATGTACTATCATATGACGTCACACGAGCTTTCGAAGCACTGTATCGTCTTCATTTTAAGTTTACGTGAAAAAAGAAAAAATACGTGTCCAATAATTTTTGAAAATCTATCTGACGGACTAATTAGTTTTTTTTGTCCGATCCCCTATTGGCGGTGATGACCAGTTAACAGCAAGTAAAGAAATAGAATCCTAAAAAAAAAACTCGACGATATTATTCTTTACAATAAGCAATTTCACACATTTCAGGGTAAAGGTAAATGGAAACCATGGGCCGATGACGTATTAAGTGCACCGCCCATCAGCCGGGACACGCCTCCCAACCAGATCCTGGTAACTACGCTGGACAGCGTGCGCTACCTGGCGCTGTTCAAGCTGATGGTGATGCACCAGAAGCTCGTCATGATGGTGGGCCCCACAGGCACCGGCAAGTCCGCCTATATTATTGTAAGTTGCTTTATGTTCTACCTGAGTTACAGATGTCATCTGCAGTTGGCCTGCACACATATTTTGATGTCACACACGACGATCAAAATGTAATTGTTTTCAAAATAGCTGAAATTATTGGCACTTTCATAGATTGTGTCATTTGTGTGTCAACTCTATAGCGCTTAATCCAGTTGCCCTAAATTTACTGATTGATAAATATATCGGTTTCGGGCTACACCTAAAGGATATTAAAAACATGATACATTTTCGCAGGACTTCCTGGTGAAGAAAGTTGATACCAAAGTATATAAGGCTCTGATCATGGCCTTCTCGGCGCAAACCAATTGTAACCAAACTCAAGATATAATCATGGGAAAATTAGACAAAAGAAGAAAAGGTGGGATTTTATCTGGTCAATAAAACATCTTTCTAGATCGCTTTGATCAATAATGTACTAGATTCCCGATAAGTGCTTCAAAAACGGCCCGAAATATAAGACCACAAACGTATTTGTGGTCTTATTTCAAATTAGTATGGTCCAATCATAGCCAACATTAAGACGTCAAAATACCGCAGTATGCGTTCAAAAACTGCGTAAATAACCACCGTGACACCAAGGTTTTGGAACCATGTCCAGCAGTGGGCATCTTTTGGCTGAAATGATGATGACGATGATTGTTTTCGTTCTTGTGTGGTTAAACTAATACGATTTTCAGGTGTATTTGGGCCGCCGATTGGCTGCTACTCGGTGGTATTCGTCGACGACGTGTCCATGCCTCAGGCGGAGACGTACGGCGCCCAACCACCCATTGAAGTGCTGCGGCAAGGCATCGACCTGGGCCTCTGGTACGACCGGAAGACCAACGTCGCCATGCACCTCATTGATGTCCAGGTGAAACCGGTTTCCCGCTATAAGAACCACCAATTTATTAGGGACAGAAACTCAAGCTATGCTTTTGGTTTAATAAAGAGATTTTCCTAAAGCCCCTAAAACGCTAATTTTAACGAGTAGATATTTTATTTATTCTGAGATTAGGTTAGATCTTCTGACTCACCTCTATGAATAACACTAAAATCGTATTTGTTGCAAATCATATACGCTCTCCGCCGGGACTGCGGGTTGTTGGAAAGAGATACCGTGGCCTCGATACAAAGGGCTAAGAAGGAACATGGGTGGTTTTTAGTCAGTAGAAGTCTGGGAGGAGTCATTTGATGATTTCAAACCCAAAAAAAAAATAGAAATATTCACTCGTCGCTTAGTAATAACAGGTGGTCGGGTCGATCTTTAGGTTAAGTCACACTGGGTAACCACCCATTACATACCTAGTTTCACGTTAGCACGTTACGACGTTTATCCCGGCTGTCAATTGTAGATCTTTGACAATCGTAACAGGTACAGTGCGATCAAATTATCTTGGCAGCTCTGAACATAGGCTTTGCGAAATTTTACGCATGTAAACTTGGGAATAAAACTGTTATTGCCAGATAAACAAATACTTATACGATCAGAAAATATCTAATTTAAACAGTGAGAAATACAAATAAAACAATTATCATAACACTTTTATACATTCGTTGTAACAAAATGACCTGCACGAAGTTCGGAGCTGCCAAGATACTTTGATCGTACTGTAGTAAGTAGCCTAAAAGTTTAACAACCAGTCATGCCAAGGGGTAGCGCATTACCTGATACTGCAGTGTTGTGGACGTCAGATAATTAGTGGCTCTATGTAAAATACTGGTATTCAGCTGCATCCATGCGATTAGACTGGAAGTCGATATCCTAACATAGTTGGAAAAAAGCTAGGCTAAGATGATATGAAATTGTGTTTCAGTTTATGTGTGCCATGGGCAAACCAATGCCGGGCGCTAAGATCATCACACCGAGGTTCTCCCGACACTTTGCCTTCTTCTGTATCGACGAGTTCGATGATGAAACTCTTCAGGTCATTTTCAGCAGAATCATGTTGTGGCATCTTGATACTAGGTTTGTACATCTCTCTTGTTTATATGCAATTTGTACATTATAGATTTTTGGTTTTATAGGTTTTTGTTAAAAGATTATATTTTTTTTTTTATTTAAACGAAAAGCAGCACTGCTCTGTGCGGTGTCTGTCATTACTGGCACATCCACATAGCACCAGCTTCATAGTCCTATCAAAATTAAATGTGGTTCAAATACAGTAATTTGCATAGCTCTATAAAAATACACTCCATTACTCCATTAATAATATAATGTCTAAAATGACAGCTTTTTACATTCAAAATTGGTGATCATCATAAAATTTACTACAAAACTTTGTATCACATTCATATCACCATTTGCAAGATATCGCTTCTGCTGTAATTTAAATTTTTGGAGTAGGTATTATAGTCATTGGAATTATTCCCATTATATGGAATGATGGAGCTTGTTATAACCGTCTAAACTTCATTAATACTTTGCATTTCAGCTTTGTAGCAACTAAAAAGGTAACGGAACTGCTGCTAATATTGTAAAAATCCATAGTCGATAGTAACCTGTAGGGGTTGATCCACCTAATAACATTCAAAATACCTGTTCCAGAGGATTTTCTAAAGATTTCGATCCGTGTATCGATGAGCTGGTGTTGGGGACATTGGAGGTATATAAGGAGTGCAGGCTGAACCTTCTGCCTACGCCTTCCAAGTCGCACTACACCTTCAATCTACGAGATTTCTCCCGAGTCATATTGGTAACTTCAACCAAATTTTAAATTTAACAAAACCCATGAACGAAATTTTGTATTCTTTCTTCCTTCTCCAGTAACTATGAGACCACCTCTAAGGACTGCTCAAAAGATTTTGATATTTATGCTAACACCGCTATTCCTGTATTATTTTTTGATCGCATGCTCTTATAGCGTTAAAATAACGTTTTTTAGAAAAGAGAATATGTAGGTAGTAATGGGCCCTCGCACAAATTGACCTTATTGCATCGTATCGTAGACGTTTCCAACTGTGGCAATTTTTTAATTCGAGTACCTACAAAATGTATGTCGAAAACAGCGTTTATCTACCCAAATATCATAAACCCTCTCTAATGCGTTCAAAAACCATAGGCAATGACCAGCATTACCAACCAGCAGAAATAAACAGAACTGTAATGAGCTCATAACCTACTGAAAACAGTAGGTTATGAGTTTAAATTTGGAACAGGTGTCAAATTCAAGTGAGTGTGCTATTCTAGTATCTACATTAAAACAGATACCTATCGATACGAAACCCCAATTTAGTATGATTTTAATTATAAATCGCACGACATTTTGATCTCGAGTGACACAAGAATAGTGACTTTGTTCGTTTGCATGATTTAAAAAAAATTACAGATATCCATTGATATAAAAGTATAAAAACTAAAGATACGGTCGTCCGAACATTTTGCTCGATGCGTTCCCCTTTTAGAAACACTAACGTCATCTATATGAACTAATCAGGCTGCTCGTAAACGTAACCTTGTATGAGCGGCGTGGCGTGGTATTATCGAGGTATAAACAAATTAAATAAAGCTGTCATTAAAATGTTAATAAAAAAAATGTTAAATTTTAATTTTTCATTTTAATTTTCTTTTAAACTTCGGTTTAGTCAAGACCTATTTGGGACCAAACTCGAGGCGTCATTTTATCATGCGGTCCGCCCAGTCCTTACGCAGTAATATATAAGTCAATGCAGATATCCGAAACGCCGCCATCTCGAGCTGTCATTTGTTCGTTAGCTTTTTATTTCCAGTCACGAGTAGAATTTTTTTCTGATAAGTTCATTAATTCTGTCGAAAATGAGTGATAGTGACTCAGAAATTGACATGAACACTCCGCCAGATATCGTAAATGCAGCGACGAATGCAACTAATAACCTGTTTATTTTTAATTGCATTACATTGGTAACAATGCTGGTCATTTCCCTATGGTTCCTGAACCCATCATAGAGCCCTTATGATATTTGGGTAGATAAAGTAGTGTATGCAACTATATATAATTAGGCATTACAACACTCGTGTGATGCTATTAAGAAACGAGCCGAAGGCGAGTTTCTTAAACCCACACTTGTGTTGTAATGCCCTTCATTATGCACAGTCGCATAAACTACTATTAAGATACTTACGTTATAAAATGCCTGCTTAGGCGTAAGGTCGATAAAATTTTCAATTGTTTTAATACAATTTCACAGGGTATTCTACTGTCTGTGCCCGAAGTGACTCCAGACTTGCAGTCAATGAAGCGCTTGTGGGTGCACGAGTGCTTGCGGGTGTTCAGTGACCGCTTGGTGGAGGATGCCGACCGTCAGTGGTTCGTCACCTGCCTCCGTAGCGCCACTGCTAACAACCTCCACGATGACTTCGACGGCATGCTCAGTAGGCTCACCTCCAAAGCTGGCGAGGTTAGTATTTATTTTTGGGTATGAGTTGGGTGTGTTGAATATGGTCAGTGGTTGATTCGAATTGAAATCAACGTTAATTCTTTTCGCCTTCTTATCTGCTCCTTGTGAACAACTACCAGCAATCTGGTCTTGGTTAAGGCAAAACTCAGTGCCCTCCAAATTGTTTAGTACTGGTCGGACGAAATCTGAGTCAACGATTCGAGAAAGTTTCTCAAATTGGTCGGAAGAAATATCAACATTTCAAGAGTCCACAATTAAAGTATTACTTTTTTTTTGTATAATTTATATTCATATTTTGGCTTTAAACTCTTTTTTCTAACAGAAAATTACCGATCTTCATCTCCGAAGGCTGATTTACTGTGATTTCGCGAATCCGAAAGTGGATACACGTTTCTACATGGAGACTACTAATATGGAACATTTGAATTCGACCGTGGACGCCTTCCTCGTCGAGTTCAACAACATGACCAAGAAACCAATGAACCTCGTGCTCTTTACGTAAGATATTACAAATTAAGATATTTGAAGTCCATGTTGTCCCACTATGGACTTGCTTTTGGGCTACTCTGTTATATAATACTGCAAGCAACAAGCCATTTTTTTTTCAAATAGACAAATTACTTAATCCTATAGCAAATAGCAGATCTCTCTTGGCAATTATCTATTACTAGCTTACCCACGCAACTTCGTCTGCGTCACATAAATATAGCTTATAACCTTTCTCGATATGTCGACTATCCGACATAAATTAAGCTAAATCGTAACAAACAAAAAATCTTATCTTTCTTCTTTATTTTAATAGTTTAGATTAGCTTATATTAAAATGTGAATTACTATAGGCATCTCTTACTGTTAAATAAATATACGATAACACTCTGTACTTGTAAACATTATGATGCAGTAAATATTTTGAATTTGAATTTCCCGGAAAGAATCTCCCTATATCGATATTTATGTGACGCAGACGAAGTTGCGTGGGTCAGCTAGTGTTCAATAAGCAGGTTCGGGGATATAATTTTCCTCTGTGTGGAACATGAAGAACACTTGATGTGGTGTACAGGTTCGCGATCGAGCACGTGTCGCGCATCTGTCGCGTGCTGACGCAGCCGCGCTCGCACGCGCTGCTGGTCGGGCTCGGCGGCTCCGGCCGGCAGTCCCTCACGCGTCTCGCCGCGCACATCAACGAATACGACCTCTTCCAGGTCAGCACTATCTTTATTATCATTTCTTCTGCATCCACTGCTGGACTAGAGCCCCCAAGCGAAGCTAAATCGACTGGTCTTATTATTCTCGCTTCCATCGGGTACCCATGAATCTTAATCAAGTCATTGGTCCACCATGGATAGCTTAGCAATGCCTTCCGTCACCAAGTATATAAAGGCTTGTTCTTTCCGTTATTGCGATACTTTTTTTACTGGGCCACACATGGCATCCTTATAATAGTATCGGAGATAGTCAGATAGTTCCAACTTTTGGTTTTTAAATTCAGGTTTTAAATTGAATAACTATACTTCAAATACTTCTACGACCCCTGTACCATTCAATGCATTCATCAACCCAATGTTTTGAATCGAAAATAATACGCTCAATGTACCATTGATTTTATTAACAATTAAACTACAGTAGCGTTCAATGTTGAGCAGTGATGTTACACACCAAAACAAATGTTGAACAGAATGTTTGGTTGACGTCTATGTGTGGGCACCTGCATCAGCAGTTACAGATAGGCAGTCCTCCAAAATATTCGTATTCAGCTGCATCCTATAAAGGCTGTAAATCAAGCCATAAACAGGACACTCATACAGTGATACAACAAAAGTACAAACATTACCGATATAAACAAAAAACTGTTAACTAATTGAATAATTGCACAGGTGGAGATGAGTCGTACGTACGGTAAGACCGAATGGCGAGAAGATTTGAAGACGTTGCTACGAAAGACCAGCACTCCTGAGTTGATGATGGTCTTCCTGTTTATCGAGTCACAGGTATCAAATCGTTTAAAAGTCCTTTGATTTCCTTGATAATGGAGAAGGTGATAATTTGTTTATTTCGTTGAATTGCATAGATTAAAGAAGAAGGATTCCTGGAAGACGTGAACAATATGCTGAACTCTGGCGAAGTACCGAATATCTTTGGTGCGGATGAGAAAGCAGAACTGTGTGAGAAAATGAGAGTCGTAAGTATCGTCGTTGCCTTCTACTTAGTAGATTCTATCTAAGTGACAACTAAAATGTAACACATGCCTGTGGCATTCAGTCCGCCAGTGTGTACTTTGTGCTTGAAGTGTAAAATAAATCCAGAAGTTAAGACACAGGACATTATTCTTCATTTTCAGCATTTTCTACATGATCTATATTTTAGATTTTAAGCACCAACGAAACTCCAATACAAGATTTGGCAAGCTGTTATCTTTTTTTAAAAAGCCTGTCGTTAGCACTCAAGTAGATAATTATTTGTGAAAGTCTGTAAAAGTATAGATAATCTGAGATCAAAATAAAAAGTCTAGACGCACTGTTCTGCTCATTCAGATCGACCGCCAGCGCGACAAGTCGCTGCAGACGGACGGCAGCCCCACGGCGCTGTACGCGTACTTCGTGTCCATCGTGCGCGACCAGCTGCACATCGTGCTGGCCATGTCGCCGGCTGGGACTTCACTACGCACGCGCATCCGCAAGTTCCCCTCGCTCGTCAACTGCTGCACCATCGACTGGTTCCAAGTACGTTTCTGGTACATCATTGATGATTTAAAAAACAAGCACATAGGCTCTTGGGTACTCCGATCCAGCTACTACTAATCTCCCGTCGGGGCTGCGGGTTGTTCGAAAGAGATACCGCGGCCTCGGCTCAAAGGGCTAAGAAGGAACATAGGTGGTTTTTAATCAGCACTCCCCCTACCGCTCTGCCCAGAGTGAGAAAAGTCATTTGATGATTTCCCAACACCCAAAAAAAAGCTGTTACTAATCTATCCTACAAAGGCCGCTGCAACACATACTTTGGTTCAGAACTACCTTCTATCTGCAGACTCGTCGTCTCCGCTCTAGAACTTGACTATATACCATGGCAATTTGTCTTATATGGCCAGCCCATTGGTTTTTTTTTGTTTGTGCAATGCTCAAGGTTTTTTCGTCTCTTTGTGTAAGTTTCGTTACAAAAACATTATTAACGGTTTGTGCTTTGTTTGTATCATAATATAGGTATAATCTGGCGGTTATTTTTTTGAGTTTAAAGTAATGCTCGCATCCTAGCAACACTACTCGTGCAGAAATAAAAGAAGAACTGTACAATATTTTACTTCGATTTCCAGGAGTGGCCTCCAGACGCGTTACTAGCAGTAGCCACTCGGTTCCTGAAAGACATAGAACTGACGGACCTAGAGCGCGACACGGCCATCAAGCTGTGCCAGGTGTTCCACTGCGACACGCAGGAGCTCACCAGGCAGTTCCTGCGCCGCCTCAAGAGATACAACTACGTCACACCCACCGCCTACCTGGAACTTATCAACATGTTCAAGGCATTGCTAACTAGGAAACGATTGTGAGTCTAGCATCTACCACTTTTATAGCCATTTACAGGTTTCTGAAAGTCTGAAGAGCCTGATTTCACAAAGATTGATGTTGTCAAATATTCTACAAGTTAGTTAATCACAATAGTCAAACGCACATTAATCATACATGTTGTCATAATAAGCATAGTTTGCAAAACATTACCTCTTTGTTCTGTTGATAATGATCATGCTTCATTAGTTTCTGAAAACTTTCCTGGAACACCGACGGCTTTAGCAGTGAAGATCAGGCCAGAAGATAAGACAACAAAGCACTGTCTTATATTCTCTTACTTAATCAGGGAGTTGACAACAGCAGAGAAGCGCTACATTACGGGACTGGACCAGCTCGCGACCGCGGCTAAATCAGTAGCAGCCCTGCAAGAAGCTTTAGAAGTACTGCAGCCCAAACTGGCTGCTGGCGCCAAAGCAGTGGCTGAGACCACCGCCATCGTGGAGAAAGAGAAGGAAGGAGTCGCGCTCGTGGAGGCCGAAGTCCTTGTGGATCAGAGTACTGCAGAAGAACAGGCTAGTGAACATCCTTTTAGTCTTTTCCAGGGCATTTTCTACTTGAGTTTACTTTTTTGTTTGTCTTAACCTTTCAAGCGTCCCACTGCTGCCCTTTCTCCTTCTAAACATCTGTGTCTTGTGCTGTGTCTGGCCATTTTCGAACCCGCAGAGATGAAGATCAGGTCGTCACACTATCTTCACCGCGGTCTACCCCGACAGATACCTGCTTGGAAAAGCTCCTTATTCCATTCTTACTTACTTAAAGTTTATCCTAAGTAAATAAACAAAAGTTTTGGGTATATATAGGCAGCAGAGGCCCAGGGTATCAAAGATGAGTGCGACGCTGACCTGGCGGAAGCGATGCCGATCCTCAACTCGGCCCTGGCGGCGCTCGACACCCTTACTCCTCAGGACATCACCTTTATCAAGACCATGAAGAGTCCGCCTAGAGGCATCCGAATCGTCATGGAGGCTATCTGCATTTTGAAGGTATTGTTACACAAGTCGCCACTGGCAAAATGCAGAATTGTGTGAAGAAAGGGGCTTTCCTCTTTCTTTACAGTTCAAACATTCTGTCTTCAAACTCAAACTCTTTATTGCAGTCATGTGTACATTGGTACATCATGTTTCTTAGTTGCTAGGTTATTTCTGTACAGCAAACCTTTACTAACGCTTGCTATGGAATGGAAACGATTTTGCTTGCAGTAATAACATCTCAATAAGACAGATATTGGTAGTGGTCTGTGTTAGTAACCAATTTTAAAATGCTGCTTATAATACATGTAAAACAGACATACCTAACATGTAATCGTATATTTATGTTTTATTGCTTTTCTAAAGGATGATCCGGTAAGTGAATTACATTTATCGCACAATGCTACATAGATTTGCAAGTCTGTATGGACCTAAATACAGTCAAACATGCCTCTTACATGGTATATAGTTGTGCTTACAAAGTATAATAAAATATAATAAAGCTTATTAGTATAAAAAAAAAATAAAAAAAATATATTTCTTATACATACTAGGACTAACTTAATAATATAATCTTTACTATAAGAACACCTTTTCCGTATGTTTTACCAATTCACAGTCGAACAAGCTAATTATAATTCAAATACACTGAAAATGTTGTTCTATAGAGCGTTTCGCATTAAGTGACTGATGTCAAACGCTGTATCGTTTGGTATCAGTCTCTTAATGCATCTGTATAATCTTAAAATCTTAAAAAAAAAAAAAACAATTAGTCCGCCAGATAGATTTCCAAAAAATTTTGAACACGTATTTTTTCTTTTTTCACGTAAACAAAAAATGAAGGCGGTGCTTCGAAAAGTCGTGCGACGTCACAGTTTGGTCCATTTTTACCAGAATAAGACGTCAAAAGCCCCCACTCTATGATCTTTGACAAGTTTTATTTTCGTCAATTTTTATTAATTTGATAAAACAAAAAACACGTATCCAATATTTTTCGATAATCTAACTGACCGACTAAACAGAATCATATTTTTTTTAGTCAGTCAACTACCCTATTAAAAGCAAATTAGCTGGCTGTATGTGTATACCTACTTATTAGCTTGTTCGACTGTACAGCCAAGTTACTCTTTTTGTTCTATCACACTTTGCTTGTTGTATGCCAGTAGAGCCAAAGATGGAGTATGGAGAGAGAGGACTGGGTATTCAGCTGCATTGTAGTCATAATTCCAAAAAGGTTTATGGTAATAACGATAATAATTTCACAATAAACTACTCATTCCCATATTAATACAGGATGTAAAACCAGACAAGGTTCCAAACCCATCCGGTGTTGGTACGATTGAGGACTACTGGGGTCCTTCGAAGAAGATCCTGAACGACATCAAGTTCCTGGAGTCGCTGCAGAACTATGACAAGGACAACATCCCGCCGGCCGTGATGAAGAAGCTCATGACCACCGTTATGCAGGACGAGGGCTTCGTGCCGGAGAAGATTAGGGCCGTGTCTGTGGCTGCTGAGGGTATGTAACTGAGATAGATATTGATGGCGTTGGTATAGTGGAGCATGGGGCTGTTGCCGCATTGACAAGAGAGCTTCGTTTTTTTTTATATAAAAACTTTGCCACACAATAGGACTTTCTCCTGTATCGTAGGTGCGTTTACAAACATTTAAACTCACATACACAAACCAAACACAACAACATCTGTAGGCCATACAAATATTTGCTCCGTGCGGGGATCGAACCCGCGACACGCGGCGCAGCAGTCCAGTCGCTCAGCCACTGCACCAACCGTGCCCTCAAAAGAGTATTTTTTTTTGAGGGCACGGTTCTCAGATGTTTGTTACGTAGCATTTGAGAATTTTTCTTTCGTAAAAGTAACCATATCCCATATCTTCCCGTGGGTGTCGTAAGAGGCGACTAAGGGACTTACCAGAGAATGGGCAGCAGCGTTCTCTGTGTCTTTGTAACAACCATACTGCGATCGCCAACCCGCCTGCCAAGCGTGGCGATTATGGCAAACCCCCCCAAATGCCTGGGGGAGGCCTATGTCCAGCAGTGGACGTCTTTTGGCTGAAATGATGATGATGATGAAAAGTAACCAGCAGCACTGCAAACGGATCCTTCACGAAGCCGTCAACCAAGTATTCTGTAAATACGCCAGCACATCAAACTACTCGAAACTGTCAAATTTTCTCAATCAATCTTGAACCTAATCTTCTATAAAGCGCTAAATAAATTTGAATTAAAAACTATATGATATTATGTTAGAAAACATATAATACGTATCGTGATACAGGTATGTGCAAATGGGTGATTGCGATGACGAAGTACGACAAAGTGGCGAAGGTTGTTGCGCCCAAGAAGCAGAGGTTGGCGGCCGCTCAGGCGGTGTACGACAAAGCCAGTGCCGCGCTCGCTGTCAAGCAGGCACAGCTCAGAGAGGTCAGTACACATTATACTACGAACCGACCACCTAAATGACCGCGTATTACATGTGAGAATGAAATTGTACGGTTTAAAAAAATAAAATAGATTCTTAAAATATTAACTGCCGTACTCAGAGAGCTTTAATGATTACTTAGGCCATCACTAAGTAAAGGTTTTGATAGTTTTTGTATGGCAAAACTGTCAAAACCTTTAATAAGTGATGGCGTAATCATTAAAGCACTCTGAGTGCCTCAGTAAAGTACAAGATAGGAAAGTGTCACAAATGATTTCCCATCATATGCATTAGTTATTCAGTCGTTTAAAAATTCCGAAAGGCTGTATGTAATCCGTATAGAGCCAACAGATTTTTTCTAGAGGTATTTACACTGCGGTAGTCCGTCCACAATCAAGCTTGATGATACATAATTATGAGTATTTGAACACATTATTACAACAGAATTCCTATGTATAAATTAATAGACTTTTCCAATTTAGGTACAAAACAAACTCAAAACGCTAGTAGACGTCCTAGCCGAACAGAGTCGTCAACAGAAGGTTCTAGATGACGAGGTAATGGACTGCAGCAACAAACTCAAGCGAGCCGAGATGCTTATCTCCGGCCTCGGCGGGGAGAAGACACGATGGACGCAAATCGCCAAAGATTTGCGCGCAACTTACAACACTCTCACAGGTGAAGAAAATAATAACTAAAGAAAACTTTTAACAGATTTACAGCGGATCCCAAATTAGGCACAACCTGTACCTTAATGATCTAGATACTGTCTTCATCTGTCTAGCCTATCAGGCTTCCAGTACGGGATGTTCACAGGATACCGCGGCCTCGACATGAAGGGCTAAGAAGGAACATCCTTTTCGCTCTGCCCAAGAGCGGTAGGAGTTATTTGATGCATTACCCACACCCGAAAAAAAAAGGTAGGCTTCCAGTCTAATCATACCAGTATTTTACATGGAGCGACTGCCTATCTGACCTCTACAACCCAGTTAGTACTAGGTAATACGATCGATACCCTTTGGTAAATGACTGGTGGTCTTAGTTTGGTGACTTCCTCTAACAACTGCCAAAGGTCTACAATTGACAGCCAGGATCAACGGCTAAAGTGCTTTTCTTTCTTTTGAGTCGAAGGAAACGACATGTATGATGTAATAGGTGCTCCCCCATCCACGTAGGCAAACGTGGTTTAACCTGATCAACCCGAGTAGCTTTTACAACACAAAGTTTTTTTTTTTGTCAGGTGACATCTTAATTGCTGCTGGAATCATCGCATATCTCGGACCATTTACAGCAAGTTTTAGAAATACTCAGGTATATTATAATTAATACATTTACGGGCTGTTTTTTATAAGTATGTACACACGGCTACACATATTTCCAGTATAAGCTGGTCTCGCATTGTATAGGATCTCCGTACAGTGCGAGATCAGCGTAAACTGGAAATGTATAGCTTGATGTGTAGCAGTGTGTACGATAATATTGAATTTTTATCATTGATATCTGTATGGTTACTGTCAAATGGAAATTAAGATTATTTTATGCAATGAATGTGGGCGACAAAACAAATGAACATTACGTATCGAGTATCGACACCAGCCTATCAGACTACCAGTGTTATTTTTTTCTAATTTTCTTTGAACCAGCAATTAAATTGAAAATCGATTCAAGAAATTTGATAGATTGTTGTAACTTGATGTGCTGGTTGCTGTCTGTGCTTAGCATTTGCTTTGGCTTATGTAAATGAATATACTCATCTCTATGGTGTACTACAATTATTATAAGCTAGTGTACGAAGACCATGTGTGACGTCTACTAACAAGCACTGGATCGCGTGGGAACAGTATAGGGTTTTTATCCTTAACCTATATATAAAGTACCTACGTACGTATTACTATGATAAAACAGGATATTTACCATGCCGCCGAAACAAACGCCGAAATATCGGGAACTCGAAACAAAAAGTAAACATGGTAAATACCCCGTTTTCAGTATTATTAACAGTGTTAGTGTGACCATGTCAGTATAAAAACTTATATTACTGATACACTTAACGCTCTCTGTTAGATGTTATCTTGGGCACAAGCGTGTCACGACTGCGGCATCGTGTGCACGTTGGACTACAGCCTCATCAAGGTGCTAGGCGAGCCCGTCACCATTCAGCAGTGGAACATCGACGGGCTGCCCGCTGATGACTTCAGCGTGGAGAGCGCCATCATCATCAAGTGAGTGTAGTGTAGATACAACTCGGTCACATTAACTTGACGCTTGAGACGCTTGACACTAGACGCAGAGATGCGTCAAGTTTATGTGACCGCGTAGTACACATGTATCACGCAACATTCAAGTTAAACACCTATTTCATTTTGGAAGCCAAGTGTCTTTCTGCTCCTATTTTGATAATAGGAGCAGAAAAACACTTTTAAAAGTTGCTTCGTGCATCCATTCCTGTTTGTGCTTGTGACTGTACACCACAACCAGCGCTGAACCACACGTACCATGCCATGTATACCAGATACCACCTGCAGGGCTATCGGCTATCTCTGTTGACAGTTTTTTTTATTATCACTTTCGCTCTGTGTGCTTTCATTAACTGTCAAAAGGCTATTTTGGTATCGGCTTTGTAATCTCCTTTTAAAACCCTTTATTTTGATACCCTACTCGATGGTATTGGAAAAAAAAAATTATGAACTCCGCGATTTAGCCCCCAAAATCCACAATTTTTCTTTGTTTTTTAATTTTAATGTAGCCTATAACACTCGCGCCATCAAGACGAATCTAACGACGTATATTTCATTCAAATCGGTTCATCCGTTTATGAGTTATGAGGGAACAAAGAAACGGACATACATACATACATACTTATATACATACATACACGTCAAACACATAACCCTCCTTTTGGGCTTCGCCGCAGTCGGGTAAAAAATAGAGGTGTCAATTGCTGGGATGTTAGGCACCCTTTAATCACTATCACGTGATACCCACATAATGAGATACGCAATACCAATTTTATGACATATCGGTTAACAACAAAGTTCTGTGGACAACTGGTGCTTGTTATCCACTGACTTTAGACTATTGTCTATCTTTTCAAAAGTCAGTGGATAACAAGCCCTGCTGTTCTCTGTGGGAGCGAGCGCACCACACCAATGCGTTATAGTAGATGATTCATTATAATTTCTTCAAATGATTGGTTCTCGGAAATGCTGGTTTCCTCACGATGTTTCCCTTCACCGATTTGATAGCTGTCCATATGGGCACCCATCACCTCGCCTTGTAACTACAGACTTGCAGTTGTAAGACTTATAAGTGACAGCATTTTAATTATATAAGTACTGTGTTTTTATTATATTGCCAAATTGTGTTGGTTAGTGTAACCTTTCATGTAGCGATTAATCTTGTGGAATAAATAAGGAAATTTAAATTTTGTAAAGCTATTACTAAAAAAAAAAAAATGAACATTGAATAAATAAAAATGGAATTCTCGGTATGGAAAACGATCTGTTTTTATTTATTTGAAAAATAGTGGTGTGCAATCACAAATGTTTAAGACTGCAACAAACTAGCAGTCCAAGTTCCTAAATGGAGTTAATTTATGTACTTATATTTTTAGCATTAACTAGCTGACCCACGCAACTTCGTCTGCGTCACATAAATATAGCTATAACCTTTCTCGATATATCGACTATCCGACATAAATTAAGCTAAATCGTAACAACAAAAAATCTTATCTTTCCTCTTTATTAAAATAGTTTAGATGGTTTAGATTAGCTTAGATTATATTAAAGTGTGAATTACTATAGGTATCTCTTACTGTTAAATATACTATAACACTCTATACTTGTAAACAATGATGCAGTAAATATTTTGAATTTGAATTTCCCGGAGGCCAGCCAGAACCCCCGTACCTACATTGCGACGCGCGAAATATTTTGCCGCGCGGATATTTTTACATTGCGATATCTTCTAAGATATTTGTTTAAACTGTATAGAGTAAAGGGCACACATATTCTATATTAAATTTTCGTTCTAACAAACACATTTATTTAGATTTAGATTAATACCATATGGGTTAAATAAGCTTCGCAAAAAATAATTATTTTTAACCTTATTTTAAACTGTAAAAAAAGGTTACAGTGAGTCAATCTTAAAAGATAGATATATGCTGTCGCGGACTTTTTTTTAGAACTTTTAAAGAGGAACAATACCTTCATACATGATATTAGCGTAACTTAAACCGTTTTCGCAGCGCACGCAGCGGAAGCTCTCAAAAAGGAAATACCTGTTCCCGTTTTTGTAACATTTTTCATATATGCTCCGCTCCTATTAGCCGTAGCGTGATGTTATATAGCCTATAGCCTTCCTCGATAAATGGACTATCCAACACAAAAATAATTTTTCAATTCCAACCAGCAGTTTCTGAGTTTACCGCGTTCAAACAAACAAACAAACAAACAAAACAAACAAACTCTTCAGCTTTATAATATTAGTATAGATTAAAATTTTATGTTAATGTGATACAGGACAGCTCGACGTTGGCCTTTGATGATTGATCCTCAAGGCCAAGCCAATCGCTGGATCAAAAATATGGAAAAACCGAATAATATCAGCATTGTGCGTATGACGCAGGCTGACTTGAGTCGCGTCCTGGAGAACGCTGTGCAGTTTGGACAGCCGGTATGAAATTCATCTTGCTTCGAGGTGTCAGTCCACGATTGATGGATGTCCATCGTGACTACACAATACATCACGATGTCATCCTTTGACCGCGGTCTATTTGCACATTAACGGTTTTATACTAAATTTTTCAGCGCTTTTACATATCTTTTGTCTCGCACTCAGGTTTTGCTAGAAAATGTGTTGGAGGAGTTGGATCCAATGTTGGAACCCCTACTTCAACAACAGACTTTCCGACAAGGTGGAGCCCTCTGCATTAAAATTGGTGATACCATTGTGGAATACAGTAAAGATTTTAAGTGAGTACATAATTTTAACAGTAATAGGTTTTCCATTTGTTAGTGACTTTGTAGTTGGTTGGTTCGACCTACTATACAACGATGTTTTATGTGTGTTTTATATTGATTTTATGTTCACAACGTGCTACCGATGCGCTTTTAGGACGTCACATTGTAAGAACCGAACTATTTTCCCTAGATTATACATCAGCACAAAATTGGCGAACCCGCATTACCTACCCGAAGTAGGCGTGCGAGTAACTCTCGTCAACTTCATGTTGGCCATGGATGGGCTACAAGCGCAGCTGCTAGCGCGGGTGGTCGCCCGGGAGCGGCCCGATCTACAGCAAGCCAAGACTGACCTCACCACGCAAAGTGCCGAGCATCGAAGACTCTTACAGGATATTGAAAAGAAAATATTAACTGTACTGTCCACTTCTGAACATTTATTGGAAGACGAAGAAGCTGTCCAGGTAACGAACGAAGATTTATGATTATGACACGACAGTTTTTCGAGCAATACTCAATTCTGTTCAATAAGTAAATAGCATGCGTTGCTTTTTATTAGGGCAGCGCCATTTGCATTCATCACCCTGACTTGAATAGGGTATGCGATCTGCTCAGCAATTCTCATTTACTATTTCACATTAATTGTAATTGTTAGATCCTAAACTCTGCCAAAGAGATGTCGAATGAGATCAAAGAAAAGCAAGAGGTGGCCGCGGTAACAGAGGCAGCCATTGACGTCGCTCGTAATGACTACGTGCCTATTGCTGTACATTCCACCGATCTATTTTTCCTCATCGGTAAGTTTTTAACGATATGTAGCAGTGGCGAAGAGAAACTTTATAAAAAATATATGTTTCTATTGGCTACCATCTATCTGGCAGAAACTCGATGCTCCGAAATTTATTTCGCATAACACCCTTGGCATATTCTTCTTTGAACGAATGTGTTTAAGGCAAAAAAAAATATTTAATAGAATTATCGTTCGCCGAATGTATAAATGACCGAATTTACAATGGCATACTTTTAAGATGGCAGAATTTTATTTGGTTGAAATTCACATGGCATATTATACTATGAAGATGGTTGGAGTTCATTTGCAATAATTTTATAAGACATTTTGCCAATTTTATTACAATTTTTTGACCTAATTGTAAATTAAAAGTCAATACCTTGTGCTACAAAAGTTAGTGACAGAAACGAATCGCTGCAAAACCGACTCCACGTAGTCTCTTCTGCCCTACCCCGAGAGTGTAATCTAAGCCCCCGAAGGCGCGGAGGGGCGAGGCGGCCCGCAAGCTGAGGAGCAGGTGGCTTAAACGCGCGCCACCGCGGCTGAGGCTGGCCGGCAAAGCCGGCCAGAAAGCCGAAGCTGCGGTGGTGTGTGTTAAAACCATCTGCGACGATATGCTTGCGTGGGACCGCCGGAGCACCGGAGCACCGGAGCCGTGACAGAAACCATGCCTGCTGTATGTTGCACGTATGTATGAAATGAAATGTATGCAAAAAGACGATTCTGATTGTGAACTTTCGGCAATATGATGGTTCTACTTTTTAATGATTCTGGAAATGAAGTTAGTTATTGTAAATGAGTGTACGCCAAATGATTTTCGGCGAAATGACGATTCTGCCATCCACTACCTACTATGCAAAAGAAAATTCGGATATAAAAAGTTCTACTAAAAAAGATAGACCCGTTTCTATTGGCACAAACCTAAAACTTGCAGGTTTGAAGATGTGGAACGTATAGCGAGGTGTTCTCCTTTCTTTCAGCTTCGTTGTCGAATATTGATCCAATGTACCAGTATTCGCTGGGCTGGTTCGAAGGTTTGTTCGTGGCTACCATCGATAATACTGAGAAGGTAGAAGAGATTGAAGCACGGTTGGATATACTGAAGCGCCACTTCACTTATTCCCTCTACGCTAACATCTGCAGAAGTTTGTTTGAAAAGGTAAAACAGTATACAGTTGTCAAGGTCCTGAAAGAAAATTGATAAAATCTCCAATTAAAAGGGGTGCACCAGAGTAGCCCACAAAATTCAAATTTTCTTATGTTATTTTTTACACTTTGCGTGTCAGCGTAACAATTTAATGAAAAAACTCATTCAATGTTATTAAATGAACTTAGAGGGTTGTATTGATGAGTTTAATTGCTTGTAAGTCTGTAAATATATATTTTAATCAACATACAAACTGACACTAACCTGCAAATTGCATAAAACGAGAGAAAATTGGATTTATTTCGCCTTGGATTTATTATGGGATAAGATGCCATGCAATATAGAATGAGAAATAATTAATCGAGCCACAGTTTTTTTAATTGGCCACAGGATCAAACTTCTAATTTTATAACTAAGCCACGGGAAAATTATATAGCCTCTAATATACTAATTCGTCTTCTTTACAACGCCCACTAAATATTCTATAGAAAGCATCAAGTGACGATCAACATTTATATTAACTTGTCCTTGTTATTTATACATAGGCACCTAATTTACTAACTCAGCCACGGAATTTATATCTCACCACCATTTTACATTTAACAGCTTCAACACAAGGCCCTCAAAAAAATATAAATGAAGCGACCGTAGTCAACATCATTTATTATAACTTCGCATGTAAAATTATACATCACATTCTTTTATCGTGAAAATAGCAACAGAAAGATTTGGCGCGAGCGCGCGAAACGACAGCGACCGGCCATTTGCACCAATCAGAGAGCGCCAACGTATATTATATATGAAATGTCAACTTTTGATACACTTTAGATTATTATATTTACGTTAAAAATACCTATTAGTTACAGAAATGTTTTTACCATTGTCTAATTGACTAGTCACAGGCAGATTGTATGATTCGTTATTGTAAACTGAGGGAAATAGGTTAGGTTAGGTTAAAACTGCGACCAAACGCGCGCGAGCCGAGCGAGCGAAGCGAGCGGTGCCGCGGCAGCGGCCGGCGAGCGCTACTTCCGAGTTGCTTGCAGAAATGTTTTCACAATTTATTGTCTAGTTTTCCGATAAAAATGAAGTTCTGAAGCGATTCTGTCGATAACTTTTGTAGCACAACATGTAAATAAAATCGATCTTTAGGACATTCGATACTAACTTCAATATTTAGGTCATTAAGTAATATAGAAGTTCAGAGGAACTTCTATATTTAAGCCTTTCGATGACACGACAGGAGTTTATACATACTATTAGTGACTATAATATAATATTTGATGACAATTTTAATTAAATTTTGATGCTCAGTTAATGTGGCATGAGTTATAATTTAAACGTACTGAGTTAATAAATTAGAAGCTAATTGAATATTTTTTTGATGCCATAAATTAATAATTTAGAAGTTTACTGTTTGAATTCATGTTACAAATTTAGATGCTAAAAAAATAATCACGATGCTGAGTTGTATTTAGAGTGGCTTTAAAAAAGATAACTTGCGGCTAAGATAGTATTATTTAGATGCTCGTTAATTGTGGCTCACTTAGTAATTTAGAAGGCAAGTTAGATTTTTAGAGGCAAATATTGCTATTAAAAAGAAGCCGGTTTAATTAGCACCCATATAGAATATTAAGTAACATGCCATGCAATATAGAATATTCTGAATGTTGAAAAATTATTTGGCACTCATCTACGTGTCACAGGATAATAAGTTACAAACCACAGATAACAGATATCAGATCCCGCCGCATACTGCTCAATTTATCGATAGAGAATCCTAGGGTTCTAAGCCTTTATAAAAAAAGGCTTAGAATCCTAGGATTCACTTCTTGTTGTCTATTCCTATTTTTAACTTAACTCAAAAGTTTCACGTACGGTTTACTAAAGGGTATCGGCATTTTACAGGATAAAATAGTGTTTTCGCTATTACTCGTAACGACGCTACAGATAGCAAAGGGGGAGATACAAAAGGGTTCCGTGATTTTCCTGCTTGGTGGCGGGCTGCCTCGAAGCTTAGATGCCAACCCGGTGCATTTCCTCAGCCCACAAGCCTGGTCCGAGTTCAACGCGTAAGTTATACAGGGTGCAAGTGCCGACAATACGACAATAAATGAAACCACTGGTAGTTCTAGTTCATAGGAACATTTTTAAACTATCAAATCAATCCTAACACCGAAATCGTTGTCGTATCGTCGGCACCAACCTACCTAAATGTCTTGCCAAATTCATTTGTTATATATTTCCACACGTTAATCGGTGCAAATTATTCTAAGGTTAGTAAACCAATATTTGTTTGTAAATTGTATTGTATTTTGTTTACAGTTTTATGCTATTTCGGTTTTTTGATATTTTTCAAATTTTTTTTTCGTTGTTGAGATTTATTTGATAGTGCTAAAATGTTCCTATGAACTAAAACTACCAGTGGTTTCATTTATTGTCGTATTGTCGGCACCACCCTGTATGTCTTTGAATGATAACAGCCGGTTAAGTTGAGTTGGACCTTTCTTATTCGTCTAAAAGTGCGGACATATTATTTAACATAACATGTTATATAACGTTGTTATATTTTAACATATTTCAGTAATGTGGAGACTGAATGGTATAAAACGTGTTATAATAACTAGTTTTGTTAGGTAGCTATTATGCTTAAACGTGTACTCGAGATGCGACAATGTCATATAACATTCAAATTCAAATTCAAATTGTTTATTTTCTTTATCAAGTTTACATCAATTAGTTTGTGATTGGAGCCTTCTTTTAAGCAAACAATGCCTGTATTAGAAGACTCCGCTCTTCCATAACAAAATAAAATTAAATATAAAAGAAAAATGTTAATAACTTAGACATTAACTAGAAAATAATATAATACAGACAGGATTGACAAAACTACAGTTTGTGTGTGTGTGTGTGCGTGAGTATGTGTGTGTGTTGTGTGTTTGAGTGCCTGTGTGGGAGAGTATAGGTTATGTGGTTACTTTCAGGAGTTCTTCCGTTTCCTCATAAGTAAGTGGTTCGATCCATTTCATTATACTTTTTTTGCATTCATAATATTGTTTTTTATATATACATATTTCTTTATTTATCCTATTATACAATCGAGCAGACCGTGTATTTAATTGCATGGAGGCAACCAAAGTTTTTGTTTGGGGGACTTCTGCAATATCATGCTTTCTTCGTTTTGCTAATTTAGATGCATCGTACGGTAGGGTCTTGTGTTTTTTTAATACAGTTTGAACAATGTATAGTTTTCTTACTGAGAGCAATTTGCTTAATTTATAAAGACTATCTGTGGCGTATCTAATTTTCTTAAAATACATAGTTTTTATGAGGGCACGTTGTGCACGCTCTACTTCTATGAATTTTGTTTTTGCTGACCCTCCCCAATTAGGAATACAATACACTAAGACAGACTGAGCCAAAGCGACGTATATCTCATTGAGGAGATTCCTAGGGGTGTTATTATTACTAACTAGCTTTTGCCAGCGGCTTCGCCCGCGTGAAAATGACGATTTTCCATACAAACTTTCATCCCCTTTTTAACTCCCTTAGGGGTTGAATTTCGAAAAATCCTTTCTTATTCCTTGTCTACATTATAAATGGAACCTCTGTGCAAAATTTCAGCTTTCTAGGTCCAAGGGTTTGGGCTGGGCGTTGATGAGTCAGTCAATCAGTCAGTCAGTCAGTCAGTCAGGACTTCTCTCTTTATTTATATAGATTATATTTTTTGGCACAATATGTCTCAGCGTACTAAATATCCAACACAGTTTTCTAACTCTGCCAGCAACTTGTTCAACATGGGGATACCAGGCTAATCTCTGGTCTAATATTATGCCTAAATATTTAGTTTGTCTTACTTTATTTATTTGTGGGCAATTACAATAATTATTTTTGAAGTCCTCACAATCATGTATTTTAATTTTAAAATCATCCGTCGGTTCAGTTCGTGCGCTAACACTGAAACACACAAAGTTAGTTTTTCCTGTATTCAAGGTAAGTAAATTAATTTTTAACCATTTAGCTATCCTAGCCATGCCTACTTCAGCTGTGAACTCAACATCTTGCCAAGAGATACCAGAAAAGACTACAGCTGTATCATCGGCATAAGAGAAAATTTTAGCGTTTTTGATACTTAAATTGCAAAGATCGTTAATATAGATCAAAAACAAGGTTGGGCCCAATACGCTACCTTGCGGTACGCCGTAAGTTACATTCGTGTAGTCACTGGTATACTTTCCAATCCTAACGCTTTGCTTCCTATTACAAAGATAATTTTCTATAAGAGCGAGCGGAGTACCTCTTATTCCGTATTTTTCTAATTTACTCACCAGGGTTGGAACAGAGACGGTGTCAAACGCTTTTTTTAAGTCTAAGAAGACAGTAACACATTTGTGACCGCTATCTATAGTATCAGCTACCAGCGATGTTAGGGCAGTTACTGCATCCTCAGTTGAAACCCCTTGTCTAAACCCAAATTGTGTAGGCGACAGTAAGTTGTATTTACTAAGATAGTTAATGAGCCTATTATTAATAAGTTTTTCCACAATTTTGGAAATTGCTGGTAGGACTGATATTGGTCTATAGTTGTTGACATCGTCTCTGCTCCCTCCCTTGTGTACAGGTGTTATAACGGATCGTTTAAGTGCTTCCGGAAAGACGCCCTTACTAAAGCACAGGTTAGTCAGATGAGTTAAGATCGGAACAGCTTCTATTTTAATATATTTAAGAAATTTTGTGGTTACCATATCCCAACCGGGGGCACTGTCAGTTTTTAAGCTCATTAGAATTCTATCTACTTCATCACAGTCAGTATCGTAGAGTACAATGAATGAGATACGGAAGATACATTACTAATTAGTTGTTGGCGGTCAGAGTCTAAGTCGGGTTGAATTTGCTGGGCCAGTTGCTTTCCAATGTTCACGAAAAAGTTATTGACATGATTAACTGATTCAGTAGGTGATGGCATTATGTTTAATAATTCCGTATTCTCTGTCTTAGTTTTAGAAGAATAGGTGACATTTTTTATATTTTTCCAGAGTAATTTATTGTTCGTTACTGAGTCGGCTAATAATTCCTTTTGATAATTCTTTTTCAACTTTTTTATGAGGCTATTGCAATAATTTCTATACCTATTAAATGTGATTTTTAAAATGTCATTGTTTGGATCCCTTTTAAGTGATTTTTGCATTTTATTTCGATTATTAATACATTTTAATATACCTTGGGTAATCCATGGCTTAATTATTCGTTTTTTATTAGGAATTGTTGTAGTGATAGTATTATTATTTATAGAATTAGTTAGTATCTGTATAAAAATATCAATAAGTTCAATGGGATCATTGCAAAAGAGTAGTTCTGCTATTTTATTTTCTTGTATATGTTTAAGCGCCCCTTCAAAATTTAGACTAGTTTTAGTTTTTGGTGCAACTTGTTTAGTTTTTATTTTAGCTAGAGATAAGAGTGTTGTATAGTGGTCAGTAATTGTAGTATGTAATACACCAACAAAAGCTGATTTCTTCTTATTGTTAATCCTGAGCATAAAATGATCCAAGCAGTTTATTCCTCGCGTGGGAAGAATATGGCCAGGTAGTATGCCATGAGTTGATAGCATAGTAAGATAGTTAACTCTATTTTTACGCTCATAGGATTGTTCTGAATCTTTGGGTTTAATATTAATATTTATATCACCCGCTATAATAATACTTTTCTGCTTGCCCAGAGCATTGAGTTCTTTACTGAGTGATTCTATAAAACTGTCACTATTTGTATGTGATGGGGAACGGTAAATACACAAAATAATATTATTAAGAATGTCCAATCGTAGACATGATGCCTGGACTAAATTTATTTCCTTAACTTTGGGAATAAGAGAGTTTTTTACATAGACAACTACCCCGTCATTTTGATTTAAGTGTCGTGTTGTAATATGGGAAGTGTAGTTTATAAGTTGTGGGATAAGTTTTGCATCACTTAATCTACACTCAGTGAGTATTATGACGTCTGTTTCAAATGAAAAAGTGGATACAGTTGCTATGAAATTGTCAAAATTACAATAAATGCTCCTTATATTTTGGGAAAATATAGTGAAATCGTTCGTATTTATATTTATGTGCTTGGTAAGGTCAGACGGGTCACATTCCACTGATCGTGCAATTTTGATGTTGTCTATGTCAGTCAGTGTTTTTAAACTATCACTCATCATAATTATTAAATTGAATTAATGTCATTTCTAGATATAAATTATAAATTATTAAATTAAGATAAGTCTCAGTAATAGGAGTATAATAAAATATTATTATGTAGCTTGTATAATGATAGCGTCTAACAAGAGAGCCCCTTACGGTGCTGTTGCTAGTACCGAGTATATATTTTTGGTTAGTAATATTGTATATTATGTATACTTTGTGATTAGAGAGTGTGTGGAAGTGATTTGTAGTATGTCTTTGTATATATGTGTGTGTCTGTAATTGTGTAAGTATGTTTACAAAAAAGTAGCATGCAAAATAACTTAAAGGTTTAGGACAATTATGAATTAAGTTAAATGATCTAAAACAATTCGTAAATAACAATACCAAATAACAGGTTCGCGGTTGATAGTTCACTTTGTGACATGAGATCAGAAGTATCACTAGTCATTTGTATTATTGTATTGTTATTCTAATGGGAATAGTATTTTTATATGTTGCAATGTTGAAAAACAATCATAATGTGGACGTGTTATAAACACAATTTACACAACATGTCACTTAATCCGTACGCACCTTATGAACTACGGTTCAACTACGTTTCTTCAGGTAATAGGCCTAAAGATTTTTTTTATGCCAAGCAAAAGCTAGTGAACCGTTGCCTTAAAATCACGATGTAAAACTATTTTTGTAAATTCGGCAGATTGAATGAATTACCAAAGTTCCAAGGCATTTTGGATCACTTTCTAGCAAATGTACCAGCTTGGGAGGCCTATTGTGACTTTCCGGACCCACAAGATCAGCCTTTGCCTAAACCATGGGATACTAAACTTGACATGTTTGAGGTAACAAACACATACTTAATTAATTCCTTATTTCAAAACTGCTGTCCTGACATGAAATCAAAACTTTGATGGCTATTCATTCTTACAGAAATTGTTAGTGCTTCGGTGCATGCGTTTGGACATGATGGTACCAGCAGTTCAGAATTACGTTTCAAGTAGGCATATCAAATTGTCATTATCAAAGTTGGAGTGTAGTAACGTAATTTTATTATAGTTTTTCATGTCATTCTTTTAAAGGTACAATGGGCCACAAGTTCGTGGAGCCCCCACTTTTTGACCTGGCGTCGTCATATGCAGACTCTCACTGCTGCATTCCCCTATTATTTGTCCTCACACCCGGCTCTGATCCTATGGAGACACTACTGAAGTTTGCAGACGATCAGGTAAAACAACCACCAATAATGTAATAATGTTGATTAATTGGATGCCTTTTTAATGTTTGAAATAATATTTGTCAGGGTTTTGGTTCTTCCCGATTGTTTTCACTGTCTCTGGGCCAAGGTCAGGGTCCTATTGCAGTCAAACTTATTGATGAAGGTATTCGGAGCGGCACATGGGTTGTTCTGCAGAACTGTCACTTGGCTAAGAGTTGGATGCCCACGCTAGAAAAGGTAATTTATCAGCATTAATACTTATAACGTTGTTCAATAACAAGAAGAGAGATATAGGGAGTTTTTATTTCGTTTTTAATAATGAGTTTGGTGTATTGAATCTCGATATATTTAAATGTTAGCCCTTTTCCAGATCTGCGAAGGGTTGACTCAAGACACCACACATCCTGACTTTAGACTTTGGCTAACGTCATACCCTGCTGATCATTTCCCAGTGTATGTGCTGCAAAACGGTGTCAAGATGACCAATGAGCCGCCACAAGGTACCGTTCATGGCGCATTTTGAATAGATACCGCCTTATTAAGGCGACATTACCTGCCCGCGACCTTGAGCGCGCGTTTAACTCATCGCCTAAACAAATAAGGTTGAAAATGGGGATGCGTTTGATTCTCGTGACTGCCAATATGAACGATAGTTCGCATATTTAATTAATTAAAAAAAAAATACGCTGTAATGTTAAAATATTTTTACATAAATGTCTTTAGTTGGTTAAATTTCCTTTCTGATAGTAAAAAAAAATAACAGTTATCGCTCAAAATATTGAGCATTTCGAGACGAAAAAGTTTTTTCGTGTGATTTTTTTTTTCGAGGTTCTTGATTAATTTTAGAAAATATTTTTGCATAAGTCTTTTACCTATACATTTGACTATACACTGTATTTTTTTTTGGAATTGTAATAAGTAGCAATACGGCTAACTCTGCAACGAAAAACAAGTCGTTTTTACGGTGTCCCTCTTATCTGCGCCTTAATAAAAATAGTTAAACCTGGTTTAACTTACGCTTGGTTTATCTCACTTCAAAAGTATTCAAAAGAAAGTGGCGGCATGCGAGATAAACCAAGCGTAAGTTAAACCAGGTTTAACTATTTTTATTAATAAGGCGGCTAGTGTTTAGCTATTGAAATACCTACTTTCTGAAAAAAAAAACAAAATAAAAGTGATGGTTTGATGAATTGAATAGTTAGCGGTTCCTTAATTTGACCGTGTTTTCGTATAAACGATTGCTTTCTTTAGTGTTTGTTTATGAAACCCAGGACTGCGAGCAAACATCGCTCGTTCGTTCAGCAGTGATCCTATCAACGACCAGGAGTGGTTCGAAGGTAACAAGCAGTCGGAGAACTTCAAGAAGCTACTGTTTGCCCTGTGCTTCTTCCACGCCGTGATTCAGGAGCGAAGGCAGTTTGGCCCGCTGGGCTGGAACATTCACTACGAGTTTAACGAGACGGACCTTAGGATCAGTGTCACGCAACTCTATATGTTCCTTAATGAATACGATGTAAGTAGGATATAGGGTGGGAATGTATACTATCTATAAATCTATAGTTCTTTATAATATAAAGAGATAGAATTGTAAAGTTGAATGTAGAGAAAAAATCTGTCACTAATGGGAAGTTACATTTCTTTCGAGTGTCGTAAAATTTTTGAAGTTTCCTGTGAGATAATTTCCAATTTTATTATAACACTTACTCGTCTGATGACTACCTACTACTTTTAGTTTTCCACCTTTCTCATCCAGCCTGTCCTTGGCATTTATCTCACGGAGCCGATTGCTGTTGATTGAATAAATGATACGATTTACTTGCTCCAGGACGTACAATTCATAGCGCTACGGTACTTAACGGGCGAGTGCAACTACGGCGGCCGTGTGACCGACGACTGGGACCGGCGCACGCTCAACACTATGCTCTACAAGTTCTACAATCCTAAGGCTATCAAGGAATTGAGTTACCCGCTCGACCCTACGGGTGAGACAGCAACGTTACACCTATTTGGTCCTATTCAATGGTATCTAGCACGTAAAGTCTCATCGAGCTCATAATGTAACATAACGCCTATAATCCCTGAATAGTTAGGCAGACCTGTACCTAATAGTATATATAGCTTAGAATGTGTGGGTACACATTCTAAAGAAGAAGCTCATGGAACTCGAGGCTAAATAATAAAAAAAACTTTGACTCAAAGGTGAAGGTTGTAGTAGGTAGGTTATTAAAGGAACGTTTATCCGTATTTGGTTTTTGTGTCCAATGGGGCGAAGCCGAGGCTTTGGTAGGACACTAATAAATTGTGAGGTTTGATCCCGACAGGCGTGTACCACATCCCGACTCTGAAGGAGCACGTGGACTTCATAAACTTTGCGCGCTCGCTGCCGGCCGCCACGCCACCCGCGGTGTTCGGCTTCCACTCCAACGCAGACATCACCAAGCACTTCCGAGAGGCCGAGGAGCTGCTCAACACGGCTATACTGACGCAGGTCCACCACGCACATTCATTATTACAAGCAAGGACTAGTAGCTCAATTGTGTAACACTCTTTTTATTACAATTCATAATTACGTTAAAAAAAATCGTTCGTTCAACACCGGACATAACGCAATGTATACCTATAGTTAAATAGTCAAAATAACAACAAGATTGACGGTTGGACCTCTTTAAAGGGTCATCAGTTATATTGACATAAATCTAAGAGTTAGTACGAATAGCTCAATGCTTTGTTTTAAATATTACTATGTGTCAGACTGTCAGCCCGCGATCGGATCGAGCCACTAGACCTGCTAAACGGCTGTTTAAGTATTGATGATGATAGGTAATACAATTTAATCAAAGTATTTTTTTTGTTTATGCAAAATATTCATGAAATTAAAAATAATAAATTAAATGAATGTTTGTAACCGGAATGTTTGTAATTAGAAACTTCATTTAGTTACTAATAATAGAACTCATAATAGTCATAAGTAGTATTATTACTGTTGCTTTTAAATTATTATTGGTTGATTTTACTCGTTAGCAGTAACTTAATTCATCTATATCATGTGTTATTTCTTATGTTTCATCCATCGTCGGTGCAATGGGGCAGGACCGTGTGGTAAGCCATTCAAATTAACTAGAATTGTTCATGTACTAACAGCTACGCGGTGACATTAACTTGACGCATCTCTGCGTCTAGTGTCAAACATCTCAAGCGTCAAGTTAATGTGACCGAGTTGTAATTAGTTATATCATTAATGTCGATTTTCATTTTCATGCCTGAAAGGATCTCGAGAAAAAGTACCAGGTAAGTGATTCTTATCATACTAACAGTATAAAGAGGATTTAAATTATTCTGCGAAGAAAATAGATCCATCGTTACATGACTCGATAATTGATTCGTTGTTATTTATTATGTACCGACACCAGCACATCAAGCTAACCGAAACTATCAAATTTTCCCAATCAATCTTGAACTTAATACTTTGAAAATTTGAAAATTTATTGAAGAAAGACAGATTGTAATAGCTGGATTTGTTGGCGTCTGTACTTGTCAAAAGTTCTAAATATTTTTTTATTGTACAAAGTAATCAAAATTTAAATTCAAGTGATACGTATCTAATCACAGGATATGGCAGCCGCCGGTGACGCAGAGGTAACGCCAGAAATGTTAGCCATGTCCATCGCCGAAGACGTACTGAAGCGGCTGCCCGATAAGATCCTGTCCGGACCGTCGCACGAGGGAGACATCAAGCCTTCGGACATGACGCCCATGTCCATCGTGGTCATACAGGAAGCCGCGAGATATGAGAGACTGGTCAGCGTCGTTAGGTCTAGCTCTAGAGCCGTCATTGGAGCTGTGCAGGGTAAGTGTCCCACCTCCAAAGCCATTCTATCATTTTTAACCGACTTCCAAGAAGAAGGAGGTTCTCAATTCTATTGGTATGTTTTCCCATTATATTTTTAAATAAAATGAGGAAATTATACAAATATTAAGATATAAAACCGTGTTCATTCACAAAAATACTAATTATTTGTTTCCCTAAAAAAGTGAAAACACAACATGTCATATAATACAGGAAAATACGCAAATAAATACTATTTTACCTACTATTATCATATGATCTAGCACTGTCACCCACGGGATATCTACCGTGAATTTCAGCTATTATGTTGACTATTTCAGCTATTATGTTGCTTATTTCGTGATTTTTGTTGAAAATCACGAAATAAGTTGAGTTATAAACCTAAGAGTATGCTTTTCGCGGTTTATAAATATACGTCTTGGGCGAACTTAAATCCTCCACTACGTTCAAGATTCAAAAAGCCCCGTACCGTAAGCGCTGTTTTAACCCTTAGATATACAATAAAAGTAATGAAATTATCACGACGTGTTCAGGCATCAGCGTTCTAAACGACATAACGGAAGAGGTGTTGACGAGTATGGTGCGCGGACGTATCCCCGCGCTGTGGGCCGGCAAGAGTTACCCATCGCTCAAGCCCTTCGCCGCCTACTTCAACGACCTGCTCGAGAGACTCAAGTTCTTACAGGTTTCATATTTACCTTTATTTTACTAACGACCATTGTCACACTCGGCAGATATCTTTTACCTGTGGAAAAGTATGACATTTTCAGAGCTTTGGTATATACAAACAAACTGATGATTGAAAAATCAACCCTGTGATGAGGAGAAAAAAGAACCAGGTTTGAATGCAAAATATGGTGGGATAAGTTGGGTAAAACTAACAGTAGTGACCAGTGTTGAGGAAGGGTTGAATAAAAGTAGATATAGCGGTTGGCAAACTATTATTTACAAAAAATATTTATTGTTGCGCCACGTGTGCCAGCTGAACACGTTTAAACTTTTCCAATTTTATTTTATTTTCATAAAACATGGTATACATATGTATGTATACCATGTTTTATGATAATAATTTATGTTTTATCACTGAACCCTGTCTGCTCGGATGAACAGCGTTATTTTTCTAAAATTGGGTTTTCGTCTTATAATCTAACAAAATGTAGTTTTACTTTCAAAACGCATCCAGATATTGCTTAAATTTGGAACTATGCCCGCGTTATACTCATGCACGCGCACACACATCTGACTCTGAGCTCAGTCGTGTGATCATTTCACATGACTGACTCCAGAAAATTTTAGGGTAATTTCATTTCTGTATCGCGTTATGAATGTGAAGGTAAACATCAACAAGCGTAGTGAATTTTGACGATTGAACTTGGCTATCTTGGTTACCATTATAGTTTTAACTTCAAACGAGTAGGTACCGAAAGCTAACTAGTTTTGAGTTTCATGATTTCGAATTCAGTCACAAAGACGTAAAGGTTTGCAAATTTGTTGCGATATTACAAATACAAAGCATTGTGCTTGTGGATGCATTCTATAGTAAAGAAACTTTGACCTCCAATATCTCGGTAACTAGAAGGTTACCAGGTATGGAGCATAACAAAAAAGTGTCTTTTGGCTTCGTGAAGCGTCTCTTTACACCCAATATTAAACTAGTTAACTATTTCCCAATAAGACATGACAGATGTTTCCTCATTAAGCTTTATTTACACGGGCATTCTTTCCCGAGAATATAAAAGACATGAATGCGATAATCGCGATGCAGTTCAATACACTTTACTCACACACTTTTTTAGGTTTAACGACATTTTACCTAGCGAGATTTTTTGTTGCCAGCACTGGCACCAGAACGGGCCTCCGCCGTGTTTCTGGCTATCCGGCTTCTACTTCCCTCAAGCCTTCCTCACGGCTGCCCAGCAGAGCTATGCGCGCAAGTACAAGATACCCATCGACCAGCTCGCCTTCCACTACGAAGTAACTAACTTTAACTTTATCTATCTTCTATCTATATAAATAAAAAGAGAAGTCCTGACTGACTGACTGATTGACTGACTGACTCATCAACGCCCAGCCCAAACCCTTGGACCTAGAAAGCTGAAATTTTGCACAGAGGTTCCCTTTATAATGTAGACAAGGAATAAGGAAGGATGTTTCGAAATTCAACCCCTAAGGGATTTAAATAGGGGATGAAAGTTTGTATGGAAAATCGTCATTTTCACGCGGGCGAAGCCGCTGGCAAAAGCTAGTAATGTATAAAGTTAATAAAATGGCTAGCAAGCTTTGTGTATTGTCCTATCTGTGTTTGCGATGACTGCGATTATATGATGTGGTAATGGCCGTTTCTTTATTGTTTTTTTTTAAACTTAAACTTGCCTTTTTTACGTGGGTGGGTAATCATCAAATGACTCTTCCCGCTCTGGGTGGAGCGGCAGGGAGTGTCAAACTTCAGCTTCTTTGATTTCCCGATTTTGGCACTGTTGTAAGCACCATGATCATCACGGATCGGTTTATCCGTATGTTAATGATAGTGTTAGTGGCCATGTCTGTTTAATAACTTATATCATAAGATGTACATTGTAGGTACAGATCGCATTTGCACTTCAAAATATCATTTCGAATAATCTCTTCTATAATATCCCTCATACGATCATTCTCATTCCATCGAAATGATGTAACGCAGGTGCAGAGTGAGTGGAACTTGCAGAAACCCCCGGACGAGGGTGTGTACATCCACGGGCTGTTCATGGAAGGCGCGCGGTGGAACATGAGCATAATGCTCATCGACGAGTCCACCCCCAAAGTACTGTACGACGAGTTCCCGCCGGTCAGTACGAACTTAATAATTATGGTAGTTGACTGACTTAAAAAATATGATTCTGTTTAGTCTGTGTTTGATTATCGAAAAATATTGGACACGTGTTTTTTGATTCATCAAATTAATAAAAATTGACGAAAATAAAACGTGTCAAAGATCGCGAGTGGGGGCTGGAGACGTCACTTTCTGGTAAAAAATGTACCAAACTGTGACTTCGCGCGACTTTTCAAAGTACTGTATCATCTTCATTTATTGTTTACATGAAAAAATACGAGAACAATATTGTTTGGAAATCTATCTGACGGATTAATTTGTTTTATTTTGTCAACTACCCTATTAGCTACCTATTTATTTTCATCAAATATTTTCAAAATATTTTAAAGTAACGATGGAGTTTCTTGCTCATTCTTCTTCATACGCACTACCATTGTGAATGGGCAATAGATTCAATTCTTATTCCGTATTTGACATTCAAAAATGTCTTTGTTGTGTTAATGACCTAATACAAATTAATGACAACAACTTTGACATATTAATCACTATATTTACATAATTATATGTAAGTTTATTAAGCTATAGTATAGCTCTAATGGGAGAACAGTTCTCTTTACACTTTACAAGTGATTTTCTCCTACTGTGCTAATTAACGAATTACGTTTTCACCAACATAGTATTTTGGGAGCTATACTGTTACGAAATAGGTGTTACAAAGTAGAAACTGTTAGTTTCCAAAGAAATAGCTTTTTTGCTATGTGTGTACTATGTAAATATTTTCGGGACCGGTCAATTTAGCGTCACCTGGCGAAGGCCTCTGTCCAGCAGTGGACGTCTTTTGGCTGAAATGATGATGATGATTACATATTTTTGCTCGTAATTGTACAAGTCACTTTAAATTTCATCACTTAATGATACACATACAGTACACACGGTATTGTCATCTATCATCACTTAATTCCAAATTAGTACGGACAAACAATAAAAACTGAATCCGGACAGTGGCAGATACTTCAGAGTCCAGATTCGCGTCCACAATTTCTGCGTTCTCGTGAGCTCAAACCATAATGAGTAAGTGAACCCGCAGGTGTGGCTGATACCCATCAAACGCGAGGACATCCCGACGGGCATGTTCTACAACTGCCCGCTGTACAAGACGGGAGACCGGCGCGGAGTGCTGTCCACCACGGGACACTCCACCAACTACATCCTCTTCATGTTGCTGCCCACCAAGCTGCAGCCAGACCATTGGATCATGCGGGGAGTGGCCTTGCTCACGCAGCTACCGTTCTAGGACATTAACATGTTCTGGGTACTATGGTACCTATCAAGAGCAGCTGATGTGCAGGGTGGCGGGTACTAAGGTAACAGTTCTGCATGATTATGTTAGCTCTTGAGTGAGGTTTACAAGAAGGTGCTGTTAGCAGACATTTGCGATACTTTCTGTGAAAATTGTTTGGAAAAAGAACCAGCGATAGTCTGCACTATTAATAGTTGCACTGAGGGGCCATATTTTACTCACGTGATGTTTTAGGCCACCTCTCCTCCCCGCTTCCAGCCCGTGTATTATTTTATTATTGAAAATATTAGAGTTAAAGAAACTTTTGAATAAAAAAAATAATTATACAATCATATTAATCGATTACAATTTGATGAAAATATTCTGCACGAAAAAATGCACGTGATTCGTGTCAGTCTGTTCCGCCCCTCATCGTGATTAATAATTGTGGTTTTTGGTTTGACCCCCTCCCCCGTGTTTAAACCTCACGTGATTAAAGGACGACCATTGAACATCATTTTATATCATTAGATACTTTCGGAAACTTCGCGTTTTATCATATTGATGGCAAACCCCAGGGACAGACTTTTATAACTGTAACTTTTCTTCTTCACATTATCACAGAAAACATACCTACATGTGTACCTACTTTTGTATCTACTTTAATTAATGAGAATATACTTGAAAAGACAAAGTTTATCATGGTATTTATTGAATACGTTATTACCACTGTATTTGTTTATGTTAGCTGGTTTCTTGTTGCTTGTTTTTGTCCTAACATGGTCTGGTCTAGTCACCTAAGAAATAATGTTCATTTATGTTTAATTATTTATTCATTCGTTTTTATATATGTGGAGTTCGATTTATATTTTACAACGATTTTATTGTATGCATAGATTAGGAATGTTTTATTAAACCTAGCGAAAGAGTTTAACCTAATAATAATAGGTTAAATGTGCTCTTCATCTGCGCAACGGGTACTTTTTACCATATTCAATTCATGACAATTTTGAAAAAAATATTGTTCATCATGGATATGTTTCAAATAATTATCATTTAAGTATTTCTTCTTAGTATTATTTTTGTCGTAAATTGGTCTAGTCACCTAAGAAATAATGTCGTTTTATGTTTAATTTATTCATTCGTTTGTTCTTTAAATAAATAACTAGATGATATCTGCGAAAGGTATTTGATACGAAAAGAATCGGCTTCTTATTTTTGTATTTCAATAGAGCACCTTAAAATTTGTCTAGTCTGACCTTTTACATTTTATTAAACGAATATACAATTCAGAAAATACCTAAGTTTACCTACCTCTTCACAACACGGATAAGTATGTGATATTTTCCAGCTTTACCGTTATTTGAATTCTGCGATGAAATAAACAAAATAAAGTTAACAAACCACACACTCATCATCATCATTCTCTTGCGCAGTAGCTAAGCGATTGGACTGCTGCGCTGTGTGTCGCGGGTTCGATCCCCGCACGGAACAAATATTTGTATGACCTGCAGATAGTTGTTTCGGGTCTGGGTATTTGTGTATGTGAGTTTATATGTTTGTGAACGCACCCACGATACAGGAGAAATTCCCAGTGTGGGGCAACGTTTTTAAAAAAGAAAGAAAGAAAGAAAAGAAGAAGAATTCATTTGGGGTCGGCGCAGCATATCTTCCTCTTCTATACCTCTCTGTTTCTCCTCATCTTATAAACCGAACCACACACTACTCGTAGTTATTTTATTCCCTAATTCATAAATGTCTTACTATTACGCTAAAATTGCCTCCATAAATGTTACCTCTTTTTATAGTCACTTACAAATAGATTACAAAAATAAACATAGAGGTTCCTAAAACCATTTTTTCTCTAAGTCAATCGTTTGAAAGATAGACACTTCCAAGTAATAGAAATTTAATTAATTTCTCTCATCAATATAAAAGTACAGAGTCAAATTATCACTACATACCTAGAGATTGGTGTCTGTTTTAGGTAAAACCTGTTTTACAGATCACCAGGTTAAGCCTCCGTCGGACATTATTCTTAATGTTTCATACAATCCTTATCCATCAACGTTTTCACCTATCTCTGTTGTATGATATCACTTTGTACACCTAATGGTGACCTATTTGTCAGCAAAAATGAGTTCTTTTGCCCTTTTTTATTTATTAGAATATATTTGAAAAGACAATGTTTATATTAATATTAACACTTAAGTATTTCTTGTTAGTATAATTATTTTTGTCGTAACTTGGTCTAGTCACCTAAAAAAATAATATGGGTTTATGTTTAATGTATTCATTAGTTTGTTCTATATGTGGAGTTCAATTTATATTTTACGTCTTAATAAAATAATTTGATCATATTTTTGTTGTTTTAATGGTTTGTACACTCTTTTCACGTATGATTTGATGGTTACGCAACGCCAATAGAAAATCGGTCTACAAAGAAATTAATATTATTATCATAGTTCCAAAATGTTACAACCCCGCCCGTCCAGATATTACCACCCCTAGCTTTTTAAAATACGCATATTTATTCATTTGAAATCCATAATTAAAAAAAGATAAATAATAATTATGTAAGTATGAAACGAAACGGTTTTATGTAAATCATCAAAAATATCATTTGTTTATTTTTTATATCATCCCTATTCAAGGCTCTAGTAACATCCACAGAGACCACCATCAGAGATCCACAGTATAAATAAGACGAAGTTAGGCCACTAAGTTCACGTAGCGGTATTGTTGTGAGCGTTATTGAAACAAAGAGGGCATTGTTTGCCCGAACTTTATAATAATGTGCTGGGATTACACTGAGTAATGTGACGGCGGAGCTTTAATATGGGCACTCGTAACTCTACGGGCAGGACTCAGCGAATTAGTAATTTTTCTTTATGTTATGTTTAGCATCATTAACACTTTGCGGGTCTCTTTTTTAAGAAAAGAAGGTACCTACAAGGAGTTTGGTAAGAGATAACGTACCTGACTTCATTACGAAATTCCTTTTTTAGGGTTCCGTACCTTAAAAGGAAAAAAAACGGAACCCTTATAGGATCACTCGTGTGTCTGTCTGACCATTCCCCCCCCCCCCTTATCTCCGAAATTAGTGAGTCTAAAATTCTGAAAAAAATACTGAAACTAGTTCAACACTTATAGATTACAGGAAAACCTTTAAGAAGTCATGGTACGGAACCCTTCATGTGCAAGTACGACTTGCACTTTTTTTGTCGTACAATCTATCTGGGAATATCTGAATATCAGATAAACTCTTTGTTACATATTCTTTGTCCAGAACTTGAAACATACCCAAGTGCTTATGTATGTTAAATAAGTAATATGTATGTGAAGTATAGGCGTGAGATTCCTAGGATTGTTTCCTCACATGAACATTCTCGCAATAAATTGGTCCCGGACGAAAATGGAAGTTTTCTTCGGGTAACGAGGTCAATGTCATCGTTATCGTTCCGCGGTTTAATGCTCGACCAAGGGGACCACAACGCTATAGTTATGGCGCGGGCATTACGAGAGCGGTGACTTTGCGATTATGTTGCCCTGTCATTTAGCACGAAAAAGCTCGCATCCCAGATACGGCATGTATTAAATAAGCGAGTAGTGGGCAGGGCGGGGGCCGGGTGGCGGGCGGGGGCTGTAGTACGGGAGGCACTCGGTCTGGCGCGGCGTTGCCAGGGCGACGCGAGATATTGATCTGCGCGCCATACCGCGCAGCATCCCTCCCGGCTGTGCTCCCTCCCCCGCAGCCCGCGCGCCCTGGCCCCGCGCCCCGCGCCCCGCACCCCACGCCCTTGATTCTGCCGCTCGACCACCGCCACCACGACCCCACCGCGCCCCCCTACAACCCCCTACAAATACTTATTACATTTCGCACTACATACTCCGCGTAATCCGATGAAGAAATTTCGCTTATGCTTTATAATCATGCCTAAGCTCCTAACCTCGATATTCTCAAACTTGCTACGTATGTGTGATGAAAAGTTTTACAACTTCTACACGACACAGTATCATTAATTTGAAACTGAAACATTGGTTCTCAAGTTAATTCTTTACTAATTCAGTCAAGTTATACCAAGATTTGATGGTTTACCGCATTATGTATGTGTTGCAGTAAAATGATTAGGCTTTCTACGTATGACCGTTCCGGAAAATTAACCACAATAGACCTGACAAAGCATACTCTGTCAACGCATCAAAACGACAGTTTCCGTAGGCAACCCTGAAAATCTGGGATCAGAAAAAACAAAACAAATAAATGAAACTAATTTCGTCATCTGCCAGTCTTGTAACAAATGTACAAATCTGGCCGGGAATCGATTTTAAAACAGACTCGTGCCTATATAGTAACACAAAGTTGCTCGTTGACGCAGAACGGGCGAGATCAATTCAGATCACACGAGCTATGCGGCTAATGTAATGTGTCGGAGAGCGCATATCCCATCGCAAGTGGGTGAGCAGTAATGTGCCAGGCGGGCGTTGTGTGGCACGCCAGTATTAGGGCATTCACGCGTGTCTAACGCTACAACACGGGGCCAGCATTCTAGGCACTTAAGGCTTAAGATTCGCCAAAGTTTTGTAGAATGTTTTACACGCTATAAGTATAACTTATCTGATATCTATGCATTCTCGAAAAACATACATAAATTAAATCGAATTGCTCACCAAACCTCAGTGATACTCTGTTATCTGAATTATGTTAAAATAAATGTATTTGTTTGGTGCGCGTTGGTGCCAAATGATATGCTGCGATTGTTGTTGTGCTGATTGATTCAATCTCCAAAAAATTAAAGTCACAAAATAATTTTCTAAGCGTCATTCAAATCCAAAAAATTACCTGTATCAACCAACATCGAATACACAATCGTCTATTTGAAATAACCAAATTAGAATGTAACGACAGCTTTCTTTTATCATACTGTCCGCAACTCTCCGCAAACGAAATCCCACTGCCACCTCCACCTGTTATTTCACTTTTGTTCCCTCCTGTAGCCTGGACATATTATTTGTACATAAAACTGTACCTACATATTTTTTTTGTAATCGCCTTATCATTTGTTTCCCGGGACACGCCGCCCCTGGCCGCCCTCTGCCTCCCTAAAGACAGGTACCGACTGTTAACGCTCTCACAGTTCATTGTCTAATTTCCATGTTGCTATGACGAGAGGCGGTGTACGGGTGTAGGCATCATAAGTACCTCCGACCCGGGAGCCGTTGCTGCTAGTTACTAACAAGTACGTAACGAGACGTATATTGAAATGTTTCGCAACCGTGTACTCCATCGAACACTGTTCATGTTTCATGTATGCTTTGTTACTTTTATATCGAACTCGATGTGAAGAGCGACTGTTCCGAGTGCTGGATGTCACCACTTGAATCTATGACGGGATATTTACAATAGTATGACCGAGGTACAATATGATTTGAAGTGTTCTTTTGTTTACAATTATTTTTCAGGGGATAGCAGCCTGCAGTCCTCGAATTAGTTACATCTTACATCGATAGCCTACCTCATTAGGCGCCTTTGTTTGACCTGTCAATATAGTTTTAAAAATCTATCCACGACAGGACGACATTAATTCCAAAAGAATGATGAACATTTCCTTCTATCCAGTTTTCTGGTGCGGAGGAGTGGCTGTCGTATTAAAATGCAGCGTAGCGAGCACTTATTTTTATCACGACAAGCGTGTCAACTCGTGGCAAGTTTTAAACATAGCTTCAATTTTACATAACGCGAACGAACCGACAGAAAAAATATAAAGTGTGTCCCACGGCGCCCTATCTCCCGCCAATGAGGATTTAATTAAATTGCAGCACTAACGTCGGCCCGCGGCTCTCTGCACTCTCGCACACATCGCCCGTGCCCCGACTCTGCCTACTTTGTTAGCGAACTGCCCTCACCGACCCTCCAGCCTAATTAAATGATAAACACCACCTCCATCAAGCTTCTGCTTTTCAGTTTTTTTTTAATGATTTTATCGTATAACCATTTTCAAAGTTGGTTTCGTAGAATAAAATATATAATAATTTCAAAGCGCCAGATTTAATTTGCGGAAAGGGGAGATGCTGGCGAAGTTAGTCTGTCTGATCCGATAAAGCCGGTAGCTCCGCGTCTGTATTTAAACGAGCTATTTTAGTTGGCTTGTAACTGTAAGGTTGGTCGGCGGCAGGCCGGTAGCGCACAGAGCTCACAGCCAATCGCTTATTGGGATTGGAAGCAAAGCCTTTCGGGCGGTTGCGGCCGTCCGGACTTCCCATTTTAATGTTACATAACTGAACCGAATTAATTCACAGTGCGCTCCACCACCTCCGCTAGTTCAAACACCGCCCGCGAACCAATTTCCAATAAATATTGCCTTATAAGTAAAACAAGAGTTGTGGTTGATCTGTTGTAATTAAAAGGCTCGTTCAGTCTGAAAATTCAGATTTAATGTGGTTTCGGTCATATTATTAATTACGAACAAACTATAATTGAAACGCTTTCGTATTTGCAATACTGGGTTCGAATTTTAATTATATCGTTGAACTGAAATTAAAGCGAACCAAATGAGTATTATCCCATATCTTCCCGTGGGTGTCGTAAGAGACTTACCAGAGAATGGGCAGCAGCGTTCTCTGTGCTTTTTGTATCGACCGTACTGCGATCGCCAACCCGCCTGCCAAGCGTGGTGATTATGGCAAACCCCCCTAAGCAAAAATGACACTTAGGGGAGGCCTATGTCCAGCAGTGGACGTCTTTCGGCTGAAATGATGATGATGATGATAAAATGAGTATTTGTTTGATCAAGCGTAGGTTGGTACATAAGTACCTACCATTCCTATCAAAATTATATTACATCCTGTTAAAAGTAAGACATTTTTACGGTACAGAAGACTAACGACGTCCTATTGATGATTCTCACTCCACTTTGCATTAATTTTCATTTCTAATTCATTAGTTTTGAAGCCTACAGTAAAAAAGTCGATCAATGTATTAAATCATAAATACTGCTGATCGTTTATCATTTTCAATTAAGAAAGTTCTTCTTGAAACATTAAACAAATCTGTCATCGACAAACAAAACTAAACTATAATTAGAATATCTCAACGAAAGCCTCTCTGACATTTCCCAGCGGAAATAATTCATATGAAGCGGGTAGTTTGCTTTTAGTTCGCTTTGTGCGTCAATAGTTCGAGGGTGGATCTGCCGACAACTTCGAACTCATTACGTGGCGAACATGTCTGCAAATTATACAGACTCCCGCGTCCGACACGGCTCCTAATTAGTACGCCTGATGAAAAACAACTACGAGTACAATGTAGCCAGCTTATACTTAGCTATGTATGTAGGTAGGTCCTACTGGTGATTTGTGGAGGGATTAGATTTACTGGTTTTATTTTGAAAGGATTTTCGTAACGTTAATAGGTGTTTTTTTTAAACATTGTAATGTTCAAACAATAACAATGATCTAATAGTAGAGTTTCGGTAACAACGTGTTCTAAAAAGTGAACAGTCATTCAAGTTTCAAACTTGTCGATTTTGCATATCAATTGATCTTTAAAGTAAATGAGGCAATGAGTATAAATGTGGTGTTGCTTACAAACGATGGGTCACTTGATATCGTGTCCTGCCTGTCCTGTTAGGATATGGTAAGATCATACGAGCTGATGGACGCTACTGTAAGTGCCAAACTCGTTTTTATTTAAATTTTGGGCTGACACAATATAAATTGTCATCTACACGCTAAGAAGAAGATTTGATATTTACAGTTTGAAATGATATAATTTTTTGTGACCCAAATTGTGCCAAGTCAGTATGAAACAAACAAAACTATAAATTAAATTTATTTAAAACATGTAGGTGCATGTACTTGTCCTTTCTACTGGAACTACTCTAACAGATTATAGCAACGTTACCAAACAACTACAGTAAGCTTTAATGGGGTTTCAACTTGTTATTCCAAGGGTCTCGCAAAATAAACAACACGCTGTGTGTAGACAGCAAATACTCGTACTCATTGGCATGATTCCATTAGGTCGTAAGTTCACCCCAGCGCGTATGTAAATAGCTTCTTTTGGAGGTTCACCCCCGATTGACGGGAGCAGTCGCTGGAAGGTCGTATCTTTTTAGAGAACTATAAAAAAGTTTTGGTTACAGTATGATTTTACTTCTTTTAGCATAGAAGAACACTTGAGAGTTTGTACATAATTATAGATCGACCGATTTGAATTCGATACCGACCTGCTTAGATGCTTCATTCTTGTGATGGGTACCTACAATTAGTTTCCTGACACATTCATCATCAGATTGGCATAAGTTCTGATCCCAGCCCGTGCTATACATGTTCTGCATCTCATCGCTTAACGTGTGAATCATTGTTTAATTGAGGGGTGGGTGTGCGGGGTGCGCGGTGGCGGAGGGGGGGAGGGGGGGCTCGCATCGATCGTCTCTGGTCGTCATGGCAACGCTCCCGCGCCCGCGCTCCGCAGCCCGATTCATTTGTAATCATTTGTTTCGCGGCCGTCGAATAATGGTGGTCGTGAAACGGTGCGAAATTGATGGATTACCGTAAGGTACATAGGCACACTTAGATACAATTGTAATTTATCAAATGATGTAACGTTACACGCACCGGGGATTAAACTCTATTGAATAGCATTAGGTTGAAACAATACCCTATTTATACAGTATACACAGCCAGTGATGTTACAATAATGTTCAAAAGAATTTTATGAAATATGATATTGTGAAGTCGGGTCTTTGTTTCGTTGTTCAAATGTTCAGTTCTGATCAAAGGCATTAAAATCAAATTAAAAGTGTTTGTATAAAATAATGTATTTACTTTTGATATGCTAATAAAAACTTCCTCAATCAAGACGCAACAGATTAACTAATAACTAAAAGCTACCGGCTACTTCAACACACATTCAGATATCCTAAAATTTAACAATACAGTGAACACAGTAATTACCCCTTTATTAATATCATAATTAAACGAACTCCTTATATAGCACTACCCTTACTATTAAACGTAATAGCAGTATATTAAATACTTAATTCCGCCATGGAAATTAATTTCAGTATGACTAATTGAATGTTCAACGTTGCGTGAATCTACAAGTGCTACGAGGCTACGGCGTAGCAAATCTGTAGCAAAAGTAATGAAAGCGGGGATATTTTCGTAGCGCCGTAGTTCATGCGCTGTTATTTCAATTATTACACAAAATGGAAAAGTTTTATTAACAAAACTGCTACAAAAGCTTGCCAAATCCGGAGCAATATTTGTGTATATATTTTGTAATGGCGTTCTCGAAAACGGATCTAACGATTTCAATGAAAGTTACAATTTGATGGTTTACAGCGGCGAGATATCGATCTAGCTAGGACTCATTTCTGGGAAATTTCCATTCCTGTTTTTCACTCGAGCAGAGCTCGTTTGCCCAGGCACCAGAAATATAATTTGGATTATTTTATTACAAAATGTTGGTGGTAAAATAAATTACGTAGAAGTGATTACTTAATCATAATTGCGTTTAGGGGTTTTGATTGATGACGTCAAATTAAATAATAATCACTCATATTTAACTTTATTTAGTAAGCTCTGAAAGTTACTTGTTCAATATTACTAATAATTATTTTGTGATGAAATTATTTAAGGTTGACCCTAATTATTACTTCCTTCTAATTAACTATTACCCCCGACAACAAACTCAATAATTTAATGTCATAATCAAGTGAAATAATATTACATAACAAACTGAATAATGAATCTAATTTAACTTCAAACGGTTGTACGAGCAAGGTAAAAAAAGTGGAAGGAAAAATAATTACATAAAAAACAAGCCACTTCAAAAGCGTTTTCCAATTATGCCGTCGATATCGAACAACAAAAGAGCTATGAAGTATAAAACATGGTATAAATTGGAGCGAGCAGGATGTAGTCGCAAAGTGTTGGGTATTCTCAAATAATTTTAATAGATGTCCGGGGGGAGGCGCGGCGGGTGGTCGCGGGGGGCGGGGGGGGGAGACTCGCGAAATGAGATTTCCTTTGAGCCAAAGAGCCGCTGACCGCGACACCATCCCCGCTTGAATCATGTCCCTCATATATCATGCAACTCTACGTATAATGTGAACCGTACGTGTCGCGCGTTTTAGCGCTCATTATATGTTAAGGGTTTCGCATGATTTTAATGTTTGATATGTATTCACAACGTACCAAACAACAAGGGAACTATAGTAATAGTAATAATAGTAATAATAATTTATTTCTCTAAAAACTTAGTAATATTGTACAGAAAATATTTTGGCAGGAGTAATGTCTAATAAATGGATGTAGCCACTGTAACCGAACTAGGCAATGCCTGTATTTCGGTTTCCAGTGCCGTTACCCTCGATATTTAAAAAGTATGCCAACAAAACAAAAAATATGGTTGGTTCTAAGTAATAGTGAATGACTGACTTAAAACTAACTTAATGATACATTTTAAATTGATTATGTTTATTAAGTGTGTGAATTGTTTATGAACATGTGTGTACTGTGTAGTAGGTGGTGTAATGATGTGTGTGTGTCTTTGTGTGTGTGTGTGTGGAGGTATGTGAGGGTTTGCAAGTGTAGGGATGTGTGTGTGCGTGATTGTGAGTGCATGAGCATGTTTTTCTGAGATTATTTTGGCTAATTGAAATACCAAAAATTCCAATTACTGTACAACGTGTAATAATAACTCCGTCTCTTCATAATTTAGTTGTTGCAGGTATTCAATTACTCTTTGTCTACATTTAGATTTCGTAAGAGGATAAATGTTTATTTTTTTATTAATTTTATTATAAAGAAACGGACCAAGAAATTCTATAAATCTCTCACTGAATTTGGTTTTGCTAGTGGTTCGTTCCAGACAAACTTTTTTATTTCGACGTTTTTGGGAAAGGGGGTCATAAGGTAATCTTATATGTTGTTTTAGGATAATGTTGAGGATGAAAAGTTGTCTTACGGTCAGAACTCCACAAATCTGATATAGAGATAGAGTAGGAAACAGGATGGGTTTAAAAATACACACCTTTAGAATTGCGCGCTGAGCGATTTCAATGGTCTTTATAGTAGTTTTACAAGTACCCCCCCAGGATGAAATGCTGTAGTTTAATATTGACTGACCTAGGGCATAATAAACTTGTTTAAGGAGGTAAGGCTCAGCAGCGTGCCGCAAGTTCTTAAAAACATATATGAGTTTGCGCACTCGTGCACTAAGCCGCTTGACATGTTCTTTAAAATTTAGATTTCTATCTATAGTAACACCTAAGTACGTGATGGCGTCGACACGTTCCAGTGATGGACATGCGCAGTTGGCTTTCAGGGTGCAGTCATGAGAGATTATTTTATGGTTGTTACTGAGACTTGAATTGTTTTTTATGCTAAATGAAATATATTTAGTTTTTGTCACATTTAAAGTCAAAATATTTGCCTGAAGCCAACTTTTAGTGATATTATATCCCCGCTGAGCAGCATCAAATACCTCATCCCACGTATTGGCAGCAAAAACCAATGCTGTGTCATCTGCGAAGGAGATGATTTCACCTTGGGTGAGTTTAAGATTCGTCAGTTGGTTTATGTACACTAGAAATAAGGTGGGTCCTAAGATGCTGCCCTGCGGCACGCCATGCGTAACTGGAAGGTGGGTACTTTTGTATTTACCTACACGGACACATTGATTTCGCCCAGACAAATAACTCCTAAACAGTTTAAGTTGAGTACCTCTGATTCCAATCTTTTCGAGTTTAGCCAATAAGAGGGAGACAGAAATCGTATCGAATGCCTTGGCGAGATCGAGAAATATTGAAAGACATTTTTTACCTTTATCTAAATTTGAGGCAACAAAGCTGGTGAGTTTGTTCACTGCTTGTTCTGTGGACTTTCCATGCCGAAAACCAAACTGATTTTCAGACAGTAGGTTATTTTTCTCGAGATAATTTACCAGGCGGGTGTTGATGATTTTTTCCAATATTTTTGATACCGCCGGTAGTATGGATATTGGCCTATAGTTATTCATTTGATTTCTGTCCCCACTCTTATAGATTGGGCATACTTCGGACTTTTTCAGGGAATCAGGGAATACACCGGAATGTAAGCTATCATTGATTATTTTAGTAATAGGTGGTATAAGAATATTTTTGTATAATTTTAGAAATTTACTACTAATTTTATCACAACCTGATGCACAATCTGTTTTGAGACCATTTATAATTCTTTCAACTTCTTGCTCATCAGTGTCCATCAAAACAAATGAATTACTCTGCTGGTTACACTCGTCTACGTGATATTGAGAATGTGCAACAGATGTGCTTGTTTTTTGACAAATTTTATCTGCTAGAGAGGCTCCAACATTAATGAAATAATTATTGATTTTATCTAAAGATTGCTCCGGAGAAGTAGAGAATGTTAGGAGTTCTTTTGTGTGTTGTGTTGGTTTTGTTGTGTTAGTGATGTTTCGAATGGCTTTCCATAACTTTTTACTGTCTGTCTGTGCATCACTAATTAGGGTTTTCTCGTACTCTCTTTTAATTTTCCGTAACAAAGCGTTAAAAAAACTATGAACAAATTGCCCTTTGTTATCGCCACACAGACCAAATCTAATTACAGTTCTTTCATTTACATTTTACTCAAAAGTAATAATCTAACTCGTAAAACAGCGAACCCTTTTGCGTGAAGTTGAGAAAATATTATATAATCAGAAGTGTACAAAATAAAAAGTAAGCCGAAACCTTTCATAGAAGCCAATGTACTGTTCAAAGTTGGGGGAGAGAGCTCTCGCCTGCGTCCTCTTGATTTTAATTTCATCGTGAACAAAACGAGCAAGCTTTATTGTGGATGCGCTCAAAGCGGGCTTCGTGGAACAGGGCTCGCTTACACGCTGCAGCGAAATATTACTCTGTTAACTTGCATTGTGCGCCATGCATATTGGTTCTGACTTGAGATTTCACAAAGGCTGCATAAAACAACGCGAAATCAGCGAATAAAGGGGATAATAAAGGCGTACAATTTCTCTTTTGTAACGCGAGTGTATTGACGGAAAACAACGGAGATGAAATTTTTCTCCTCGTTACCATAATGAATATTCTCTTTCACGAGAACTTTCTGGTCGTATAACGTTTTTAAATTGAAAAAAAGAGACGTCTGAAACAATAAGTTCGTTGTAATACAAGACTAAAAGTTGATTGAACAAAAGAAAATTCTGCAACTCTAGCGTTACTTTTACTTATTTATTGTTTGTTTATTTGAGCTGTTGGGTAAACATGAAAACATAATGAGCAACTTTTGGCATTGTTTGCCTTAAACAAAGAAACAATTTTTCTTAACATTTCTCATTATTGAAAATTTCCCTGAATCGAGGTTGGATAACTTATCAGGAAAAAGAAAGTATACCGAAGTAACACAGACCAAAATATACATCAGTACTGTGGCTAAAAAAAAAAGTAATTCCAAAACATCACGAATTTAAAAACACGTTACCAAGTTGTTAGTGAACGTGTCGCCACACCGCGCCGCGCCGGGAGGCTAAGGGTACTCTCCGTCGAGCTCTCGCTTATAAACTCCATCATCTTGCAGCTTATATCACACATCCCGCTTCCTATCCAATTTCATCCGCCGTGTGCGTTCATACGTCTCCTCGCCGTTTTCAATATGCCTTTGTTAAATCTCAGTCGAGTATACACTTATAATCCAATTTGTATTCTCGTAAACATCGATCGTTTTATCGAAAGAATCTCAGATTGAAATAAGTGGAAAATTTATGGCATAGATACACCTCGATAAGTGTTATTTAATAACGATAAAATATATTGATTATTATTGGTAAACTATGAAGTACCCGTACATACCCGTGGGTATGAACAATATCGGGGGTCGATAAATAGATCAGATACAACTCATTATAACTCATGTCAATATTTACTCATAATGTCGACTGGTTTTCCTTATTTTGTAGAAAAGATGAATAAGTAATGCTATAACAGTTTCCTCTAAATAAAAATCCTTTCTCATTAAAACATGATAAACAACAATGTTTTGTGTAATTTTGATATGAATCTGTAGCTAACATCGCAATCAAGCAGTCCCCGGGCGCTATTTACAGAGAGGCTCCCGGCGCGGGTGCCCCATCCCACCACGAGTCACCGAGACCCATTAGAGCCTGTATCGAGGAGGCCTCCACTCAATCACGCCGGACGTCCGTCAACTTTTGTATGCCGCCGGACGCCGCCGGCCGCCGCCCGGCCCTCCGATATTACTGATGTAACCCTCCGGCATACCGGCTTTGACTAATTTGAGATATTAAATATCGTCGGGATTACTTTTTATTGCTATAATTGTATGGCTAAATTGAAAGGGAAACTCTTTGTAACATGAAAATTAATTTCGGTTTCAAAGAACTTTAATTTTGGAAACATACCTACGATTTTGAAAATCGTATTATTCACAAAACGGTCCAGTCATAAAATAAGTCATATAATAATTGTGTTTTGGTATCCTGTGACGCACAAAGAATACCAAAACATAGTCTGTTTCCAAAGGGCTGGTCACGTTTTACCTTAATGGCGTTGTTTACAAAGTTGCGAATAAAAAGCAAGTGCATGCATGTAGAACTGTAAGTTTTCACGTGCGTATATTACAGGAGTGGAGGAAAGTTATCCGCGGCTTGCGCGCGGCCGGGCTTAACCAGCTGAGTTCGCAGTAAGAGCCAGTAGTAAAACTCGTTCCACGACAAGTTTACTGCACGTTTTATATAATGTAGCATGTTCCGCAGCACCTGACACCGCTCCGATCTTTACACAAAGAACTTCCGTCTAGATGGGACGCGCGCGGGGTACGGACAACTCTCAAAGTAACCCTAGCTACCTATTACGAGCGCTCGGATACGACCGACATGTGAGCGGAACTAATGTAGACATTTATCGTATCGTTCTTTGATCTTTTTTTTTGCTTCGCCTTTGTAAAAGCCATTTTCAAAACGATAATTTTAGTGGGTTTTTTTTGGAGTAGAGTTCACTTTTACTTATAATTATGTTTATCAAGAAATCATTAGTTTCCACTGTCGCTGTCGCAATAAAAACCCAGTGTTGAGTGAAGCGAATACACGCAGGTTTATCTTTAAATTCATAACATGACGTCCGAAAAATTGTGTGTAGGGAAGTTGGCGCGCTCGCAATTTGGGCGTTTCAGTGATTTTCAGACGTGTCAGCCGCAGCTACACACTGACGGCTGCGCTGCAAGCTGTGTTATAAAGCAAAACGTATCTATTAGTATGTGGTTACGAAACTAGCGGATTATATTTTTTTTGTATTATAAAGGTATTTTTTTTTTTTATTATTGATAGGTTCGCGTTTGACCACTATCTCACCTGATGGAAAGTGATGATGCGGTCGACGATAGAGCACGCTTACCTAGAAGTAACCTATTCACTCTTGACTTAAAGACCCCTAGGTTATAGCTCTCAGGAAATACAGACTCTGGCAGGAAATTCCACTCCTTAGCTGTACGCACAATGAAAGTATTCCCAAACCGTTTATTATTACCGTTTATTTATTTGGTGCAGTAGGTAAATTCGCGGTAGGCAGTCGTCGTTGAGGTAGACCAAGAGAACGCTGACGTGATGACTTAGAGGCGTTTGTGATAAATTGGCCGGAGGAAACCGCACTGGTAGAAGAATGAAAGGTTAAGGGGAAAGACCAGCATTGGGACAATAAAGGTTAGAAAAAAGATTTATTCCGTAAGACAAATCTCAAAATTACTGACAACTTGGTGTGTAATATACAATGGCCAGGCCCACTCGGTACCACAAAGAGCAGATGCTTGAAGACGACCATGTTTAATATACAGCATTTAGGTTTCAGTAAGGTTCAGTAATATTTCAGGATATAGTATAGACCATCGAACTTGTCAATTTTCTCCGTAAATGGTTTGACATTATAAGACAGCTTCTTGTAATATGCCCAAGGAACTCTTATAAAATACGCTGTATAGGTTGAAATACACTCGAGAGCAATGAATCCGGGTCACTTAAAGAATGTTAAAAATCTCGGAAACTAAAAATGATAGGTTAATGCAATAAATTGTATTTAATAGACAATGTAATACTCCTTAAATGAAGGTATTAAAACTTCTTAGTTATTGTAAAGTTATATCATAAAAAAATCAAATTTGAAAAAGGGCCACTTTCGAAGAAGGAACTACGTAATTACAGCATTTGGTTTTGCTTTTGTTTGTAATCTGTCATTTATGTGGGTACATAAACCATGTTGATAGTGCTCTATATTCATTATTCAAGCTGAAATTATGTCGCTTACGCCTGAAGAATGCACCAGAATACTTACAATGCTGGAAACCGGCCGGAGTCAGCGCGATACAACCAGGACTGTCGGTGTGTCGCTGTCAACAGTACAAAGAGTTCTCCGACGTTACGAAGAAACTGGTTCTAACCTACGCAGACCAGGAACGGGCAGAACCAGGTGTACCACAGCACGAGAAGACCGATACTTGGTGAACACCATGCTTCGAATTCGCTTTCTCACAGGAACTGAACTCACAAATCAGTTTCGACGCCTCGGAGGAAGTAACCCAAGTGCATGGACAGTAAGACGTCGGCTTGCTGAATCTAACTTAAAACCCCTTAGACCTGCAAACGGCCCTAAACTGGAGCGTGGGCATCGTATTTCAAGACTAAGATATGCCACAAGAGCCACGTAAATTGGAGTATTGAAGAATGGTCAAAAGTTATGTTCTCCGACGAATCAAAATTTATGCTCTACAAGCACGATGGAAGACACAGAGTGTATCGAAGACCAGGGGAAAGATTCAAGCAAGCATGCATCGAAGAAAAAGTAGCCTACGGTGGTGGGTCTGTACTTGTGTGGGCCGGAATTTCTTCTGAAAGTCGCACAGAGCTGGTGATCATAGAAAACGGCTCTTTAACTAGCGAAAGATATGTGGAAGAAATCCTCAATGATCACGTTGGTCCATTTATGGTCAATTTAGGTGAGGATGCTATACTTATGCATGACAATGCCCGACCTCATACAGGTAGGATTGTGAATGTCTACCTTCAAGAGATGAACATTACTCGTATGGAGTGGCCAGCGCGCAGCCCGGATATCAACCCGATCGAGCATGCTTGGGACGAGCTAGGCAGGTGCGTAAAACAACGAAACCCTCCCCCAATCACGCTTTGTGAGCTCAAAATTGCTCTCACAGAGGAATGGGAGAATATTCCCCAAAATCGTATAAGGAACTTGGTGTACAGCATGCCAAACCGCGTAAACGCAGTAATGGAAGCACGAGGAGGCAATACGAAGTATTAAAATTCAAGAAAATCGTAATAAAGTTCAAAAATTTCATGTTTCCTATTTTTGTTTTAAGGAGAGATCAGCAGTTTTTTTCTTTATGTAATTTTGTGTTAATAAAATGTATGGTGACTCATATTTTTTTTACTTTCATTTAAGGAGTATTACATTGTCTATTAAATACAATTTATTGCATTAACCTATCATTTTTAGTTTCCGAGATTTTTAACATTCTTTAAGTGACCCGGATTCATTGCTCTCGAGTGTATTTTTACCTTTGTACGATTGCCAGTTCCGCTGACTGAGAAGCCATACTGCACAGTAGGGCGCCCTATACTAGGAAGTGGATTATTTTTAAAAAATTATTGATGTAGAGTGCATAAGAATCGTGTTAGTTTTGTAATCGTCATTATTTTAATTCGTGGGTAGTCATATTACCCACAGCACGGTTAGTTTTGGAGTAACCTTCTATAATAATATATATGTATTTTTATTTCTTCGTTTATGTTAATGATCTCAATAATATCTTCTTGTTACAATGTAAATAAAAGTGTAATTTAAATGTCAAATATATAAATGCTTTCAGAAGCCGGTGACTGTTTTATTTACTGGACTTTATTGCATCCGACTTCCGGAAGCAAAGTTGTTTTTTTACTTTTTTATTCAGTTACTACCTATAAAATATGATTTATCGTGAACACCATCGAACGGTTATAACTTTTAGTATCGTAAAATTTGAACTAATAACATTCATAAATATGATCATATTAAGTTAATGCTTAATGTTCAACAATACAAATCTATAGTATCATAAAAAGACTAACAATACTTACTTTTTTGTTTTATAATAAATTAAGTAAAAATAAAAACCTACCTACAAAAACTACCAGCACAAAACATTTGATTTTAAAACATTTACACTAATGTTAATCTTACATGCTGTCATAAATCTATCCCCATTTTGGGAATTTTGAAGACTTTTTTTCTTTTTTTTTACTTTTTTTCTTTTGGAATTGTTTTTTATCCGAGTCGAATCGCACTGTGCACCGTGGCCCGTCATCGCACAGCACTGCTTGCGACACGATCAATGTAGCCAGCGTAAAGCCCCTTCAAACTGCAAAACACCAAATAGGTAACTTTCAATATTTCACGCAGAAAACCTTGTATTACACGAAATGTTCACTATTTCACCTTGCCAACAGGTTTCTAAGAACGTATAGGACTGAAAAACTATTTTTCATTACTCATACTCTGAAAGTAGGTCATAACATGCCTGCGGAGCGGGTTGAAAGTACTACTTTTCAGCCCTAGGGAGAATCGCTTTCTACTGACAGCTGTCTAATTATTTGATGTAATTGGGAGCAAGCCTATTGCCATCAACCAATGTAATTAGGAGCAAGCCTATTGCCACCAACTGATGTGATTAGGTGCAAGCCTATTGCCACCAACAAATGTAATTAGGAGCAAACCCATTGCCATCAACTGATGTAATTGGGAGCAAGCCTATTGCCACCAACTGATGTTATTAGGTGCAAGCCTATTGCCATCAACAAATGTAATTAGGAGCAAGCCCATTGCCATCAACTGATGTAATTGGGACCAAGCCTATTGCCATCCACCGATTAGATTTAACCGATTTTAAGTGTTTCTCTTATGTTAACTTTTTTATTTTTTTTGTCCTTTGTGAAACCAATAAATACCTTTTCTTTCTTCATTCTTTCTTCCTTGTATTCGTAATGAAAAGCACAGTGTTTACCTCGGGTTAAAGACTTATTTAGTCCCTCGAATTATTAGCGCCCTCGCGCACCGTCTCGGGGACTTAAGGTAACAATGTACTATTCTTTGAAGGTTAATGAAACAAAGATTTAAGTAAACGAATATTTCAATGAATGCGATTTACGTTTCGATTCTAATACTTGTATTATTTGAAGGTTTGTCTTTATACTGCGAAGATGAGGCTCTCTGACTGATAAAAACATCTAGTTAAAAAAACATAGTAAGCAGCAGCTTATCTACATTTGGTTTGAATGTCGTTTTAACGATTTTGCATTTAAACTTTAAGTTTTACCTATATTAATTGTGTTTAGTAGTTTAACAATAATAGAGCAAGGAAATGCAATAATAAAAATATATAATTCGATTTATCTAAACAGTTGTTAAATTTTCACATCAAACATAAAATTGTATCCAACATACATAAACTATGAAGCATTAAACGCGGCTTCGGCAAATAATAATAGCGAACCCATTACGTTAAGTCCTATTGAAACATTAATATGAACGGAACCAAGTTCAGTTTAATTTCGCGCCAAAGCACACGTAGAATGTCGACAGCTATTAAAGTTATAAAGAAAAATATATTAACTAGATTTTATACTTGGCATTTACGTAAGTGGAACTCGCTGAGGGATTATATATTCTGCAAGGAGTTTTCTTTAGTGTATTTTTTATAATTGGACAAAACGTCGTTAGTTTAGCGTTTAGTTTCTTATTTATTAGTGTTGTATAGCACCAGGTTTTTTAATGTAAATCATTAAGCATTCATTTAATTAATGCATATTATTAATCATTTCAAAAATAAGTTATTTTTTTCTTGTACATTGAAATCTTGGACTTCTTACAGACACACAAAAATAAGGAACAAGAAGAAGAAAAATCTAAAAAACAACCTACTAAAAATATCACATAATTTTCTTATATACTGGTTCAGTGAGATGGACGATGGATGAAAGATCAATTTGTCTTGATTGTATTTTTAAACATTCCATATTGAAATTACGTTTGTTATGTTGTACACGTTTTCTCAGATATGACGTAACATCAGTGGATAACGGCTTGACTTGTGAAGTGGCTTTTCGTTGTATTCTTAATATTGTCATGTAACGATTTGTATAAAAAAAAACTTTTTGTTTTGATAACCGTACTTCTCATTTTCTTCATTAAAAAATACATCCGTGCGAAGCCAGGGTGGGTCGCTAGTAATATATTATCATTAAAGGAAATAATACAATTTCACCGTCGCAACAGTTCACGCACTTGGCTACCACACTGCCGTGCACGAATTCGATTGTGCATTTGTGCTAACAGCACTAATGCATTTCCATTAATTTAAGAGATTACAGGAATACATGCAGACTATATGCCATATGGCATGCCATATGGCATATAGTCTGCATGTATTCCTGTAATCTGAATTCCTGTAAAGGCTAAGTACATAAAGGCCTTTATAATAATAATTAATTTATTCAAACTAGACAACACTGATCCATATTTTTGTTAGTAGGTACTTAAAGAATTCATTTTTATTTATATAGATTGGCATTTTATCACATAGATGGATGTATAGAATATTCTTTATAATGTACCATACAAAAAGGTAGGATATTTACACACATTATTACGAGCATTTTCTCTGATACATCTACATCTACACTATCTACACTCAATATTATAAAGAGGAAAGATTTGTACCTATTTTTGTATGTTTGTAATGAATAATAATAATAATAATAATATTCCACAACTATCACACAACGCCATCTAGTCCCAAGCTAAGCAGAGCTTGTGTTATGGGTACTAGACAACTGATAAACATACTTATATATTTCTAAATACATACATATTATAGATAAATTACACCCAGACACAGAACAAATGATCGTGCTCATCACACAAACATTTGTCCTGGGTGGGAATCGAACCCACGACCTCCGGCATAGCAGTTAGGGTCACTAACCACTAGACCAACAGGCCAGTAGGCGAATAGGCTCAAAAAGTACTGGGCTGATTTCAAAAATTCTTTCACCCTTGGAAAGCTACATTCACCCTGAGTAACATAGGCTACTTTTTATCCCTGTATTCCCACGGGAACGGGATCTAAACGGGTGAAACCGCGGGACGTCCGCTAGTGTAAAATATAAGTATGTTTTTTCATGAATCTTCGTTGTTTACTCAACAAAAAACACCCATATATCACTCAACAGCTTTTAAATTAATTAAGATCCTTTTCCAATATTTGCACAAACATCAGAACCCGTGGGGGTGCAAAATTAAACATACTTCAGACGAGACGAATTCAATTGCGTCTGATTTGTAGCACAGACAGAATTTATTATTACCCACCCGAGTACCGCCGCGCTCCGTGGACCGAGCCTGCGATGACTACCATCTCGCTGTTAATTGCTCAAATCCGATTAGGATACGGTGAATGGTTCACGATATTTAGAGTGGCGTGTTTCAGCGAGTCTAGTGTGATATATTCAGAGAATGATCAGGATATTGTTAGCTGAGTTGTATCTTAATATGAATTGTTATGCAGTAATAAGTGATTTAAATTAAAATGTATTTGTTAGTTTAACAAAGGTTTATATTGTCATCTTGATAACTCGTTGATTCAACACCAAACTGCCTAAAAGAAGGCTGAGCGTGAACGCTTACATTTCGCCCACAATGGCACTTTGGATAATCCAGATTCGAGATTCTGCTTCCATTTAAAAACAGACGCAATTCTGTACACTATGTTACGTAGGACCCAAATTACAAGCAGACGGTTTAGCCAAAATTCTTTGTCCTCTTTGCACTGTGCCTGTGGTTTTTGACGAACCTAATTATTATTTTTAACGCGTAGGTTGAGGGCGGGCGGGAGGCTGAGCGGGGGTTTCGGGCGCGGGGGGCGGGGGCAGGTTAGTTGTCGGTGACGCTGCGACACCGCTGCGGCGGATAGCTTTTGGCGTTTATCGGATGAACACACGCATTTCACGGTCTGTCACTCCAAAGCTGACCAAACAAACGTTTGTGAGATAACGCTGTACGTGAAGCCTTTATTTTCCCTCAGTTATTAAAAAACAATTAAAAAGTACAAGACAACAACATGACAACAACGAGTTTCATTCCAATATGCAAATCCTTTTGTTATCCGGAAATGAAAGGAAAAGCAGTCTGTTTGTCACCCAACAGGTTGTGGAGATAAATGACGGAAATTAAATTTTGTGAAGCTACGAGGTGAGTCCTTTGTTATAGAGGCCTGAGTTTAGCTGCAGACCGGTGATGATTATTATGTTTATAATTACATAAAAGTTCATAAAACATCTCAATGTTTTCACAAAATCTCCAAGATTCTATGAAAATATTTAGAATAATGTATCCAGTTCTTTATAACATCTTTTAAAAAGAACGTCCTTTGATAGAAGGGACGAAAGTCGAAGGCATGAAGGTAAAAAAGCTTTTGCCAGTCAGGTCTCACTACCCTCAAAGGAGAATTATACATGACATAATATATGTCTGTCTAGCCATCTCGAGCCTTAGGCCTATTTCACACTGAATGCTCACCTGGCGATACACACTTTTGACGGTTTTCACTAATTAATAACCCTCATTTTGGGCTTCGCCGCAGTCGGGTAAATAGTTCTCTTTTCTTATTCATAATTATGCCATTTTACAACACTGCATATTCAAAGGTTTCTGTGTACTAAAGTTAGTAATGCGAAAAGGTGGGTTGAAAACCCACTCATACACCTACTACCATACTTGGCCATATTCAAGTGGGCCAATAGAAAGTCCAGTACCTATTTTGGTCTTTATGTGCAGCCAATATTATTACGTTTTATTTATAGAAGCTTTGTAAAGTGCAAGGGTTTTATACTATGTTTGAGGTAAAACAGTATAAGACAGGATCGATGGAAAATTTTATGTTTATCCGCACTATGCTTAATTTTTATACAGACTTTCGAGAATGGGTACGAGCTTCCTGAAAACCGACACAGCCGTTTAACAGTGGCGACCAATAGAAAAGTGACACAAATTATGAAAAAACAATGAATGAAATTTATTACTTATATTCTGATACCATCAACATGGTCATAAATATAATACGTCGCAGTCTGGGACGCAGACGATTTTTATGACAACGTATAGGTTACTACATGACATATAATATTATGACGTGGCAATTTAATTCATTTTTACGACATTTATATTTTAATTTTTCATCGCATTTCAAGATGTAAATGGATTCGTGATTCGTCGCTGTCTTAATAGCATTTTAGTGGAAAACTTCCAAGACCTTGTTAAGAAATATTCTATTATAAGAAAGAACGCTAGTATAAGCTACTTATTGTAAGCTCTTTGTTCCTAGAAACTATTTTATATAAAGAGTACGGTATGCCTGCGAAGTATGTTCACTAGATCCTAGAGATGTACAGTCAGCAGCACCAATATTTATACACTTAGTAACGTTTAGAAAGTTAAGTTAGTTAGTTCTCAAAGTTACAATAGTTATTTTACGAGAAATTCGCGTTTTAACTTTGTTAAGGGTTTACACATTATTGCTCATCACAGTTGACAGGGGAGAATGGAAACATGTTGCGCCGAAGCCAAGTAATAAGAGACAAGGGCAGGAAGATGATGATAATAACATTAATAACGTGTCGTTGAGGTTGATCTTTAGTTAAGACATCAACATCACATAGGCCTCCATGGGCACTTATAAAACGTGGAGGTAAAGGTGCATGGTTCAGGCTATGGAGAAGAACCGCCAAGAAACTCCTTGGTTACTCTTTTAAAATATGGTGGAAGGATTTGTCAGCTAGACTCTGCGTTACCGGGTGCTAGCTGTCCAGGGTGCGCCGGGCGTTTGGAATCATAGGTCGATTAAGATTAACGCCACTCGGGGAGGCTCCTTTCATGAACACAACACTGTGAACCAAGCCTTAGCCGTCCGCGCTTGATAGGATTACCGTTCGTATCGTAAGATAAATAGCATCCTGTACAAGGACCATGATGGAGGTACTGTCATGGTCCTGATTTTAAATCTATATAAATAAAATAAAAGTCGTGACTGACTGACTGACTCATCAATTCCTAACCCAAACCTTTGAACTTAGAAAGCTGAAATGTTTGCTCAGAGGTACCCTTTATAATGTAGACAAGGATAAGGAAGAGTTTTTCGAAATTTAACCCCTAAGAGAATTAAATAGCGGATGAACGTTTTTATTAAAAATCGGGTTTTTCATGCGGGCGAAGCCGCGGGCAAATGCTACCACATAATATACTAAAGCTTACATAATTATTAATAAGGAGGAGACCACTACTTTGACGTTCGTGTTTTCAGTAGGACAAAAATTCGTTAAATCCTAGGATATTCATTTTGTGAATTCCTTTTTGGTCCCTCCGTTCACACGCACATAAGAAAATTGACGGCCCATAGCTATATGTGCGCAAGTTTACAATGTTAATATTGAATTGCAGTTATTTTAATGTAACATACCCCTTACCCCCCTACCATGCTACCCCTACACACAAACTTGCAAACAAATACCTCTTCATAATATTAGTATAGACAACAATGTTTTTTTGTTTGTTCATAATTTTCGCTCTTATATTCGTGCCTGTAGAAAGAAATACCTACACGTTGTACCAAACACAGGATAAATATTGAAAAGTTTTCCCAGCAAAAGGAGCCACTCGATACCTCGCTCCAATGCAAAAACTTTTATATTTACTTTGACTCCATAACGACTTCGCTATAAAAACTCCAGCATGATTTCCATTTCCCTCTAACCATTAAGTTTAGTAGGAACACAAATGGATGGAAGCTCTTCACTCTCTTCCGGGTACTTACAGTGAATAAATAACTGTAATATAAATGGAATTACGATCTGCTATTGGAAATGTGCTCTTCATTTATAAAATCTCATCTCTTTATTAAGGACACGACCGCCGTCTGTTAATAATCGGCTTATATCCTTCCCCCGTGGGCGGATGCAATGGGGGACTAGGGGGCTAAGGGGACCTACCCCCGAACATTAAGCATACTTCACACAGCACTCGAGAGCCTCGAGTGAAGATAATCTGACACTAGACTGTCTGCGATGTTTTGCAACACAATGTTTGCGCTTGTATGTGAATTTGGAAGGCTTTACACTGCTTCAAACTTTCATGAGTGATTGTTATCTCGAGTGTGTTGAGTAGTTGCTACTTTCTTTGATTAGACTGATATTTACTACTAACATTATTATTTTGTACTTAAAATAGAATTTTTTACGAACACCGGTCACCGACAAAAATTTCGTAGACCCTCTACGAGCAGTGCTACGAGATGCTACGAGTTCGTAGCCATATTATAAACCTTATAAAATCAACCTCAGTTTCTTATATACATTATGGGAACACTCTCAAAGAGTATTTTTTATGTAGTTTTGCAAATAAAATATAATTACAGTGGTATACAGGTTCAGTTCGCTATGTAGTAGGTAGGTATGAGAGGGACGCGGGGCTCGCGACGGGTGACGCGTCCGACTGCGGAGATACAGCACGTTGCTTATTATGTTTAATTTATTGCTTTAGCTCCTCGCATAGTTCATGATTTAGTTTAGCTGCACATTTCTGCACTGGTATTCTACGGCATGAATCTGGAGGCTGATATTTTCTGGATATAATACTTACGTTTCATCTGGACGATTAAGATTGGTTTGCGGTAAGTCTGTAATTTATTGGCAGAAACCAAATTTAGAAACGAAAATATTCCAATGGTAATCCAACGCCACGATTATGGTGGTAGGTCCCCTCTTTGAGGACTAGCTTGAGAGGCGCCACGGCGCCCTCACCTTCCGTCGACGCAGGTCCTCACCGGACACGGTTGTTCTGGGAGGTACCTGCAACGAATCAGGTGGGAGGAAACGCCCGGATGCTACCATTGCGAGGATCGACAGGAGGACACGGTGGAGTACACCATGGAAGCCTGCTGTCCCGCTTGGGCAGATCACAGTCGTGTTCTCGAAGCGGCGATCGGCGGCGGCGACCCTACGTGTCCAGCCCTGGTGCAAGCCATGGTCCGGGGCATAAGGGAATGGGACGCCGTCACTTCCTTCTGCGAAGCAGTGATGCTAGCGAAGGAGGTGGCGGAACGTGAGAGAGAGAGAACCTCTCGTCCCAGCAGCCGCGGGAGGCGGTCCGGGCGTCCGGGGCCACGTGATGGCTTCCGTCCACCGTAGGCGCGAGCCTGTGGACGGTCAGTAATGGGCTAGCTCACCGTCCGTCCGTCTTATGACGACGACAGACCGTATGAACGGCGTTTGTGTTTCACGCGGGCCTCAAAGAGGTGTCAGCAAAATGGAAGGCGGGTTGTTCGAAAGAGACCGCGGCCTCGACACAAAGGGCTGAGAAGAAACATGGGTGGTTTTTAGTCAGTAGAAGTCTGACACTTCCTAAAAATTCCAAAAAATTGTCTCAGGAAAAGAGCGCTTGGAAGGAATTGGGGGAGGCCTTTGAAAAGAAACAATGCCAATGGATATCTATTTTTTATTATCTCAGAGTCCCGCCTAAAAAGACAAATTATGTGATAAACATAAACCCTTATCTCAACTTATTGTGGGTTTTCTTTTATATAACATTGAGATTGGATACCGACAGAAGCCTTAAATAAGAAAGGAGAAATGGAAAACTACCCAGAAGAGCAGACGAGTTGAAGACTTAATAAAACAAACAAGTCTTAACAACAATAGTTGTGCGGCTGTTGTAGTAGTAATCAATCATTTCTTTGTTCTTCCTCATTATTCATAACAATATCTACGTGAAAAGCGTTAACTTTTCATTACTGGTTCAGACTGTATGTGCCGGAAATCAAAACCGACAGAAAGTATATAAACATGAGACAAATCACATAAAAGCTCCCCTCCCAGTACGTATACAAGTACACAGACAACGTCGTTTTATTAGAGAATATAATAAAACACCTCGTACAGAAGTCCGTAGAACATTATAATTAAAAGTTGTCTATGTTGTCGGTAGCGAACATCCTATATATTTAGCTTTTATTTGCTCACATCTATCTGTATATTAGATTCCGGCTGTCGCTATGGCGACGTAGCTCGCCCGGGACCCGCCGCCCTGGGAAGCCAGGACGTGCCACTAATTCACCTGTCTCACGCACACAGACGCGCGCACGCACACACACGCACACCGCTCACCTGGCGCACGGCAGGCTGGAGCGAGTACACCGACAACATTACACGCTTGTATGCACACGGCACAACCTTGCAACTGCGTACCCTCGCTCATAACCGACCTTATTCTGACAGGCGGAAAGTCGAATGTGCGTCGCCACCACAACGTCAGTGGCGTAGCTTTTCATTTCAGCATACAATATAGTAGAGTGACAGCGAGGATGTGAGGTGCGGCGGTCCGGGCATCGCGCCGGGAAACACTCGTTAAACCCGTCCGCAGCCAACTGTAACTGCATCGGAAGCGGAGCAGTCACCTCAGGGATTGCATCGGCGACCGGTGCTCGCGAATTCTCCCGCTTTTAGGCATTTCGTTTGCCGCTAGTTTCCGGCCTCGGTAGAAGCTTTCGAATGTGGAAATTCGATTCGAATGAGTTTACGAGTCGTCGCGCTTCGCGTTGTGAGCAGCAGCTGAAATTTCTTGTGCAGGTTGGTGGAAACTTCCTTTATACGCTCGACTTGCTATGAATGTAGTTATCGGGAAATGTTAAGACGGTTGTTGGCAAACATTGGCACTGTTCCAAGCCACTGTTACCTAAGAATACATCGGCCAAGTATTTGTGCAGTGATCGCTTGGACCCAGTGGCTCAGAAAATACGATTTAAAACTCAGCTTAGTACTTAATAATGTAATGTTAGTCATTTAACGCCGAAGTTAAAATATGCTTTATGGTTTTCTCTCTATACAATATATAAGTCATTAGTTAACTAGTTTTTATTGATATTTTGAATTTTAGTTTAGGTATTGTTTAGCATAATACAAATAAGTTTTTAAGAATATAATTGAATAATAGTTTAGTGTCCTAATAAACAACTTGGTTAATTTTATAATTAAACCTAGTGTTTCTTTAATAGTTCAAATAATTAACTTTATCTACCCAAATATCATAAACCCTCTCTAATGCGTTCAAAAACCATAGGCTGGCCTGTTGGTCTAGTGGTTAGTGACCCTAACTGCTATGCCGGAGGTCGTGGGTTCGATTCCCACCCAGGACAAATGTTTGTGTGATGAGCACGATCATTTGTTCTGTGTCTGGGTGTAATTTATCTATAATATGTATGTATTTAGAAATATATAAGTATGTTTATCAGTTGTCTAGTACCCATAACACAAGCTCTGCTTAGCTTGGGACTAGATGGCGTTGTGTGATAGTTGTGGAATATTATTATTATTATTATAGGCAATGACCAGCATTACCAACCAGCAGAAATAAACGAAACTGTTATGAACTCATAACCTACTGAAAACAGTAGGTTAGGAGTTTAAATTTGGAACAGGTGTCAAATTCAAGTGAGTGTGCTATTCTACTATAAACAGATATCGATACGAAACCCCAATTCAGTATGATTTTAAACATTAACATTTTTTTTTTCATTTTAATTGTTTTTTTATTTTAATGTTAACTACCATTACTATAGTAAATAATTTGCTTCTGTATATTATGTTCAATTTATTTTTTATTGCATTACACTGGTAACAATGCTGGTCATTTCCCTACGGTTCCTGAACCCATCATAGAGCCCTTATGATATTTGGGTAGATAAAGTAGTGTATGCAACTATACTTAGTTAGGCATTACAACACTCGTGTGATGCTATTAAGAAACTCGCCTTCGGCTCGTTTCTTAAACCCACACTTGTGTTGTAATGCCCTTCATTATGCACAGTCGCATAATAGTACATTATGGTACAAGTGTGTAATGTTGGTGATTACCGCCGAGGCGCCATTGAGACCCGAGCCGTCAGGTGAGGGTCTTAAGATAGCCGAGGACGGTAATCATCAATACACACGTGTATCATACGACGTTTTTCAACACACTTGTGAAGAAAATAATACTAAAAAGTCATCTTCAACAGTTAGAGCGAGTTCTGAATTTTTTTTCACAATAGCGGGAAAAAATTATGGGTTTTCTTATGCGCGCGCATCTACAGTTCGACCAACTTATCTGTGCAGGCGGGAAAACACGGAACTAAAATAAATGTACTAAGTTTGACGTAGCGATGCATATTTCTTGACCAGTGGCGCCACCATGCAATTCAAACTTATAATGGTCATACTGTAACAATGACGATCGACCATAGACTAAAAGAATGAGGTTAATTTATTAAAAAAAAAAGATATATTTATAATATTACAAAAGTTATATTATTTGAGTGAAAGTTTCATTTATTAAAAACGTACAAGTTAAATTTATCTATTTAAATTCAAAGTTGCATGAAATGAGCAAGCACTAGGTACATTAATTTATTTTTACTATTGAACACGATCTTTTTTGTATCGAAACTTTTTTAAGAACATAGCAACTCAACCAATAAAATTAAAAAAAAAACGGTATTACCCGGTTAAATTGAAAATGCTCTGTTTATTCGCATATAATTTGCAATATGGTACTAACTTAACTTTGTAGTGATAATTCTATTATGCACTAGAGTATAATATTATTATGCACGTGTGAGTTATAGTTCGGTTAATGGCCCTAAGAACGATGTAATAAGACTCACTTTACGAGCAAGTGTGTTGAAAACTACTATTATAAGGATTTAATTTTCACTTAAAGCGAGCCTTTGTCTGTAGAAGGTACGGAGCGCATAATAAAAACGTAGAGAGTAAGTAGTAGAGTCATTAACAGAACAAGTTGGTCATAATGGTCGTTTTAGTGCCGAGCGGGAGGTAGCAGTGGCCGCCGGGAGCCTGTTCGCACATAATTATATAAATACACTCGAGTTCTTCTTATTAGCGAACACTGGAGCCATAAAGGAAGAAAATTACTACACAAAAAAATGCTGAAAATATGGGAGACATTGGTATATTTCTTGAATTTGTTATGTTTGTATATGATTGATATTTAGCCGACGGCTTAGCTAATGCAGCTGAACCAGCATCAAGACTGCACCACGAAGGAGTTGCCGAAGCATTGACATGTGCCTGAATTCTTCAAACGAGTTGGAAGCATGGCAGATCAGCAAAAGGAACTTACGATTTCCATTACTTACTAAACTCGTATTGTACTGTATAAAATAATGTATTTTAGGCTAATTATAAGTAAATTTTTTTTTTTGTTTGTTTTATTACCTTGTGGAAATGATGATGATGAGGCAGAGACTGGGACCCAAAACCGGCCCAGGCATTTTAGGGATGGTCGGACGGCTACTCTCAAAAGAAAAATAAACTACTAACATACATTTTGAATCATCTGAAGTAAACATTTACAAAACAATTTTACGAATTAAAATAATTAGGGCTCCAAGAGCGAGCAAAGCGAGCTCGAAAACCCCCAGACTTCTACTGACTAAAAACCACCCATGTGCCGAGGCCGCGGTATCTCTTTCGACATCTCGCAGCCACGACGGGCGTCGGCCCTTCCATGTTGCTGACATCTCTTTGAGGCACACGTGGAACACGAACGCGCCCTTGACACGGCCTGCCGTTTTCGTAAGACGGACGGACGGTGAGCTAGCCCATTACTCACCGTCCATAGGCGCGCGCCTACGGTGGCGGGAAGCGATCAAGTGGCCCTCGACGCCCGGAGCGTCTCCCGCGGCGGCTGGGACGAGAGGTTCTCTCCTTCTCACATTCCGCCACCTCTTTTGCTAAGCATTACTGCTTCACAGAAGGAGGCGACGGCGTCCCATTCCCTCTCGCCCCGGACCATGGCTTGCACCAGGGCCGGACGCGACAGGTCGCCGGCGCCTATCGAGTTGTTCCGGTCTGATCCCCCAAACCGATCCACTGCCAATATTTTTCTTTTGTTTATTCCTTTCTGATCCCCTGTAATTTATTCGCCGCTTACGAGAAGACGGCGGGGCTGTGCCCAAGCAGAACAGACCTCCACGGTGTGCCCCACCGTGTCCTTCGGCCGATCTTCACAATGGTAGCATCCGGGCGTTTCCTCCCGCCTGATTCGTTGCAGGTACCTCCCGAAACAACCGTGTCCGGTGAGGACCTGCGTGCGTATTTTAGTTTGGCATAACAGCCGTTTTCGTGATGACGAAATAGAAAACCTAATTTAGAAAAAATAACTTGGTTATGGACAATCGGTCCCTCTGGCTTATGTACAATCGATATCAGTTAATTTACGGCTAATTATGACCCTGTAATTAATTATTATTCCAATTAATTTGGGGTTCATCCTTTTTATTCATCATTCATCCTAATCTTTCCTTTATGTGTATCCTGGTGTAAACCATTCCTAACTCTTTATAATCGAAACAAGAACTCAGCATCCTCTTCCGAGAGCCACAGGCTAATGAGATCACGTACATCTCGCGCCATATAAATAATTCACGCACGTGATGTGCCACTCTCCTGGGGACATACATTAAACTCTGATGGCATGAAATAAAATACAGTCATTCACAATGATTCGGTTAGAACTTCCCTTGCCACGCTGCTGTATGAGTACTACCTAGTAGAAAAACAAATGAGATGTGGGTAGCTGACATCCAACTTCTGCTGACATCCAAATAAGATAATATCAGTGTGCTTAGTACTTAAATATTTTAAACTAGTCACAGAATACAAATTGAAACAACCACTATGTGTATAGTGAAACGATTTTTTAATACAGTTGCTCAAAATGTGGCGTATTGCAGGGACGTATAGCGTTCGGGATGTTGGCTATTACATACTCGTGCTTTTTCTTTACCATTTCCGAACTCGTGTGTTCTCTTTCCCAACTGTCAAAATAATGTCCATAAAAAAAACCAACCACGAAGTTTTTACTAAAAAAAATCACAGAAGTTTTTATGATTCATGCAAATATTTCTAAAGAAGCTACTAATTTGTTTCAATATCGGATTTAATTTTTGATTCAATGAGTTTGGTTAGGTTTCATTCCATTTCATCTCATTAAAATTCATTTTCTTTTCATAACAATAAAAAAAATCTACTGAAGACTTGGCGGTATGGGCATAGTTCCCTGTGCCTATCCAGAATGGGTGAAGAAAACAAAAGAAAAAAAAAATCTGCTTAAATGCTTTTACGGTTGGCGCCATTTTCCAAAAATGTTCTTATTTTTTCGCAACTGTAATAAAAATAGTTGTTCAGTACACGTGCGGAACCGTCATTGCAACTTGTTCCGACTGTCAACCCTCACCTTCGGCTGCGCCTCGGCTCGGGTAGACATTTGTCGGAACTCTTTGCAATGACAGGCTTTCCGCACTAATAATGAAATATACTATTTTTTACATGTATCACTAACTTGTTGTTGCTTACATCACAAGTTACATATCGGTGTTTGGTGATTGTGCAAAGTCCAGCCCTTGTTTCAAGCAAATATTCTATCCATAAAAATCACGTTATTATTATGACTTCTCTTGCTAATGAGCACTTACAGTTTCAATCTTCATCTTCCTGCTCTTGTCCCATTCCACTTTAGGTTGGTGTAACACGTTTTTGTCGTCCATTTTTCCCTTTCAGACGTCTCTCATACGGTTTCAATTTTTGTAATATTTAGTTTTTTCAAATATTTTTCTTCGTATTGGGCTTCTGCTAAAATAGGTCATAAATCGTAATAACCCTTAAGTCGGTAGTCTTTTGGAGACTGAAGTCATATCATCACCAACCTAGCCTTTTTCACTCTGTTGGGGTCGGCTTCCAGTCTAACCGGAATTAACCGGATGCAGCTGAATGCCAGTATTTTTTATGGAGCGACTAAGACTAACAACAGACATATTCCAGTGATACCACTAGCTTCAGTCCAAAATAAGGCCGCAATACATGCGCTAACGATTGTCCTCCACAGGCTGAACAGAGAACAGTGACAATTAAGAACAGCGGTGTACCGTTAATGGTGTGCTTACTGCCTTCTGTGGGTCATTGCTGCGCTCTCCTGCTTGCACTTTGTCCACGAATAAATATTCTAAGTACTGGTTGTTGGTTTTAAGTTCCGCCTAAAATGCATGTCTAAGCTATTGATTGTTCTTTGAATACTCGCACATCTAGTGTTTTTAGCAGACAAACAGAATAATAACTTGCAACAACTCTCACGTTTAGGCATCGTTCACACCAAACGTATTGTCCGCCGCTGACTGTAAGCACGCGTTACGCAGTTTACGCTTTTCAATATATATTTAACTTCTTGTTCACACCGAACCGACTATACGCTATTACGTAGATCCATAGAGACAGTGAGCATACTCAGTCGGCGGCGGCGACAATACGTTTGGTGTGAACGATGCCTTAAACTTGACATTAAATATTTTAGGGCGTCCACTGTCACTGCCAGTTATTTCATATTAACACGTTCTAAGCTAACTAATCCGACCGACTGTTGTTTGCCTTCTTCAAAATATACTTATTACAATACATTTTAAGGTAGCGCACAACACCTGTTAAGTGACCTTGTTTGAAAATGTCCAAAAATAATAAGACAGCTTACGATAAGACACTTTAACGTACTTATGTGCCATCTATAGCATTCAATACTTATGTTTTTTTAAATAACAGAAAAAACACAGAAGTGATTTTTTCTTACTACCTAAGTAGGTACCTACAGCACTTTCTTGCTAAATGGATACACGCAAGTACTTGAATTACCCCCCCCCCCCCCCCGCTCTTGGGCAGAGCGGAAGGGAGTGTCAGACATCTACTGACTCCAACCCATGTTCTTTCTTCGCCCTTGTGCCGAGGCCACGTTATGCCTTTCGATAATCCGCAGCCCCGACGGGCGTCGGCCCTTGCGCTCGCGTGGAACACGAACTGTTGTCGTCTTAAGACGGCCGGACGGCGAGCTAGACTTTTCGGGCCCTTAATACTTCTCGAGTCCGAACCCTTTCTTTTATTAATGCTGTAATTTTAGAGAATATTTTAAATATTTAAATTATATTTAATATAGACTTGACAGATACTAGACTTGGGCAATAAAGGTTTGGTGGCTATAAAAAAAATTACTACTACATAGTTTACTTTAACTAAGTGTAGAAGTAATACTTTTTTTTGGAGGGTGGGAAATCGTCAAATGACTTTTCCCGCTCTGGGCGGAGCGGTAGGGAATGTCAGACTTCTACTGACTAAAAATCACCCATGTTCCTTCTTAGCCCTTTGTATCGAGGCCACGGTATCACTTTCGAACAACCCGCAGTCCCGACGGGAGCACGAGAGGTGTAAATACCTGACTTCTTCAAACTCTTAGACTACGTCACCAACTTCTAACGTTTTTCGTAAATTTTTAGGTAATATTCTTGGGTACAACACCACTATTGGCATAAAAAAACACTTAATCTGTGTACAACAAAATAATATCACCAAAACTGTTTCATATAAATATTCTAAAAGAGTACCAAATGCCTTATGGAACAGTTAAACTGCCGGGAGGTTTCAAGAGCTGTACTAAAGCCTCCTTTCAAATTATTCATTAATGTAGAAGTCTGCACACTCACGAAGTTTATAAAATCTTTGCACGTACCACCCTCACTCTTGACCGACTTTATATTACTTGCGGGTTCAATATTTCTTTAGGACAACGATTTTCCTACATAGATGATTTGTAGATATCCTTAGGACACTAAAAGTAATACAAAAAACTGCCACGTTGGACTGGTGGTCGCAATCGCGTCTGTTGATTGATTATTTAAAAAATATGCTGCCAAATTGTAATAATACCTACCTAATCTTTAATGAATAATTACGATATTTTTTAAGTGTCTACATAATTTATATATGTCATTTTTGGTTGAATATTATCACAGTTTACGCACCATCTCTTCCAACCGATTTGTACGCCGCGACATGTGGCTGAACATGTTAGAACTTTATGTTTCCCATTATTATCCTGCATCATGTACACCATGTTTAAACAAATAAATAAATTGAACTTCTGTTTCTGTTTTTGGGTTCTATTCTCGGGTCGGGCAAAGTGTTATTGGGTTTTTCCATCTTGCTTTTCTCAGTAGGAGCCACGCAGTTTAGATGTGTGCCCGCGCGTTGATGGCAATATAATTACGTGAGACTTAAATATAAGTAGCGAAATGTATTAATGGGTACACCTTTGTTTAACCCTTTGGGGATTACAGGTGTGATGTTATATTATACATAAACTCACGCCTCGTTCCAAATGCCTACGAACGCCATCTGCTATGATCTTTATATACTCCTTATGCTTCGTTATAAAATATTTTTTTTTGTATATAATGAAATATGTTAGCCTCTTGTAAAATATTTATTATAAAGAAAATTAATTTAACGACTTTACCCTAACATTTAATGGGTAAACCCTGGCAGCAGCCGGAATTAATCGCGACAGACAGGAGATGAAATAAAAAGGTTTTTAAGAACCGTAATAAAATTGTCCTTGTTTGTAAAAAATGACCATTAAATTGTTGACAGCTGTTTGTATTTAATATTCTGGTTTACTGAGTTAATTCTGTTATATTTTGAAAATTAAGAAAATTATTTTTGACCGCAATTTTATTCGCGTGGATTTTGGTGATGTTAGGTGGATTTTTTAAAGCTTTTTTATTGGAAAACACCAAAGAGAATCCGTTTAAAAAGTATTAAATAGCATTAATTTCAGGCTGACAAGGTATACTTTTTGTAATATTAAATGCAAATAATTATAATAAAACAAAAACATCTGTAATATGCGTATGTATAGCCAAGTCAGAGGCCCCTATAACCTCTGACACCAGGTGAGACACAAACCACAAGATACAGAAGAAAAATAATGCAGATCTCGTCGACCAATCTGATTTTAGTAAATACAGTTAAATTATTTCTAAAATTAAAAATGAATTCTCAGACATTAGAACTAAACTATTATTCTAACAACCGTTTTGTCCATTCATATTAGAATATTTATTTGTCTAGTCACTACTCTCTTGACTTTGAGACTTGAAACCATGTGTAGCTTCAGTTTCCGCTGAGTCATGATATCTCTATTGTGAACGAGCGTTTTCACGCCTCTGCAAGTTATGATTGATTCCTAAGTTTATAGCCCGAAAATGTTTTCTACAGAGCTCTTTGGCCGAGGGGGAAATTGAGATAAATATGCAATGTGTTGCAGAAGCGACCATATATCATAACTGGTGGTTGTTTGTGCCAAATCAATAAACTGGTTTTATAAAATAAAAGTTCTTATGTTTTTCCCAATTATCTCATTATTCTCACTGGACAGTCCTAAAGGCCAGAAGGAGCTCTACCGGATTACAAAAGCGAGAGAAAGGAGAACGAGAGATATAATTCATATTAAATGTATAAAAGATGGCGCTGGTAAGGTTCTAACAAAAGATAATGAAATAAAAGACAGATGGAAGCTTTATTTTAAAAAGTTAATGAATGAAGAGAATGAATGGAATGGTGTGCTTAAAGAGGTACAAGTAAATATGGGATTAGTGAGGAAAATCAGTATAGATGAAGTAAGGAAGGCAGTTCAAAGTATGAAAAGAGGAAAGGCCATGGGCCCCGACGAAATACCAGTAGAAGTATGGAAGTGTTTAAAAGAAGATGGATGTATGTGGCTGACTTTATTCTTCAATAAGTTGTTGCATGAAGGAGCGATCCCAGAAGAATGGTGCAATAGTTCGCTAGTGCCTATTTTCAAGAATAAAGGTGATGTGCAAGACTGCAACAACTATCGGGGAATAAAGCTCATGTCACATAGTATGAAAGTATGGGAGAAAGTGATAGAAAAAAGAATAAGAGAGGAGAGTGAGATTACTCATAACCAGTTTGGGTTTATGCCAGGTCGAGGAACAATGGACGCCACTTTTGCACTTCGCCAATTATGCGAGAAGTACAGACGTGCACACAAGAACTTGCACATGGTGTTCATTGATCTGGAGAAAGCGTATGACAGGGTACCTCGGAATGTGTTGTGGTGGGCCTTAAAAGAGAAAGGTATACCAGGGAAGTATGTAGAGTTAATTCGTGCTATGTACAGTCAATCTTGTACCTACGTCCGGTCAGCTGCTGGCAACACCGACAAGTTCAGTGTGGCTGTAGGCTTGCACCAAGGGTCGGCTTTAAGCCCTTACCTCTTCTTGTTGATTATGGATGCTCTGACGTCGGACATACAAGAAGAGGCACCCTGGTGCATGCTGTTTGCCGACGACATTGTTCTTGTCGGTGAAGATGGACCTGAGATCCAGAGCAGATTGGAGAAATGGCAACAGAAGCTGGAGAATGTTGGCTTGAAAATCAGCAGAAGTAAAACTGAATACATGTTTTGCGATTTCGGCGGTCTCTCCAGTTCTGGAGCCATAGCGCTAGATGGCGTGCTTCTTCAAATTTGCCCTGACTTTCGGTATCTCGGTTCACTCGTGCAAAGCGATGGCGAAATAGATCGTAGTGTGAAGCACAGAATTAGCACTGGATGGATGAAATGGCGGCAGGTCACGGGAACAATATGCGACGTCCGCATTCCCCTTAAACTCAAGGGGAAGATTTATAAGACCATGGTTAGACCTGCGGTCGTGTATGGATCAGAATGTTGGGCCACAAAAGGGATAAATGAAAGGCAATTGCATGTGGCTGAGATGAGAATGCTAAGAGGGATGTGTGGTGTGACGCGAAAGGATAAAATAAGGAATGAGTACATAAGAGGAAGTCTGAAAGTGGCGCCAGTGAATGAAAAGTTGATTGGTAATCGATTGTCGTGGTATGGACATGTGATGCGAAGGAATGAAGGAAATGTTGTGAGGAAAATGTTGAGTATGAATGTAGATGGCTATAAAAGGAGAGGAAGGCCAAAGAAACGATGGATGGACTGTGTGAAGGATGATATGGCTAGAAAGGAGGTGACTGCTGAGATGACGAGAAATAGGGAAGTATGGAGGAAGAAGACATGTTGCGCCGACCCCAAATGAATTGGGATAAGGGCAGGAGAATGATGATGTTTTTCCCAATTATGAAAAAGCCGCCACGTAACTTAACTGGTGAAACTAACGGGTCCATCTCTGCCTAACAGGCGTAATGTTATGTTATATGACCCTAACTAACATGGTAATTTAAATGAGCTATGTAAAAATTCATGTTGGTGTACAATACAGCATATTTTATCTGTCTATACATCGACTTGAAAATCTTTTAAGTACCTTATCCTTATAAGAAATTGCATCGTAATGCTAATCGCATCATAAAAATAAGACGTGGAAATTGTCGTTTTTCTTGATCCCTGTTCCAAAACCTGCGAGCGCAGTGAGCAATCACTCCATAATGTTGAAGGTAAACTACTAATAACGTTTCCGTTTTCCATACCTTTTTAAATGAAATGCTTTGTCCCCACAAGTAAACTCCAATTTGTTGCGTAAAAGATAATTTGTTGTCATTTCTGCTAACTATTATAATATCTTCTTCGTTTCATACAATATCTGTCGACAAAAGCAATATCGCTAGTATTCGATAGCCGAGGTATTCCAACGGGGTTTCGCAACTCTATTCAATTGTCGTGTATATGTAATTAAACGATAGTATGGTCGTTGGCAAGTCTCGGAGGAGCTTGTAACGAGTTGCCGGCGCCCCTCGGCGCTGCCGCGCTGCTTGGCACACATTGTTGCTTCATTCTCAATTCCACTTGGAACCGTCTGATTGTGTAGCGGTTATATATATGTAAGAACAAAGAACAATGTACGTAACGAGTCTACTACTACAGTCGCTAAGTACTTGAAATTGCTCTCGATATTTTGTAGACAAGTGTTTGTTCAGTGCTTTTCTTTCTGACGTGAAATTTGAGTTTGAACCATATACGTAACAGTCTGTAGCTTCTATATCAGCCATTTGCATACGCCCTGTTTCCACGAACTAAAGGCGCATTGCAAGTTCTTTGTAGGGAAAATTCAAATTTTGAGCTATATCTATTCAGCAGGAGAGTAGCTGTGCCCGGGGGCCCAATAAGAATAACGGTGATAGAGAGGCCGTAATGAAGAGCACTCAAAGGCGGCATCGGTCGGTCGCGAGCCCGGCCGGGCCACATCGGCGATGCACCGAACAGCCCTTAATTGAATAGCCCGGCCGGGGGCTAATCAGGGCTCAGCTGAGCGGTGCAGGCGCGGGCGGTGGGGTGCGGGGCGCGCGCGGGGAGGCCGGCCGGAGCCACGCGGGCTGGCCGCGCCCCCTGCGCGCGCCGCTCTGCCCGGGAGCTCATTCAAGTAGCGAGCGCGCCCCGTGCCAGCCGCCACCCTCAGGTATGTCCATTTTGCTTTTGGTGTTTGCACGGAACGTACGTATCGCGCGCGCTCCGCGAGTGTCAGTCGTGCAGTGAGTGAACCGTGCCGCTGCCGCGTCGCTCCCGAGCCGCCGCCGAGCCGCTGCCGCGCTGCCTCAACACAAGGTAGGTCGCATGAAGCACCGCCACGCATACAAGCCTGTGCCTGCACACGAATTTACGCGTTTCTTTCAATTAAATGTGCTTCTGTTAACTTTCTCCGACACTTAGTTTCCGTGACGCAGATAAATTAAAAGTGAAAAACGGCGGCGTGTTGGCATTGATAAGAGTTTAAAGTCATACAATTAAAATTAAACTACATTTAACGGCTACTACTTCGAGTGGAAAAATAATCTAAAACAACATTTTTACTTAATTCTCTATTGGTAAAATAACATTTTACTTCAGTTAAATTACATCATCATCGGAAAATTTGAAGACAGTTCCGGTCTAAACTCGTGACCGCGATTTAATCTCACGATCTCACGTTGCTTCCTGTGTTGCATGACCTGCAGAATGTCTGCTTTAAATGTTCAACGTTTATCTGACTTTTAATTAAATTATCAATGATGGCTTAATTTTTTAGTATTATCCTTTTTAATTGATCCATCATATCATTTAAAAATGATTCACAAGCCATCTTGATGAGCAATTAAAATTCAGTGTTGATGTCGTTTCTATAAATGTTGTATTTCGATAGTATTCTCGGAGTTATATAAATGCCGAGGCATTTAGGTCGAATCGTTGGTGAGATGTGTCCATGCGGGAGGCTGGAGGGAATTAGTACGGAAGGGTGACTTCTGAGATTATCTCTTATTGCTTCGTTGGTTTTTTGTCGTCCATTCTAGATGTTGGACGTTATTATACAATATAGGGAATCTTTCAGTCTATAGGGTACGAGTTCCAGTATCCAGATGTCGCTGAAGATAGGAGATGCAGTTTACTACGTTGTCTTTTTTCATATTGTTATGTTATGTTGAGCAGCGCGAGCGACTGCATCCTCACTATGTTCTCCTGCTCGCGCTGTGCGTTTCCTTTAGATTACGTTCCAGGACCAAAGACTACGTCGCTATAATTCTCGGTAACTTTCACAGATTTAATCTGCTTATCTCATTCTATTTCACGCTGGAATCCAGAACCCGCACTTCTATATCTTACATCACGCACTTATCCCAGAAGGGTTAAGGCAGAAAACAATGTCCTTTCATCTCAACTATATCTCTAGAGAACTTTTCGCCATAATCTGTCCGCAAAACGGAACCCTCCGCTGTAGGCTGTAGTTACTACTTATAAGAGTAGGGTTGGTGAGATGTCGGGAGGGTTTGAGATGGTTGTAACTGAGGGCGAAGACTTTCACTGGCGCCGGTACTTCACCTTGTCGCCTGGCACAGCGCCAGCCTCCTACCCCCGCCCCCGCCCCCGCCCTACCTCGCACCCGGGCGGACGCGTCCTCGCCAGCCGCCCTCGATCCCCGCCGTATCCGACTTACGCTACGAACAACGCATTTTATGCTAAACTTCACGTTGCTGCTGTATTTTATTACATCAGCCTTTTTATGTCTACGTCACGTAAAGGTATATGAAAATGTCGTTAACCGTCCATACAAAGCCTATACGTAATTACATTAAATTACATTTTAATTCCACGGTCATTACCGAAAGTTTCAAACTTCCTTATCTGATGGAATTAGTTTAATTGCGCGTTTTAATATTCACACGGAAATTAAAATTGTCGTAAGGTGAAAAATGGAAGAACTTAACGCAAAAGTCGAATTCGGCGCGCTCGGTACATAAAAATTAACTGGTAGAAAATCTAAAAGTTTTAAACAAAACGTGTACTTTTATTTGAAAACGTGATAAGTCTAGTTATCATTGATAATGCGTGTGGACGAGCGTAGAGGGCATTAATCGCGCTAGGTAATAATATCGATAATGCTCGCTCGTAGCGCGTAGCCGCGTAGCCGCGTGGCCCGTAGCAGTCGCTACGACACCGGCGCCGTAGATACCCGCACGCCGACCGGTGTAGCCGCCTAGATCGCGCGATATTGCCCACCGGTGCTATGTATCACAATAATTAACATAATAAAATAAAATTTACATAAATAATTGGAATAATAAATTATAAATAAATTACAACTTTTATTAAATTTTAAAATTCGCGGTGGTTGAAAAACTTATTTGAATTATCGTTTTTTGGTGAAAAACACTCATCACTGTACTTTGTTAAAATATTTTTCAATATTTTAAATCAAACAAGCAGTTATAAATAAAAAATCAATTAACATTGAACACGTGTGAGAAATAAAACACCTTCGAAAATAATTAGAAATAAAACAAAAACTTTTGGTTAATCTCCAAAGAAAGCATCAACCGATGTCGGTACGTATAGCTATTAACCTTTTTTTTAAAGAACACTTTCTTGAATAGATCAATTTCTATAGGCTTTTAGATAGAGACTTCTTCGATGGAACTAAGAATACTCTTTTGGATACGAACATATCTTAAAGCACGGAAGTTTAACTATTACTTATAAGTTAAACTTCCGTGCTCTCGCTACGCTACAGTTTTTGCTGGGAAACGACTTTTTTATTGGAGTGAAAAATTATGATTTACTGTAGGACTCATAACATTGGGAAGCATTGAATATAACATTAAAACATTATATTTAAAAAAAAACGGTGACATATTTGGAGCATTGACCCTTAATATCCCTTTAACTAGAAGGTATGGTCTAGATCAAAAGAACATCGGGGAGAAACATTAGTGTAAAAGTACCTTTCGGCTTCGTCAAAGGTACTTTTACACTAATAAGTGTGTAATATACTTATTAATGAATTACTATAACACTTCAGGAATAGGACATTCATTTGATAACTCACATTGGAACTTCGGAACGGAACAATTATAAAATAACATTCGATACTAAAAGTACGATATCTATATTGATTAACTGACGCGTTTATCGATATCTGTTTTAGATAGTGCAGTTATCGATAACTCAACATGCTGTTTAGTTATATGAATAGATATATTTAATGTTAGGTACACTTTCAGTCTGTAAAATTTATTTTTAGAACACACGTTTGTGCCTTTATACCGGCCGCACTTAACAAAGTAGGGATAGCAACAATAAAACAATAAACTCCTATTTAACAAATTCCAAATCTTGGAGGATTTAACACAATTAAGATTTCAACTAGCACAGATAGGTAAAGCAATCTATCTATCTATATAAATAAAAAGAGAAGTCCTGACTGACTGACTCATCAACGCCCAGCCCAAACCCTTGGACCTAGAAAGCTGAAATTTTGCGCAGAGGTTCCGTTTATAACGTAGACAAGGAATAAGGAAGGATTTTTCGAAATTCAACCCCTAAGGGAGTTAAATAGGGGATGAAAGTTTGTATGGAAAATCGTCGTTTTCACGCGGGCGAAGCCGCTGGCAAAAGCTAGTTTAAAATATTCGTACACGTTACGATTTAAGTACTTAAACTATAACTACAACTAACGATAAGGGCCTGTTTCACCACCTACGATTAAGTTCCCGTTAACTTACTTGGCAGATAATTTCATACAAATTATGTTCTATTTCTGAATTCATTCAGTTAGTAGTAGCTATTCGAACATCGTAAAATAGACCCCAAGTACATCAGAATTAGAATCTCTACATTGAGCTATAACAGTTAGTGTTGGGTAACTTAGTTTACAGAAAATAAGACAATAATTTCACGGTAATTTGTATGTCCCACCAAACCCAGTAAGACTCTAACACTTTATAAAAAAATGCACTTTACAAAGCGCACACTCTTTAAAACGTGCGTCTGCGCACTTTAAAATACCATAATAGGATTTTTTAAAGAAACGATAAAAGCAAACAAATACAAAAAAACAACGACAGCTGATCAGTATAATACCTAGTTAATACCCAGTACAAACCGATCGATGACAGATACACGGTATAGTACCCACCGAGGGGTGACCGCCGCCTTATCGCCGTTATCACTCACTATCTATCGCCGAACACTCGATTAGATACCACCCCGTTTGCACTTTAACTGCTGTTAATTCGATACCGGGTGACTCAGATTGAAAGTTAGTTCTAAAGCTCGTTTGCCACCTGCTGTAATGTAGATATAATCATCGTAAATAATAATAATAATAATGCTATATTTCCAAAATAATAACTAAAGTATCATTATATCGAACACACTGTATAAACCAAAAAAAAATTGGGTATCACTGAGTTTTAACCTCTGGCACCCAGCTAAGATTAAACAACAGAACTCGCTATGAGGAACTAATGTAGTCCTGTTACGATAATGAAAGTTACTCTGCATGCCTATTCTATATCACAATCATTAGAAAATTAAAGATCAACAAGTTTATGAAATAATAAAAAACTTTACAAAATTATAGATTAACAACACTGTGCATTTATTAAAAAAAAAATTGTCAGAACTGTGACAGGAATAAGTGCGTACGGAAAGAAAACTTCAAACAAACATACAATGATAGTTGAACTCCTGTGATGCAAAACGTGGCAACAAAAAAGTTGCAAATAATTTCGAAGCGCCTATATTTTCTGGTTTAACTGTACGGGAGTTAACATTTATAAGGAATTAGTAGCCTCCTGTTTCTAAGTAGAAACGTGGTCAACATTTTAACTTTTTATAGATACTTTAATTCCAAACGAATTTAGCTTTACGAGGCTTTTTTTATTGACTTTTTTGTGTTTTTTTTTTCTTTTTTATTTTGGTTTTTAAAACACACTCGCTAAGCAGAACATTAATTATTTTTATTTTTTAGACATACTCTAAATAATGCCGGCCCACATTAAGCTTTTATTGGGGATCAATTAAATAATTTTACAATCACAATCATAACGGTTAACGAACTAATCAAAACATTATCATACGATATTCATACAAAAACTTGCAGTTGCAATATTCATGAGATTAGTAAACCAAATGATTACAATACGTGCAGCCGGCCCGCACGATGCGTGACGCCGCCGCCGTCGCACGCGCCGCGACATATGCACGGACCTATCAATTTGATCCGCGCCCGCGCAGCTGCGTACAACGACCCCTACGCTATACTTCAATAGCACAACGGTCGAGTAAAAAACACCCCATATTTTGGATGATTAATCCAACCCGCTTTGTCTAGGATTAAAACTCTCATGCATTATTCGCACGCGCAACGTATCTGCATATTTAATAGAGTGCATTAAAACATAGCTATTGTGTCTCCTCTCTGACATATGCAACCGGCTTCTGATGCGTGTAATCCTACAACCGGTTGTGGTGCAAATGGCTCGTAATTATTATATTACATTGTCAAAGAACAACGTCTATGAAAATAATGCCCTTTCACTAAACAATAGGTAAATAAAACGATATTTCCAATTATTATTTTAAACCTCAAACTTTTTATTTTAGAAAACGTTCGTTTCTATGTAGTACCTACTTTACTTGAAAATCGATACGCTCACGTGATTATTACCAAAATTCAATCTAAGCTATAATTTCACACTTCGGCTCGACATGGGGAGCCATAACGACGCCCATTAACGGTTCTGTCGCCTAGTTAATAATAATGCCTGACGCGGTCACAAAACGTCTCGGATCGACAAACAATCGAATAGGAACAATGAAAGTCGTGAATCAAACAATCGATCCGTCGAATCCGAAAGTTGTCGCGACAGCTGCGCGGGGTGGGTCGTTCTGGAAATTATGACAGGACCCCATCTCCCACGGTCCCCCATGCTCCCTTGTCCAAATTTCACGACTAGCATTAGAATAGTTCAGGAACCAGTTTTCGAAAGTTTAGAGACCCTACTAACTTGTTTAAATGTATAGTTGAAAAGTTTTAGAGTGTTAAAATATTATTTGAATATCAAATGCATTTCGGTAATATTATAACTAGGGGCAAGCATTTTATTGAAGTTTCACTCAACTCGGCTTAGTCTTAAGTGTACTTGTCTCAAGTTAATATCGGACAACAGCGAAGCCATAACAAGTCGTGTCAGCTACTCTACTTACTGGATACGTTTTGGTAAACGGGGCATGAGAATTAATCGTGGTGTTTGAAGGCTCATTGGATATACTTTATAAACATTGGCTAATTCATGTATTTGAAATCTTGGTGGTGAATTGGTGATACTCGCAAGTCGGTTATATTAGTATTATTTTAGTACCTTACCTTACCTTATTATTTAAGTTGTTGTAATTTCGTTGAGTTCAAATACCATTACAAACCTATTCCCATAGTGTTGCGTCTTGCGAAAGGTAAAGCTAATATGTGTCGTAGTGCTTGTTGGTGTTTAGAAATTACTATTAAATTAAGGTTTATGGCGTTTAATACATATTAAACGGTACTGACGACAAACATTGTCAGTATGTGTTAGTATATGACTAATACTCTCAGGAACCTCTTAATACAACATTATTAAAGTCGTAACTGTGATTTATTTTATTTCTAAGCATTACCACGAAACTGTAAGGGTTGGTAGAGTTAACTCTATGGCAGACTTACCATGGACACGGCAAAGGAATTCCCCCGTATGTGTTTATGAAAATAGTCTCCTAGCGACCAGCAAAGTGACTCGATTGTCTTTTTATCAGTACAATCAACATACGGATTAATGCATATAATTACCGAGGCCCGTAATATACCCACTTGAGGGTTTTATAACAACGTGAATTTTTCGAATTAATAGATTTTTGTGTGCGTTTGTGACGAGCTTGCTTAATTAGTTTTGGATTTGAGCATCACCATTTCTCAATCGAAGACGAACCTCACTATTTCTTAGCCATGTTAATAGATTTTCTTTTTGAGTATCAAAAGTTTCTAATCCCGAGACAAAATTAAAAAAATTAAGGTTAGGGAGTGTGCTTCACAATTCTTTAGAAAAAGTGTATTTTTTTTTTGTTAGTCTGTACTGTCCCACAACAAAGCAAAGGCCTCCCCCTATTCCTTTCATGTGCTCTCACTGATGTTGAAAATATCAGCATTCAATTTTCTTCAAAATACTTTCAACATTTAACTTGATCATGACACGTGACGCGACATGGCACGTCCATTCCTTACATTGCTCTTATTTGGCTTCACTGCCGTCATCATTACATCGAAACGCACTTACAATACACAAAGACTCCTCGATTACATATATCACCCGTCCGTCGTCTGTCCCTAAACTCAGCTCCATCCTCCTATTAGTTTCAAATATTAATTACTTCATCCCCAAAAAGGTCCAGATACACCCTCGATAGAAAAGAACCCTCATGTCGGATTGCCACCCAATAAAATACGTCCCACCTATTTTTAATATGAATTTGTATAGAACCCTTCTTTTGTTAAAAACCGGACGACCTTAGCACACTTTAGAGCAACTTTTTATGTTAATAATAACGGTTTGGGAGCGAATAGGGTGAACTCGCGTGGCGCCGGGGACGTTGAACCTTACCTTTCGATTTTAGAGTACACCGAGTACACATCAAATTTTAATCGGTTTAATGGATGCTCAAGGATGACACGATGCGACTGGCGCGTAATTGAAACATTCAGCGAGCAGTTTATTAATCATTCAGTAGTTAGTTATTAACTTATTCGGACGACAATGGTTCAATGTCACTAAGCCATTTAAATTCAGTCTTTCTTTTTTTCCTAATTTGGATGACATTAAAAATGTGTTGGTGTTAAGTATTTTCGTTCTAGTCTAGACCAATTAAAAACTCAACTGAAGTCCAACTGTGACCATGACGATATTACATCGTTTAAATTATCGATTTCATTAAACATATTTATGTAACATTATTGCCCCTGTCTTAATCGAAACTCTAAAGTGAGCTAGGGTTCTGATTGTGACCGAAAGTTATCGTGCAAATCCAGAAGAAACACGTCAGTAAGATCTTAAACAAAACAGTCTCACCGACCTAATTAAAACACAAAACTACCCTATCATTCCCAAAAAACTTGAACATTCAACGCCAAACTTTAACAAAAAAATTCACAAAGACAATAGAGAGCTCAACAATTCCGTGGTTATAATTGACGGCTACAATTTTCACAGGCTATTTCCCCGTCAATTTAGCGGCTATACCGCTATACTGCTTTACATAAATAAGGCGTCGGCGCTGAGTGGTGATTACGTAGCCGTGTCATTTAACAGACGCAGTGAGGGTCGTGAGAGGGAAGCCCCTCCGACGCTTCCGCTTGCGATGACGACGCTAAGTACCTTCCCCGTGTTCGCTGCTACATAGAGCATTGTCCTTAACTGTTTTCATTAAGTTTAAGTGAAATTACGAGATGTTTTCCATAGACAGAAACACTGGTTCACGTAAATACACGGTGAAATCCGACATCTACGCAGAAACGATTATTGCCAAAAAAAACTGCACATTATTCTAAATCAGAGACATTTCATGGCAAGCGACATTTATTATAGACATTATTATTTATAACAAATTGATACTGAAAGAAGATACTACGCAGACAATGTTAATTCTTAATTTTTAAGAATTTCATTCAGAAGTTAAATTCTGCTCTCATTGTGTAACACGTACGTTTCTTACTTCTGCTACTACTTTTAAAATGGTAGCGATATTCACGCAACAAAAATACAACATTACTTTTCCTATTTGACAAAATCTGTCGTAAGCGTTTTATGAATAAAGTCCGGTGGCAGGTGGTAGGGGCAAGGTACCCGAGGGGGCAGGTTGTCCAATGTTTACATTCCTTCACCATGGAGAGTGCAGTGCCATTACTCAGGCAGTCCACCGACCACCGCCACCTTCCGGAGGGGTACGCCGATCAATCAAAACCTCTATTAGTACAGTTACGCGTGATACCGCCCACCTTTCTCAACTTTTTTATGTTTTATGACCCTTCGTTTGAAGGGTGCTGTTTTAATGTCGAAAATATACATTTAGTTTTCTTTTAGACGGTATAGAAAGTTTTGTGATTGTTGTGTTGACTTCTACTTATATTGTTTGAACGTTACATTCGTATTTAACTGTGTTTTACACTTTTCCTAATCATTGTTTAATTGAACATTCTTAAAAAAAAATCAAAATCTTATAAACCGGAAACCACAAATCTGTTTTAGGTTGCTATTATCGATGTAGTCTCCGTGGTCGAGTGGTTTAGGCGTTTGCCTTGTGACCCAGTGGTCGTGGGTTCGATTCCCACGGAAGCATACTTTGTAAAGTTGTTTCCAGTTTGGTTAGGACATTGCAGGCTTGACTTACCTGATTGTCCGATAAAAAGATGATTCCGTGCTTCGGAAGGCACGCATAAGCCGGTGGTCCCGGCCGTCAAATGGCGGTCATCAAACCATGTCAGAGGCCCTTGAGACGGTTTAAAAACTCTGACACTAGGGTGTTACACCTTACTACCCACACGATAAGAAGAAGACTTGCCACCATTTACCCAAGTCGGGTTCAACTCTCATCAATCAACAAACTCTTTAAAACCATTGTTGTTGACAGTACACATTTACAGAAACAAATCAGTTCAAGGCCTCCCAAGTGATTGATGTACCAGCTAGTATTCGTTCGCCGTCGACTGACGTCGCTGGCCAGGCGTGAGTCGGGCCGCGGTTGGCACCGCCAGCTAAGCCGTACTCATCCGTAACAACTTTCACTCCCCCTTCTTTTATTAGCTAGCCTAATAGCCCATAGTCACATTACATTTGTGCCCAATGTTTTTTTGGCTTCTTGAAGTGTATCTTTTGGAGTTACACCTTTATTAATTCATATTATCGCTTCGTTTATTTAGAGATATTTTCTCCTTATTTTTAACACGGCTTTTAATCCTGATTTTTCTTGATGAAACATGGTCCAAATTATCTTTGTCAGTAACGCCAATATCCCAGATACTTTTTTGAACACTGTCCTACCCCAACTTTTAAAACTTAATACGTGGAAATAAAATCACATTTCTTTTGACCGGAATATTCAAATTGAGTGATCCAACATTCATGAACCTAAAAACTCAATCAGAATTCAATTCTTGGACGTCAATCTTGTGATGACGTCAACGTTAACGCTGAAAGGTCGTGTTTGCATACAGATACGTTACTTGTGGAGAAGGAATTAAATACATTTCTTATATCTTTCAATGAGTAATTGACGTCTTTTGTGACCTTAACATCAGTCTAGTTTAACTTGGGAACTGTCAAAGATAAAAAGATGTATGAAATTAACTGTAATATCATGGTAATGAAAAACGTTGAGTGAAAATTAGCCTAATCATCGTTTTGATCTCAATTAAGACGTTTTGATTCAATTGTTCAGACATCGTAAGTTCTTCCTTCCGTGGCTCTTAGCATTTTCTTCGTCATCGTAAAATACTAGCTTTTCTTTCTTTTAAATGCGATTCAACTTATGAATGTTGAGTTCAAACAGTAAAGTGAACGACCTGCAAGTTGAGATGTTATCTGCCGATCGATATGTGATTCATGCCACGAATGAATGCTATCACAATGTACCGTGCGTGTTATTTTTGTGAGCTATCTGCCCTTAAAGATACGATGGAACCCATGCGGTATTATTTGAGTGCAAAATTTAGCTCTATGTTCAGGATTTAGCAAGGAAAAGGTCCTTGGTGTTAAACATTCAAAGGGAGTATATATATTATTTTTTCAGTCTCTATAAAGAAAACCAATCATTAACAGCAATTTATACCCGCAGAAATTTTATTAATTCATATTAGGACGACTTTCCATCGAAAAAAATCTTCCGAATGTTTTGAAACGCCTTATCGTTTTGTGCGAGCAATATTTGTCAGCATGCGTATTGGTCCTAATAAAATTATAGTGTTTTTATGTTAATGGCATTTGTTTTAGATGGTTTGATTTTAAACTCAATAACAAATCCATTTTTCGGCCCCATCGGCCATCAAGAGCAATTTGGGGTGGTCACATTGCTCTCAGAATGGATGGTCGACTGGCGTGGCGACCGCGAACCAGAAGACGTTGCGTTGGAAGGCCTCCCAATAGGTGGACCGGTGACCTGGTTATAGGTTGCGGGGATACGCTGGATGCGAGACGCACACGACCGGTCAATGTGGTGACACTTAGGGGAGGCCTATGTCCAGCAGTGGACGTATTTCGGCTGAAATGATGATGAACAAATCCACAATACTCCCCTGACGCAGTTCTGCTGGAAGCTGACGAAATGAGCAGTAAGTATACCTAAATACATTTTGTGCTCTTCTATGTTCCCGTAATTTTCTCTTCGATGTGTACTGAAAAGAATGATATCAAGATAATTACACCATGTATTTACACAAAAAGCGGTCTAGTTAGAAACTGGTTATTATGAATGCTGATAATAATTGCATCTAGTTTCATAGCGACGTAGGGTTGTGGCACCCCTCTCGGTACGACAAAGGGGCTGGCAGCTGCATGCCCGGCGGCTATTGTGCCTGCACAATGCACCCTCGATCTATGCGTGTTGCGTTTGCGCACGAAACGCAACAACCAAGTAGGTATCTTATTTTGGGATGAGTTTCAAAACTATTGTGTAACGTACTCTGAAAAGTGCAGGCATTGGAATGAAGATAAAGAGCAATCTTACATCATGAAAAAAAAACTTATTTGCAAAAAAATACACAAATATTACCAAGTTCCAAAAAGTGGAAAAATCTTTTTTGTGTTCTTTCGGAAGTCGACGAGTTTTGCTTGTTTCGTTAGCTTTTTTTACCATCAACTTTTTATTTGTGATATCCGGGATATCCCACATAAATTATTGTCATGTGTTTATTTTGAAATTGCAACTAGACGTTTATCAACATAGGCTTAGAAGAAAAAAAATCGTGCTAATTCGTAATTAACTACGAGTATAAAACATTATTTTATTATTTTAAAACTGCCTCCGTGGTCGAGTGGTTTAGGCGTTTGCCTTGTGACCCGGTGGTCGTGGGTTCGATTCCCACGGGAAGCATATACTTTGTAAAGTTGTTTCCAGTTTGGTTAGGACATTGCAGGCTTGAATCACCTGATTGTCTGATAAAAAGATGGTTCAGTGCTTCAGAAGGCACGTATAAGCCGGTGGTCCCGGCCGCCAAACCACTACAGAGGCGAGAGGCCCTTGCGGCGGTTTAGAAACTCTGACACTAGGGTGTGTAGGGTTGTTAGACCTTACTGCCCACACGATAAGAAGAAGATAACATTATTAGGGGGCACTGCGCGGCCTTCATTTACGAAATTTAAAAAAAAAACATTAATCAGCCCAGTAATCATACAGTAATCGGCCCTAGTCATAGAGAAATGCCATACCACGTACACAAAAAATATACCTACACACGAACATGGAACCTGCTTGTTTTCTTAAATCGGTTTTAAATAGGTCATATTCTATCCCAAGTTCATCTTGTATGTCCAACTACCCACTAATTGTAGCTATACTAGTACTCATTATTGTCTTCACAACAATCTAAAAAAAGATATCGAAAGAATGAACATTCTTTCGATATCTTTTGTCTTCCAACAAAAAAAGTCGAACTTGAACCCATTCCAATTTTTCCAAGATTCTTATCATTTAGAGTGGAACTAATGTAGCTCGTAATTTGTTTACTGAATAATATTTACATCATATTTGTTCGCTTTATCACCCCCTACCTCCCCTTATTGGCCCAGATTTCATAAACCCCCACAAACTCGTTACTTCTGTGGGATGTTTAATAAGTTAGAGGCGGTGGGGGTGTCGTTAAGCTAAAAGGTCAAGGGCAAGGACACGAAACAAACATTAATATTTTTATTATGAGATCTGTATGTGCAATGTCGAAAACATTATTTACTACAAATGTTTGTAATCGATTTTTTGCTATTAGTTCCTGCACAGGAACATAGTCTTCAACGTATATGTCATCATCATCATCATCAACAGCCTATCAATGTTCCCACTGCTGGGACACAGGCCTCCTCTCTTAGAGAGGGAATGGGCTATAATCTACCACGCGGGCCCAGTGCGGATTGGTGGATGTCACATGTCTTCGAATGTTTTGGTTCTAAGACATGCCGGTTTCCTCACGATTTTTTCCTTCACCGTTTTGAGAGCAGCGGTGATGAAATAAATTACACAAAGTAATGAGCCTGCATGGGTTCGAACCCACGACCCACTTTTCGTAAGTCGAGGCCGCCACCACTGGGCCACCGCTGCTCCCCCACGTATATGTCAACAGCTTCGAAATAAAAAATATTTCGTAAGTATAACCGTCCCCGTTCATTAAATGTAAGTTTTCCATTTATTAAAATTTATTTTCTGCACTGTACATTTTCAATTTCGCCTTGCATAAACTTATAGCAATATCGCATTTTGTCGCGTTGCGTTTGAGAACTATCAGGCGTTTTAGTGTTAACTATTTTTAGTTGTAATAGCCACAAGTAAGAAGTATTCTGAAGATATTTGAAGACAGAATAACGTGAAGATAGCAGTCCTCCTCCTCGCGTTCACTTCGTAGCCTTTATGTGTTGCGATGAATCATAAGGCACGCGGTGAATGCCAAGAGAGGACTCATTCGTCGTGATAAGAACAGAAGAAAGAAAATCCATAAGCTCAGAAGCATAAATAAGAATACTTCAATCGTATTGTTTGTGTGTGATTTATTCATTGAACCCTAAAGCTCATCGTAATTTTAATGCATACTTTCTACCTACTTCATTATCTGGATAACCTTTCGCGACTAAGTATGTTGGATTCGGCTCCCAGTCTAACCGGATGTAGTTGAATACCAGTATTTTACATGGAGCGATGCCTATCTGCCTTCCACAACCCAGTCAGTAGGTACTGAATACCTCTACCTCTACCTCTCCACCTCTCTACCTCTGGGTAAGACCGGTTGTCAGACTTTTCGGACACTGACTATCTGTAACGACTTAATGGGACAAACCCGCCACAGTATTCCCAAACCACTGTAACTCCTGTAAGCGAGAATCGACAGACCACAAGAAAAGCGCCGAGACAATGAAGCCCAACGAAGTCACAGAGAAACGATTTAACTGCCAAAGATCCAAAACTGACAGCTGCCAACAACTTAGTGTGCTTTCCGAGGCACGGCGGATACTTGGTATAACATACATAATTATATTGTCACTTGTCACCCATCCACAGATCGACTTTGCAGGTTAAACTGTAACATCGACCCGCGCAGCTGTTATTATCAAGCCACGAGCTCACTACCTACTTACATAGTGCTATAAAATTATGTAGGTACAAGAATTTTACAACATATTTACCTCTTTGCTGGTGAAATACAGATAATATAGAAGACAAATAGTCTAAGAAGACATAGCCGAGGAAATGGTGAAGCCAGGTTTCAGAACAACTGAAAGTGCTGGGTATCTTAACACCTCTCCTCTCCTCTTCTCACCTCCGTTTTGATTAGCGACAGATAAATCAAGATAAAAATAAAGAGTCGAAAAAGAATGTCATAATCATAATATAGACATGAAACTTTGCTTACCCTTAGTTCTAATAAGGCGTGATAGGTACAAACAGGTACAAACCTATGTCAAATCTGAACACGTTCACATTTTCAAAGACAACACAATCTAGGTCAGTGTTTCATTATTTTGCTATAGTATGCGGAATTGCATAATTTACACAAATCTACTCAATTTGCATGCGCCTGCATTCGATCCGCTCGAATTGCTGTATTGGATGCAAATAATCCTGAAAGAAACTCTACCTAAATGGGACGTGTAGAAATGCAGTGATTCGGGTGATGACTAGTAATGTTCCCACTACTGGGACACAGGCTTCCTCTCTATGTGAGGGAATGGGCTATAATACGCCACGTGAATTTTTGGTTGTAGAACATGACGGTTTCCTTACGATATTTCCCTTTATCGTTTACAGAGCAGTGGTGATGAAATAAATTACACAAAGAAATGCGTCTGCCTGTTTTTGAACCCACGACAAACTGCTCGTAAGTAGAGGCCACCACCACTGGGGCCACCGCAATTTTTGGGCGACCGCTGCTCTAGTAATGTATGATGATGATGATTCAACAAGCGTGATAATTTGTTTCGGTCTGTAAACGCAGAACAGTTCTGGTTAAGTATCATGGCAGTGTAGGTCCTGTGATGTTTTTATCAAAAGAACGGCCTATATTTAAATCTTCATTCTTTTGGGTTATTCGAGTTATTCCGGTCTGATCCCCCAAACCGATCCACTGTTAATATTTTTCTTTTGTTTTTTCCTTTCTGATCCCCTGTAATTTATCATTCCGTTCCGATCTCAGTACCAAGGTTTTGGTAAGACACTCGCGTTATATAGATCTTCGCAAGGATTTCCATTTGCGCGTTTTCATTTAATTTTATCGTACATCGATTCAACTGATTACAGTTTCTCTTATAAAAATGTGTAATTGTTGAACTAAACATTGAAACATATAATACTATTTTAACGAAGCCTCGAATTCTCATCCTCAGTCAATCTTGAAAAGGGATTTGGCAAGGATTATGATTGTAGAAGTCTGTGTTTGTAACATTAATGATATCTACTGATATCCTACGATTAACTAAGTATATTTCCTCTCCAGTTATTGTGATACATGTGCAAGCTTGGAATAGCTAAATACTGTTATTGTGTGGGGATTGATAAGAGAGACAAAAGAGTAAAGGTTGACAGGGGAGAATTGATGAAAAAATCCCATGTACAAAATATGTATCCTTAATTTTAGCAAAAATAATTGTCAATCGTGAGCATTTATCTTAATTTAAAGATGTACCTTATGTAAGCAGGTAGAGTTACCCCAAACTGAACCCCAAAATAGAATTATTCTCATCCAACGTGAAGAATTACTTTATGTGTGCTTACTATTGTATGCATATTCGTTGAGATCTACGGCAAAAAATACGTTCTCATGGAACGAGTTTAGCTATAGCAACAAAGCGAAACATCAAAATTAACAACTGAGTTCCTCGGGTCTAGTAGAGAAGACAATAAGTATAAATAAATTATAGTATAAATAAGTTATAATTACATAAAGGCACAATATATATTATAACGATTGCTTTCGGCAGAAATGTAACCTGCCAGGGTTACATATCTGCCAGTCTGCCACCACATCCACATTTCACCAGTTTATAAACTTTTGTAGAGAATAGGATGATGATGGCATTCTGACATCAACCGGGCACAAATTGAGAAATGCCCAAGGGAAAAACCAAATCAAACATAACACAGCTTTGACATACCTAACATAACATCAACAGCCTGTAATATCTGAAGGTTTTGGCATAGGTGTAGCTAAATGCCTACTACAACCACTAATGACTCCACTTTTCTTGTATTTTTTATTGTATTTTCCATTTCATCATATACAGGGTGTATGTTAATCGAGGGACATATTGAATGCGGGTTTCAATATTCGATTCTCGTCCTAAATATGTCAAAAAACTGTAACCTTAATTTGTGACGTAATTGTGCCATGCCATGCACGCTCTCCAGATCTTACTTTATTAGGGTTTTCTTTCTTGCCATTGTCCAACGCCAGATTTAAAATATGAAGGGGAAATGGATTATACCTAAAATTCAATGATCCGCGCACATTTTCTGTGATTAACGCAAGGGTTGCGAGACTTTTCCGCGCGAAGTATTTGGTATGGTTCTGTTTGTTTTTTTGTCCATATTTTTATGAGTATCATTAAAGCATGCCCTATAGCAGGTTTCAATATGTCCCTCGTTCAAACTAACATAGGTTATTATTTTATGAAAAAAATACTTTAATGAATCGAACACATTCGCTCTTTTGATACATTCATCAAAAGGTCTTTTCCAAATGTATCGTTTCTCATACCGAAGAGGTTTCAGCGAGCTATTTTCCTCAGAGCTGACTAATCAGATTTTCCATAACTTACCCGAGATTCCTTTACAATATGTCATCAACAATATTGACCATTATTATGATATCATTTCAGAGCAATTTGATGCCACAGCGATTTGACTCGGTGACGTTTTTAGGTCAATACTAAATACCTATCCATTGTTGTAGAAAATGAAGGTATAAAATTGATCGAAAGGTTGAACAGAGGTTCAATATATTTGGATGGGTCAGCTAGAATAGGTACCTAAAGTAATCGGCACTATTAGTAGGTGCACATACTATACCAGGGTTGCCTTCTTTTTCAGAAGAAAAAGATTGTATCCATTCAAGAAACGGTAAATTAGAGAATAGACTTAATATAAACGGGAAAATAATAACAATTATTATTATAACAGTAGTGTGTGTGTATGTTTTTAAATTAACTCTGTGCTCTGTGCGTATTCAAATAAATATTTGGCTCTGGGCGAAGCGAGCTCGGGTTTTTTGGCACCCCGCTTCAAATATGTTAAGTTTCCCTTTTCGTCGTTCATTTTGAAATATAGGTAAGTAAGTATTGCCCTATGCAGGAAAGCTAGACTTTTTTCAGTGCGCAGGATGCAAAATCGAGAGCGTCTGAGATAAACAAAAAATGGCCCTGTCTGTAAAGACTCAAAATATATAGGTATATGCAGAAGTGGCAGAAATCAAAATCAAAGGGTTTATTTGAAGTGGACCAGTAACAGGCAGTTTTGAATAGTCGAAACAAATAAAAAATAAAAAAGAAGCTACAGTCCCAGTAACAGGGTATATCCCATAACTGTGAATGTTAATTCAGAAAAAAATTCACCGTTAATTTGAATATAGTATTTTAGCGTACCCACTCCATTGCTTTTGTACATTCAAGAGTAATCCCACGCGAAAAAAGTACAATCTTCTATTTATAGTATGGTTGCAAACATAAATAAGACTGAGAGTTATATTTCATTACACAAATTCCATTCCAAGTAGGCACCTTATGGGGATTTATATGCATAGCAAGGCAGGCTCTACAATTCTACATCCTCCAGTCTACTTACTATCTGTCAATCAAAAACTATTAGACAAAGTTAATTTTCCCTTGGACATAGTGGTCATTGGAAGACCAATCTATATTACAAAACTTTTTTCCAAAAAATAAAACCGACTTCGACAAAAACAAAATACAAAAAAGTGAAAAATAAAAAATCAGCTTCAGAAGTCGGTGGCAAAAACATGAAATTAAACAAACAAAAGTCACCGACTTCAGAAGCTGATTTTTTATTTTTCACTTTTTTGTATTTTGTTTTTGTCGAAGTCGGTTTTATTTTTTGGAAAAAAGTTTTTATTTTTCACTTTTTAGTGGTTCACATGTGCTTACCCCTTCACAACGTACCGGCGTGATGTTATGTTATGAACTGGTGTAAACAATAGACAGTCATGAGATTTCAGCAATCCCAGTCCATTTGCTATCATTAATTGAGGAGTTCCGTTGCCCATCTCCGAAGTTCTTCATCAGATCTTCACCAAATAGTTTTTATAACCTTTGTAGTGAGTACAGGCGTGATATTATGTTGTGTGATGGCGTAAACAATGCTTAGATATGCTATAGCAACAATCGCGGTTAATCTGCTGTTATTTATTGAAGAGTTCCCCCGATTTCTACAAGATCTCATCATCAGATATTGAAATGGTGACAATGGGACCACACGGGAAGCACCAGCTTTCAAATGAAAAAAGAATCATGAAAATCTGTTCACCCAGTCGCAAGTTATGAGCGAACAAACATAAAAAAAAAAAAAAAAAAAAAAAATACAGTCGAATTGATAACCTCCTCCTTTTTTTGAAGTCGGTTAAAAATAGTAAGATGACATGATAAAATATTTTACACATTTATTTGGCGACAAACCCCCAAAACAATACTCATATTTTATTATTTACCTATAACAATAATGACGAGACGTCGATACGTCCTCAAGAAAGGTATGCACATATGGTTCGCGTGTACCTATGTTTGAGGTCGTTCAGTGATAGGACAGTTGTCAAGACAATGTGTTTGCAGGCCCTACGCCCGAGCCGATTGCATGTCACCAGTACATGTGCATCAAGTTACTGTATGAATTAATCATTGTGTAGAAAAATACGAGCTCAAAGGGAAACTGGATATCTAATTCATTAAAGGCTCTTAAAGGAGCAACTCACATAGAGGCACTTTAAGAGGGAACGTGGATGGGTATAAGAGTAATAGAAGAGGAAGACCAAATAAACGATGGATGGACTGTGTTAAGAATGATATGGTAAGAAAGGAGCATCTCCCAGCAGACATGACATGAGAGAAGCATGGGAGAAGAAGACATGCTTCGCCGACGCCAAGGGGATCGGACAAAAAAAAACTAATTAGTCCGTCAGATAGATTTCCAAAAAATATTGACCACATATTTTTTATTTTTTAACTTAAACAAAAAATTAAGACGATACCGTTCAAAAACTCGCGTGACGTTATATGATAGTACATTTTGTACCTTCAAGTGACGTTTCAAGCCCCACTCTATGATCTTTGTCGCGCTATTTATAGCTTCGTCAATTTTAATTGATTTGATAAAACAAAAAACACATATCCAATATTTTTCGATAATCTAACTGACGGACTAAACTGAATCATATTTTTTTGAGTCAGTACGATCCCCTATTCTCCCTACAATCGTATTCAAGTTTTTTCTTCCTGAATAATAACAAGAGCAATCTTTTTACCCGACTACGGCAAAGCCAAAGGAGGGTTATGATGACTGGCTATGTATGTATGTATGTATGTATGTTTGTATGTATGTATGCATGTGTGTATCTTCATCTGTTCCCTCATAGCTTCTAATCTACTTATCGGAACTCGACATATGAGGTATCATTAGAACCGTCTTAATTTTCCGCTGAACATAGGCTACGTGACGTGTCAAAAAAAGCGATTTGGCGCCCTCTAGCGGACAAAAAGTAAGGCTTAAAAAATAAAAATTGAGATAAATACGCCGTGTTTAGTATCATTTAAAAGAGCCTCACTTGTACATTTCCAAAATATTGCTCAAATTTAAAATCACGCCCTCTAGCGGACAAAAAGTCAAGAGTAAAAAAAAATATTTAACACCAAAAAAACTAAAAAACTAAAACCCGACTACGACAAAAAAACGACGCTGAAAAAGTATGAAACAAGATTTTCAGGATAGAACAAAAAGAAAAACCGTAGTCACACGGTATTAAAGTGTTTAGGTTGTTACCTATAACGTGTGACTACGGCTTTTCTTTTTGTTCTATCCTGAAAATCTTGTTTCATACTTTTTCAGCGTCGTTTTTTTGTCGTAGTCGGGTTTTAGTTTTTTTTATAAATATAAGTCTAGACACTGTAGACACGTCCCTGTAATTTTCTTTTCCAACAACTAATAAGTAAAGTAAATATGACCCTTCAAAATAACAAACAAATATCCATTTTTATGGTAATGATTAGTGGATTACCAGACAAGTTTTTAACACAATAGAATTGATAGGATCCTAGCATTCCCTTTGTATAAAATTTAATGTTAAAAATAAATTAGGCACTAAAATCGGTTAAGATTTCGGGGAGAAAAAAGGGGAGTACGAAACGTCGAGTTTTGTGAATTTGCTGTTCTTATCAGACTCGACGGGGGCAAGCTTGACGCAGCGTGACAGCAATAGTTTCTTCAAATAAACAGTTTTTGGTCCTGTCCCTCTTAAGAACATCATGAAATGAAAATTGTATAAACTGCAAACTGTTTTCCATTAACAGACATTTTTTTTAAACGTTGCCCCCATCTGGGAATTTCTCCTGTATCGTGGGTGCGTTTACAAACATTTAAACTCACAAACACCCAGACCCGGAACAACTATCTGTAAATATTTGTTCCGTGTGGGGATCGAACCCGGGACATGAAGCGCAGCAGTCCAATTGCTCAGCCACTGCGCCAATCATGCCGTCTACATTAATTGTTACGTCTACGGTACACAACCAGAAAACTGTGGGAAGGTAAATGAATGACCTTCACACCTTGACAACAACAATAGTCAAACGTCGTTAAAACAATTAGTTTAGACTCATACCGCCTTATTACAAAAGGTAGTTAAACCTGGTTTAACTTAGACCTGGTTTATCTCGCATGCTGTCACTTTCTTTTGAATATTATTGAAGTGAGACGTCATGCGAGATAAACCAAGTCTAAGTTAAAAGGTTTAACTACGTTTTGTAATAAGGCGGATAAAGTTAATGAAGATACCACAGGAGTTTTAATCACTACCTCTTAGCTAGCGCCTTTGAACGTTTTGACCAAGCGCCAGTCAAGGCAAAAATCTTTTAATAGTAGTCAACCTTCCGGGTCGGTGATTCTGTAACTTTGCTTACTAGTTTTTCTTAGATCGAAGTGGAATTTACGTACTAAATGAAAAATGTAAAGTAATGAGAAACGATATAGGGAGTTTCCAAACGGCAGAAACCGTTTGTTACATCTCGGTCGGTCCAAGTCGATAGCTGCTCTTCTTTCCCCGTTTCTTTTTTGTTCAGGGGTGGAAAAGCGAACGGACGAGTCTGGCAGACTGTAATTGACTAAAAAACACCCCTGTGATCCCTTCCCACACTTGAGCCGGGGGGATCATAGGAACTAGTGCTCCTTCCTTGCAAGATGCCTGAACTTCTTTCCACTATAACTCAACACACATTACGAACCGGAGAAATATAATTAACATTAGCATAATTAGGCCAAAAGTTCCCACTTCTAGAACACTGGACTCCTCCTCCGTGATATAGAGCGGGCCGTTATCCACCTAACAAAGAGCAAAAACAATAAAACAAAATTAAGGCAATAATGCCAGTGGGTTTGAGCGAAGCGCCACCCACATCTTATTTCTTTTTAACCGACTTCAAAAAAAGGAGGAGGTTATCAATTCGACTATATTTTTTTTTTAATGTTTGTTAGCTCATAACTTGCGACTGGGTGAACTGATTTTCATGATTCTTTTTTCATTTGAAAGCTGGTGCTTCCCGTGTGGTCCCATTGTCACCATTTCAATATCTGATGATGGGATCTTGTAGAAATCGGGGGACTCTTCAATAAATAACAGCAGATTAACTGCGATTATTGCTATAGCATATCTAAGCATTGTTTACGCCATCACACAACATAATATCACGCCTGTACTCACTACAAAGGTTATAAAAACTATTTTGTGAAGATCTGATGAAGAACTTCGGAGATAGGCAACGGAACTCCTCAATAAATGATTAAAACTCCTCAATAAGCAAATGGACTGGGATTGCTGAAATCTCATATTGTCTGTCTACATAACATCACGCCGGTACGTTGTGAAGGGGTAAGCACATGTGAACCACTAAAAAGTGAAAAATAAAAACTTTTTTACAAAAAATAAAACCGACTTCAAAAAAAAAAAACACTCAAAACTGAAAAATAAACTTGAGAAGAAAAATCAGTTTCTGAAGTCGGTGACTTTTGTTTCTTTGATTTCATTTTTTTGTCACCGACTTCAGAAACTGATTTTTCTTCTCAAGTTTATTTTTCACTTTTGAGTGTTTTTTTTTTAAGTCGGTTTTATTTTTTTACTCCAAAATCACATCAAATTTGAACAATCCAAATCACTATCACTAAGGCCACTTTTATTTTAAATCAGTAATAGGGGATCGGACAAAAAAAACGAATTAGTCCGTCAAATAGATTTCCAAAAAATATTGACCACATATTTTTTCTTTTTTCACGTAAACAAAAGATGAAGACGATACAGTGCTTCGAAAACTTGTGTGACGTCATATGATAGTACATTTTGTACCTTCAAGTGACGTTTCAAGCCCCACTCCATGATCTTTGACGCGCTTTATCTTCGTCAATTTTTATTGATTTGACAAAACAAAAAACACGTATCCAATATTTTTCGATAATCTAACTGACGGACTAAACAGAATCATATTTTTTTGAGTCAGTCCGATATCCTATTCTCTTAAGTCTAGAATCATAAAAAGTGATTTAAAAAAAATACTACAGGTTATTTACTAGCTTAGTAGTGTTTTGGATTTTTCTTTGATGTGATTTAAGAGTAAAAGAAATAAATGTGGGTGGCGCTAGTTTCAGTGCTGTTAGCGCCTTAAATGAAAAGAGAACAAGTAAATAAAGACAAACATGAATTAGACAAATTTTAACATTAAGGCTGATGTTCCAGGGTAGCCCGCGAAATTCAAATTTTCTTACGTTTTAGCGATTTGCAGGCCAGTGCTAGGTTATATGTTAGTGAAAATATGATTCGCGGCTGTAAAACGTATGCAGTTACAGAATTATAATCATCAAAATCATCATTACAACCCTCCAAGTTCATGTAACTCTCAAGAATGATTATTTCATCAAAAGGTGCCTGCAAATCGCTAAAAACTTAAGAAAATTTGAATTTCGCGGGCTACCGTGAACATCCACCTTAAAGTAAATTTGGTCCAGTCCGAGGCCAACATACCTCTATCACAGCATGGTGCTGTAACATAAAATTTTAATAAATGTCACAGCGCTGATATTCTGTTAGGGACCAAGTTAGCACCTACATAGTTTTTTATGAAAAATACGCATAGGTACAGGTACCATCCAGTATAACCTCATCTCGCTTTTTATGAGCTTCCCGTACTACGCGAGATCAGCTTAATTTGGTTTTGCATAAATAACTTGATTGGTATCAACTATCAATACAATTTCTACCATCATGAATTGAGTGGCAGTTTTAGTTTATTGGTCACCACTGTAAACTGAGTTTTAACGTATAACTGGCGAAAGGTAGGTGTACCTACTATTAAGTATGTAGGTACACCTCTACCTAGGATTACAGGCGTGATGTTATATTATGTTACTTTTAACTTAATTGTGTCTACAAAGTAAGGTGTGTTAATACTGCTGAACTGCATTATCCACAAGAAGGCTACGTGTTTTTGTGTCAGTAATTGGTTACTACAAAGATACGGTACACAGTCACGTTCGGTACGTGACCAAAGTTCAATCACAATGCAATCTTGTCACATTGTGCAACCCTCTGCGTTCGGACTCTGGACCTTCTGATCTCCTGTTCAGAATGGAAAACAGTCGAAACTAACTCTACTTCCATTCCCGCGGTTATAGTCCTCATCCTTCTTGCCCTTAATCCAATTTATACTCGTCATCTCAGCAGTCACCTCCATCATACAGTCCTATACACCAAATTACACAAAAGAGAATGTGTTAAACCCCTATTTCATGGGACTCAAACATATCTGGCGATGTGTGGTTAATATTGTTACTCCTCTGCCATAACCCGTAGGCGAAAACAGGCGTTACGTTAGTAGGATTTCATTTCTTGAGACACACAGATTACAAATAAAAGTGATATTTATGTTTTTACCCGTGTAAGTGTTTCGGGACTCTCCGTTTGAGCCTAGAAATATCGGATAATCCCGAAGCATATGGATGAGCAATGACATACACAAATATAGTCTTCTGAATGTCATTGCGGGGAAAATTAGCGAATGAGTCAATGACACACGGTCGTTAGTCCTTTTCAATAGTGAACGGTACAATCCCTTTAAACGAATACATGTTTTTGGAAAAACGACTATAAATCAAATACGCTCATGATTGCCGTTTATCATTTTTGTCGAGTATACATGTTTTACTAACATATCCATGGATGTAAAAATCTGAAATAAAACTATATAAACATGGCACAAACTGCGGTTTATATTTCAATGGCTATCAGCAGGAAAGTATTTTTAATCTATTGCATAGATTCTATCGCGGGCCTTGAGTTGAGCGTGGAGAGCGAATCCAGAGATTTCCTAACAAAAATATTCAGTATTCAGTACTCAACCAGGTTGCTATGGTTACGGAAAATAACAAGGTTGTCAACTGAAGTTGTCAAATTAAATAATTTATAACCTCACGTTGTATAGGTATAGGTGTAAAGTTTTTCTGTTTTGTATCTCTGCTTTCTCCTTCTAAAATATTCTTACTCGTATAATTTGTGTACAAAGTGTTTTAAATATGAATAAACAAAGTGCATTTATTAATGAAGAAAGTCACGAAAAAATAGTGAAAGATAATGAGTGAGGAGTGAGTACTCTTTATACATTCATTTTATTATTAGTACGTATCTATCATAAGTTTTATTGGTTTTTGCATTACTATTCTGCGAATCGGTCTAAAACGATTCGTTTTCTTATAAAATATCTAAAATATTTTCAATGTTATGACACTTACGTCAGGCTGTCAATACTTTTTCTTTTAAATTTTCTGTCATAGAGTTTCTTACTAGCTTAGTTAGTCTATGAAGGTTAGTTTTGATTTATATAATGTAGGTACATCGCGCGAAATTCGAAGATCAAACTCTTAATATCGTTATTTTTGTTCAAATTTTTTGAATGAATAATTATTTTGGTGTGTAATTACACTATTAATACCTAATTATTTATACCTATTATTGCTTAAGTTGATAAAAAATGCTATGCAATAGATTTACCGCGGCAGTCTCCGAGTGCCACACGTTTTTTTTTATTTTTGTAGGCATGGATAGAGGTAAAGCGCCAACTGGCCAAACAAAAACAGTGTGACGTAGAATTAATACACACTGTAGTAATTCGAACAGTCTCTACACAATTTAACCAGTTTTATATATCTCCTGGAAAACCCGTGCCTTTTACCATGTCTCATTAGGCATTCCTTATTACTAGCCAATAGTAGTCAGTGTAATATTTAGAAATAGTTTTGTCGAGGTGTTCAATGACCAGAGCCAACCAAGGGGCGAAGCATACGCAGAAGTTGCTACACGTTTGTGGACGCGGAAGTGGATGACTTTCAAGCAATACATAGCAAATGAATATATGCGTCTCTTATGCGCCCGCATATGTGACAGCCCCGACAGGTTCCTGCAGCTCATTGTTGGGAGAATGGACATAAATTGCTCTTTCATGGAGCTTTTGACAAAACTACATTATAAGTAGTGCAATCCTGATACATTGTAGAGTTAATTATTACTATGTTCCCTTCTACTTCTTGTTCTTTTCATATTATTTTAAACATTTGTATGATCATCCATACAAATAATCGTCATCATCATCTTCCTGCTCTTTTCCCATTCTATTTGGGTTCGGCGCAACGTGTTTTCTTTCTGTTACCTGTTAGACGTCACGGTGGCATTTACATCCATACTAACTTTTAAATGTATCTGAAATCATCATCATCATCATCATTTCTGCCAAAATACGTCCACTGCTGGACATAGGCCTCCCCCAGGCGTCGCCACATTGACCGGTCCCGTGCGTCTCTCATCCAGCGGGTTCCTGCAACCTTGACCAGGTCATCGGTCCACCTAGTGGGAGGCCTTCCAACGCAACGTCTTCCGGTTCGCGGTCGCCATTCCAGAACTTTTCGGCCCCATCGGCCATCCGTTCTGCGAGCAATGTGCCCTGCCCATTGCCACTTAAGTCTGGCGATTCTTCGGGCTACGTCGGTAACCTTGGTTCTCATGCGGATGTCCTCATTTCTGATTTATCTGAAATAAATTAATTGAATTGAATATACTAACCACATTCATGTTTTTTCCACAGTCATTGCATTCATCACTGCGGCTCCAAAATATCCAAAACTACTGAATATTCAAACCAGATGAAATACGAAGAGACAGTACTGGAGACAAGTTTTTCAACGAAATCGTGACAATAGTTGCAGATTACCAAAGAGTAAATAGACTACAACAATAGGATTGATAAGTTTTTGTTAACAATAAAAGCGACGAATTATTGACTTTGCTGAAAGACAACGTTTTTTCAGCTGAAGCCGCTAAGGTTATAGAACTGTTATCTGTATTAATAAAAGATAAAACCTGTTAAAAGAACTATGGAGTTTTTGTTTGTTGTTCTTTATAGGAGTATACACTTTGGACCACGGCAATATGTTGGCGATTTCAGCCCACTATGTCCAAACTCTTTCGTGGCGTATTTTTCTTTTACTGTTGTATAGCTCATTGGGGTTCAAGATTGAGTTAGCCGCACACACAAAATAAGTCAGGCTCATAAACGTTCCGGCCTAAACTTTTTTGATAACTCACTAAACTACCTTTAGCTTACACACCATACAAATGGCCTCGCTAATCTAATCCGTATCGGAAACTCAATCTATGTTACGGAAACTATGTTTCGTAGTAAACCCTAAAAACTTGCAAGAAGGCCAAATTGCGGCTCTACTTACTACTAAATTGGAAAATTGGATTTAGTCGTATCAGCAGTAAGTTGATCAAATAGGAGAATTTCTTAGGTCGCGCCGAGTCGTAAGTTCTGCTAAGGAAACTTTTCCGTAAGGAAAATATAGTTCGTATTTTTGTTTGTGGGAGGATAATACGGGGTTTACCACGAAACGTGATATAACTTTGTTTATAAACGTGTTTAAGTGACCTCTACTAATTAGAATAAAACAGTGATAAATCTAGAATGATTCACGATTCACCAATGTTGTGATAAGATTGTGGTATTATCATAATTAAATTGACACATTATTACAAAGCGTTGCTGACGTCTTTGAGTCAAGTGTTTATATGTATCAGATAAGATAATGTCATTATGTATTAGACCAAGTTTTAAATATAAATAGCCTTAGGATAGATTTAGCGGGAATACGCTGGGGGAAACAAAAGGAAAAAATAATACATTAACTCTCGTACATACAGGCATAGGTATTTTAATTACATTGTATTTTCCTATAGAACATCTCACAATTTCCACAATGCCCCTGGTCTTTATAGGAAAGTGGTTGTTTTCTCAGCGAGTACCAGCCGCTGATCTTCCCAAGTTCCCACGCTATGAAAGTGAACGCCGCGCCGAGGGAAGCCTACCAACCTGTTACCACGAACTTGTTGCTGTCTTTACATGCAACACGTTATTAACACCCAGCCCTTTACAACAGCACTTGCTACTCCACCATGTAAGTATAGTGTTTTTAGTGGCTCTATAGTCTTATCTTCACAAAAAGGCAAGTAATTTGCCCGACTGTCTTTAAAATTTTACACAGACATGAAGTTTTGTCTGCCAATGCCAGTCTTTCAATTTCTCTGACAGCAAAATCCTTCTACACAAATTAATAAAAATAAATGAATCTTGCAAGAAATGATCGACCAGTAAAGGTACCTAAGTCACTTTTATCATTAGGTACCTACACTTTATGACCTCAGTCGTCTACGGAGAATCCGAATAAACTTGATCCGAGTGAACGGATGCATGTGTGTGTAACAGTTATCTATTTATCTCTACCTGCCGCACTCAAGTCATATCAGCGCAGACAATAACAACGCTATAAAGAAGTGCGACTGATATGCTCTGATATACGTATGTATCTTACCTGTACATACTCGCCAAAACGTGTCTGTACGTAGACTTCCTATGACCTATCTATATACTTACACTTATGTACATTACTGACAAAGGTATCAACGCCATGATTGTATGATGAAGGATGATTCTGATTACCTACATACTAAATTACATATCTCTTTGCATTGTTCGTTAGATTAGGGAAAAAACATAAGAAAAATGCTGCATATCTTGTTATCATGAGACATTGGTATGATAGGTGATTATGCAAATATGGTCGACTGATAAAGATACCTTATCAACGCTTTATTTAGATTTGTATCGGCCTATAATTATGTTTGACAAAGGAATTAGACATAACCTAGGTCTATATATCTGACAATCCGCTGAAAGCCGATTCCATTGTTCCATTTCGACTTTTCAGTCTTGTTTTAACCGATCATTGAGCAGAGGTCTATTATTAGAGGAAGCTGCACGTGGTAGGTATACATAGTAGGTATATTTTAGTATATAAATAGCTGATGTGGACAACAGTTGACGCTCGCAACAGATGCAATCAAACAATTAATTAAGACGACAACTGTGGCACTGGCGATACGTAACATGTGCAATGTATGAAAAACATTTCTTATCAAGATGTCGGCTTTTTAAATAATACAAGAAAAAAATAGAGCTTTCTCAAAATATAATAATGATTATTTATTATTGAATTGTAACGTTCTTAGTTATTTTCGAATGAAAGTAACCGGTTTAGTCCCGTGTCAACTTAATTAGAGACAAATTACAACATATTTTGTTATTTAATTAATTGAAAGAGCCATTAGTTTGGCCCATTAATCACTCGTTAATTCTAGCCGTCACTATGTTACTTACAATAAAAGTTCACAAAACACAATAATTGTCTCTAAAATGAAGTAAACTTCTTTGAGATCTTGTTATTACCTAATAGAGTTGTTATCCATAATTATTAACATAAAAATACACCCCTTTTTAACAAAAAAATGCTAGCAATTATGACAACTTAGACGTAATTATTTAAAAAACGGCTAATATGCAGAATAATTATTTAATCTCCCCGGTTACAGGGAAAACGGGGTTCTGGCGATGACGTCAGTTCACAATCAGTCATCGAACAATATTACCTCAACGGTCGTATCCTGTTGTAATGTAGAAATGGAACATTTCGAAGAATTAGCAATGTTAATCACAAAACGTTCAAAGAGAAAAAGAAAAGTTTAGATACAAAACGTACCCAATGATATTATAAATAAAAAGAGGTAGATATCGCATTAGCACGCACAAATTGTTGAGGACAAAAACTAGCTATCTCTTTGTATTTAAACGTTCCGTATTATCTATCCCTGTCGTAGAACGCAACGATATCTGAACGCCATTCAGTATGAACATGGCGTATCTTTCTTTAAACGTACCTATGTGAAAATTCGCAGAAATAACTTAAGATGAATTTATATGTATTTAGCCGCGCGGTTGTTTAGAAGGTTGTTGTCTGCTTAACTGGGCAATCGACCGGACCTTGACAATGAGGCCTCAGGACGGGGCAAAAAAAAACTAAGCGACTATATGATATGGGCTACCACCGGTGTGGTAGAGACCTCGCGTAAGGGCGTTTCTGGAGAAGAACAGCAAGTGACAGGCTAGATCGAATCAAAGTTGAACATATTAACTACCGTTCCCATAATTCACAAGTGTGATAGATGATGGCTATCGCCTCCTTCTATGGTAATCCTTTGTAGAGTCCTCGTGCATTGGTCACCATTCTTGTTTACGTCAGAAGATAGATTCTATGCATAGAGAGATGACCCGAACATAATACTAAGGCGTAAAAATAAACGACTCAATTAACTTCAGATAGGTTACAAAACTAGCAAATGATTATTTAATTACCCAAAGAAGAAATGAGCCAAAGTACTGCACAATTCATAACCGGTCGTAATTTTATTTCCGATAAACTTGAATTCGATAGACTCATTGTTTCAACTACCAAGGTACTTATGTCTAAGTACCAATATGTACCAATGTACCGATAAATTGTGTTAAACAGTTTCAGTATGACTATAAAAATATACGTAAAATTGTTACAGTGACATTCTGTGCATAAATAACTAGATTTATTGGTACTTTGACGCTCGAACAGATTATGGTAATTTATGGTTAAATACAGCAGGACAATTATTGCAAGAGACATAAAAACATGATGCTCGTAAAATTAATTATTTGTGTTGGTAGAAAACTTTCTAGGCGTTTATTACAAGTTTAGTATTTTATTTCACATTTTGCATTGCCTAATTAAACTGTTAATTTACTAGAATACTATTCATATTAGGTTTTTTTACTGAAACAGGTTCAGAAGCAAAAAAAAAATTGGTGTAGGTACTGCTACTCACACGAAATATATTGATTGACATTGGTTACAATCTTACAATGACAACGGTAAAGTAAAAGTTTGTTACTAACATTTCGAGTTTTATTAAACTTCATTGATATTATAATTTAGATGGCAGCCTCGCATGATCTATGAAACTGAGCGACTCTCACTCGCGTGAACATTGCCTATTTGTTGCAGATTTTTACGTCTTAAGAATATCTTTGGGGTATCATTTATATGTACGTATTTCTAGTTAAGCGATGCACGAGTCATTTGTACGAAACAGATGTTTCTTGGGACAGCTGTTACGTGTTCATAATGCAGCCTTGCATTTAGAACTATAAAAAGACCTAGGCCGAAACTGGGCACTACGTAATGTAGCCAAAGAGTATAGCTACTTATAGTACAGCGCATCAAGCTACTACAATCTGTCAACACTCTTCAATAGATTTTCAACTTTATCTCTTAAGTATTAAATGCAAGGTTGATTGGGAAAATTTTGCAGTTTCGGGTAATTAGATGTGCTGTGTGTGTGTGGCGTGTTTACTTATAATGATAAACGTGGACACAGACGTGGAGGTAAAGTTCGTATTCAGTTATGACGGTGTCGTCGTGGATACTTTGTCCTATTTAGCCACACCCGGGAGACTTCCAACGCGGTACAAACCGGGATGAGTCATTAAATGTTGGCCCTAGTTTTATCTCCGGGGAATTTCTCCTTTGTTACACACGCTAACGTTTTGGCTACTATTCAACTATCCGACGAAAAAAACAGTAAGTGCTCCATATGCGCTTTAAAAGGGAAAGATTGAAATGACGCAGAACATATCACAGAATTCACTTTCATTTAGCTCGATCATAAGACGTGAGTTTCATGAAAATTTTCCATAATCAGATAAATTGCAACTATCAAAACATTATCAACTTTATAGTTAATGATGCTTACATATTTCTAGGTGGATACAGATACTACTCACAAAATAATGCATATATCTATGAACCAGTGATAGAATAGATCTGTTTATTGTTTATTTTAACTATGCTGACTGTCATTAGCTAATCCACATTAAATCGATTATATCATTAATTTCACAATAACCTGAACATACTTACCGATGTAATTAGTACTTAGGCACATAATTTCGCTTTGTTGTAATAAAATAAATTACTTCAAGTAATATATTTAGTTTGGAGTGCAATGACTCACAGTATTAACATGACACTACGTCGGCGCGCTGACAAATAAATAAATAATTGTACGATTGACACGAGTGACGTATTCAATAATTAGCTACAAACTATGTACATAACAGGTTTTAAAGATAAAACCAGGTTTCCTCGTCAGTGTTACACGGCCAGACAAAGGCAGGATCTAGATATTTAGTTGCGGACAAAAATAGTCGTCGCAGTCGGGCCCTGGGCCAGGTGACGTCAGCGCGCCAGGGCCGCCGGCGGGGCAAGACGGGCCCCGCGCCAGTGTCGCGCGCGCCGTCAGCCCGCTCGCACGCCACCTGCCGAGCCTGACTCCGCGCCACCAGCCGCTCCGCTGCGCCTGCCGCCTGCCGCCTGCCCGCCTGCCTCCACCGCCCCCCTCCCGGCTGCCTACGCGATCCTGAACTACACGCTTACTGTAAGTACTCACTGGCGACCCTATTATATTTATGTTACATACGTGTTGAAAGCTATTGTCTAACTGCACCGATGCAACGCGATAACATCCGATGCAGATTTCACTTCGGCCTACTGCGCTACGGTATAGTAACTATTTTACGACTGCGTTCATTTTTTTATTTCTATTTTATTTTTATTGAATTTACTAATTAATGGGGCCTAGGTTATATCGGTACAGAGAAGCGAGTCAACCTTGGCGCATCGTGCAATGCAGCGGGGACCTTGCAAGTCACGCGTCAGAGTAACCTCGACTCACGCCGTACTCGCGTCGCTACCACGATTTCCATCGGTAGTATCGCAATATCTCGGTCGGTTAACGCGAAGTGTGTTCCACTGCTTGCCGCGTTGACTTATAAGCGGAAATTCTCATACGTAACGGGCAATGGACGTGGTACTAGTAGATCAGATCGTAATGTATTTAATATCTCGGTGCGGCTACATGTTGATAGACGCGCTATGGAACTAACACAAACAGCTGACTGCTGACGACGTGTTTCTTTTTTTGACTGATAAAAAATATGACGCGGTCATTCAAGGACGGTCGACCACTGATGAGAGGTATTTCCCGTTTTTGAACTGTCAATGTGACTTGTAAATGACGATGAAACGACTTTATTATTTAAAGTATTTAATGTACGAGAGAGGACATACTCGTTCATATAAATGGGTAATTAAGTGATATTGTGGTATTAACTCGCGTTGGCAAAGGGCCTCAATGTTCCCGAGTTATCGCGTCGGAAAAACACGCCATACTTTATCGTGTGTTGTTCGCTATCAGCTCGGCGGAGTCACAAACTGTATTGTAATGTAGTGCCACGGCCGGTACTCTCCGAGGGGCTCACTGGTTAACACATCACGTGTACGAGTGGCTCTATTCTTACAGAACTATTAAGTCACCATCTTTGAAATATCGCACTTAACACACCGCTCCATAAAAATATAACGGAGTAACTGTACACTAAAAGTAAAGGTGATCTCGAAATAATCGGTGATCTTAAAAACTTGTCCTGCCTGGTTTCCAGAGCCTTGCTCGACCTCCCGATATTCTTAGTTGTCCAGTCATATTGTAACCCAATTGTATATTGTTTATTGCACTTTATGATTACGAGAAGCTAACTAATGCATATGATGTGGGTTCTTCATCATAATTAACTAAATTTGTAACTTCGTAACGATGCGACGTTTCGCTCCGACTATCACAATCACAAGATTTCAATGATTATATTTATTCAACGTTACCTTCTAGAACGTCTTTAGATATATTTTTTTCACCTCGAGTTGGCATTGATCGTGGTCCACAAAACCGGTAAGGCTGCGGTTACCCTTCGCTCAACGCTCAAACATGCTCGGACATCGACTACCTCATATTCAAATAAAACCTCATTCGTTAATTACAATTACCTACTTTTGTAATTGTGATTTAAATGCGAAAATTCAAGAACTAATAATAGGTCAATTATTATTCATCAAGTTGAACATGTTCGCTACCCAAATTACGCTTTGTTTTGATTTGATTGTTTTGACTACGATCTGCGTCAAAACTTGCTCTTACAAATAATAGTTATCTCCATGTTAATGTCATGTTATCAATCACAGTCAGATAACATATTTCTTCTTTGTTTTCCAGAGTGCAATGGTCAGAAGATACGAAAGAATGAGTGGACGCCAGTCCTGGAACGAAGACGATATGGCCAAGGCTGTCGCAGCGGTAGTGTCAGGTAAGATGGGGTACAAGCTGGCCGCCAGGACCTTCCACATACCTCGCTCAACCCTCCAAAGACGCGCTAGCAAGATAAGGTACCAGCAGCCAGACGACCCCAAACCTTTAATGGGCCATTACCGGAGGGTATTCACAGATAGTCAAGAAAAAGACTTGGTTGGATACATAAAAAGCATGGAAAAGTATTTTATGGGAGTCTCAAGACGAGATATTCGGGAATTAGCTTTCCAGTACGCAGAAGACAACAATCTGAATCATCCATTCGACTGCAACACCAGAATGGCAGGAGAAGACTGGGTTAGGAACTTCCTGAAGAGGAACCCTGAACTCCTGGACAAGTCAGACCACGAGAGCGCCATGGAGCCCGTGAACTTTGACCAGTTCTATCACTTTATGTGTCAGCTGTCATGATGACTCGTTGATGCTTACTACGTCAAAACTAGTTGTAAGTAAGTAAAAAGGTCAAGTTCGCCCCCGAGAGAGCCTCAACATTAATGTATGACAGAGTGAATCCAACCTGTGTATACAGTATGCCCACTCTTGTAATCATTCATATTTATATGCTGTACAAGAAATTGCTCAATAACTCACATTCGTAACCAAAATATGTTAACCACATCAAGACTTTAGGCAATTCGTATTCACAAGTTGGAACATAAGTACAGCAAGACTTTTGGAACATTTTTTAAAATTTGTATAAAAGAGAGCCAAGCTCAAAAATTGCGATGTTACCTTTGATATTTTTCTTAATTTGGTTAGATAATAAATTTTGTTACTATTCGGGACCGTCACTCGTGGCGCTCGAGGAGGCTCCGCCCTCGTGCTCCGGGTCATAGTCACGGTCCTGCACTTATTAAGTACTTACGAAGTCTATAGTTTTATCTGATTTATAGTTTAAATTTTGTTATTTAATGGTACTAAAAGATAACTTGCTAAATTAAGGGCTGTGATAACAGAGAAAGGTGTATTTTTATGAACATATCTATTGAGGTGATGTATCTATTTACAAAGACGGTATCTGATATTTTTAATGTTAAAATGCCTAGCACAAAATGTACATGAATGCTGAGTATTGGTTGTAAAAATGTTCCGTAGCATGGTTTCTACCGACAAGCTGCAACGTAGCGGTGCTCTGATTAGCAATATTTCCTTTGTGTGCAATAATAAAGCTATGTACTTGGTGGTACATACAACTATGCAACGCGTCACACCCGCAGCGTCAAATAACATGTTTCAGCGGAGTCATGCCATGCGCTTGCGTCGCTTTACGTGTGCCAAACTCTACACCTAATGCACACCATGTAAATAATACTCTCGTCATAATGATAATTATACGCATAGAGTATCTAATAACTATGTTATGTTTGAAAAGGTTGTCTATTCATAATATTATTAAATTTAAGACGCCGCTTTAGATATTTAGAGCATGAAAACAGTGTCAACTCTCATGACCAAAAACTTCTTTCTGTTCAGTACGAGCACTAATTAAATACGAGTATGTACTCACGCAGCAAAATACAAATCCGATTTTCTGGTAAAACAACAGTTTCTATTTTAAGATAAGACCTATTTCGTAAACATATGAGTTCGAAAATGCTATGTCGGAAAATCACTTTTGAAAGTTGTTCTCGTGACAGTAAAATGCACATAACATTTCAGTAAATTAAACAAAAATTTGAAAATCCACGCTAACAAATTCACAGAACATACGCGGGTGAATCCGCAAGCGTAGCAAACATTCCCATTAGCCTGAGTTTGACGTAGCGCACATAGCGCAGCGTTGCCAGTTACGGAACATTTCCCCCTAATGAATGCTGATAACGAACGCGTCAGCGTTTCAGTGTTGCTAGCTCAATCCGACACAACTCCCCGCCAGGCGGCACCGCTTGACGAACCCAACACACCTGCGTCATCTACATTTATATAAACTTTAAGGTATAGGGATGGGAAGGTCTTATTCGTGGGATTTCGGCTTATCTAATTATTTCGCCTATATTTCAAATTATTTTGTTCGGTGTCACGTCCAAATTAACGCAATTTTTCTATTTTATCGTCAATATTTCATCCCACTGTACCAAATTAGTTATTATATTTTACTTATTGTCGTTACCTGATTCAAGTTTTGATCTCTTTAACTTAGTTCAAAATAGCAAAATGTTTATTTATTTAGATCTCGAAATATTTAATATTGTTGGTTTTAAAAAGAAATTTTAACATTTGAAAACATTACCTGTATGCCAAACTATGTTGTTATTTTGAGATTTATTATTAATTAATAATTATAATAATATATTCCTATGTACTTAGTTTAAAAAAATTGTGATTATAAAATGAAATATTTAATAAAGAAAAATTTTAAGTACCTATGTAAGTCAACCATTTTTTATTTGCCCGTGATCGGTTGAAAATTAGACATAACATAGCTTCACGCCTGTAGGCCCCGAAGGGTTAGACAGAGGTATGCCTAATCGTACACCCATATTTCACCTGTTATGTACAAGTGCCATGTCTTAGGGGGCGAGGCTGTTGTCAATCGGTCACAAATCCAGAATCCGTGGTTGCTTTTATAGAAATCTTGATGGTTTCCCATCGAGATTTTTTTTACCCAGTAACACTTTGCTTGACCCGGCAAACAAACAAACAGACCAACGGCAACGAGGCAGTCGAAAATAAGAATAACGATAATCTTATAAAGATCCCTGTACCAATCAACCTAAGAATGACGCAATCTAATGAGCTAACACGAACCAAGTCGTGAGCAGGTAATACTTTGATAAAACAAACAGCTGCTGAAATCAAACAATAAGAAGTACTTATTGGAAAATTCATACATTTCAGTACGATGATGTTAGTAAAACACTGGTAGCTCTTGAACGGAGTTAACATAATTACATAATTATTATGTTGATTGACACGCAAGATATTGTAATGACAAAATATAATTATATTGTTTATTTTGCACATAAGTGACAAACACTTTTACGAGTAATTTTTTGAGACTAGATTGGGCTACCCTTTTGAACTCGACTAGTCTGAGAAAAAACCAGCCGATACAAACTCAGAGGTCACATGGTCTTTTTTAAAGATCCAGTCCAGACATAATCATGGTCAAGTTGCACTTGCATTCAGAGGACTGTGCAGATTACTGTCTGAAATGGTTTTTTGAGGAATGAACCACAGGTTTGAGTGGACCTATGCAGCCAGGCAGTGCACACATTTGTCAGTTATCGTGTAGCTCTACTTATAACTCAAGGAGCTCAACGTCACGACGTTACCAAAGAAAGACCAAACGAAGTTCATAATAAAACCATACGCATTGGCACAAGAACGAACCCCCTATTATTACTCGACTGCGGCGAAGCCCAAAAGGAGGGTTATGTGTTTGACGTGTAGATATGTATGTATGAATGTCCGTTTCTTTGTTCCCTCATTATTCCAAAATGGATGAAGGGAATTGAATAAAATATACTTCGTTAGATTCGTCTTGATGGCGCGAGAACACTTATAAGTTTAAAAGAAATTTAAAGTGACAAACCCTATAAACAAGGATAAAAGTTAAATCATCTGCGAAGAATTTTACGTGACCAACGAAAGAACAAACACAAAAGAACTAAAAAGTTGGAAATAAAAAAAAGAGGAACCTCCTCACAATACGAGCCGTATCGAGAAGTACTACCTTCTGAATCAGGCCCTTGATCCAACTGCCAAGCGAAAGTTTTGACAGGTGGTCATCCATGCTTTTTGCTATCAGGCCATTGTTAAAAAACTAAAAAACCCGACTGAAAAAACTGAAAAGCAAAAAACAAGCACATTTTAAATTAAACAAAACTTGGAAGCAGGCGGAGTTCATTTGAATATTAAATTATGAAATGAAAAATATAGAACTAAATAAAATAGAACCCCGCCTGCTTCCAAGTTTTGTTTAATTTAAAATGTGCTTGTTTTTTGCTTTCCTGTTTTTTTTTTGTTCCTGTTGCATGAACAACCAATTTGTGTTTGTCCCTCGTATTTATATAGTACATATCACTGTATTTTTTACACCAATCAATATTTAGTTGCGCGTACGAAAGGTTTTCATAAATAAACTGAAAAAAACAGTAAGTAGGTATATTAATATCTCTTAATTTATCTATCTGAGGGAAGTATCTGAAATGCAATGATGATTAAGGACTGACATCACATACAGCCCATTGGATTATAGAGTTACCCACGATACCTACGATGTAATACTATGACGTAACTCTATAACTTCACTTTTCACAGTACGGCCACCGAGCATAAATCCGGTCGATGGCAATAGACTCGCCCCCAATTACATGGAACTTAAAAATAACTGCGAAATGTGAGTACTTTACTATTAAGTACAACTCTGCCTGACCCTTTAGGAAATACAGGCGAGGTTATATGTTATACGTAAAATCAAGTAAAATGCATCTTAATTCAGGTTATGGACATACTGCTGAGTTCAAGAGAAACATTTTTCAGTCGGGGATTTTCAGCTCAATCAATGAATGCAGGAGACTTCTCAATGAATGAGAAGTCTCCTTCAAGAACTAAATCGCCTGTTTCTTCAGCCCTAATCCCTTATTCATACCAGTTGACGAACTACAGAAACACGAAATACCCTACTGTGTCAAGATCCCTAATAAAAGACAGGAACAATTTAATGACAAACAGAGCCATCTATCGTGCACGATCACGTAATTCAGGTGCTACGAACATTTTACACCGAAAAGTTAAACATTTGGGCTACATTAAAATTCATTGAATATTCCCCAGTAGCAGCAGTACGAGTATGTCAACACAACCGGCTTTTTGAAAACTTTACCAGTTCATCAAAATCCTGTAAAAACATTTCCAGCGCATAAACTGATTTAAAAAGCACTTCAATCTCATAACGAACTGCGAGTACAAACTCAATCACGTCGTACGTGATGGCTTTTACTTGAAAACCGTAATCTTTAAAGTGGAGGTCGGACTTGAGTCTCCGTCTATTACTGAGTAAACAGGTCAGTGCTTTAAGCTGGGGTGTGCTGGAAAATGCTCGGCTGCGCTGGGCTAATGCACCGAGTGCTGGAGCGAGGTGTCCGGAAGGCGCGGCGACGAGAGAGTGCTTTCCTCTCAGAGTATTAATGTGACAGGCTGAGGATGACGTTGGTATCTTAAGTACACTGTCAGCAGCAGTAAGTGTTAATGGGAACTTGAACGCTGCACGCTGTTACAGATGTGTCAGTATCGTATGCTTAAAAATGGGTACGCCACTGCTACTGAAGTAAAGGAAATCAAAGTATATTATTGGTCATGACAGTTTAGTTTCATTTTCTAAACATGCTGCTACATGCAGGTACCTACATAGTCAATAGTCTTACTAGGTAATTATGTATTATAAGGTTTCTCGTATTTTAGAGTGTTTGTATGTATTGAAATATCTATTAGTTTATTTAATTCTATATGTACCTATATTTATGTATTAGCACCTATTTATGTATTTTGTTTACAAAATGGTATTATCCTTATTATTATTTTTTGTACTCTACCACAGTGCTGTCCCATTTAACCCAAAGGTTGACTGGTAGAGAATGCCTTGTGGCATTAAGTCCACCTATGTACCACTCTTGTAAATGAAGTTTAAATAAATAAATAATTATATAGTGATTTTATAATCATTTTAGGAATTAGAAACAATGGCTCTGAAAACAGAAATAGTTAATAATGGTTAATAACCACTAAGTCTTAAACATTTAAATTAGGGTATAAATCTTACCTGAAAAGAGACACAATATTTATTTTCGCAAACCTTTGTTACTTTACTCTATTATCTTTCACTCACACGTTTGGAATATTTAAGCTCTCCCATAATCTATTGTACTGGTTCTATGGAGTTTTTTACTATAGTTCAATATTATACGTCTTACGTAAAATACTACGCGCGGGAAATACAAATTGAATGAAGTGTGAACTTCGTTCACATAGGTACGTATAACTACTTTAAGCTAATAACATTTTCATTGGCATAGTATAAAGGGCCACAATATCCTCAACTAATACCCTGCGTCGTATCCAATACACAATTTATTAAATTTATATTTCTAGATTCATAATTACTATATTGCAGGCTGAAAACGACGACGTCTACGTCTGTGCGAAATTCCTGTTCAGCCGGTACCGTTGATAAAATATGCTATATGTTTCTTTTGTATATAGAACAGCACAATTCAACGTGGAAATAATGACGTTGAGTTTCTTGAATTATCAGTCGAGCTACTCGATAACTGACAAATGCTAGCACTGACTGGACAGGGCCACTCATATCAGGTGGTTCTTTCTTCAAAAGACCATCTCAGACACTAATCTGGATAGTCCTCATTTAAGTTGACCAAGATAATATTGATAATATGGGTCTACCTTTTATAGTAGAACTCTTTACGTCCGAATTATATTTTGCATAACAGTGAATGGCATAAACGTCATTTCGCCGAAAATCATTTGGCGTACACTCATCTATACTAATATTATAAAACTGAAGAGTTTGTTTGTTTATTTGTTTGTTTGTTTGAACGCGGTAAACTCAGGAACTGCTGGTTGGAATTGAAAAATTCTTTTTGTGTTGGATAGTCCATTTATCGAGGAATGCTATAGGCTATATAACATCACGCTACGGCTAATAGGAGCGGAGCATAAATGAAAAATGTTACAAAAACAGGAAAAGGTATTTCCTTTTTGAGAGCTTCCGCTGCGTGCGCTGCGAAAACGGTTTAAGTTACGCAAATATCATGTATGAAGGAATTGTTCCTCTTTAAAATTTCTAAAAAAAAGTATATCTATCTTTTAAGATTGACTCACTGTAACCTTTTTTTACTATTAAACTGTTAGGTTAAAAATAATTATTTTTTGCGAAGCTTATTTAACCCATATGGTATTAATCTATATCTAAATAAATGTGTTTGTTAGAAGGAAAATTTAATATAGAATATTTGTGCCCTTTACTCTAAACAGTTTAAACAAATATCTTAGAAGATATCGCAATGTAAAAATATCCGCGCGGCAAAATAATTCGCGCGTCGCAATGTAGGGAGATTCTTTCCGGGAAATTCAAATTCAAAATATTATGATGCAGTAAGCATCATGATGTTTACAAGTACAGATTGTTATCGTATATGTATTTAACAGTAAGAGATACCTATAGTAATTCACACTTTAATATAATCTAAGCTAATCTAAACCATCTAAACTATTATAATAAAGTAAAAAGATAAGATTTTTTGTTTGTTACGATTTAGCTTAATTTATGTCGGATAGTCGATATATCGAGAAAGGTTATAAGCTATATTTATGTGACGCAGACGAAGTTGCGTGGGTCAGCTAGTTTATCATAAGCACAAAACGCATTTTGTAATCAGAATCATCAAAAAGAAGAACCATCGTCCATCATATTGCCGAAAGTTCACAATCAGGCTCGTCTTTTGGCATACATTTCATTTCATACATACGTGCAACATGCAGCAGGCATGGTTTCATTCACGGCTCCGGTGCTGCGGTGCTCCGGCGGTCCCACGCAAGCTTATCGTCGCAGATGATTTTAACACACACCACCGCAGTTTCAGCTTGCTGGGAGGCTTTGCCGGCCAGCCTCAGTCGCGGTGGCGCGCGTTTAAGCTATGAACCATATCGATGAAAAAGTACTAAAATAATTTGCAATAAAGCTATAAAAATTGCGTTTCATATATTTACCTTCATATGCAAACATGCAAATGCATAATCCTATGATCATTAATCATGACAAACACTATGATGTAACGAAGCTGTAAGTGACGTACCGATTAACTTTACTTAAAACCCTTTTTTTAAAACCCCAATATAGAAGAAAATACAGACGTGATACCCCTTCAGCTTGTCCCATTCATACTGGAAGACGACCTCAGATGGCAGTCCTAACTATATAATATATGTACATATATGTTGTACGCTGTTGAGTACGCGAGTACGCGATAGTTGTATGCACTAATGATGTCGAGCTCATGTTGCTTGCTTTACAATATGAAGGTTAGTTACATGTAATATATGATGTTGATTAAACTTCACATGACCGTCTGGGATTAATAGAGGGTGTAGAGGTGAATCTTTGTGTGCTCGTGTAGGTCGAATGTTTTAACGTTTTTAAATGAAAAGTTTGTTGGGAAAACTCCTGTAAATTTTCAACAATATTGTTTTGGTGCTTTTTTAATCTAGCTACTGTCTAGAATGTTGTTTTTCATTTGTATTTTAAGTGAAAACTTTTTATATTAGCTGTAAGTTTTCCCAATAAAAGAAAATAATAAACAGTGTAGGGCAATAGTATTAAATAGTGATCGCCTTATATTAAATTGAATTGAAATATACAGTTGCCAAGTACTGCTTAGTACTTGGCAACTGTATATTTTCATCTTTGTTTCTTTAAGTATTTAGCTCACTTTACCAGAAAAAAACTAAGCTTCCACGCTTCTGAAAAATTCTACTAAAAGCATAAGTCTAAAATCAATATCAAAACACTCTCCGGAGAGCGGAAACTGCGACAAAATAAGAAAAAAACCTGTCTTGGGAAGTAGAAGCAAAACTCAATACATAATACCTATATACCGAACGGGACCTATACTGAGAAGCGAACGTGGGCGTTAAGCCACCCACGCATAAGGAAAATATAAGCAGACCGAAGGAAAAGCTGTCAAAGATTATTATTTTATAAAGCCATAACTACAATTGTAGCATTCCCCTTTAAGAATTGCATTCACCATCTGTTCACAAGTCGTCGCTCGCACACATTGCTATAACGTTTTCTCCAGTGTGACTGTGTACCGTGCAGTTTGGTGAAACGTATTTTATTATACCCTTTATAGTTGTTTGAAAGCCAATTTACGAGACCGAGGCGGCGACGCGGGTAAAGCAAAAACAACGTTTCAAAGGCTCCGTCCAAAGAAAATATCCTTTTCAAGATACCCATTAGGGGAACGACGAGAAAAATACATCTTATACCTATTACGGTACAGGCTTCCTGTTAACTTTTATGTTTAAAAGCTTTTGATTAGCACTCTGTAGATGAAATTATTATTGCTTCCGGTTTTAAAGGAAATTAGATTTAAACTCTCACGAGGTTTGTTGTGAAGGTGCTGTATTATTAGGTTGGATCATCGTAGCTAAATATTTCTGAGATGGGAAATCTTCAGTAAATAAATAAAATTTTGGCCTATTATTCGACTATGCGAACTCCGGTTGCTAATGCAGTCGTAAGATCATCAAATGTGCAGGTGGTTTATAATAGGCGCAAAATGCCAAATTCTCAAAATGGCAACAGAGTCGCAAAAGGACAAATTCTCAAAATGGACAATTCTCAAAAAGCCAAATTCTCAGAATGGCAAATTCTCAAAATGGCAAATTCTCAAAATGGACAATTCTCAAAAAGACTAATTCTCAGAATGGCAAATTCTCAAAATGGCAATGTCATGGCATGCAGCGCAAGATGTAAGGTGGGCCATTGTCTGTGGAGATCGCCGCATACACTCTTAACATCTGAACCGTCCATGAACCACCGTAACATTTATAAAGTTATGTTTATTATTAAATGTAGGCTATAAGAGTAGAGGACGACCAAAGAAACGATGCATGGGCTGTGTGAAGAATGATATGGCTAGAAAGGAGAATAGAGAATAGTGGAAGAATAGGACATGTTGCGCCGACTTCAGATAAATTGAGATAAAGGAAGAAGAATTACGACGATGACGATATCTATATAAATAAAAACTGGCCAAGTGCAAGTCGGACTTGCACATGAAAGGTTCCGTACCATGACTTCTTATAGGTTTTCCTGTAATCTATACGTGTTGAACTAATTTCTGTATTTTTTTTTTTGTAGAATTTTAGGACCAGTAGTTTCGGAGATAAGGGGGGAAATGGTCGGACAGACAGACAGACAGACACGAGTGATCCTATAAGGGTTCCGTTTTTTCCTTTTGAGGTACGGAAACCCTAAAAAGAGAAGTCCTGACTAACTAACTGACTGACTGACCGACTCATCAACGCCCAGCCCAAACCCTTGGACCTAGAAAGCTGAAATTTTGCACAGGGGTTCCTTTATAATGTAGACAAGAAATAAGGAAGGATTTTTCGAAATTCAACACCTAAGGGAGTTAAATAGGGGATGAAAGTTTGTATGGAAAATCGTCATTTTCAGGCGGGCGAAGCCGCTGGCAAAAGCTAGTTTATTATAAAACTTGAAGACTTATTTTCATTAGAAGAACATCTTCTAATGAAAACGCGCTTTCAAGTTTACGTCGACATTACTGAAAACGGGCTAAAAATATTTTAAAGAGTCCATAAAATTCAGAACTTAAAGTAAGTACTTAAATCAATCAAGCAATGTATTCAAAGCACGAGAGTCGCAACACTAACAATAATATTCATCGATCATTAATGTGCATTATGCTCCGCTCGTTCCCAGCAACGCCCCTACACTTTTTATTCGCAATTACGTGAGAAGAAAGCGCTACTGCAGCATTTATCAAACGCTGTCAACACAACACGAGTTTTAAAGGAAATAAAAGCTCGTTCGTCTTTCGTGCAATTTATTGAAAGAGCACCTTTCCTATATTTTTGTGTTGTTCTCCCAAAGAAATTTCAAATATAATTTCTTCACCTGAAGTTTCCTTTCATATTTCAACTGAATGGAAAAATTCGACAGACAATTGGATTTTATTCGTAGCTTTGGTGCCAAAGGTTTATCGCCAGCTCGCTTTTCCACTACATCGATAATAAAGAAAGTAAAAAACTTTGGCTCAGCCAAAGCTTTATGTGAAGAACTTGGGAGTTTCGCCACGATCCTGCGCCGATATTTTATCTTGCGGGCTTTATAGCTGATCCGAGTTTGAGGCAGGTTTCTCTGAGTATTGTTCTATTCTTTGTCTGATAGGTTTGTTGAGTGTGATCAAAGGATTTATTGAGAATAAGTTAATCACAAAGGTAGGAACGTTGTTCGTGGTTAAAACTCTCCACTGAAGTGAAAAATAGGCAATAACGGAATGAGAACACAGAAAGCTCCTGTTTTTTATATATTTACAGTAACAAAACCATGTTGTTATTATAAATATCTCATTAAATTAATATTTGTAGACATCAGGTAGGGAAGTACCTAGTAGTTATTAACTTAACGTGCAGTAATGTGAAAGGCATACGATCCTGACCGCCAGAAGCCGCTACGTATCTTTGACTTTGACTCAAGATCCCAAAAGAAGCCCGAGTAGTATGAAGCGTCTTGACAGACACAAAATTGGATATTCCCATTAACGTAATGCAGACATCTTCAAAGGAGTGTTTCCAAATAAAGCATACAAAGCCGAAGTTTTCTAATTCAGCTGCAGAATGAGAAGTCCTCAACCAAGTCTCCAGCATGCTTTGAGAACTCTATGGGTTGTTTACTTAAAATTGTAAGGCAATCCAATTATATTGATGTTTGCTCCACAAAGGAGCTAAGAGCAGCATGGCGGACGGTTCCAGAGCGGGCGGCAGCGCACTTCGAGAGCTTTCCCGGAGAACTAACAAAAACCGAGGCTTTTTATTTATGTTACACTCTAATAAGACGTGACTCTAGACTTCAGATGAATGGTACGCCAGAGTTTTCGTTCCCTGTCAAAGGCAATGAAATGGCTTCGCAAATAGACGCCATGAATGTTAGCCTTCGATGTATTTATGTTTATATAAAAGTATCTGAGTGTATTCGGAGCACAGAGTAATGTCGTAAAGAAGCGTCGCCCTAGATAGCAAGAATATTCGTATTCGCACACGCTTCGTTTCGAATATATCTCGGGTTCAGTGTTAAACATATTTTTAAACGCGAGTGTCTTATTCCAATACTTCCTTGTAGTAAGAGTAACTATATAAAACATGCACTATACTGTGTGGTGACTGAAGAATGCATAAGCACGACTAAGATTAAAGCAAATAGTCCAATAAATAAAATAGGTGATTTTCAGACAGTCTCGTCATTGCTTACCAGCTTGCAAACATTCCCTAAAATCAAAACTCAAATAGACCTACATAAATAAATTCTATGTCACAACAATATACACCAGCCTTAAGGCGGCCATCATTGCAAACATATACAGTCCGATCAAATTATCTTGGCAGGTCTGAACATAGGCTCTGCGAACTTTTACGCATGTAAACTTGTGAAGAAAACTGTTATTGCCAGATAAACCAATACCTATACGATCAGAAAATATCTAATTTAAACAGTGAGAAATACAAATAAAATAAAATTATCATAACACTTTTATACATTCGTTGTAACAAAATAACCTGCACGAAGTTCGGACCTGCCAAGATAATTTGATTGCACTGTATCTAGATATCTAGGCACACACCGAATTCAAATTATCCGCAGCGTATAGATTGGGAGTGAGAGGGTGCGGACAGCCAGACGGACAGACAACTGGGGGGAAGGGGACTGAGGGGGGTGAAAGGGTTCTGAGCGGACCCTTTGAACGCGACACCCTCTAAAGTACCTAATATGGTTAATTACAGAACAACATAATACAATATTGATAGCTTGATGGGACGTGACTGATTTTTATGCTATGGCTGAGTATTTTTGACACGAGTTTATTTTATTGTTAACGTATCTTTTAGTAATCTTACACATTTCGTTTTTTCGGATTCTACAAACAAGATTGAGAGCTTTTGAGAGCGATGGTCAGCAAACACCCAACAAGGTATTCATTTGAAGCTGAGTGAACCTAGGCTGTCCGTTACAATCAATGAGATTGTGTTCATATCATGCATTATGTAGCAGATACCTATGAGAATTATTGATAACCCCATCAATGCAAACACAATTATGCTTTCAATGTATGCAGGCACAGCAGCACGCAGTGTATATTTCCCTAGTATAAGTCTATCTTTGTCATGCATTGTATTTTCATAGATAAAAGTAGTTGGGCCCTCATTAGCACGTGCTAGTCCGGTTGTTTAAGTAAGCGTTCCTTGGAATACGGCCAGGACACTGATAGGATAAAGAAAAGTATCCCACAGTGTTACTATTCCTTGAAACAAAAGTTCCTAGAAGCTAAACAATCATAGATCTTACAAAAATAAAACATCTTGTTTTCGAAACAGATACGACTAATAAGTAGTACTCAACTTTTCTATAATATTATATTAATCACAATCCTGCACTAATATTAAAACGAAATTTCAATTTTCACTACCTGGGGTTGTACTGGCCCCTTTTTTTGTGGTGGGTGGAAAATCATCAAATAACCCCTCCCGCTTTTGGGCAGAGCGAAAGGGAGTCTGACACTCCCTTTCGCTCTGCCCAAAAGCGGGAGGGGTTATTTGATGACTTCTACTGACTAAAAACCACCCATGTTCCTTCTTAGCCCTTTATGTCGAGGCGTTGTACTGGCCCCTAATTGTGTATTGAAAAAAAGTCTATCAAAGTAGAGTTGGAATTTGAAAAAAAGTATTATGCAGATTTTTTAGGGTGTTCCAAGTATGTATTGTAGGTACTAGAAGGTAACATGTAACAGTGAAGACGCAAGACGTTGGTGTGTAGAGATAAAAAAAAGAAGTTTGACTTTGACACAAGTAAAAACATAACTCATTAAATTCCTGCTCATAATATACTTGAACTCGTATTTTATATCAAAGCAGGAACCATATAACGGTACCTACATACAATTTCTATTCGAGAGCAAAACTCAGGGGAATTCAAATATAATGTAGCACAGACGGCACTACGAGGATTTATAATGAGACAAGATGGCCGCCGTTATAACTGACTGTTTTAAGTGCGTTTAGGTAGTTCTATATATCGAGCCTTTTCAGGAAGAACATCGTAAGTGCCAAAATTCCCAAAAACCGGTTTTAATTATTAACCGCCAGATCAACTGATTTTGAATATTTTGTCACTTACTTGAGTTCATAGTTTGAATTAATAGTGAGGTGCCCATATAACACCAAGTAAAAATTTCAAATTGATGCTGTAAATATTTTGAGAAAATATTAAAAAAAAACGTTCTCCTGTAAAGTTATGCAAAATGGCGGTTACGATCTTCTTCCTGAAAAGGCTGGATATTTACTTAGTGGAAAAATCATTTTGATTCAGTTTGCACAATAGAGAGGTATATACTAGCAGTAACTCGGATCTATGTTCAGGCTATGCCGCGCTTGCCTATATAAGGTTGGTCTCTGGATGGGTTACCACACCCTTATATACCCGAGTTTCCTCCGTGTCTTGAACAGCATGTGAAACCGTTGATCCCGGCTGTCATTTTAGATTTTTGACGGTTGTAACAGGTACTAAGTAGCCCAAAAGTCTGACAACCAGTCTTACCAATGGGTATCATTTTACCCAGTACTAACTGGTTTGTGGGGGTTAGATAGGCAGACGCTCTATGAAAAATACGTTATTGAATTCTCATAAGAACTTTCCAACGAGTGTCTTTTTTCAATTTGTAATAAGTTGTACCTACTACGAGGGATGGTTCGAGGCTTCACAGGAAAAGAGCTCTTGAAAGAAATTTGGGGAGGCCTTTGCCCAGCAGTGGGACAGCGCGGGCTATATAAAAAAAATTGAAAAATAAGCTGGATTGTGGAAACTCATCATCTGCCTAGCTTTTTCCAAACTACACACATCAAAAGTGTCTAGGGATCAACATATATTTTTGCAATAACTTTTCTCCTGATTGATATTAATTAAAATTTTCTTTAAGGATTCATCAAATAAAGTGTTTTCGTTTGTCACAGTAACGATAAACCAAGTCACCTTTGCATTAATAAAGAAATTTGCCATTTTCCTAATAAAGGGATTTTTGACATTTGAACCACTAACATTAAAGTTCGAAAAAAAGACTGAAATAACAGTTTTCTTTAAAATTTTATTGGGTAACTTAAACAATTAATAATCCGTGTTTCTACCGCGAACACTAACAACACAAGAACATCGGTTTGGCATACTCAAAATGAGTTCATCCAAATCACGCTGTGGAATGGCCGCCCATGTTCGTTGCAACAACAAAAAAAGGTCTTCTTGCGACTGGATACCCTCCATATTCGGCAGAGCTCTTCTCTGTAGCATATCCCATGCATGCTCAATCGGGTTCAAGTCTGGCGACTGAGCAGGCCAGGGCAGGACATTGATGTTAGCTGCGGCGAGAGTCTGTCTTACAACTCTTGCGGTGTGCGGTCGTGCATTATCATGCATTAACTGAAATAAGGGACCGATTTGCACTTGTAGAGGAACGATGACGTCTGATACAATCGTCTCAGCATAAATTTGAGCGTTGAGGTTGCCTCTGATCCAAATCAACTCAGTTCTTCCGCCGATCCAAATACCCGCCCATATCATGATGGTTCCACCACTATAAGGATGGACTTCCTGGCAGGATTTAAATCGCTGTTTTTCAAATTATGAAATGCACCAAAAAGGATCCATATAAATTTATAAAATCATAAATTTATTACAAAGCCACATCTCAATCTCAAGAAATCCGCATAAAAATGCTTGATCCCTAGACACTTTTGATGTGTGTATGTTGGGGTCGGCTTCCAGTCTAATCGGATGCAACTAAATACCAGTATTTTACATGGAGCTACTGCACATATGACCTCCACAACCCAAAAATCGTTATGTATGTATACATACATAATTACGTAACCGGTAAACAAGTTACGTATATAAGGTCAGTAGACCGCCGCCCACGCTACATTATCTCAGGCTCTATAACAGTTTACCGTTAATCCTTATTGACTATTAAGACTTGCGTGGGTTTTGAAGCCCACGTCCTCCACGTCATACAACCGTGCAATGTTTGGTATTAAATTAATAAAACTTACCGTTTTGTTTCGGTTCTAGCTTGCTAAAGTTCACTATTAATTTACTGTGTTCACAGTTAATTTGCTTTATGACCACCGTTGCTATATTTGTCTAAAATTTTCACTTCAATTAGCTAAATACCTACAACACTTTTAATTTTAAGATTTTAAGTAATCTTTTTTAGTATAAGACAATGATGGCACATAAAAAACGACGAGCAAAGGTGCCATTTTTTTTATTCCGAAATTATGTATTCGACATACACAATTAGCACAATTTTATTAATTGTTATAAAATTATTTGAATGAATAATAAAAAAAAACTGATTTAAATTATAGAAAACCTTTTTTGGATTAGAAGAGGTTTGTTTTTAAAAAAATATTATGAATGCCATTAAAGTTTTAATTTTTAATGTTTTTTTTTCTTCAAGTATTTGGCTTTTCTAGATAACTTTTCATGAATAACTGCCAGCATTTTTTAATATTACTAAAAAGGTTACATATTTTGCAAATATTTGCAGCAGGCTGCAGATGTATTTTTCTTAAAACATTAAAATTGTTGTGCTACATAAATTCAGAATCACGAATCATTTTTTGTTCAACATACAGCCTGACACTGACCGGTAAATTGTTAAAAACGTAAACGTATTTCGCGGGCTAATGGAGAAAAATTGGATTTTTCTCTAAAGAGGTTCATTATGTAAACTGGCCACTTGCGTTTTTAGGAATGCCATTAAAGTTTTCTTTTTTCGTTATATTTTTTTTCTTCAACTGTAATGGCATTTTCACACATCTTTTCATCAATAAAAGCCAGTACATCAATCTCACTAAAAAGGTTAGATATTTCGACACCGGTAGATTATCTTGGACAAGTAAGTGGCCGAAATAATTTTTCAATTTCAACTTTTTGAAACAAACTTGAGTGTTACTTTAAAATAAATAACAAAGACAAATGACAGTCATCTTTTATAATAAACAGTTGGCCAGCCATCGCTCACATGGTCTAAGAAATAGAGATTATTTACTGTACCGTAGCCTCATCTATCACTTAGTCCTTCCATTCCAAGTATTAAATAACATGTAGGTGGAGCTCCTGGGAAAAGTAATTAAAGAACCATTTCCGCACTTCCTTTGTTACTAAGAGATATTATTTTTATCAACAAGAAGCAAAGTTTTGATGAAAAATGCTGAGCACAATTTTTATTTTATCGTTCTTTAATGAGAGAAAACTGGCCACACGCAAGTCGGACTTTTACATGAAGGGTTCCGTACCATGACTTCATAAAGGTTTTCCTGTAATCTATATATACGTGTTGAACTAATTTCTGTATTTTTTTCAGAATTTTTGGCCTAGTAGTTTCGGAGATAAGGGGGGGGGGGGAATGGTCGGATAGACAGACAGACAGACACACGAGTGATCCTATAAGGGTTCCGTTTTTTCCTTTTGATGTACGGAACCCTAAAAATGATGGAACACCATGATGTTCGAGTCCAATGTCCATGTACACCAGTTACACTCTGTATGCATTGTACGAGTATATTATATGTATCGTATACAGATAATATTATAGGGTATTCTTTTCTTTGCTGAACGAAATAAGTATCACGTTGTTTCCGTAAAAAACAAATCCCATAACTCAAATTATGTAGACGACAAGATAATCCAGACTGACACAAAAATAAAAATAAAATATGCATTCCCTCTCCATTTTCAGACACATCGCAACCCTCTCCTGCCATTACAAGATTACGGGAAAAGCGGGAAAAATGTCCCGTAATGTGCACTGTCTCGTGTGTGTTGTCGGGTGTCTGCCGGCAGGTAAATCCAATTTTCTCCATGTCACCTCGGCAGGCATTACGTAAGCAAAAAAGTGTCAGAAAACTGACTTGCGTCCTCAGTCCTCGTGCCGGTGTTAAACCATATCCGGCACAGGGCGTCCGGTAAAAAAATTGAAAAAGTACCTTGATTTCATCTTATATATTATACATTCCTGCCGCTCCTGTTTCCGTTGTTGTTTATTTTCTTTACTTTCGTTTGACTGAGCGTCTTCAATTTTTATTTTCTGTGCCATCCTGAACATTTCCTTTAGAAAAGACTGAGTTTTTCAGGTCTTTTTTGCTTGCAGCTGTTTGTGCCGCTCTAAGTCATATTTTATGAATAAGTTTATCTACAAACTAAACATTTTCATAAAATGATGTTATCTGAAAGGCATCGATTCAAAAGTTTTCATAATATTATTTGAAAGGAAACGTTTGATTTGGAACTTGAGTTTGGATTTGTGCCCACTTGACGGCTTTGGTGTGTGAGACTTAATTGCTTATCTGATGAAATGTGAGTAAAGTGAGTGAGAGAGAGAAAAATAAGCAATACGAAATGTGGTTTCAAATAGATAAATGTATATATAGTGCACATAATACTTCATCATCATCATCATCATCACCATTCTATTTGGGGTCGGCGCAACACGTTTTCTTTTTCCATTCTTCCATAATAATAATTACTTATTATTATTATGGAATCTCAAGATGTTGTATCCATATAATATATTAAGTTTGCTCTCGAATGTTTAGACAGTCTCATGATTAGACATCATCCCCTGGGGGTAACTAGTCCAATACATAAATAAAACTGGTTTACCCCATATAGTACCACGTAATGACGTAATTCATACTAGCGTATAACTAACAGGAAGATCTATAAAGTATGAATCTGTTATTGACGCCCAAGTATTGCGGAAGGAGTGACGCAAATCTGTGCCATGCCTCGCGTGCCTGAGATTGCGTGTAAAGTGATACATATATTATGTGTTAGTAAGCTGATCTTGCTATTCAGTCATTAAATAATATAGGGATCCTCCCACCTGTATCCCCAAAGGGGTGGGCAGAGTTGCACCCATTGGGTGATTTTTTTTAATTCCACGATACTCATATATCGTCAGCTCGGACGACAAAGACATCGTCCGACGATATCGTCATATGTGACGCGATATTACCAACAGTGTGAAAACATTTAAGTCATTGTATCAAAGTACTAGTCCGACGATATCGTGCAGTTATCGTGTAGATATAGTAATCGTTTTCGTCTTCTGGGTAAGCTCGTTCCATCGTCGACCTCATCTCTGCCCTTAGGGCAAGATTGAGGTCAAGAGTAAGCCCATATTAAATTTAAAAAAAAAAAAAAATATCGTCCAATGTAAATATAATAATCGTCTATGACACCCACATTTCGCCAGTTATGTTTAAATGATGTATGTAACAGAGGCCGAGCCTATTGCCATCAACCTGGCACAAATACAGACTCCGTGGCTGCTACTGAGAAATTCCTGATAGAAAACTCCAATGATACCTTACCCGACCCGAGAATTGAACCCAGGACCTCAGCAGGCAGGCACAGTAGACCACTAGACCAACAACACAGTGCTTGGCTCATATCGATTCAATTTTTTTGGTATATAACAACTGAATGCGGGGCATTGGGTTTAGAGGCGAACATTTGGACAAATCTGATTATATCAGCAGTTCATTTTAGGCATAAAGTGACTGCCTATCTGACCTCCAGAACCCAATTAGTATTAGGTATATATACCCTTTTTTTTTGGTGGGTGGAAAATCATCCCCCCCCCCCCCGCTCTTGGGCAGAGCGAAGGGGAGTGTCAGACTTCTACTGACTAAAAACCAAACCCATGTTCCTTCTTCGCCCTTGTGTCGGAGCCGCGTTATCCTTTCGATAATCCACAGCCCCGACGGGAGGTATATATACCCTTCGATGAGACTGGTTGTCAGACTTTTGTAACGACTGTCAAAGATCTTCAAATGTCAGCTGGGACCAACGGCTTAACGTGCTTTCTGTGGCACAGAGGAGACTCGGTATGTAATTGGTAGTCACCCATCCATGGACCAACCAAGGCAAGCGAGGCTTAACCTGAAGATCTGACTTGTCCTCTTGTCTAAGAGCACCAGTATAGCTTGGAAATTGAGTACTTGAAAATGTCAAAAATGTACGAAAATTTTATGTTATTTTAAAATACTAAAAGAAATAATACGATGTGTAAAAAAAGTAATAAAATCGATCAAAAAATGGAGTAGCTACACGCTTTAGAAGTTTTTGGTGGGGCACTTTCTATCCTTGTCGCGTGAAATCTTTTTATTTACTGTTTCCGAATCACAAGTAAAAAAAAATAGTCGAATACCTAATTAGGTCAATGTTTACCCTGATCTACAGAACTATGATGACGTAACTCGCTCCAAGAATAGTTAGCTCGTCTGCTCCCTTGGGTGTCGTAGAGGGTACCTCTTGGGTAATACCAACTAATGTATGTCTATTAAATCATAAAATAGAACCGTGGAGATCTTTCTCTTTCATCATTTTTCAGGTAACTTGGCGTGGTAATAAATGGATTGAAATAAACATAGGTTTTGTAAAGATGAAAAAAAGATAGAATCTTGGCTGTCTAGACAGCATATTTGATTTTAAAATAAAATTTGTTACAATTATGTTACTTGTGCTTGTGCCTGTTTCTTTCCTAGTTGAGCAGCTGGCACGAATAAGCTACAAGGAGATTTTAATTTTGGAAATAGCAACCAGCTTCTACTTTCTGGCCAAACGGAACGACTATTTGACCATTCGAAAGTAGATGTAGTAGATGTCTCTACTACATCTTATCTCTGTTTTTTTTTTCGTAATTTTTTATTAATTTGATAAAACAAAAAACACGTAACAAAAGACACACGTCGATCGTAAACACGTTATTATTCGTACAGCCAAGGAGTGGAACACCCTGCCTGCGTCGGTTTTCCCGAGTTCATATAACCCCAATCTATTTAAGTCGCGAGTAAATAGGCTTCATCTGGGTAAACTCGTTCCATCGTCAACCTCATCTCTGCCCTTAGGGCAAGATTGAAGTCAAGAGTAAGCCCCTATAACATAAAACAAAAAAAACGTATCCAATATTTTCGATAATCTAACAGACGGACTAAACAGAATCACATTTTTTTAGTCAAGAAACATATTACGATAACATTAAATTCTCATAATTTAACCCTGCCTTACAAATGTTTCTATGACACCGACCCATGTACCAATATTACAAGTTTGACACCGACATGACACTGGGAAAACTTCAGCATAAGTTTGAAACCCTCGTATTCTTCCTATTCGCACAAATAAATCATCTCTTGTAATATCATACCACACGACACCACACGACACCACACCACACCACACCACACCACACCACACTACACTTTAAATATACTTTACTAGTAAAGTATACTAGTTTCAATATGTTATTTCAATATTGTAAATTTTGTTTTTTCCCTTTTGTTTACTGTCTTCTTCTACTAAAGGTTACAATTTTTTTTTTTTACCATTTAAGATTGAATACTAAAACACTGTTTTTTGGGGGGGGGGGGCTGGTAATCTGTGTGACAGGGTTTTCCTAGTGCAGATACCAGCCTCCCACAAAGGATTTATCTGAAGTATTATGTACATATTTTTAAGGCACCTTTGTGGAAGAGAAATAAAATGTTTATTATTATTATTATTATATAGTGACTAATCGAGGTTTGGGTACAAATATCTTGGGTTAAAATATACTAACTGATATTTTCAAAGACGTATGGTGCTACTTTTTTTTTTTTTTTGCTGCAGATCGTCGTGTCGTTCCTTGTAAAATTCTAGCATTCAGCACACACACCTGAAAACAATTATTGTTTTAAGTTCTTATTCAAATTTTCCTGTTTGTCCTATCTACACACTGTGTCTGCTTACTTGCCTTTCGCAGTTTGCAGGGCTGCTGGAAGAATTTTTTTATGCAAATAACCAGCACCTTTGTGCTCAGTTGGGAAATCCAAAGACGAATGATCTTATTGAATGGGTAGAACTGTGACTTATAAAATCGTGAATTTCATCGATGTATGTCATTCACTGCTGAACACAGAGCTTTTGGCTAACAATCGGTTAAGTTTGGCAAACTATTGGTTAATGTTTGGCAAACCATTGGTGGCAATGTGCCACAAGCCAATAACCATGTTTGGCAAACCAATGACCGTTCGTTATGGGCGTGTTATGGCCATTCATAATCACGTTTGACGTTATCTCTTACCCACAGTTTTTAGGAAGCTTTGTGAGAATAATTTACCTATTCTATAAATATAGAAAGTATAAGTCTTTCTATAATGATGAAATTGTGCTCCAAATAAAACAATCATGCTTTCAAAACATTTTCAGTAAATCGAAAATTGAAAACATACAACACACGATTCAGTTCAAACGATCCTTCTACCCAACAGCCATTCACAAAATAATTTTATACGGTAAAAATACTAAAATAAAATCACATCCCCGTTTCCCCACCCACCCTATAAAATATATCTAGATCTAGTATATACCTTCGTCTGGGAGAGTCTGAAATTAATCAGAGAGCGTAACAGGAAGTCGGCTCGATCAAAGGGCACTAACGAACAAAGGAAGCGATCGGGCGTGGGCATATATGTCGCAGGCTCGCAATGCCGCCATTGTTACAGCTCCAAGCCAACTGATATTCAATAAGAAATGGAAACTATGTGACTGGGTAAGAATTACTTGTAGAGCGCCGGGACTTGTGAGCTAGTTGCGGCATGTTTGGGTGTGTGTCCCAGTTATCCTTTTCGTAATATGATAAGACAAATCTCAAAATTGGCAGGGTTAGATACAAGGGAAGATACTTCGAAGTTACAGGGGCAGTCGGCTGTTTTATTTTTGGAGAGGTATGATAATTGAAATCAATGAGAGTTAGTTCGGGAAACACGTTTTTTAATACAATTGAATTTCACCCTTAGATACAGCAGTGGGTAAAAAATCGAAGTTGAATGACAAAAATGGCTTATTATTTTAGTAACCAGCCATTTTCGGGTGGGCGTATGTTTAATAAAGGTTGTTTTTTTTTTAATAAACTTCAGCCAACTCAGCTGCAGCATCATGATTTAGATACGTTGTCGCGAGAAACTAGTTCATGCGTCAATCTTAATTCAAACCTATTAAAGGTACTTGTACCTAATAATTATTGTATGTTACTAGACACTGTGAATACTGTTCAACAGTATACGACCAATAGCTGGTGATGTTATTTTTTTATATTTTTCCCATTTATCATATTATAATGCTGGTCACGTCACTTTATCTAAGCTATCATTAAGCACTTCAACTAGCGACATATCCTCCCCGCTGTAAACACAAACAGCTTATAACATTGATACTCCAACGAGGCACTCTCATCTGTTCCTCACATGCTCGTATCATATTCCAATATATCAGAGTGGCGCGATGGCGATGGCGTCGCATTATGATCACATTCGTTACTCGCGAGATCACGCACCTGCCTCGCAATATGTCGCCTCCATACAGAATAATATCTTTAACGCAAACTACCGCGTTACGGGTTTGTTTTGGGTCTGCATTATTAATGCCCATTATCTATTCCTAAAACTGAGTACCTACGGCCTAATTCGCTAGAGCTATTAATAAATCATGCAATAAAAGCTTTGTGTTGCGAATTTGTTTTAAAGTTTTTATACTACGATTGTTACTAGGAAAGTAATATTTCATCTCACGAGACCTACTTTCCCTGACTTTGACTTTTAACGAAAAGTGCTTCGTAATCATCATGGGATTCGTATTTATAAAAGCAATAAAAGGCACCCCAAACACCCCCGTTGTAACAAACAAAAATATTTAGAAGCCTGTAACAAACACACAAAAACAAGTAATTACAAAAAAAATATAATAGAGCCTTCGTCAAAACAAACAAAGGCGTAAAGCGAAAAATATTTGAATTTGAATTCTATCATTCGATATTTAAATCCAGCAGCAGCGGTGCGGTCGGGGTGGGCGGCGAGATGTTTCCTCGGGCGAGGGCGGCGGGTCGCGGGGGCGGGCGGGAGGTTGCGGGGTGGGCGGGATGCGGGGGCCGGGTAATTAGGCGGCCCGGCGGAGGCTGTATTGATCGGCGCGTATCCTAGCAACGCGCGAGATGGCAGCACAGCCTGCCTCGCACCGGGAACAAGTTTTTTGTTCGCGCTCGCTCTAGGTGAGACCGTTTTGATGTAATCTCCTCGGAGATGATTCAATTCGATTCAGCACTGTACAGTGTACGTATTCGGTGGGAGATTATGACGCTATTAGTCTCGTTGTAAGGGTTTTTACGCTGATTCACCATAATGACGGGAAATTTGGCTTAATTTTATATTAGACCTTTGTTCAAGGTGTTTGATAAGGGGGAGGTATGAAGGTTTAGTCAGGCGGAGTATTGTTGAGCCAACAGCTTTGTGTACATAATTAAGATTGCAGTAATAATAAACAGCGATCATCCGCCGCGGAGGCTGGCAGGCACGTCTCCCGAAGGTTCTCTCTCAGAACTTATTAAGTTCCGTTAAGACTTGGGACAAGCGAACCACTTCTAACTTTGCCGCAACCACAGAACAGTGGTTGGTTCGGAGTAACTATTAATTTATCGGTAAAATTTGTCACAAAGGGGAAGTATTCCTGTAGGCTCTTCTAGAAATAGATCACTGGTAATGTGAATATTAATTAAACAGTGAAATCTATTATAATCAACTAACTGATGCCCGTGGCTTCGCCCGCGTATATTTCGGTCAAATTATATATTAAAACTTTCCTCGAGAACCATTCTATCCTTTGGTGAAAAACGCATTAAAATCGGTGAAGAAGTTTTTGAGTTTATCGCGGACAGACACACAGACAGACGTGGCGGAAGACTGTTTTATAATATGTAGCGATGTAGTGATTTAACCTGAAATACAAAGACATTAATCATAAGGCCTTATTGCGCTAGAGTTGTTTAAAAAGTCTTAAAAAGTATGAAAGAGAATGTGGGTGTTACCATACACCTGCAACCGTGAACCTTTCGAGCACCAAAGCCATGAAGCAATAGTAATGGCGTGTGTTGTGGTCATTTCTGTCTGAAAAGTCACCAAAGGTCTCGAAATGATATACGTTTTTTTTAAGCCAAAATTATCTACGTGGTGACAAGATGTATATATAATATTATACTAGTATCAACTGAGTCCATTAAAAGGGAATAATGAGAGCGTTCGCGTTATCTAAGAGTTAAAAAAAAGTTAAAAACAGATTTACGCACCAACAGTTTTAATTGGGTTTAGGTATCTATTCAATCATTTATATAATACTGCTCATCGGTAATCGAGAAATAACATCCACGTGTATTGAGAATAAATCCCGAGTTAATCTCAGAGATGACTGATCTAAATAAAATATTTCCTTATCCATGAGGAAATCAACAAGAGAAAATAGATAATATCGATTTACCTAACAACGACGGATTATTTTTGGATAGAACGTCCCAGAAGATGGAACACGTGAACCACTTACTAACACTTTCACACGGCCGCAAAATTTGTGATAGCTTGGCTAATATACGTAATATCTTTATGTAATTATAAAATTCTACTATACGTGTGTTTGCCACTAAACTCCTCCTAAACGGCTGGACCGAATTGGATGAATTTTTTTGTGTGTGTTCCAGTGGATGCGAGAATGGTTTAGATTCACAATTGGACCCGGTCAGTGGCTCTGCTACCCGGGCAGGACGACGTCTGCCAGGTCCGCTAGTATATATCTGTAATTTACACCCAGTAGCACCCACGAGTAATGTATCTTTCTATTAGTGATTTGGGTCATTGGTTTAGGAGGATACAAACAAACAAACCCTTACATACAAACAAATTTTACCTCTTTTGTATACATACAAAAGCAACATGCTACATTGGATCTATAGTATTTTCCCATCAAATACCTGAATTCTCCCGATACTCGAACGAAAGTATATTTCCTATCATCGATAGCGGAGATGGCGTGCAAGCGGACACAAAGGCATTCTGATAATACACAGTATTGCATATTTTTCGGATGCCTCCGTCCTACAAAATGTAATAATGTGCAGTTCTGAAATACGACGCCAGAGGGCGTTGCGAACGCGTGTTTATGAATAAAGTACGCCCCACATTTCTCAGACACGTTTGAAATTGCTAGAAGTAATAGAAAACGACTGGCTTTGTAGTTTGAAAAACGTGCACTTTTCTACAGCGTTCTTAGTAAGCTAGCAGTTGGAGATTTCTTTAAGAATAAGAAATAAAGTGAAAATGTAATAAAAATATGGGGTAAAGGGACACTGACGAGAAAACAGTAACCACGTATTGAACATCAGTCTGAACCACCCCCCACATAGACATTTTTATGTATGGTTTTTTTTTTTAATTTCTGATCTAAAATGTCTGTGTCGGGGAGCTCAGAATGATGTTCTTAATACGCGGTAAACGTTTTCAAGTCATTGTCCCTACCAGCCTGTATTTAAATACTCGGTAATTTTTCGAACAAGCAGTTTTACGCCATCATCTTTACAGTGTCACAATAAAACCGCGTATTTGCCAGTACGTAGCCTACTTTTGATGTATATTTTTCAAATAACAGACATCAAACCAGAACTCTAAGTATCTTATCGCCAATATATCGAAAGCCATACTTAAGGAAAATCTCGAATAAAATTTTCCCACTGTGTAACACGGAGTAATCAAATTAATCATACGAACATAATATCTATCTATATAAATAAAAAGAGAAGTCCTGACTGACTGACTGACTGACTGACTGACTGACTCATCAACGCCCAGCCCAAACCGTTGGACCTAGAAAGCTGAAATTTTGCACAGAGGTTCCCTTTATAATGTAGACAAGGAATAAGGAAGGATTTTTTGAAATTCAACCCCTAAGGTAGTTAAATAGGGGATGAAAGTTTGTATCGAAAATCGACATTTTCACGCGGGCGAAGCCGCTGGCAAAAGCTAGTTATGAATATGCATAGGCAGAAGCTTTGATACGAAGGAGGAGCTTGATTAAAAAAGTAGATTAGGTACCTGATGAAACCACACGACGGCTCCCAGTAAAAGAAGAAATGAAAAATATTATGTAGTAAAGAATTCTACATAAAACCACCCTAATTATAAGACACCCTTTTACTTACGTTCCGCGGATTTATTCAAATATTCAACGAGCCGGGACGAAAAGTAAATGGTCTTTATAATTCTTCATTGCATCTCATTTACATTGGAATGGCCACTGAGCATACTTTAGATAATTGGACCCAAATTACTTTAACGACACATTAACCCAAGCACCCTTTGTTAAGGAACCCTAACTCAACACGAATATCTTGGGATATGCAAGTTCCTTTCAACAATTTCTCTTCGTAGACGCAAGTTTCATAATCTAGTTAAAAACCCTACGCTTCGTAGAAAGTGCTACAAATGGCTACGAATCTCACCGCCTAACTTCGTAGCATTGCTACGGATTGCTACGACAATGTACCGAAACTTGCAATTTCGTCAACAAGCGAATTTTAATACAATTGCAGTCTACGTCCCGCTTGTCTGCTGAGAGAGTTGAATATATTTATTCGCGATACAATACTTGGAGCGCTACGTCGCATTTTAAATCACTAGGGACGTACGCTAACCTCCTGTAATAATGTACTTGTGCTGGCTTTAACAATATTTGCATATTTTTGTTCCTGCTTCCTATAAAATTGAATCTCTTTTTTCGCCAAATAATACGTTTAATACGAACGGGCTTCTCGGATTAGACTTTTTTTTTTTTTTTTTTTTAATGGGACAAGCCCGCCACACTATTCCCAAACCACTGTAACTCCTGTTAGCCAGAATCAACAGTGGCGACCACAAGAAAAGCGCCGAGACAATGAAGCTCGACGAAGTCCCAGAGAAATGATTTAACTGTCTTGGATCCCGCAACGAAATTAATCAGAAAAGAATAGCGGAGGAGTAGGAAAAAAACATAGTTTCCACTTCCCTCCATATCAGCAGGAGACAGAACAGAACAAGGCCAATAGGCACACAGGGACGTATACAACTGAGATAAGCCCAGTTGCCTAGCACCACGGATATTATTGTCATTAATATTACTGGGTCCTAAGTTGTGAGCTGTTATATTTGATTCCAATAATAGGTATGACAAAATTGCTTGAACGCACGGAAATTTGTTCTAGTTTCTACAAGGTCCGTATAGTAAATAACTCCGGATGTAACCTGTACACTATTTAACATAATATTACGTTCATTTTGCCAAAGACTACACTCCCATAAAATGTGATGTGCAGTTTGTTCAAATTCGCAGTCAGATGTAGAACATTGACAAAAAGGCGAGGCAACAAGCTTGAAGGAAAATAATTTACTCTTAAAGTTACCATGACCTGTGAGAAATTGGGCGACACAGTGATCCACCTCCAGCCATGTCCTGGCCAGCCGCTCACGAACGGATGGAAAGAACTGGTGAAGATGTCGGCCCTTGATGGAATTATCCCACCTACATTGCCATTCAGACAAAAGTTCCTCCCAGACGTCAGTCTGTGGTTTAAGTAATCTAGCTATTTTAGCACGGTCACGTTGCGTTAAAAAGTCTGTGTCCGCGGTCTCTCGTGCGCAGTAGTACATTGAATTAGATCGTAAAGATCGGATTAGACTGTAAAGAGTAAGACCATCGAAGAAAATTGCTACTTCAACAAAATGACCGGAATACTAAGCTTATCTGAATTCAATAGCCCATCCACCTGAAATGGTAATAATTGAGTCGCTTTCGATGCTAACAGCGTAGCCCGAGTCTACGGCGTAGCAGGATGCTACGAAGCGTAGCTGAGGTCTACGAAAAGACTACGAAACCGACTCACAATGATTTCAAAAATATGTGGAAATTATTCAAAAGCTTTTACGCACAAAATAATCATAAAAATGTTTGCGTATCCAAGAAAAGCGTACGAATAAAGAAGAATATCTTACATAACATTAAATTCGTGCGCAAACCCGCTCGTCATCACGGGGCGTGATGCCGGGACATGTCCTCGGCAGATTTATAACCCCGTCTCGGGGCCTGGGGGCCTGGGTCCCCGATAACGGTAAGACAAGCCCGGGACCGCGCCGCGTCACGGCTCACAAAGAATACCCCTTCCACTCAAAGAGGCATGTTTGTACTATTTATTACGCAGGTATTATGTCGAGTCGTGCACATCATTCACGCTTTTATAAAGATTAGAGTCTCGAGTGATCCCGACGCTACCCTCGAGTCCTCGTGTTAAATATTTATCTAAATGCCAGCCGTTCTCTGGTGTTAGGTCGGACCTCTATTTTCAAACAGCTGAAGGTTCCGAATAGATTACGATCTGTTTAGAACAGTGGCATTATTATTAGGGTCTCTTTAATTCTGGACAGTAACTTCTTGAAACGAATATCCAGTAAAATACTGAGTATATTAATTTTTGTATTGCTCTTATTCATGACAGTAACGTTGTGCATTCTTACACCCGTATCTATAAACAATTCAAAATGTTTACTGGAGTAAAAGTCAAAATTTAAGATACGAATTTTATTATGTAGTTTAGTAATTGCTTAAAATTAAAACTTTCAAAAGTTGCAACTCTTTAACATTGCTTTCTTTGACGGTTTGAACTTTGTTATAGTCTTATAGTCTTATCTCTTGTATAAAATGTTTCCATGGATAAGTAATTACACTCAATATTGACATGGTCAAGAGAATGAAAGTTATTTAACTTGATCATACTTAAGGATGTTGGGTTCTAAGATGTAGGTTAAGTTTGTAGAAAATCAAACTAGTCTCACGTTTCTTCTATAAAGCTAGACCATAAAGATGAGCCACAAAACGGCGCTATATCTTTAGTAGCCGGAGCAGCTGAATGTAGGTAATACGTTAAGATAATACGTACATCCTTTGTCTAGGTTAGCTAACGGTAATGTTTCTTTCCGTTTGTTAGCTTTGGAAGGAGAACTAGTGCACAAACGTTGTGGGATTCTTCTCATCTCATGTGGTCTTTTCAGAAGTATTGGAGTAGGTTATGTGTTACACTTATAGGCTTCGAATGTAGGTTTTATTTTCAATTCGTCTACAGGCTTCGAATGTTGATGTTGGTTTATTTTGCAATTCGTCTACTGTTTCGTTTTCTTTTGTACAAAAGCCCTTCCTAGCCTTTTTAGCTTTTCGTCATTTTGATTCGTATTTTGTCTTGTGTAACCTATCCAACGCTAATGGTGCGCTGTAGATAGTTAGTACCTAAAGACCAAAGAAAAATCTAGCCACAATAAAAGATCCCATTAGTGCAGTTTCTTGATTTTTTCGACAAGTTTTTGATTTCCCAAATTTTAATCTTGACAAAACTCATTCATACATATATAGTTTGAGAGCTCATTTAATATTATATTTTTTCATGTTGCTCCATATTTTTAGTTTACCGATCACATCAACTGCATGACAATCGTCACAGGCAAAACTCTTAATCAGTCAAAACTACTTTTGAGCAGTCAAAAACTACTTTTGACCGGTCAAAACTATTATTAGGGGTTTTCTGTTTTATTTCTCTACTAAATTATAATAACCTAAATGTCGTTAGGAAACTTATTAGGTTTGTTAGGTTTTTTTTTGACCCCTTGGATAACCTTGTACGATAGCTAACATTTATTTCATTGGAATAAACGCGTTTTAACGCAATAAGGGTTTTGACTGAAACCAGTCAAAAGTAGTTTCCACTGATTAAGAGTTTTGCCTGTAACAGATACACTGTATAGACTTGACCAGGCTTCCAGAAACTTTGTGCTACTCCTTTACTTAGCTAGTCATTGTTATAGTTTTCTATGTCAACCCAGTTGCCGCTGAACTTTGGGTCACGTAATCAGTTCCGTAGATCTTTAAGGTCAAATAGGTAGGTAAGTTGGCCAAGTTACGAACAATACATTGTTATCAAAACACAGTTGTAAGACTTCTGTGATTAAACGTTTCAAAGACAAAGATATTAATTCGTTGGGTACAGTGGGCACAACATTTTTAAATGTAAATAGCATGTTTTCAGGTTGATAACACTAAAATATTAAACACCTAGATTTAAAATTCTAATTTTAATTTATTACGCACATATACCTACTTAACCCTAGTTTATTTACACTATTTATTTATTTATTATAGTTAGTACCCTAGTTTATTTATTTACACACAAATTATTAAAACAAAACAACAAAAGTAAAATGTGAAAACTCTACAATATTTTAGTATGAATCAACATTTTTATTTTTCATAAAAAATTAAAGTTATTCCCACTTGATACCTTGTGGTGTGGGGTTTAAATCGGTCATGATCAGCGGTAAGCCTCTGAGATAAATATAAGATTTAGAATACTCCTGGAATTAAGCTGCCTTATGTCAACTAATAGATTATAGAAGAAGACATTCTGCTAAATTGGGGTAAGTACAAGAGAATAATGATGATACCTTTAGACTTCAAATTGATTTATGAGCTTACACAACAGAATACTGACAGGTTTGACATCGGGTCCCAAGCTAGACATATCTAAGTGTCTGGGTCATCAAAATACAGGATTCTATATGTTGGTGACCCAGACACTACCCAAACTAGAAACAAAACTTTTTTTTGTTCTGCTAACACACGAAATAATATTTTTATAAGTACCTAATAAAAATTATTACCTAAAAAAATTGTAATTACAGAAAAAACGAAATAATCATAACATCATCTTGTAATTAGTGTATTGTCATAAAAATTACAATTTGGGGTTTTAGTGCGGCACTTAATTAAAATTATTTACCTAGGATAAAAACCTTACCACGTTAATAAAAATCTTTTAAAAAATAAATAAGACCACACGGCCCCCAAGACATTTCACCATATAAGTACTGTCGTAAAACCATAAAGAAAAAACATATTTCCTTTATTCCTGAACAAAAACTGGCTGGTAGATTAGGTTCACCTCCATAAATCTCCGGTCTCGACGGTAAGGAGTATAACGTGCAAGAGAAAATATTCAATCAAGTTTATAGCATCAATTCTTCGGTGGAGGCGGGTGGTGTTTTATCTTGGCGTTCGCTCCGCTCGCGGGGTTCTCGGACAACGGTTTCAGGGCTCATTTGGCTCACTGTAATGGCGAACAGGGCTCCGCCGACATCATGAGAAAGATCGCAAAATTGTAATTTCCGTAAGTTAACTTTGAATGCTGCGTGTCTGAAAATTGTGGGGTTTTAGGTTGTATATAAAGTTTCGGGGCGTTTGGTTTCTTTTCCCGGTTTTAAAGTCGGTTGTAAGCAGAAACAAATAATTAATACATTTATCTGCCTTTGACCGCCTTTTATTGGTAACTACCGTCACTACGGGCTGAGTAAATCAATGTGAAGATTCCCGACAAACAACGAAATTATCTCATTGTTCCACTTCTGTGTTACTCATAAAACCAACTCATAAAATAATAGGTATAACCAATGATAAATACATCCTAGTAAAATATAACACATGGATTCACACATAGGCTTATCGAATTTCCAACTTAAAATACCCACACTCTATTCATGTATCCTTTATATGTTCTATTAAAGGCCAAGTATCTCGCACAGAATGAACCTCCCCTACGACCGTACAAAGGCTAGCTCAAAGCTCACATTCACAGCATTCTTCAAATTATTCGCCGATCGCGCCGTGGAGCGGATATTCACACTCCAGCAGACAAAGAGCTACTCGACACTCGGGAGAATTCGATAATGTACACAATTACCAACATAGATACCTGTAGTCACACGAATAAGGAAGCACTGAAAACAAGAAAATGTAAAAGGTCGAATCGAAAAAATCTACATGCTAGACAGACAAAGGAAGCTGTATACAACGCCCAATCAACGTCCGATCTGCGAAGTACAGAGATTATTCCCGAACACGCTCGTAATACCGGCTATCAAAGCTTTATGTACATTTATTATAACTACAAAATCAATATATAGCACACCTAGACAGCCACGCTCAGTACATAAGAATATTGATTTTCCATCCCGTGAATAGCCGGGAGCTGGCCATGCAATATAAATATTGCGAACATCCCTATTCAAATATTAACTGAGTATACTCGTAACGCATGTGTGGACTATGTACTAGCTACCTACCTCGCGGTCCGAATGTAACCATTGGCAACCGCCAGCGGGAGCTTGCATCAGCTCTGCCCGGGACGAGACCCACATACAACCAATTACTGCTATAAACCTGTTAGAAATACGGTCCATAATCGCTTGCTAAATGTTGCAGTCGACGTTTGTAGGTGAATTGCATCTCTCTGCCACCTGATTCTTGGTCTCGTCCCTGGAGGGGGCCGGTGCCCGGACAGAACCACAGCACAACGGAAACAGTGTGCCAATAATTGTTTAAATTTCAATAAAATCGTAATCACATCGTTAGTGCTCACGATTTTTTTTAAATTTCTATCAAGTTTGATTGGCTATTAAAAAGTTTTCTCATTAGAATATAGTGGACCCCGATAGCAGTCGACTTAGAAATTCAAATATCGTATTCCAGATTACGTTAATAGCTAGCAAAGGGCTCGCAGACTACACATTAGCATACATTACGCATGTTTTACATGTATTTAAATAACAATTAGGTAAGTATATTTACATAATTTATTCATTAGTGACATAATATATTCAGGAGCTCATGTTACTACATACTACATTCATGTAGCAAAGAAACCTACCGTCTTGAGAACAATTTGACCATCAAAGAAACTATCAAAAATCTCATTGCAGTTGACACACTGCATTAGAACTCTGTGGCCGCAGCCATGACGTTTGAACAGCCCTCGTCGCTTTGTATACCCCAAATAAGTATATTCAGTGTGCATATGACATGTTGACGAGTAATTACATCGAAAGCAGACACCTAACGTACACACATGTACACGCATGCACGCATACGTGTATCAAAGGGATTCGATATTGGATTCGTTAATTAATGCTACCTTTGTGATGGGCATTCCGCATTCGACGGCCGGACGGACGGACGGGCGGACAGGCGGACACAGACAGATAGGGGGGACGGACACTAATTAAGGGATTTTGAAAATGGTTTCGTTTTGTCTGGGGCTAGACGGCTTTGATATGTCCGTAATGAACAATTTGATGCCTGTACACTGTATACTGAGTATAGGTGCAATCATGTCGAATATTGAATAGCTAGAATTTCACAAAGGGTTAAATTGGCCTCCCCTCTGTTTATTAATAAAGCAACAGAGGAATTTAACAGAGATAGATCTGTGTGTGCCGTGATTAATTTGAAATTTTGATAAATCAGTTTCTGGTCCTTCGCGTAGCAGGCATTCTATATGCCTAACTTTGATCACACTAATCCTTTGTTTTTAATCAACTCTTTGGAGTTAGGTACTTAAATGAACTGATTGATATTTACTGCAGTTGTTTTCCGGGTTGTCTTATCCCTCTATGTCGATGACAATGGGAGAAACTATAAGAAAGTAGAGAGAAAAAAGAAAGCAATAAGTATTTCTATGTTTCCAACACAAGGTGTCCTAAACGGACCCTTGACGAAGCCGTCAAACAAACATTATGTAGGTACATGAAACTACGCAAAAATTATTGCTAGGAAACGATACAATTTTGAGTGAAAAATCACGTTTTACGGTAAAACTCAACTAAGCACACTCAAAACATTGTGGTGATGGATGCTTTGAAAACGGGTCATGGAGGTTATTTAAGTACTTAGTTATAAGCATAAAAACCAATACCTAGGTATTAAAAAAAAACTTGTGAATATCTTGGAACTCCGACCTCCAAAATATCCGAAAACGGAATGTTTCCAGGTGGAACAAGTGCTTTTCGACTTCGTTAATTAAGGATATTTTTGCATTCATATACCTGCTAGTCATCCTTCACAGCCTCGCCATCCTCAGCGGTTGGTTGGGCGATCAACTTCCAGATTCAACTTCCAGAAACTAAAGTTCCCTTCATAATCAATCTAGGTAAAAAGGAGTTTAGCTAACCTACCACAACATTTTTTCAATTTCATCCCCTCTTTTCAGCTATTTGGAGCGATATCGAAATGCAACAATTTATCAAGTTCGTGGCTCATAGGCATCGCTATGTTTTACGAGTTGCTATATTTCATGGGACATGACACATGGCGCGCTGGCAACATAACGGATGACTTGTGGCGGCTCGGGACAACCAACTATCGTAAATAATCGTAATATCACACTGGTACTCAAAACTCGCCCCCTATACACATACATTCCTATACATTTTAAGTCCCACGTAGTCTGGTGAAATGTGGGTGTGGGTAGTATTAGGTACACCTCTGCCTAACCCAGCAGACGGACCCATCAGACGTGATGTTTTGTTATAATTACTCAAAAGTTTGCCTAAGTATTCTAATTGTGTTGTTTAAATGTGACATATTAGTATTCTATGATTACCTACTAAAAAATAATAGAGTTGTTCCGGTCTGATCCCCCAAACCGATCCACTGCCAATATTTTTCTTTTGTTTATTCTTTTCTGATCCCCTGTAATTTATCATTCCGTTCCTGATCCCCTTTTTGACACAAGTACAAGTGAAGTACAGTCAACCGAAAAACAGTTGTTAATGAAAAAAAAAAAGTTGATGTGGCACTCGGAGACTGCCGCGATAAAGCTATTGCATAGCATTTTTTATCAACTTAAGCAAATAATTATTTTTTATTTTATTTATGCAGTATTTTTTAAAAAGAATTTAAATTATTTATGTAAATCAAAAGTAACCTTCATAGACTAAGCTAGTAAGAAACTCTATGACAGAAGTGCCGGGCCTCCGCCGGCCTCCATCGTCGGCCTACGGCCCGGTGCCCATGCCGCCCATAAAGGATACTGTCCCGAGATGGTCGTATTATAGGAACACGAAGAAAAAACTTAGCGGACGACTAGCAACAGCCATTCGAAGTGTCTAGTCGTCCGATTAACAGATGAATAAAATGGTTAGGTTAGGTAAAAGAAAACATTGTAAAATATGTATTTGCATTTTTTTTATTTTGAAAATTTCTAATCTAAAATCTACTAATCTAAACTAATCACTACTAATCTTAAATTAAATGCGATCGCTTTGAGTAAATCTAATTCTGTGTAAGTGTCATTTGTAAATTCGGTCAAATTATATTATTTCAAATAAAATTATTGCATTTGAAAATTCGGTCAAATGATATTATTTCAAATAAATAAATATGCTAAATAAAAATCGACCAATTAATTATTCGGTCAAATGAATAATTATGCGAACTGACTTTATGCTAACTGAAATTAGTCGAAGTGATTTTCGACGAAACGTTGTTACCTATGCCAAACAAGGGTAAACCTTAAAAAACATTACAGACAGTTAATTAAGACTACATAATATTATAATATTATTATTATATCTATCTACTTTCAGAACAATATCGAGTAGGGACTCTACTCGATATATTCCTGAAAGTAGATCGAATAACATGAACCCTTTTTTTTTTTTTGTGGGTGGAAAATCATCGAATAACCCCCCCCCCCCCCCCCCCCCGCCCTTGTGTCGGAGCCGCGTTATCCTTTCGATAATCCACAGCCCCGACGGGATATCATGAACCCTGCCTCATAAATTCCTAATATCATTCTACCTGCTATCATTATCTGTGTCAAGTGCAACATTTTCCATCGTTGCTCCTGTATTAGAATTAACAGATGCTTCATCATCATCATCTTCCTCTCCTTATACTTACCATGTTATTTGGAGTCGGCGCAACACTTCTTTTTCTTCTTGATTAATAGATGTTTAATGCCTTTATTAATTATATATACATTTAATGGAACTATCATCCCATATTTGGAACTTTTGGTAATCATATGTTTGATCGGCTTCGTCACTCGAAATTGAACGGAAATGTTATTACTTACATAATTTCAGCAGACGCAGTTAAGTAAGACTCTCTGCTTATCCTACCAAAAACAAAAAAAAAGGAAAATTAATCAACTTTGCCTCTTACACTACACAGCCGGACATAGGCCTCCCCCAATCTGCACCAAAAACACCCCACGCAAAAAAGTAAAAAAAAGTGTTCACAAATATGTATAATTATAACATGCACTATCCACGGTAAAATAAAGCTCGCGTCAGACATGACACGGGAGGAGGTGGCTAGCTCGCAACCCGGGCGGGGGTGCAGGGGAGAGGGGGGACTGGATATTCTATCGAACTACCACCTATAACCGGCTATAGCACGGCTATATACTCGGACATGTTGGAAATCCAGGAACCGGAGCTATGTAATTATTATATAGAGGTAAATTGATGCTGGCGTATGTACCAATTTGTGGAGGGAGTAATTATGATTGAATTCAATTATCAGGTACGCTGTGCGTACTTGTATCTAGCTGTATTACGGCTCCCCTTTGTGTAACGTGATTTGCCAATTTGAACATGAACCGTAATTATTGCCATGTTGATGCAACACACGTGTGTTCGAAAATCGCTCTTGACTAATGGGTAAAGCTGTAAAAGGATCTTTAGGCACGTGGCCGAAATCTGAACGAAAGTCACCATTTTTTTTGCATTTATTGTTTGGCAATAATCAGTCTCGCCCTATCAGCGCCAAGATATCTATTTAGTTTTGTAACTAACTAGATCATGGACTTGACATGGACATAGACGACTAGATTTTGACCAACCTTATTTCGACGACGAAAGGAATAAACTTGTCCCGTACACAGATTAGGTACGTCCACAGCTGTGTTACAGCAGTAGAGTTAAAGCCCTAATGTTATACTCCCCATCCATCCATGATCCTGTGTCCAAAAACAACAATGCAAACATGCAATGCACTACCGTCTTTTATACTATCAGGGATGATAACTGCACTGAAACTGCTGCCCGCAGTCATCATGTCAATCAATTAAAGATAGTTGATTGACATGATGACTGAAGATGAATTATTCTGAAAATCACAGCATAAACGCACCTAGCGTCTGCACCTCGTTGACGAGTATAATTTTATTAACTATCAAACGTCAACTTTGGAATTAGGGACATATTTGATGGGTTTATGATCTCATTCTATGATTAGAAGAATACTTATTGATAATTTTACAAGATGTAGGCAGGCATCAAATATTAACTTGAAGGTGTCTGTTTTCGTTAATCATTTTTTAAATGTGAAATACACTTTAAAATGTTTTATCAATAGGTGGTTTACTTCAAGTTGACAAATTGTTTAAATATTATAATAAGATGGAATTTACCAAGACCATGAAACAGTAACAAATATGTAAAATGTAGTGTTCATGCAACATGCAAATGAGCTTCATGTAGGATTGTTGGCCACTCGCCGAGGAAAACAATTGTCTGCTCCCGACATTCTGTGTATTAAACCGCGCGAAATGTTATAAATATCACAGAATTACCAGGTCTACACTTTAAAATATTGTAGCGAAAGTGTTTTTCGGGTGCAGTTCAAGTTTCCTGAAATAGGTAGGTGCCGATTATGCAATATTTTAAAATCAAAACGCGAATAAGTAGGTAGGAACTAGGAAAGGTATAGGTAACTAGGAATTCACTTATTATTATTAGATAATTTCCTACAAAATCTACTCTCAAATATATTGACAGTAATCATATCGCATCAGTCGTATATAGATACCTACGGATTAGTGCAGGCATGAGGCATCAGAAGCCAGTTTATAATTGATTTCCTACGTGAAACCCACACAAGATAGTTGGCAACAACACCAACACAGCCGCTAACTACGCACTATTCACGAACTTAATTAGGTGCCTATCATCGCAGGCAGACGGAGTTGCACGCCGGAGTCAACAATGGCTCGCAATTTCCTAGTCTCCAAACATAATTACAAGTAGCACAACGGAGTTGCGTCAGCGGAACATGTTTGTGAGCGAGCCATTCAGAGGAATGAGGTCAAACCCTCCACTCTCGTTATCCTGTCGGAAGCTGCGTCCATCATATCTTGTCGCCTATATTGACGACCAGAACCCGCCGCGCACGCCTCAATAAATAGCCAATGAGATTCACGATGATTCATCGAAATCACATTGCGTCAGCTCTCTTCTTAATAAGATTTTTATCGAAGCAGAAGTATGTCATTTCATAAAGCTAAATGTATGTTACGTAACAAAAATGTGCCTGAAAGCTGCACTTAACGCTATAAATTAAACTCTTCACACAAAGCACTTTTCTAGCACAAGATGGGGCGGTGAGCGCAGCAAACAAGCGCAACGTTAGAACAACAAAGCTCCGTATGTAACGTCGCTGAAAGTGGCATTAAAGGAAATAATTAAAAACCTTGTTAGTCTTAGCTGCGAGCAATAAGAGAGCGGAGAGAGCTGGCAAAGGAACGTCGAGCGAACAAAATAAAGCACAAGCGCTCCGGCGCGCGGCGGGCGGGCGCGGCGTCTGAAACCTGTATAAATGCAGCACATTTCCAGGCGTCTACCTCTTTATTGCCTGCCCGAGCCGCGCGAGACAAAAGAACTAAAACTGCGCCTCGGGAATATTAATAAGAATTTATCTCACGCCGCCGTAAGTATCTGCAGCCCGCCTTCATTTTAAAATTCATAAAGCTACGACGCACGTTCCACAAAGAAAATGTTAGGTACGAAAACGATTTCGTATTAAATGCAATTTACTTATTCATCGCTAAGTAATCCTGACCCGCAAAGAAATGTTTAAGCTCGTACTCTGCAAACAGAGTTTTATGGGTAGAGAAAGTTTGCACGCCCTCGCTCCCTGGACATGTCGGGCTGGCTACCGCGCGCCGGGTGCTGCGGGGGGCACGCGCCCCACGTTACAATGCTGCGTCTCTCCTATTTGTAATGCGGGATCGTGCCACAAACTTATTTGGGTAATCGTTGGATCCACACATTTTGAACTCGTAACACAAACCTATATTTTTTTGCGCATCCTCGCTCTATTCTTCACCACAGTCGAAATGATAATAATCATAGTTGTTCACCGTATTTTTTTTTACAGGTCTTGCTGAATATTTCTAGCAGGTCTTGTAGCTTCATCATTGATGATCCTCCGGAATACCTATGGACTCTGAGGGGCCTACTGAGGTTTTCTTCATAATCTCCTTTAATAACGTGTACCTACCCATGTCATAGACTCTATACCTACCTTCTAAAACCAGTCAACAGCACCAAGCTATTCATCAGGGCCACATTCAGTCTGAGCCACTTGCAAACAATTCAGCGGCAAAAAATACCAACTTATTTAAATAATTCACGCTTCGTAAGTGAAATGTGAATTCAGATGAAAATAATGCAGACGAGCCGCCGACACGAGGCGCGCCGTGAACGCACCCGATTTGTATGGTGGCGTCACGCGGTCTGCCAAGATGGCGGCCACGCTCCCTGGAAATGTTCCACAATTATTTGCGGGTTCTCCCGCTTTCTACTCCGTGCAAACTCTACAGATCGCCTTAGGAAATACGTTAGGAATAACCAATAAATTCTTGTTAGGTAGGTAGGTACCTACTCATATTTTTTAATTGGGTCTAAAAAAATCGATGATCTCTCTTAGGTTAAGTCGTTGTACAACATTGAAGTAACATAAAACCATTAATAAGCCTCTTACCCTATCCGTCTAAGTCAACATCGGTGTTCTCGGAGATGCGGCGGGGTGGGTGGCTGGAGGGGACTCGGGCGCGTTGCCGTGGCAACGCACGGGGGCGCGGACCCGAATTTTATCGATTCGGTACAGACAGCAGCCGGGTGAGCTTTCGCCTACACTAACACGATTCAACGCCCGTGTTTGCAGATCTCAGAGGTTTATAAGGGCTTTGACATTTGGAAACACATAACGCTGTTTGGATGTCTCTCTACCCATACAGATCTTGTTAGTCCCGCATAAACCGCAAATTACTGCTGTACGTGATATTTGAGATCGAAACGTTCCTATGGACGAAAATGCTTTTAATTTTCGGATAGGAACGTTTCGATATCATTCGTTATCCACACCTAAATGTTCACAAAATAATACATCATCATCATCAGCCTTTAGTGTTCCCACTGCAGGGACTCAGGCCTCCTCTCTAGGAGAGGAAAGGCCCAGTGCGGGTTGGCTTGGTAGATGTCATATGTCTTCGAATTATTTGGTTCTAAGAAATGCCGGTTTCCTCACGATGTTTTCCTTAACCGTTTGGAATGTTATAAATTACACAAAGTAATGTGCCTGCCTGGATTCGAAACCACGACTTTCTGTTCGTAAGTCGGGGCCGCCACCACTGGGCTACCACTGCTCCAAATAGGTAATACATATCGAGAATTAATTGATGGGGTAACTTAGTGGATAGATCGACCACCTCAGGTGTTTTTACACAAAATAATCTTAAAGACTGGTCGACTGACAGGAATGGTTGCATATTGCATAAACTTTCCATAGATCTTTTGGGACCTATTTGATCCTATCTATAACTTAGGTAACAAAACTAAATATATTGGAATTTGATTGCCTCATCTTTTCTACCTTTTAGATCCCAATAAAAAACAGGCTTGGTTTTGAATCAAAATATAACTTCGGCACACATTTAAAGACCAGTAGGTACTGGGTACCTTAGTACCTACATACAGCTACATACCTACTTATCATCAATAGTAATAAATACGTACTGAAAACATCGCTATAGCCATGGAGTAATAAATTAAAACAATGATTAAGCAATAAGTTCCATCCATTTTATCATACAAACGACGTGGATAACGGCACAATCCATATCACCCCAAACAACAATTTGGCAAAAATGGGAGCAGTAGTTACTTTGCAACGAAAACACGTCTCCCGAAGCGATTTTTGAGTAGGGATAAAAAGGAAAGTGGGGTTGCAAAGGGTTCTCCACACGAGATATGAACTAGTGCACCCTTCTCGCCACCACCCTACTATCAATTGTTACCAGTTGCGCATATTTTTACCCGCTGGAACAACCCGATGGGCACAGCGAGACCGCACCGCGTTCTGCGTTAAATCACAAGAGAATATTCTTGAGTTATGTAATGCTTTGAATAAATATTTATTAGTTTTACGGTTGCTCATGATGGCACTTAATTTGAATTGTAGGAGTTCTGTTAAGGTAACATTATGGCCATACATAAATTAGGTAGGGTTATATTCCACAAACGCGACTACAGAATGCGTTACATTTATGTGGCGGTGTGTGCGGTGTGTGGCTATAATAGTGCGAATGATGGTACCTACTTGTGTCTACCTGCTATACAAGATCTGTTAGAGCTTTACAAACTGTTTAATTGGTACCTACTGTCAATGGTATCAACTCATACCCTCGAGTTTAAACAGCCTATGAATACCATGACCAATGACCATTTTAACTATTTTAAGTACTTAGATTGAAATAGTGATGAACTCAGCAGTCACTAACCTGCATATCAGGTGTGGTGGATACGGAAAGCTGACTGCTGATACCTAACGAAGAGTGGTTCAAAATGAACCTAGGTACTTATCTAGATAGATAGGTACACTTGACGTGGTTGTCGTCGGCCCAAATGTACAACTTTTTGGATGACAATCGGGAAAGTTACGAGATACAAGGACTCAGTAAAATATAAACCCCACGTAATCTTGTGGGCTTCAATCTTAGTGATGAAATTCTCAAAACTTTAATAATACTCCTCGAGTTCGTACAAAGAAACATTCAACAAGACTTTGATAAGCCTAGCAAGAAGTAGGAGCCAGTTACTGGAACAATAACCAAATAATTCTCGCTCCAGCCAAGGGGATTACGTAAAATCTAGAATAAAATTAAGATTAAGAAAACCTAATGTAGGTAATCCCCGAGCAGGCAAACAACCATCATAAGCAAACGAGGCCAAGAGAATACGAGAAAAAAAAAACAGTTTTTCCAGTCGACTTCCGTAGGCGGCATTCACAAAAAGTATCGCAGGGTCCGATTAACACAGTATCCTTGAAGATGTCGCTCGCAAAAAGGGGCATAAGGGGACAAAAGGCCCTGAAACATTTCTCATTGAGGCGAAGGGCGGCGAGCGGTCGTGGGGTGGCTCCCGCCCCGGCCCGCGACACCCGCCACGTAGCAGTCTCCAGCCACGGTGTCCATAATTTATGCTTTCGAGCAGACCACGAAAAATAAATGAGCACCAGTAACAAGAGGAAATGGAAAAGTTACTTACATCTTTGTGAAGAACTGTTTATGTGCACATGTTTTTTGATCTCCTTTTCGCAGATCCCGCGGGCACAAGTGACTTTTCTGTTTTAATCGTGCATTTGAATGACTGAGGAGGTGAAAAACCATGAAAAACAATGATATTTAAATTTATCATACCTACTTACTATCTGGCAGTTTAGAGACATTTCTGTACTTAGCGTTAACACTATTTACCCGACTACGGCAAAGCCAAAGGAGGGTTATGATTTTGACTGGTTTACTTTTTTGGGTTAACCAACACAGATGTTTTGATTTTATTTGCAAGCAATTGGACACCAAAGAGAGTAGTTTTCTCGCAATCTAATCAATTTGGTAATCCTATTGATTTATTTTACAAGCCGCGTCCTTTTTTTTCGTGTCCGTTTTTGACATGTCTGCGGCTTCGCACGCATGCAGTTCGATAGTTGTCCCACGGGATCATACTGCCGGGATAAAAGTATCCTGTGTTCATCCAGTTAGAACATAAACTATCTGTGTGCTAAATGTCATATAAAATAAACCCGGTCAGTAATGTTTGGGTGAAAGAGTAACAATGATCCAGACATCCTCACAAAGTTTCGCATTTTTAATATTAGTAGGATAATAGGATTTCGACCCTGTTATTATTCAAACTAGATTCCTGAGATATGGACACCATCCTTTATTTTAAACGTGATGCCAGCTGCTATGACCGTTTAGAATTCTAATGACCAACTTAGAGCTACTCTGTTCTCAAGTAAGATTTCGTTTACAAAATATCGAACCCATTAGTTCGTTTGACTTGTTTACTCTGTTTGACTGTAGTTTTGGTATTTGCCCTAAACTGCCTATTGTCAAAAAAATGTGTGATTTGTTGAATAAAATGAAAAGCAAACAATTATGTAGTTATTTTTTTATTAAAATAAGAAAAATTGATGGGATGTGTCATAATTAATAAATCACAATTAATTCAATTATTTTAGGCACATAGTACATAATAATAGTTTTTAAAATGATTATATTATAATCATTCACACAATCGTTACTTACATTTATCTCAAAGTCCTAAACAATAATTTGTATTGGTACATCTTAAAATATTAAAGCAACAAGACAAGTGACCATAACATCGCGCCCTTATTTCCTGAAGAGGTAGGCCGATGTGTACTGTAAATCTCCAGTTACTACGATTCGTTCACACAGCCAAGGAAGGATTATGTTTTTAAATGTACAGTCGAACAAGCTAATAAGTATACAGCTAGCTAACTTGTATTTACTTTTAAGATTATACAGATACATTTAGCATACAGCGGTTTAGGATACAGCGTTTGACATCAGTCGCATAATGCGAAACACTTGATAAAACAAAATTACAATCAATATTTTCAGTGTTACAGAATTATAAAGATCTCTACCCTGTATACTTATTAGCTTGTTCGACTGTACGACGATGTCTTCCACGCGCCGGATTTTCAGCTAACGTAGCTTAAGTCCCAAGTAAAAGGGACCAATTAATTATTGTATTTAATTTTAGTCTTATTTTTCGAATACCCGTTCTATGACTAATTTTATGCGCTAAGAAAGAAAAAACTTATTAATAGTATTTTTGTTTAGATGAGAGAATACAATAGGGGATCGGACTGGGTCATAATAATATGATTCTGTTTAGTCCGTAAGTTAGATTATCGAAAAATATTGAATACGTGTTTTTTGTTTTATCAAATCAATAAAAAATTACGAAGGTAAAACGCGTCAAAGATCTTGGAGTGGTGCTTGAAACGTCACTTGTGTCGTCTTAATGTACTATCATATGACGTCACACGAGTTTTCGAAGCACTGTATCGTCTTCATTTTAAGTTTACGTGAAAAAAGAAAAAATACGTGTCCAATAATTTTTGGAAATCTATCTGACGGACTAATTAGTTTTTTTTTGTCCGATCCCCTATTGATTCACTTCTTGTTTATGAACATAATTTATCCAAGAGAGAGCTACATTTGAAACCTCAAAAGTAATTCTTAGAGAAATCAATGGTCTCAGAGTACGTTATGAGCTATTATTTCTTACCATTTTGTGTTTGTGGTAAAGCATTTTTGCTTTTCCACTTGGTTTATGAATCACGAAATTGTAAACCAATTAGATATTTAGATAACGTCTAGCATCTCATTTCAACTCATATGCCTAGCTTTTTTGTCAATTCTTTTTTGTCAGAGTCTAATCGTATACAATGACATGACATGTACATTAGGTAATAGTTTAGCTAGCTAAATATAATTAGACCTTATATGTACCTAAAAATACTCCTAAATATATTTACTGATATCTCAACTCAGTAACCGCTTTCTTGAGGAACCTGCTCAGATGCTTAAACTCCTGGTCAATGGCGGCTTTGAACCACAGTTTATTATCGGCGTCCCTATGATCTACATCCAACTGCATGTAGGTATAGGGAGCAAACGCTATGCTATTTCTTAAACTTAACTTAGCATCTACATCGGGCATTAACGACCGGAGTTTACCGACCAGCTGTGGGTGAAGTTTGTCGAAAACAAAGCCCGTATTTCTTCCGCTTAGCACTTCTTCAGCATACAAGCAATTGATAAAGTCTGACGTGTATGCTTCAAGGACTTGCATCTGGCTTTGAAAGTCGCTGTTGTTCGTGTTTGCTTGTGATTTTAACATTGGTGAAAATATTCTTTTGTACCTGAAATTAAGAGTCATAATTTAGATGATTCATTTTTTTTGTAATGAGTTTGCGTTTATTTGCGGTGTATTAATCTACATTCATATTTATTTAATTTTTAGGTTCGCTTTTGTCTACCATTTCAAATTCTCAATTGATTGACTTATTTACTTCTGGGCTGCAGAATCTCTGACAAATTATGCACATATACATATCGTAATATAAAGAGATCGTGAAAGTCTAAACTTCTGATACGCGATTCATTACAGGAATGGCTGTTCGTTCCTCAATGTGATCAGAAATAGTCGCGCGTTCGCATCGATACAGTGCAGATGCTGACGTGTTTACAATGCTTCTGTCGCGGATGCAAATGGTGCGTGTCGTAAAAGTCGGTGTGGGCGAAGGATCTTTGTGCGGTTCAAGTTTAACATATCATACCATTACATTTATTTACTGTCAGGCAAATTTCATCATCAACAGCCTATTAATGTTCCCACTGCTGGGACACAGGCCTCTCTTTGAGAGAGGATGGGCTATAATATCCAACGCGGGCCCAATGCGCATTGGTAGATGTCACATGTCTTCGAATTTTTTGGTTCGAAGACATGCCGGTTTCCTCACGATATTCTTCTTCACCGTTTTGAGAGCAGCGGTGATGAAATAAATTACACAAAGTAATTTATTTCATCACAGTAATGTGCCTATCTGGGTTCGAACCCACGACCGTTCGTAACCAACAACTGTTCGTAAGTCGGGGCCGCGACCACTGAGCCACCGCTGCTCTTTGGTGGCAACTTTGGTCCGTAGATATATAAGGTCCCATTAAAATAGGTGGACAAATTTTAACACAGCGTTTAGTAGGTCTAACCAAAGATATGTAACAAAAAAAAAACATAAAATAAAGTGTTTTTTTTTTTACATAAAATAATAAATTGCCGGCACTCTAGAACAAACTCATCCTTTAGGAGTAGGTACTTAAATGAGTTTTTCTTATTTTTTTTTACTATCGTCCTTATTTTGGTGGTCTGAATGATTTCTGAAATTTTGTCCACCTATTTTAATGGGACGGACTAATATACATTTGATAAACAATACAATAGGAGAGAGAGAGAGTAGTTTAAAGTTCAACTTACAGTATCATAAGCGCGGCGATATTTTCGAGCAAGGCGGCAGAGGGCGACACGAGCGGCAGTGCGAGTGCGAGCGGCGCCAGCAGCGCGCCCGCAGCCCGCGCGCCGCGCGCCTCGCTGCGTGCGCGCACCACGCCGCTGTGCACTGCACTGTGCAGCACCATCATGTCCTCTGTGCACATATTATTATCATTATTTTCATTTCATTAAGTTTATTTTCACTTGGCGTGACGAGCGGGACTCTTATCAAATGGATGGGCACAAACAGCCAAAGACAGGGATATACGGAAAGAGGGAAGGGATACCTTTACCCTGCAGTGAGACACATCAGGCTCATAATAATAATAATTAATTTCTACATCCATGACATAACTTTATGAATTACGTCTACAGTCCTCGAATGGTTAAGTAAAGGCGTTCTTAACAGAGAACCCACGCTTTGATAGGTATGTTGAAATTCCTATAACATGGGAGTTGATCAAAACTGGCGTAACAAAAATGATGATACGGTCAGCATCAGAAGTAGATACTACATTATATACTATCATTTCTGATGCTGATATACTACTCGGCATGACAGGTCCTAGGATCGATTCCGAAGTCGGGCAAATTATTGTAATAAGGAATTCGACTAAGTCTGAAGGGGCAAACTGACCTTAATACTAATCTTATTATTATTAGAAAAATAAATTTATCAGCCTAGAGCAATAGGGATGTGTCTTGGGTAAAAAAAAATAAGGGATTCCGTTTAGTCCGTCAGTTAGATTATCGAAAAATATTGGATACGTGTTTTTGTTTTATCAAATTAATAAAAATTGTCGAAGTTATAACGCGTCAAAGATCAGGAGTGGGGGCTTTTTACGGCACTACGTGGTAAAAAATGTAGTGCGATGTGACGTCACACGAGTTTTCGAAGCACTGTATCGTCTTCATTTTTGGTTTACGTATAGGTAAAAAGAAAAAATACGTGTCGAATATTTTTTGGTTATCTATGTGACGGACTAATTAGATTGTTTTTGTCAACTACCCCATATAGCAACAGTCACAAGGTTTTGTTGTGCTCAGTAGATGGCACCTATTGCCATCTATCGGGAACACATGCAGACTCCGACTCACCCCGTATTACATGGGACTTAAACGTAACTGGCCAAATGTGGGTGTACTATTAGGTATTATCTCTGCCTTTTTTTTTCTGACGGTGTGAAATCATCAAATGACTCCTCCCGCTCTGGGCAGAGAGTGTCAGACTTCTACTGACTAAACCACCCATGTACCTTCTTAACCCTTTGTGTCAAGGCCACGGTATCTCTTTCGAACAACCCGTAGTCCCAACGGGTGTCGGCCCTTGCGGACCCCTGCAATGTTGCTGACATCTCTTTGAGGCGCGCGTGGAACACGAACGCGCCGTCGACACGACCTGTCGTCGTCATAAGACGGACGGACGGCGAGCTAGCCCATTGCTCACCGTTCACAGGCCCGCGCTTACGGTGGCCGGAAGCCATCCTACAATGGCCAGAAGTCATCCTACGGTGGCCGGAAGCCATCTTACAGTGGCCAGAAGTCATCCTACGGTGGCCGGAAGCCATAGACATACATACCTGGATCAACTTGCAGTTGTTTGTTACACATGTCACTGATGGCCGTGGACACCTTGGGCAGGATTGCAGAGTAGCTCTCCGCAAGTGGAGCCGCGCTCATGAAGTGTAGGCGAGTCCTGGTACTAGCGTATACCTAATGGATAAAATTCATTAAATCGAAATTACTATTATAAAACATCTCGCATTTCTACATTTAATTTACTTACAGTCAATTGCGTATTTTAGTAGAGTTTCGAAGACCGTGAAATAATAAGAATCAACAATTACAAATCGCCACTCTTGACCACAAAAAGTCTTGTCTAGTTGTGTGCAAGTACATTCCGTTTTTAAAGCAGTGTTTAATTCTACTTTCGTATCGTTTTAGAACTTTGCATCCAATTCGGGGTTTTTATGCGGAGGTGGCTTTGAATAAGTGGTGGCCAAGGTTAGGCCAAAGCCAGGGCCGTTTAACCTTTTTAGCGCCACAGTCACGTATAGACGACAAGCCGAACAAGCAAAAAAGTGCCCTAAGTCGTCGACTTAAGTGTATTGTCACGTATTGTGCGATTTTGGAGCGTAAAAATGACTGTAGAAAAAAAAAAACTTGAAAACGGAGGTGTTTCCTATCATCGGTAGATACGATTTTATTTGTTTTCTAATAAAATCGTAGTAAATATCAATTTTCTAAAATTTTCTAAAAATGTGACAATCTGTCATGTTATTAGAAAATTATAATCAACCTTTTCCGATTGAAATAAAGTTTATTTTAGATCGAATGTCGATTGTTATATTTTGAACAAGGATCTTTTTTGTTCTCGAAAGTTCCATGCTACTCAATTAGTGATGTGGTTAAGATCGGTTGCAGATTTGATCGATAGATATCGATAAAATAAAACAATGTTATACTTACTGTTTAACATTTCAATACAAAGATCCTATAATATCACATAAAATTCATTTTGAGAGGTGTACCCGTACAACATTAAAGTTACATGTTTTGTAGCTAATATAGAATCAAACTTTTACAAATTTTAATAATGATTGAGAATTGCATTGACATTTTACGTAAAAACTGACACAATAATATTGACAATTTATGTTTTTCTTTTGTTTTTCTTTTGTTAAATAAAGTATGAATGTAAGGACCATAGAGACCACCAAACCATAATAATAAAGTGATTATTATTATAAAGATACTAGCTGATGCCCGCGGCTTCGTCCGCGTGAATGTCGGTTACCGCGACCGATGTCGGCTATCGCGACCAAAAGTAATGTCTTCATCCCTTCCTTTCAACCCTTTTTTCGCACCAAAGATGAACGCGCACCTGACCGCACCGCAATCGCCGCAGTCATCGCATTTTATAAATCTTTATATGAAATAGTATATGGCATCACGCACCTATCCGCGCCGAACCATCCGTATTTTCTAAATCCTGACTGGTTCCACAAGATTCCACAACCTTAAAAAGTAGCCAATGTCGTTTTTCAGGCTCTAGACTATCTGTGTACCAAATTTCATTCAATCGGTAGTTTTGACGTGAAAGCGCGACAGACATCGAGAAACTTTCTCATTTATAATATTTGTTTAAATGAAATCCAAAATGTTCACTAGTAAATAGTATTATGCTGCAGTGCAATAATTACAACATTCTAATTGGCTCTAAGTTGGAAGTAGTTTAAAAAAAGTATCATCATTCATTAATCTTGTGTTAGGTTTCCCAAAGACGCATGCATCCGCAGACGGGTAAAAAGTCAATATAATTTCTCTTTTATGTTAACTCCTTAGAATTTTCTCGTAGAAAACTCTGTTAGTATTTATTTGTTTGGGTTTGTTGTAAATAGTTTTATGCAAGTAATAAAATATTGTATTTTATTTTATTATTTACAATTATTATCAGGTACAATTATTTGTTTATAATACTACAAACTTTTTTTCAAAATAAATTGATTATCTATCAATATCGATAATATAGATAAAAGCTTAATGTGTCTCTTCCTTGGCCGAGTAGCAAAAAATACAGACCTGTGACGCGAATATAATCCTTATTACTGCAGTTTTTAAGTGTATTATTGCGTCCATTGAAAATACTGCCATCTATGGACGAGTAGCGGAATTTACTAGGCAATAATTTCTAGTATGATTGCTGATTACAAAACGTCGTATTTTATTTCTGAGTGAAGCAAAATAAATCCTATCGTAATACCACGAAGGTATATTTTTAAAATGTAGAATCTGTGAGTTACGCTAGTTGTGATTGAAATTGAAACGACCAATCAAACAAATTGTGTAGTTGTAGTGCACTGTATGATTAATGGTTTGATTGTGTTAGTTTGGCGACACTGGTTCCGATACAGATTTCGTCACTTAGCACTTCTACCTGTTTTTTCTGTTCTGTGGGTATAGGCTTATAACCCGCAGTGGGTGATTCGTGCTGATATGAAGGTAATGCGTAATATTATATACAACCGGCTATTGCGATTTTTTTTGTTCTGGACCCTCCCTGGGAACCTTCATGTTATGGAGGTCAAAGTTCCGAAATTTGAGTGTGCTACATTGAGTTTTACCGTAAAACGTGATTTTTCACTCCAAAAAAATTATCCTACCAATAATTATTGCATAGGGTTTCTTGGTTTGACGTACATAATTGGTTGACGGCTCCGTGAAGGGTACGTTCACACCCTGTACACACGGCTACACATCAAGCTATACATTTCCAGTATAAGCTAGTCTCGCATTGTATAGGATTTCCGTACAGTGCGAGATCAGTGTAAACTGGAAATGTATAGCTTGATGTGTAGCCGTGTGTACATAGCCATATCGACGTTTAGAAAAGGTTCAGCCTTGTAGCTCGCAGGATGAATTATGACCCACTGACTCAGACAGACAGGAGGCCCTAGTCCCAACTGAGTCCCAGTAGTGGGAACGCTTTGTGAACTGACATTCCTAACCCATTCCCTGCTAAAGCTCGATAGGCATATGAACGCCTCGTTAGTATGTATGTTAAAACAATACTTACGAGGTTCGAATACATGTTGTTGAGGCTCTTGAGTATAGCGCATTGCTCTATGGGCTGCGCTCTATGGTATATCTTCGCGAGTGACTCCACCACAGACATCACATGGTCCTGGTTGTCTATGCTCACCCACTGGACTAGCTCCAAGATCTGGCAGAAAATAATTATCGTGTTTAGCTATGGTTTGAGTTCCCACGCCGTCTCACCGAGAGGCCTCTGGAACAACAGTGGGAACATTATTGGCTCTGTGCTAAACTTATGCATGGACATAATTAATTAATTATACTCATTCTAACCACTTCAAGCTCCACAAGCGTCTACAAGTATAACATAATATCAGGCATTATAGTCCCCGACGGATAAGCCAGAAGCGTACTTAACAGTATATCCACATTTCGCCAGTAATAGGGCGAATTTATTGCCAACAATAGGGCACAAATACAGACAGTGTCTGTGGTAAATCTTAACACCTTGCTATTGTATCGAGTCTGGTTCTTCTAACCAACCTAACAGACAGATGTGTGCTGGGAAGTTTGTTCCGCCACTTCTTCTTTCCAGCTAAACACTAAGAAGTGTCGATAGGTGGGCGTTTTGGGAGACTGTCTTGTATAAATTTAAATAAATAAAGTAAAATTTGACGTTCGAAAAGTGCTGATTATCAGCCTAGTTTGAATAAATGACTTTTGATTTTGATGTTGACACTTGGTGGGTGCTACGGCTTGCCCAATCTGGGAATCGAACACGGGCCTTCATAATCAGCAGTCGCGCTTGCGGCCACTGAACCAATGATTACGACAGCTCCTTATTACCTCAGCAAAGAACTCCTCATTCCACAAGCGCAGGTATTGAGCTAGGAACCTGGTGATGACGGCTATGCCTTGCATCAGTGTGTGCTGCAGAATAGCCAAGCGGTGCAGTAGGTCCTGCTTCTCTTTGTAGCTGTGGTGTGGTGATATCTTGAGGAAACCTGCAAAAACATTAAGATATTATAGAACAAAGTCCTCCGCCGCGTCTGTCTGTCTGTTCGCGATAAACTCAAAAACAACTGCCTCTATTTTCATGTTGTTTTCACCAATGCAAATGGATAGAGTGGTTCTCGAGGAAAGTTTTAGTATATAATTTATCGCGGGCGAAGCCGCGGGGATCAGTTAGTTGTTAGATAAATATTTTTTTCTAATATTGGTAAAGTAATTCAGTTTTACTCTGTCAGTTCTGTTCAAGATGCAAGAGTGAGGGTGTATATATTTGAAACATGGGTTGGTTTTTAGTCAGTAGAAGTCTGACACTCCCTTCCACTCTGCCCAAGAGCGGGGGGGGGGGTTATTTGATGATTTTCCACCCACCGAAAAAAAAAAAGGGTTTTTAAATTTTGCATCCAGTCTCGCGAGTCTTTTGATTGCTCTTAAGTAACATAACATCACGGCTGTAATCCCCGAAGGGTTAGGCAGAGGTATACGGAATAGTACACCCGCATTTCGCTAGTTATGTCTCATGTAAATGGGCTTGTTTTTTTGCGGGTTTGGGAAATCATCAAATAACCCCTCCCGCTCTGGGCAGAGCGGAAAGGAGTGTCAGACTTCTACTGACTAAAAACCACCCATGTTCTTTCTTAGCCCTTTGTGTCGAGGCCGCGGTATCTCTTTCGACCAACCCGCAGCCCCTATGGGATGTAACAGGGCCTTACCCCCTATTGAATTGCCCTTCGGGGATTACAGGCGTTATTTAATGATGTGTTAAAAAATTAACATCGTGATTTAGCGAAATCTGCATTTCTTTGATAGCTACGATTACAAGGAGCATCGTGCATGTGGTGTTTGCCTGTAATTGGTTGTGCAGTTAGATTTAAGACACAATTATGTAAATTTTCGTATGTTTAAGGACGCTGTTACATTTTCGATCAACTCATGTTTAGGTAACTAAAGTCGCCCAAAGCATGGTCTCACAATAGCGCTCGGTTTTATACCTCCTATAAATAATCTTGATCTTTGATATTATTTTTTAATTTTATTGAAATAGAATTTAGTAGATTACTTGGAACTTTGAAAACGCATTTGGTAATTGTTAATTATTAGTATCGTCGTCATGATAAGTAGGTTAGTATTTTCAACCGAGTCGAAAAAAAAGAAGGTGATGTATTTGTATGTATCCGCGATTTTCCCAAAAGCTAATGATCCGATATCAATCGGATTTTCGTTGATAAATGCATATTGTGTTTTTAAGGAAGGTTTTACTGTATAATATAATAATAATAAGTTTATTTATTTCTCCCACAATGGTTTTGTAGCACGTTTTGAACACTATAATTCACATTGTGAGAGCTGGTGCCTGAAGTAGGTTTAAAAAAAAGCTAAACTTGATGGCAGGGCGCACAAAGCAGAAGCTACAAAGTTCCACAGTCAAGGCCTGTTTTATTTGTCCAACGCCATGCCATATTTATGAAATTGCCAAACATGACGAAAAATGGCCAAGTTTTCGTCAGTGCCATCTTGGATTTGGTTTTGACTCGCTCAAAAACCATAAAAATGAGACCCATTACGAAAAGTTGTAAATTTTTTATCAGCACTATCTTTGATTTTGGTTTTCACTCCTTATTCGATTTTAACGCCCAAAAAATCGAAAATCGACAACATTTCGTCATAGATTTGGTTTTGACCCCATATTCGTCATAATACCTACATAGTATGTTTACATACATACATAAAAACTGGTTAAAATCATAACCCCCTTCCCGTGGCGGATCTTTCATACAACCTGAAAAGCCCGGCTTGCCTAACATAAGACAGAGAATGTATGTGTTCGCGGCAAATATACGACAGATAAAAAAAAATGTATATTGAAAAAAAAAATTAAAAGGACTTCAAATTAGTTTTAATTCATTTGGTGTGTTATTCTCCTATTATCACGGGGGTGGCAAAGGGGATTCAAAATTCGGTCATTTTTCGTCTAGGACGCTCCGTTTTCGAGATATGTATTTGAATTTAACTTTTTTAGGTACAATAGTTTTAAACTCCTATAACTCGAAAACGGTGCATCGTAGGACCATGCTTTTTGGACCCTAAATGGTGTATATGGCCAAAATTAACCCGATACTGCAATAAAATTGGGCCCCATCCGTTCTACCCATCCACTTCCAAACCTCTCCGTCGACAGCTTGACCTGACCCATCCATTTCCAAACCTCACCGCCGACAGCTTGGCCTGACCCATTTCCAAACCTCTCCGTTGACAGCTTGACCTTACCCATCCAATTCCAAACCTCTCCGTCGAAAGCTTGACCTGACCCATCCATTTCCAAACCTCACCACCGACAGCTTGACCTTACCCATCCATTTCCAAACCTCACCGCCGACAGCTTGACCTTTCCCATCCACTTCCAAACCTCACCGTCGACAGCTTGACCTGACCCATCCATTTCCAAACCTCACCGCCGACAGCTTGGCCTGACCCATCCATTTCCAAACCTCACCGCCGACAGCTTGACCTTACCCATCCATTTCCAAACCTCACCGCCGACAGCTTGACCTTTCCCATCCACTTCCAAACCTCACCGTCGACAGCTTGACCTGACCCATCCATTTCCAAACCTCACCGCCGACAGCTTGACCTTACCCATCCATTTCCAAACCTCACCGCCGACAGCTTCACCTTACGCATCCACTTCCAAATCTCACCGTCGACAGCTTGACCTGACCCATCCATTTCTGAACCTTGTCAACAACTGCTTAACCCCACCCATCCAAATCCCGGTCTTACCCAACATAATTTCTAAATCACATTCTAATAATAAAAGTATGAAAGTCGAACTTACTTTTATCGCAGTCCTAAAAAGTATCAACTCCTTCCGGTCGTCGTCGGTCGTCGGTTGCCGTGGTAACCGACGACGGTACTGTACACTAGAATCTTTTTCTATCACGTTTATCGTATGTATTTTTTGCGAGAGAGCGATACACCCGTCCTTCCACTAGCGCTGCTGAGCGCGGAATGATGAACCGGGAGCGAAAAATGTATGAAGAAATTGGCAAATGTTTTTATTATAGCTAATAATTGAATAAAAATAATTATATAAACAAAAAAAAATATATCTCAACATCTAAAGGACTATATGTACCGCAATTTATAATAATTTTGGAGATATAATATGCTGTAAATTTACCTATAATGGTACCTATTCGGACCCTACTTTTTTACATTTTCTGCGATTATTGTGATGGGAAAAACGTATTTGTGCGAATTTTTTGTATGAAGTCATACAATTTTTCTGATGCCAATCTGGAGACGAATAAATTATCTTTAAATTAAGACTATGATATCTTCATATTTGTGATTGCTTATACGTTAAAATGGTACCTGAAAACCACCGTTATTTGTAGAAATACGTTATAGCGTCCTTAAAATGTCTGTAGCAACTGTTGGTGAACCTTAAATAAATAAATAAAATAATGTAACTTGACCTTTGCACTCAGATGAGTGCAAAAGTCAAGTAGCAGATGGAGAACAGTAATGTTCTAAGGTATTTTTTCCTTCATAGCTACTATTCTCACAACTCAACGTCATCATCATCTGTCTAGCCTTTTCCTAACTATGTTGGGGTCGGTTTCCAATTTATTTGGGGTCGGCGCAACATGTCTTCTCCTTCCATACTTCTCTATTCAGCTGAATACCAGTCTATATATTATACTCACAATTGTCCAGCAGGAAATGCAGGTCAAGCGAGAAGAACTGCTGCTCGGAGTGCGATGCTACCGCTAGCAGGGCGAGACCGGTCTCGTTACACAGTAGTGAGCGCAAGCGCGCAGGCCGCGTCGTGGAGCTTTGCACGCTACAGCGGAGCATTGAGATTGGGCTGTGGAACATGTTGGCTTATGTTAGTGGTACTTTATAAGCCTCTGGGGTATAGATAAAAACCATTAGCCGCGGACTGCCTGAGCACGCAGCCTCGCGAGGCATGCACGCGAGGCATGCACGCGGTCAGGACGTGCCTCGCCCGAGGAAAACAATGAAAAAACATGCCGCGCGGTATACGCCAGAGGCTGCCTCACGAGGCTACGCGCTCACTCAGTACGCGGCTATTAACAATTGGTTTTCAGAACATAAGCGAATTTGTTCCAGTTTACATGTCGTTGTGGTGGAGCAGCGAATAGTGCGCCTCCCACTTATAGGTTTCTCTTCAGCCTGCACAGCTCTTTGGTTGGCTTCATTCAAATCATCAAAGTTGCAGGTGGTTGTGCAGGATGGGCATGAAAGATGGGTATATTCTTCAGAGGTGCTACACATCCTTTGTATTAGGGTTGGGTCGAGGATACCCCATTTGACCAGAATATTTCTTCAGTGGTCAAGCTGGCAGATGATTTAAGTCTTAGCTAGTGAATTGTATACTCTTATAGCATAATGATAAGTATGAAAGTTGAATGAACAAATGTGTGATTGTTTCTCTAACTTACTACTTACTCTGTAAAATCAAGCATGTCTTTATGTGGATCCTTGTCTTCATACTGTTTTGAGCCAATACTGAGGATTTCCATGTTAGGCACCAATGGGTCTGCTTTCTTATTCCTTCCACGCGCCTGCAATTACATAATATTTAGAAAAAAAATATTGAAAATTATTTGTGGAGAATGCGTCATCAACGGGTCAGTCTTCACACAGAAAACAGAAGACAGCATCAGAAGACAGTCATCAGAAGACTGGCATCTTTGCTGAGGCAGACTTGGAAAACACTTACTTTTTGAGTAACAGTGAAAATAATACTTACAGAATTGATGGGATTATTCCATGTAAGATATTGTTTTTCCGTAGGCATTGCATTCCTGTTTTCCTAAAACAAAAAAAAACTTGATAATATAGTCCATAAAAGATTAATAAGAAGATTAAGAAGAAGAAAACTATTAATTGTTATATCAATTTTTCTTTTTGTACCTGGTTTCTTCTGAATCTTTCAAGGAGGTTTGTGTTGATCTTCTTGAAAGCACTGTGAATGGAGATAGCTGGTATATCTTCAGGCACACATTCTGGTTTGTATGACTTGAAGAGCCCTAACAGGACCTGGAGTTGCCTGCACATGCTCTGTAATACAAAATGGTTAGTAATTTTGAATCAGTTCGTATGATCAAGGATTCTTCATGATAGTAAAAAGGTGTTTGGTGAACACGGTTTCATGCTGAACTCAGAAATAGTATGTTTTGTTTAAAATCTCTGATTATGATAGTAGAAAGTGCGTTAAACTCATTGGGTGGTTTAGAAGACCTATTGCAGTCACACTGACAAGCAACTTTGTTTTATACTATGTACAGATAATGCAGTTTATTCCTCATCACATGTAAATCCTGTATCAGGCTGCCATAGGTACATGGAACTTGGCAGAAGTAAAGAGAGGCCTATACCCAGCGAGGGAGAGAACCTCTCGTCCCAGCCGCCGCGGGAGACGCTCCGGGCGTCGCGGGCCACGTGATGACTTCCGGCCACCTACTACGCGGGCCTGTGGACGGTGAGTAACGGGCTAGCTCGCCGTCCGGCCGTCGTCATGACGGCAACAGACCGTGTCGGCGGCGCGTTCGTGTTCCACGCGCGCCTCAAAGAGATGTCAGCAACATGGAAGGGCCGACGCCCGTCGGGGCTGTGGATTATCGAAAGGATAAAGCGGCTCCGACACAAGGGCGAAGAAGGAACATGGGTTTGGTTTTTAGTCAGTAGAAGTCTGACATTCCCCTTCACTCTGCCCAAGAGCGGGGGGGGGTTATTCAATGATTTTCCACCCACCAAAAAAAAAAAGGTCTATACCCAGCAGTAGGTGAAGTCAGGCTGTGAATGATGATGACCTGCATGGTGACATGACACAATCACAACATTATTATTTATTACTAGCTTTTGCCCGCGACTTCGTTCGCGTGGAATAGTGACTTCCGGCAGATTTTTAGTTTACCTCGCGAAAAGAAAAAAAAAAACTATCCTATGTCCTTTCTCAAGTTCCAAACTATGTCTGTACCAAATTTCACACAAATCGGTTCAGTAGTTTAGGCGTGAAGCAAAGACAGACAGACAGAGTTACTTTCGCATTTATAATATTAGTTAGGATAGTTAGGATTAGGATTATAAGCCTATATCGTCCCATTGCAGGGCAAAGGCCTCCCTACCCCCTTTCCACTTTTCGCGATCTAGTGCGATGGTAGACCAATCCTTTGTGAAAGAGTCCAGCTCATCCAACCATCTCTCAATCAATAATCTATCAATCAATAATATTGATTTATTTTCCAGATAGTTTACTTACCTTTTTAGCCTCTCTCTTCTTGGCATAGTCAAGCAACTCAATAACTCTCCTTCTCGTCACATCTTTAGGCTTTGTCAGGGTGTAAACTAGTTTAGCTGCATGTGGTGTCTGCAAACAAATATCTCCAGTAATTTAATGACAGTTTTGTTTATCTTGTAATTAGTTTCTAACCTAATCCGCCTTATTACAAAAGGTAATTAAACCTGGTTTAACTTAGACCTGGTTTATCTCGCATGCTGTCACTTTCTTTTGAATATTATTGAAGTGAGACGTCATGCGAGATAAACCAAGTCTAAGTTAAACCAGGTTTAACTACGTTTTGTAATAAGGCGGTTTGAGTGCCACAGTCACGTATAGACGACAAGCCGAACAAGTGCCTAAATCTGTCACATTAAGGTACTTTTTGGCTTTTTTGTTTTTTTTTAAAAGGTTAAAACCACAAGCAGGTGAGTTGTAGTGATATGTAGCATGTTGCTCTAGTAGAGTAAATTGAGTTAAAAAAGAAAAATAATAATAAATAAATTACAAAAAAATACTTATTGCGAGTGTTTAAGTTTTGGGTCAATAAAATATGTTGTAGCAACATGAAGAAAAGAAGAATAGGAGGGTTGTGTATGGCAGCCAGGTGCTGTTGTATGTGCCCTTTGGGATTTCTTAGGGACACGGGTGAGTGGGTCGTCTTAGGGGAGGGATGAACCTTCATTATAATAGAAACAAATTATATTATAGGGTAAGTAAGACTGTTATGGATGCTTACCAGTACTTCATAAGTCAAACCAATGTAGAAAACATCATATCCTGTATTCAGGGTTTTCATGTCAATGCAGTTACTTTCCATTGCAGCTGGAAGCAATAAAATATAATGGTTATTTTAATGAAATTGCCAATAATCATTTCTGAAGTTTTCAGTGTATCTTTGTCAACAGCACAAGTGATAATTATTTTACATTGACTGATTCTTTATTTCAGCAGTACCTAAGACTGGTTTTCAGAACAGTGTGTGTTACCATTGAGTTGCTGTTGACTATACCACCTGTCTATCCTTGGGGAAACTACAAGACAGTGTTTCATTTTGAAATGTTGTTAATACAGCATGAGTACTGAAATTAAAATTTCACTTATTGGTCAATAGAGTAAAGTATGTACAGACACCTGCAAAATTGCATGGATTCTTTATTACTTGTGAATAGAGTTCAGAACTGTTCATGCATTTTTGAAGGTGACTGTACCTATATCTTTCTAGCAACTAGCTTTACCTGTTAGCCAGTCAAGTAAAAATGCAACCCGTGAGAAACTTGACTGGTTCTCATAATTAGAAAGTATCCAGCTCAGGGCGTACTCCACGGTTCGGTCCTCGACGCTCTCTGAAGGCACAATGCAGGACCCCAAGTTTGTCCATTTCCTAATAGCTGTAAATAAAACACGCGAACCACTTTAAATAGATACACAAACATTTCAGAACTTGTATTATTTCAATAGATCAAAACACTCACGAATATATAAATTCAACCAAACTTTGAACAGTATGTGGAAATCATTGTATTGTAAACCACTCGTATCCACTGCGTAAGCTAATTCATCGACTTTGTTTTGGAACAAATCTTTGTCAAACCCTCTCTTTAGTGACTTTATGTAACAGATTATTTCGTCCACGTCGGCCATCGTAATTTATAAATTACGGTATTGTTTTTCAAAAACGAAAATATTTGTGCACTTCTTTCAATGAAATTCAAACTCAAAAAACGTTGACGATTGTTGAATTGAATGACAGAAAGAGAGAGACGCTTCAGCCGTTCAGCGTTCAAGATGTCAATACAAAAAATAGTACCGCTCCGTTCCATCGAGAATATTAGCATTAATCTAAAATCATCGCGCTGCTCACTCACACTCCGAAACGCACATTAGACAAGGATGGCAAGTACGAGTAAAACCACGACAATCGGGAATTGAACACGACGATGCACTGGAACGAAATATTTTATTAACTAGCAATATTGGATGTGGTGTGTGTTCTAAATTAATTCGTATTATTTTCTTGTTATTTTCAACAATATTTGCTAAAAAATTAAGTATTTTTATATCACAAAACTAAAAAGATAAATGAAAAGATCCAAAAGTAATTGCAACTCTAATTTGACGGCATGGCTTGATTATTTTTTGTTGTTTACAGAGATGGCTAACTACACAAACAGCCAATGAAAGTGACAATAAATCTACTATATTAAAATAATTATGTAATATAAACATCATGCAAATTTCAAACCATTACACTGAATTAAATCAAATTATTTCAAATTGCTTTAATTTGGAATTCGTTACTGCTCTAAAGAAAAATAAAAATATGTCCTATCTTTACTTACTTTATAAACTACAACTAAATGCGTCTAGGTCTATGGTACAAACATTGAATGTTGCAATCAAAACAATTATCCCAAAGTAAGGGGATATTTTATATAAGTTATCGCCTAGAATTAAAAATAATTATAAGATTTAGCAAAGCACCTCGTTCGAATGTGTGGAAAATCGACAAGGTATGGGTGATAAACTGATAATCTGGAGGACATCTAGTCTCCCGATGGAAGAAGGGAGATGGTGGAATCAGCCCGTGGAGCTCCTGTGCACACTCTCCGAAGTACAGTCTGAAGAAGACTGACAGACATGCAACTTTGCGGCGGTGGGTCAGGCTGTGTAGCTTGGCAACCAGCTTATCGTCCCCAATTAGCCTCCTGGCTATGCGCTCTACAGAGTCAAATGTGACAAGTTGGTATCCACAAATATTGCATTTTTGTTCAGATATAATCTAAGATCTAATCTAAATAAAAGGAGAACTGACTGACTGACATATCAACGTACAGCCGAAACTACTGGGGCTAGGAATGTGAAATTTTGCACACGGCTTCCTATTATAATGTAGGGGAGCACTAAGAAGCGGTTTTTGGAAATTAAACCCCTAAGGGAGTTAAATAGGGGATGAAAGTTTGTATGGAAAATCGTCATTTTTGTAGTTTAACCGACATCCACGCGGGCGAAGCCGTGGGCAAAAGCTAGTCTTCTATAATTCAGAATATTTCAGAACTATCTTGGCAAATTTTGCCAATAGGGGATCGGACAAAAAATAACTAATTAGTCCGTCAGATAGATTTCCAAAAAATATTGACCACATATTTTTCTATTTTCACGTAAATGAAGACGATACAGTGATTCGAAAACTCGTGTGACGTCATATGATAGTACATTTTGTACCTTCAAGTGACGTTTCAAGCCCCACTCTATGATCTTTGACGCGCTATAGCTTCGTCAATTTTTATTGATTTGATAAAACAAAAAACACGTATCCAATATTTTTTGATAATCTAACTGACGGACTAGATAGATAGATAGATAGATGCATCGGGCTAGTGTCCGCAACTCCACGCCCGGAGCGTGTGTTTTGCGTGCGGGTGGGAATCTTACTCGATCCACCGAAGCTCCCCGAGAAAAGCCAGCAACCCCTTGATGTTACCGGCAATCTCGCGGAGAGTACCTGGGTTACCGAAGTACTTGGCCCTGTATGGGGCAACCCCTGGACAGTGCAGGAGCACGTGGGCTGCTGTTTCTTCTTCCTCCATGCAGGCTCGACACAGAGGACTATCCGTGACACCTATAACAAAGAGGTGCTTGTTAAATGTACCGTGTCCAGTGATGGCGGCCGTCACTGTGCGTAGCTGCAGCTTAGTCAGCCGGAGCGCTTGTTTGGTGAGGCGGGCGTCGATGGCGGGAAGCGCCTCCTTGGCCTGCCTGCACTCGCCGTGGTCTTGCCATAGCTTGGCGTGAAGATCTCTGGTACGATTCCTTACCAGCGTACGAAGATAACCGAAAGGGAGCGGCACGATGGGTTCTGGTCCCACCGCCGCCATGCTTGAGCCTCTTCGAGCGAGCTCGTCCGCTGCATCGTTGCCTCGGGAGTCGCTATGTCCTTTAATCCATTGAATGGTTATATTGTTGAGGTTACCTACCCGGTTCAGGCGTTGGTGGCACTCGTATATTAGCCCGGAATTGACCGTGTGGCTCCTTAATGCCAGCAGCACCGCCATGCTGTCAGAGAGTATACGGATGGATTGATCCTTTACCTCCCGAGCCAAGATGGCTGATGCCGCCAGGGAGATGCCCATGCATTCTGCCTGAAAGACAGTGTTGTGGGCACCCAAAGGTACGGCTATGTGGATATTTAGATCCTCCGAGAAGACTCCGGCTCCAGTGCCAGTACCTGTTTTGGATCCATCCGTGAAGATCCGCAATTCTGCGGGGCTAAGTCCCTCGCAGCGGTGGTCCTCATGGAGTTGGATTTTGTACTTCTTGTCGAATACGTACTGTTTGGGTACTCGATCATTAACAGCTTTCACCAGGGGAAATTCGCTTTGGAGTCCCTCTAGTGCCGCAGTATGCTGCGTGTACTTCTTACCCCAGAGTTGTAGCGTGTTAAGGCGCACCGCCGTCATCGTTGCTTCCTGCTGAATGAACAGGTGGAGCGGCGGAAGCCCCAGTATGGCTTCGAGGGCTGCAGTCGGAGTTGTCCTCATGCAGCCTGTGATCGCCATGCAGGCGAGCCTTTGCATACGTTGCAGCTTGTTTATGGCTGTTATTAATTTGGTGCGGGGCCACCAGACCACTGCCCCGTAGGTGATCATGGGTCTGATTACCGCACAGTAAAGCCACAGTATAATTTTGGGGGATAGGCCCCACTTCTTACCTATCATCCTCCTGCATTGCCAAAAGGTGATGCAGGCCCTGTTAAGCTTGTTGTCAAGGTGACTGCTCCAATTTAACTTACTGTCCAGGATAACTCCCAGGTATTTGACCTCATTGGTTACCTGGAGCTCTGTATCGAATAGCTTAGGTAGGCGATGAGGGCCTAGCGTTCGTTTTTGGGTAAACATGACTAGTTCAGTTTTCGTGGGGTTCACTGAGAGATCGAACTCAGCACACCAACGTTCAACTATGCGAAGCGCCTGCTGAGCAAGGTTGCAGATTGTCCCTGTTACCTTCCCCGAGATGAGGATGGCGAGATCGTCAGCGTACCCAATAGTATAAAAGTGATTAGCATTGAGCTTCGTGATGAGGTCGTTGATCACCAGATTCCAGAGGAGGGGCGATAGCACTCCTCCCTGGGGACAGCCCTTGGCTATCACTGCCATCTGCTGCTCCACTCCTGACTGACGGACTAAACAGAATCATATTTTTTTGAGTCAGTCCGATCCCCTATTATTCAATAACATAGAAATAGTTTACATTAGCATTATTCGGGGCATAAGCTGTGAATAATATGATGGTATCTCTGGAGATACCATCATATGCACATGTTCCGAAAAAGAAAAGTAAAAAATTGGATAAGAAAGCAACTAAAGGCATACTCATAGGATACGACAATGATGACGGTTATCGTATCTGGTATGAAACGCAGTTTAAAGTTGACAATCTGATCCGATCTAGAGATGTTATCTTCGAAGAGACACCTATTCCAGGGATTGAAGCTAAAGCTTCAGGAATTGTTGCTAAATCTGATCCAAAACCGATTGAGAAAGAGTGGACCGTGTCATACGATACAGTTCCTAAAAATACAATTCAACAGCATTCGCAAATCGACAATCCCTTGAATCAGGAAGGTCTTGGAGAGATTCAATATGAAAGACTGTAACCCAGTATCAACTCCTTAACAGAAAGAAGGAACTATTGAAAAAGGGAAAGCTGTCAAAGAGTCACAATCATTCCCCTATAGAGAAGCAGTAGGCTCGCTCGCTTACTTGATGGTGGGCACTCGCCCTGATCTGGCTTATGCTGTAGGATTGGCTTCGAGGAGCTTAGAAAAGCCAACTTCTAGTGACTGGCATATGGTTAAGCACATAATGAGATATTTGAAAGGCACATTATCAAGAGGAATAATGTATGTTCATGATGCAAATTCTCCTAACCAAATAAAAGCCTACAGTGATGCTGATCATGCTGGATGCTTGAAAACAGGTCGCTCTACCACTGGAGTATTGTGTTTAATTTCATTTTCAAGAGAAGCTATCTCCTGGATGAGCCAACGACAAGCTTCAGTTGCCATTAGTACTACAGAAGCTGAGCTTGTGGCAGCAAGCGAAGCGGCAAGAGAGCTAATTTGGCTAAAGAGACTGTTCAAAGACTTGAATGGCCAACAAGAAATACCAGTTTTGTTCGTGGACAACGAAGCCGCGGTGAAATTGGCACATAATCCAGAATTTCACCGTAGGACCAAACACATTCGTGTGAGGCACTTCTTCGTAAGGGAACTTGTGCTTCAAAACGACAACGTAGTCGAGAGGACGAGCTCTGCTACCCAGCTAGCAGACTTCCTTACTAAGGTCCTACCCAGACCCAGACTAGAGGACCTAGTTCAGAAATTGGGTTTGACGGATAAACCAAATGGTCTACTATCAGCTGAGGGAAAGTATTAAAGCCTTTTTGATAATCTGGTACAGCTGAAGAGACATAACTTGTCAACGTTTGAATTTTAACTGTCACTGTTCAACTTGTCATCTAAATACATTTTCTTCAGATATTATATTTACTTTTATTCCTACTAAAGCTTCTCATCGTTTCTGCAAACGCTTCACCGCAAATACAGTACTCTGCTACAATTCACTTTCAGAAATCAAAAATACATTGCAGGCATTTCAGAGACGGGTAAGATAAAAGTGGAGTTTCAGATTAATTTATTGGTATCACTAACAGCATAGACAAGACGCTTTATATTTTCGCTTCTCTTCTTATTTGAAGTGTCAAAATGAACGAATTGTCGTTTGAAGTAAACAGTATGGATATTTGCCAATTGACTATTTTATAAAATATGTTTAAAATCATATAATCAAGAGTTAACTTTTAGTGTTTAATAAAAACCGTCTAAAATGTGGCCCATGCTCCTAAACTTGACGCGCGACGAATGTCGCCTCACGCTCCGTAGACTCGGTATATATTTAGTCCTATAAATGGCTTTCATTTTCCCTCCTATGGTTTTCTTAAATTATACTCTACGCATCGTAGCTAGTTTGTTTACCATTCTATTACAAATATGTTTAGAAATCTATAGTATATTCATTTGTTTCCAGAATTGGAAGCCTACTCGAATATGATCAGTGTGTTTAGAGCACAAGGAGCATTGGAAGACAACAGAAAAAAGCTACTGGGAGAACTGCGCGCCGTTTTGCATATAAGCGATGATCGGCATAGTGCTGAGGCGCGCCGCGTGTCTAATGATGAGTTATTAGCTACAATTGCAGATCAGTAAGTTGTTATTTAATATTTTCAGTGTAGGGTTGTTGATTTATTTTTAAACACTGTTACACAAAGTCAAAGATGGCTGAGAGTAACTGAAAGTCAAAGGTATTAACATATTGCTCTTGTTCGTTAGTATTTCTAATTGATTGTGAGCTTATTAATCTTACAAATTTGTTTAAAAACTTGATATTTTTAAACTTCTTTTTGTGTATTCTATTGTTACATGTATAATCTAAGCCTTGTGAATGTTTGTTTGGCTTGACAATGTGGGTTGACTACTGCTTTTTGCAAACATATCTGGCTGTTAATCTGTCTTTAGGAAATGTTAGAAAGTAATTTTGAAAATATGAAATTTTGACAGATAACCTATTCATCTGAAATGTCAAATTATTTTAATTCATTTCTTTCTCAAACTCATTAAAAAGTTTGTAATTAATTTTTTTATGTTAAAAACTAATGATCCTTATATTTTATGTAGTGTGTTTTAACTGTACCAATTTCCGATTCACTAAATAAAAATAATTTGAAATTTCTGTAAAATTTAATTTTGTGATTTTTTAATATTAATTTGTTATGTAATTTTAATTTTATTTAATTTTAAATATTTCGTAAGTTATAACTATCTATTCTTACTTGTCATTAACAGATCATATTATTCCTCCAACAAATAGGTTATCAGGTCCAAATACAGGTTTAGCATGGATCAGCGAGGGTCGGAGGAGGGTGCCCCTCATGCCCCGTGGAATCGCACAGACCATGTACACAGAAATTGCGGATAAGGTTGCTGAGGCCGCCGATGCTGAAAATAAAGAGATTCAGAAGAGGCTTGAAGCTGAAAGGCTCATAGCTCCTAAGTCCAATGAGGAGGAAATGCCTGATGCTGAAGGCCAGACTGCCGAGAGTGGTGTCATGTCCAATGATTCCATGGATGAGACCATGTACCCTCCCGTAGCTATGGAAGATCAGACAACTAAGGTAAATTTACTTTCGCCGCATACTTTCCTGAAGGACTTGAACATAGTTCCACTTTTACAGTTAATTTATTTATATTGTTTGAATACTAAATAGTAATGCGTTTGACCGCAACTTGCCTAATGTTAAGCAAAGATGTGGCCTAGGCCTCATTTATAATAGTATAATTATTCTTAAAATCAGGGACTGAAAGCGGTTACGGTCAAAGGTTAAGATACCTCAAAAATATACCGGTACCGGTTTAAAATAAAGGTTGAGCTATACCGGTACCTTTATAAATAAAGGTATCGCTAAACCGTTATTTAACCCTTACACGATTTCGGTACCGAAATGCATGCCGCGGCGCGCGTGTGTGCGGTGGAAGACGTTAGAACTTGCGTATGTAGTTTATAATCAACAATCGGCAAGTGAACGACAGACAGATTGGCGAGGCGGTGCGTCAAAGCTAACCCCTAGTTATTAAGGTTTAGGTACCGCTACCGATACATTTATAACGGTTATGGTACTTCTACCGAAATATACCGGTATGCATTTCCAGCGTCAAAATTCCACTACCGGAAAAAATAACGGTATCGAAATATTTCGGTAACACTTATTTAACGGTATGACGTCATACCGAAATTTAAAGGTACCGTAATTTTTGGGTAATTCAGTCCCTGCTTAAAATTAAGAATGTATTATTTCAAGAATCTTTACTCAATAGAATACATCAGAGTTACTTAACATCAATAAACTATGCAGTTAAATAAACCATAAAAAATCGAGTTAGGTCTTACATAACTGGGCATGGCAACAAGAAAAAAGCAGATTAAAAAATAAATCAATGAAAATCTTTCTGTTATCTTATCTCGAGTATGGTTTCATGCAGTTTGCAAACAAACTGTCTTACTATTAAATTATATAATTAAGTATTGATGCATATATACTACTGTAGACAAACTTTCCACGTTGTATAAGAATTCCAAAGGGTATAGAACCGATGTGGCATATCAACCTGTCCGCCATTTTGATTTTTTTTTCGAAATCGCGGCTCACAATGAAAGTGGTATGTATGGATAGAGGACATACAGACGAACAAAAAATGTTCAGTAACACGGTACCCAAAGTGTCACGTTACCGAGATATTTGAAGGTAAAGATCGACAAATGAGTACAACAATCATTAAATAATTAAAAAAATAGCCTTATTACGTGTATATGCGTTAAATTGTATCCAAATAATAGTTCCCAGGTTGATTATTACTATACGCACGAGAAAATCGCTTCGCATCGCTATAAAACGCTATGTTATGTCAAAGAATAGTTTTCTCGTGCTCTTAGTAGTATGTAATGTACCTACTCTCTTTCAATAACCAGTAATAATAATAATCAACGCCAACATACACGTAAAAGGTCTATTTATTATGTGCTCATTGTACTCATATATCCATCTTTACCTTCAAATATCTCGGTAACGTGACACTTTGGGTACCGTGTTACTGGACATTTTTTGTTCGTCTATATGTCCTCTATCCATACATACCACTTTCATCGTGGGCCGCGATTTCGAAAAAAAATTAAAATGGCGGCGGGTCGATATGCCAGCTCCCATACAAAAAAGTTCAAACCCCTTTAATTAAAAGATGCATTTTTTCTTCTTATGTTTTATAGCTTTGGGAATCAGAGCTTGTAAGTCGAAAGCGAAAAGTTCCGGAGGGTGGTGCAATACCGGACGAAGCAAGTACTCCTGTCAAAAATATGAGAAACATACCTGTGAACACCAACCAAAAACATTTGAATTTATCACAGATTTATTCTAAGTTCTCACAGCCAGCAACAAGTGAGTCGGCTTTACATATTATAATATACTATTTACTTATTAAGGGTTTATGCATGAAAAGAATATTTGGTCAGAAGAATTATAAAATACCAAAAGAAATGAATTTTCGAGTATTTTGTTTAACAATTAAATGTTTCTGCACAGGTAAACCATCAGGGCAGTCCAAACACTCATATAACCAAGTAAGCAAAGTGTCCACAAGTAAACCGAGCCAAGGCCACGGTCCGCGCTCGACGCCGCATAAGAGCAGGTCTCATAAAAGTGCTAAGGGTGCACAAATGGTATCTAAGTCGCAAATGAAAAAGCAAGAAATGCCATCTTCACCTAACAAACAGTACAATCCGACCTCCATGCAGATGGAGTATTCAGGCCCTCCTAACACTTTCCAAGCTAGTTATGCTCAATCTATATTAGGTAATAAAACAAAGCCCGACTATTTGGACGAAATAAAGCCCAAAGTGTTGTCTTCCCCGGGAATGGTGACGGACTCTCCCACCATGCAGCTACTCACGCAGCCCGCGACCGTCCCGCACGAACTCGACGTCTCGGAGAACGCACATCCCGACGACCCCGCGTCCTTACAAGCTCAGAGCACGCCCGTCACCCACAAGACATTATCTGGGAAACCTTGCCAACTTATCATAAAGAATCGCGGAGATATAAGCACAGACAAGAAAGTACAAATGTCTGACATCAAGTTATTACAAAAACCCTCAGAGGGTATCAAACTATTGTCCAACAGACAAGTAGTCATCGCACCGAGTTCCGCTCAGAAAGCATTGCACACGCCGGGCAAACTAGTCACGACTAAAGTTATCGGCTCAATACCGAAATCTCGTAATACTAGCACGCCCCTTATGTCGGAGAAAATTATTGTTGTCTCCAAACCGTCGTCGGAAAATAGAAATATGTCCAACTCTAAAGTAATAATTACATCCGCCGTCAGCACGTCGCACAGGGACCACCCGACTATTACAAACAGCATATCAAACAAACTAACAGAAACACTTACACCTAAGGGCATCCCTGCCACTGATCTCAAAGTATCAGCTAAAGCAGTTGTCTTAAACCCTAAATCAGGACAAAAAATGGTCGTGTTACCGGCTAAAGCTCGAACGAAACCGGGGAACGACGGACAGATACCGCTCATACATTTCAAGGGTATACCCACCGCTATGAAGTTAGTACCAGTGAGTTCCCAATCTATTCCTCAAATTCCCAAAGTGCCCGCTATGACTGTCACGTCTAAACCTTCAACAGTTAGCTCAATCCCATCGAATGCTAAAATTCTTGGTGTGGAGACAATTAAAACCGCGAATTTGGCGGATATTGTACCCGTAAAGGGTTTAGCACCCGTAACTACTCCTAAGGTTGCCAATCCTATCGTTCGACCATCTAGTGCAAAAGGTAGCGTCATTGTAGTGCAAAAGGGTACAACGATAGGAAAAGCTTTAACATTCGCTAAAAATGGGAACGACATGTCTAAAGTGATAATGGGTAAAAATGTAAATCAACTATTGCAAGCGTCGAAAGCTGACCAATCCGAGGCAGCTAAGTGTGCGGGCAATGTTATTGTTTTAGAGTTGAACAACGAACAGAGTGGTCGCACTACCACCATGTCAGAGATATTAGACAGTCGCGGGAGTAACGCACCGCGCATCTCAGACGAGAGCAAGAAGTTGCCTCAAATTACCCCAGACACACCAGTGTTGTTTGAAAACCAAATAACAGAAGAAACTTGCAATGCGAGCAGCTTAGATTCTAATGTGGAAAGCATAGGAGAAATAGTACCTATAGTGCAGGGGACTTTATCATTAATCGAAAAAGATGATGGTAAATCCAACTACACTAAAGAATCAGAAGGTGTCAAAGATTCGTCGAGCGTCACCGACTGGGAAATGGAACTTGACACAGTATCAAGAAAGGGCAAAGATGAGGACAAGTTAAATTCCCTACACCTAGACTTGGGCATGTCCAGTGACAGCGATAGTGAATACATATCCACGAGTCACAAGTCAAAAACCAAACATTCATCACAGGAAATCATCAATCAACGGGCAACACCAAGCGGTAATCTATACATTTGATTCCACCTTTATTTTTGTTTGTTCTTCTGATTAATTTGTAAGAAAACCTAAATATTTGTTCAGGTGAGAGCAGCGAAGTGTTCAGCAGTTCGAGCGCAATGTCCCTCGCGACCAGAACGTTGCTCAGCCAGCTACAAGACGATGGGTCGTCGAGTAACGATTCGTCGTTCGCTCTCAAAACTAAGATTGATAAACTAAAAGAGAGCGATTCTAAACTGGATAAATCAGAGTCGGAAGCACTTACTAAAGCGAAAGAGAAACTTTCCGAAAAAGTAAGAGAAGCTCAATCACAACAGAAGCGAATAGACATTTATAGCACTGCAATCACTACTTCTGATATAAACTTGGACTCGTTCTCGTATCTGGACGAGGGCGACATGCTGGCGGGCGACGACGTGTTCGCCACGGTGGCCGCGAAGACGCGCGAGCCTCGGCGAGCCGACACGCTCGACGACCAACTAAGCCGACTGTTAGGCGAAGACTCTGCTAACTCGACTGACTCACAAACTGTAAGTGAAAGTATGCCTTTAAATAAATAAATGAGCAATAAAGTAGGTTAAATAAAATGATGGAGCCTGTTGAAGATACCCTTTAATAAATTTTAATGAACTTAGAGTAAGAGCGGACATAAAATGTGAAGTGAAAAGTGGTGGCATTGACGGTCTCGAGGGAGGCGTGATCCTGATCATAGTGCTGTTTTGTTTGTTCTGATAAAATATACAGTTTTTAAAGGTGTTTGTATACTATCTGCGTATTACATATTTCCCTTCGTAATAAAGAGGCTAACAGATTGAAAAAACAGCTTAGTAGTAGTTTGGGGATATTTAAATAATCTCACCTGCAGGTACACATTCGATCTTAAAACCAGCAGTTTAGTTTTTTTTTATCGAATTTCTAACACTATAGCTGATATTCTTCAATTTACTACTTATTTGAAACATTACAACTATGAATTTAAATAACAATCATTATCTTTACAAAAATATTCATTAGGTTTGGTTCACACAAGTGAGAGTTTTGAAATAAAACATAGGAGTGATGAATAATTTATTTATTCATGTCAATTCATACAATTTTGCATTTGGCTACTTACACAATCAAGGTAACTTATATTTTACAGTAACTAGGAATATATTGCTTTTATGTGCATATAACTGCCGGTTAGTAAGTAACCTGCAATCAAAAATGTGCATATACAATAGGGTATTTTACCAAAAAAATCTAATTAGTCCGTCTGTTAGATTATCGAAAAATATCGGATACGTGTTTTTTGTTTTCTCAAATTAATAAAAATTGACGAAGATGAAACCTGTCAAAGATCATGAGTGGGGGTTTTTCACGTCACTTTGTGGGTAAAAAAGTACTATCCTTGTGACGTCACACGACTTGACACGACTTTTCGAAGCACTGTATCGTCTTTATTTTTTGTTTCCGTGAAAAAAGAAAAAATACGTGTCCATTTTTTTTTGGAAATCTATCTGACGGACTAATTAGATTTTTTTGGTGAAATACCCTATTCATAATCTATATTATTATAAGTTTATGTAAAGACAATGCATATAATCCCCGGCACGAGAAGTTATATATTTTGGACACAAAGAACTTCTAAGCGACAACTCAATCATCACCTTTATCTTCCCTTACCTTATCCCATTCTATTTGGGGTCAACGCAACACGTTTTCTTTTCCATTCTTCCTTCACAGTAAAATTATAATTATTATGTTTTTAACACAAAATAATTCCAAATTCAATCAACTCAATACGTGTAATACCGGTAATACGAAACTAACGAGCAATTTCACTTGATCGGGTTATATTTTAGTGATTCTATTATCGCAATCGAATTGAATTCGGAATTATTTGTTGTTAATTGATTTGTCTCTACGTTACTTGGTAGAAGTTCTTGTTTATAAAAATTATAGCTTCTCGTAGCGCGGAGCATAGTGCAGACTGTAAATATGACTCGTGAGTTATCGAAAACGGTTTAGCTTTGTAAAGCGCCATCTGTTATACTCATCTGAAACTTCAAAGTGTCATATTATAACGCCAGGGTACACAAGGAACTCAACAAGCTCTACATTTCCAGTTTAACATGGCCTCGCTTTGTATAGATTTGCTGTACAACGAGAGATCCGCATAAACTGGTTTTGTATAGCTTGATTGGTAGTCGTGTACTATTGTGGGTTTCTGTGGTACTATTCTCTGTGTTTGCTTAAACTATTATTATCACATATTTGATTAAATATGGAATCTGTGTAACGTGATTCTCTAGATCCTCGTATATTTTATTGTGAAATGTAATTTAAATTATATATTTAGTTGACGAAGGCAAGTTTCTCATGAAGTACCTTTACATTAGAACGCACAAATTGTTTTTAGATTTTTAGTTCTTGATGATGATTTTTTTATTATTTATGTTATTAAACTAACCAATGATTCTAAATGCAATATCTGCAAAGCGCCTCTTAATTAGATTTAATTTGAATCTGTAGGTTTTGTTTTTACGACTGTGTTTCTAGAAGACTGGTATTATATATTTGATGAGTTTAAGAGTCAACACAACAACTGTTACATAAACATATCCCAGCTACTTACAGCATACTGGTATAACCTTTATATATAACTAACATATAGAATATTTTATTTAATATACATTTCCTTTTAGGTTTTCATAGTCACCTGTAATATTTAATCACATTATTTATTTTACGATTTTTTCACCATTGTAATAATTCTAATAGAATCTACTTAGGGTGTGATCATTGACTAAATATGTAAGAAATCATAGCAATAATTTTATTTTTCATAATAAAAAGCTTAGAAAATTAGAGGTGTATATAATATTGTATAAATAAAAACAGTTTAATTTTTATATCATAATAAATAGCGCAGTATAAGGTAATAGATTTAAACAAACATTGAGGAGTAGAATGCAAAATATTACATTTGGTTTGGAATGTACTATTTTAGTAGACACTAAAAGCATTTTTTTCAGATCCTACTTAGGTCCAACTAATTCAATTCACAAACCTTGATTAACAAAAGTACGATGTGTCTAACAGTAACACATGGAGTGAGACAATATGACTTATATGATTAAAATAATACTTATTCTACCGGAATCCTGTATCCAGTTGTGTATCAGTATCCCTCTATGCAAAATAGGCCTAATGTCAATAAAAATCAAGGTACAAAATAGGTTTTCAACCAATTATGAGTTATCTCACCAACGCAAGCCTGCATGCGGCACCGCTGATCGAGACAAACGCGAGGGAAGACAGACAGTAAGGAAGAGTTAGTCGTATCTAGATATATTTACAGGTTGTTTTAAAATGGTGGTGCTACGATACTTATGTTTCTTTTAATCTGGACCATTGACGTATTAAGCTATAGGAAAGGTTTGTGATTGTGTACAATTATTTACACACGAATTAAGCTTAGGTTTAAATGTGATGCTTATAAAAATAAGTGTTGACTTAGATTGTGGAATTATTAAAGTTTTATTCCCTCAATATTCTTCCACTTAGGGCCTCAGCACACATGCTACTTTTAGCATCGGCAATCGGCGATTTAGCCGCTTTTTAGAAGTTAAATGCAGCAACCAAACATGCTACACCGCACACTTCAAAACGCGGCTATTGAGTCGCTTTTCGGAAGCTCGACACAGTGGTCGCTACACTCCGCACACTATCAGTTGCGATACAGTTTTGTGTATGGCATCTCGCAGTTCACCCTAGAGAGGGTGGCTACTGCTTAACCGGATATAAATGCTATACAGCATCAACGCGCAATTTTAATACTGCGACGGAACAGAGAGTCGCTAAAACAACACAGCATCGACACAGTCGCAAAATCGTAGATCGCCGATGCTAAAAGTAGCTTGTGTTCTGTGGCCCTAAAGTAATGATCATCATGTTGATCGTTTTCGTCGTAAGCCGCCTTCACTGACACCAGACGAGCCCAGAACAGGTCGGAGCTCCAAGATAACTTCGACATTTGAGGTGTGTATATTAATGGTACATATTTCTTGCTATAAATAGAATGTATGTACATTCTAAAGAAATTGTGCCATGGGTGGCAATTAGTTTGTTCTTTGACAAATCTGTACATATTAATATTAATGTTACTATTTTATTGAAATATCATTGACAAGTGTCAACTAACAGACAATTATTAGTATATATTTTGTATCATAATAATGTACGAGGAAGCATTTTTGGATGTCGTCTGTATATCCTCCGATAAACTGAATTAGATTAGCAAAATGTTAATAGATTTAGGTAGATATTGGATGCAGGTGAATATGTTTAAAATTGTTACCACGATGCAATAAAATTGTGGATAAAATGTGTTCTCTTTATGTATAATGTGTCCTAAAGGAATCAACTATTGTATAATATAAATACTTGTTAAAATGCAATGTTAACGATTGACCTGCATCAGTTTATTTTGTAAACATAGAATAAGGCCGTGTCCTAATAGAAATAGTCGATAATCGCGTGATACGAGTTCGTCGAGTTCATTTTGTTTCCCAAACAAGGCGATCGCGCATTCGTTCTATCGTATATCGCTTTGTATTAGGACACGGGATAAGATGTTTATTTGTTTCGTGAGCTGTAAATATTTTGCGTAGAAATAACTAGTACCGTCGTAGAATCAAACATGTTGATACAATTTTCTGTTTTTCGCAAGTTTATTTTATCTACTTATTTTAACGAATAAAATTTTAATCAAACTTCTGAAGTTTTTCCATACCTTCTCTACTTCTGTATTTTTGAGACACCCCACCCACTCAGATTCAGCCTGTCCCTTTGTTGTCCTCCATAGAGAAGCCCTAAGCCAAGGCTCGTGTCCCACGGGGGACGTCCTTAGCGCGCTGTCACTTAGTTTTAGGAGGAACCCACAGGATAGTCCGGTTAAACAGAAGCCAGCCTTATAGGTTAACCTGCGAGATGTCATTTAGAAAAAAAGAGCAATTACCTGAGTAAGGGCAGACATTGCCATTAGAGGAAATTTCCTCGAGGAGTAAATCCTTAGCTTTTTGAGTAACTCCTATCCTAACTGCATTCACACATTTTGGAAATATGATACATCATCTGCGTACCCAATTATAAAGGGTCGGCCTCCAAGCCGCATGCTGCTGAATTCCAGTGTTTTTCATGGAACAACTGTGTGAAATTGACAGCCAAATCTAGTAACTGAGAATCGCGAACACCCTTGGCAAAACTGGTTGCCAAAGTTGTTGGCAACTTTGGCAGGAGAAAAAACGGCAATCAACGATCCACGAATGAGGTCTCTGTATGTATCCATGAACCGACTTTGGCCTCGGCAAGTGTTGCCTTATCAATCGACCCTGCTGCTGGTATGACATATCCACGAGAAACAGAACGGTACTGTCAATAAGTAAGTACTACAAGTCATAAATCGCAAACTACCTACAACCCATATTCTAATATGAACTCTCAACTATATCTTATAGTGATTAGGTAAAAAGCAAAGTAAACAAAAAGGTTTCAAGGTTTGCAAAAAAAAAAAACATAATATGTATAAACTTAACCCCTTATACACAAACGTCTTAATTTAAACGTAAATCACAATTTTGACTCGAAAATGACATGGACATCAAATTTTTTAAAAGATATTTATGCATAAGGGGAATACTTTTTAATTTAAAAATAAAATATAAATACAAAAGTATACGGCAATAAAAGCATTTACAAAAATAATAATCATAAAAACAAGCTGGTTCCATAAATACTGTGTTCTTTCGGTACGTTGCAGTAAAAGCGGCCTAATCGACGACGAATACAAGTAAAAGCGGTCTTATCGACGACGAATACACAAGGACGACACGACGCGACACGATTGGCTACTAATTCTGTACCAATAAAGACGAGAGTCGAATATCAAAACCACGAATACATTATTATAATGCAAGGTTTTGGCCGTGATATCGTGTTGCTATGATGCAAAAATGTTGGTCGTCAGCTCTGTATTTAAATGCTGAAACAAAATGTTTGTGTCAATATTTTGCAATCGCGAGCATCTTTAGTTCCCATGGCAACCTACTTTGAGAACAGTTGGTATTGTATTTTAGTCCCTGACGCAAGTCTAACCTTGAGCAGGGTGTTTCTCTAGACTAGTATGAAGTAAAATTTGTTTGTATGTAGGGTGTAAACTCCAGAACTAATGATCCGATTCTAAATATTCTTTCACTGGCAGAAAGGCACATAGTTCGAGAGTGCTATAGGCTATAAATTATATTTATATCATGCATATTATTAGCTGCACTATTACATTTTCGGCAAAGTGCTAGTTTATTTAGAAAAAGATCGTGGTATTTGCCTTTTGTATACCACGAGTCCTGGCGACACAGCGAAAAGATATCCAACCACATTCCTGTAGTCAAAGACTAAAGAGCTTTAAATAAGAATAGACAAGTACCCTTTTTGTTTGACACGCTGCGTTTAAGACGAGACCTTGTGGATTGCGTCGGCGACGTAATCGACGTTCTTTGAAGAGATGCCAGCGACGGATATACGTCCGTCCTTAGTTAGGTAAATGTGGAATTCCTTGGTGAGACGCTCGACCTGGAAACAGTAGAACGTAGTATACAGAAATTGTAGCTATAATCGTATTACTGAACACTCGAACGTAAACAACAGATACTGTTCTACCGTAATTTTAGATCTGTTTGTATTTGAGCTCGCATTCTCTCGCATTGTACATGTAGCACTTCAAGACGTGTTATTAAAATTATCATTTCTGTGAAATGTATTGAATTTCTTACGATATATATACAGTCCTGAGTTCCTGGCCGATTTCGCTCACGGCGGCCAATCACAGCGGAAATTAGTCATCGGCGGAAGGAGATATTAATACTGCACAAATGTGTGCGCAGTTACAGGGTGTACTCTCTGTTCCTTTACTCCCTCAGTCGGACGGAACGGCAATTTGACAATCATGACCGGAAAGTGATCAGGTACAGGATCATCGATCACGTGCTTTCTGAAGCATGGCTGCATCGTACCGTCAACTTCCAAACTTCGGGCTACTACCAGGACATTCCTACTAATAGAAAAATCCCAAGCACTTTTTGTCCGACCCGGGAATCGAACCCAGGACCTCACGCTCAGCAGCCGCGCTTGCGACCACGAGACCAACGGGACAGTGCACACGATAAGTGTTAACATTAAGGTGAATCCTCCAACCAACCCGCGAAATTCAAATTTTCTTAAGTTTTTTGCAATTTGCAGGCCAGTGATAGGTTGTATGTTGATGAACATTTGATTCGCGGCTGTAAGACAATTGTAGTTACAGAATTATAATCATCAAAATCATTAATACAACCCTCCGAGCTCTTAAAGGTTCCGGAATAACTTTGACCTTGTAAAAAGTCATTTTTACACCTTTATGAGCTCGGAGGGTTGTATTAATGATTTTGATAATTTTAATTCTGTAACTACATACGTCTTACAGCCGCGAATCAAATGTTCATCAACATACAACCTATCACTTGCCTGCAAATTGCAAAAAACTTAAGAAAATTGAATTTCGCGGGCTACCCTGGAACATCAACCTTAAGTTTGTAGTACAATGTCAAGGTACCTGGTCGGGTTTAAGTCCAGTGTAACAGAACATTCCGATCTGATCAGTAATGTGGTTCCATGGCTGCTTGTTGCCGCGACCCTCGATTCCCTCGCGCAGCTTCTTGCGCATACTGATGATGCGGTCAGCCATTTGTTTCACGTCACCCAACCTGTGGATTAAAACATCACGCGTTTAATCTCCGAAGAGTTAGACAAAGGTGTGGTTAATAGTAGACCCAGATTTCGCCAACTGGCGAAATCTGGGTCTACTATTAACCACACGTTTAAGTCCCATGTATAGTCCCCGACACGTAACTTGGCAAGAGTCGTTAGTTGCGCAGAAGTCATTTTTAAGGTCTCTTTGGCGGTGGCGCGGGGCGCGGGGTATGAGGTAGCGTCATCCGCGCGTGCGATTGGTGCATTCAAATGCATACGTTCCGTTCGCTCCCGATTACACTTGCGGTGCACGAAAGTTGTGTTGTTTTTGTTTTTTCTTTTTGTTACGAATTTGAGTTGTCGTTGTGTTTTAAATTTAGTTTTTGTTACGAGTGTTGTTTTAAATTTAGTTTTTGTTGTTTTTGTTTTAAATTTAGTTTTCGTTGTTTTAAATTTAGTTTTCGTTATTTAAAATGTCACTTACGGGATATCTTCCGTGATTTTTAATTTGTTTTGAGTTCCCGATATTTCGACGCTGTTGCAAGCGCCATGATCGCGGGTTAACTGGAGAATGCGGGTGGATGGAAAAAAAAATGTTAGGAGCAGACGAAAGTAAGTGACATTTTAAATATAGTTATGAACCGTGAAAGCTTAAAACAGTGTTAGTTTTCGTTGTTTTAAATTTAGTTTTTGTTGTTTTAAATTTTGTTTTACTTTTAAATGCATATTTTTATTTATAACACCTAATAAATGTCACAAAGTCTTCACCTTTCTTTATTTATTTATTTATAATGAGGAGAACCAACAGCTAAAATATGTGAGTAACAATTGTGAAAACGACACAGAGCCAATTACAGGTTCTCACGAGTAGACACAGAGATGGTAGCAGAAATCTTAAGATCACTAAATAGCAAGCACGAAAATAATACTTACAATTAAAAAGAATTAAAATAAGCAATAAGCACAAAGTACACTCAGACACTAGGTTAGGCATTGCTGACATGGGAAAATAATAAAAATAGTAAAACAAAAATTACAGTACTACGCGCTTTTAAAAAAGTTTGCATTCAACCGAGTGCGTACAGAATAGGTTTTGGTGCAAAATGGGTCAAAAGAGAACTCCTTGCAAAGAATATTAAAGTCCTTACTCGCTCTCACTATGAATGAGTTTTGCCTATAGTTGGATGAGGAAAAAGGTATGGAGATAGGTGGATTAAATCTAACTGACCTCTGGGGAACATTTAACTTCATTATTAAAAATAAATTATGTCAATAACCATAGAATAATGACAAGCAATAAAAGTGACCACTTTTTGTGGCACAAAGTGTACGATGCGCGAACTTTGAATTCGAATTTCGAAACCTTGCCAAGTTACGTGTCGGGAACTATAATAGGGGCCTATTGCTATGAACCGAGCACAAACCCAGACTTTATGGCTGCTACCGAGAAATTCCTGATGGAAAATCATTCCATGACAATAACAAAACAAACTGACAATGTGGATTTCAAGTAATTTGAATGGTCGTCTCTGCTTGGGTGAAAACCGGGCCACCTTCATATTCATCATCAGCATTTAATGTTCCCACTTCAGGGACTCAGGCCTCCTCTCTAATCTACCACGCGGGCCTAGTGCGGGTTGGTAGATGTCTCATATCTTCGATTTTTTTTTATGGATTTAAGACAGTACGTTCAAATTAGATAATTGATATTGAAACAGTAAGAATATGTCAGGTAATCTATCGGCTGAACATTGAAGTTGGCTGAAAGTCGAATGAGTTACTATTGGATAATTCACTTTAGCAATGATGGAACTTTTCATAATAGCTTGAACTGTCTCTCTGCTGGCCCTCCGCAAAGAGCAGCGGGTGCTGGTTTCAGGTGGCACGGGATACCTCCCAATCCACCTCGAATCAGCTCTCTTGTTAAGCGTTCAGGTCATCTCGCCAGCTCTTTCTGGGCCAGCCTCGGCACCGCTTCAATGGAAATCGGTGACATTTTTAAAGAGACTTTTGACTTACCACATCTTATTAAGTTCGGGGTTATTCAGAATCTCCGAGACGATGCGAGCCCCGTTGATGGCGGGGTTGGAGTATATTGTGCGGATCAAGATCTTCACCTGCGACTCCATCTTGGCGGCGGATTCCTGGTCGCCGCACAAGAATGTGAGCGCGCCTACACGCTCGCCATATAAGCCTGGAATTGAATAATTTTGTGGTCATTGGAGAATTGAAGATTATAGTCAAGAAAAAAAAACATAGTAGGTAAGTCACAGGTAGCCAGAAGACTGATATTCTGACCAACGCTCTTACCAAGGGGTATCGGTACTCTATCTAGCTGCCAGAACCTAATTTCACCTATTATGTTCGTAGATGATTCGCAACACTTTAGTTTGACTAGAAAACAAGACTATCCTTTAATTATTTTCTAAATATGAATAAGCCTTGGACGTAGGTTAGCAATCAAATCCTTCCTCCAAAATTTCTTCATCTTTCCCCAGAAATAAATGGCCCAGTAAGCACGTGCAGTAAACTTTCCGTCTCAAGATAAACCCGAACGGAATATTTTAAGTTACGATACCAATAAAAAAAAGCATTCCGGATGTCTAGTCTAATTTCTGCTAAAATTATATAACTAGGGTAAACGACAATCGATCCTATTGACGTAATATAAAAAAGCGGATAAGATAACGAGGTCAGAACGGTAAACACGCGGTTCATAATTCACAAACAAGCATTGTTTGACGTCACCGGGGACTTAACAACAGGCTAATAAACTGCCGGTATTGCATCGTTTTTATTGACTAAACTTAATCAGAATGTTGAAAAGAAATGAAATGTCAAATTTTGCAGCCCCCAAAATACTTTTCCATGTATGGACTGCCCTCGCCTTTGCCACGCTACGCACACTATTACACAAACATAAGTTTTTCACGTGTATTTAGGGATGATTATTTTATCTAACAGATACTGTAATCCGGTTATGTCTTACAAGTATAGTATCTTTGTATCTTTGAAGAACATCATAAACAGTGCGTCACGACGATATATTTAAGTACTTTCCGATAGCTAACATCATTCATCAATGTCTGTCTTGTGCACCGTTTCTGCACGTTCATCTGGCAAGACAATCCTTGCCTTGCATAACTGAGAAATGCAAAAAGAGATTTTTATGAATTAAAAAACTTTCTTTGCTTAGTCACAGACTGTTTATTGAGCTACCTGGACCCGCTAGATCTACCAGCTTTCATCATCATCATCAGCCTATAATGTTCCCACTGCAGGGACTCAGGCCTCCTCTCTAGGAGTGGGATGGGCTATAATCTACCCAGCTTTATTTTAAACCAATTAGTTTGTGAAAAAATAACGTACGTACATTGCGTATTTATACCTAGTACTAACTAGGTTGTGGAGGTCAGATAAGCAATCGCTCCATGTAAAATACAGGTATTCAGTTGCAATCGGTTTGACTGGTAGCCAACAACAACAACATAGTTGAGAAAAGGTTAGGCAGATGATGAGTACGTTATAAACGGAACTTGTGCGGTGCCGCACCGACTGGGCCCAACATGCTGCTGCGCCCTGCTGTGCCTACGACGCAGCTGTACATTTCGCGTCTGCATCACACCACAAAGATTGAGGAAGTGGTGCAGTACCTCAAAGTGAAGACCAACTGGACTCTGAGGGTCGAAAGGTTGGAATCGCGCCACAACATCAACTTCAAGTCATTTGTGGTGCGTGTTGCAACCCAACATCTCCAGACCTGTTTGCAGGAAGACTTTTGGCCGAAAGGTGTCGTTTTCCGTCGTTTCCGAGGACGGCTACGCGACACCTCGCAGCGAAACACGACGCCGACGTTACGTGTTTAGTTTAAATTTTTTAGTTATGGTTTTACTGTTTTATATGTATTATTTTGTTATTATTGTTTTAAATCATTGTGTGTATTTTATGTATGGGCCTTATAGATGCAAGAAATAAAATGATTATTATTATTATTATTTTAAAAGTAATCGACAAACATGCATTTCATTAATGTGGTTTTCTTCCTTTTCATATAGCCGCGATAAATGTTACACTTACGTATTAAAAATGTTACACTTACCCATATTTTTAGCAAAACTCTGTGCCAGCATCAACTCATGGCCCTCCTTTTCGAATAGACGTACGGCATAGGCGTCGTTGTCAACGCTGCCGGTGGCGAACCCTTGATACGCCATGTCGAAGAATGGTAGCAGCTTCTTGTGTTTGACAACCTATAAATATCAGTAGAAATTACATCACTACATATTATAAAACAAAGTCCTCCGCCGCGTCTGTCTATCTGTTCGAGATAAACTCAAAAACTGCTGCATCAATGGATAGAGTGGTTCTCGAGGGAGGTTTTAGTATATAATTTGACTGACATCCACGCGCACGAAGCCGCGGGCATCTGCAGCTAGTTGCGGCCGATATTTTGGAAATAAAATGGCGGAATTTAGGCAGGGCACGCTTCATGCAAACATGTTCCACGCCCTTTAATATATTGTAGGTAATCATCTTCGAACCAGTACACACTATCTCTACGTACGTGGTGGTTCTACGGTATGGTTGTATTATTCCGGGATATAAAGTAGTTATGCTGTAACCAGAATAATTATGCCAAATTTAATTTGGCCTACCATGACAAATTAACAGATAGAGGGCATTATACTTTCGCATTAATTATAAAATTAATATTAATGCAAAATAGACTCCTCGTTGGTCTAGTAGTCGCAAACACAACGGCTGAGCATGAGGTCCTGGGTTCGATTCCCCGGTTGGGCAAAATGTTGCTGGGTTTTTCCATCAGTAATTTTCTTAGTAACAGTCACGGAGTCTGGGCGTGTGCCCCTTCTTAAAGGTAACTTAAATAAACCTGACAAAATCTGGGTGCACTATTAGGCACACCTCTGCCTCTGCCTAACACTTGCGAGGATTACAGGCGTCATGTTATATTAATATGGAAAGCAAATACTTACTTCGGACAGTTTCTGCCAATCCTCCTTCTTAGGGTCGACTCCGGTGGGGTTGTGCGCGCACGCGTGCAGTAGGATGATGGAGCCTTCAGGTATTTTCTATAATATTCAATCTTCATGTTTCTATAGGTAATCACAATATCGTGGCTTATTATAGCCTCATGTGTGTAATACTGATTTACTCAAATAGTACTTATTAGTAGGTTTAATAATAACCAATGTACAATCATGAGCATAAATACCACGCAAAATTGAAAATCCATTCTCTACAAGGAAATATATTTTTTATGATGTGTAAAACGAAATATAGATAGTTTTTGAAAATCGCAACCGTTATTGCCAAATATTTATGCTTCTGACTGTACACACGATGACCAGACAAGCTATGCAAAACCTGTCATTATATGGGAAGTCTAAACAAAGGGAGATCAGGTTATACTGGATGTGTATATTGTACTAGGTATATATAAGAGTAAGTAAGCTTTTGTTAACCTACTTATTCAGGGCCGATCCTGACTTATTGACTATAGTATTGTTGCACAAATAACTACGATAAGGCCATAGTGTAATAATAAGTTAATTTCCATTGTTTTCGATTATTTCTCCTATAAAATAAGTCAATAAAAAATCAATCTTGTAAGGAGAGTATTGGATGTCTAGAATAAAACATGTTAATTAAGAGGCTACTGATTCGATCAAATATCTTTGAGACTTTGATTTTTTTAAGAAGGTAGATTTAGCTAGAAGATGATTCATCTTCTTGTCCTTGTCCTATAGAAACAGACGCCAACACATAAAGCTACCCGAATCGGACGAACGTATCCAATCAACCTTGAGCCTAATGCCTTACCAACAAAGTTGAAAATCTATTAAACAAATTTGATATATTCTAGTGTCTGTACATTTTCCTTTCCTTCTATTCTCTCCTATCAACTGCTACATTATCATTTATTTACTCCTCTTTTACGTTCCTCACACATCCATCTTTTCTTTAGAACAACAAGTTCGACATTCAAGTTTAAATTATAGATAGGTAGATCATATTATTGTATAGTATCACGCGTGTATGCCGTGAACGCTTTTATCGTATTATCTAACAAGAAACAGTAAATATTTTTTTGCTATAAGTCGTAATTCCAGTTTTATCTAGTTGTAATACATGATAACTGAGTTCGTTTCGTCGTTAACAGCCGAGGAGTTTGTCTACTATTATATTTCTATCCTTGATATTTCTTTCATGATGCTAGGTCAAGAACTAGGTTGCTCACTACAGATTGTAAAAAATGCAATTTTCTGCAAAATATGTGCCACAATTGCATTTTACATTTACAAGTTTGTAAAAAGAAACATCCTTCTTAATAGGGTTCCATTATTTTCTTTGGGGAACCGAAAACTAAAAATTATCTTACCTACCTATAGTACCTATAAATCATCATCATTCTCCTGCCCTTATCCCAAGTTATTTGGGGACCTTGGGCTCAGCCATATCATAATCGGCCCATCAATTAAAAAAATATATTTTGATGCTTGGTTTGAACTTAGCTGCCATTCAATGGAATGAAGTACAACTTAAAAGATTTTATATGAAAAAGTTCTGCCTGATCCATCAGTCATCTCAGTCATCAGTCATTATCAGTTGGGCCCTAGTTAAATCTTATGGTACTTTCTAAGTTTGGTATCATTAAGGTACTCATTAACTGTGTCTAACACCTGCAAATAATGTAAATCTGAATTCTAACAAAACCTAAGTGCATACAGAAAGTGTATTATTAGAAATTCCAACAGCAAATACTTAACACACTATTTAGAGGCCTTGTGTTAATTTTACCACTCAACCATTTATCTGCAGGTGTTGACTTTTTTTATTGGCAGGTTTGCAAACAAAATTTCTGAATATAAAATATGAATAAACCTTCTCTAAAGTCGCTTATTTGAACACAATAAACAAAAAGTAAATAAAAATAAAAAGAAATAAATATGAATTTTCAGAATTTACAATTTTGGTACATTCATATGGCCCATGACTATATAACTAAACAAAATATGTTAAAAATATTCAAGATTACCTTGCCTTATCTACCTATTGTTTCACCTATTATTATTCAGCTAAGATAAAATATGCCCATGGTATCATTTCAACAGTCCTGTTTTGTCTTATAGTAAAACAATATTATATGATGTGTAGCAATATGACAATGATGTGTGCAGTATGCACAACAACCAATTAAGCTATACAAAACCAGTAAACCATCTCTCATTGTATGGGAAATATACACTTAGGGAGGTAATGTTATACTGGATACATATAGTTTGATATGTCTCTGTATGTACCTCCATCCATGTCCATATAGTTATACTAATAACTCTTACCTGGATGTCTTCAATAGCACCATTGAGGTCGAAGCCGTGAGTTTTGGGGTCATAGTAACGGTACTTCTTATGTGCCAAACCAAGCACGTTGCAGATCTGCGGGTGGTTGCCCCATGTTGGGTTGGGGAACCATACTTCCTTCGTGCCACCATAGTGGTGCTTTACAAACTCAAGACCGGTTCGCAGGGCACCAGTACCAGACAGACTCTACGAAAATAAGATTGCTATTAATTTTGGAGAATATTGTACAGTATTATTATTTTATGTTGATTTTTATGATACTTAAACTAAGTTTCTAGTTTTCTTTTAGATGGTAGACATTTGTTTGGTTTTACTCTCAACAAGATTAAATTTAAAAAATTATAAAATTCTATTTATAAAAAAATACATAAAAATAATTTTATTTTTTAATACTAATTTAAAGTGAAGAAGAAAGTGAAGTGAAGTGATTTTCTTTTTTAATAAGTTAATAAATTACTCACCTGTGTAGTGCAATTCGTCTTTTCTTTCAAAGCACGACTGTCCTCCCCAAATGCAAGCTTGGCTACGGCATTGCAGTAGGTCGCTTCACCAGCAATCGGAGCATATTCATGGTTCAAACACTTTTTGAAGATGCTTTCTTCAGCCTGTGATTTAAAAAACATGTCAAGTTTATGCAACACTATTATGTCATCACATCATCGCGATGGAGCTTAGGACATCTGTGGACGCCCTTTGCCCCATCTAGGGTACATAGGACCTTAAGTAAGTAATTATTAAGTCATCAGGTGTATACCCTTTCACAACTTTGATGATGTTGACTTCCTTCCTTGTTGAGTCATTGTGTTCACAAAGTAAGGAACAAAAACATGAAATGTTAAAAATTTACTGACAGCACAGCTAATCCTATGGATACACAAAAACAAAAAACATACATATCTTTGAGACACAAAGGCATCATCTACCTACCCCTTCCACTCATCTCTCTACTGTCAATAATTTATTTAGTATTTCTTCATAAAACATAACATTAAATACAGATATCTAAGTAAACTTTTCAAAATGTACATACTTCTAACTAAATAGTGCTTGCAATCCTGGCCAAAGAACAAAGTTTATTTTTTTACCCGACTACGGCAAAGCCAAAGGATTATGATTTTATCTAGCTATGTATGTATATGTGTGTATGTTTGTATGTATGTATGTGATGTGAGTATCTTCATCTGTTCCCTCATAGCTTCTAATCTACTTATCGGAACTCGACATATGAGGTATTGTTAGAACCGTCTTAATTTTCCGCTGAACATAGGCTACGTGACGTGTCACAAAAAGCGATTTGGCGCCCTCTAGCGGACAAAAAGTAAGGCTTAAAAAATAAAAATGGAGATAAATACGCCGTGTTTGGTATCATTTGAAAGGGCCTCACTTGTACATTTCCAAAATATTGCTCAAATTTAAAAAAAAATAATACCAAAATTGTTTAAATAAAAAAAAGTAAAAAACTAAAACAAGATTTTCAGGATAGAACAAAAAGAAAAGCCGTAGTCACACGTTATAGGTACCAACCTAAACACTTTAATACCGTGTGACTACGGCTTTTCTTTTTGTTCTATCCTGAAAATCTTGTTTCATACTTTTTCAGCGTCGTTTTTTTGCCGTAGTCGGGTTTCAGTTTTTTACTTTTTTTTATGTCTAAATATGCGAAGAAAGACTATTGAAACTTGCCAGATGATGTAATAAAGTGAAATGTTAGGAACAATAGAACTAATGGCAATATTAATTTAAGTTATGAAGAGTTATGTCATTCATATGATGTTCAAGATGTTCCTACCAAACATAATCATAAGTTATCAATCCTAAGTGTACACAATAACTTTTACTTACATTTCAGTTGATATAGGTATCAGTATTATCTCCTATCACACATGAGTGTAGAATATAAAATAGATAACTAGTTTGATACAACATGTAATATATTTACTTAGTTAAGTAATATAATATTAAATAACAATGCTGACCTTTCTAACTGATGGTAGGATAAAGGGTTTGCCTTCATCATCTCTGTAGGCACCGACACCAAGGTTGACTTTCTTGCTATCTGTGTCCTTCTTGAAAGCCTCGGAGATTCCCAGGATTACATCAGGGGGGCCCATGGGAACATTGCCCCAGAAACTGCCACCAACATGATTTATTGATACAACAGAATGTATGAAAGTTTTTATCTAATAGTTCTTATAAGAATCTCGTTTCAATATCCAGTGCATTATTGTCGAGACACAGTACTTAGTGAATATGTTGGTAAGCCTTTTAAATACGCAATGAAAGCATGTTTGTCAAAGACAGGTTACAATATCATCATTCAACTTACATTGAAAATTAGAATCAATATTATTTTTACCATGGTTATACCTGCTGTCGTGTATGGATCAGAATGTTGGGCCACAAAAGGGATAAATGAAAGGCAATTGCATGTGGCTGAGATGAGAATACTAAGGGGGATGTGTGGTGTGACGCGAATGGATAAAATAAGGAATGAGTACAGTCGAACAAGCTAATAATTTTGTTTTATCAAAACTTTTGCATTAAGCGACTGATGTCAAACACTGTATCGGGGTTGGCTTTTGAATTACGCATCCCGAATTTGGAGTTGGTAAGGGTTGTATTTTATAGAGGATGTTTGCCCCTTTCAATTGACACCCCTTTCACCCTGAGCAGACTCGTGGTTTTCTTTAAATTAGCGTTTGAAGTTACGTGCAACGGAACATGTTTTTTCATCAGTATAGGAAAAATAAATATTCTGTGAACGTGAAACGGAACGTTTTCCGCCATTTTGTTATGAATGGTGACAGTTTTGACGTTTGTCATTCCGTTTCTCTTGTAGTTACGTGAATGTTCTTTTGGTGTTTTTAAGTTCGTAGGACGAACCCGCTACTAGGAAAACTTGGATAATACGACCGTCTCGCGACAGTATCCTTTATGGGCGGCATGGGCACCGGGCCGTAGGCCGACGAAGGAGGCCGGCGGAGGCCCGGCACTTCGGGGACAGAAGATATTAGTGTTATATAATACGCGAGCGAAGCGAGCGCGCGTCATGGAGTACATGCGTTGCATGTATGAGTGACGTCATTATTATTATTATTATTGGGGTGATTCATCCACTTAGCGGACGACTAGCAGGTTCGGTTCCAAAAAATTGTTTTTCTTAAGGATGGTGCGTCGCCTTTACATGGGAGTGATGCCAGGGCACGGTGGGCACCACCCCTCACCCTTCCCCTGTCAAATGACACAAAAATTTTACCCGTTTCGCGTTTTAGCGCTATTCTAACCTCAAAATTAAAAAAAAAAAACTACGCATTTGCTCACTTGGGGGGTTGAAGGGGGGGTGGGGGGACCCCGCCCCCTCCCCCTCCCCCCAACCCCAGCTGTTATATTAGGATGCGTATTTCAAAAGCAACCCCCTGTATCGTTTGACATCAGTCTCTAAATGTATCTGTATAATCTTTAAAGTAAATACAAGTTAGCTGGCTGTATACTTATTAGCTTGTTCGACTGTACGTATGAGGAAGTCTGAAAGTGGCGCCCGTGAATGAAAAGTTGATTGGTAATCGATTGTCGTGGTATGGACATGTGATGCGAAGGAATGAAGGAAATGTTGGGTCAGTGGGTCGTCTTAGGGGCGGTAAAAGGAGAGGAAGGCCAAAGAAACGATGGATGGACTGTGTGAAGGATGATATGGCTAGAAAGGAGGTGACTGCTGAGATGACGAGAAATAGGGAAATATGGAAGAAGAAGACATGTTGCGCCGACCCCAAATAAATTGGGATAAGGGCAGGAGAATGATGATGATGATTATTTTTAAATAAAACACATGTTACGTAAATAACTGGAATGCCGGTACATTACCTGCTTGACCTTGTGGCAATGTTAGAATAATCCACATTATTTCGAAGTAATTGAACAGATAATTTTACAAATGCGTTTGACATTTTTTTGGTTATTTTTTGTGTAGGTCTGTACTACACTAACTGTATCCAACGAATAATTTACTATAAACACCGCAATGTACTAACTGTCAGTAACTGTGCTGCCACCCTCAAATTATTAATTTCGCCTGAAAAATAATATTGACCCGGTGTTTTGTTGTATAGCCTAGTTTTTATGGGAACTGTAGTGTATTTATAAAACTCTAAAAGGTGATAAAACCGGTAGGCTGAAGTAGATGTGGGCTGGCCACGTTTCTCGAATGCACCCAGAGCGAGAGGTGTATTAACGCCCCAACTTACGAGTTGTACTTGGGCACACACCCACCCAGGTACATAACTTTAGGTAATTTATTTCATCACCACTAATCTCAAAACTGCAGAGGAAAACATCGTTAATAAGAAACATAATAACTGGCCTATTATAATCCTAGAACCAAAATTTCGACGACATGTTACATCACACACGTGGGTGGTGGATTACTGTTAGTATAACTTTCAAACGTAATTATATTATTAGTTTGGAATAAGGAGAAACGTAAATGACCACTTTGCTATTCTTTTTTTCCTCTTATCTTGGAATTCTTAATAAGCTGGCAACATTTATATTAGAAAACGTCATTTTGGAAACGGGTGTCACGGGAAAACCAACCAATGTCACGAAAGGTCATTTGGATCAAAATGGATTCCACAGAGTACATTATATATACATGGATTCTGCCTTCTGTCTTTCTGAATGTGGCCGGTACCGGCTGATTATAATAACGGTAAACTTTTTAATTTGAATCTCCTAATTAATTTTACAATCTTCCCAATATCAGCATAGAGCAGCTATTTACAACCACTCGATTGGCCTTCTTAACCAGTCGATGAACAGAGCCATACCATATCAAAAATACCATAATCGCATTGATCGATGTTAAAAAGGAGCGAGCGTTTATTACATCAATGTATATAATCGCTATTTCCAAAGCCGAAAGCGAGTAACCGATTTGATTTTGGTTCGCTATGAAAGATATCTTAGAAAGATAATATCATTCCTGCTGCCGACACTGCCGACACCTATTTTTTGATGTCGAAACTGCAATCGAAACAAAAATAAAGTGATGTCCTGTGATGATAGATGAGTTATTGGGTCCCTTTGGTGGTATGAAGTGAGACGCGGGGCGGGGAAAGTGCAGTGATTGGCCCGTAGCGCATCGCGTCATAGCCGTCACTCGAGATTTGTTCTATACTCCTGTGCTCCTGCTGCACTTACCTCACGACCATAGCTCACGACCAATAATTAACGGGTGTGCGTTTTATTTGTCATAAAGTGTGCGATGCGCACAGCGATCCCCACTCTTCCGCGGAGCGCTCAAGAACCGTGCCGGTAATTTATACCTAATTTTGTTTATGCTTTGTCTGAAATGTGATGTCTGCAGATTAAGTACCCACATAATTTTCAGAGTAGCCCGCGAAATTCGAATTTTCTTCATATTTTCTTACATTTTTTGCAATTTGCCGGATGTCAGGTTGTACTTGAATGTTATAGTAATCTGTGGTTATAGTCCAAGATCCCAGGGCCGCCAGACGTCACGTATTTTCTGACGAAGGAAATGTGGGCGATTGAGTAGTGTTAGTATGAACTAAGAACACACTACTACCAGCTAGCTTGCTTGGACAGCCAATTTTCAGGTATCAGGACATCAAGGTACATACAAAAATTACTTACTTCACGTATTTTCTCCAAGCTGATTTTTACGTATATTTTAGGCAATATCCTAAAAAATAAGTCGCAAATACTCCCAGATACTTTCCGTCGGCCGTATTGCATAACAGACGCTTTAAAGAATTCTAAACTCCTAATGATTTAATATTAAAAGCTAATTGATCGGGTTATTGCCATTCTATATTGGGCAGGCGCTCCAAGATGCACCCCAGCGTTGAAAGCAACGTTTTCAACAAAATTCTGAAGACACAGGCAATGGACAGATCCTGTTGAATGCCCACCGAATGAGTCCAGTGGAGGTCTGTATGTCAGCCACAAGAGCGATGCCATGCGTTCTCGGGTAAACAGTCACAATACATTTAAGTCTAAACTTTTTGGGAACTTTAAAGCGTCTGTTAAGCAAAACGGCCGCTAGGAAGTGTCTGGGAGTATTGGCAACTTATTTTTAAGGATTTATTATACGTGAAGTTAGTAATTTTTTTATTACCTTGATAGCCTGATACCTGAAAATTGGCCGTCTAAGCAAGCTAGCTGGTAGTCGTGCGTTCTTAGTTCATACTAACACTACTCAATCGTCCACATTTCCTTCGTCAGAAAATACGTGACGTCTGGCGGCCCTGGGATCTTACTCTATTACATAAAATAAGATTGGCGACCCTAACAAATGTGAATAAGTACTACTTTATTTCCTTGAGTGACTATTTGATGAAAAATTCATGCTTACCCTGGAGCATCAACTGTAAGTTTTACGAGGTAATGTTTTGACCGCTGCTGCATAACAATTACCAAATATTTAAAAAGTCGTGGTGACATGGTACCATACCTACCTACTACTTTTTTTGTGGATAGATGGTGCACCGGGTTCTGACATCCAATGACCGTCAGCGTGCCGCAAATCAAAAGCAGTAGCAGGAGACTCTTTCAACAAATACTACTCCGCGGATTTTATGGTGCGTTGCCATAGTAGAGTCGTTTAGAATTAAAATCATTGTAAATTGTTTTAGAATTAATCATTGATGTATATATCAATGGAATTAATATATTTTTTAATTACTCGGCGAATATATTTTAGTGTAATCGATTATTAAAGATAATATATTATTTTGCTAGTTGTCACAAGTAATAAAAAACTTGGCTGCGTACAAAGAATTTTTAGGGGTATATTCTCATAATTATGTTTTTATTTATCTCTCCGAAATAGTTTTGTTGTACTTTTGGGACTATATAAAATTGATTTAACATAATAATTGTCGCGATAAATCATTCCCAAAATCATGAATTTAAAAGTCGTATGTTTACCATTCAACTCGCATGCAACACCTACACATTTTTGAGAATTGCACCCATAAACCTAGATGTCAAAATTATTATGACGTTTTCTTTTCGCTGAAAGAATTAGTGTCGAATAATCGTGTTTATTTAGTAATTCTGCTGTAAATCGTTGAAATATGGCTGCTGAAATTAAACCTGCTCCAAGGACGCCAAACGATAGGTTTTCTACGACAAAGAAACCCGCTCTTTTGAGTAAATTGGAAGGTTGTACCGACGATGTAAATGCAGCGGTCGTTATACCTGGCGAGGACGGTGTAATTAGCGTTTGTGATGATAAGTAAGAGTACTGACTCATATTTCGTCCATTGTTTGATAACATAACTCTATTATCTGTATTATTTTCGGAATAACATGTTCACTTTGTACCCTCATTGAACTGTCAACGTATTTGAAATCACCCCCTACCGTGGGCTGTAGTGGAGTTACTATCTATGTTCTAGTTAATTAACTAATAGCTGTTATTTAAATAGAAGATTATCAGCTACGTTACTCTTTCATGTGTGGTACACTGATATGATAATTATTCTATTGTTGCTCATATAAAAGTTTTTCTTATTTTAATATTTATTCTCAGTCATTCCAATTCTAGCAGTGTTAAACTTCTTTATGTATTATTGTCCAACTTTAGGTTAATACAGATGTTATAACTTCATTTTTCCCAAGACTAAAAATTCATTGAGTAGTTCAAAGAAATATTGTTTGTTTATACTTCATTGTATTTAGGTATACCTAAATACCTTTAACGTGAGAGAAAAATATAAGTCATATTTTAATTTACATGTATATCAATGAACCTATAAAGAATATTTTAAGCTCAATAAGAAACATAGACCTTTATCACAACAATCATTCCAGGACAGTGCGAGTATGGCTGAAGCGAGACTCAGGACAGTACTGGCCATCTATTTGTCAATACATGCCATCTGGGTGCACATCAATGTTCTACACACCAGAGACAAGGCAGCTATTCATTGGTCAAGAGAATGGCACTGTCTCAGAGTTCACACTGGCCACAGACTGTAATAGAATAAATCCTGTGAGTATTTTATAACCTTAGTTTGTAGACAATTCCGTATCTATTACCCATGGGGCTTACTCCTTCATCTTACTTCATCTTAAGAGCGTATGCTACCTCAAATTAGCAACTCTATTTGTGGTGGTTTAAACTTCGTTTGAAATACTGTTAGAATAAAGTTCTAATCAGCTTGCACTACAAAGCGGTTGTTACGTCTAAATTGAACAGTAAGAAATTAAGCATATGCCAGCACTCGATGGAGCGAAGCATGATGGGAATAAAAAAAAAAAGATCGAGTCAGGTTAGAAGACATCAGGAAAAGCACAAAGGTTCAGGACATAGCAACAAATGTCAGGAAACAAAAATGGAAATGGGCTGGGCATATGAGTAGAGGGAAGGAGAAGTGGAGCAAGAAGGTCACAGAGTGGTACCCCAGGAATGGCAACAGAAAGAGGGGAAGACCCCGCCAAAGATGGGAGGACGACCTGGCCAAATTCGCAGGTGGGACCTGGAGCCGGGTTACCAAGGACAGGAATGAGTGGAAAAGGTTGGAGGAGGCCTTTGCCGATTGGCAATCAGCGGAGGATAACCTGGATTTTTTATAACTTAGATTAGATTAAGAAATTGTACTGCTGAATAAATGGCTTATTATTATTATTATTAAACTTCGTTTGAAATACTGTTAGAATAAAGTTCTAATCAGCTTGCACTACAAAGCGGTTGTTACGTCTTCCGCTGTGGCGGAATAGTGCGAAATTAGTGATATTTTGCGATTTACTAAAGAACTATTGATTGGACTAAAAAAGTAAAACACAATTTTAGTATGTTGCTTGTAGAATTATTTGGCAAAAAAATCAGAATTATGACATGTATTTTAGTATGGTTTTTACTTGTTAAAAAATTTTTTTAGAGGTATGTTCGTGATTTTTTTCTATTGAGCAAAGTTAGTTGTATTATGTTTACACAACACTATGTTACTTAATGTTACTAGCATATATCCTGAAGAATATCATATATTTTTCTTATTTTGTTTACTGCAGTGAATCATATACTTTTACGCATTATAAAACTCGCGTTTGAGGTAGTATAAGCTCTTAATTATCAGGACAAAATAATCAAGATTTTTATCTCGGCAATCTACACAAATAAATAAAATTGAAGTGTGTGTTTTTTCATTAAAAATAACAGCTTTTTACCGAATGCATATGAAAGTATATACAGTACTTAATAGTAATTATAACAAAATATGTAGTTTTTATACATTTTTGTCCATCTGTTTTGTTCCGACTTATCTCCGAAAAGGCTAGACCTATTCCATTGGCAGTTTTACTGGCAGATGGCTGATGTTATAAGGAGTATTAGACTACATAAATATTCTAGAAAAAGAATGCTCCACAATGGCGAATAAAGAAAATGTTTGCAATTGTTAAGAAATTTGATTAAAATTGGATGCATAAAAAGGTTGCGGACTTTTTTTTATTATTTGAAATCTTTAATGCAACATTAAAAACATCTGTTTAATAACAGTAAAAAAAGTTAAAATTTTATAATCCGACAACAATGTATTATTATCACTACAATCTATTCGGTCTATTTGAAGATAAGAGTTTTGGAAGACTGATTTATGACTCATGAGAATAAGAGACCTTATTTATAAACTCCTAATCAATATTCTTGATGTACATAATGTACATTCACATTCTAAACCATGCTGTGTAATCTGTGTAGTAATTTAGACATCCAATAGTATCTAGCATCTGTCAAAAAACTTACTTATATTCAGACTAAAGCTGTGTGTTTATGAGTCAGAGAATTGAGGGATCTGCTAATACTAAAATCAAGGAGATGAATGGTGAAAAAAGTACTTCTGGAGGATGGTGAGCTGGCTGGTGCACGGGTCATCATGGCTCATGGCACCATGGCTCGCATACAATGGTCCTCTTTAAGGACTAAGAGCAGAATATATACCTAACATAGTGCTCTGGTATGGTTTTATTGACCTTGATCTCATTTAATAATGCCCTCTAAAATGTTTGTATTCTAGTTCATTAATTCAATCATTAATGACGAGTTTTTATTCTCTTCCAACTTTAATAAAGTTTAATCATAATCATAATACTCACTCTCTAGAAAAATAATGCTTTGTAATGACTTCTTTTGCATTAAAGTACAGTTTTGATTACAGTCTTATCTGCATTAAGAGCCACAACAATAATTCAACAGTTGCATACACTACTATTACTGTAATTCACCTATTGTGCAAATTCTGGAACTTTTTAAACCTGAAATAGGTATCAGTAAAAGTTTCTATTTAGACCAAATATTTTCAACTCTCTTGGTATCTGAAATTCTGATCACAAACAGGTAAAATGTCTGTTATTAATAATTTTTTGATAAATTGTCATGATCATTTGTTGGATTTGTGGTAAAAACGAGGAAAAATTCTTTATATTTTATAAGCAAGCGTTTTCCCTAAATCTGAAATTTACTGTAGAAAGGAAAACAGCAGATTTTGGACTTACTAGCTTTCTAATGGCTTCTAATGGCTCAACCCTTAACTGAGATGGTGCCTGGTGATAATGCTCTGCGTAGTGGAGTGTGGACATCTATCAACAGATCAATCATAGAGCTCTTTTAACACACCACCAAACCCTTCTATACTTCCCACACTTACCAGTAACCTCGGGCACAGTCTCAATGAAACTGTAAGCCTTTTGGTATTATCCACCAAATCGTTGGTCTAGGTGTCGAAGCATTGCTGCCACTTACCATGAAGTCTTGGGTTTGATTCCCGGGTCAACTGTTTGTTTTGGGTTTTTCCAAAAGAAGCTTCCTAGAGTCCGGATATATACTATAACTTTCGCGTTTATAATATTAAGTAGGATAATATGTAACATAGACGCAGGACCTAAGACGATTACAGGCGCTAAGTATATTAATTTACTAATTTTGTTCTTAGGCTCGTGAGTACTTAGCGCACACAGCCCGCGTGACAGCCGTCCACTTCTCGTTAAGCTGCGAATGGGTGTTGTCTGTCAGTCGAGACAAACTGTTCTCGTACCACTGCAGTGAGACCGGCCGGAGAATCGGCGGGTATTCCTTTGAAGCCTGGTGCACAGCTTTGCAGTATCCTTTTATAATTTTTGCTGATAAATGTGTATTATGTATATTATAGTATCCTATAACGGGCTGGTGTTCACAACTCCACGCCCAAAGCGCGTATTTTGCGTACGGATGTAGCATGTAAAACATATTGCAAAAAAAGTCTACGGTGTTTGCTGTTCGCAGATATTGGACTCAACAATTTTGTCATCCTTGTTGGCAAATGTTTCTAATTAAAATTGAGTTCGTACCGTGTTTATATTACCACATACATCCCGAGTCTGATTACGATTAACGACTTAACTGTTGAGTCGACTGTCTACGGGCCTAATTATGCATGTCAGAAAACCGACTTCACCAACATATACGCCGGTAAACGGATGTCCTTCCGTACAGACTAATACGTTAACATTATGTATTTAAAATATCGGAATCCATTTAGAGATAATGTATTTCCTGAACATATCCGTCAGATTCGACTCACAGTCGAAATATGCGTTTGTGGGAGACTACAGCGGCCAGATAACGATGCTGAAGTTAGATAATAATTGCGCTACGCTTGTTACTACGCTCAAAGGTCATACTGGGTGAGTAGAATTCTCATAGCTTCTGTGTGAAGAGCCGGGGATTCTCTGGTAAGGCCCTTTTTTTTTTTTTTGGTGGGTGGAAAATCATCGAATAACCCCCCCCCGCTCTTGGGCAGAGCGAAGGGGAGTGTCAGACTTCTACTGACTAAAAACCAAACCCATGTTCCTTCTTCGCCCTTGTGTCGGAGCCGCGTTAACCTTTCGACAAACCACAGCCCCGACGGGTCTGGTAAGGCCCTTGCAAACTGCCTGGGCCATTGCTCGCTAATTTCAGTAACTTTTCTCATGAGACTTCAGGTTAAATAAAGTGCAATCACACGTGTTATATTGTTGGAAAACGGGTATTCATCATCGTCTTCCTGTCCTTGTCCCATTCTATTTGGGGTCGGCCCATTCCATTCTCCCCTCTCAGTCAAAACGGACAATACAGTATTGCCTGCAATTAAAATTAAATATTACTTAAGTTCATTTATATTCATTGAGTTCGCACAGGTTTCATTCCCACAATCATCACGAAAATTTTTTTTACGGTCAGCCGATAAAATAACTTGAATTTTAATGTTATTTTACTCATACATTTGCTGTGTGGCTGTGAATTAGAGGCAATTAAAATATTCATTTCATTATCTATCGTTTAGTTCACGAGGAGTTCGTGGCTAATTATTATCAACCGCTCAGGTTACGCCCGCGTTTGCTTAACGCCTGGGCTGCTCTGTGCATGGGTGACCCACTCAAGACTGCCGAGTTTCCTCCGTGTCTTGGAGAGCACGTTAAGCTGTTGGTCCCGGCTGTTATTTGTACATCTTTGGCAATCGTTGCAAGTAAAGTCTGACAACCAGTCTTACAAAAGCGTATCGTATGACATAGTACAGTCGAACAAGCTAATAAGTATACAGCCACCTAACTTGTATTTGCTTTTAAGATAATACCGATACATTTAGAGACTGATGTTAAACGATACAGCGTTTGACATCAGTCGCTTAATACGAAACACTTGATAAAACAAAATTACAATCAATATTTTCAGTGTTATAGAATTATAAAGATCTCTACCCTGTATACTTATTAGTTTGTTCGACTGTACTAACTGGGTTGTGGAGGTCAGATAGGCAGCTCCATGTAAAATACTGGTATTTAGCTGCATCTGTTTAGAATGGAAGCCGACCCCAACATATTTAAAAAGAGGTTAAGCAGATGATGATGATATACGAAGACAGCACGGTTGGCGCAGTGGCTCAAGCAATTGACTGCAGCGCCGATTGTCGCGGGTTCGATCCCCGCACGGAACAAATATGGTCTACAGATAGTTGTTCCGAGTCAGGGTATTTGTGTATGTGAGTTTAAATGTTTATGAACGCACCCACCACGATAGAGGAGAAATTCCTAGAGTAGATCAAAGTTAAAAAAAAAAAAATCGTTTCATATTCGTGTTCATGTGTATAAGTAATAATTGAATCATTTATTTTCCAGATCCGTAAGAGTACTGAACTGGGCCCCTTTACCCCAGCTGCTATTCAGCGGCTCATTCGACCAAACAATAATAGTTTGGGACATAGGCGGTCAAAAGGGCACGGCATACGAGCTACAAGGTCACAGGTAATTATGATATTTTGTTACATGTTACTTCTGTTCATTGTTCGCGATATCATATTTCTTACAGAATACGTAATACAGTGGATACATTGTCTACAAAAGTTAATATAACAATAGGTACATGCATGCCATGAGTCATATTATTTAGGATTTTCTACGGAGTAACTTTCAGGCTTTTTTTATCTTGTACAGTGTGGATCCGACAATACGACAAAAACCAAAAAATACAAACACACGAATAGAGAACCTCGTCCTTTTTAGAAGTCGGTTAATAAAATCATGAAAATACAGGCAATAGGGGATCGGACAAAAAAAAAACTAATTAGTCCGTCAGATAGATTTCCAAAAAATATTGACCACATATTTTTTCTTTTTTCACGTAAACAAAAAATTAAGACGTTACTGTGCTTCGAAAACTCGTGTGACGTCATATGCTAGTACATTTTGTACCTTCAAGTGACGTTTCAAGCCCCACTCCATGATCTTTGACGCGCTTTATCTTGATCAATTTTTATTGATTTGATAAAACATAAAACACGTATCCAATATTTTTCGATAACCTAACTGACGGACTAAACAGAATCATATTTTTTTGAGTCAGTCCGATCCCCTATTCTAGCAGTGACGTAGCTACTTTGGGTGACACCCGGTGCGAAAGTTGGTGTTGTCACCCCATCGGAAGAATAAGCAATAAATTTTACATGATAAACGTCATGGATCTTTTAATATTTATATTTAAAATATTGAAAGATACCCAATGTGAAACGGTAACATTAGTTGCATTATGTATTCGCAGTCTTGATATCACCGAGACTAATTCTTGTTTGCATGCTTTTGTGGGAATTCCCGAATTATAGGTACATAGAGCTGAGCTAGTGTTCGTCGGGGAATCCCCGATAAAACAGCTATGTTATTTTTTTGTCATTGAAGTTGCGTTACCGGGTGTCACCCTATAAATAGTGACACCCGCCCCCCCTTGCTACGCCACTAAATGCTAGTTCTTAGGAGTATTTTTCAACTATTAAATACATCCTAACACCTAAATTACCAAAAAAATAGTTTTAGTTTTACAAACTAACTAAATAGCATACAATTTGTTAACGTTAAGTACCCATCCATTACAAAAGTTGTTTAATAAGCTTTCATATAATTTGCACTAATTAACATCTGGAAATAAAATGTAACGAACGAATTTGGCAAAGGTTTCATTTAGTCACGTATTGTCGGCGCCACCCTGTACCTATACATTTATCTACATTTACATAATGCATACAGAGGATCTTTTGTCGCATGACATTGACAGTCTTTGTGTTGTGGTGGACATTCTTAAAATTGTTTTGAAGACTGTGTTGAAAAAACAAGATTGCGTGATTAGTGCTGGTATTGGAATTTTTGAACCACGTCACCAAGGATCCTTACAAATAAAATAAACGTACATACACCATCATCGTCCACAGCCTGAATTATCCACTGCTTAGTTTATGCCTCTCTTTTCTTGTGCCAATCTCCACAGTCCTGCCAGCCAGCCTCATCCAGGATTTTTCCCACAACTAACAATAATAAGAAAAAAACATGGCGAAATATCCTGGAGAATAACGCCCAAATACTCGAACGTCACTCAATTTTAAGTTGCACTTAAATCTCGTGCTGTCTTTGTTACTTTAACGCAGAGTGACAGAGATAGCAAGAGTTTTGAGGGTTACTTATAATTGAGTGACGTTCGAGTATTTGGGCGTATGAGTTTACTTTAAAGTCTAAGTAATACACCCACATGGCAAATATTTACAACATTACAATGATTCACTTGGATTAGTTTAAAAGTAGGACAATTATCTCGGATCCGTGTCAGGTTGCTTGCGTGCGACATACATATATTATTATTATTATCAGCCATTTGTGTCCCACAGCAGGGTAAAGACCTCCCTTCCCTCTTTCCACTTGTCCCTATCCAGTGATCCAGTTCGTCCCGCCATCTCCTTCTGTGCTTACCGCGTTGTCGTTTGCTGTTTTTTGGGACCCATTGCGTGGTTGCTTTGGCCATAGCTCTTCCGGCATACATATAATATACTGAAAAATTAAAATTCTTGAACTTAGGCAGGCCAGGCTTCATACAAAAATATTGAAAGTATTTTTTATATTTGTATGGTTAATGATTTTTGAAAACTACTCCATATTTTCCAGCAACAAAGTCACAGGGTTATGGTACGTGGGTAGCTGCGAGCGTCTGATATCCGCGGGGGAGGATGGGGCACTAGGAGTGTGGGAGATGGGCGTGCGGCGCCGCGAGACACCCGCGTGGAAGGAGTCAGACCTGTGCCAGATATGCCGCGCCCCCTTCATATGGAACGTCAGGGCGATGATGGAGAAGAAACAACTTGGTGAGTTTTGGGACATAAGATTCAATAGCTTTTTCTATAACCTTTCACAGCATGCTATGCTTGTATTTTTAGCATGCCTGCATAATATTCGAGTGCCACATGAACGCACAGTGATATAGTGCATAAGTGAAGAGTTCCATTTACTAAGACAGATTGTATTGTCTAATATATGTCTATAAGGTATATAATTTATGCCTATATGCTAAAGTTGCCTGACAATAAATAAATGATATGTTATAATTAGTGGTTGATCATGTCCCAGGTCTCCGCCAGCACCACTGCCGCTGGTGCGGCGCGGCGGTGTGCGCGACCTGCTCCCCGCACCGGCTGCCGCTGCCGGTCATGGGCTTTGAGTTCCCGCAGCGTGTCTGCACCGGCTGCTACGACACCCTGAGGCATGAACCGTGAGTATATGCTCTTCTTTGTAGCGAAACAGTTCTTATTATGAATGTAAAAAGACCTTTTACGGAGACGAAAGACTTGTTTATCTCTCTCTCTCTATTGCGATATTTTTTTGTTACTGACTTTATTTTTCCACTTTTTTTTTAATGACGTTTTAATCGTTACACTGTTGTTTAAATATCCCTATGGTCCCTTTTATGAATATCCCTATGATCCCCTTCAATGTCGCATGTGCGTCATACTGCGGGCTGCAGTAAACAGCGCTTTCTCACTCCAAAAATAAAAGTCGTTTCCGAGCAAAAACTTCAGAACAACCTCGACACCCTAAGGGCGAGAGGAGAGTTTGGCGATACGAGTCAGCAGACTGGGATGAGATGCGGCACTTCTTCGCGTCCTTCCCGTGGCATTCAGTGTGCTTTTCAGCGCGCGATCTCGCTTGCTCAGCTGAAGCGGTTGCGGCCGTGATCCGGCAGGGAATGGAATACTATATTCCATTCTCCGACATACCGCTCGGTCACAAGGCCCGTCCATGGTTTAATGCGGACTGCGCTCGCGCTGAGGCCCGAAAGCAATCTGCATACCAAGCCTGGGTGCAAGCTCGTGACCGTAAAGTTCGGGCGCGTCGGGTTCGCGCGAAGAAAAGAGCATTTAATTCTGCCGCAAAGTCCTGCAAGCGGGTGATCCGAAAGGCGCGCTTCGACCATGTCAGTCGCATAGGGGCCAAACTGGCGTCCTGCCCTTCTGGCGGTAAACAGTTTTGGTCCCTATCCAAATCGGTCGAATCCAACTTCTGCCGGTCCTCACTACCCCCCCTGCAAAAACCAGATGGGTCGCTGGCTCACTCCGCTACGGAGAAAGCAAATCTATTTGCATCTCTGTTTGCGGGCAATTCGCGTCTGGATACTGGGTCAAAACAGCCACCAACGATTCCTCGCTGTGATTCTTCGATGCCGGAGATCACAATACACATGAAAGAGGTTCGTAAAGTACTTCAGTGCCTAGACGTGAATAAGGCTAGCGGTCCGGACGGTATACCAGCAAGGGTCTTAAAGAACTGTGCGCCTGAGTTGTCTCCTGTTTTGACACGCTTGTACCGCCTCTCTCTCAAAACTAGAACGGTGCCGGACTCCTGGAAGGTCGCTAATGTTCAACCAGTACCCAAGAAGGGTAGTCGTGCCGACCCTAGTAACTATCGACCAATCGCCATCACCTCCATACTTTGTAAAGTAATGGAAAAGGTACTTAACGGTAAGTTGCTGGCGCACCTTGAAGCGAACGACCTGCTCAGTGACCGTCAGTATGGCTTTCGCCGGGGACGGTCAACTGGGGATCTTCTGGTGTTTGCTACGCACTGCTGGGGCGAAGCCATCGAGAAACACGGCGAGGCTCTTGCCGTGTCGCTGGACATCTCGAAGGCATTCGACAGGGTTTGGCACGCAAGTCTGTTGAGCAAACTTCCGGCATACGGTATTCCCGCTGACTTTTGCTGCTGGATATCTGACTTCCTGAGTGAACGGTCGATCCGAGTGGTCATTGATGGCTGCTCCTCTGACCTTGTAGCTATTGATGCCGGAGTTCCTCAGGGGTCAGTTCTCTCCGCGACACTTTTCCTGCTGCACATCAACGACCTCCTTGTTCCTGGTATTGTTGGGTACGCAGACGACAGCACTGTCATGGAGAGTTACACATCCAGCGCAAAAGCCGGTGGTGATGAAATACGTTCGTTGAGAGAGTGGATGGTAGAGCGAACGAATTCAGCCTTAAGTCTTGTCTCCAAGTGGGGTGACGACAATCTGGTTGATTTCAACGCCACCAAAACGCAAGTGTGTCTGTTCACTGCTAAATAGAGTCCGTTCAATCTGGCCCCCACTTTCCGGAGTGCGTCTGTACAAGTTACTGACAGTCTCGAGCTTCTTGGCACGAAGTTGAGTGCAAATCTGAACTTCGGCGCCTACATCGAGTCGAAAGCTCAAACTGCGGCAAAAAAGTTGGGTATCCTAAACAGGGTCAAGCGGTACTTCAAGCCTGGACAGTTTTCAATATTGTATAAAGCTCAAGTCCGGTCCGGCATGGAGTACTGCTGTCACCTTTGGGATGGCTCAGCCAAATACCAACTTGCCACACTCGACTCAGTAGAACGCAGAGCCAGGAGGCTGATTGGTGACGCCAAGCTGGTTGCCAAGCTACATAGCCTGGCCCACCGCCGCAAAGTTGCATGTCTGTCGGTCTTCTACAGACTGTACTTCGGAGAGTGTGCGCAAGAGCTCCACGAGCTTATTCCACCATCTCCCTTCTTCCATCGAGAGACTAGGCGTACTGCAGGTTATCACCCATACCTTGTCGATGTTCCACACATTCGTACGAAGCGTTTTGCTAAGACTTTCATTATTCGTACAGCCAAGGAGTGGAACACCCTGCCTGCGTCGGTTTTCCCGAGTTCATATAACCCCAATCTATTTAAGTCGCGAGTAAATAGGCTTCTTCTGGGTAAGCTCGTTCCATCGTCGACCTCATCTCTGCCCTTAGGGCAAGATTGAGGTCAAGAGTAAGCCCATATTAAATAATTAAATAAAAAAAAAAAAAAAAAAAAAAAAGAGTAGGAGCAAAAACTTCAGAACAACCTCGAGTAGGAGCAAAAACTTCAGAACAACCTCGAGTAGGAGCAAAAACCTCAGAACAACCTACTCGGTTCAATGTGTGACCTTGTTTCACCCTTTATCTATGGCACGGGTTATCAGAGAGACTTTCAAATCTTCAAAACTAACTCAAAACCATCTATATATTTCCAGTCGCGAATCCCTGGCATCGTTCCACGACATGAAGCACGCGGTGTCGTCTCTATACATGGACGAGGCGACGGGTCGCATGTGCACGGCCGGCAAGGACCGCGTCATCAAGGTGTGGGACGTTGGAGTACTGGTGGCACCAGCTCCCAAGCCGTCCACCGCCGACCAGTAGCCGGCGCGCACTGAGCACGGCTGAACAATAACATGTATGTCGCTTTCTTTACTAACATAGCGTTTGAAATTGGAACGGTTCGAAGGTCACATGTGTTTTTCTTTTCTTTTTTTCATTATGTGGCCAGTATTGTAAAAAGGATTTAATATTGGCTTTTAACTAATTTAAACTTTTATTGAAACTAAAGACGATCGAAACTTAAAATATTAATATATTTTTTTCGTAGGAATGAGACATGTGCGTTATTGATTCAGCTTGTATTGTAAAAGAAAATCAAATTGAAATTAATGGATGTACTTCATCGGGCTGTTTGCATTAATGTTATAGTCGTTATAATATTATTATTATTTAATGTGTATCTAATATATTTGTTGTTGATAGTCCAACGAAAGTTTTGCTTTCTATCACTTGTCGTGAGGTAAGACTGAGACTTTCCTTTCTGAAAATATGGTGTGTCGTTTATTATGGATAGTAAAATATATTTGTGTCATCATATAAATAATAAATAAAAAAAGAGACAAAGATCTCAAAACTATATTGTGTGATATATATATTGTGTGATCAAAAATAATCGTCTATATAATCTGGAAGTTTCACACATTTGGTGTACATAAGTCTGTCTATTAGTTTGAAAGTTTACATCAATTAGTTATTTTCAATCATCTTCACAGTCAGTCATTCAGGTTTTTTTTTCTAGTGTGTAATGTGGACACAACGTTCTTGGGCGAGTGCTGTGTGACTGATAAATGAGTTATTATTTTATTCACCATGTGGAGTCTGCGCGACAGTATAATATTACGTTACACCATTGATACATGTTACGTCCCGTTCATATGACAACGATCTTTTACTTATAACCCGTCTGCTTTCAAAGTGAACAGGCATCTTCTGGGTATGCTCGTTCCATCATAGACCTTATCGACCTCGTTTTCCATGAGGCGTGATCGAGGTCAAGAGCAGGGCCATATCGCAATAAAAAAAGCCATCGTGAATTGCAAAAGGAACTTTATTTATCCGTCCGTTCGTTTTCTGTACGGAAAATACGCACTTTGAACGTGGACTTGCGAACACCAGTTATACAATACGATTGGTTAGTTAAAATAAGGACTAAAGGAACCGGGCATATGTGGGATAAAATACGGATCGTTGTTGTGTGAACGGGCTATATATCTAGCATCCACATGATTTGTCTTTATAACGCAGAATACCCGTAGCAAGAGGCGTTCTGTTGTTTCTGCCTTCAAATACCTTATACGTTTGAATTATGTATGTGCACAGACGTTTATTTCACACGAATTAGGGACGACACTCATCTGATGAAAATACGTCCGGCGTACCGTCTTTAGTACGATCGACGTAGTAACGCATCATCGGGTCCGTGTGTGATGTTGGATATTTTCCCGTCGGGCTGCGGGTTGTTCGAAAGAGATACCACGGCCTCGGCACAAAAGGCTAAGAAGGAACATGGGTGGTTTTTAGTCAGTAGAAGTCTGACACTCCCTACCGCTCTGCCCATTGATGATTTCCCACGACCCAAAAATAATAAAAAAAAAACGTTGGATATTTTAGGTACTATCTATTTCTCGTTTATGTTATCTTCCGTCGGATGTGTGGCGACCTTCAAAAAATATTAGGAGCTGCTCTAGTCTAGATAATTTTTACGTCAAATAACATTGATTCATTAAACACACATTTATTTATTTAACATAAAACGGCCAGGCCTACGTCATAACTCTTAATTATTGTCACGTAGCTCAAATAGACGCAAATTCATCATTTTTGGTCTGTCACTTTAAAATAAAGCTAAGCCTACGTGGATGTTTCAACGTGTAACAATAGATCTGTTTCCATCAAGGGTATATTTTATTAACGTCTTTAAAAAAACGAATTATCCAACGTCCACCTTATGATCGTCGATCCATGAAATACGATTATAAACCATGTAAATACTATCTAAGTGACCTAGCATGAAGTAGTGAAGAATTTATGAAACTAATATAAAACGACCCTATGGCACGTTGGTTTAAATTTTCAAAAAAGGTAATCATCTGCCTATCCTTTTTCCCAAACTATGTTGTTGTCAGCTACCAGTCTAACCGGATGCAGCTGAGTACTATTATTTTACATGAAGCGACTGCCCATTTCACCTTCACAATCCAGTAACTGCTGGGTACTATGATACCCCTTTGTGAAAAAGGATGTCAAAATCAAAATCAAAATTCATTTATTCAAACTAGGCTGATAATCAGCACTTTTCGAAGGTCAAAATTTACTTTACTACAGTGAAACTTGGTTAACTGGGACTTGGATAAGTGAGAAACCTCTATAACTGGAACTCATACTGGGGTCCCATGAGACAGATTTGGATATCTGAGACACATTTAACCAGGTTTCACTGTATTTACATTTTTATAAGACAGTCCCCCAAAAACGCCCACCCATCGACACTTCCTAGTGTTGTGTCAGACTTTAAGCATCTGACTAACGAATGGGAAAGATCTTCGTGACAGCCGGGGCCTTGGGCTTGAGTAAAAGGGGTATTACAAAAAAAATATGTTAGTACATAATAAGATGTGCTAAACAATTATTTAAAAAAAAAACCTTTTTTTTTACCATTAATTTACTTCGCGCTTTCTTGCTAGTCCTACAGTTGCAATTGGATTGTGTAAAAGTCGTTTGCGCTATATACCCTTGGAGAAAACTTACTATATTGTTAGAACTCATACGAGTATTTTGTGTTAGATATAATACTACATTAGTTATGTATTGCTTAAAATATTATTTACTTTTTTAATTTCGTGAACATATAATTCCATATAATCATATCTTTAATTCCAAACTTGGCATTGCTAAAGACATTTGCTTTCAAGGCAATTGCTTGTATTTTAAATAAAAAAGTTCTTAATTTTAAACATTATTTAAACGTCTTATATTATTTTGATATTGTGACATATTGTAATGAAGCAAATTTAAAATTATATTTATTAAGAATAGTTTGGTTTAATATTTCCTAAATATATTTTCATAACTTGAGCTAGTTGCCTATTGCTTTTATTAAGTATTTCTACGAGGTCGTTTTGATTATTCGTATTGTACCTGTTTAATGAACACTATTGAATCTGACAATAAATATGTTAACTATGATCTACCCATATATAAAATAGTGATGTGCACTGTCATCATTTATCGACACTATTATTGTATAGAAAAAAACTATCGATCTAATCGGGAATTTAATGGAAAAGGTGCTTTTACTTACGTCGAGTCACCCTGTGTAGGTATGTTTTCTTTGATTTGCAATCTTTTCATCGAACAAAAGAGTTATCTTTCTGTCAGCGTCGTGCTACGCTTTCGAAGGAATCGATTGGCCGCGCCCACAATATTACCAAGTTAGTGTTGGTATCACGATATCTTTTTTCTTTTAAAAACCGAACAATATAATCTTAACATTTTCGGCGTGGACCAATTGAGAAATTATATGTATAAAAAATCCTTGTATAAATGTAGTTAATCTATCGTAAAGTGTGTCTGAGTAGGTCAGGAAATCGTTTAAAAATTCTGTAATTGAGTGTTGTATAAAAATGTATAATAAAACAAATGTAGCTGGTGTCTTGATAAAGAGAATGTCGCAGCCGCGGTATGTGAGGAAAAAAAAGAACTCTACTACGGTTTCTGCAAATTTGAGGAATTCTTTGCCCCTCTTTCTCACACGTCGGAACTAAGACAGTCTCAATATTAAGGCGCCAGCTTATAAATTATATACACGGAAATTTAAATTTAAATGTTTATTAAATACGTAACATTATATTATATACCATGTAAATTATTTAGACATGCTTTCCTAGTTATGAATAATGCCAAAATTGTTTAGATATTTGTATGTAACAGTTTCAACGAATACTGCACCTTATTTACAATAGATTCGGCTAGTTTACTTTCCTCAAAATATTCCTTTTTCACGGCTAAGTTTATTGTAATGATACAATTTGTCATATTAAAGGGCTCTAAATATTAACAAGCCAGTGTAAAAAATATTATATTAATCTACTTTAGTATGACAAGAAGTATCATCAATTTTTTTTTCTGGAGTTTAGCTAATCACTTGTATTAATTTAAGGTCGAGGAAATATTATCTATATTAATATTATAAATAAATAAATTAACTATTCTTTTATGTCGTTAAAAGAGATTTTATTTTTCTATTCATGGAGCTTATTATTGATTTGTAAAGTAATACTGTAAGATATAGTCAATGTGTAATTACTATTAGAAGTATTTAGGTCGCTTGAAAGTTTCTATGCCAATAAAAAGTAAGAAGTAATCGTGTCTTATTATCAAATAGGAGGTAGATTGAGTGGAACGGGGTATCAAAGTTAATAGTAGTGCTATAGAGTTCACAGCCTCGAAATAAATAGAGTAATCAGGTACGTCGTGAGTGTCTCCCAGCCTTGTTCCGGCGGAGTGTAGCCCGCGGGCGCAGCTCGGTCCTGGCAGCGTGAAGTGGCCACTCAGCCCGGACATGTATACTGAGCCTTCGGTACACACACCTGCCCGTTGAACATCTGCTCCTGAGGACACGACAGGTAGGTCCTGGTCCCGCTGACGCAGAAGTAGTACCGCTTGCACTCGGTCCCCTGCTGCACGTAGAACCCGTCCCGCACGCAGCGCGCGCCCGCGTTCTCTACCGAGTTAGCCGGAGCGCCGCCACACTCGAACTGCGACGCCTTCACGCACGCGCGACCGTCGAACATCTTGCCGCCCAGACACGACAACGTGACGAGCCGGTCTCCGCGCTCGCAGTAGAAGTATCTGCAATTAAAAGTTGAGGGTTAGCTTTCATTAAATCACAAGTACATAGCTGGTAAGCAGAAAAAAACGGGTGGGTACCTTCGGCATCCTGATTCAATTTCGGCGTGGTAACCGTTCGAGAGCCCTTCGCACGAGTAGTCCTCCCGCAGACACAGGCCGGGCTGCGCCGGCACACACGCCTCGCCGTCGAACACGCGGCCGGTGGGACACGCGTAGATAGACTTCTCCCCGCGCACGCACTCGTAGTACCCGCGACAGCCTGTGTCGGCCGCGCGGTACCGCCCGTCCGGCCGCCCGTAGCACGACTCGCGCTCCAGGCTCGGGCACAGGTACTGCGCGCGCGGCCTGCAACGCACGCCGTCTAACACTCGGCCCGGGGGACACGCTAGCGTCGTGCGCAGGAGACCATCGCAGTGGAAGTATCGCGTACAGTTCGTGTCCAGGTCTTGATAAGTGCCAGTCGGAAGCCCTTCGCACTCAACCGACACCGCTGGGCCGTCGCATAAGAAATCGTCGGAAGGCGTACATCCGCTGCCGTCGAACACGAGTCCCGGCGCACACGAGCCGCGCTTCACGACGCGCTCACGCCTGCACTCGTACCAGGAGGTGCAGTCGTGCCAGTCGCGGTGCAGCCCGTCGTGCCGGTTGAAGCACGGGCTCAGCGCGGGCGGCGGGCAGTCTGCGTGCGCGGCCGGCTCGCATGCACCGCGGGTGAACAGCAGGCCCGGCTCGCACACACCGCGCCGGATCACTCGGTGCGCCTCGCACACGAAGTACTCGCGGCAGCTGGTGGTGCGGTCTGCGTAAGCTCCGTCGGGGACGTCGCGACACAGAGACGAGCACGCCTCGTCGGAGCAGAAGTCTGCATCACCGGCCGGCAGCGGCGCGGCGGCGGCGCGGGGCGGGGGGCACGGGGCGCTGCACGTCGCGCCGCACGACGCCACCGCGCGCAACTCTCCGCCGCGACAGCGCAACACGCGCCGGCACGAGTGCGACGCGTCCGGGTAGTCGCCGTCCGGCAGGCCGGCGCACACGGGCTCGAAGCAGGTGCCGGCGCCGCGGGTGCAGGCCTGGCGCTCTAGGTCGAACCACGCTCCCGAGGGGCAGGCGCGCTCCACGGCCGAGCCGTTCTCACATCGGTAGTACTGGCGGCACGCGGTACCGGGGCTGGCGTACGCGAGTGCGTCGCCGGGCGAGCACTGGCGTCGCACGCAGGGCCGGCGGGCGCGCGGGACACAAGCGCCCTCCGCCTCGCTGAACACCCGTCCCTCGAGGCATGAGTACTGCCCAGTCACTACACCACTGCTGCACTTCACATATTTCTGGCAATCGTGATCATAGTCGGTGTGAAGACCGTCTTTATCGCATTCAAATCCTTGGACACCTGAAACAATAGGAAGAAAATGTTAGTAAAACATGGACTTCATCAGATCACTTGGATGTGCCTAAAGATTTATTAAACTGAAACGCACTCCGTCAAAAATATCAAGTTCAGAAACGATTAGATTACTAGCCTATGAACTACGAGCAGCAAAAAAACTAACACTCGCCAACGACCCATATGGTGATGCGTATCAGTAATATTTGTATCAAGAATTACTCACTGCCGATCCGCGCGAGAACAGCGAGCGTGTAGAGCGCGGAGAGCGCGGCGACGGCGCGGCAGACAGGCGCGCGCGCAGACATGTCGGCTGCGACTGGCGGCCGGCCCTCGCCGCGAGGGTTCCTTGACATTCGCACGCCCCCGCCGTAACTTGATCCCTGCGGTGGCCCGGATGCAGCCTCCGTGTTAACAATCTAGACACGCCTTGTTTATCGAGCGCTGCTGCTCGACTCTCGAGTGAAAATGACCGCAAGATGAAGCTCGTTGGCCGTGAACTTTGTCTTCTTATGTAACGACAATGAGAAATATTCGATGAATGAACAGAACGACCGCAATGGATTTATTAGCGCATTTAGATGTTAGAGTCTAGTTGATTTGGGAAGCAGAGGCACAGCGGTATAATTGGATCTTATTGTAGTTTTTTGTGGTTCGATGACGAATCAGATATCTAAGTATAAATTACTCGAAGGACACCTTTGCGACTTGACCTCCCGCAATGATCTTGTTACAAGGCCATAAATCGTGTCTACCATTTATATAATGAACGAATGAATTGCTATTCTGCCGTTGTACCCGTGGGAAATTAATATAAAAACACGTAGATGAGCAAAAACATGCATAGATCGTGTCAAAACGTAAGATAATAAATACTTGGTAGTGAGCCGGAATCTCCGAGAATCCGCATACGCATACGAATGAAATTCTATTGACACAGTTTGGATGATAATAGTGTACAAATATTTGCATTGGGTAGGTACATACAGTGTAGTGATGGGCCAACTCTCTTAAATACTTGGGAGGAGGAAGCCAAAAAGAGCATGTCAAGAGCTGTGACTTCAGAACCTACCTATGGTTTTGAAGTCTTATGACTCGTAAAGACTCATCGCTCAAGAAGAATTGAAAAAACCTCTATTACAATGCATATCTGCTGTACCTACATCGTCGGGGGAAACCATATTGATCAAAAGGCCATTCAAAGTGCATCTCTTGGTTAGGTCCAAAAGGTCAAAGCACGGTATATAAGTACACCACAAATAGGTAGGTACTTACTCAGATGTGTGGAAAAATTTTCTCTAGGCAGCTTGGTCATATTAATATGTCCCACACTAGCTATATCCGTTTTGAAGTTGTATCACTAGTATCTATGCTCAATTCTGTCATCAGATTAGATTAGAGCCAGTTCACATTAAAGGTAACATGACTCCTAGGAATGTGTGGAATGTGAAGTACGCGTGTGACTCTGCCAGTTGTCCGCAGTGGGGGGCGGTCGGCATTCCTCTAAGGCAGTCTCTGTCTAAGGTGCCTTCACACGAGTCATGCTGCTCGTGGTTAAGGCACGTGGCTGGGACGAGCGAGTCGTGACTTGAAACCGCGCGGTTCCGTTAGCGAATTAAGTATGTACCTATGGTATGTAGGTAGAGGTATCTAAAGCTTCAAAGAGATGCACATAGAGCGGTTTAAAGATCTTCCGGAAAAGGATGTATCAATTCTTCTAAAAGACTATAAAGTTGAGATCGTTGTCGTTGTTTATCATTCAAAAAGACGAAAAAAAAATGAAGTCAAGAATAAAAGAAAACATTCAGACACGATTGTCGATTGGTCAAGTTTCTTTACCAAATATAAAATCGCAGCTTATCTACCGCGGTGTGTGCAGTCCGTACCCTAATCGATTACCTTTCGATCTTTCGATCATTATCTCGGATCCAGCCTCAATTACAATAAACATAGCCTCGGGCTTAGTTCCGTATCGCGTTGCCTAGCGTTTGATCGACAATGTTATTTGCAATCGTGATTGTGCAACATTACTTGACAATATCCTTCCTCATATTTCCTGTCCCATGTCTTTCTTTTATTTGATTAATATTAAGTAATGCTAGGAAGGACTGCCTGGTGTAATTGCTTCGCTGGTCTAGTGGTCGCAAACGCAACTTCTGAGCATAAGGTGCTGGATTCGATTCCCATTTCGGGCAAAAGTGTTACTTATTGGGTTTTTGAAGCAGGAATTTTAACAGCTACCCGGTTAGTGGCCCGCTTCCCGAAATGTGAATGTACTTTTAGGTACACCTCTGTCTGCCTTACACTTCGGGAATTACAGGCGTGATGTTACTGATAGGTAGGAGGAAATTTTAGACAAACAGTTACATGAGTCGTGAAGCCACGTAAAGCTCTTAACACACAGTTCCGGGTCAATACCTTCTAAAGGATCAGTTGTCACCTGGTAAATTTTTAACTGAGTGCGAACCGTTAGTTACATAGACCCCTCGGTGAAAAACGCTTTTCCAGTTTTATAACGATCAGTAGGGCTATTGCTTATCTTTTAATTAATGACAGTGGCTATCAAATAGTGTCAAATGGGTCCCACTGCTGGGCAAAGGCCTCCCCTGGTTAGTTTAAAAAAAAATGTACCAAACCATAACCAATTTACACTTTATGATAGCCACTGATAAAGATGCGCAATAGTCCTGCAGGAAAATGCAGGGTGCTGTAGACAACTTACGCCTTTTTAGTATATTTTTTTTAACCTCTTGCGGTTTGCGTGACACGTTGCGATGTCATGCCTCGGAGTTATTTTAAAGTAAAGAAAAAAAGCTAGTTTTTTGGCTTGTCATGCACCATCATCAAAGTGATGAAGTTACTGACATGGCATCTAGTAGTGATAGATAACAACGTAGATTGATAAGAAATACTATTGTGTCGGTGGGTGTCTACTCACTCATTGACAGTTCTAGTCACGAGACATCACGCAATTATTTTTAATAGGGCAGCGTAATGACGCTGAAAATACGTAAGATATTGGATAATCCAGTTCATACGACATTGAAAAGGTCTTTCAGGTTACTCATTTGTTTTCATGTAACGTACGTCCAGCATCATCACCATCACCATCAGCGTATAATGTTCCCACTACAGAGTGAGTCCCGGGCCTCCTCTCTAGGAGAAGCATCCTAGCCAATGCGGGTTGGTAAGTAGATGTCACATGTCTTCGAATTTTTTGGTTCTAAGACATACCGGTTACCTCACGATGTTTTCCTTCACCGTTTTGGGAGCAGTGGTGATGAAATAAATTACACAAAGTAATGAGCCTGCCTGGGTTCGAGCCCACGACTTACCGTTCGTAAGTCGAGGCCGCCACCACTGGGCCACCACTGCTCTCAACATTGAAAATAGGCACACTTGGTTATTTCAACGACTTACAACGTTATGAGTTTACTTGTACATAAAAGGATTTGTAAAATATGTATACCATGTTCAATTATGATCATAATTCTCAAAAGCTCTTTAATTACTGCAAACCACTGAGTGTTCAATAAACAATAATTATTTGTGGAAGATTTGGTCGGGATTTCCGACTGTGGGAAAACCTATAATTGTGGTAAAACACTACGACTCTAACTTTTGGTCGATCACCGATGTTATTTATAGCACCTACACCACTTAGATATCTCATAGGCAGAAAACTATAATTGGTATTCTAAAAAAAACGCAATGAATCACAAGTTTTCCAGCGATGTCACATCACTACTCAATACATCACTGGCTGAGCGAAGTGAGCTGTCACACGGACAGTGACAGGTACCGTCAAATCCCGCGTTTTGGAATTACCGGGCGAATTTGATATCATTATTAAATAAATAAAGTTTAATTATTCGGTCTAACAGGTTTTGGTTTGTACAGGTACAAGCCAATAGTTTTAAAATACCCAAGTCGTTTAGAGAGTTTAAAGAAAAAATATGCGAATAATGTAACTATGTAGATACAGCTATTTTTCATTTATTTAAAATACTAAGTGTTATTTTTCATTTATTTAAAACTAGCTGATGCCCGCGGCTTCACCCGCGTGGATGTCGTTCAAATTATATACTAAAACCTTCCTCTTGAATCACTCTATCTAAACCGCATCAAAATCCGTTGCGTAGTTTTAAAGATTTAAGCATACAGACAAACAAACAGACAAAAATAGCGACTTTGTTTTATACTATGTAAGGATAATAAAGGAATTCCTTAATCGTTGATTTTAATTTATAATTTACGAGCATAATATATTTGTGAAAGGCAGAAAGGAATGCGAAACGGTTTGAAAAAGTGCGTAGGTACGCGTAGCAGGTGACTTGCGGATGTTCGGTTAGAAGTTTTTCGACGATCCTAATTAAATATTAAAAAATAAAACAACGATATTATTTTGTTATTGTAAGGAGTAGGACCTCGTGTACATATTACATAGACATCGATTTTCTCTCTGCCTCGAAAAGGACGTTAAGGACGTTGGTTCCGACTGTAAATTATACTTAGATCTTTGACCGTCGTTACAGGTAATCAGCGGCCTAAAAGTCTGACAGCCAGTCTTACGAAGGGGTACCACATTACCCAGTATTAATTGGGTTGTGGAGGTCATATAGGCAGTCGCGGTATTTAGCTGTAGCCGGTTAGACGGAAAGCCGACCCCAGCAAAAGTCTAGGCAGGTGATGATTTATTGCAAGGACTACATCATATTCATGAAGGTAGATCCCCGACTCAATTACACTAAATAATTTATGGTCTATATTTGACACCTGGCCAAAGCATAAATCGGAATAGGTTCCGGGTTCCGGTCTAGAAAACTATCGTAAAGTTGATACGACAGACAAATCTGTAATTTGTGTGATAAATGACCGATACTTAAAAGCCAGTGACTCAGCTAGGAGTTCCGTTCAGAAATAGGCCTACAGCCTCAGAGAAAGATAATGCAATATTTAGTTAAATTTCGTAAGTTAACATCCGTATCCTGTACAAAATCACACGATCTTGATTGCGTGTGATTTATAATTAGCACGTCGAGATTGTCGAATTATGGCGGATCTTGCGTTTTTATTCGCATTCCTAATCTTAACACTTAAAGTAATATTCTCTTGATGGGCCTAGAAGTGCCAACTAACGGCCCGTTCACTACCTCGAATCCTGTTGTTTCTGTTATCTATGCTCGAATCAGTCAAATTATGATGCGGCACTCGCGTCGCACTGGTTACTTCCGTGTCCTGGGAGGCTACTCTCTAAGTCCGCTAACGAAGATACGGACCCGTCCGAAAGTAGCTCGAAACTCGGAAATGAACCCTACTCCCTTTTATATTCGGATTCGTGAATTTTGAAAATGACCCGGTCCATACTGGAGTACCTACTACTGTCCAATCGTGTCTAACTAATCTATGTCCGTAAATGATACAGATTAGGAAACGCCCGTATCTTCGATCGAAGCTGTGGGTTTCGTGCTTAGAGCTTCGCATCGCAAGTTGCGTTGTGGTGATCTTGCTATTCTCCAAGCCATTTCTTTTTGTCGTCGCATTAATAACTAAGTACCGTTAGAGCGCGTAATTAGAATTTAATTTGACGCTATCTCACTTGAAGCTGAAAGTAACAACACTCATCTGTCCGGGTTAAATTCGCCAGTAGGTAACAGCTATAAGGTCATTCAAATATCATGGCATTTATCTATTCATCCTGTTCAGAAGGATACCATAACACAAAGAAGCTAACCAACGTAACTAACAATGCACAACTAAAATATATTTTTAACTGCGTATTTTAACGACCGTCCTAGTCACGAAAAAATATTGATATTCTAAAAATGGTATTGGCCAAATATATCCACTGATACAAGAAAACACTCGTTACTATTATGAAAATAATCTTGATGATCTTTAAAACTTTGATATGTAAAGTTTATGAACCAATTAGGAACTCGGGCTTCCAGGATCCGAGATAATTTGCTCATTTAGACGTAAAATGCCATAGGTAGGTACTTAAAAGATAACATTCATTATAATTATGTTTGAATTAGATTTGCCAGCGGGGGGTGCAACGCTGAAGGCCAAATGAGACACTTCGCACCGACAAGATTTGTGAGAAGTGAAGGAACTTATTTTTCTTGTCACCAATGTTCATCCGTTGAGATTTACTTACTTATAGGTAGGTAGGTAGGTACTTAATAAGTAGGTATATAGAAATACTTATAAAAACATAATATGTTTAGTTACGATAATGTGACAGATATGATAATAGGAACTATCAATGGCAATTCCTACTTGTGATTTTCGATATAGGTAAATTATGATGGTTTTAAATGCCTATGATAAAACACCGGAGTTACGGACATAGGTACGTGTTATACGGGAACCTAGAAATGGCTACCCCTGAAATATACGCTTTCTTTTTCTTTTTTAAAACTTAATGAACTATTCGGATAATAATACGATCAAGATCCCCAATGCCTCTGCAGGGTGTACGTTAACGTAACCTTATCAACGAAACCAGTATGGAAGACGTTCAGTAAAAGACTTCCAGCTGAATTATAAGCACCCAAAACGTACCTAACGAGATTAAGGATGCAGCTTGTGGAGACGAGACGTGTGACTGGCAGCCAGTTGAGTTGGTTCAAGTTCATTGAATACCTTATAGGTACATCGCAAAAAGGCGTGCACTTAGGAATGGCGCAAAGTAGAGAGTAATAGTAGATTGTATCTGGGAGCAAAATAATATTTTGACGGCTAGGGCGCTTTTTTGAATCCAGAGCGAAGTGAGGGATTCTAGAGTAGAATCCCGAACGTAGTGAGGGATTCTTTAGTAGAATCCTGAACGTAGCGAGGGATTCAATGTACGTCGCCCGAGCCAAAAATATATTTTACTCCCAAGTGATACACTCTACTTTTCATCACGCTTTAGGAGAAAATAAAAGGCGCTTCATCTCATATTATATTGTAACTAGCTGATGCCCGCGGCTTCACCCGCGTGGATGTCATTCAAAATTATATACTAAAACCTTCCTCTTGAATCACTCTATCTATTAAAAAAAACCGCATCAAAATTCGTTGCGTAGTTTAAAAGATTTAAGCATACAGACAAACAAACGGACAAAAATAGCGACTTTGTTTTATACTATGTAAGGATATTATTATTTAATAAAACATAAAGTAACAACACGTTTAAATCCATCAGACATCCTCTTCAGATACGCTATTAATTACGAATATGTGTCCAGTTTTACCGTAGTTTTACGTTGTTATTAAGACAACACGTTACGTTACACGTTGTTTTGTTTTGGCAAATTCTTGAAAATAGGCCAATAATACACTTTCTGAAAATGTCTTCGCTCCTTTTCTATTTTTTTTCCTTATTAAGAAATTGTCGTATGCCTTTAAAAATTTCTCCCGGGATTTCGTAGGGATTAAGTTTTGTATGACGTTATTATAGCTTCTATTTTTATTGTTTCAGGAGTTAATGCACTGTCACTTTCAGAACTCGACGTAGAACTCATTTTTTTTTTGCACAAAAACAATAAAGTCCGTAGATTATAAGAACTAAGAACAGGGAAGTAAATCGCGCGCTTTTGTTTTTTTTTAATTACCGCGCCTCCTCGCACCGTACAGCCAACACTTACAGCCAGTAAATAGTAGATTACTTATGCACCGAGGGGCTAAAGTTGTGTCTTATGTCACGGGCGTCATATTGAATCTCGAGCGCAATGAAGCAGCGAGGGAGTTAAGAGTTTAACTCACGAGCGAAGCGAGGGAGTTAATACAAGAATCCTGAATGCAGCGAGGGATTCAAGCTAGCCCAAGGCAAAGACACCTTTAGCCCAGAGGAGGATACTCTACTTTTTACATCTACTGTGAGAAAATAATAATAATAGTCCTCCTGACCGTTTTTCGGCCACGGCGGCCAATCTCAGCGGAGATTAGCCATCTGCGCGGGAGATATTATAGTGCACAAGTGTGTGCGCAGGCACAAGTGCACTCTCTGTTCCCTTTTCTCTCATAGTCCGATGGGACGGCAATCCGACACGACCGGAGAGAGATCAGGCGCAGGACCAACAGCTTAACGTGCTTTCCGAGGCACGGGAGTATATAGTGTGAAAATAATAGCCATAGTACGAAAAACAAAGTATTTATTAAATAAACAAACAGTAAGAATAACATATTTAGAACTATTTAGTTATATAGCACTTACATATTAATTGAAGTTAATGGTAACATTTGAGACATTAGTCCAGTTGTGCAAAGATAAAGTTAAGTTTTTATGTCTTCGAAAACATGGCAACGATATGAAGAAGCAGTCGTTATGATTTTGTAGGAAATCGAGATTATCATCCACGCGTAGTAAGGGTATCGAGAATAGCTTTCCTCTTTCTGGCACCAAAGGGTTTTTGTTAGTACTATACTGCCAATTTAGCTGAGCATGTGAGATTCCAAATTCAAATCACATTATTGACCGGCTGTTCCCCCGGCCACTAATGACTCACTTTAGGTGTGCTTTAGGTTAAGGTTGCTTGACATATAATTTGACATTTTCGAGCAGGTGGTGTGAAATAGTAGATTGTACACCAAGTGCATAAAACGCATCATTTTGCGCGAGACGTTTATCCATCCGATGCGAGCTTGCGAGCGAGTATGGATGTAATTGGGACCAAGCCTATTGCCATCAACCGATATAATTAGGAAAAGCCTATTGCCATCAACCAATCTTATTAGGAGCAAGCCTATTGCCATCAATCAATGTAATTAAGAGTAAGCCTATTCTCATCAAATGATGTAATTGGGGGCAAGCTTATTGCCAGCAACGGGTGTAATTAGGAGCAAGCCTATTGCCATCAACCAATCTAAATAATACCGAGGCTATTGCCATCATAACGAAACGAATTAAATTAAAGAGGTTATTCTATGAAGTTGTTCCTATGGCTGTTGGGCCGATTACCTGTGCCGATTACCTTGGTCTTCGACGAAGATTTTACTTTATGCTCTAGAGCATAAAACGACGAAAAAAATAAAGACGAATTTTAGAGCGAGAGAAGTGAAAATAAAATTTTCACTTCTCTCGCTCTAAAATTCGTCTTTATGTCGTGCGTAGGCGACATAAAGTCGCGTTTTATGCTCTAGAGCATAAAGTAAAATCTTCGTCGAAGACCAAGGTAATCGGCACAGGTAATCGGCCCAACAGCCACAGGAACAACTTCAACTTCATAGAATAACCTCTTTAATTTAATTCGTTTCGCTAGTATTCTAAGAAGAAGGGATTACTGCTTTTCGTTACGAATACAAGGAAAGTTGATGGGAATAGGCTTCCCCCAATTACCTAAATCGCTTAATGGCAATAGGTTTGCTCTTAATTAGGTTGTTTGATGGCAATAGGCTTGCTCCTAATTACATCACTTGATGGGAATAGGCTTACTCTTAATTACATTGATTGATGGCAATAGGCTTGCTCTCAATTACCTAAATCAGTGGATGGCAATAGGCTTGCTCCTAATTACATCGGTTGATGGCAATAGGCTTGCTCCTAATAAGATTGGTTGATGGCAATAGGCATTTCCTAATTACATCAGTTGATGGCAATAGGCTTGCTCCTAATTACATTGGTTGATGGCAATAGGCTTGGTCCCAATTACATCAGTTGATGGCAATAGGCTTGCTCCTAATTACATTGGTTGATGGCAATAGGCTTGCTCAAAATGTTTTTTTATCTGAGCAGTATGAGTAACGACATAAGTCAGGTGTTATGTCAAGTTTCCTACTGAAAAAAAAAAAGTTAAGTGGCGGGAACCATAATTATTTTTACAATATTTACAAGTTGCTGTTGCATTTCCTCGCAATCGAAGTGAAAAGTAGAGTGTAAAACTCGTCCATAAAACCCATTTTACTCTCTACTTTATATCCATCCTCGCTCGCAAGCTCGCATCGGATGGATAAACGTCTCGCGCAGAATGGTGCGTTTTATGCACTTGGCGTACAATCTACTATTGCGTTCGATTTCAATGAACGATTCATGTTCTAAATTCAAATCTCATTACTGCCCGCTAAAAAGTCTAATGGAGAAAAGAGCTACTTTGCTCGCACTTAAAGAGGAACAAAACGACACTTTTCGAATTGAAGGGTTGAAATAGTAGATTGTATCATAAGGGAGCAAAATACTATTTTTACGGCGAGGGCGCTTTTTTGAATCCAGAGCGAAGTGAGGGATTCTAGAGTAGAATCCCGAACGTAGTGAGGGATTCTTTAGTAGAATCCTGAACGTAGCGAGGGATTCAAAGTACGTCGCCCGAGCCCAAAATATATTTTGCTCCCGAGTGATACACTCGACTTTTCATCACCCTCTATGAGAAAATAAAAGGCGCCTCATATTTTATTGTAATATTATTATTTAATAAAAATAGAGTGACGACACGTTTAAATCCATCAGACATATTAATTACGAATATGTGTCCAGTTTTACGTCCTTATTAAGACAACACGTTACTAAACAACCTTCTACTCCATATTAAGAAATTGTCGTATGCCTTTAAATATTTATCCCTGGATTTCGTAGGGATTAAGTTTTGTATAACGTTATTAGCTTCTATTTTTATTGTTTCAGGAGTTAATGCACTATCACTTTCAGAACTCGACGTAGAACTCATCTTTTTTGCACAAAATACAATAAAGTCCGTACCGATTATTATAACAGGGAAGTAAATCGCGCGCTTTTGTTTTTTTTTAATTTAGTTACCGCGTCTCCTCGCACCGTACAGCCAACACTTACAGCCAGTAAAATACAATTTGCGTTCGATTTCAATGAACGATTCATGTTCTAAATTCAAATCTCATTACTGCCCGCTAAAAAGTCTAATGGAGAAAAGAGCTACTTTGCTCGCACTTAAAGAGGAACAAAACGACACTTTTCGAATTGAAGGGATGAAAAATCAATTGTCAATTAAGCAACTCCAAACCTGAGTGGGATGCCTTAAGATTTCACCGACAAAACAGTTACAGTACCTACAGACATGTGAGACATTTTCGCAAACTGTCTGGCTCTTCGGGCACCGAAACCAGCAATGCGAGCGATATTTGCGCTGCAACACTGACGGAATCTTTTTAAACGGTGCAAAGTTTTGAACCAGTAAAATTCACACATTCGAAGGTAGCATATTTTAAATTTAGTTAACTAGCCTATTCAAGTTGTCGAAGGTGCCATGTACTCTAAGTAGAGATGAACTAGTTTACCATGTACCAAGATTGGGTTGAGGACGAACATTTTGTCCTAAAAGGTTAAACAGCAAATATGATAAACTTACAAAACATACAGATGCCAATGATCTACTTAATTAAAGTATTTTAAATGCAAAATTAAGCAAACCATCTGTTCAAAATTGGACGAAATATCAAGGTCTATTAGGTAATTAGCAAATAATGAAAAAGGAAATGTTCTAAATTGGTAGATATCAACAAGATCCTTTTGTTTGCTCTTTGCTATTCAATAAGGCAATCAATGTTTATCCAAGATCAAATAACAGCGGTGTTTTGCAACATAGATGTTAGTACCTATTCAATAAATTATTACCATCATTTACCTCACGTGCTGCTTCTGTTATTAACTTCAAGGGTTTAGGTAAATAACTTATAGTAAGATTTCCTCAAGCATACCAATGCAATTGATCATCATATCTATTGAAAAAATCGTTAATTACCGATGATCCGCATTGCTATCGCAGACCTGTATGTGCTGGCCTCTTTAATATTTACATAATTCTCAATTAATTGGGTTTACGTGTTCTACTATTTACTTTGTCTAATAAGCATAAGGTAGTTTTAATTGAAATGACTCACTTCATGCTTCCGTAGTGCAATGGAGCCGGATATGTTGACGTCACTGACAGTAAAAAGTAAAACAAATATATTATGGCGGTTTTGGCGGGAACTTTTGTCGCAGTAGTGGATAATATTCTGTAGGTATATTATTTTGTTATTAATAGGTATTTATATTTTACTCGACTTATTAATAATTAGAAGCTCATTGCTAGCCGGAACTTGAGCGTCGACGCGCGACTGCCAGCTGTTTTAAGGCGTGTACACACTACACAGGTCTGTATGGTCGTTGACACAGGTGCATTAATAAATATAAGGAAACTATTTTATTAAACACTAGCTGACCCACGCAACTTCGTCTGCGTTACATAAATATAGCTATAACCTTTCTCGATATATCGACTATCCGACATAAATTAAGCTAAATCGTAACAAACAAAAAATCTTATCTTTCCTCTTTATTAAAATAGTTTAGATGGTTTAAATTAGCTTAGATTATATTAAAGTGTGAATTACTATAGGTATCTCTTACTGTTAAATATACTATAACACTCTGTACTTGTAAACATTATGATGCAGTAAATATTTTGAATTTGAATTTCCCGGAGGCCAGCCAGAATCCCCCGTTCCTACAATGCGACGCGCGAATTATTTTGCCGCGCGGATTCTTTTATATTGCGATATCTTCTAAGATATTTATTTAAACTGTATAGAGTAAAGGGCACAAATATTTTATATTAAATTTCCGTTCTGACAAACACATTTATTTAGATATAGATTAATACCATATGGGTTAATAAGCTTCGCAAAAAATAATTCTTTTTAACCAAAAAGTTTAACAGTAAAAAAAGGTTACAGTGAGTCAATCTTAAAAGATAGATATATGCTGTCGCGGACTTTTTTTTAGAACTTTTAAAGAGGAACAATTCTTTCATACATGATATTTGCGTAACTTAAACCGTTTTCGCAGCGCACGCAGCGGAAGCTCTCATAAAGGAAATACCTTTTCCCGTTTTTGAATCATTTTTCATTTATGCTCCGCTCCTATTAGCCGTAGCGTGATGTTATATAGCCTATAGCCTTCCTCGATAAATGGACTATCCAACACAAAAAGAATTTTTCAATTCCAAATAGCCGTTCCAGAGTTTACCGCGTTCAAACAAACAAACAAACAAACAAACAAACAAACAAACAAACAAACAAACTCTTCAGCTTTATAATATTAGTATAGATAATATTTTTGATACCAATGACATTAAGCATCATCGACAAAGTGAATCATCCATGTTAGCGAGGAGTGTCCAATCAAGTGGTGATAAATTGTTTCCACTAAATCTGATCCAAATTGGATAATCCTCTATTTTGTTGGTATAACCTCGATAAATTAAATTAGAAGGCATAACTTGACAGCTAAGTTTTTAATAATTGATTCTGCGGTCAAAAACATACATAAAATATTAGTGTTAGTGTATTGGAATTAATTTCTGATACGAAATTAATCTTCAGACTTAGTTAAGTTAGTTAAAATATTATATTCGTTTAGTAAAACCGATGTTGTAAGGCGTACTTAGGTTAGTCATTGTCGACTCAGTATTACACCAAGTAGGTACAAAGCCGCATCCAAATAGCTACCCAGCAGCTACATATAAAGAAAGCTCGTACTTTATACTCTATTTATCTAAATTCTTTTGGACATTATGTAGGTCAAACTTAACGTTTAACAAAGTTAAAAGCTTTCACCGAGCTGTTTTTCTAATTTTTCCGAAAATTAGAACAAATTTTGGCAAAAAGCATTAAAATTTGAAGTATATAGCACAGTTAAACAGTAAAATACCAAGGATTACAATTAAAAAGAAAAACAGCCAGCTATGGTGGTTAAAATGTAAACTTTAAGTTTAGAATAGAATTTCAATATTGATTGATCTAGATTCAAAAGCTGACTCTATCTTTAATCAAAGTCAAGCATTCTACTACCGAAGACTCCTAGGTGCAAGTCTCGAATGATCTTCCTATTGTCAAATCCATATATTTAGTGTCTATTGTCCCAAAATAAGAATTTAATTAATTGCTTGACGTATGATCTCTCAATTTGATTTGTAAATTGGAGCTTGTATGGATTTGGAGTAGCCATGTATGGCGCCTGGACTCGTTCGAATGACGTATGAAACACAAACTAATATTATTATTGTCATGCTCAAAAAATAAATCTGATGACGTTGGTTATCCATATTAATAGTATCAATTTGATTCTTCTTCTTCTTCTTATCGTGTGAGCAGTAAGGTCTAACGAGGGGACACACCCTAGTGTCAGAGTTTCTAAACCGCCGCAAGGGCCTCTGACATGGTTTGACGATCGCCATTTGGCGGCCGGGACCACCGGCTTATACGTGCCTTCCGAAGCACGGAACCATCTTTTTATCAGACAATCAGGTGATTCAAGCCTGCAATGTCCTAACCAAACTGGAAACAACTTCACAAAGTATGCTTCCCGTGGGAATCGAACCCACGACCACCGGGTCACAAGGCAAACACCTAAACCACTCGACCACGGAGGCAGTTATCAATTTGATTGAAGTACTGTTTATTTTGAATGCTTACTTTAATTATTTTCTATCTATCGATAGGTTATAAAACCAACGTTTATGCTACTGTTAAGTTATTGCAAAAAAACTATTCTTGGAAGCCTGCGACAAAACGATTCCAGAGAATACGTTGGCGTGCGTTGTAATTTAAGCCATAAGCGGATTGTGTTACTGCTACAGCGTGGGTACAGCTCAATTCAGCGAAATCAGGGCGCATTACCAGATTGAGGTATACTATTCGTTCTCGAGGTAACGACAAAAGCAACTGCTACCATCGACAAAAGCGACTGCTACCATCGACAAAAGCAACTGCTACCGTCGACAAAAGCGACTGCTATCATCGACAAAAGCAACTGCTACCGTCGACAAAAGCGACTGCTACCATCGACAAAAGCAACTGCAACCATAGACAAAAATAACTGCTACCGTCGACAAAAGCGACTGCTACGATCGACAAAAATAACTGCTACCGTCGACAAAAGTGACTGCTACCGTCGACAAAAGCAACTGCTACCATCGACAAAAGCGACTGCTACCATCGACAAAAGCAACTGCTACCGTCGACAAAAGCGACTGCTATCATCGACAAAAGCAACTGCTACCGTCGACAAAAGCGACTGCTACCATCGACAAAAGCAACTGCAACCATAGACAAAGGCAACTGCTACCGTCGACAAAAGCGACTGCTACGATCGACAAAAATAACTGCTACCGTCGACAAAAGTGACTGATACCGTCGACAAAAGCAACTGCTACCATCGACAAAAGCGACTGCTACCAGCGACAAAAACAAATGCTACCGTCGACAAAAGCGACTGCTATCATCGACAAAAGCAACTGCTACCGTCGACAAAAGCGACTGCTACCATCGACAAAAGCAACTACAACCATAGACAAAGGCAACTGCTACCGTCGACAAAAGCGACTGCTACGATCGACAAAAATAACTGCTACCGTCGCCAAAAGTGACTGCTACCGTCGACAAAAGCGACTGCTACCAGCGACAAAAACAAATGCTACCATCGACAAAAGCAACTGCTACTATCGACAAAAGCAACTGCTACCATCGACAAAAGCGACTGCTACCATCGACAAAAGCGACTGCTACTGTCGAAAAAAGCAACTGCTACCATCGACAAAAGCGACTGCTACTGTCGAAAAAAGCAAGTGCTACCATCGACAAAAGCGACTGCTACTGTCGAAAAAAGCAACTGTTACATCCGATAAAAGCGACTGCTACCATCGACAAAAGCGAGTGCTACCATCGACGAAAGCAACTGCTACCATCGACGAAAGCAACTGCTACCGTCGACAAAAGCAACTGCTACCGTCGACAAAAGCGACTGCTACTGTCGAAAAAAGAGACTGCTGCTGTCGAAAAAAGCGACTGCTACCATCGATAAAAGCAAATCAACTTCAAATTCAAATATTTTTATTTGTAGGCAAATAAAAAGTACAGATGTCATTGTCATGTTAATAGATATGATTACTATGTCTTGCCGTCAACGGCGTACAAATATTCAGATTATAACTTCTAAATCATTCAAACTAGTAAATATATTCAAAATTAGTAATTGTAACTATTGAAAATAAATTAAAATTCGTAATTAAAATAAACAATAAATTAATTAGTCAACAGAACATTAAAATTATAAAAAAGATTAAAAACATTTTGTGAAATAAAAAATAATATAAAAATTTAATGTCCATGTCAAAATATACAATGTCAAAGTTACAATATCAAAGTTACCATGTCAAAATTACAACGTCAAAGTTACCATGTCAAAATTACAATGTCAAACTTACAATGTCAAAATTACAAACCCAAAGTTACAATGTCACAAATTACAAATAAATAAAAAAGTCAAAATTACAATTTGTCTTCTAGGTACTCATTGACTGTGTAGTATGCTTTTTCGCCTAATAGATTAAGAAGAGCCTTTTTAAACTGGTGTATGCTGTCAAGATCTTTTACAGAAATAGGTAACTTATTAATAACTTGGGCGCCATTCCCAAAAATCTTTTTGAGTAGAGCGCTGTCTTGTGTGGAATAGCACATATCTCTCCATGGCGTCGCTTCGATCTAAGTGTTTGGAATAAATGCAAGTTTGATTTTGCGAATATTACTGTCTTGTAGATGTACATACTGTGGTATTTCGCTATTCTAAACCACGTATTTTATTTATTTCACTGAGTGAGCTGTAGTGTTCTTATCTAATTCACACTTACCACACATTTTACATCCTAATATTATACTTACACTTCGCATCTATCATACGTTTTATTGGTTTTTACATTAATATTCTGCGAATCGGTCTAAAACGATTCGTTTTCTTATAAAATATCTGAAATAAATAAATAATTTTCATAACACTTACGTCAGGCTGTCAAACTGTCAATACTTTTTCTTTTAATTTTCTGTCATAGTTTCTTACTAGCTTAGTCTATAATTATGAAGGTTACTTTTGATTTATGTAATTTAAATTCTTTTTGTCTATATGTTAGCTCAAATATTGTATTTTATAACTTACATTGCTCAGATATTGTATTTTATAACTTACATATAATTAATTAACACGCTCTCAGAATTCTACGAAAAGGTTTTGGTTTGAATATTACTGGCTGTTCTGAATACTGGCAAGTTGCATTTCTAAGACAATTATGAAGTCACTATTTGAAATTCTGAAAAATGAACTGAAAATGACAAGCTGTGGATCTATAAAAGCTGAAATGATTTCACACACGTGGACTTCTAATCTGAATCTGGTCGAGGAAACATCTCCATAAGATACCTAACATTCTACGCTGGTTCATTGCTGCTGCTGGTTCTTCCTTCTCAAGGAGAACGGAACGGTGTCGAGACGCTACGCCGACGCCAAGAGGACCTCCAATACCTACTTCTATCCGAGTGACCGGTGTCAAGCGAGACGCTACGCTGACGCCAAGAGGACCTCCTATATTACTACCCGAGTGACCTGCAGTACAAGTGATTCTGTGGTTCTTCAAATTTAAACTGAAAACCTTAACGTTCTTCAAAACCTCCCCCTCCTCCCTTCTGAGAGTGTGCCTTTTTATAACTCCTTTTGTATTTTTTACTCCTCCTAAAAATTAATTATAATGTTCAAGTCTACAACCTTTTATTTCTTCTTTTAATAGATTTGTTACAATACATGGCAAAGTAAGAAGTCTATATTTTTTAAATAATGGCCTACAACTATCAGTCTTTTGAAGCTTAAACACAGCACGCACACACTTCTTTTAAGCTTTAAACGCAGTGTCTTTGTCAGTGGATTTCCCCCAAATACATTATTCCAAAACGTTGATGAGACGTACGCTATCAAAACTACAGATTCATTAGATATCTTCGCAAGATTGTAAAGCGCATATGAATACTGGTTTAGCTTTTTACACAGAGTTTCTACATGGCATTTCCAATTTAAATGACTATCTAAGTGAAGTCCTCAAAATCTGGGACTGCTGGTTTCTGGTATTTTATGGTCTGCGTATTTTATATTCAAATTTAGTTTTTTAATTATTTGTTGAAACGTCATAATCTGTTTATAGTTTTAATTCTGTTTTATCGTAACCAGTTTATAGTACAATGGATAGCATTATTTATTTCACTTTCATAAGACTAAGTTTTTACAAGGTATAATAATTGTACTGTCATCGGCAAATAGGACGGTTTGATAGTCTGTACACTGAGGCAAATCATTTATATAAATGAGGAACAGTAAGGGTCCAAGAACACTTCCCTGGGGCACACCGCAAGTTGTATATCTAATGGATGACTTGTGAGGAACCTCTGTTTTAGAATTGGGTTCTATTTAAAACTGTGACTTGTTTTCTTCCTTTTAAATAAGTTTCGATTAACCTCAATATATTTCCTCGGACACCACAACGTTCTAACTTATCCAGTAATATTGCATGATCCACGTGATCGAATGCCTTAGACATGTCCATGAGTATTGAGTACTGCAGCACTAGGATTTTTGTTGTCAACATTATTAACAATATTGGCAACTAACTCATAGAATGCGTAACTGCGTTGTTAATGTTTCTATTTTTACGAAAACCGAATTGTTCTTTGGCAAGTATATTATTAGTTTCAAAGAAAGAGTTACGAGATTTATAGATCACTTTCTCAAAGATTTTGGAAAATACCGGTATTAAGGCTATTGGACGGTAATTTGAAATGGTGGCTCTGTCACCTTTCTTATGAAGGGGCTTAATTACGGTTGTTTTTAGTTTGTTTGGGAAGTGACCATGCTCTACGCATAGGTTAATTATAAAACTGCTACCATCGACGAAAGCAACTGCTACCATCGACGAAAGCAACTGCTTCCATCGACAAAAGCGACTGCTACCATTGACGAAAGCAACTGCTACCATCGACAAAAGCGACTGCTACCATCGACGAAAGCAACTGCTACCATCGACGAAAGCAACTGCTACCAACGAAAAAAGCAAGTGCTACCATCGACAAAAGCGAGTGCTACCATCAACGAAAGCAACTGCTACCATCAACGAAAGCAACTGCTACCATCGACAAAAGCAACTGCTACCGCCGACAAAAGCGACTGCTACCATCGACAAAAGCAACTGCAACCATAGACAGAGGCAACTGCTATCGTCGACAAAAGCGACTGCTACCATCGACAAAAATAACTGCTACCGTCGACAAAAGTGACTGCTACCGTCGACAAAAGCAACTGCAACCATAGACAGAGGCAACTGCTACCGTCGACAAAAGCGACTGCTACCATCGACAAAAATAACTGCTACCGTCGACAAAAGTGACTGCTACCGTCGACAAAAGCAACTGCTACCATCAACAAAACCGACTGCTACCATCGACGAAAGCAACTGCTACCATCGACAAAAGCGACTGCTACCATCGACGAAAGCAAATGCTACCATCGACGAAAGCAACTGCTACCATCGACGAAAGCAACTGCTACCAACGAAAAAAGCAAGTGCTACCATCGACAAAAGCGAGTGCTACCATCAACGAAAGCAACTGCTACCATCAACGAAAGCAACTGCTACCATCGACAAAAGCAACTGCTACTGCCGACAAAAGCGACTGCTACCATCGACAAAAGCAACTGCAACCATAGACAGAGGCAACTGCTACCGTCGACAAAAGCGACTGCTACCATCGACAAAAATAACTGCTACCGTCGACAAAAGCAACTGCTTCCATCGACAAAAGCGACTGCTACCATTGACGAAAGCAACTGCTACCATCAACAAAAGCGACTGCTACCAGCGACAAAAACAAATGCTACCATTGACAAAAGCTATTAAAGTAAACGAAGTGGAAATTAGGTTTAGTAAAATATATTGCGTGCTCTATCAAAGATACAAAGAATAACAAGTAATCACCTAGCAACCACAACACAGATCTTATTTTAATCTAGAAGGGAAGACTTCATAGAATTACGCTGGAAGTGCTTTCCTAACATTCCCTCTTCTTTTTCAAACCGAAGTCTTCGCAAAGCTTTACCATTCTTGGTTTGAATAATGGCTTTGTAAATATATCAGCCAGTTGTTCTTGCGTAGGCACTTGCTCAATTTGGATATCTCCTTCAGACACACATTGCCTTACATAGAAATGTCTTAGCTTAATGTGCTTTGTCTTCCGATGATATTCGTAAGGCGGATTATGAGCTAATTTTATTGCAGACTCATTATCAATGCGCAGTACTGGTGTTTCTAATTTATCACTTAAATTTTTAAACAATCTCTTTAGCCAAACCATTTCACTGGCAGCTACTATTTCTGCTTCTGTGGACGACAGCGCAACTGAGGTTTGCTTCACACTTCTCCAGGAGATTGCTGATCCAGCGAACATGCATATCAACCCGCTTGTAGAACAACCACTCAAGTTGTCGCCTCCGTGATCCGCATCACTGTAACAGATGAGTCGCTTCTCATTCTTTTTAAACTCTAGACCAGTCTCGATTGTTCCTTTGAGATAACGAAAGATTCTCTTCACTTGTAACACATTCGTATTAGTAGGGTTATCTAAGGTTCTGGATACGACTCCGACTGCATAGGCGATATCAGGCCTTGTACCCATCATGAGATAAGCCAACGCTCCCACAGCTTGTCTGTACGGAAATTTAGTGTCACAGATCTCTTCCGCCAACTTTTTTACAGGAATATCTTTAACTATTGGTGTTCCAACGGCTTTACAGTCACCCATTCCATACTTCTCCAAAACCTTTGAAGTATAGGCGGCTTGATGAACTCTTAAAGTCCCATCATTGTGTCGCTCTAACTCTAGTCCAAGAAAGTACAATGGCGGCTTAGTCGTTATCTTGAAACGTGCTTTGAGTTCGTTCACAATGAAATTGTCAGCTTCTACGTCATCAGAAGAAGCCAATAATCCATCATCAACGTACAAAGCTAGCAAAATCTTTGTTTTTCCACGTTGTCTCACGTATAAACATGGATCTGCTTCGCTCTGTGTAAATCCAGATTCAATAAAAAAATCATGAATACACTCGTTCCTACATTTAGGCGCTTGTTTAAGTCCATAAAGACTTCTTATCAACTTGCACACCTTGCCAGATCCGTCATTGTATCCCTCAGGTTGTCGCATGTATATCTCTTCCTTCACCTTGCCATATAGGAAAGCTGTTGAGACGTCAAATTGTTTTAGCGATAAACCTTCATTTGCAGCTATACTTAATAATACTCGGATCGTGCTTAGTTTCGCAACAGGGCTAAATGTCTTGTGATAGTCTATTCCTTTTTTCTGAGAATAGCCAACTGCAACTAGTCTTGCTTTAAACTTGTCAATCGAGCCATCAGGGTTCTTCTTTACCTTAAATATCCATTTGCAGTTGAGTGCTTTTCTGTTATTTGGTAAATGTGTCAGTTTCCATGTCTCATTCTCTTTCAGGGAATTTATCTCACTGTTCATAGCCTCAACCCACTTGTCTTTTTCAGTACTTTGTATGGCTTCTCGATACGAGGATGGTTCTGGAACAGCAATGATTTGATTGATAAATTGTTCAAAATTAAATCTTTCTGGAGGTTTAATTTGACTCCGATCACGAAGTACACGACTGCTACCTTCAACAGTTTGAGTGTCTTCTTCTTGTCGATCTTCTTCATTACTAGTACCTGTTTCATACCAAGTATCTTCTTCATGTCGTTCTTCTTCAGTATCACTTATTTCATTATCCAAATTCACTGAATGCAAGTGATCATTACTTTGATTAAGTACTTCTAAGTTTGGTTGAACATCTATGGAAGAAGTAGGTAGCTCATAGGTATTCTTTTTGATTTCAGGTTCCTCACTAACAGGTGTGTCTCGGTCTAACAGAGGTATTTCTTCAAAAGTTACAGCTCTGGAACGCAACAATTTAAAGTTCCTTGTATCATAAACTCGATACCCATCATCACTATCATATCCTATAAGAATTCCTTTCTTTGCTTTTTTATCTAGTTTATTTCTCTTTTGTTTTGGGACATGCACGTAGCATACGCAACCAATGATTCTGAGATGATTTATTTTGGGTTTCTTGTTGTACCATAACTCATACGGTGACTTGTCATCATTTGGTGTGGGTCCCGTACGATTTAATATGTACACTGAAGCTTGCATTACTTCAGCCCATAAACCTTTAGGTATCTCATCATGAGCGTGCATGAGTGCTCTTGCCATCTCTACAATTGTGCGATTATCTCTTTCGGCACAACCGTTTTGTTCGGGAGTGTAGGGCATTGTCAGCCTCTGTTTAATCCCGTGTTGTCTCAGCGTACTTCGTACTTGTTCATTGACGAATTCACCGCCATTGTCGCTTAGCAACTCTTGAATGACGTGTCCTGATGTCTTAGCTTCTACTAGAAAATCCTTCAAACGTGCTTGAACTTCTGACTTTTGTCGTAAGAAGTATACGTAACGAAAACGGGTGAAATCATCCTTGAATAGAACAAAGTATCTATACCTACTTTGAGATCGAATACACAAAAGGTCCACACACATCAGTGTGTATTAGCTCTCCAGGTCTTGTAGTTCTCTCTCTGGTCCCAAATGTCCTTCTGTGGGCTTTTCCATAAACGCAACCTTCGCAAACTTCTTTGTTATTTTCAGATTTAAATTGCATAGCAAATTCTCTTTGCATAACTTGTTTGACATGTCTTTTGTTTTGGTGTCCCAAACGTTCGTGGTACAGTTGAAGTTGGTTATTAACTGTTAGTTGGTTAATCTCAAGTTTAGGTGTAATTACTTCTATTTTAAGTTTGTACAAACCTCCATACTTGTCACGTGTACCGACTAACTTTGTCTTACCATCAACCTTAAATAAACATGACCGAGTGTTTGATTCAAAGGAGCTATTCTCACAAAGAATGTGCGGCTAGCACTGAGAACAACTTTCGTTGTATACTGGGAACATACCAAACATTTGTGAGTGTAATTGTTTCGTTTCGGCCATTAATGTCAGCTTTTACTTGTATTGAGCCCTTTCCGATAGCTTCAATATTTTCACCATTTGCTGTCATTACTCTGTGAGATTTGCTAAAGTACTCGAAAAATACATACTGATCTGCTCTATTGGTTACGTGACTTGTTGTTCCATTGTCCACGTACCATGAGTCTTTATCATTACTCTCACCAAGAGATAAAGCTAAACATGACAATGTAGCAGTATTTGATATGGATTCCTTTGTAGGTTTCGGGGGTCTACCATCCGTAATCCATTTCTTGCATTGCTTTACTCGATGTCCGCTTGCTCCACAATAGTTGCACTTGGACTTCTTTTTGTAGTCTTGTTTTTTGTTACGTACTATCAATACCTCCGTGCTGGATTTACCCTCAGCTTCAGATTTATTTCTATCTTTCAAAGCTCTCTCGTGAGCGCACAACTGGGTGGTCAAGTTCTCGATTGTACGATCTTTCAACGTAATCAGTAGCCAACTCGATTTAAAACTGAAATACTCTTCTGGCAGGGAATCCAATATCTTGCATATCAAAAGAATTTCTGGTAGTTGATTGCAAACTGTAGACAAAGCTTGATTCAGATCATGCCAAATATTCTTTATTGCAGACATATGTGAACCCATGTCATGAGTGGGGTCTTTCTTGTAATTAAAAAGTTGCATACACAGATCATAGGTTCGGTCCTGTGATCCTCGCTCATAAAGACGGTTTAATTCGTCCCACATATCACTCGCAGTTGTAAAACGCATTACTTTGTTCAGCATTTCGTTGGTCATATTAGTAGTCAGTAGTAACAGTGCTGTGCTTTCTATTTTATTATATCTGTCACACTCGTCTTTGTACTTAGTAAAAGCTTCCGCTTTGGCTCCTTCATCCGGATGTGCTGGCTTTACTAGATTACCCTGCACCGCATCTAAGGTGCCTGTGTTACTCCGCAGCAGCAACAACACTTTATATTTCCAGGTCGGCCAGTTGCTTCCATCGAATAGTCCTATTTCGAGTTTCATATTTGAAGACAACATGATTCACTCTTTCGAACTTTTATCCTTTAGAAAACAATACTAAAACTTTTAAACTCTCGTTTTTGCATGCTCTGCTACCATATTAAAGCAAACGAAGTGGAAATTAGGTTTAGTAAAATATATTGCGTGCTTTATCAAAGATACAAAGAATAACAAGTAATCACCTAGCAACCACAACACAGATCTTATTTTAATCTAGAAGGGAAGACTTCATAGAATTACGCTGGAAGTGCTTTCCTAACAAAAGCAACTGCTACCATCGACAAAAGCAACTGCTACCATCGACAAAAGCGACTGCTACCATCGACAAAAGCGACTGCTACTGTCGAAAAAAGCAACTGCTACCATCGACAAAAGCGACTGCTACCATCAACAAAAGCGACTGCTACTGTCAAAAAAAGCGACTGCTACTGTCGAAAAAAGCGACTGCTACTGTCGAAAAAAGCGACTGTAACTGTCGAAAAAAGCAACTGCTACCATCGATAAAAGCGACTGCTACCATCGATAAAAGCGACTGCTACCATTGACGAAAGCAACTGCTACCATCGACAAAAGCGACTGCTACTGTCGACAAAAGCGACTGCTACTGTCGAAATAAGCAACTGCTACCATCGACAGAAGCGACTGCTACCATCGACAAAAGCGACTGCTACCATCGACAAAAGCGACTGCTACCGTCGACAAAAGAGACTGCTACCATCGACATAAGCAAATGCTACCATTGACAAAAGCGACTGCTACTGTCGAAAAAAGCAACTGCTACCGTCGATAAAAGACACGGTCAAGAGCTGCTGTAGTTGGCTCAGTCGACTGCACAGTGCTGCTAGGGAAGTCGTGTGTTCGGGGTTTAAGAGACAGTTGTGGTTAGAAACCTTGTTTGAAAGGCGGTGGTACATTCGTATGCAATCTTGACTTACCCGTAAAGCCTTTGTGGCGACAGCGACATCTATCGCAACACCTGCGAACTAACGATCGACAATTTCTACATCGCGCTATCAACATTTTCCGCGACATTAGGCTATATAGGAGATCCCGACTTACGTAGGGCAGTTAGCCCTCCAGACACAACACCCGTCTGGTCGGAGGATCCTCCCTTTTGAATGGGGGATGAGGAACTTTACACCCTGTTCCTCATAATCCCCCAAACTGGTGACCCCGACGTCGTCATCACTTCCCCTTCGCCTTCGAGCAGCGATTCACACCGTCAGCCAGCATCCTCGGCTTCATGGGATATCCTGACCACCAGCATGCAGCGGAATCGCATTCCTGGTCATCACCTCCAGCAGCCTCATCAGCGACCTTGGCACAGCACACTGCACTTCGGCCGGTCAGCAAGCAGAGAAGCCCTTCTCTCCTGGTCGACAACCCCAACCCCAACCTTCTTACTTTTCATGGCGTTGGGGACTTGGGGTATTGAACAGTCTGTTTGCCTTATGGACTTACCGGATTATTGGCGCCTAGGCACGTAGTCCTAGTCTATGTACGATTACCTTGCGAGAATATGTTCTTATGAGTTATGTAACTGTAAGTAAAAGTTCAATAGCAGTCACTATGTTATTAAAGTTACCTCGTTGAATATAGCTAGGTACTTTGTAATAAGTAACGTAAAGTAGGCAATGTCATAAAATAGGATAAATAAATTGCGTTCTTGACACTGATAGTGTAGCCTTAGCCTAACAAACTCTTTGATTATTATTATTGCATTTAAATATGCATAGGTTTTCATATCTAATATTTTTTTCAGTTTTTCGTGACTAATCTACCAAGCACCAAGTGACGTTGTAGACCAACCTGGGATACAATGACATGTTTTTTTCAAAAGGTACCTACTGAACGTAGGTAATGTAGTGACAAAAATTGAATAGAATATGCTTAGATGATTTGGTCGTGTGGAGAAGATGAGTGAAAGGTGACTAACAAAACGTTTCTACAAGGCATATGTGATTGGCATCGCCTGGCGCCGACGCTCTAGGTCCCCTAGGAAGACATACGCTGACCTTATTTGAGTTCCTTCAGAAAGGACAGGTGCGTAGTAGGTACTCTTAAGTCGTAACCGGGGTGCGTGTATGACCACCAGATGTATGGTATGAATATGGACGAGGCAAAAGGAGCATGTAAGGATCTTAGCAGATGGCGTTCTGTGGTTTCTAACTAACCCCGTAGGAAAAAGAAGCGAGTTTATGTACCTAGGTACCTATACTACCTATATGTATGTAAGTAGATAACTAACAACGAACACTTTATTCATTTATAATTCGAATATAATTTATATCCTTATTATAATGTAAGTTATTATAAAATATAAAAAAGGATTTGAGTATAACATTATTTTATTTTTGTGTTCAGTTTTGGAGTATTTCGTAATATCCGGATACGATCGACGATATACCTAACAGGTGTTGATTTCGTCGCAAAGGTGAACTGTAGGAAAACAGAGATGGTATTTAAGATTTTTTGGATGAGAAAAAAATCTTTTTAATGTGAAATTTGTAGGATAAGTAGATTCTGGATAGGAAGGTGGTAATCTAGCCGGGGATCATGGAATGTCGCAGTAGTTCCCATGATCCCCGGTGCGGGAAGGGAAAACTGGGGTGGTTTTTATTCAAAGGTCTTACAGACCCGTCCGCCCGCCCCAGGGTGGAGGACATTCATAAGGATTTTCCACCATACCTAGTTGCTTTTCGTCGTAGTGAGTTTTTCCAGATCAAAGTTCTTTTTTAAAGAAATCGATAGTGTATATTGTAGAGACTCATACTCATAGTTCACCCCTATTTTCAGAGAGTCGGAAAATAGGAAGATAACAAACTTTAACCTAATACCACAGAAAATATCATTAAAAGTACAACAAAAACCACGCTGAAGATAATTGAAAAGTGAAAATAGAAAGTACTCCTTACTCGTAAGGGCGGCTTATTGTTCCAGAAATTAAATTCGTTACATTGATTCCTGAAACTCACACTAGGATTCCCTGTGTCGTGAGTTCCAGGCTCATTCGTTCCGTTGACACACTTGTGACACAAATAATATTCTAAACAATAATATAATTTAGTCTTTTAAAGCTCTTTGGTTGTAATCAATATTAAAGTGATCGTTAGAACAGTAAGGTGATCATCATCTTCCTGCCCTTATCCCATTCTATTTGGGGTCGGCGCAACCTGTTTTCTTTATCCATTCTTCACTCCTTTCTCTTTTATATATCATTCCTCAGACAATCTATCCATCTTTTCTTTGGCCTTCCTCATCCTCTCCATTCATCAACATTTATATCCATCACCTTTTTAGTCACATGCGATTCGTCCCGCCTCATAACATGTCCATGCCATGACATTCGATTCCCTTTCAACTGGTATTATCTATTAAAGAAACATTCGTTTCTATAGAAACTTCTCGATGGTCACAGCGAGCTAAGAGAGATTTTATCCGTCTTCCCAGAGGTCAACTGCCAACTTTCATTAATGTTTTAATCATGTAGAGTATTAAATATTTCATTATGATTCAAAACGTTGATGGTAATGTCCTTCTTTTATTTTTGCGTCGTTTTTTCTAGTTTTAGTGTCGTGTTTTATCAAAATCATATATTACATAATGTTAAATACCTGTTTATGTATATTTATGGGTTATACCTGTTTTGGAGTCATAACGGCCGCCGGGCGGTCTGCCTTTCGCCTATATTTATGACGTAACCCGATACGCGAAATATTTTCGGGGTCCTATAGCCAAATCCTTGATAGTTTTTTCCTTCTATTCTTCTTCTTAACGTGTCAATGACAATTTAAATTGATTCAAACCAAAATTTCGCGAAGAGTTTTTCACTTTTAGTAGCGTCCATCAGCTCGTGTGATGTACAAGCTACCGACAGGCAGGACACGCTATCAAGTGTCCCATACATTCACACTCCCAACGAGACATCTATAAATATCCACCTGCACAGGTTTCCCTTGCTTAAGCCAATCTGTGTGCGGAGTCTATTTAAAGATTTTCAGGTCAGCCATGGCAGCTCGTGTCCAGGTTCTATTAATTAAATGAATCAAGCAACTCAACCAATCGCAGTCCACTGCAGGATGATACCTGCCTCTCTTAAACTGCCTGAACCACACCCTGAACTTCGTCTTCCGCATCCAGTTTGTTCTACGACAGCCATCTTATGAAGTATCCTTTTTAGAAGTTTGTATTAATTGGAACTCATGGCTAAATAATAACAGCCGCACGGGTCCATCTTCAGGTTAAGCCACGCATGCCCAGGTTTGTCTGTGGACGGGGACCACCCATTACATATTGAGTTTCCTGCGTGCCTATGTGAGAAACCAAACCACGATAACCCGTTGGTCGATTGTAAATCTTTGACAGCAGTTAGGAGTCAGTGGCCCGAAAGTCAGACAACCAGTCTTACCAAGTGATGTTGTGAAGGTCAGATAGGTTGTAGCCACAGATACAGAAACAACAGGAGATATGCCCTTTAGCCGAAAATGTATGGGGACCTGTGTCGTCAGTTCACACACGCAGAGCAGTAAAAACAATAGATATACGCATTCGCAAACACATCCGCATTTCTTAAAACATTACGTACTACACAATCAATTATAAACCTTATCCCTTCAGTCACAGCGTGTATTTACCATGCACCGCACAATTTACTTAATACATTTTGTTTCACTTCGACGCTAGTGATTGACTAAATCGAAAAGTTATCGATTCTTCTATTTATTATTATATTGTAATAAAGTTCTTTTGGGGTCCTGAAAATAATATATTATAAATAAAAAACAATATGTCCATAAATCATTCAAAATAAAAAAAGTCATTTATTCAAAACAGGTTGATTAAAAAAAATAATATTGATTTGTGTCTGTAGTAAATCGTACCTAATATTAACTTACACCACAGATGTGTTGCAACAGATTTTGACGTTCGAAAAGTGCTGATTATAAGCAGCACTTTTTTCTGTCTGTTAGTTTAAGTCCCTTAGGGGTTGAATTTCAAAAAATAAATCCTTCTTTATTCCTTGTCTACATTATAAAGGGAACCTCTGTGCAAAATTTCAGCTTTCTAGGTCCAAGGGTTTGGGCTGGGCGTTGATGAGTCAGTCAGTCAGGACTTCTCTTTTTATTTAAGTATATAGATAGATAGATAGATAACTCGAGCAACCAATGAATACTATTTATTCAGTCAATATTAAGCAATAAAAAGCACTTTCTATTTTCAGTATTGCTTGCAATAATAAGAAAGCGTGATAATATAAACGTTGTTATTAGTACCTACCTATATTTATAATTTGTTGTTTAAACTAAAAATAAATTTATATTTTATTAGTAAATACATAGTACAGAATATTGGTTTTTCTTATCTCCATTTACGGCAACGCTCAGTAACGCCATAAAATACGCCTTATACTGCAGTAACAATTGTGTAGAGTAATTAATTGTATAATGCATAATATGTATAATCATTCGTACGTATACGCAGAATCATCGTATAAAATATCGACAACTACAAACATCACAATTAGACATCTCTAGCTCACAAAGACTGACAGCAGCAGCTTTTCGAAAATATTGTGTGAGTGAGAGCATCAGTAAAACACCTATCCATTGCGCTATTAGATCAGCCGATTCACTGGTCGATTTGTACTAAACAAGCAATGGTTTTTGTTCCTAATGAAAACAATTGATTTGGTTTTTCATCATGTTTCTCGTACCACGAAGTAATGTTTTAATGAATTTAATATGAAAAACATTATTTTTGTACTACTTACGTGTGAAATGAGATACCATCTTTCGTGTAATTCACAATACAGCTATTATTTTTACAAACATTCACTGAACAACGCGGCATTTTGTAAAAAATCACGAGCAGTGAAGACGTCGCAAGTTGACATTCGACTTATTATTGAAAGTGGCATAAGGCCCCGTCGTGGCCACATGAGTTCGCATGTACCACGCCTCCTTGCCATATCTCCTGTTGTTTCTGTGATCTGTGGTTGTAGCCGTCCATGTAAAATTCTAATACTCATCTACATCCGGTTAGACTGGAACCTGACCCCAACATGGTTGGGAAAGGGCAGCATCAGCCTTCCTAATTTTAATACACGCTTATCATCATCAGATGTTTAGCGTGTATTAATTAGTAAGTAATTATTTGCTTAAAATATTGTGGTCACTGAAGATAACTTTATCTCTATAAAATCTGATAAAACACTTCAAATGTTCTGACAATTTTTTTTGTAAAATCTGGTAATAACTCCTAGTACGTATTTGGTACTAGATGTGATTATACTAACATATGGATATACGTAGTGTGACGTGGTAATTATTATTGGGTACAAAGTTTACACAGCAACACTTTAGTAAATAAATGCCGTATGATTGACATCTGTTGCCGACTGACTATATAAGTTCACATTTTCTCTTTAAAAATAATATAAGCATTTTTTGGGACGTAGGCGCTGCTATTCCTTCAAATCACGTAACTCCTGTAAGCCAGAATCTATTGTGGTGTGGACCCTTGACTTGTCTTAACTCTTTAACAATGACTTCATTCGACAAAGAAATGGAATAAAAGGTTGATCAATGTTGTTTTATTATTCCTGCTTCAGCGATGTTCTGAAGGATTGCTGATCCTAAGTTGCAGGTCACTGCCGTTCTCAGCTCCATCTCCATAACACCCTCCGAATGCCGCCTCGGTTATAATGACAAAGTTTGCCATCTTGTATCAAAATGTCATCATCATCATCATCATTTCAGCCAAAAGACGTCCACTGCTGGACATAGGCCTCCCCCAGGTGTCGCCACATTAACCGGTCCCGTGCGTCTCGCATCCAGCGGGTCCCCGCAACCTTCACCAGGTCATCGGTCCACCTAGTCCTAGTGGGAGGCCTTCCAACTATACGTCTTCCGGTTCGCGGTCACCACTCCAGAACTTTTCGGCCCCATCGGCCATCCGTTCTGCGAGCAATTTGCCCTGCCCACTGCCATTTAAGTTTGGAAAATCTTCGGGCTATGTCGGTAACCTTGGTTCTCTTGGATGTCTTGAAAATGTAATGTAATTATCCACAACGAAGTTATCGGGGGTGAAAATGGCCTGAACTGTTTCGAGACAAAGATGGTATGGCCGTGCCGCTTTTTTGCTCGACTTGGTGCGGGCACTGCTGTGACCCCAGATTATTTATAGCTTTGAAGTTTACGGATCTTTAGATTTTTTTAAATCCAAAAATACAATAAACTTTGCGAATAATTGAATTTTAAAATGTGTTTAATCATCCATTAGGTACCATTTAGACAAACAATCATTTATTTTATTAAAATAGTTGATCGTTTTGACGTCATTATGTGGGTAATAAAGATAAAGTTACTTGATGAAAGTTTTTTATTAGACATCTATTTTAATAATAATAATTATGTAGCATCGTAAATGTCGGTTTTTTCATAAGATCCGGTTTAAAATGATCAGGAAAAAACTGGTGTTATTGACATTAGAGTAAACAAGCCAGCAGAAGTGGCAGAGGTCAGCCATGTCCGTCGAAGGACCTATGAACGTTATAGAAAACGGGCTCTTGAAGGGAGGTCTCGCGTATCAACCCAACACGCGTAGCCTGTGATTTAGTTAGGTAGACCAGCCTGGAACAAGTGGTAGTACTAGGATAGTCAGGATGCAGGAAACCGACTGTGTGAAACTTGGGAGAGGCATACCTAGTCCAGTTAAATGGTTATGACAGTTATTTTAAAAACCTGTTGGGCTATTTTTCATAGCCCTTTGGATCAATTTTAGGTGTATCCGGGCAACATACGCATCACAAGAGGATATACACTCGAGAGCAATAAATCCGGGTCACTTAAAGAATGTTAAAAATGTCGGAAACTAAAAATGATAGGATAATGCAATAAATTGTATTTAATAGACAATGTAATACTCCTTAAATGAAAGTAAAAAAAATATGAGTCACCATATATTTTATTAACACAAAATTACATAAAGAAAAAAACTGCTGATCTCTCCTTAAATCAAAAATAGGAAACGTGAAATTTTTGAACTTTATTACGATTTTCTTGAATTTTAATACTTCGTATTGCCTCCTCGTGCTTCCATTACTGCGTTTACGCGGTTTGGCATGCTGTACACCAAGTTCCTTATACGATTTTGGGGAATATTCTCCCATTCCTCTGTGAGAGCAATTTTGAGCTCACGAAGCGTGATTGGGGGAGGGTTTCGTTGTTTTACGCATCTGCCTAGCTCGTCCCAAGCATGCTCGATCGGGTTGATATCCGGGCTGCGCGCTGGCCACTCCATACGAGTAATGTTCATCTCTTGAAGGTAGTCATTCACAATCCTACCTGTCGGATCGGACTGCCTGGTCGGGCATTGTCATGCATAAATATAGCATCCTCACCTAAATTGACCATAAATGGACCAACGTGATCATTGAGGATTTCTTCCACATATCTTTCGCTAGTTAAAGAGCCGTTTTCTATGATCACCAGCTCTGTGCGACTTTCAGAAGAAATTCCGGCCCACACAAGTACAGACCCACCACCGTAGGCTACTTTTTCTTCGATGCATGCTTGCTTGAATCTTTCCCCTGGTCTTCGATACACTCTGTGTCTTCCATCGTGCTTGTAGAGCATAAATTTTGATTCGTCGGAGAACATAACTTTTGACCAATCTTCAATATTCCAATGTACGTGGCTCTGGGCATATCTTAGTCTTGAAATACGATGCCCACGCTCCAGTTTAGGGCCGTTTGCAGGTCTAAGGGGTTTTAAGTTAGATTCAGCAAGCCGACGTCTTACTGTCCATGCACTTGGGTTACTTCCTCCGAGGCGTCGAAACTGATTTGTGAGTTCAGTTCCTGTGAGAAAGCGATTTCGAAGCATTGTGTTCACCAAGTATCGGTCTTCTCGTGCTGTGGTACACCTGGTTCTGCCCGTTCCTGGTCTGCGTAGGTTAGAACCAGTTTCTTCGTAACGTCGGAGAACTCTTTGTACTGTTGACAGCGACACACCGACAGTCCTGGCTGTATCGCGCTGACTCCGGCCGGTTTCCAGCATTGTAAGTATTCTGGTGCATTCTTCAGGCGTAAGCGACATAATTTCAGCTTGAATAATGAATATAGAGCACTATCAACATGGTTTATGTACCCACATAAATGACAGATTACAAACAAAAGCAAAACCAAATGCTGTAATTACGTAGTTCCATCTTCGAAAGTGGCCCTTTTTCAAATTTGATTTTTTTATGATATAACTTTACAATAACTAAGAAGTTTTAATACCTTCATTTAAGGAGTATTACATTGTCTATTAAATACAATTTATTGCATTAACCTATCATTTTTAGTTTCCGAGATTTTTAACATTCTTTAAGTGACCCGGATTCATTGCTCTCGAGTGTACATCGCTCGATGAAAAAACACGTGAACACCATAAATAAAACTATAAAATGTTTGATTATGGAAATATCTCTGATGAAGGTAAAGGAGTCAGGTAATTAATCATCTCATTTAAAATCTGAAATAACAAAAAGGGTGCCACCATATTTATGTTTGAAACCTATGTAAAATATTGTAACTACCTGTTATACAGCTGATACAAGATAATCCTCATTTTTTTGTTGCTTTGTAGTGCTTTGCAAACATATATCCGTCATAAACAAATTAAAGCCTTCGACAATGTTGAATGGAGGCTGTATAGCGTTAACTGACTCCATCTGTCGCTACAGTACGGAACCAAGTTGACCTAACATCAAAGTCTCTTCATAAATATAGTAGCAGATCAAAGGCAAAATCCTTGTGTTTTACGGTTTTAGATGCATTATGCACCTCTCAATAAGATAATTGGCAAAATTTCACCGATAACTTTTAAGAATTTCCTCTAATTGAAGCCTTACCAATGTCTTGTGACTCAACGTTTCACAAACGTCATTTTAGGACTGTCAGTAGTGCCGGCTGCTTTCTTCAGATGGCGCTACCACGTCGGTAAAGCAGATTAAGGCTTTTACGCTTATTTTTATAGCCATTCACGAGCATTAACAAGCGCAAAATCATTTTTCGCGGCAGTTTCAGAGCTAAAGAAGTAATTGATAGTCATTTTTATAAAGGTATGTTGTATTATTGATGATTAGATGTTGTAAGGAGGTTGTATAAAAGATGGCGGCGGTGCGCGTCGGTAAAGCAGGGCACCGGTCGGCGGGCTGTTCGGGCCGTCGTCGGGCGACACGCAAGCGCAACAGGTAGGTTAAGATTCACGGTCCGTCGCATTTGCTGGTCCTATGCGCACGACGCGGCCCTCGCCTACAGCACACCAACCGCGACCGACGAAATGTACGGGGATCATCGGTGATCAGTGAAGTGATCGTATTCTAGTGATAGTTAACAACAAGTGCTTGTGTCTGTGATATGACGAGGACCAGCTCCGGAGTTTGAACGAGCACCACTCAGCGGATCTTAACGGTAAATTTCGTCAAACGTGACAGTATGACCTGAGTGTTTACGACTCAGGTGATGGGACATAAATATGTATTCAACATGTGAATAATTTGATGAGCGTTGGTTAATTGAATCGGGTACAGTCGCACGCGCAGTGTTCCACTTCGGATGCGAGAACTCGCTGGATTTCTTCCACGTAGCCCGTAGCGGTGTTTACACGTGAATTATGACACCTGTATCGGATGAGTTCGTGTTGCCGACTCTAAACATTTTACATTTAATAAGTTTTCTTTAAAGAAAGTTTTTTTAGTTAGTAGCTAGTAGTAGGATTGTTAACTGCTACACCATGGAGTCGTTTTTACCGTTGCAAAAGAAAGTAGGATCAGCAAATATGTAGGTAAAATTATTTTCGCTGTTCAATCGATTAGATCGCTCGAGAATCTTATTGGATTATAATTGACACTTAAGCTAAGAGTCGCGTTAATTAAAAGTGTGTAATTGTCATTTTATGCGTTCAAGACATTCATTAATGAACCGTGCGCATTTGTAGAACACTTGAAATTCCGCATTCTCAATGAAACCGTTAGACGAGTTACCTGCATCCCAAAATATGTCGTGGGACAAGAATCGGTTATTTCACTTCATGATGTAATTCGTAACTTAATCTTGCAAGATCCGTCAAGACCTGTTTCAGAGACGAGCAAACATCAGACAATACGAAAATGAAATCAAGTTTCGACGAACCTTATACAGTTTTTCGTTCTACCCGCAATGAAATGAAAATGAAACTTGTCGCTTATGGTAGTCGTATACTTTTTGTATGCCGTGCTGTCGATAAACGCTCTCCTAAAGCAAACAATGGGGCATTAAGTTCCCATAGAAAGTTGTAAACAATATTGATCTCTAATAAGCATTGATTGTCACAAATCGAGGGCATAGCAACAATACAAGCGCAGGTACACTATGTAAACAAATCGGGTTTTCTACAATTCTGATGAATATTGAAATTTTCCAGCCGGATTCGTCATGGATTACCGACCGTTATTTGAGTTATACATTTTTGTTTCTTTGTCAATATCGAAGCCGAGTTTTCAAAGGTCACATTTTGGTCTAATAAAAACTCGACTAAACCCTTCGATCAATAATGTACTAGATTCCCGATAAGCGCTTCAAAAACGGCCCGAAATGTAAGACCACAAACGTATTTGTGGTCTTATTTCAAATTAGTATGGTCCAATCATAGCCAACATTAAGACGTCAAAATACCGCAGTATGCGTTCAAAAACTGCGTAAATAACCACCGTAACACCAAGGTTTTGGAAGGAATATCTTTTTTTCGGTAATTTAATATCATTATGTGCTTTTTCATAATATTTAAACATAATTAACCTGTAAATATAATTAAATCAGCGAATATTATAATTGTTTGGCCAATGTTTGCTACAACGCACCAACTATTGTATCATGTTCTTGAACAGGGAACGCTAGTTCCGCAATAGAATAAGCACGACATTGTACACAAAATGCTTTTAACCGTATTGCTTAGAGTTTAAGTTTCATTTTAGAATGAATATTTTTGTACTGATGACTTTTTACTTTGGAGCGACATTTAAAATGTTTTGCTTCTAATCTTTCTCCGATGAAAGGGCTTAAATAAATATACTTTACAATGATAATTAAACGTTATGTTTAAGTGTTAAGGTTTATAATCATCTGAAGTTGTTAATAATATTGAACTTTTTTCTAAGATGTTATGTAGATGTTTACGTGTGTGCAAACGTGGCCACTTGAGCGACTTAGTTTTGTTCCTGATGCTTAATCTAGTACTATTATTGATCGAAGACTAAACCGAAAAAAGTGAGTTTTCTGTAACGTTGACAAGCAAACGAATAGTTTTGGTACGTTAGAAACCGGAATGGTAATGCCCCACCCCAACTTTTTTGTGCAACTGTGCATAAAATAAACATCAACCATAAATTAATTCTTTAGTTATATAAAAGCTGTCTGGCAGTAAGTAGATGACAAAATGATCATTGATGAAGAGGGAGATAAGGAAAAAAACTGTAAAAACGTCTTTTAATAAGTACCCGGTTCGAAAGAGAACATAGGCTACATAGGTATAAGTGCATAACATCACGATCGATTACAGGCATGGATTGGGCGCACACAGGTGTACCTTATAGTTATGTATTCTGTGCTTATAGTACAGCCACATTTCGCCAGTTATGTTCATGCCCCATGTAATAGGGGCGACCTTATTTCCAGTTATATTGAGGACTACTACTGAGAAATTCCGCTCAGGTGGAGTATCGCTTTCGAGTACTAGACCAACGATACAGGCAACAAGGATACGACATAATTATGGCACATTGTGTTTAGCTTTATTGTCCTTTCCCAATAATTCATAAGCACTAAAAAGTTACTCTCATCGATTTCTCCTATAACAGCTTTTCACGTAAGCTCTTACGTAACTACTGGCGTCTAACATTTGCAAGTCTGAGCTGTGAATTACATATAAATAGTTAAGTTTTAGCACGTATGTGAAAAACGTGATACAACTATTTATTTTGTTACCTCTCCTCATTTTTACTCTCAGAGAAATTAGGGATTTTCTTCTTTTGTATCGGCAGGAACTCTTGCCTCTTGCGTTTCGTATTTATTTTTAACTACAACTTTTGACAGAACGGCATTGATGGTCACAATACGACAAGTTCAAAATTCATTGGATTGACATAAGCTATCGAAAAGTAAATTATGTCAATAAAATGCGTTTTTGACTTTTCCGTCATCCAGAATTTTGTCCAGAAAAAACTATCAGACAAGTCTCAAGGTTCGTAAATAAACTGTCCTCAGAGTACATTTGTGTCGCCTTAATTTGACAAAGAAGAAGAAGGCTGTTCTTTTGACTCTCACAAGACTTTATCCTTTTTCACCGACTTCCCAAAAAGGAGGAGGTTCTCAATTCGATTGGTATGGTTTTTTTAAGGGTATTATGTACCCAGAAACGATCAAGAGTTTTGTCTAATAAGATAGCATTTCTATGTATCAATATTGAAGTATGACGACTTTAAAATGGGTGTAAACGCAGTCTTGTGCAGTTGATGACAAAATTTAACTAACTGCACATGTTCAACTGCTGTATACGTATAGTTTCTATCAAGATCTTCTGTTTAATACATAGTTGGATATATCTCTACTAAGTATATATATATCTGACGAAATACGATTGTCAAGCAAATAATAGCGACTAGGTTAGACGTGAGAAACCATTGGTATACCTTCCTTAATTTAAGTTTAAAAAGTTAAGGATAATTAGGGGAGATGAAGGTTCTTCAACCGTGCTGCGGGTTGTTCGAAAGGGATACCGCGGCCCCGTACACAAAGGGCTAAGAAGGAACATGGGTGGTTTCTAGTCAGTAGAAGTCTGACACTCCCTTCCGCTCCGCTCAGAGCGGGAGGAGTCATTTGATGATTTCCCACCCTCCAAAAAAGTTTCTTCAACCGTATTTTATTAGACATATTTGCAAATCGACACTCGGTTGAATTGGAAGTGTATCTTAGTGAAACTTACATTGTCTTGCAATTATTGCCATTTGCGTGATTGTAAGCAAGTCAAAACAAGTAGGTACTATTTGTTGTAATTTACTCCTTGAGGAAGGAAAGCAAGGCCGTTAATATTAATTTACGACTGATTGTTTTAAAATTATTACGTACGATGTTATGTTTACGTATTACTTGTTGCAACAAAACCTGCAAATTGGTGTCCAAGCATGATTAACTGCCGCACTCAGAGAGCTTTAATGATTACTTAGGCCATCACTTAGTAAAGGTTTTGACAGTTTTGTCATACAAAAACTGTACGGCAGTTACCATTTAAACTACCACTGTTTGTCTCTGCATCACTCAAAGGTTGACAGGCAAAAGATGCCAATGGCGTTAAGTCCGTCCCTATAGTTGTGTCCTTAATGTTTTAAATTTAATAATTATTATTCTACTAACTTCTTATGTTCCTCATTACTTTTGATTAAGCAGGTTTACATTGTGTTGGACATTACAATATTTTAGTTTAAAGTTTTAAAATTATTTTTCGTGTCCTTCAACTGTGACGTAACGTTCCTATAAAAGACATCAACGACTTCGTGACGTAATTTAAATTTTTTTGTTTCTTTTGGTTTCTTATATTTGATTTATGTTTGCAAATTATTCATCTTTGTTATTATTATTATAATAGTGTTAAATATAAAATAATCGTTCATTTGATGAAAATCGATTTTTAAAATTGAGTCGAATTGTTATCGTCCCGTTTTATAGCTTCAAAATTGTTTAATTATACATATAACAAAACATGTTATATTTTCGTAAGTTTCTCTTTTTGCATTTATAATTTATACTATTAATATTTTTTGTGTTTTTTTTCAACACACAACGGTTATTTAGACTTCTACGAAATGCTAAACATATTAATTCTTTATATTTTTATGATCTTAAACTTTGAATGAAATAATGATAGGCCATAAATATAAGATAATTATTGACTGTTACATGTTCATTTTTATTATTTAATAGTTTGAGCAAGTAAAATAGTTTTCAATTTACTATTCCATTGAAAAAAGCCTATTCATTTTATTTACTCATGGGCAAAGTTACCCTTTACAAAATAAACAAAAAGAAGCATAATTGCTTAACGATAAAGCTAAAATTTCCTTATCAGAATTGATTCAGGGTACACTTAAAGCATGACACGTAAAATTAAAACTAGCAAAAATAAAATTTATGTTGAAACCTATCACGATCGCATTCAGCAACGGTCAGCGATAATTTTCTTTTATAAACTTTTTCTGAATGTGTGACAGGATAATGAACCTCTATACTAGGTAATAAAGTTCAAGATTGCACCTGTTGGGTGGTGTAGTTAATTATAACTGGCGCGTTACATCGGTTGAACTTCGCATTTCGGTCGAGAACGCTGTCCGTGACCGACACAGAACTTGTTTGTATTTAATATTGAAATGATTTTTTATTATTTTTATATAATTTCTGTTCAGTTTTTAAACTTACTCTATAAAGTTAATTGAAGTTCATTAATTCATTTTCTGGTACAGTACCTCTCGTTTTTGTGTATGACTAAACAATCGTATTTCTTAACTTACTTTTAAACATAAAATATAACATAACATCACGCCATGTACTCCCCGAAAGGTCAGGCCGAGGTGTATCTAATAGTACACCCACATTTCGGCAGTTATGTTAAAGTCCCATTTAATGAAGGACGAGCCTATTGCCATCAACCGGGCATAAACCCAGACTCCGTGACACCTACTGAGAAATTCCTAATAGAAAAAAACCCAATAACACTTCGCCCGACCCGAAAATCGAATCCGGACATAAAGCTCAGCAGACGCGATCGCGACCACAAGATCAAAGCGGCAGTCAGTTACTTTTAAATCCTAACTTAATATTATAAATGCGAAAGTAACTCTGTCTGTCTGTCTGTCTGTCTGTCTTTGCTTCACGCCTAAACTACTGAACCGATTTGTGTGAAATTTGGTACAGACATAGTTTGGAACTTGAGAAAAGCTTTTTTTTTCTTTTTTTTTTCGCGAGATAAACCAAAAATCTGCCGGAAGTCACTATTCCACGCGAACGAAGTCGCGGGCAAAAGCTAGTATTTATATATTTCTTCACTGTATTTCCCCTGCCCATTTTCTACGCAAAAGCCTGCACACATTCACCCAATATAAAAATCTCGACAAATCCCTGCCTCCTTATGGCAAATTATTCCCTTAAAGGGCAACCCCCAACAAGGAGACCGTCCTAACCACGTAATAGAAAAAACAGGTCCTAAACCTTTTACAATTGCCGCTGATACACGCTTTCGCTCCTTCGACTAACGTATTATATGGCTTCTTATTTATTTGCCAAGTGTTCAGTAATTCCTAGAATGTATTAATAGAAGCAGTTTTTAGATAAATATCGGAGTGTATGAGCGTTTTGACAGTTCAATGGGAGGAAAGTGGACAGCAGGCAACCTCTGCTTGATTGATTCTCACATTGTGCGTATGATTAAGATGAAGGCATCTGATTTGCTACTTATTTGAGCTGTCTGTCAATTTAGATGATCGCCTTCAACAGCGACGAATAGATTATTTTTATGAAGATCATTCAGAAGAGACATAATAAACAACCTATAACCAAAAGCTTTAAAAAAAAACCTGACTTGGCTATTGTCATTTGAGTTATAGGCGTACTTTTTCAACAGGCTGTACTCAAAAGTGCGGTCTTAAATAACGCTACTTTTGGTCTTTGCCGCAGTCATGTAATAACAAAAGAGGATCTACTACCTAAGATTCCCGTAAATATTTACCTATACCTAAAAGAAGGCCGAACGCATTGACAGCATTTTCTGAATCTCCTACCAACTAACTAACAGAACCAAACATCGTGTCCATCACATTCAAAAATCACGAACCATAAAATGCAGTGAACCTAGCAAACGTTGGCCTCCTAATTCACAACTCCATCATGCTTAGAAAGCCAAAAGCATTGGATAGCTCGGCACCGCCACAGGAATCAGTAGCCAGCCATACCTGCAGGATTGCCATTAGGAAATGTCCTAATTTACAAACAGAGGACGGAACGCGACTGGCATCCTATGATGGTTTTTGTTTATATTCCGTCGACTTTCACTGGAATACCGTCCGCCGGCAGGACGATAGGACGACCGTCGTTTGTTTTGTTCACTGCTTTCGTCTCGACGTGACTTGGATCTGGAGTTTGCGTTTAATTCGAGCGTCCTGCGAAATTCTTTCTTATAATTTTTACATCTTTTTTGGTTTACCCGTGCAGGTTGTAAGCGGTCCGTATTAGCTTAGTCCCTACCATGGTTTATCGTAATTTTCTTTGAGTCTTGATTTACGTATTTGAAAGTCAACGTATTTATTGTTAGAAAAACTAAATACCTCTATTTAATGTTTTATAGATTGCTGGGGTCTCCTAAGTCTTTCTTTTAAAATCTTGGCAACAGTATTACGTTAAACCATGCAACCATTAAGTAACTTTTATTATTGGTGTAATGCGAAGTCAGCAGGAAGCCGTAAGAGTGTGCTGCTCAATAACCACCTAATGCAGTAATCGATAAGCTGATTCTGAAGTCGCGCATTCATGCACCGGTTCTGAACCAGAATTACATATCTTATGCTTGGCGTAAAGATGTTATTCATCTTTGAAACTTTTACTTGAAATATTATCTTCTCAACAAAAATCTTACTTTGCAGTTTTTACTTATGGTATCCGTATTATCGGAAGAGATGACATGGCCTCGTCGGCACAAGGGCGAAGAAGGAACATGGGTTGGTTTGTAGTCAGTAGAAATCTGACACTCCCTTCGCTCTGCCCAAGAGCGGGGGGGGGGGGGGGTTATTTGATGATTTTCCACCCACCAAAAAAAAAGATATCCGTAAACAGTGCAGATTAGATTCAATGTCTTCTTTCTTTGCCGTGTGGCTAGTTCCTAACCTGAGATTTCATGATTGTCGTCCATAGGCCTCTGACTTGGTATTACGTGCCGTCAAGAAATATCTCTCAGGCATGTTTGGGTTCCTCACGATGTTTTCCTTGACCGAAGCAAGTAATAATAGGGTATTTCACCAAAAAAGTCTAATTAGTCCGTCTGTTAGACTACCGAAAAATATTGGATACGTGTTTTTTATTTTTTCAAATTAATAATAAAAATAAAACGTGTCAAAGATCATGAGTGGGGGCTTTTGACGTCACTTTGTGGGTAAAAAAGTACTAACATTGTGACGTCACACAACTTGAAACGACTTTTCGAAGCTCTGTATCGTCTTTGTCTTTTGTTTTCGTGAAAAAATAAAAAATACGTGTCCATTATTTTTTGGAAATCTATCTGACGGACTATTTAGATTTTTTTGGTGAAATACCCTATTATACAATACACACATGGATTTGAAAAGTTTGAATTCGTGACCCATGGCTTGATTGACTCTTGATTCATGTCAATAAACTGTTTGTTTTCCGTTGAAACTTTAAAGACACACAAACACACACAAATTAATTGCCATCATCTACGGCCATGTAAGGCTTTATACGGAAAGCAATAAAAACCTACAAGTTAAATGGCAGAATAAATTACTATTAGGTCGTTTATTGCATTTTATAGCCCTGGGTAGGATCACATCTGTTTGTAAAGGTACAGAATGAAAAATGTTTACAGTGATCATAATAACTTAGTCAACAAGATGTCACACAATAAATACACAGTGCACATTCAGTTGATCCATAAGAGGGATGAGCTAATAAGTTAACTTGACGGCTTTTCAAAGCGAGTTTCTTCATTCGTCGTTTTTTACCGCAGAAATGTGAAATGAGTATTGTCGTGCACAATATTTGTGACAAATGTTCCTTTTATGAGGGCAGCACGACCGTTCTGCAGTGAGCTTGCTCAGTGACATTCATAAGTGATAATTAGCTCGCCTCGTCTGGGTATGATCCGCCAATATAACGAGACCTTCACTTTCAGTCCGTGCCTCTGCGTCGTCACCTGTCATCAGGACTGGTGCGGGAGGCAGGGGGGACATACTTGGCTGGTCAGTTATGACACGCCAGTGACGTGTCTCCGGCGCTCCACAGTCGCGCTGCGCCGTTGTTGACACAAACCATTCTCTTTATTTTACGAGGCGATAAGAAATGTTCACAGTGACGCTATCGTGAGGATGCAGTGTACTGACTTCTAACTATGTATCTTTGACGTTAGTAAATTGCTATCTTTGTGCGTCTGAGTGACTGACGTGCTGTGCATAGTTATTCTTTTGAAATGTTTTCACGCTTCGATGTTCCGTGCAGTCGGTTTTGTTTTCAGGCAGTTGCGAATAATGTAATATTATACCTATTGCAAATGTGCAAGTAAAAAGTTCTTTATTTACTTCCCAATCAGCACAAATTTCCACTTTTTGGTATGCAAAACACGTTCAAATGAAAGCAAGAATAAGTGAAAAAAATAAGGATTAAGTAATGCCTGATTTGTAAACAAGTCTTGGTTACAAAACAAAGTGTGTCTCCCGCGGTTCCGGTCGTAAAGTCGGTGAACTTGTTGAGAAAAACATCCAATTACGTTCAAGAGATTTTTTTGAACGCGACCACGTAAGAATGTGGGTCAGATGATGTGCGTCGCATACAAACGGTTGCGCGGCGCTGTGCGGCCATTGTGTCGCATATCAAGCACTTTCCTATGCGCCTGCGCCGGTAAAAAGCGAAGTTCGGTCACTTTATCTGATCGACATGTGGGGTTTTCTTTTTGGAGTTGCGTGTTGCATTTTGAATTTGTGTTTTGCGATCGAACATTTTTAGTCGTGGACTAACAAATTTTATTTAATGGTTTATTAATTTTGAAATAAATTATATCGTAAAAAATCTCTATATTCTTGACTATCCCAGACTCCCAGTAATGTAAATACGATAGAATCAACCGGTAAATTCCGAGACAGACTAGATACTAAGAAAGAATCGAGACTTGTATCGTGATGATTGAAAGCATGATAGATGATGATACTAAATCGCGCAAACATGGAAATCATGCACATAAGCAGCACGCGATTATTTGTGACAATAGTGAATAACATTAGTTTTACGCACGTGAGTTGCTTGAACTAGTTTCTGAGTTGTAAGAAAATTTTAAATTAAAAGAAGTAGACATTGTTATTAGGATAATTAAAATGTTGTAACTTTTTATGTCCCAAGCCAACAATGGCTGCTTGCCTTCTAAAGTTGTTGAAGAAGATATTACAATTACCGAGTCTCAAGGTACAAGTGGCGCTTAGATTGTGGTTCAGTCGAGTATCTCAATTGCAATGTTAGTTTTGAATGAATAAAGTTTACAATTTAACTAAATGTAGATAATACGTAGGGGTGTGAATTGTCATAGATACGAAATAAGGATAAAGGTAAATAAACTGAAACAATTTAAGTCAGATAGAAACGTTTTCTCGGTGTTTATTGGGAAGCAAAATCGAAGACGGTGATTTGAGATGGAGAGAAGACTTAGTAGAAGAAGAATTGGTATACGGAGAAAAAACACAATCGGTGCAAGAAGCAAGACACGTGGTACTTTTTATGGAATGGATGCAAATCTTGTTAAGATCAATATCTCGGAGAAGGCTACAGTTTCTAGTAGGTACATTATCATCAGGATTACGTGTATTAACGTTTTCCTCGTCATTTTGTTGTCGTCTAAAAATTATGGCAAAATCTGCAAAAAGTTCAAGAGTTATTTTTAATAAATTGTGTAGAATGTTTTTTTTTATAAATTTTTTGTGAGTCTGTCATCATCATAGATCATACTGTTATCTTGATAAACGTGAGACTATGTAAATTAAGATGATTATATTATGTTGCTAATTAAGTACCTGCAGTAGTTGTGAGAGATTCTCTTATCAATTGAGATAAGTTTTTGACAAAAGTGGGTTAACATTGTGCGGTGTGCCTATTTAAACTATGATTATATTATTTATGAAGTTATTTTGCTGTTCTTCGTTTCAGTTACTTTGACGGCGTTTGTTTTTTTTTTTTTTATTGCCGTTAAAAAGTGAAAAAAAACAGTGAACGAACCGGGAAGGAACCGGGAACCGAAATGTCACAGAACCAAAAAAATCTAAGCTATGTGAAATCTAAGTGGGTCCCGCATCGTGGATTACAGTCCATTAATACATAAATAAAAAAAACTAAATGTGGCACTCGGAGACTGCCGCGGTAAAGCTATTGCATACCATTTTTTATCAACAGCAAATAATTAATTATTTAATTTGACAACCTCAGTTGACAACCTTGTTATTTTCCGTAACCATAGCAAAAAATACTGAATCCTGAATATTTTCGTTAGGGAATTTCTGGATTCGCTCTCCACGCTCAAGGCCCGCGATAGAAGCTATGCAATAGCTTAAAACTTTCTCGCTCACTAAATACTTTACGATATCGATAATCATAAACACTGACGGGATCGTGATTATGAATATAGTTGTAGAGATTTGCATCATCATCATCCTTCTTTGGTACATAAATGTGTTTAATAACATCCTGCATTGAGCAATAAGATTGGAAATTAGAACAAATTATTATTTTGTAGATTGCATAAAATTAACTGCGTTTTTTAATGGTTAATCAAGCGTTAAAATACGATAGATTTGCCAACGTAGCATGTTACGAATTTCTAAAAATCAATGAGTTTATGTACATAACCAATAGGTATAGGTAGATACAGTGTCAAAGAATAAAAAAGTGCACACATTTCGTTTCGTTGTCATTACAAGGCTTTTATTTAAGTTTTGTATACCAGAAATGGTTATTTATGGAGAGCCTGATTGTTATATTATGTAATGTAACATTTATGTACCATCTGTCTACCCATAGTATCCGAATGCATTATTTGATTTCATGTTTAGAATAGGGGATCGGACTGGGTCAAAATAATATGATTCTGTTTAGTCCCTAAGTTAGATCATCGAAAAATATTGAATACGTATTTTTTGTTTTATCAAATCAATAAAAAATGACGAAGATAAAACGCGTACGTGTTCAATAATTTTTGGAAATCTATCTGACGGACTAATTAGTTTTTTTTTGTCCGATCCCCTATTTCGTATTTTAATAATATTATTTGTCCCGTTAGTGTAACAAACGATCGGTTAACGGTTTTGAAAGGAAGCTGGCACAAAATTAGTACTTTGCTCAAAAGGATTTATGATTTTATGCAAAACACAAGTAACTTTTATGAAACGGAACTGGACTTTTAATTATAAAGCTTGTCTCAATGATTTGTTAGATGTTTGTCCTAAAAAACCCCAGGCTAGTCTGTATTATAATCAATAAATATTCATTAAGGATTTTCATCTAGATTTAGCTCTCTCACAGTCTCTTGATCTTAATAATATTCTTAATTCTTTCATATGACCACAATATGACGTATGTGTGTGGGTTTCTTCGTCTTGCATAAATTGCGATTTCTGTTTAGGATCTTTTGGTAAGTCAAAAAATAATCTCGTTATGTAGATAACTCTTAATTCAAAACCTGTAATTATAACTCTAGCGTGAAACCCAGAATCGTTGTCAGCTATTTCCGATTCTGATTATTTTAAGGTGCAATTGGTCCAATTCGCGATTAGTAAAAGTATTTCCAAAATAACACATTTTTACGTACATAATGTACCATATTTGTTCATAATCCACTAGCCAGCCTTACACTCATCGATGTCAGACCAACAGTATCGTCATAGTGCACCGATGCTACGAGGGTCCGACCCCGATGCCATCGATGATGGTCGCAAGCGCATGCATGAATGAGCGCGTTTCCTAGAGTCAGCGACAGGAAGCGGTGGCCAGTGGCGTGTGAATGTGCGCCACTACGCCCTCTGGCGACAGAATCACCATTGCTGTTTACATAATAACGACACTTTTGCGAAACGCACTTGTAATCGTAATTGGTTGATAGATTGTTTTGTTTTCGATACGTAACTGGGTTTAACTTTCGGTTTCTAGTTGTTTGTTACAGATTTGAATTTGTGGGACATATTTCGTTAGCTGGTGGTAAAACAATGAATGTTGTAAACATTGTTTCGATTTCATTCAAACGGTTTCAGTGACGCAGTTTGGGAAACTAGGTACCTAGTTAGGTAGGTATACATGATTTCTGTCTTGTAATACAATGCAACTAATAGGTAGAGTTGAGGTGTTACGTACCGACATTTACCATGTATAGGTTAAAGTATTGTATGTACTGCATCCATTGTGTGTTTATTGATTAAACACTTCACACTGATTCATTGACTGGTTTGCTGATTGATAAAATATTATATCACCGACTCATTGACGGCTTTGATAGCATTAATTGCAAATATTCTGAAGCCTAAGTCCCTGTGATTGATATTTACCTATGTATTCACAGGCGGACTAATGCTTTGGGTATTATCTACCAGTCTACCTTAGGGTAATGCAGAGACAACAACAAGCTTATAGAAGCTCGTATTGGTAATTATGCCAAAGCCTTTTCTAATTTATCCCCAAAACTTTTGCCCACATGAGCAGCACATCAAGGTACTACAGTCTGTCAAATTTATTTAATAGATTTTTAACATTATCGCCAAAGCATTAGGTCCAAGGTTGATTGGTAAATTTAGACAGCTTCGGGTAGCTTGATGTATCGGTGTCTGTATACGCTTAGTACGTAGTATAGTATTTAATAAGGCATTCGTTTACAACGGCCGCGCGCTCACCCGCGACCGGCAGGTGGCAGGTCACGGCCCTCCCGAGGCGAGGAGTGCCCACAGAGTCACAGAGGTAAACATCACGCACGTACACTCAGGTTCACTCAGGTTTTTGTCATTTTGTATGCACGTCATGTGCCTGCGACAAATGAATAGGTTTTTTTTTCTTACTTTCTTATGTCATCTAAGTAGTCGAAACGAGAATAATGTAATCGAGACTGAGAAGCGTGGAGGACGAGATGGCGTAGTGTAGGCATGTAGGCAATCGCTTGTCAGGTTAAAAATGTTTCCCTCACCCTGTATTGATTGTAGTATTATGTTGTTACAAGTATTATTAGATGCGAAGCGCACGGGACCGATCAATGTGGTAGGAAGACCTATGTCCAGCAGTGGACGTATTTTGGCTGAAAAGATGATGACTATTCCCATACGATGAGAGATGCAGTTTGATTTATTCTGCTGATTCTGCATAGCTTGATTGGTGGTCGCATGCGTACCAATATTGGCTAGTATAGTATTTTGAAACCCATATGAACCTCTTAAAGTTGCGATCAGTTTTCTGCGAGGGATTCACAGTTTCACACTAGGAATTTCTCCTGTATCGTGGGTGTATTTACAAACAATTAAACTCACATACACAAACTAAACACCCAGACCCGAAACAACTATCTATATATTATTATGGGCCATACAAATATTTGTTCCGTGCGCGGATCGAACCCGCGACACGCGGCGCAGCAGTCCAATCGCTCAGTCGCTGACTCGCTGCGCCAACCGTGTCATCGAATTATGAATTTGCTAAGTGCCCCTGACTGTACACACATACAACAATTGATTACAGTAACTAGCTATACAATACGCGGTACGCCCTACGTTTGTAAAGTCATGTATTATTATTTACTTGAACGGTCGTGAACCACGCTTAACGCGTATTATTTGCATAAATGATTTCGTATTATTTGTAGTGACAGCTCTTTTTTTTGTATGGTAGTTTTTGGATGAGACTCATACATGGCAACAATATGATTAGTCAATACTTGTTAGCACACAAAAACTCGCGTTAGTTAGCCAGTATGTATACCGTTTCTATCTAGGTAACTCTGTTTTGGTCCATAATTTTTTTTAACCATAGGTATAAAAATCCGGGGATAGTGCCACCAGAAGTTCGTAAAACAGTGGTAAGAAGGTGGAGAATCATTAATGACTCTGCCCTGGAGCGTAAACGAAGTACTAAGCTGTGCCACAAAAGATGGGGCACATTTTCCTGAATAACCCTTGGGGGATTACAAACATGGTGTTATGTTACGTAAAACATTTTTCCATCAAAATTGCATTAACTGTAGGGAATTTTCTATTTATGCCGACTTCCATATCGTGTCCTGTTCACTAAAGGAACTGATGGACGATACCGAAAGCGCTAAACTAGTAGCTCAGTTCTGAGCCGACACAATAGGGGATCGGACTGGGTCAAAATAATATGATTCTGTTTAGTCCGTAAGTTAGATTATCGAAAAATTTTGAATACGTGTTTTTTGTTTTATCAAATCAATAAAAAATTACAAAGATAAAACGCGTCAAAGATCTTGGAGTGGGGCTTGAAACGTCACTTGTGTCGTCAAAATGTACTATCATATGACGTCACAAGAGTTTTCGAAGCACTGTATCGTCTTCATTTTAAGTTTACGTGAAAAAAGAAAAAATACGTGTCCAATAATTTTTGGAAATCTATCTGACGGACTAATTAGTTTTTTTTTGTCCGATCCCCTATTCAGATTGCTATTATAGAACTTGGGACGTGATATAGGTTCTATAGTTAGATGAAATGAAATGTCCAATTCTATGTTGCACTATGAATTTAATAAAGTATTTGCTATAACTAAACACGGTACAATACTACAATAAATGATTGACGCGAGTAACGGGTAGTAACCGACTATATGTGTTGTCACGGGGACGCGTGGTTTCGAACTTAACTTGACGGTGCAACGTCATAGGCACTTATAAGCTCGCAAGTGGTGTGCATGTGTGGGTAAACATACCGCTACATGTCCTCCCCCCTTAGATGAAGACAATTTAATAAAAGGGTGAAAAAAAAAATCATCAAAAGCAATGACCAAAGTATAAAAACATTGCAAATACCAAATAAAATGGTTTGGTTTAAAAGTGTATAACTATACATAACTCCTAAATTAATAAACAACAAGACTACGGTAACATGAGGTATTTTTATAATATAAAAACAACACTACACAAATGGATACTTACCTAAATTGAATACATTTTGTAAAAAAATATTAAAATACATTGGTCATAAATTTGGTAACAACTTGACACAAAAAGGTCTTATACAAAAAGGTTTTAAACTTAAGAGTTAACTAAGTGGTAACGATAACATAAAAATAAATACGTTACAAGTTGACATAATTAGTGTGAAAACAAACAATTTTGTTGGTCTATTTTAAAACACAGAACACTTCACCGCACTTCAAATTTCACTTGATATTTTTATGACTTTGGGACTGGCGACAAAAAATGTTTTAAATGGCAAATCTCACGGTCTTTTTCACGACGCGACCCGATCTTGTAGTGACAGATGGCTCAGTTTTGTCAAGTGAGGTCGATTTGGTTGCAACCGGTGTTATCGCAGTTGTTTTGGGCGAAACAAAAACTTCATGTGGCGACTGAAGTGCAGGGCTATTAATTATAACGTAAGCAGGTTTGAGACGATCGAGAGAAATAGTGACTTCTCGAGAACCTACTTGAACGACGTAATGTTTATTGCTTCGTTTGAGTATTTTATAGGGACCTTCGTACGGCGGTGTTAACGAACGTTTAACTTCGTTTTTAATGAAAACGTAGTCCGATTTAGTCAAATCTTTGTGCACGAAAATGTTTCTGTTATCAGCTTGTTTTCTTGTGGTTGGTTGAAGGTTCGCTAATGTTTCCATGAGTTTGCAAGTGTAATCGGTGTTGTTAATGTCTGCTTCGGTGGGAACAAAAAAATCTCCCGGTAGACGCATAGATTTACCGTAGGTCATCTGAGCAGGGCTGTACCCTGAGTCTTCTTTTACTGTATTGCGCATTCCTAATAACACGATAGGTAATTGTTGTGACCATTGACTGCTACTATCGCAACGTGTCATGATGGAAGCTTTTAACGTTCGATGCATCCTTTCGACGTGTCCATTTGCCTTTGGGTTGTATGCTGTTGTTCTAATCTTTTCTATTCCAAGTAGTTTGGTCAGCTGTTTGAAAAGATTGGATTCGAATTGACGACCTTGATCCGAAGTTATTCTTGCAGGGCAACCAAAACGTGCTATCCAATGCTCGAGTAGAGCTTTCGCGACGGTTTCAGCGCTTATGTCTTTTACAGGAACAACTTCAGGCCATTTTGTATGACGATCAATCATTGTGACACAGTATGTGTATCCTTCGGAAGGTGGTAATGGTCCAATTATATCTATATGCACATGCTCGAAACGGTCTGACCTTTCGAACTCTCCTAGAGGTGTAATTGTATGCCTTTGTACTTTACATTTCTGGCATTTAATGCAGCTTCTTACAAAGTTTGCAACGTCAGTGTTCATGTTAGGCCAAAAATAGCGCTGCGCGATAAGGCGACGCGTAGCGGCTACCCCAGGGTGATTAAGTGCGTGGATACTTGAAATCGCTTTTTCTCGAAACTCCGACGGCAAATAAAGTCGCGCTGATGACGTTGATGTTTCGAACGTAAGCTCATGATTTGCATATGGCATGCGGAACAATTTAAATTCCAAGTTAGGTTTTTGTTTTAATAATGACAATTGCGTATCTTCGACTTGGCTTTTGTATAATTCTTCATAGTCGAAAATATCATGTAGAAAAATCTCTTCTATTCTCGAAAGAGCGTCGGCGGCGTTATTGAGCTCGCCCTTAACGTACTCAATTTTGTTGCAAAACTGAGAAATAAAATCTAATTGACGAAGACGTCTTGGTGGATCGGATTTCGATTCTTTCTTCGATAAAGCAAATATTAACGGCTTGTGATCGGTTAACACTGTGAGATCACGCCCTTCAATCATATACCGAAAGTGTTTTACTGCCATGTAAATAGCTAATAATTCCCTGTCGTAGGTACTGTATTTTGTCTGGGCGCTACTTAGTTTTTTCGAATAAAATCCTAGTGGCTCTAACCGTTTGTTGACTAGTTGATGAAGTGCTGCGCCAACGCAGGTATTCGCTGCGTCGGTCATTAAAATAAGTTTGGATGATGAGTCTGGATGCGTGAGAGTGACAGCTTCACTTATGTGATGTTTGCATTGATTAAATGCGTTGATTGCTTCTTCGGTCCAAGCGATTTTTGTTTTGTCTTTTTTCTTAGCATTGTGTAAGTATTTGTCTAAGATAGTTTGAGTGTCGGCGGCTTTAGGAATGCTCATTCGGTAAAAATTTATAAGACCGAGGAAACGCCTCAGTTCTTCGATGGTTTCGGGTTGTGGATAGTTATTGATGGCTTTGACCTTTTCTTCGTCCGGCCTTATGCCATCACAGCTAACGCGATAACCGAGAAATGTAATTTCGGATTTTCCAAATTCGCATTTAGACGTGTTGATTGTGACGCCATATTCACTAAGTCGCTTGAACACTTCTTTGAGATCATGAATGTGACATTCTTCTGATTCTGAAGCAATAAGTATATCATCCAGGTAACAAAACGTATTTTGAGTATTTTTCAAAACTTCATTGATAAATCTTTGAAACGTCTGTGCAGCGTTTCTCAGACCGAAGCTCATTTTTGTAAACTCAAACAGACCAAATGGAGTTATTATTGCGGTTTTCGGTATGTCCGCAGGTGCGACGCTTATGTTATGGTAAGCACGTCTAATATCAATTTTAGATAAAACTTTTTTATTTTTGAGGATGTATGTGAAATCCGTTAAACGAGGAATCGGGTAGCGGTCGGGCTCGGTGATAGCGTTTAAACGACGATAATCACCGCACGGGCGTAACTCATCGTTTTTCTTTTGAACAACGTGTAAAGCATTTGCCCATGGGCTGGATGACGGCCTGCATATTCCTAAATCTACCATTCGTTGGAATTCATCCTTTGCCGCTTTGTATTTTGCAGCGTTAAGTGGACGTGCTTTTTCATAAACAGGTGGGCCATGGGTACATATATGATGCGTTACATTGTGTTTGGGTGGGTCCTTGAAACATTCACTCTTAGTGATGTCTGGGAACTCTGTTAAAATACGATGATACTTATTATCCGAGTCGATGACTTTAATTGTAGGAATATTTGAGGCATCTTCTACGTTAGTGTACCTAGAGAGTAGTGTGACTTTGTCAATTAACTTTTTTGCGTGAAGATCAACAAGCAATTGATGTTTGGATAGGAAATCTGCCCCAATAATGCACCGCTGTACATCAGCCAGGACAAATTCCCAGGTAAAAGCTCGACGTAAGCCAAGGTCCAAAGTCATTTTCTGAGTCCCATATGTTTTGATTGTGGTCCCATTAGCAGCAAATAAAGTAAAATCAGCGGGTTGACGATTAACGTTTTTGTAGGCAATAACTGAAATATCAGCGCCGGTGTCAATAAGAAAATGCGTACCACTTTTCCAGTCGGTGACGCTCAAGCGGGATGTTCCTTCGACACCTACTCTCGCCAAGGTAGGTGTCGGGTTTAGTTTAACGCCTTTCTGATGCATTGCTCGTCGCCGCATTTCTTTGCGTTGTCTCCATAAATATAATGATAAAAGCACTTAAAATCTTTGTCTCCCGGTTGCTCTGTTTGACGCCTGTATCTGTCTTGATTGTCAAGATACCGAGAGCGTGTTCGTGACCGTGATCGCGACTGATCATTGCCACGACTCCGACTTGTACTCTGACGCGTGTTTTGTAGATCACTAATTTTTGTGTTTAACGCGGCAATTTCTTTAATTAAATGATTAAATTGTTGATCCGTTGAATGACTAGGGATAGCGACCGGATTTAGCGAACAGACTTCAGATGACCGTGAAGTTTCCATTATCTTATCAGCAATTGCTGCGACGTTGTCCAACGTTACATCGCAGACAGTAACTACTGCACGGACTGTTTGAGGCAGGCGATCTAACCACAAAATTTTGATTGTATCCTCGGGAATTTTGTTACTTCCAAGCTCTCGCATTTTACGAAGAAGTTGAGTGGGTCGTTGATCCCCTAGCTCGACTTTCGTAAGCAACGTATGTAATTGCTTGGACTCGGACTCTTCATAGGACGAAATTAACCTGTCCTTCAGTGCTATATATTTACCGTTCACGGGCGGGTTCTCAAGAATGTCACTAATTTGACCCAATTCATCTCGACCTAACTTAGCTATAACTAATTGATATTTATGCAAGTCACCTGCTTTTTGTGCACCGATTATGGCCTCAAACTGATGGAACCATAGTCGCGGACGCGCTGTCCAGAAGTCGGCGATGCGGGAGTTGATGGTGATCGTCCCCGTCTCTGGCTGCTGGTGCTGGTCTGTGGTGTAACACGGACCAGCTTGTTGAGGTGCGTTGACGCTATCAGGTGCGGCGGCAGCCGTGGTGGCTGTGTGCTCGGGATTTATGGTAACTTTATGTTCACTGGCAGCAACAGTGTTAGGGTTGATCATTTTGAAGGTTTGGTATAGTTCACAGTAACAACACTAAATAAAGTCTACGTCTGTATTGAACGTAATTGCACTCGCGGGTCAAAGTATGGAACCGTATTATTTTATTCACGTCGGGGTCACCAATATAGAACTTGGGACGTGATATAGGTTCTATAGTTAGATGAAATGAAATGTCCAATTCTATGTTGCACTATGAATTTAATAAAGTATTTGCTATAACTAAACACGGTACAATACTACAATAAATGATTGACGCGAGTAACGGGTAGTAACCGACTATATGTGTTGTCACGGGGACGCGTGGTTTCGAACTTAACTTGACGGTGCAACGTCATAGGCACTTATAAGCTCGCAAGTGGTGTGCATGTGTGGGTAAACATACCGCTACACTATCAACACGCTAAGAAGAAAATATAAAAACTTATGGCACTTAGCAAGATGTACATGTACAATCAGTACACAATGTGTAACTTTTCTCAATCTGTGTAAAGCTGGGAGGAGGTAACATCTTACTAGTCACTTTACCGGGTAAAGTGCACTCAGACTTTAGATCTATCCTTAAAGATATAGGTACATAATATTTTTATAAAAAATGAATAAAACTGACTTTTGTAAGTAGCAGAAGACTTACAACCTGCAACTTGATAAAACCAATCCAGCATCCTAATCTAATCTGAAACAAACAGGTACCATTTGAATGCGCACACGCAGATAGCCGTACACAGTAGCAGACGCATTGCGAGTGCGACCCGCGCTGAACCGTAGCGCGCTGCATGCCACAGCTGTCCCCTACGGGTAGTGCAGCTACGAGAAATGTATTTACCTATGGTGTTCTGTTTCTATATCACTACTAGAATAAAACAAAGTCGCTTCCCGCTGTTTGTCCCTATGTATGCTTAGATCTTTAAAACTACGCAACGGATTTTGATGCGGGTTTTTTTTAATAGATAGAGTGATTTAAGAGGAAGGTTTATGTGTAGAATTATGCTTCCGTGCGAAGCCGGGTCGGGTCGCTAGTCTCGTAATAAATGACAAAATCATATTTGTAATGAAACACAATGTTTAAGCATAAAATTATATAATTACTTCAGACTATTTTTTCGGAGAGTTAGGCGGAGTTGCTAGCATAAGGCATATTGCCGCTTTGGTGGAAACCGAAATGATTAATATGCAATTACGTACCAAATAATAAGTAGAAGAGTGTGACGACCATAAAATTGTGACTTACAGTTATAAGTTTACTACTCATTGACCACGTTGCCTATATCTTGGAGAGACGACAGTGCATTCGCTACTTCAGCGTGTTTGACACACTTTGATTGCAGTTAGCTAATAGTTGTTTCTATGATCTGAGGCTAATATAATAGCATACAAGCAAACAATGGTTACTATCTGTTTATACATAGGTATGTTTGTGGCATGTAATATAGAAAATTCTTGGACTCGATAGTTGCTACGCTGCTACGAGGCTACGAAATTTTGGCATAGTCAGAAAATATCGAGTTTCTTCCTGCTCTTTTATTTACCATGGCACAGTCAGAATTAGTCAGAAAATATCGACTTTACCATCTTCCTGATCTTTTACCTTTCTATTTAGGGTCAACGCAGTACGTATTCTGAAAATATCAATTTAGACTTTGAATATCTGAACGAATCTTCTTATTTCACTTAGGGCTTGTGTAGCTTCGAGTTTCGGAATACTGAATGTATTCCGAAACTCGAAGAAGACAGAATTTAAATGAAATTATCTAACAATTTTATGTTATTTAGTTTAGAACAATTAATTTAGAACACAAAGTAAATAAATTGGATGTAGGTGTTGAAAAACCTTTATTAATAAATAAATTAAACACAGAATTATAACTTTGAGCAGAGGGACTGAATGTTGAGTTTAAAACCGTGAGTACTTTGGTTCTACGAGTAAGTGGTAATTAATATCAATGAGTTGATTGCAATGAACATATGGTAATGATGTTATGCGCACACACATAACACTTAGCTGCCTAGGTACATTAAAACCTTATTTATGTTAATTCGAAAGGGTATATTAACTTAATCTATGGTCATAATAAAAATGTAAATACATTTGATATTTCTACACAAACACGCGACCTGGTAACATTTAATGTAAGTTTATTCATATATCTATTGATATACCACTTGAGTTTTCATATAATTTATTGGCAATCAAACGCTATCTACTGATATGAACATAATACGGTTAGCAAAACAGAATAAAGAACAGGCAACTTGGCATGTTTGAATGTTTAATGGAGTTCTCCTGTCTAAACATCTACGAACCGACGAACCGTTGCCATTCTTTTTAACAAGCTTGGCGTCTATAATTTTATAAAGCACACGTAATATTTAATGAAATTACCTTCGAAATTACCAATGGTTACCAAAAGTAGATATCAAAACTTGATCCTCATGCAGACAAAAATGCTTGACTTAAATTGACATTTTACAGGACATTGCATCATATAGATTATATTACTCTTCTTCTTCTTAGCGTGTCGATGACAATATAATTAAATTGAGGTGGCCCAAAAGCGACAAGTTTGGCACTGTCAGTAGCGTCTACAGCACCTGCGATGTGCAAGCAACAGGACAGGCAAGACAAGAAATCAACTGTCCTATCTAGGCTTAGCTAATCACTCCAAAAAAGCAAGCCAAAAAACACCGTAAAGAGCCAGACAGCCCTACAAAACTGCATATATATTCATTCATTGTTAACCTCCAGCTCCACACAAAACTCTTCTGCCGTTAGTACACAAATACGTAAAACGCAGTCGCAATCGGTATCTCAGATCGGGCACTTGCGTCCCCTTTCCGTTACATAGCGGCTTGTCTCGCTCAGGTGACAAATATGGTACCCGCATGTCACGCGACTATTTTACTACATAGATATACTTAGTTTCTGAGAAAATTCTACGATAACTGGATTCTAGTTTGCTGAAGTATGTGTGAAGTAAGTGTACGGAGTTCTAGGATGTGATGTGTGTGATTCCTGTTGGATTGCAGTGTGTGGGTATGTAGTACCTATTTACCTATTTTTGTTTATCATGTAACAGTCTGCAATGTGCATCCTGCCCGTCCTAACCTACGGTGCACAAAGTTGGTCACTTACTGAACAACAGAAGTCCAAACTCAAGATTTGCCAGCGAGCAATGGAGCGCAGCATAATTGGTGTTAAGCGAACCGATCGCGTTAGAAACACCACCCTGCCACAATATAAATATGGACAGTACGGAAACTGCCTACAAACGCTCGAAACCGCACACTCACACAAACATGCGCATCATGTGGTTCTGGTTGGCTGGACATTTCTTCAAAACTGCTCGCATTTAAGTAGGTCAATAGGGCACTTTATGTGACGGCTAAACACCCTTATTTCAGAATAGGTGACGCTACAGAATCTTAGATAATCGATCGAAAGCGTGTCCAGCCAGCTTGAAAAACCACTTTTCGCTGGTCTCTCAATCTCCGTAACGGAAGTGATTTTGACGACTTTTTGCATATCAACGGGCGTCACATAAATATGTGACAGGCATCAAGCTAAAAGTTTTGTGATACGTACAGTGGTTTAGTAGAAAAATGCAAAAAACTGTGTCCAGCCATCTTGAATTTACGTAGAAAACTTTTGGCTGGCACTTCCGAATCCCACATAACGGGAGCGTTTTCGAATATGGTTCCTTTACTAATACTTGGTGACGCAATGTGTGACAGTAATAACGTTTGATTTATGCCGTCACATGCAAGGGTTTACGAGATATCAATGAAAACTTAATGTATACTTGTGTCCAGCCATCTTGAACTCAGGCTGGCTGGACACCTGTATCTCCGCTGCCTGATGATCTACGACCTTCAAAATGGTATCAAAATGTTGTGACGGGGACGATAATGGTAACCTGAATTTGTGACGGAGAAACTTTGCGTAGTTTCAAAGATATTGATCTATTAAATTTTCCCATACAAACACTGTAGTAGGGTTACCAATATTGTAGGTTTTATGTAGGACTAAGTATATTTTAAGGTGTTTTCTTTAATGGACGAAAATTCGCGTATTGGTGATACTAATACGAACAACTGTAGATATTTTAATCAATAGAAGACAAAAATGTAGAAGTGAGGAAGGGGGGGGGGAGATTTTTTTTTAATGTTATTGATTATTTACGTGCAGATACCTATCTACTCTTTTTAGTAGATAATTATTGGTGTTTTTATGGTAAGTACATAGGTAGATATTGTGTCAGGATAACAGACTAATGCTCTAAGGTATTTAAATGAAAAAATAATGTAGGTAAATAAAATCACATTTATTTATTTGCGCTAGAGCGTTTCAATGACGAAAATGACGACGATCAACTCCATTTGCACTTCAATAACCCCCCCGCCTTGTACCAAAGCGTTGTTTTTACCGCCGCCCTAAGTGTTTGAAGCGCAAATGAAGCCGGTGGTTGTCATTTTAATCATATAAATAGCTGAATAAACTAAAATATTCTTCAATACCTATTTATGGAAAAGAATAAAATTATTACACAAAATAAATCACAGCATCAGTCTTCATTTGGTTTTAGTACGTACGACCATTATTACGCTGTCACACTCACAGCCTGTGTACAATCTCAGTGTCAGTGCATCAGTGTTGCCAACAAGACCGATATAGAATCTGCTAAAATGGTGTTAAAATTATGCCAATTGCTTTATAGAAATGCTAAAAAATCTGCTAACATTTTTCAGTGTCAAATGAAACGTAACATAGTTTTAACTTTTTTATTATTTAACAAAATATACATACTGTTTTAATCGACTATGATCTCAAATACTCTTTCCATTATGTTGGCACCAGAAGCGCCAACAATATAGTAAAGGGATTTGTTTTCTAAATGGAAATAATTGCGTACGCATTAATGTATTTTATTTTATAATTATTTTATATGCTAAAAATATGCTAAACAACTAATAAGTTTGCTAAACAACATGAAAAAATGCTAAATTGGCATCACTGAGTGCAATGCACTTTGTTCTTTTTTGTTAGTGTTTTTAATTATTATTTTGAATTAACACATACTTACGCTTTTTACTGCAGGAAAACCTTTTATTCCCACGGAGAAATCAAATACAAAGCAGGCGTGGCTGCTACCGGCCGATTAGTCGATTAAAAAGAAATCCTTTATTTATGTAAAAATTATGGTCACCTCACAATATTAATGGATGTTTGTATGGGAAAATTTAAATGATCAATATCTTTGAAACTACGAAAAGTTTCTCCGTCTTAAATTCAGGTTATCATTATCGTCCCCGTCACAACATTTTGATACCATTTTGAAGGTCGTAGATCATCAGGCAGCGGAGATACAGGTGTCCAGCCAGCCTGAGTTCAAGATGGCTGGACACAAGTATACATTAAGTTTTCATTGATATCTCGTAAACCCTTGCATGTGACGGCATAAATCAAACGTTATTACTGTCACACATTGCGTCACCAAGTATTAGTAAAGGAACCATATTCGAAAACGCTCCCGTTATGTGGGATTCGGAAGTGCCAGCCAAAAGTTTTCTACGTAAATTCAAGATGGCTGGACACAGATTTTTGCATTTTTCTACTAAACCATTGTACGTATCACAAAACTTTTAGCTTGATGCCTGTCACATATTTATGTGACGCCCGTTGATATGCAAAAAGTCGTCAAAATCACTTCCGTTACGGAGATTGAGAGACCAGCGAAAAGTGGTTTTTCAAGCTGGCTGGACACGCTTTCGATCGATTATCTAAGATTCTGTAGCGTCACCTATTCTGAAATAAGGGTGTTTAGCCGTCACATAAAGTGCCCTATTGACCTACTTAAATGCGAGCAGTTTTGAAGAAATGTCCAGCCAACCAGAGCCACATTGCGCATCGACAGGGCCAGCTAGCGAACACCGCAGTGCTCTCAGTTGTGCGTGCCGCGCCGAGACGAGTGATTAGTTTACGTAAAAGTTTTTTTTTTAATATCCTCCAATCTTTTTTAAAATGCCGGGAACGTATACGGGTGTTTGAACTCAGCTTCATCAAAACCGGAGATATTGTATTTTAAACTTCCTACTAATTTTGAAAGGTAAGAATGATTTTTGTCATCGAATTATACCTATTATGTCCTTGTGATCGATCATAATGAATTTTTATTTGTTTATTATACCGACGCTGCCTACGTGTTATCATTATAATGTCTAACTCAACAACACGCCCAACGAATACCAACGGGGCCAGAACGGGGTAATATTATTATAATAAGTATAGCAACGTAGCAAGCGGTGGCGCGCTGCGGTCCTACGATGCACCGTTTCAGAGTTATGGGCGTTCAAAGTTTCTGTAAAAAAAAAAATTGAAATTGAAATATCTCGAAAACGGAGCGTCCTAGACAAAAAAGGACCAAAATTTTGACCCCCCTCTGCCACCCCCGTGATATTTAAGTGAGAATCACATAACACCAAAAAATTTATTTTTTTTACACTGGTCCAACTTTACTTAATAATAACATTAAATAACATTTAATTAGTCTAAAACTGTGAAGGAAAGTTCATTGATAATAATAATTTAAAACAATATAATAATATATTCGTTCCTAATTTAATAATATGTTAATTATTTATAGCAGAATTGCACATCACTAGTTGTAGTAAGCTAGTTATTTCAATTCGATTCATTGATCACAACAGAATAAAAATATTGAAGAAAAAAAAACAATATCATCAACATTAAAAGGGACAACCCTATGGCTTCAATGGAGTGTAGGTAGTTATCGCATCAACTAGGCTTAGTTTCGGTACTGTCCATATTTATACTGTGACCCTGCGCTCCATAACTAAAATAGCTGATGTTGGAGAAAAAACAGCCAGACTGAAGTGGGAGTGGGCAGGCCACGTAGCACGCATGCACCCGGAGAGATGGGCAAAGATCGTCACTCACTGGACGCCTGAGGAAGGACAGCGCCGTCGAGGTCGACCGCGGCGAAGGTGGCGTGACGATCTGATCATGTTTGCGGGGCTAACATGGCCAGAGATCGCCCATGATAGAGATGTATGGAAAGAGAAAGGGGAGGCCTTTGCTCAGCAGTGGGACACAAAGTAGGCTAATAAAAAAAATAAAAAAAAATGTAACAGTCGGATAAATGGTGGTGTAATAAAATAATTAACATGGACCTGAGATTTAAAGAAGTCGGTTAAAAATTGTGATGATATTGTGATTATTACATTGTTTATCAGTCAATATGTCTACTCCAGTTAAGTTATATCTGACATAAGGATTTCTTTTCTTTCGAGTTAACTTTCGAAGTATAAACAGATCTTGTTGACAATGCTTTTCGCAGTTTTGTGTTGTTTTAACATACCGCTGAATTTCATGACGTTTTCTAGTACGTCGACTACGTAGCTGTAGTCTGTCATCTCCAAAGCTGACAATGATTATCAAACATTCTTCTAAAATCCGCCCAAAATAAAACAACTCATCGTAAAAAAACCTACTGAACAAGCTGCATTCGGGTAGACGGGAAGCCGACCCCATGGGAAAAGGCTAGGCAGATGATGACATCCTAAACCTACTCAATAAGTACTAACTTGAACCCAAGGGCCATGATCTACTTTACCTAAAATTCCACAGGATCAATAGAAGCTCAGCATTGTGCGCGAGATGAACGGCCCATAGATAAAGGACTTCCGCCGTTTAGTTCCGCCGCTCACTTACACGTGCGCTTGTGCTTCCAAACAAGAAGCAGTAGGTTAAGTACGGACAAAAATAGAGATTGATAATATAATTAAAATAAACATTTAAGTAATATCAAGCCTGTAATCCTCGAGGGTTAGTCAGAAGTGTATCTACGTGTACTTACCTATTGGTAAACCCACATTTCGCCAGAAAGACCTTACTCTACACTACAAGATTTCTCCAAGATTTCTACAAGATTTCTCCTGTATCGTGGATGCGTTTACAGATATTTAAACTCCCAATAAACAGTCGTAACGTAACAACTATCTGTAGGCCATCCAAAGGTGGAGATCGAACCCCAGCAAATCCAGACAGATTCAGACGGATTCACGCAATATTTAAATTTGTCACATTAAACATCCTCATATCAGTCCAACATTCCAGCAATTTGGGCCCTAAAGCTATTTATTGAATGACATTCACCAATTTAATTCCTAGCTATTGAGATATAATCATTCACTCATAACATTCCAATGAATGGTGAAGAGACAACAGTTGCAATTCATAGACATGAATCACACATTTGCATGTGCATAAAGGGATATGTAAACAGTGTGTAACAAAAAGGCGTGGTCATATTTTTAAAGATGTGGTTCTGCTCATTAAACTCAACAACGTTCATACTTTTGATTTCTACGTGACAGCCGATAACTCTATCGCAATTTTTAGGAATATTTTTTCTTTTTGTAAATTCTTGTCGCACTAATTAATTATTATTGTATACAACATTAAAATGTAAGCATTACTCAAGGCCAAGGGGTGAGACCTAGTGTCCTGAAATACAGATCTCATGTCTGGTATAATTATTGCTGTTACGTACTTTGTATTGATACCTCTGTATGTACATACCAAATGTATACATACCTATACAATACTGTGTAGCCCTCCTACACCTACAACTCTGCCGGTCATAACTCTACTGCTTTAACTGTGACCGGGGTGCTTATAAGCAAATTCGGTCTGGCCAGCCACATAAGGGCACACGCTAGGAAATAGCTTGTAAGGGTCGCCGTTACCGACATCGGTAAGGAGGACTATATATATATACTGTGTAACAATAATAAATCATTATTTTAAATTAGTATGCCCGCCTCATGGAGAAAGTTCAGTAAATTATGACCACACTTTTTTGATACACACAACTTAAATACAGCATGTATCAGACACACAATTTAGATTGTCATCGACACGCTAAGAAGAAGATCAGACACACTGTATATAAGTTGTATAAACTGGTCCTTTTGACCACCTATCTATTGAGTGGTCGCACTATTATGCCGGGACATGCGCGCACGCACCTTAATAGGCTTCGCGGGAGTGGAGCACGATCCGCGTATTATAAAGTCATCTTAAACCTCTTAAAGTGCTGTTATTAAGACATACGAGACGTGTTCGCTGTGTCAATAGATGTTTTCTCGCGGTTACTTGCTTTAAAGTGTTTACCTGTTTCCGTTGTTGGTTTTCCCAGTTGACTGTCATCGTCATCTTCTTGCCCTTGTAGCATTTTATTTGGGGTCGGCGCAACACGTTTTTTTCTTCCATTAGGTATATATATCCTTTGTCAATAGTCAAAGCTATCATTTACTCCTTTTTAACCGACTACTAAAAAAAGAAGGAGGTTCTCAATTCGGATGTTGTTTTTTTTTTTTGTTTGTTCTCCGTCACTTGCTAACCGATTTGAAAAATTCTTTTTTTGTTGTTTTTTATCGAAATCGTACAAGCGGTTTTTGAAAAATCAACAAAACTCAAAAAAAAACTACATTGTCCACATTACGACCCATGAACATGTGAACATTGTGAACTTACATGTGAACCACTAAAAAGTGAAAAATAAAACTTTTAACAAAAAATTAAACCGACTTTTAAAAAAAAGCACAAAAAAGTGAAAAATAAACTTTAGAAGAAAAATCTGTTTCTGAAGTCGGTGGCAAAAAAATGAAATCAAAGAAACAAAAGTCACCGACTTCAGAAACTGATTTTTCTTCTAAAGTTTATTTTTCACTTTTTGGTGTTTTTTTTTTTAAGTCTGTTTTATTTTTTGTTAAAAAGTTTTTATTTCCTTCGTGATTCGTCACACAATTGTTTTTGTATAGTTATTATCGCCGATAGGCCGATCACTCGTCTTGTTTCTCTAATAATATCTCTTGGACATGTCCTTTTTGTAATAGCCTGTACTGTACCACTGATGGACAAAGACCTCCCCAATTCTCACAAAGCCTAAGCGGCATGCGCCCAGCTCGTCTCGCCACTACTTTCTGGGAAGACCTCGGCGGTACCATCCGTCTTTCAGAAACCGTCGTGTGGAGTGGAGACTTTTGTCTAGCAGTGGCAATAGTGCAAGTGCCTGCTTTTTAACCAAGCAGCCTTGATGCCAAACATCCACTAAGCCCGACCTTACTTGTAGAACACTATTTTGCTATTCAATCTATCTAAAACTTCTATAATGTGAAGTAATTGAGTCTGGTACACATTCTGCATAATGTCTGCAGTTATGTAAATGCGACATTTCCCAACACACATTGAAATAGATCCATTTAAAACTTAGTAGCGTTGCACACGTCTTGTATGTGAATATTTTACAATAAATACGTTACAAGGAGGTTGCAGCGCACTGTTACAACATGGTGAAATCGAATTGCAGCAGGAAATTGGGCATAAATCACCTGATAACTAGTTGGCTAACTATTGTTGAAATCATTTGTATTGTCTACTAAAGATATTTTATGCGGGTAGAGCCTTTATTTCTAATAAAAAGTTAATTCTCTCACTGCGGTACTCGAAATATTTAATGATTAGGTACTTAAGCCGTCAGTACCTAGCTGTCCGTATAGTTTTTTGTATGGCAAAACTGTCAAAACCTTTACTAAGTGATGGTCTAAGTAATCATTAAAGCTCTCTGAGTGTGGCAGTCAATTGTATAACGATTTACATCTTATGTTATCAAACCTGTTATCCCCGAAGGATTAGGCAGAAGTGTACCAACCTAATAGCAAACCAACATTTCGCCAGTTACATTATGTTGTACAATATTTGAAATATTTTAAAATAATGATATTCAATTGCTAGACTGAAAGCCGATTCCAATATAGTTGGGGGAAAAACGAGGCATAATTATGACCAGGGAGATGTAGTATTGTTGTGAAAGTTGTAATGTAAATGAGGAGGGGATCGTAAAATGACAAAACCCATTCCACATTCAGTCTTCCCAGTCCAGGACCAAGGAACGCCTCTCCAATTTAAAGTCATAAAACTGAATGCATTTGAACGGGGCGCTGTTAACAATGGATCACTTCACACCTGCTGCAATCAGGGTTACCACGTTTGTAAATACTGCTTTATGAAGTACTCACATAATCTTTCATCATGCATTCATCATGTATTTTATGGAGCACTGTTTAAAAAATCAACGAAATAATGCTGACTGACTGAGAAAACTCAACGAACTTCTCTATTTATACATATCCTTTTATAGAGAACTTTTCTGAGTATGCACTTAAGTTGTGATAGTAGACCAACACTACCAATCAAGCTGACGATCTAATCTTTTGCCAGAGATTATTAAATGCCTCTTCTTGCTTGCCCTGAAAAGAAGAACCTCATCGGAATAAATTTTCAACAACTTGATGAAACCTTTTCTCAAACTTTTCACAACTATACAAATTCAAATTAGGAAGCAATTTTATAAAATAAAATTATTTCACGCGAACAAAGGTCGCGGGCAAAAGCTATTAGTTTACAATAAAACTATGGTGGTTCATCTTCTTTTTAGGGTTCCGTACCTCAAAAGGAAAAAACGGAACCCTTATAGGATCACTCGTGTGTGTCTGTCTGTCTGACATTCCCCCTCCCTTATCTCCGAAACTACTGGGTATTTTTTTCAGAATTGTATTCTGAAAAAAATACAGAAATTAGTTCAACACGTATAGATTACAGGAAAACCCATAAGAAGTCATGGTACGGAACCCTTCATGTGCAAGTCCGACTTGCACTTGGCCAGTTTTTTAACTTACTTGCCAATACACTTCTTGATAGTCTCCTCTATATTACAGCTTTGCGTCTCAGTCCTGTAAGAAAAGAAAGAAAGAGTCCTGTAAGAAAGTGCCATGTCCAAATTTGAACTTTTTGTTTGCCCAGAAAAGAGAGAGTCAACCCTAAGTTGTTGTTTCCAATCACCCAGGTCCAGGAGATGTTTGTCGTTGTGAGCCCTATTGACACTGCTGTTCCACACCATTTAATTTCCAGGCTTTACATACAAAGCTTTAGAGCTGAACAAAGCTTTAATTTCATTTGAGCCTTTTGTTAATTGAAAAAAATGGTTCTTTTATTAAGAATGAATAAGTAGTGGGATAGTAAATAAATGTTTCTTACGCTTAAAAAACTAATGGAAAAATATAACACAAAATAACCAGACCCTACGTGCCTACCTACCAACACAACTATTTACCAAGTTTTACAAGTATTTGTTCCGTACGGGGTCGAATCCGGCACACTAAGTGCAGCAACCAATCGCTCCTTCAGCCATTGCGCCAACCGTGACATAAGTATTAGCTTCCTTCTTTACTAAAAAACTTGTTGATTAGTTACGATCTTCACTATCATTAAACGAATCCACAGACAGAATCATTCAAAACTAATTTAAGAGAGCACTTGAAGCCTACGTTACCCCACTTTAAACCGGTCGACTGCAGCCTCCACCTCAATGAGCCCGCGATGTAAGTACTCGGAACAATGCACCCAGTATGTCTATAACAACAATCAACGGCATACAATGGAGGATCATTACGAAAAACAATCTCATCCTCGTGACTTAATGTATTCAATGAATTCTGGGTTTCTGATAACAATGCACTTAAACTTAGATTTGCTTTAACGTAATAATTCTCTGCACTGGCCGATATCATCATCATTTTCCTTTGTGCCCTTTTTAATTTTTGGTGTTTGGTTGATCATCATATGACTCCTCCCGCTCTGGGCAGGGAGGGATTGTCAGACTTCCACTGACTAAAAACCACCCATGTTCCTTCTTAGCTCTTTGTGTCGAGGCCGCGGTATCTCTTTCGAACAACCCGCACCCCCGATAGACCTCATATCTGTCATCAGGACAAGATTGAAGTCAAGAGTAGAACCATTTATTTGAGGGCGGTGCAGCTGCATGTCTTCTTCAATACTTATATTTAGTAGTCACACATACTTTCTGCACACATTATTTCTCACAGTCCATCCGTCGGCTCTTTGGATTAGGGGATCGGACAAAAAAAAACTAATTACTCCGTCAGATAGATTTCCAAAAATTATTGGACACGTATTTTTTCTTTTTTCACGTAAACTTAAAATGAAGACGATACAGTGCTTCGAAAACTCGTGTGACGTCATATGATAGTACATTTTGACGACACAAGTGACGTTTCAAGCCCCACTCCAAGATCTTTGACACGTTTTATCTTCGTCATTTTTTATTGATTTGATAAAAAAAAACACGTATTCAATATTTTTCGATAATCTAACTTACGGACTAAACAGAATCACATTATTTTGACCCTGTCCGATCCCCTATTACAGCCATCAGCATTTATACTCAAAACGTTCCTCCCCTCCTGACATTCGCCTTACGATTTATGCTGTACCTGATTAAATATAAAACTTGCTGTTATTAAAAAAATGTCCTACAAATGACAATGCATTTAATTGCAAGGTTCTATAGTTGGTCCTTTGTAGAAAAAATCGCAAAAAACTCCATATACAAGAATCAAATAATTTTGATCATGGGTTCCGTCGTTTTTGCCATGTCCGACTGCACTTATTTTTTTAACAATACTGCAGCTCCTGTTATTAAATAAGTCACTGCAAAAATGACTGCGATGTTACTGCAATTATTCTTTCCCTTGACATTTGTAATTATTATAGCACTGTGTTTTCTTTTTATATGAATGAGTTGTAGAGTCCAACTGTAGTGCTTAATGTATATTATTATTGTGCTATTTCTAGCTATTAGGTACTTATATTCTGGTAATTACTGGTGTTTATACATCACGTGGGAACTTTGTAAAAGGAGACATATATTTACGCATAAATTGAAATCTGTTCTTGTCTTAGTCACTTGCCAGGACAACCTTGGTTTTACATTCGTACAGCACTTAGCACTAAGACCAAAAGTCACAAGGTTTATTTTTATTCTAAAGACATCACGGGGAAAATTTTGCATAACACACTCGCGTTTATATTATTTTATTTTTACACTAGCTGATGCCCGTGTTAGAAAGTGTATGTAAATCTATATGTATATGTATTAATATCCACCAATTAATAAACTGAGTGTCAAGATGATTACTCGTTATTTAATGTGTTTGAAAGTATCTCTAAATAAGTGTGTAGGGAACAGGGTTGTTATGAAATAAAACCACAATAGACAAGACCATTAATTTTATTTATTTAGGTCTTGTCAAACTCAAACTCGAAACTCTATTCCATTCACTAAGTCCCTAGGTCTTCGTGGAGAAGAATGGACAAGAAACTCCACGGGAACATCTTTTAAAGTATTTTACAAGGACAACCTGACGTTGTCCTTGACTGTCTCAAGTTATAGCAATTTATCAGTGTACATAAATAATAAGCAATATAAACCATATTATGGTACATATTTCTAAGACATAGTAATCAGGAATATTCATAGAATAATATCAAATAACTTACATAAACATTATGGATCCTTTAGAGTAATACAAATAGGTTTCCGCTTTTACACATTTGGTATCTTCATAACTAGGCCACAATATGTAAACTTAATTCTCTCACAATTACACAATGATACACAAATGGAATACACTTTGGGTCTGTCTTTACCCTTCAACAGTTGCAGCGTAACTGACCCTGACCCTGAATTGGCGGTACTTCTACTTTTATAACCGTCGAATATTAAAAAGTACATCAACGACTACCACCATAATAAACCAATGGCAAATGGTTATTCATTATAGCTAAATAACTAATAACATAAATAATAATTAACAAATCCTATGTAGTGAAACTATTTTAAAACGTCATTAGGTAATTTACCAATGTAGTATGTTTTTATTTGTAATCTTTATGACTATCGGATGAAATATGAATATCAACCGATAGTTCAGAGAATTGATTGAAACTATTTAATTTATTAAAATTGCAAGATAAAATCTAGGAAACACTTAAAGTATCGTTTAATAATAACTATATAATTTATTGGCAATTTATAATAAATAAACATTTAACTTGACTTATATATTCAAATACCACAATAGTAATTGTGGTTCGGAAACCAAGTCTTTTAATAAAAGCTACTTCTATAAAATACGTCGGGATATAGAATATCATTAGAATAATGTAAATTAGGTTTATTTTAAATTAGAACCTTTGTTTTTAATATATTTACGATAATTATTAAATCAACAATATACTTGACGCAACGTCGCCCTACGTCATTGTCACTTGACATTTGACAGCCGACGTTGCTACGTTATTTTGGTCATTAATGAGAGTTTCTAAATAGTTACCTAGATATTCTTATACATATTGCTATGCCATCACCCGCGGTTTCAACCGCGCGGATATGTCGGTTATCGCTACTGATGCCGGTTATCGCGACCAAAAGTAATATTTTCGTACCCCCCTTTCTCGGGTATCAAAATATCTCCATACCAAATTTCATGCAAATTGGTTCAGTAGTTTAGGCGTGATTGAGCAACAGACAGACAGAGTTACTTTCGCATTTATTTATTTGGGGAAAACAAACAATTTATAATATTAGTATGGATTAATATGGATTTTTAACGACGAACGAATGTCTTTCTTTTGTTGATAAATGGTGATTATTCGAGCCATTTCAATATTTTATTGAATGACAGTCATACGTGTGCGGGTGTGTGTCAAGTGTTATCGGGTTTTTCCATCGGGAATTTCTCAGTTACAGCTACGGAGTCTGGATTTGTGGTGGAAGGCAATAGGCTCGCCCGCTATGCCAGATCACCCATATTAATGTCCCCGTGGGACTTAAACATATCTCGCAAAATGTGGGTGTACTATAAACATTAGGTAGGTAGGTATTCTGTCTTACTCTTTGAGGATTACAGGATTTTATCTTATATTATGACATTCATGGGTACTTATGATGAGTCTGAAAACTGCTTGTAAAATTATTTCCAGTAATATAGAATCTTATATACATAGTAGGTAAATCTTATAATGTTTGCATTGAAGGAGTATTCAATAAGTTACAAAAGGTATAAAAACAGAGGCTATAAATAGCTGTGACTAAGAAACTTCCTTGAAGTAGAAGAAGTGCCTATCGACATCATGACGTAACTTGACGTGATCAAATGCATACTGTAGAAACTTTAGGTCATTGAGAATTCTCTCATTCATTCGAATATCTTTATTACATAGAATAAAACAAAGTCACTCCTGCTGGTGTACGTTCGATCTTTTGAACTAAGCAACGAATTTTAATGTAGTTTTCAGGAATAGAAGAGTGATCGAAGATTAAAATTTGTAAAGTCGCGTTTCTACTATCAACATTTGGCGCGCGACACGTGACTCTCAACAGCGCGCGCGCGACGTTGCCAGCTGACGCGCAACATGACGCGCGGCTTGTTGTTTGTTTAAAGAGCATCGTTAGTTGAGCATCAATTGTTGTCGAGTGGAGACGTGACGCGCAACAATGTCCGTAGTGTGGTGTAACGAACGAGTGCTCAAATCAACACTAATTCCTCTGGCGATATGTTGTCGACGACTGACGTAAAGTAGTAGATGCGTAGACAGACAACGTTGTTCAACAAAAGTTCCGCGCTGACTTTCAACATGTTGGGCAACTTGTTGTGCAACATCTTGCACGTCAATTGTTGCCTAGTGGAAACGCGGCTTTAGTAGAACATTGCAATTGCACCTGTGCGAAGCCGGGAGGAGCGCTAGTGATATTTAAAAGACATCTTGCGAATTTACAAACACAGCTGATTATGCATGTTTATGATTTTATGATGATTATCAGAACCTCTTGGGTTACTACTAGAGTATTAATCGATTTATAACAATAGTGTTATGACTCGGCAGCCCTTTTGTTTTACACTGTAAACTTGTTGCATAATCTGCTATCAAAGATACGCCTCATGTAGTGAGGTAGGTATGTACCTTGTAGTACGGCCCACCTTTTGGCAGTTTTATTTAATTCCCAGGTAAGGTGTTTTTGAGTTATTTCATCACCGCTGCTCTCAAAACGGTGAAGGAAAACATCCTGAGGAAACCGGCATGTCTTAGAACCAAAAACATTCGAAGACATGTGACATCTACCAATCCGCACTGGGCCCGCGTGGTAGATTATAGCCCATTCCTTCTCTAAGAGAGGAGGCCTGTGTCCCAGCAGTGGGAACATTAATAGGCTGTTGATGATGACTCGTGAAACTTCGATTTCCTTCGAAATCATCATCGGTTTGGACCACATATTCCACAACGTTTTGTATCTTTACTCATCACTACATAGTATATAACAAAGTCGCTTTCTCTGTCCCTATGTCCCTTTGTATGCTTAAATCTTTAAAACTACGCAACGGATTTTGATGCGGTTTTTAATAGATAGAGTGATTCAAGAGGAAGGTTTATATATATAATAACATTTGCATTTGCACCCGTGCGAAGCGGGGGCGGGTCGCTAGTAGAATATAAACCTTAGAGTTGAGACATAAAAACTCGTATACCGACTCATCATTATTTCTCATTGCAAGGTGATTAATAAAGGTTAATTGTTTGTTTCAGATCGTGCTGGTGAACACATGCCGCCGTCATCATGGTGATCGTTACCAGGGTACGTTTACTTTAACATTTAAAGGTCTAACTAACCAACGCGAACGTCTAGTGATCTAGATTAATAAAGTGCATTTTTAGTTCACGGTGAGTCGTTTTGTAAACGTACGACCAAATGTTAGGAAAAAAAATTGTTTACATATACCTGACTAAAACATACACAACGAGATAAAACAAGTAAGTAGGAAGGTACTAACATAAAGTTACTTATTTTCACGCAATCGAGTAGGTAACCCCCGAAAGATAAACACTTTTGGGAATTAGTCTTTTGAGTCTTATTTTCTGACTTCGATTATTTATTTATTTATTTATTACATTTAGTACAGCAAAAGCCATTAATACTAAATTAACTAATCCTTTTATTCGGTCTTCTCGCAAAACCACAAGCATTCTAACATTATCGTCTTCCATTCATCAGCAAACAAATCCAATTCAGGGTTGGTCTCCACGAGCGCGTTGAGCATCGTTAGCATACGCGGTATAGGGGAGGTGGACCGAGCTACAGTGCGACAAAATGGGACATTAAATAATTTGTGCTTTCTAGAGCGATTATAATTATTTGGAACAAATAATTGACACAGCTCCGCGTGTAAGTCTGAGGCGTCGGTGTGACCATGTATGATTTTATACGCTGTTGTTATTTGGTCAACAGCCCGCCTAACTTTAAGGGAATTAAAATTTAAACATCCTAAAAGGAATTTAGTAGGATACATATAGGGATAATATCCAAACACTCGTTTGTAGAGGTACCTGAGAAAAGCTTTTTGCACCTTTTCCAGCATGAGCATATAGGTAACCTCGTGAGGATTCCACACACAAGCGCTAGTTTCAAGCTTGCACCGAACTAATGCGTTAAACAAAAGCCTAATAACTGCCTGGTTATTAAAACCTTGACAGTTACGTAAAACAAAACCTAAGCGTCGGAAAGATTCCTTAGCCAAACCTATAATAGTCCGGGAGCCGACTGCAAGAAACCCTACCTCATAAAAAAATAGAAAATACCTACTCTGTAGAGGTAGCTGACTTTTAGTAGCTTCAACTGCTCTTGGTCGGCCGCGGCTTAACTTGGCAAATTTTGAGCAAATGAAAAAAAAGTGGTGCAAAAATTCATCAAAAAAAACCTCATCGAAAAATAGAATGAAACTTGTATTGATAGGATAGAGACCTTTTGAGGACTGTAAAAAAAGTGGTCGGCCAAATCCTGCGTTGGCAGGTTCTTGTGTCCGACCGAATTTGTGGTACCACGTGACAGCTACATTTTACCTCATGGAAAAATTGAATGAAAAAAACGGATTATAATAGCTAAATTAAACCTGTTGACGTATGCCTTGGTCGGCCTCACCTTAGTCTGGCAGTTTTAGCAGTCCGACCACATTTATAAAAAAATACTATTTTTTATTAATAGGTATTGAAAATATTGCTATTTCAGTTTTCTAACTTCTGAGTGAAAGAGAAAGGAAGAGACGCTCACCAAGAGATGGACACCGCGCGACCGCGCCGCCCGCGCTACTCATTTCACCACGGTTGCCAACTTAGGGGTTTTGCCCCTAAATTTAGGCCTTTTTTAAGGCTCTGGGTAAACTAATAGATTCGTGCGGATTAGAAAATATATTGATCGAAAATAACGTCTTAGCAGCAGGATCTATAAATGCCTTCATAGGTGGAAAGCATTTTAATAGATGCAAAAGAATTCATGGATTAATTTCAGCCGCCTTGCAAACTTTGCATATTCAACGATTTTATAAGGACACCTTACTGGAACCTGTTCAAATTAATGAACATTTAACTGACTTCATGCAGTATGAAAAGGTTCCAACAGAACCAACGCAACTGCCCCGTCTATTAGAGTTTCACATTGAAGAATACATGAAGTTTGCCCAATCTACTCTCAACGGTGAACACGGAAAAACTGCCCAATTTTACATGACATATATCAACATAATGAACATTTTTTTCCGATTATCAAGGAGCATAAGAACCAATGATTTGAACCTGTTCGTCGAAACAATGTTTGAACTTTCGAACATATCTTTTATTTTTAACCACCATAACTATGCACGGTGGATATTAATATATATTATTATATCAAACATAATATATATGAGAGCAGTGGTGGCCCAGTGGTGGTGGCCCCGACTTACGAACAGTAAGTCGTGGGTTCGAACCCCGTCAGGCACATTACTTTGTGTAATTTATTTCATCACCACTGTTCTCAAAACGGTGAAGGAAAACATCGTGAGGAAACCGGCATGTCTTTGAACCAAAAAATTCGAAGATATGTGACATCTACCAATCCGCACTGGGCCCGCGTGGTAGATTATAGCCCATCCCTCTCCTAGAGAGGAGGCCTGAGTCCCTGCAGTGGGAACATTATAGGCTGATGATGATATCAAACATAATACAGGCAAAAGAAACAAATCCGCAATTTTTTGGGGAGTTTCAAAAAGGAGCATTTGGAATCAAAAGGACAAGCGTAAAACTGTCAAGGTCTCCTGTTGATCTAGTCCTAGAACAAACAATAAATGCTAATGCAGGGAATGCCCTAACTGGACTAAATCACATCACAAACTCCATAGGAGCAAGACAAAGGTGGGCTTTAAACCACAGCTTAAGATCAAAGATCGTTGCTACAATAGGGGATCGGACTGGGTCAAAATAATATGATTTTGTTTAGTCCGTAAGTTAGATTATCGAAAAATATTGAATACGTGTTTTTTGTTTTATCAAATCAATAAAAAATGACGAAGATAAAACGCGTCAAAGATCTTGGAGTGGGGCTTGAAACGTCACTTGTGTCGTCAAAATGTACTATCATATGACGTCACACGAGTTTTCGAAGCACTGTATCGTCTTCATTTTAAGTTTACGTGAAAAAAAGAAAAAATACGTGTCCAATAATTTTTGGAAATCTATCTGACGGACTAATTAGTTTTTTTTTGTCCGATCCCCTATTATGGAAGAAGTTGGGATTGTAGAAAAAGACGATGTAGCTTCAGAGCTTCATAAAAGTCGGATGGAAAAAAATAGCCAATCCTTAAAGGAATTGATAACTGGAATCACAAAGAGTTTGAATCCGTTTGACGTTAAGTTGACACAAGAAAGCTTATTCAACATTTTCACTGGACGAGCGGCAACCGAGGAAACTGCGATTTTTTTACTTTCAGCCTTAAATCAAGGAGAAAAAAAAATAAAAATAAAAGTAAAAAATTTAAAAAAAGTTTAAAATAAAAAGCAAAATTAAAAAATTTGAAAAAACCCACGACTGTTAAAAATTAATTAAAAAAAGGATAGAATAACATAAAACACTTAAACACCCACTTTATAAAAACCCAAGAATGTCCGTCGGGGGCTGCCATTAAATGAACTAGTTTTGCAATGTTCAGCAAAAGAAGTGCACTTAGTGTTTGATGTTTACAAAACGCCATCAATAAAAGAATCTGAGCATCAAAAACGTCAACAAGTACTCTGCACCGTACCAAATTACTGGAGCAGAACAGAAAAGAAACCAAAATTTCTCCAAGTGTCTCAGTAATGTTTGCTTCAAAGAAGCATTTGTGGAATTTTTGTGCAGACATTGGGAATCAGAGTATTTAGCCCCAATAATATCGAAAAAAAATAAATTTATGACGATTGATTCAAAGTGCTTTTCATTTTCTATCACAAATGATAATAAAGTGTTAAAAAATTTAGAGTCCGATTATGAGTGCACCCACGAAGAGGCTGATACACGCCTCATTTTCCATTTAAATAAAAGTGTAAAAAATACTGCACTTATTCGAGCATCAGATACTGATGTTTTAATAACTATCATTGGCAATTTGCACAAAATGCCCCAAAAAGAAGTTTGGCTGACCTCTGCTACAAAAGCGGAGGCGATTAACTGCACAAAATTGTGTGAAAGTCTTGGACAAGACCTTAGTAAATCATTACCCGGATTTCATACCTTCACTGGCTCTGATTATACGGCAAGTTTTAAAGGGAAGGGTAAAGTGAGACCCTTTGAAATATTGAAAAAGAATATAGCATATCAGAAAGCATTTTTCAATTTAAACAACCCAAACCAAATAGACGACACCTCGGACTTGATTCAAAAATACACATGCGAAATGTACGGAATGAAAGTATGCAAAACTGTGAACGAAGCGAGAGTACAGTTGTTCAAAAAAAAAGTATTCAACAGTGTCACAACGTGCAAAATTTTTGAAAAAAATACAAAATTTTGATTCCGGCAATATACCCCCATGTTGGAGCACCTTAAAACAAAAAATTTTACGTACGGCGTTCGTAAATTCAATGTGGCAGTGTGCCGCAGAATCCAGTTGCATCAAATTTGATGCAACACATTGTGGCTGGACATTAGCAGATGAAATGTATAAAATCAAATGGTTCGAAGGACACATGACTCCTTTGCGAGTCGAAGACATAACCATTGATAAGTCGGAATCTGGGGATAGTTCGTCAGACTTCGACTCCGAAGATGATTATGATTATTAAAAATGGTAACACAGGCTATTTTCCGCAACTCGACTACTCTATTTGCGCCTATTTTGCGTGGTTGTGATTATTAATATAAATAATAACAAATTAAAAACGTTGTTGTATAATTTTGATTTAAGAATAAAAATTTGAACTCAATGTTTTGTTTTTGTAAAGCCCTCTAAGCCCTCCACGCACTTATTTATTTAGGACCTTTTTTTTTTTTTTATAAATGTGGTCGGACTGCTAAAACTGCCAGACTAAGGTGAGGCCGACCAAGGCATACGTCAACAGGTTTAATTTAGCTATTATAATCCGTTTTTTTCATTCAATTTTTCCATGAGGTAAAATGTAGCTGTCACGTGGTACCACAAATTCGGTCGGACACAAGAACCTGCCAACGCAGGATTTGGCCGACCACTTTTTTTACAGTCCTCAAAAGGTCTCTATCCTATCAATACAAGTTTCATTCTATTTTTCGATGAGGTTTTTTTTGATGAATTTTTGCACCACTTTTTTTTCATTTGCTCAAAATTTGCCAAGTTAAGCCGCGGCCGACCAAGAGCGGTTGAAGCTACTAAAAGTCAGCTACCTCTACAGAGTAGGTATTTTCTATTTTTTTATGAGGTAGGGTTTCTTGCAGTCGGCTCCCGGACTATAATGTGTGTATGGAACGTCAGTTTGCTATCAAACGTTACACCGAGGTCTTTGGCTGAGGATACTCTGGCTATAGACTCATTGTTCACTCCGTAGTCGTACTGTATAGGACTCCGCATGCGGCCAAAGCTCATAATTTGACATTTGGATGTGTTAAATTCCATTTTGTTGGTGGCAGCCCATTCACTCAAGGCATCGATATCACGCTGGAGAGCTATACAGTCAGACACGGAGCCAACAGTTGCATATATTTTCAGATCGTCGGCGTAAAGTAGACATTTTGCATGTTTTATAATTTGTGGCAGATCGTTCACCATAATTAAGAAGAGCAAGGGCCCTAAAATGGAACCCTGACTCACGCCTGATCGTGTATGATACGCATGTGAGTTGTATGAGCCAAGGCGAACAAATTGCTGACGGTCACGGAGATAGTCAGAAATCAGAAGAAGAAGACTGGGTGTAAATCCTATGGCACTTAACTTACGTAACAAGATGTCGTTATTAATTCTATCAAAGGCCTTACGGAAATCGAAGTACAGCACATCAACTTGCTGTCCGCGGTCCATTTGAGAAGAAATAAAATCAACTAATGTCAGCAAATTCGTGTTAACTGACTTTTTGTTGCGAAAACCATGTTGTTCATTGCACATATAAATATCCACTTGTCTTTGAATTTCTTTATATAAAATGTGTTCGAATACTTTAGCAGGGGCCGACAGTATAGCAATAGGCCTGTAGTCTTCAACTGATGATTTTACCCCTGTTTTCGGTATAGGCGTAACTCTAGATAGTTTCCATTGAGACGGATATTTACCAGTGCTTAGTGATAAATTAAATATATGACATAGAGGTTTGGCTATGGAAGCCTTAGACTGTTTAAGGATATTGGCTGGAATATTATCCGGGCCTACAGAACTACTGAGTTTTAATTTACCGATACCACGTTCCACATCATTAATAGAAAATGGTGCTAAACTGATGGAGTTACTATTGCTGCAGGTATCAAGAGTACATATTTGTGAGACATTTAAATCAGGTGTTTCAGGTAAGAAAACACTGGCAAAGAAATCAGCAAAAGCATTAGCCGCATCGATACCCGAGAGTGATTGACCCTGATAGTTGATTGTAGGTTCAAATCCTCCTTTGCATCGAAGGGTGGATATGTGTTGCCAAAACTGTCGCGGGTTGTTTTTTATATTACGCTCTACATGATGTAAATATGAATTGTATGCAATATTAATGCGGTGCTTAAGGTTTGCTCTTAAATCAGAAAATGCCTTGTATTCCTTAAAACAAGAGGACTTTTTCCAAGCATGATGTAGTTTTGTTTTACGTCGAAGATCCGCAATTATATCACGGGTGTACCAAACAGGATAGCGTTTGCGACTGGCACTATTACGTAGTTTTTTTGGCATACAGTCGTTAAAAATATTATAAATAATTTCATAAAAAGTATTCGTGCAAAAAGTAATATCAGTTGACTCTACTACGGTACTCCAAGATTCCTCATTAAGTAGATTATAAAGACGTTCATAATCGCACTTTTTAAAATTCCAGTCCTTAGACACATCACTATTACTAACGGGCATAGGACGAACATGTGAAGCTGTGTCAAACTTTAAAGTTATATCTAAGGGCGGGTGGTAATTATCAGGTGGTACCATACCTTCTGACTCGCCAACAGATACCTCGACGCTCTCGTGGACCAACACTACATCTAGCATACCTCCATGCAGATTCTTCACAACGTTCTTCTCAGCCAAGCCACAAAAAGACAAAAAATAACAAAAATAATTATTAATATTAACAGAAGCACTATTTAAATTTAAATCACCACAAATTAATACAGTGCCCTTTATGGTTTGTAAGAAACTTTCAATTTTACAAAACCACGACATATAGTCGTTATCAGTTGCACTGGGTATTATGTAACACTCATTCAGTTCAGTCACGAACGAGTCAACAAGGTATCGATTTTTTTTTTAAATCTGTCCTCTTTTGGTCTAAAATGGTCAGTTTAGCAGAACATAATAAAATAACATAACAAAAACACATAGGAAACACACATGTATACCATACACACTTAACATATTAAAATTCGTAAAATGGTCACAGACGCAGTTACTATTATGAATGGTCTATTTTACGTATTTTGACGTAATCCATATTAATTTACTATTATGATCTGGTAAAGTCACCATTTTAGACCCCCTTTTTTTTTTTTTTGGTGTGTGGAAAATCATGCTTGCAAGTAAAGCACAGCGACAAAATCACTAACTTTCAATCCTTAATTACTAACGAATAAATTCGGTTGCAATAATGATGCTTGCAAGTAAAGCAAGTCTCTACATCCAAGATGCGTTTCTCGCAAGCATCGTTATTGCAACCGAATTTATTCGTTGGTAATTAGCAATCGAAAGTTAGCGATTTTGTCGTTATTAGTGTAGAGACTGCAGCCCCTGCAGTCTCTACACTAACAACGACGCTACGAACGTCGCTAAGTCGTAAAATCGTAAGCTTTAATAGTGTAGCGTCGTTAATAGTGTAGAGACTGCAGGCCCTGCAGTCTCTACACTATTAACGACGCTACGAACGTCGCTACGTCGTAAAATCGTAAGCTTTCTGTAACAGATTTTCAACCTTATGCTGTTGAAATAAAGCTGAAAATCTATTACAGAAAGTTTACGATTTTACGACATAGCGACATTCGTAGCGCTGTTATTAGTGTAGAGACTGCAGGGCCTGGGCCTGCAGTCTCTACACTAAATATCGTTAAAAATCTGTCGCAAAGTCGTATCGATGTCAAATTTCGTTAGCGCTGTTATTAGTGTAGAGACTGCAGGGCCTGGGCCTGCAGTCTCTACACTAATAACAGCGCTACGAATGTCTCTACGTCGTATCGATGTCAAATTTCTTTAATAGATTTTCATAGACTGCAGGGCCTGCAGTCTCTACACTAATAACAGCGCTACGAATGTCGTTAAGTCGAAAAATCGAAAACTTTCTTTAAGCGATTTTCAACCTTATACTGTTGAAATAAAGCTGAAAATCTATTAAAGAAATTTGACATCGATACGACGTAGAGACATTCGTAGCGCTGTTATTAGTGTAGAGACTGCAGGGCCAGGCCCTGGGCTCGGTTCCAATTCCAATCTAACCGGATGCAGCTGAATACCAGTATGTTACATGGAGCGACTGCCTATCTGACCTCCACAACCTAGTTAGTACTAGGTAATACGATAGCCCTTGGAAAGAAAGACCTGGATGTAACTCTATGAAAGTTACAATATTTACTGAAATTTTCTTTGATTTGCTACCTTCATAACAATCATAACACAGGCCTTCATGCAGCTGCTTGGGTAGTTAAGTTTTTCTCAGTGTAAACAAACGAGACTTAAGTACGCACCTTCGTAAGTAAGTATGGTGTTTAAGTTGAAATCTTTAGAAAGCCTGTCGAAGACAAATTCCAGTTTTGTGCCTCACACATAAAATTATGGGTGTAAGCATCCGACTTGCGAGTAAGCCGAATACCGCTTAGATATCGAGACAGCGGCAATTTTACTGCGAGTTCGAGTTCAAGGCATAAAACTTGACATGAATGGCTAGAGATAATGACTTGTATTGTCATTAGCCAGATATATGTTATAATGAGCCTCAGTCTATGGGTTCTGTCGGAGTCAAGATTTAGGTCACATTTCGTTTAGTTAGGTTTTCAAAATTTGATGATCATTTCACACTTTAGTTTAAATATGTTAGTTTATTTGCTAATTTATGTTTAGTATCATAATATTACCACTAGATATTTTAAATTAACAAATAGGTATGAGACGCGTCTCATTTAGTGAACGAATTGATGAAGCAGACTGTTTTTTCGTAGCAAACGAATTGAACAAAAAATTCAATAATTAGCAACTTTAATGTGATTGCTTGTAAAAAGTGTTCAGCTGTCAAAAGCTTGTAAAATCCGCGTATAAAATTTAAAAAAAAAATGGATTGTCGGCACCGTGGACGGTGACGCAGTGCGCGCTAGAGCTACCTACTTGCGCCCAAAGCGGTACATTCTCGCCGAGTTCCGATCAGTGCGTTTGGCAACACATTCCGTCAGACCGCCACAGAATCCAGCACTGAGGGCGTTCACCTCGCTGACCAATACATGCATCACACTCCACAACTATACATAAATCACTCTCACATAGCGAACTCAAAGTATTAATTCTCATTTTGGAAAACGTCAATTTGAGAATTTCTAAAGATTCGTTACGGTCAACGAAGTAACTTATTCATGGGTGTGACAAGCAATCACAAATTACGTGATTTAGGACAGCTATTTGACTCTGTAGGGCTACAATGTGCTGTAAAAGTCGCTACATCCGGTAATGTAAATTGAATCCATAATTAATTCGAGTCAAATTTAAATATTTGCTTCAAATTATACCTACAGTTGCTGTTCTTCCAAATCAATCAAATTTTTATGGCCAAAACATGGCGCTAGATTTAGCCAATATTATTATAATAGAGGTAACTCAGATAACATGGAGGAACCATCAAATTATTCTACTTTTCGTTAAAGGAATTATTGCAAAAATCTGGTTTCTGATTGGCAACTTGGCCGTGATTTTTCTATTTTTAGACCAATATTTTTTTGATTAAAAGCAAATCAAGTATAATACTTAAAATTGCTGTTAACAATGTTGAATTTTTGAGATCTACGGGTCGAGGATTGGCTCAAGGAGACCCCCTGTCCCCTTTATTATTTAACATTGCTACTTACAATATTTGCGAAACTATTAAGAACGTTGATATTACTCAGTATGCTGATGATTTTGTCCTATTCAAATCGGGTATTAATGTCAATACAGTAGTCTCAGAGTTGCAGTCTGCAATAATTTAATTTAATTCTTTAGTTACCGATTTAGGTTTAGAAATTTCTCCCACTAAGACTAAAGTTTGTATTTTTAAGAAAGGTATGTTTAGTCAATCCGTTCATCTAAAAGTAAATAATTGTAATCAATCCGTAGTAAATAGCATTAAGTACTGGGGATGTGGTTGGATCGGTCTTTAAGGTGGGGGAAACACATTAATGAATCTGTAGAAAAGGTTTTAAAATTTATCAATATTTTAAAAGTTTTAGCAGGTCCTGGTTGGGGTGTTCATCCTAAGCATTTGCGTCGACTTTATATATCTATAATTCGCAGTAGGTTAGACTATGGTAGCTTCCTGTATGATTGTAGTTATAACTGTCATTTATCAAAATTAGACAAAGTACAAAATAAAGCTCTTCGTATAATTGGGGGCTTTATAAGAAGCACTCCCATTCACGTAATGGAGAGTGAATTGAATTTGCCTCCATTAAACATTCGTAGGAAATATTTAGGAAGTAAATATTGTCTAAAATGTATGTCATTTCAGGGGAACATTTCGATTGATTTGATTGAGTCTTTTAATTCTAGCATTAATAATAACCCTCAATACTGGAGACGTAAGAAACAGCCTTTATTAGTAACAATTTACAACACGCTTAAATCTTTTGCTGTTCACTCTGTTAAGTTAGTTGAAATGTTCTCTCTGGATACATGGGTCAGTAATATAAATGTTCATAAAGCCATAAAATATAATATCTCAGTTATAACTAAGCCCAAACGTGATTATGACATCAGTAGAATTAGACAAATGTGTATTCGTTTCATTGCAGAGAATTATGAAGATTACCATAAGGTTTATACAGATGGCTCTAAGACTGTTGCTGGTAGTGGTGCTGCTGTTTGGGATCCACAATTGAGTACAGATGTTAAACTAGCTATAGACTCCCATATCTCTATTATGCACATCGAATTAATTGCAATAGCAGAAGCTTTATCTTATATTAACTCTATTAATCACGACAAATTTGTCATTCTAACAGACTCTAAGAGTGCTTTGCAACATTTGGCTCGGTGCACCTCGCCCATGCGAGGAGTACCTAAGTTGGCCTGTAAGTCAATTGATGTGATTTTACAGTGGATTCCGTCTCACATACTGATTGAGGATAATGAAAGAGCAGATATTTTGGCGAACCAAGCCGTGACAGACGGAATTCCTATAAATGTCTCACCCCTGTACACAGATTACATCACATTTATTAAGCAGCAAGGTATAGATGTGTGGAGTGAACACTTTGACCAGAGATCGACTGAAAAGGGAATATGGTACAAAACCATCCAGCCGCAACTTTCAGTGAATAGTTGGATTGATCATTTGTCTAGTAGGAGTGTTATAGTTATGGCTCTAAGACTTCGTTCCGGTCATATTCCATCGAATAAGTTTGGCTTTCTTATGAAAAAGGTTACTTCTCCCAACTGTGAAGATTGTGGAATAGTCCAAGATGTGCAACATGTTTTGATGGAGTGTGTACGGAATGAGGCTTTGAGATATAGTTTACTTGGAATTACCAAATTGTATGATGTGGGAGTATGTAACGCAATCCTGGCTTGCCCTTTATCGGAACAAGCTCGGATTTTATATAAGTTAGCAGCTTTTGTTTTAAAATAATTTTTGTTAGTTAGTGTTACTGTTAATTTTACAGGGTGACGTTATCGTTCAGCGATAAAACCCTTTTAATAAAGAAAAAAAAAAAAAAAACAAGTATCGTTTTACGAGTACTTGTCAATTAAAAATTGTTGTTATTTTTGGTAGGTACTATTGACTAGTCTACTTCAATGGATAAATATTACGAGTATATGAAGGAAATGCCAAAAAGAATAAAAATACTAGTCCAACACTATAAACAACCTTGTTACGTATGTGTGGCCCGCCTATGTGTGAGACAGTTTACAGAAATGGGCGAGGTGAGCTGGTCAACTTCCAAAACGAGAGTGAGAGTGGACACAATGCCTCGTAAAGTTCCATGAGTGGGAGGGAAACTAGGACCAAAGCCCGGGTTACAAAACCAACTTGCTTCATATCGATACAATAATCTCTTTATTGTCCTAATAAATAGTCATGGAATTGCATAAATGAAACCACTTGCGTCGCTTAAGTCAATGTTTTGGACTGGTCCTTCCGTCATGGTCTGCGAAACTTTCGATCCGGATACTGTAAATGTCGTGGTCGCATTTTTGTGTTTACTACATGTGACAGCTAACTACCTTAAAAACAATGATGGATGACTATTGATAAGTCTTGAATTCAGGTTAAGATATTTTGCACGAGGTTTCCAAAATTCGAGAAGTGAATGCGCTGAGCACAGTCTTTACGAGACCTCAGCCAGATATTCGCTTTTCCATTTTTTGTAAATATTGTAGCTATTACTGAGGCCGTAATTTACTCATGTTTTATAATACCTGTAACTAAATGTAAACCCACGCCTTGAAGTGTTTGTTTAACGATAAAAGTTGCAGTTAGCTAGTTGTTGTTATCTGTTATTCCATTGATAACATCGGAATGACATTGCAGATTCTTCGAACGCAGAGAGTAATGTGCGAAGTTTTTAAAACATTACTTTTTAATGTTTAGCTAAACTTTTTAATAATAAATAACTGTTATTGCAGCAGATTATTATTTCAAGTCGTAGCACCTAGTACAGTCGAACAAGCTAATAAGTATACAGGGTAGAGATCTTTATAGTTCTTTAAAACTGAAAATATTGATTGTAATTTTGTTTTCAAAACCGTTTCGCATTAAGCGACTGATGTCGAACGCTGTATCGTTTGACATAAGTCTATAAATGTATCTGTATAATCTTAAAAGTAAATACAAGTTGGCTGGCTGTATACTTATTAGCTTGTTCGACTGTACTTACTGAGTTAAGGAGGTCAGATAGGGAGTCGCTCTATGATCCTGGTACTGGCACAGCTGCATCCGGATAAACATGGAATCAACCTCTACATAAGTAGTTGGGAAAAGGCTGGGCAGATGATGATATTATGTTGTGTCTAAGTATTAACTAATGACTTTATAATGCGTGACTGACAATGTTTTGTTGAATTAAAAGCCGCAAAGAGTTGCTGAAAAATAAAAATATAATTGTTTTAGATTATTCACCTCTCCATTGTTAGTAACTCAACATTTAATGTCGACATTGGTAATCAATACATTTTATAAAGCCAGATAGGTAGTTCATATTCGGTTATGTTTTATGCTAATCAGATAGACAAAAGTTCATATTTATATACTTGTAAATGTCAAGTTTTCTTTAGTTTCTGTTTAATATTAACATTCAAATCTCACTTTCTTCTAACAAGCGAAGACCATACATTATTTAGAAAGCAATATAATTTGATAACCGGTACAGAAAGTATATCCTAAGCAAGAACACGCTGTATTCATATTATATTAATATTCGGCACTAGTGAGCTCACTTGAATTGCTAATCATGTGTAAATCATTCGATTGCAACATAATGATAAATCCTATAGGTAGGTACTATGAGGATGTTGAATGTCTGGATGTTTGTCACTCTTTCAAGCAAAGACTACTGACCGGACATCAATGTGACCGGATTAAGATTTGGCATTGGCACACAAATAATCTATAACCTGGAATAACTCAACACACACACTACTTAACTTACTCGTGGGTTCGAATCCAGGCAAGCGCATTACTTTGTGTTATTTTTTCATCATCACTTCAAAACGGCGAAGGAAAACATCGTGAGGAAACCGGCACGCCTATAGGGCACGCCCTAGAACCAAAAATTCTAACTTTAGAACTGGATGTTAGGTATCAATGGTAACCTTAGTTTAGTTTAAACAAAAGAGGTAGCAGCTGCTATTTCCTATCCTAGTAACCACCAACAAACATCACGTTGCATCCGTTTGCTACGCTTTGTTCGAACAAATTGACTGTTTCCCAACAACCGTTCTTAGTACTTAGGTACATAATGCAGTAATTATTCTAAGAAGTTATTGGCATATGGAAACACTAATTCATATTTAGAATAAGCAGAAGATTCTTGATTAGCATTTAGCAGCCACGGAGTCTGATTAGTCCGATGACGTGGTAGAAGTGGCTCAAGTGGCAGATTTCTGGGCTAACAAAATATATAAACTGTCGTGACAGCGACACGAAGAAGAACACAATGTAATGATAACAGCCAGCATTAGGTTTTGTTTAGACTGAGAGATAAAGCATTTTTCTCTAGCGCCCATCACTTTATTTATTGGGCCTACGGTACTGAAACGTAATCAATTTCAAGACACATTTCAATTGATAAAACTTCATTCAACGCAACTTCATCTCTACATGGGCCAATGAATAAAATCTTACGACACGTTCTATGAATGAAGTTCAACTCAATGAACGAATGGTTCTGGTGATTGATAACTATATTAAACTTAACTACTGAATGCCCCGAGAGAATCGCGGTCAGTTACAGATAAGCTTATCGATCTACACTTGTTACATACAGAGGTTATGTCGAATTGATATTGTTTTTTTGCTGATATTGGCTATAACTGTGATGTCACGGAAACCATGGACGTTGCCATGGAAACCATATTCTTTGAGGTAACTATTCGTGTCTATTATTAAAGTTCATACATTATAATTATTGTGTTAGTTATTGTTATTGAAAGTGTGCAGTAGGTTAGTAGTACGTATCCCAAAGTACTCAAATAAGTAAACTAATAATAATAAGAATCAAAAATTATTAAGTACATTAAGATTCATATTAGGTCACCATGGTCCATTCACTTGAATGATAGAATTAGTAATGCCAAGTCTACAGAGATTGTATAAACTTTCCTGGTGAGATGTTTGACTGAGTTGATTTATAGAGGGAAAAAGCAAACTTTGATCGTGAAATTATAATCTATAATATTTACCAAGGTTGGCGGTATAAATAGATTGTAGATACTTGGAGAATCTACATCAGTTTTCTGTGCTCTGTTGACATTTTTCTAATATGTATTACGCATCAAGATTACTGAATAAATAATCCAGTTGTTACATGACTTATGTAAACAACTCGAAGGGTTAGGCAGATATTTACCCAACTACCCATTTTTAAACTCGCATTTCCGCCAGCTATGTTTAAGTCCCATGTTATGGGGGTTAACCTATTGCCACCAACTAGGCGCAAATCCAGACTTTCGTAAATATCGCAGTTAATACAAATAAATGCAACTAAAGTAGGTACTAATGTAGTGGATTGTTGTCACCAATTAAAATATTAAGCGGACAATATTCAACCATTGACACCTCCCAAAATAAAACAAGAGAAGGCCCCACCAAAAAGAAGATATTCAAAGATCCACGTAACGTCAATTAAGTAATAAAAAAAGATGTACATTTAAGAATAAGCATTACAATTAATTAAGATAGTCATCGTTTCGTATTGACGCGCTCGCAACAGGGACGCCGGCCGACTTTCTATAACTTATACTGACACACACCAGACACCATTGTTTTTTATATTAGTTCCGGCTCTAGTGGATTACAAGTTTTATATGTTACTGGCTTTTACTCGGCACGTAATAGTTTTTGTATGATTTGTAATAAGTTGGAAGTTACCACTTCTGCTTAGTAGCGTGTTGATGGCAATCTAAATTGTGTCGGCCCGGAACCGAGCTACTATGTAGTTTGGTGCTTGTAGCGTCGATCAGTTCCTGTGGGGACAAATAACAAGAAGTTACCTCAAAAAGCAATTTGTGATATCATTTAATCAAATCCGTAAGCGGTAAGAAACAAAGATTGTGTTTTGTTTTAAATCATCATTCTGAATCTGATTGAAGAAAAACTTCTGTTTCTGCTAATACAGAAATGAACACAGCCCTAGTTAGATTATACTTATTATATATATATATTTATATATACTTATTATATATATATATTTATATATACTTATTATATATATATATATTATTATTATTGTAGTACCTACCGGACAACGACTCGGCTGACCTTTTGACCATCATCATCATACACAGCCTGAACTCATTCACTGCTGGATAGGATTCTCTTTTCTTGTGCCAATCTCCACGATCCTGGGCCAGCCCCCGATGGCAACTATATCGTCTGCTCATCTCACCGCCAGACGACCCACATTTCTTTAGCCAGTTCTTTGATAAGCTTTCGTAATCATCTGTAGATATACTATTCTAATACATCGTGATCAGTAATCTCCAAGAAATACAGCGGCATGTTCCGTGCCACTGAATAATTTATACATGATACTTTAGTTAGTGGTAAATAATGTAATTAGGACTTATGAATATGAACACTGATTTTAGGATTGAAGAAAGCTTTAATTAATAACGATGGGAGAATACAATCAAGCCGCCATTACTACGGACCATAGACTACTCATCACTACTCAATCATAGAGAACCAAACCATAGATATTATACCCCTTTTTTAATAACCTATTGCTCTATCTTATTCTAGACCACCTCACATCTATATAAATAAAGAGAGAAGTCCTGACTGACTGACTGACTGACTCATCAACGCCCAGCCCAAACCCTTAGACCTAGAAAGCTGAAATTTTGCACAGAGGTTCCCTTTATAATGTAGACAAGGAATAAGGAAGGATTTTTCAAAATTCAACCCCTAAGGGAGTTAAATAGGGGTTGAAAGTTTGTATATGGAAAATCGTCATTTTCACGCGGGCGAAGCCGCTGGCAAAAGCTAGTAACAAATAAATCGATGTCAGATTACTATGCTTAAATACGGATACGGATACCTAATTGGACGGCGACTTTCTTTTGATGCTACTAAATGCAGTTGCTTGATAGTTACCGAAAGATCCATCAATAATTATCATTTTAATATTTATGTCTTAATTTTGATCTTTTTATAGATGCTATCTTCGATGTTTCATCAGACCTTTGTTTCTTAATTATTGTAGGTACATAAAAAACAATGCAATCGATAAAATAATTCAATTAAGGTTTTATTATCATTGTGAAAATCTTGTTTACCTACTTCAGTTTCGAGCATGCCATGTTGATGCTTATTATTATTTAGGTGCGTGTTTATTTTTATCAGATGCAAGTTTTTTTGTTTATTTTCGTTGAACATCTTCATAAGTTCATCACATTCCACGTACCTACCTATATCTCTCGTATTTGCCCAAAAATAATTTTTGACGTAACCGTGTTTGATCTGTGAAATTACGAACGTGACATATATAAATAATAAATTTTAATCATTAAATAATAATATAAAAAAAACTCTATTTTATGTTAAAATAACTCAGTAGTCAGCTTCTTCTAGTAACCAGGTACTTAAGAACAGGAACTAGATGTAACATGGAATCAATCTTACGAAAGCTGTCTGGTGACATTAAAGAGATCTAATAGCTAAACCTGATCTCTAATCAACCTTTTTTTCCAGTCCTATTAGGATCTGTAGCAAAAACGATTAGGCATTACGAAAAAACTGGTTGGATTGGTTTCCTGGGATCATTTGTCGTTCATCATTACTTTGCCCGAAAAGGAGAGCTGTCGAAAACCTGATTTTCGATATCAAGATGATTATAGCAGACACCATTAAAATGTCATTTGATTTCGTCTGTGTTGCTTCTGAGAGGCCGACATCGTGATGAACGATAGATGTGTTATAAAATAATATAGAAATGCTTGTTAGCATATTTAGGTAGCAGATGAGGCTAAGAAGATTTAGCTCTTCTAGGGCTCCGAATAGACCTATGCACCCAAGGACATGGAAAGGACGTTTGCCCTTTAACCTATAGTTCAATGAAAGCATGGCAAGACATCAGTTAGACATTAGTTAGTATGGTCAGCACACTAGGAAAACCGAAACTATATTTTGACCACAGGGCCTTATTGTCTTTGGTTTTTCCTATGTACGAGTCAATAGAAAACATTATAAGCCGTTAAACTAAACGAAACTCCTCTCATTTCCAGGGCGATTACATATGGATCGAGCCGGTGTCTGGTCGGGAGTTCGACGTAGCGATCGGCGCTCGTGTGCTCGCGGCCGAAGGGCGACGCATTCGGGTCCGCGACGACGACGGCCACGAGCAATGGCTGCCACCCGAGCGACGCATCAAGGCCATGCACGCCACCTCCGTGCATGGCGTCGAGGACATGATATCACTCGGCGACCTGCACGAAGCCGGCATCCTCAGGAATCTACTTATAAGATACAGTGAGAATCTCATTTATGTAAGTATGAACCTTTTTCGTAACTTTATTTGTTAGCATTAGTTTGTACTCCCCAAAAGGTTTGGCTGGTTGGCCAGTTAAGTTTATTCATACACACGTACAGCCTGATTCACCTACTGCTGGGTAAAGGCCCTTCTATGAGACACACATGGAGTTATGTTAGTTCCCAGAAAATAGGTGGGTGGTGCGACTTTTAAACTCGACTTGCAAAATCTGATACAGCTCAAAGAAGATATGGATGCATTGTGTGATATGACTGAGAAAAAGATATATTTCTGATTCGATTCAAATGGAAGTGAAAGGCATTCTGAATCGATCCCAATTAATAAGTACGATATAGGTACCTTTTCTTCTTCAAACCTTCACACATTCAGTGTGAATCAATTCAAGGTTTACAAACGTAACGGCTAATATTTGTCATAAGCGCATGAATATGGAGCGGATTGTAACAATTTGCTTCATAACAACCACTAACCAATATGTATGCTAAACCAGTGAGATTTCCGAATGCACTAACTAAATTGTTTTTGCCTGGTTCGTCGATCTATTGGTCGTTAGCACTATTGCGCTTGGTTCGATTCTCGGGTGGGGCAAAGTGTTATTGTTTTTCAAATTTTTTTCAAATTCAAATTCAAATATTTTATTTCGGAATGAATTCCATATTTTGTTAGTAATTATAAAATAACTTAGCCTAATGTTAGTATTAAATTAAATTTACAACAATTAACAACACTGCCCACCAAGTTTATTTGGATAAGTGTGTCTGAACACTTATCCACTTACGTAAAAGAGGTGAGTCCCATCTGTCTGAAAACACATTCAGGATGGCATTGGAGGAGGAGCGCAAGCGCGCCATCATGGAAGCGCATCGCTTGCGCATGATCGCGGCGAACCCGTCGACGCATGCATCCACGAACATCCCTGACGCGCTACATCGCCATGGCAGCCCCAAAAGCACCCTGAATGCGTTATTGTACTGTACGCGCAGGTCGCTGTATGCCCGCTGGGTATACTTAGTCCACAGGCTGCACGTGTAAAACGACTGGCAGAAGGCCTTAAAAAGCGTTATCTTAACGGAGTCCGTACAACGTGCAAACCTGCGGGCCAGCATGTTGCAACGGACAGCCATCGACCTGCGCTCCCTGTCTATGTCTAGATTGTCTTTTAAGTCCTCAGTGACCCAGTGACCCAAGTACTTAAATTTTGAAACCCGACCTAAAAGAGACCCAGAGAGTGAGAGTTCAGGCAGCTGTTCGTAGGTTAAAGTACCCGATTTAAAAACCAGCCATTCACTCTTACCGGTATTGTATTTGAGCCCATGAGCCACTGCATAACTCTCACAAATGTTGAGAAGCTTTCTCATTGCACTGATAGATGGGCTCAGCAGCACCATGTCATCAGGGCTTTCTCAGTAGCAGCCACGGAGTTTGAATTTATGCCCGGTTGATGGTAATAGGCTCGCCGCTATTACATGACACTTAAACACCACTGACCAAATCTTCTGGGATTACAGGCGTGATGTTATGGAAATCATTTTTTATCGAACCAAAGAGTTGCGATGACTCAATAAATTATATATTAATTTGCACGTTTTTAGAGAATGTCCATTAATCATTTTATTGGTATGTCGGGGAAAACTTACAAATCCGGTTTTTTGTTATTAACCCTTGTTAATAATAATAATCACAGAACTGTGCGATTTCTCTTAATCTTAGTTTTTTGGACCATAGGTCAAGGAAGGTTTCGTTTTTTCTTCAATTAATTTAGATATCTACCTCTCTATTTTGATTAATGGTTGGCTCGTGGCGTCTGTAAGGACAGACGCCACGAGTTAAGAGTTAAGAGAAATCGCACAGTTCTGTGATTGTTAGGTGACAACTGCAATTTATCCTTCTATGTTGTTTGTACTTTCTCTATTTTCTTCTATTTTCTTTACCTTCAAATATCTCTATAACGTGACACTTAGGGGTACCATGTTTCATGACATTATTTGTTCGTCTAAATGTCCTCTATCCATACATACCACCTTCATCGTGGGCTGCGATTTCGAAAAAAAATCAAAATGGCGGTGGGTCGATATGCCAGCTCTCATACAAAAAAGTTCAAACCCCTTTCTGATGGTAAAACCCAATAACACTTTACTCGACCTCGCGACCCAGGTATCGGCAGTCCCAGGCAAATTTTTCATTACAGTTAACTAGGAGATTTTGTCAAAAGTGTGAATGAAGAAGATTCAAAGAATCAAAACTAATTAGAAAATTTCAATTTCAGACATACACCGGCTCAATTTTAGTGGCCGTAAACCCGTACCAAATACTGCCGATCTACACAGCTGACCAGATCAAGTTGTACAAGGAGCGGAAGATCGGGGAGCTGCCTCCGCATATCTTCGCTATAGGGGACAATGCATACGCGCACATGCGTCGATACAAGCAAGACCAGTGCATCGTCATCAGTGGAGAATCGGGCGCAGGGAAGACGGAGTCAACGAAGCTGATTCTGCAGTACCTTGCTGCAATTAGTGGGAAGCACTCTTGGATTGAACAGCAGGTTGGTTTCCATAATTTGAAAGTAATAATTACGCTTTGAAGGTATTAAATCTTCTTCTTCTTCTATATCGTGTGGCTAGTGCCTAAACTGGGGTCAGAGTTTAAGCCGCCCATTTATTTATACCCTCGAAAAATATCTCTCTGGAAGGCTGGTTTAAATTTTAAGTTATGAGCCCTTTCGCTGGCGGCATCTTCAATACAACGTTGATAGCTCATATCTCAAAAAGGTGACAATTTAGAACATTGTCTCTCATAAAAAAACTTCATTGTATTGATACCAGTTATCAATTAATATAGGTTTAAAGCGTGACCGAAGCTTTGAAAATAAATTACCCCTTTGTTAGATATCAGAAAAAAAGTTGTCGTATCCTGATTAGAAAAATTATCGCGATTCAAAAATTATTTTGACATTATTTAAATTTAAGATTAACATCTACAATCAAACATATCTTTCGGACATACCTAATTAATTAAGATTAGATACCTAAGTACTGAAATACAACAGCGGGAAATTCTAAGAGGCTCTTAATCTCATCTTAAATATTTGTTGATTAAAATCAAATCATCGAATCTAGAATTATGATATCTTTTATGAAGTCCCAATCGACAACAGTATTGAAAATAAATATAATAATAACAATTAATATCACAATACTCAGCAGAAACATGAGAGCGTTGCTTGATAAAATATTCTCATTTCTTTCATCCACCAAAATAATAATCCATACCAATTGTATAAATGCGAAAGTAACTCTGTATGATTGGATTGTTACCTTTTCACAACTAAAGGGCTGATCGAATTGTATCAAATTTAGCAAGGAGATAGATTATATCCCGGGGAAAGACATAGGCTATCTTTTGTATCTCACACATACACATCAAAATTTCTACGCGACCGAAGTCGCGGGCACCAGCAAGTTCAATTATAAACAAAAGAAAATTTCTTTTTCAGATTCTAGAAGCAAATCCCATCTTAGAAGCTTTTGGCAACGCGAAGACTGTCAGAAACGACAACTCGTCGCGGTTCGGCAAATACATCGACATCCACTTCAACAACGGCGGTGTCATCGAAGGCGCCAAGATCGAGCAGTACCTTCTAGAGAAGTCTAGAATTGTCTCCCAGGGGGCCGAGGAGAGGAACTACCATGTGTTCTACTGCCTGCTGGCAGGACTGTCCAAAGAAGAGAAGAAGAAGTTGGAACTGACTGATCCGTCTGAATATAGATATTTATCTGGGGTGAGTAAAATAGAAGAACAAGTAGACGTATAGATTTTTTATTCATATTGTATCTAACAACAAGAATGGCCGTAAAGAAATAATTAAAAGCCGGAATAATATACTGACTATTTGATTAATAATAGGAATATCTATAACTACGACATTCAAAAATAATTGTTCAGTCATTTAGTTTAATATCATATCTCATTTGGCTGAGATGACTATTTACTTCCGGTAAAATAAGATTTTATATACATAATTAAGATTTTACGTCTCAAATATCTAACGTTGATTTATTTTCCAGGGAGGAAGTCTCACGTGTGAAGGCAGAGACGATGCTGCTGAATTCGCTGATATACGATCAGCCATGAAGGTTTTATTATTCACTGAGCCAGAAATATGGGAAATATTAAAACTGTTAGCCGCTGTGTTACACACTGGTAACATTAAATACGAAGCAACGGTCGTCGATAACTTGGATGCAACTGAAATTATAGAACAAGCTAACGTAAGGAGGGTAGCGACCTTACTCGGTGTACCAATGCAGTCGCTTATTGACGCTCTTACAAGAAAGACACTGTTTGCCCATGGAGAAACAGTAATATCGACCCTCAGCAAAACCCAGTCAGTTGACATCAGAGACGCATTCGTTAAAGGTATCTATGGACGCCTATTCGTAACCATTGTCAAAAAAATCAACTCTGCAATCTACAGACCAAAGTCCACAATGCGAACGGCTATTGGCGTCCTAGACATATTCGGTTTCGAAAATTTCGATCAAAACAGCTTCGAACAATTTTGTATCAACTTTGCTAACGAGAACTTACAACAGTTCTTTGTTAGGCATATATTTAAATTGGAACAAGAAGAATATAACCATGAGGGAATCAACTGGCAGCATATCGAATTCGTTGACAATCAAGATGCTTTGGATTTGATTGCTTTAAAACAACTGAATATTATGGCTTTAATTGATGAAGAGTCGAAGTTTCCAAAGGGTACTGACCAAACGATGTTAGCTAAGCTACATAAGACGCATGGTCTGCACAGAAACTACCTCAAGCCAAAGTCGGATATAAACACTAGTTTTGGACTCAACCACTTCGCTGGGATAGTGTTTTATGACACACGAGGTTTCCTCGAAAAGAATCGAGACACGTTTAGCGCCGACTTATTACAATTAATTCACATTTCTACGAACAAGTTCCTGCAGCATATCTTCCAGGATGACATCGCGATGGGATCTGAAACGCGGAAACGAACTCCAACACTTTCAACGCAGTTCAAGAAGTCTTTGGACTTATTGATGCGGACATTAGGAACATGCCAGCCGTTCTTTATCCGATGTATCAAACCAAATGAATTCAAGAAACCCATGATGTTCGACCGCGGTCTTTGCTGCAGACAACTTAGGTACTCTGGTATGATGGAGACGATCAGAATCAGGAGAGCTGGGTATCCCATCAGGCACAGCTTCAAAGAGTTCGTTGAGAGATACCGGTTCTTGATATCTGGCGTTCCCCCTGCACACAAGACTGACTGTCGTTCGGCTACTGCGAAGATCTGTGCAACAGTTCTTGGCAAGTCTGACTACCAGTTGGGACACACCAAAGTTTTTCTGAAGGATGCTCACGACTTATTCCTGGAACAAGAACGGGACAGAGTGCTTACTAGAAAGATATTAATCCTGCAGAGATCTATTCGAGGGTGGGTATACCGTAGACGGTTCTTGAAGATGCGAGCGGCTGCCATTTTGATCCAGCGTCACTGGCGAGGCAAACTGCAGAGGATTCGGTATAACAAGATGAAGGTTGGATACGCGAGACTGCAAGCTCTAATACGTGCGCGAGTGCTGGCTCATCGGTTCAGGCATCTTCGTGGACACATTGTGGCTTTACAGGTACGTTTTCATTACCTTATACTTTTGATAGTTTATACCCATATTAAAAAACTGTCCCAGCAACTTGGAACTCACTTTCGATATTCCAACGGCAGCATTATAACCGATCCTGGCAAGTCTGAAAATTAATCTGTATAAGCTTTGATCTTTTATTTAACTCTTGAAGTACAGAGGTGAACTTAATGCCATAGGCATTTTCTACCAGTTAACCTTTCATCCCTCACCTTTTCCTACAGGCGGCAGCCCGCGGCTACCTAGTCCGCCGTTCGTACGGGCACAAGATGTGGGCCATCGTGAAGATCCAGTCGCACGCGCGGCGCCTGCTGTGCATGCGGCGCTACCGGCGCATGCGCGGGGAGATGCGCGCGCACTCCGAGGCACTGCGCCTGCGCAGGCAGGAGGAACTGCGTCTGCAAACGCAGGGCAACACGCGGGCTAAGGAGATCGCTGAGCATAACTATCGGGTAAGAGAGGGTTTTGATGTAGTTAGGTAGATAAGGTTCATTGTGGATATCTGAAATCAATGACACACATAATATTATCATGGCTATGATACACCCACATTTCGCCAGTTGTGAAAGTTCCATGTCAAAGAGGGCGAACCTATTACCATTAATAGGCACAGGACTCTGTGCCTGTTACTGGAAAAATCTTGACGGGAAAACCCAATAACACATTGCCTGACCCGGGAATCAAATTCTTGCTTACGCTTGCAGCCACTAGACTTGACTAGACCAACGGGGCAGTCTACGTTTGACTTGATTAGTACTAGGCAGACACGAGATTATATGTCTATTTATTTTCCGTTTATATTAATTTCATCATCAGCCTATAATGTTCCCACTGCAGGGACTCAGGCCTCCTCTCTAGGAGAATGATTGGCTATAATCTACCACGCGGGCCTAGTGCGGGTTGGTAGATGTCACATGTCTTCGAATATTTTGGTTTATATAAAGATCCGAAAGATCCTTCGCCGTTTTAAGAGAAAATAATAAGACAACAGTCCTCAAGTCAAACGAAAAAATAAACCAAAATTAATAAAGTGTCTTCTGAGTTACCTTAACATTAACTGAAAATATGAATGGTTATCACCGTTTTATTCACAACGGCACATCAAACGTCAATTTTCAACAGCACTAAAAGGAATTGAAATCAATTTCCGTTTGGTAACAATTTACAGTTATAATTTCGGTTAGCATTGTTATAAATTCACGGTTATACTATAGTTCAAGTACAATAACTGATATTTTCAGCATTATCAGATAAAGATGGTTTTACCTACATTTTAATTTTAAATATCGATTACCGAGTCGGCAAACTTGAAAGTGCAAATCAGCTGCAAATAAAAAAGGTTCAATGTTTTTTTATGATTAGATATCTAATTCTGAATATTGTTTTGTAGTAAAATCATGCATAATATGTACTTATTCACGTTTAGTAATTAGCAAAATGTTAGCTAATAAGATAATCACTTTTTTGACATTATCATGATCTCAAAGTATGTTTTTACTTAGTTATGTAAATAAAAGAAAAGATTATCTTATTTTGATTATTTGATATTAAGCAAAAACTGCAGATAAAATTATTTCCATATTATTGACTAATAACCCGTAAAACTTATGTTCCGGTTTTCGATATCGTACACACAGCTACACATCAAGCTATACAAAACCAGTTAATCTTGGCCTCACTTTACTAGATCTTTTCGCACAATGAACGATCAGATTATACTGGTTTTGTATAGCTTGATGTGTAGCCGTGTGTACCTACGTAAAATCTATGCAATCATAGCAAAATATTATTATTTTGTCTTTATAGGAAATTATATTAATTAGATAATGTAGAAAACTATAAATTAGATTGTGTAATCCTATTATAATATAGTAATCAGAAAGATTTTGCATAGATTGTGTTTCGGTGTCGTACCTATATATACAGCATGTTGTCAAATGTATTTGCTCGACTTATGCATAGTTCATCCTACATGTTCTTATTCCCTATTTCAAGTAGTTATCTCATGTCACCTAGTAACTGTAGTGTCAGTATTATGGAACCAAATGCTTAATATTTACATTAATTGACTATGCAAGTGACACCGCCCACAGTATCAGACACAGTGTGTGTAGTACAGTGACAACAATTAATAATAGTTTTAAGCACACTTATTCAGTAATATTTGCGAGTTGTGCGTGTTTTCATTGTTATAAAAGCTAGCTCATATTATATCGTCCGGTAAAAGAAAGTAGTAAAGACTCTGTTTCTTCCTACGGTCACGATTCTGTGCTACTTCATTCTAATTCCCAAGAAAAACATCCAGTTCGTCCCGCCATCTCCTTTGTGGCCGGTGTTACTGTTTCAGGGCATTCTGAGCTTTACGCGACTGGACGTAAAATGTCTAACTTACTTTATCATAATAAAATAACTCCGGGGCTAAAAAACGTCTCATGCTTCTAATTTGTGCGATAAGAGTTACATGCATCCTTATCACGTTAGATCAAAAGATAGGTAAATTAACTAAATAATAAATTAAATTTAAACTCCGCTATTGCTTTATCTTTTCAGATAATCGATGACTGACTTTACATATTATTTCTCATTCATTTAGATACTGCACTTCCTAAGAAAGCACTCGTTACATTAAAAAAAAAATTGTAATGTGATTAAAATTTTATAATTTTTTTAATTTATAAATTAATTTAAAAAACCAGTTCCATATTTTTGGTGAAGTGGTATTTTTTTTGTAATGTAGTTTAGTGACAATGATAAATAGTGAGTACAGTAAAAAAGTTAAGGAATTATGTTTGAGTCCATTGTTACACTTGCCGATTGTTGACGAAAGGCTGTCGTGTAGGGCCCTCTGGTATCTTCTGTGTTTCCGGGTAAGCTCGACATCTACGATATTAAAATACTACACCAGATAATTCATCATCATCATCATTATCAGCCTAAAATATTCCCACTGCAGGGACTCAGGCCTCCTCTCTAGGAGAGGGATAGGCTATAGTTCACCACGCGGGCCCAGTGCGGGTTAAATAATTAATATTATTAAAATACAGTGTTTTAGGTGAGTTCTACGGTAAAAAGAAACACCCTGATTGTTATTGTTAAACCCAAATAAATAATATGAAATCGTGTAGAAGGGCGTGCCTACGGCGTAGCAAATATCCTGCTACGGCGTAGCATGGCTGTCGCGTCTTGCTACGAACGCTACGGTTTTAGGATATTTTAGTAGCTTTCATAAGAAGTATTTTTCTATACTTTATTTTTTATTTTTGCGTAAAATTATAATGAGCACGAACTTCTAGATTGTTGAGTGTGACAAAGAACGATTGAAAATAAAGCGATTATTATATCAACACTTAGTAATGTGGACCAGGGCTGAAAAATGATGAGTGATTGAAATAATGCCCGCCCTTTTTTAAATTATTTAGTTGAGATATTTTAAAATCTTTTTCGGATAACATGTAATAAAAGCTGCATGTTCTATTAACTTTTTTTCATTCAATCATCACATAACATCTCGCCTGTAATTCCCGATGGGTTACGCAGAGGTGTAACAAATAGTACACCCATATTTCGCCTGCCTCGTTGGTTTAGTGGTCGCAACCGCGACTACAGAGCACGTGTCCTGGGTTCGATCCCTGGGTCAAGCAGTGTTTTGGAATTTTCCTTCAGGTATTTCTCAGAAGCATCACGAAATCTGGATTTGTGCCACTTAAGGCAATAGGCACGCCCCATTTTTCATGGAACTTAAATATAACTGGCGAAATGATTTGAAAATTATGTTTTTTCCTACACCTCCGCTATTCTCTTCTGATTAATTTTGTTGCGGGATCCAAGACAGTTAAATCGTTTCCCTGGGACTTGTCGAGCTTCATTTTCTCGACGCTTTTCTTGTGGTCGCCACTATTGATTCTGGCTAACAGGAGTTACAGTGGGTTGGGAAAAGTGTGGCGACTTGTCCCAATTTCTTTTTGTCGAAATGATTTCATCTTTGCTGTTTACTCAAAAAGAGAAAAACCAGTCTTTTCAACTGTCTAATCGAATCAATAACATTCCTTCGTAAAATGTAACTCCGCAACTAATTACAGAGGGTAATGAGGTGCTAAGTGTTATATTAATGACGGCACTAGTTTTGCGTAATTGAGCAGTATCGTCCAATCAATCAAGCGTAGGTCTTGCGCAAGCGCAGCAACCTGCTGCAGTCATCGGCTGCCGTGCTTGGCTAGTCTGCGGCCGTATTCTATAATGCAGTGGTGTTCGGAACGTTATTGCGATTGGTGTGAGGTTAACTTCGGATATTATGGCGGCAAAAGTTTATTTCATGAAGGAAGTATGGTGTTTTCTAAGTACATCTAGTTTATTTTCTTGTGCCAATGTCCACGGTCCTGTGCCAGCCTCATCCACATTTTTCCACCGATAGCAACTATGTCGTCTGCCCATCTAGCAGCCGACAGGCATTCTTTTCGCAGCCAGTTCTTGGACGTCATTCGGTGACAGCCTTAGTCCACCTGTCATCACTACACCTTGCTAGATGTCCAGCCGAACTCCATTTGAGTTCCGTAACGCGATTTCCCTAGATAAAGTGATAGAGAAATTTCATGAGTTGCAGTGGTTTATTAGTTTTTACATTTTTCTTTGAAATTGTTTGTGAGCCAGATTACGCTCGCCTTCAGATAGAAACTGCATGCTGATCCGAACGTAATTGTGTTACCCAATAACCCTGCGGGTAATAAAAAGTAACGTAACTCACAACCTGCCAATAGCTGCCGTAATATGTAGTAATGCGGAGTAATCCTTTAAGTTAACTAGTCGTGTGTCTGTGTGGTACCCAGTGGTCAGAGCGTGATGATAAACTTGTGGTTCGAGAAGTTTGGCAGCAATGTCGCGTTTGATAGCAATTATGTTGACTTGTCGTATGTCGGTGGATTTATTGTAAGTTTGTGTACCTTCAGGCAAATATTGATTGTTAAGTGAAATTGACCGTTATGCATTTAAATAAATAAATTAAAGACAATCAATAAATAAAATTGAAGTGTCTGTTTGTAATTTAAAAATAACAGTATTTTACTGAATTCATGTGAAAGATGTAAGTGAAGTAAACATTTATAAAAAAAAAACTTTTACTTAATTCAAATTTTTCTAATTCTAATTCAATTCGTCTCTAATTTAAGAAGGTAGGTGTAAGTATCTATGTTTATATTGTCACGAATGGGTAGATAATACTCAGTGTAATAGTGCACCTTTGTCCACTTAAAGTAATTTATTGTTAATACCAAAATGATAAGAGACTAGATTAATATCTTCTACCTGGAATTCAACATCTGAATTTAGATCTAGTCACGGAAATACTTAGGAAATGAACGTTACGATAGTTAAGTATAATTATTAAACGTCGCGTTGATAAGTTAGATTGCTTGAAAATATCATTTAATAATCGTTTTAGGTTCTATTTTCACTGGAGACCAAATCAGATTTTTTGTTTTTATTTTTTTTGAAAATTTGTCTACAATTGACGGAGATATGCGCGGACATCTATAAAAATACATACATACGAATAGAGAACCACCTCCTTTTTGGAAGCAGTTTAAAAATAAAACCGTATGACTATCTGGTCGCAGGCGCGACTGGTGCTGAAAGTGTTATTGGGTTTTTTCCACCAGGAATTTCTCTGTAGCAGCTACGGATTCTCGATTTGTGCCAGGTTGAGGGCAATACTTTCCCTCCCTATTACATGGGAATTAATCATAACTAGTGAAATGTGGGTGTACTAATAGGCCTCTACCTAACTCCTCCGGGGATCACAAGCGTGATGTTATGTTGTGTTGTATATCTCGCCTGGATGTGTGTGTGTGTGGATGAAATTCACTTTTCGTCAGTTATTTCAGGCTTGACATGCTGTCTTGGATCCAAGACAGTTAAATCGTTTCTCTGGGACTTCGTCGGGCTTCATTGTGTCGGCGCTTTTCTTGTGGTCGCCACTGTTGATTCTGGCTTACAGGAGTTACAGTGGTTTGGGAATAGTGTGGTGGGCTTATCCCCAAAAAAAAGGCTTGACGTGCTACTATGTTCAGAAATATCATGTAAATTAGGTATAACAATAATAAAATAATACAATCATCTCACTTTCTTTCTACAGGAACGCATGTACGAACTGGAAAGGCGTGAAGCAGAACTGGCCCTGGAAGAGAAGAAGCAGCTGGAAGCGAAGAGGACGTTACTCCAAGAGGCGGCGAGGAAGCAGGACGAGCCTGTGGATGACAGCAAGCTGGTGGAAGCCATGTTTGACTTCCTGCCGGATTCCAGCAGTGAGGCGCCGGCACCCAAGGATACCTCGGTCTTCAGTGATCTGCCGCAGCAAAGAGCTGATCAGCAAGAGGTAAATGTAATTGGAGGAGATTTTATTGAAAGTACAAGTTTTCTTTGAAGAAAGTAAGCACTTCATGAAAAAAATGTTGAGGTCAACAATATTTTGTATCAATAAAGACATTGGAAATGAACATAATTATAATATCAATAGTAGTTGCATTTGTATGAAAGTCATGGGTACCTAAACCTACTATTCGCTCCACGAATTTCCTCAACAAAAGTTAATTTTGATTTAGGTATAAAATTCTTTGGGTCTTTGGACGTTATCAAATCAACTAAGATGATTATTGATACTCACAAAAAAGCATAAAGAAAAAAGTAATTGCAGAAATCGTAATCAGCCAGAATTTTATCAAAATATGTTAATTACCTAGCAGAAGGTCCATGCCACTGCAGTTCTCTTCTATCACTGATTTTTATCAGATCATTGACATATTAATTGTTAAAGATCATTTCATTCACCAAGTAGGTACCTACTTAAGGTTCCCATATCAAAAGTGATGCTATCTTCAGTGTTGGCATACTTCCGCACATATTAATATGGGATTGTAGATTAGAGACTTTCTCATAAATGTTCGCATCAATATTCACAGAATCTGTTCCAGACTCCTTCCTTACTATGTATTATTAAACTATCTTAATATTCAAAAATTTAAAAAAAGGCTCACCTCTTCTTATTCAAATCATATTTACTTTCAGGGCTTCCATTGCATAGAAGTGATGTTAAAAATATCATTATTTATTCTGAATCAATCAATGTATTTAATATTCGTCTATTCTAAAGCCCATTTTCATTCATAACCAGATGGTAACACCAATGCAAACCACATCGGAAGACGAGGAAGACCTGTCGGAGTTCAAGTTCCAGAAGTTCGCAGCGACATATTTCCAAGGAAATGTCACTCATCAGTACTCGAGGAAGCCACTGAAACATCCATTATTGCCTCTACATACGCAAGGAGACCAACTGGTAAGAATTAAAACAAAATATAGGTAGGTACCTACTGTTATTTATGTGGGTTGCAAATAAAGACTATTCTAATTACTGAAAAATATTCTTTAGAATGGGCGTAAATTACTTATGAATATAAACGCTAGGAGTTGGCAGCTGAGATGACGAGAAATAGAGAAGTATAAAAGTACAAGAACATGATAAAAACACGAAAAAAACAACGCTAAAGTACTTTTGCAATCGAGTGTCATAAATCTAATCAATTCAAGTAGGAATGTTGTTACGCCATTGATAATGAATAATTAAAAAAATATTACAGGCAGCGCAAGCACTATGGATCACAATACTCCGGTTCACTGGGGACCTACCGGAGCCAAGGTACCACACAATGGACAGAGACAACACGTCAGTCATGTCCAAAGTCACAGCTACCCTCGGCAGGAACTTCATTAGGTCCAAGGAGTTTCAGGAAGCTCAGATGATGGGCGTGGACCCTGATGCGTATCTGAACAAGCAGAAGCCGAGGTCTATCAGACACAAGCTCGTGTCTTTGACGCTGAAGAGGAAGAACAAGTTAGGAGAGGATGTGAGGAGAAAGTTGCAGGTTGGTTTCGATTCTTAATGATATTCATTGCTACCATAAGTGCTGATGATTCAAATAATAATGAATATCTTACGTTTCTTCCAGGATGAGGAGTATACAGCAGACAGCTATCAGTCGTGGCTAGAATCTCGCCCAACATCAAATCTAGAAAAATTACATTTCATTATTGGGCACGGTATTCTACGGGCTGAGTTGAGGGACGAAATATATTGTCAGATCTGTAAGCAACTGACAAACAATCCTTCGAAGTCCTCTCACGCCAGAGGATGGATTTTACTTTCGTTGTGTGTTGGATGCTTTGCTCCTAGTGAGAAGTTCGTCAATTACCTGCGGGCTTTCATCAGAGAGGGTCCTCCCGGCTATGCTCCATATTGTGAAGACCGTTTAAAACGTACGTTTAACAATGGAACCAGAAACCAACCACCCTCGTGGTTGGAACTTCAAGCAACGAAATCGAAAAAACCTATAATGTTACCCATAACTTTCATGGATGGCAACACGAAGACCTTGTTAGCGGACTCGGCAACAACTGCGAGAGAACTGTGTAATCAGTTATCTGATAAAATCGGTCTGAGAGACCAATTCGGTTTCTCGCTATACATTGCTTTGTTCGACAAGGTCAGTTCACTCGGTAGTGGAGGAGATCACGTTATGGATGCAATATCTCAGTGCGAACAATATGCTAAGGAACAAGGTGCTCAAGAAAGAAACGCGCCATGGAGGTTGTTCTTCAGAAAAGAAATATTCGCTCCATGGCACGATCCTACAGAAGATCAAGTGGCTACAAATCTTATTTACCAACAAGTGGTCAGAGGTGTTAAATTCGGTGAATATAGATGTGATAAAGAAGAAGACTTAGCAATGATAGCCGCTCAACAGTATTACATCGAGTACGGTCAAGACATGAACACCGAACGACTGTATACGTTACTGCCAAATTACATACCGGATTATTGTCTAACTGGTGTTGAAAAAGCAGTTGACCGGTGGGGTGCTCTAGTGGTGCAAGCGTATAAAAAGAGTTATTATGTAAAAGAAAAAGTTCCTGCTTATAGAGTGAAAGAAGACGTAGTGAGTTATGCAAAGTTCAAGTGGCCGCTTTTATTCTCTAGATTCTACGAAGCTTATAGAAACTCGGGGCCAAACTTACCTAAAAACGATGTCATAATTGCAGTGAATTGGACCGGTGTGTATGTTGTAGATGATCAAGAACAAGTGCTATTAGAATTGTCTTTCCCTGAAATTACTACCGTCTCGAGTCAGAAAACTAACAAAGTGTTCACACAAACCTTCAGTTTGTCTACTGTTCGCGGTGAAGAATTTACATTCCAAAGTCCTAACGCTGAAGACATTCGCGACCTAGTTGTATACTTCCTGGAAGGTCTGAAGAAGCGATCCAAATTTGTAATAGCACTACAAGATTACAAAGCACCTGGCGAGGGCTCTAGTTTCTTAACATTCAACAAAGGAGATCTGATTATTTTAGAAGAAGACAGTACTGGTGAATCTGTGTTGAATAACGGTTGGTGCATCGGTCGCTGTGAGAGGACAATGGAAAGGGGTGACTTCCCTGCAGAGACCGTCTATGTATTACCAGCACTGACTAAACCACCTCCAGACATATTAACTTTGTTCTGTCAGGAAGGTGCATCACATGGTCGTAAAGCGCCCACTGCCACATACAACGGAACAGAAATAAAAGACAAGCCTCATACTTTGTTAGAATATGCTATGGATCATTTCCGGTTGCCGCCGAAACGAACTGTATCGAAGGCACTTACACTTTCCACAGCCAAGAGGGGAGGAACTGAAGAGTTGTGGCGGCACTCTAGAGAGCCAGTGAAGCAGCCTCTGCTGAAGAAACTGCAAGCAAAAGAAGAATTAGCTGAAGAGGCATGTTTCGCGTTCACCGCCATTCTGAAGTACATGGGCGACTTGCCATCGAAGCGTCCTCGCATCGGTAATGAGTACACAGACCACATTTTCGACGGCCCACTAAAACACGAGATACTGCGGGATGAGATATACTGCCAAGTGATGAAACAACTGACTGACAACCGAAACAGAATGTCGGAAGAACGAGGCTGGGAACTAATGTGGCTAGCCACGGGTTTGTTCGCATGTAGTCAAGGGTTACTTAGAGAATTGACGCTGTTCTTGAGGACTAGGAGATATCCAATAGCCCAAGACTCGCTCCAAAGACTTCAAAAGACTTTAAGGAATGGGCAAAGGAAATATCCTCCTCATCAAGTGGAGGTGGAAGCTATTCAGCACAAGACTACTCAGATATTTCACAAGGTGTACTTCCCGGATGACACCGACGAAGCATTTGAAGTAGATTCGTCGACTAGAGCAAAGGACTTCTGTCAAAATATAGCTCAGAGACTGAATCTCAGATCTAGTGAAGGCTTTAGTTTATTCGTTAAGATAGCTGATAAGGTGATATCGGTTCCTGAGGGCGATTTCTTCTTCGACTTCGTACGGCACCTCACGGACTGGATCAAGAAGGCGCGGCCTACGCGTGATGGCATCACTCCACAGTTTACCTACCAGGTAATGGAACAAACTGAATATTTTATCTGCGTACAATTCCATAATAAAATTTTAAAAAAAAAACAATATAGTATGAAAGTTGCACCTTTGCGACTGCAAAGGTGTAACTTTAGGCACGACTTTGATTAAATAAATGTTGACCAATCCGCACTGGACCCGCGTGGTGGATTAGAGCCCATTTCCTCTCATAGGGCTCTATCCCAGCAATGGGATCAATGTGTTGTCATTATGGTCAGAATCGACTATCACCTACTTAATATTTGTAGGACTTTGTTACTACTCAAAAACTTGATAAAACTTCACTGAAAGTTAGTTATGGTAAAATAGAGTTAATGTACCCCAAAAAAATATAATAAATTAAATTCTGAAACCTCTATCCCCCAGGTGTTCTTTATGAAAAAGCTGTGGACGAACACAGTCCCTGGCAAGGATCGGGCGGCGGACGTGATCTTCCACTTCCACCAAGAGTTGCCCAAGCTGCTGCGCGGCTACCACCGCTGTGGCCGGGACGAGGCCGCGCGGCTGGCTGCACTAGCCTACCGGGCAAGATTCGGGGATAATAAACAAGAGTTGCAAACGATCCCGTACGTATTTTTTTAAATGAGTTTTGATTAACTAGTGCACTTAAATTAATATGAAATCCCCACGCTTAAGTCAAATACTGAATGAAATGATGATAAAACGTTTTATTTGAATCTAAATCGAAATATAATAGATTAAATTTTTAATTGTAGGTTGTAGGTCCAATAATTCTAGGCGAAGAAAATAAATTGAAATTATAAAGCGTTCCTCAGGGTTCAATTCTAAGCCCACTTCTTTTTAATTTCGTTACTTGTCTAAAAATACTTAGGCATAAAAATGACAGTTCAATATTGCTTCTGATCAAAATCATATCGATCTCCGATTATGAGCATTTCCATATAAAATGATTAACGCAAAGTGCGATCGATTAAATCAATACCAAGCCTATTTTTCGAAAATTTACATCTTCATAATATATATTATTATCATAGAAAAAAACAATTTGAATGTGCTGTGTCATAATTACCTGTTCTTTCCAGGCAAATGCTTCGCGAGCTGGTACCAGCAGATCTGATCAAACTGCAGAGTTCTGCTGACTGGAAGCGGGCGATCGTAGCCTCATACAACACTGACGCTGGCATGACTCCTGAAGATGCGAAGATCACCTTCCTGAAGGTCATCTATCGCTGGCCGACGTTCGGGTCCGCCTTCTTCGAGGTCAAGCAGACCACGGAACCAAATTATCCTGAGTTGCTGCTGATTGCAATCAATAAGCATGGAGTTAGCTTGATACATCCTCAGTCAAAGGTGAGAATTTTGTGTCACTCTTAGGTTCAAAATATGTCTACATGTAAGTTTTATTCTAAACTAGCTTTTGCCCGCGACTTCGTTCGCGTGGAACAGTACACACAACAGAACTTCCGGCAGATTTTTGGTTTATCTCGCGAAAAAAAAAAAAAAAAAACTATCCTAAAAACTATCCTATGTCCTTTCTCAAGTTCCAAACTATGTCTGTACCAAATTTCACACAAATCGGTTCAGTAGTTTAGGCGTGAAGCAAAGACAGACAGACAGACAGACAGCGTTACTTTCGCATTTATAATATTAGTTAGGATAGTTAGGATGAGTCATACTCAAATCCCCAATCTGAAAGTTAACTATAACGAAATAAGTCAGTAAAGAAATCAGAAAAACTTGGTTTCATAGACTTTTGGAAATGTATGGGTCAATCTCTTCCCGTCGGGGATGCGGGTTACTCGCAAGAGATACCGCGGCATCGACATAAAGGGCTAAGAAGGAACATGGGTGGTTTTTAGTCAGTAGAAGTCTGACACTCCCTTTCGCTCTGCCCAAGAGCGGGTAATCATCAAAAAAACCCCTTTATTTGATGATTACTCACCCGCCAAAAAAAAAAAGGGTCAATCTCTTGAGTGTTTCGGTTTCTACATCTATATCAAATTCAGTATTACTATTTCACTTTTCTCAGTTCTGAGAAATTTATTGTTTAAATGTGATAGAATAATTGACTCATCATCAGCCTATAAGCCTTTTCCCAACTATGTTGGGGCCAGCTTCCAGTCTAACCGGATGCAGCTGAATACTAAAGTTTTAAATGAAGCGATAGCCAGCCACCACCCAGCCTACGCCGCCTACACAGTCCCTTGATAGGACTGGTCACCACTACCACTACCACTACCACTATCACTACCACTACACACGATTTTAAAAGAGTGTCCATGAAGTTTCTTGCCATTCTTCTCATGAGACCAACGCTTTGGAATGGGCAACTACAGTACAATCACGAGTTATTATGCCTTGTGACTGGGACTGTAGCTTAGTTAATTTAGCTTCAGTAGTTTACTGCCGCACTCGGAGAGCTTCAGTGGTTGCTTGGGACGTCGCTTGGTAAAGGTTTTTGGCAGTTTTGTCATACAAAAGTATGTCAGGCCTTTGCTGGGTGGCGGCTTGAGTAATCGTTGGATATCTCTGAGTGCTGCAGTTAGTTTAATTCGACTATTCAAAACTGCCTGTAACGGCCTACTTGAAATAAATGCTTTGACTTTGACTTTACTATCACTTGGCTACTTGTAACGACTGTCATAGATCTACAAGATCAATAAATCACTCACCATATCTCATTTTTCTTTTCCAGGACATCCTAGTAACACACCCATTCACGAGAATATCAAACTGGTCGTCAGGCAACACTTACTTCCACATGACGATCGGCAACCTCGTGCGGGGTTCCAAGCTGCTGTGTGAAACCTCCTTGGGATACAAAATGGACGACTTGCTGACGTCATACATCTCCCTCATGCTGACGAATATGAACAAGCAACGGTCCGTACGCGTCAAGTAACCCCGTCATTGTTATGTCATCGTAGTCAAACATTCCGAATATACTGTTCTTTCACGGCTGGTACGTTTACTTTGATCCTTGTAGCCGTTTCAATAAGGTCTGCTGTTCAGTTGCTGCCACTGACAATTCTGCCAAATAACAGTGTGAAATGTAATCCCATTGCAATAAGGTTGTTATTGGGTTGCTTGCTGTCAGACGTAAACCGACTGTGAAAGAAGTGTAAACACAATTATTTTAATCCGCTTATCCGTTAAGTTCGCACGCTTCTCAGCGGTATATTAAACTTAACATAGGATTTAGCATTTAAATGCAGTCAGAACGAATGCTTATTATTAATGTTTTGCATACAGTGTGCTCGGTATATCTTAGTATCTCGGCGCTACTTGCAAGACGAAAAGCACAATATAAAGTTGTATGGAGTTTTAATTTAGTTCCGCTACATTTTTCGCTACCGGTCGAGATACACTGAGCACACTGTATTTGCGTCGCAAGTGCGCTATATCATTGTAGATAAAGTTGAGGCACAATTTTTGTGGGCGCATTACTTTTTATACATTCGCGTCGTACTAAATCTACTGTAGATTAAAATTAAATGTATCCGTCCATACATTAAGATCGAAATATGATATCTAGATGTTTAACGTTGTTACTGGTAACCCCAAATCCATATTTTATCGTAGTAAGTACAACGACCTAATTAAAGGTATTTGTTCTTCTTTTTCTCATTAATGGAAATGGCTAACTGAATTACGTAACTTCAGAAATCTAGAAATAGGAAATATTTATACGAAAAAAAAATCTACCCAAAGTAGAAAATAATTTCAATTTATTTTATGTCATATTTATTGGTTTTAAACTTTTAATATTAGATAAAGGTTGTCGAAAAGATCTGTTACAAAATAGTTAGGTTTTGGTAACATAACATGGTATGAAATTCTCTAGCATTGCTAATTATGCCTTAATACGTGCCTAGCTTTCAGCGCTGTTCGCAGGAAATAGGAATTTATAATCACAGTTCAGGAACTAGATATATTTAATCGTGAATTAGTTTTATTACTGTTTATACTTACCGAAATATATTAAAATAAATAAATCGTGCTTTGATATGAAATTCATCGTATCATCTGCAGTGTTGCTAGACTAATATCGATTAAAATAGTGATGTAATCTTTTAGGTACATCGATAGACACTAAATTAAAAAAAAACGTCAAAAAGACATACCTATCGATAAAAAATTCAGCAAAACACAGAACAGATGTTTTCTCTAATGAATTTAGATGTTTTATATATTTATAAAAGTAACTGTTTAGCATAACATCTATATAAAATACATACCTAGGTAACATCATTGTATTTATTTAGTAGGTAAAGGAATTTATACTAAGTTTTGTGTAAAATTGATTGTCAGTTTCATGCCATGAGTCCGGTGACAATTAAATTATGTTTGTTTTATTAATATTCGCTTTAAAGTAAAAAGTTGCATTTGTGAGTGGTTGTAAACATGAGTCACAATGATATTTTTTGTGTTTTATTTTAATTATATACCCCACATAGGTAAGTAATCCTCTATCAATGGAGTTGAAAACATCGTGAGGAATCCAGCATGCCTTTTTTTTTTTGGTGGGTGGAAAATCATCAAATGGGGAGTGTCAGACTTCTACTGACTAAAACCAACCCATGTTCCTTCTTCGCCCTTGTGCCGAGGCCACGTCATCTCTTTCGATATTCCGCAACCCCGACGGGCGTCGGCCCTTGCCCTTGCGCGCGTGGAACAGGAACGCGCCGCCGACACGGTCTGTTGCCGTCATGACGACGGCCGGACGGCGAGCTAGCCCATTACTCACCGTCCACAGGCCCGCGTAGTAGGTGGCCGGAAGTCATCACGTGGCCCCCGACGCCCGGAGCGCCTTCCGCGGCGGAATCCAGCATGCCTGAGAGATATTACTTGATGGCATGTAAAGTCAAGTCAGAGGCCAATGCGCGGCATAACAACTCTGAAACTAGGTTAGGGATAAACACACGACAAAGAAGAATAGGAAAGAAATAAAGAAGAATAGCCTACGTAGTAAATTGACAAATTACTTAAGTAGGTACATCCCGCTTGTCATCCCCGAAGTGTTAGGTGTACCTAATAATACCTAGTACCCAACCGACATTTCACCAGATATGTTTTGAGTCTCGTGTAACCTAATTCACAGTGAAACTCGAAAAGTCCCAGAAAAACAATTTAGCTGTCTTTGATCCCGCAATGAAATGAATCAAAAAACCTTTTTTACAAAAAAAAAAACAACCGACTTCAAAAACACCAAAAAGTGAAAAATAAACTTGACTTCAGAAGCTGATTTTTCTTCTGAAGTTTATTTTTCACTTTTTGGTGTTTTTGAAGTCGGTTGTTTTTTTTTTGTAAAAAAGTTTTTTTATTTTTTCATTTTTAGTTGTAATATCCTATACAAATATTTACGATACATATAACATTCTACTAAGAAACCTCCCCCTTAATCCTTCAGGATACCCTTATTATTGCTCAACTCCTAACTTTTGAGGAGTAGTACCTTCCATCATCAGCTCATCAACATGAAGTGATGACTGCTAGATGCAAATACTTGTACATAGCGTCAGAAAAACACGAAAGACGTAATACTTGCCTATGAAATTTAAGGGTTGCCCTCGATTTCTCTGGGATTTCATCACCAGGTCCTGGTATCCATACTATGGTACCACTCTTGAAATATCTCCTTCACAATAAAAAAAGAATCTTCAAAATTGGTTCATAAACGACGAAGTTATAAGTTATTCGCGAACAAACATAAACGAAAAAAAAAAAAACATACCAATCGAATTGAGAACCTCCTCCTTTTGGGAAGTCGGTTAAAAATGTTCATAACTTAAGAAAAATCTTCGTATAATGAAAAGTACTGGGCCAAACTAGGTATACTAAATTTTTATGGGACCAAATGGCAACCATTCCGCATCAAACTAAAAAAGAATCACGTAAATCGGATCATAAATCGCAGCGTAATCGGTGTACTGTACATACATAAAAAATAACCTATACAGATCGTATTGAGAACCTCCTCCTTTTTGGGAAGTCGGATAAAAGGTGTGACCCACAACTCACAAAATTAAAGTTGTTTGGCATCACCCTAAGGCTGCGGTCCCACTGAGGCGGAGCGGGTTGAGCCGCGATTCACCAATCACAAGCGGAGTGGAGAAGAGATGTGGATTTCAAGCCACGTGATTGGTGAATCGCGTTTATTGAGTACTAGTTGTCCGCATGAAAATATAATGAAAATATTTGAGTCGAATTTTGTTAATAATTTCCTGGGTTTTAGTTTTTACTGACGGAATTGGCCTGTTTCTAAAAAAAATGCCTCCTTATAAAATCAGCTATTGGCCAGTAAATATTATCAAAAAAGTTCACAACAAACAGGCACATCAAATTTAAAAAAACACGAAAATATTGTATGTAGGTACCACAGAACAGAAAGAACAGGGTACAGTGCGATCAAATTATCTTGGCAGCTCCGAACTTCGTGCAGGTCATTTTGTTACAACGAATGTATAAAAGTGCTAGGATATTTATTTTATTTGTATTTCTCACTGTTTAAATTAGATATTTTCTGATCGTTTATGTATTGGTTTATCTGGCAATAACAGTTTTATTCCCAAGTTTACATGCGTAAAATTTCGCAAAGCTTATGTTCAGAGCTGCCAAGATAATTTTATCGCACTGTAGGTACCATTACAAGTATACTTTAATCAGGGATGCGGCAATGTGATGTTGGTCGGCAACTGAACTTCAGTCGTTTTTCCATTCGACGAGTGTTCCAACGCTTCCAAGAGACTGCTGGCTATACCCGAAGACGTGGATTTAGAAGACAACGGTGCAAACCGAAAGAGACCATCGCTTCATTGTTCCGACGTCTTTACGTAATCGGTTCTCCAATGCTGTTGCGCTGCAACAACAACTGCGATGCTCGAAAGCTCGCGGGCAAGGGCCGCTGACTGCTCCTCGGTACATAACAAAGATCTTAGAGGAGCAGGATGTCCCTTATGCGGGTTTTACTTGTAAGAGACTACCTGCAAGAAGTTGGGATCCCTATTATGCGCTGGCCGGTGCGAAGTCCAGACCCTATTGAGCACCTTTGGGACACGTGATCCTGCCCCTACCACTCTACAAAACCTCCAAAATACCGTCGTTACATAATGGGACAACATTCCTCGAGCGAGAGACTGTTGTCACAGTAGTTTAGGTCCATGAGAGAAACACGCATGGAAGCAGCCATCAGGGCTAAGGGGGGGGGGGACCTGTTTTTAAGGACTTCGTTGTAATTTCTGCTGTCAAAATAAAATGTAACTTTTTAATATCATTTGCATTAGCTTGCTTTTTTTGATTTGCCGGTAAACAAAAAACCAAATCTATTGATATATTCTGAAATTTAAATAAACTGTATTTTAAATGATACCTCATAAATCACAATACCTTTTTTTTTTTTTGGTGGGTGGAAAATCATCAAATAACCCCCCCCCCCGCTCTTGGGCAGAGCGAAGGGGAGTGTCAGACTTCTACTGACTAAAAACCAACCCATGTTCCTTCTTCACCCTTGTGCCGAGGCCACGTCATCACTTTCGATAATCCGCAGCCCTAATCACAATACCTTTGTCATATAGGTACCTACTACAATACCTTATAGTCACAAGAGGTGCGATTATTACAGGGTATGACCCGGAAAAGTGAGACAAGGATGAAAAAATAGAGCAATGGTAGCCCACTAGAAACGACTGCGCCTGATGTGTTGTATCTAACCCGGGCAAATACTTTACTTTGTGTCAATGGCGTAGCGTGCCTTGGGCCAGGGGGGCCCTGTTTAAAAAAATTGCTTGGGGCCCTTGTCAAGGGTAAAGATTTTTCTCGTTAAGAAAAAAAATATTTCTGTCACTTATTATAAACTTTAACTTAATATAAACAATAGGGTATTTCACCAAAAAAATCTGATTAGTCCGTCAGATAGATTTTAAATAAATAATGGACACGTATTTTTTCTTTTTTCACGTAAACAAAATATGAAGACGATACAGTGCTTCGAAAAGTCGTGTCAAGTCGTGTGACGTCATAAGGATAGTACTTTTTTACCCACTAAGTGACGCCAAAAACCCCCACTCTTGATCTTTGACACATTTTATTTTCGTCAATTTTTATTATATTGATAAAACAAAAAACACGTATCCAATATTTTTCGATAATCTAACAGACGGACTAATTAAATTTTTTTGGTGAAATACCCTATTCAATTTAAATGTACCTACACTCTCTTTGCCTTTTTTTCGGCAAACTGATTTATCAAATCATTCATCAGCTATAGCTGATGATGACTTTAGAACACACGCTTTACGCGGGAGAAGAAATTGCTTTTTTTGACTTTTGTCATTTCTGAAATAAAATTTTTTGCTTACGCAATAGGTAATTGATACGGCAGATACAGCAGTAGCTACGCCCCTGCTTTGTGTATTTTTAGAATTTACATCGCAACTGAGATCCTGGCACGGTGTAAACGTAACGTGAATAATACAAACTATGACACTAGGTTCGGTACTGTTCACACAAAAAAGGAAGAAGAAGAAAGAAGTCCATGTAGGCCTTTCTCAAGTGGTGCCACATTTCACTGTTCTGCTTCCAATGAGCATCACCTACATGTTCCAGCCCGAAGATATGATAGGAAGCCTCTGATTCAGCTACGATACCATTGCATATTATAGGTCTGACTAATATGCTACACTAAAAAGACGGCGCGGCGTAAGTGACTATAACGACATGCTGAAAAAGACGACGGCAAGACTGAGGAAAGATCTGGGGCTGCGGGTTGTTCGAAAGAGATACCGCGACTCCGGAAACAAAGGGTTAGCCCTTTGTTTCCGGAGCCGTGGTATCGCGGGAAGGAACATAAGAAAGAGGCGTCATTTGACGATTTCCCACGGTATAAAAAAAAGGACGGGAAAGATTCACCAATTACTCTACGAATGATAAATAACTTAGTTAACTACCAGACACCTACCAACATGCCTACTAATTACATAATAATTAATTGGAAATAGTACCTATAATAAACATTCCATAAAAAGTCTTCCCCATGCTAATGGGAAAATTATAAGTTCAATTTACATAAAGATGGGGAACTGAAAGCCATTTTCCACGACCGAACGACGAGCCATTATCTAAGCGCGTTCATAAAAAGGTCACGCTAGTCTTTATTAATCTTTTTTCTTCATCATGCATTTAAAATTTACCCGGAAAATTTCAGTAAAATGGCAGCAATCATGTCGCAAGTAATTTTGATGATCACGCAATTACCTACACTGAAAAGTTGGTTAGATAGAACAGGCAAACAATGCGTTGTTTTACAAAAATAAAACGGTTATATCGCACTTCTGAACGAACATGAGCAATTAAAGTAAAATTTAAACTAGAAGAACTGTTAATTTTCTTTTTACCCGACTGCGGCGAAGCCCAAAAGGAGGGTTATGTGTTTTTACCCGACTGCGGCGAAGCCCAAAAGGAGGGTTATGTGTTTGACGTGTATGTAAGTATGTATGTATGTATACAATGTATGTCCGTTTCTTTGTTCCCTCATAACTCATAAACGGATGAACCGATTTGAATGAAATATACGTCGTTAGATTCGTCTTGATGGCGCGAGGGTTATAGGCTACATTTAAATTAAAAAACAAAGAAAAATTGTGGATTTTGGGGGCCAAATCGCGGAGTTCAATTTTTTTTTTTTTCCAATACCATCGAGGGTATCAAAATAAAGGGTTTTAAAAGGAGATTACAAAAATATAAAACACTTATATGTTTAAAAGAAATTCAAAGTGAAAAATCCTATAAACAAGCACAAAAGTTAAATAAATCATCTGCGAAGAATTTTACGCGACCAACGAAAGAACAAACAAAAGAACTAAAAAGTAAGGAAAAAAAAAGTAGTTAAAAAAAAAAGCTAGCCTACTTACATACACCACCAGCCAGACCCGGAAGAATTACCTGTAGGCCATACAAATATTTGTTCCGTGCGGGGATCGAACCCGCAACACGCAGCAATTTTAATGCCGTCGTGTGTGTGCGTGTTCATCAAAATTGCTGATGGCATAATTTTGATGAACACGTAATTATACAGTAGTTCAAAAAACTTAGTCCATTCTGACACTTAGCGTTATTTTACCAAAAAACAGCTAAAAACACGCTTCTGAACGAACAAGAACAATTAAAGTAAAAGCAGACTATTAGAAAAACTGTTAATTAGAACAAACAAAAAATATATATCCGCAATAAAGTCGTGGGAGTCTCCCACGGCAGGTCGGCAGCGCGGCCTATTCGAAGAGCGGGGAATAATGATGCCTCTATTGTAGCAGCAGCAGGAAGTCATTTATCTAACATCAAGAATATGAGTGTTTAGAGCAATTTCGTGTCTGATTTCTCATCCTAAAGTGTGCAATTTTGGTGACCCGCCAGTAGATAGGTACCTACAGCCTACAGCCACAACGTGAAATGTCATACAACTCAACCGGTGACTAAGTATTCTTTGATTGCGTTCTGTACGTTTCTAGAGCTTTGTAATTATGCTGTTTTGTAATACGCAATTTGGTGTGTTTAGTTAGTGTCACAATACGAGTAAAAAACTAGCAAGACCAGGTAATTTCTAGAACATTAGAAAGTTTAACTTAAGGGCCAAATGTGTTGACTCTATCCCCAAAGGTTACCACAGAGCTACTGTTCCTAATCGATGTAGGTAATTCTAACTATTGGAGGGTAGTATAAAAAGTGAGCTGAGAGGATTTTATAATCTTTTCTCATAGTCATCATCCGCACTTCCGCAGCATAGTTTGGTCGGCTTCTAGTCAAACCGGATGCAACTGTTTTCAGTATTACATGGAGCGACTGCATACCGTCGTTGTGCCTGCGAAATCCGCTATGGAGAAAAACACAACTTTCCGGGGGAAGCAAAAAACTGTTTTTGATATTTTAAAACTTTGTATTCAGAAAATTAGACTTTATGTTGGGACATCCAGAAACATTATATTTTTTGCTCTTTACTACGATATTCCGGTGCTAGAATTTTTTAAAGTGAATTTGGGCACATAGCGGTTTTTTGGGTCGTAAATTCCGCTGTGTCGCTGAAGCGCAATTCCAAGGGAGGATTCCCTTGGAAAAAACCGACTTCGACAAAAATAAAACACAAAAAAGTGAAAAATAAAAAATCAGCTTCTGAAGTCGGTGACTTTTGTTTGTTTGATTTCATGTTTTTGCCACAGACTTCTGAAGCTGATTTTTTATTTTTCACTTTTTTGTGTTTTATTTTTGTCGAAGTCGGTTTTATTTTTTGTAAAAAAGTTTTTATTTTTCCCTTTTTAGTGGTTCACATGTGCTTACCCCTTCACAACGTACCGGCGTGATGTTATGTTATGAACTGGTGTAAACAATAGACAGTCATGAGATTTCAGCAATCCCAGTCCATTTGCTATCATTAATTGAGGAGTTCCGTTGCCTATCTCCAAAGTTCTTCATCAGATCTTCACCAAATAGTTTTTATAACCTTTGTAGTGAGTACAGGCGTGATATTATGTTGTGTGATGGCGTAAACGATGCTTAGATGCTATAGCAACAATCGCGGTTAATCTGCTGTTATTTATTGAAGAGTTCCCCCGATTTCTACAAGATCCCATCATCAGATATTGAAATGGTGACAATGGGACCACACGGGAAGCACCAGCTTTCAAATGAAAAAGAATCATGAAAATCAGTTCACCCAGTCGCAAGTTATGAGCTAACAAACATAAAAAAAAAAAAAAAAATTGATAACCTCCTCCTTTTTTTGAAGTCGGTTAAAAATTCGAAACAAAACACGCTATGTGTTTCTTTCTCATATAGAGGGTTTTTCCAAGTCCGTTTCAGACCAAAATTACATGGCTAATTTTGTTATCTTCTTAACCAAATGATTATTAGAAAACGGATTTTACAGGCGCACGTGGCTTGATAAGTACTATAAAATAGCATCAAAAACCGATTTTGAAAAAAAATACATTTCTTAAGTATTTTGAATCGGGCGCAGCGTCTATACTGACCTCCACAACCCAGTTAGTACTTGGTAATACTATACCCCTTGGTAAGACTAGTAGCCATACTTCTAGGCTACTGACCTGTAACGACTGTCAAATACTGCTGTATTCTATTCTGGCGGTTATTTCTACAGATAGAATTGTTCACTGTTGATCTTATCATTAAAGACCATTTCTGTTTAAAACTGGATGCCCATACATTCGAGATGAAATTGAATTGGTCATATCACATATTTGATAATCACGCAAGGAAAAATATAGGCATAGGTACATTTTTCCTTGACTTTTCCGACATCTCTAGGTAAAAATAACTTTCCTAGCAAAGTTATTGTCCTCGTTTAGCACGTACAGTCGCTACCACATCAAACAACCACAAGTGTTTGCCCAATAATACTTGAACATAAAGGTTGACCGTTTCGGGTAGTTTGATGTGTAGCTGTGTGTACCTCGGTAATAAACAATTGCCATTTATAGACTACAAGTAGGTACTTGTAGTCTATAAATGGATAATACCTAGGTAGGTACCTATACCTAGCCATGTATTTTCCTTAAAAAAAACTTACAACTATATTACAACTTGATTACCTTTCTTTAATGAACAGAACAATAGACGCATACCTACCGGCAATCAATGCACCATCAAAGAAATTATCTTTCCGTCGTACAATTTAATAGGGTAGTTAATGAAATAGCTCAAATTACATCAAGAGCTCTGTTTCATCAGGAAATGCTATAATTAAAGTCATTGAAGAATTAGCAGATTGTTCGATTATATTATTGATCGATGGAGCCGATGGAGGTCGCCAAATCGAATACTCTATTGATGCTCATCATCACCATTTCAGCCAAAAGACCAAAGAGAGAATGGTCTAAAGATGCTATGCTCGCTATACTAAAGTATCTTTATTTCCCACCATAAGCCTCTCCATATTTTTATTTGGTTCCGAGACGTGGTAGTGGTCCTATATGACTCCCTACTGATAAGGAATTAAAAATATTAAGGGACGCCACTCCACCACAGGTCGCAGCTGATATTTTGCGATACTTCGATTAGATCGTGCGAAGACTGACTGACAGTCTGGAAAAGTCCTGGTCAGTGGAACAAGATTTTGATATAGGTACTATGGGGTAAATAAAATATTTTATTTCACATAAGTAGGCCTACATGGGCACTTATAAAACGTCAACAAAAAGGTGGACGGTTCGGGTAGGTCGTTTCCTATGAAGAAGAAACGGAAAAAAAAACTCCATGGTTACTCTTTTAAAATCCTCTCAAAACCATTAAGAGGATCAAGAGGTCATGCATGATGATGATGACAACAACAAGAACCTCCAGTCTTAGGGGATATCTTTTCAAGAGGCATCGAGATCAACCGACATCGGAAATATCTAGTACCAAACAAGGACGAGAAATCAACAAGATGGGTGAGATATCCTCAACACTCATGGAACCTTGGATGAGCTCAATCTACCTATTACATCAATGTAGATAGTTCAGTTTCTCGCGGGTATCCCTACAACCGTAGCAGGCTTTAATTCTTGAAGAGTGCTTCCAATGGCACCATAATAAGAACGATCGACGTGATTATAGCACTTGAGACGCGGATGTGTTGCGGAGCAGACTCTAAAACGTTACTTCCCGTAAGTAGGCACGTGTACGGACGGACAACCATCGAAAACAAGTGCTGGAACTGCGATAACCTGGTCATTCATTGGTAATTTGTGTTTGTTATGTACTAAAAAACAGTCAACAGCAGTTGCCATGCTTGTTTCAAATCGTTTGTTAGTTTTTATGTTGATTAAGGCAAATGTATTGAGAAAACTGTTGAGAATGAATATTAATGGCTATATCAGAGTTCGAAAAAGTTGGATGAAATGGACTGTGTGGAACTGGAATATATGACAATAGGGGATCGGACAAAAAAAACTAATTAGTCCGTCAGATAGATTTCCAAAAAATATTGACCACATATTTTATCTTTTTTCACGTAAACAAAAAATGAAGACGATACAGTGCTTCGAAAACTCGCGTGACGTCATACGCTAGTACATTTTGTACCTTCAAGTGACGTTTCAAGCCCCACTCCATGATCTTTGACGCGCTTTAACTTCGTCAATTTTTATTGATTTGATAAAACAAAAAACACGTATCCAATATTTTTCGATAATCTAATTGATGGACTAAACAGAATCATATTTTTTTGAGTCAGTCCAATCCCCTATTATGGCTAAACAGTCCCTTGGTTGTCAACAAGGCGGTGTCTACCGATGATTAGCCACTGAGATGAAGAGTAGCAGACCAAGACAGACTGCAACAGCCCAAATAAATTATATTATTTTTTTGTGTTGATTTGTGTTCCAAAAATGGAGTTTTAGAATATTTTAATGTTTATTTAGCTAGGTGCCGATTTACGTGATAATACCAACCATCATCGTTCTCCTGCCATTATCCCAATTCATTTGGGGTCGGCGCAGCATGACTTCCTCTTCCATACCTCTGTTTTTCGTTTCTTTGGTCTTCCTCTACTCGTATACCTACCCTTCCACATTCATATTCAAAACCTTCCTCACGACATTTTCCTCATTCCTCCGCATCACATGCCAATACCAACCGTACCCGCTTAATAAAACACTGCACTTTTACACTGTAAAATAACACCAATAAAGCAAAGTCAAAGGTTTTCTACAGTTGTAAATATAAAGCGGTTACTTCCGCAGCCATGCATCATGTTTGCGTCACTAAGAACATAATTGCAGCCGTAAATGAGATGATCTCTTATTCAACGCTAAGGAAACTGCCTTTATAATGGCTCAGAAATCTAATCTTAACATTAGAATTACTCGATCACTTAAGAATAGGTACATGGATGACGAGGAAATGGAGGATGGAACTAATTCACGATAGTCCAGAAACACGCCAGAAAACAAGTAATCTCTGACATAGTCACTAACATTATCATTAACACTGAAAACGGGATAGTTATCATGTTTAGGTACTGGTTCTTTCAAGTTCTCAATATTTCGGCACTGTCGCAAGCACCATGATCACGGATAAACTGAAGTCATTGCGGGTGGATGTTTATGAGCAGGCAAACTTGCCTTTTAGAAGCATTCCGCTACCATTCCACGTGCATCTTTTACACATTTCGCATCTTCATGTAGGACATTTCAGTAGTCCAGAGTTCCAGACGATGCCTGGAATTCTATTACATCAGCCTGGCCGGTAATACATTTCTCACCGTAGGTATGCCCCGGACGCAGGACAGCACCGGTTGCTAAGTGGATCACATGGCCATCTCTGTATCCCATTTTCTATTTCGATTATGACGACTTTCTATCTTTCTTATTCTTTATTGCACACATAAAATAACAAATATAAACAAAAATTACAATTATAAAGCTTATGTACAAAGGCTATAAGGTTATGGTTCTATGTTAATATACCTAGTGCAGTAATTTCCCATGGCTTACTGCATCAGACATTTTAGAGGGTATTTGATCCTCAAGGTCGCTGAAGCCTTTGCCGACAGGTTTCGTTTTGAAATCGTGAACAGACAGGCACCTAATTGCAATACCTGATCAGGTTTTTTTGAGATATGAATAACAACCTAAACGGTGGCAGGTGCTAGTTGTAATGGACTTTTAACTAAGGGCGTACGCTAAAACTCGCGTGGGTTGCACGCTCGCGTGTCTCTATTGTAAAATAGTAGAGATGAGCTGACTATGATTTTAGCTGATTGACCGACCAGCTGGGCAATCATTGGTTGGTTGGATCATTGCTTTCGGCGGAGATCACCTGGCGTTTCTTGTACAACTGAGCCGCTCGCATTTAGGAGGTACATCGAAGTTATTTTTCTTTAAATAATTGGCAAACTAAGGTTGAATAAATAAAAAATATTATAATAATATTACAATGAATGTTACAACTTCATTTCGATTACTGCGCGTGGTGCAACGGGTTTTCCAAGGATATAATTTATCAGGACATCCGGATCGGACACGACGAAGACGACGCGATACGACACGACAAGTAGGAATTCTGAGGTTTGAGCCGGTAGGAGTCCCCATACCCATGGTTTTCCACCCAGGCATTCTTACAGAAAAAAACATCCTTAGGAAAGAGAGGGTAAAGGGAGAGTCCACCTTTCTCCCACATCCTACCAGGCGCGGATCCAGCCCTCAAAAAAGGTTGTGGGCACAGCCACCCGAAAATCGGCCAAGTGCGAGTTGGAGTATGAACTCGCTCATGATCGATATAGTGACACTATTAGGAACTAAATTGATAGTTTTCTGAATCAAAACGTGCATGGGCGCCGACAGGTTTATTTGGGTGAGGGAGGGCGGGATGTGCATCTTTAGTTTCCCAAAAAGAGCTCTAAATGCAAGTTACAAAAATAAGCGTAATGAGCTCCTAAAAGTTAGTACCTAGTTTGAATTTAAGAGGTTTTCTTACTGTCTGAAATTGTGTCTTGTCAGGAGTAACTAAAACAGCCAACGTTAAAAAATTGTTAGAGCCAGCGGAGCGAGCTCGAAAATTTTTCACGTCCTCGGAAAAAATAGATTCTTTTCCTTCATACGGGATTGAGAATAGAAAGTACTCTGGCAATGTTTATAGATACGAGAGAGGATGTATTCGCGAGCGCAGCGAGCGAGTTTTTTTTTGCGTTCTGCCTCGGATAGGTTGATCGCTTCGATTTCGAGGGAAGGTGACGAGGTTCCCCGAGATGAGTTAGAATTTCTCAAGATTAAGACACACAAGAGCGAGTGGAGCAAGCCAGCGGCGCTCGAAAGTATTAGGTTTTAAGGCGGAAGCCTTTGAAACCGCTTTTGATAATAACATAATGCAGGAGCGAGGAAAAGAGAGCTTCAAAATTTAGCATCCCACCCCACCTCCATATATTGGGTTCTTTTTGTTTATTCATACAGAGATGACAACAAAAGTAAATGTCAAATTATGACCATAATAAAAAAGGGCAAAATACAATAGCGAGCGAAGCGAGCTTACAATATTTGGTTGCCGCCTTGGAATGGTTAGTGTCTGTGGTGCAGATTTTTTTTTGGAAATTTATCAAATTTCCAAAAAAATGCAATTTTTTGATGATCTTGGTGGGGTTATGACCCGTGAGACCGTAAAATGTGACGTCACAAGTCTATTAGGGTTGTGGGCATGACCACAGTGCCCACAACGGTGGATCCGCGCCTGCATCCTACTCATAAAGCAAAAGTTGAAAAGTTACAGCGAAAATACAGTGAAAAATTCTGATATTCAGCCAAGTAATCAGATTGAAAGCCGCCTTATTTGGCACAGCTTCATAATATACAGCTATTAAACCAAAACGTCACGGCATACCTACCTAATACTTTTTTATTAGTGCGCCAAACAATGGGCGTTTTCGTCGAACTAAATGCTCCACCCACATCTCTGACTGGCTAACGCAGAAAAACATACAAATTACAGAAAATTGCAGCACGTTCTTGTTTAACCGAAAATTCGAGTTCATTTTACATCAGATTTCATGAAAATACGAGTTATAATGATAGATAACAATCTTGTTTTTGTCGTACCTTATTTTAAGTTAATTGCCAGAAGACGTCCTTTGATGAAGAACTTTCTAGAACAAAGAGCAAACAAGTTTAAATAAAAATAGAAACAATTGATGATAAAACTAAAATTATAATTGCTAATATAAAATTCGTCTGTTTCCTAGCCAGTGTTCCCACGAGCGGAGATGACATGTTGGAAAACATTGGAGCACCGGTGCGGTCTCAACATTTCCCACACTCTGCATATCTTGGCACCATAGATCAACCTGGCAGAATGTAAAAACGCAGACAATGATTCAATTGTGTGCACACAGATTTCTCACAGTCCCCGTATAGATATAATCGTCATACAGTTAATTGGTGCAGGTAAATGACCAACCGATGTTCCGGTTAGACGTTTGGCCAAAAAGGATGTTGATAAGGGAAAACCTGTTGTGGAGTTTCCCCTGATTACCTAGCAGGATGTTCTAAGCACTGATTTCTTTACACAATGACATTTTTTGCAAGCATGAATGAATGGCTACGTGCATGTGCAGTATAACGTCATAATTTCTTATGCACGTCACCGATTGGGAAATAATGTCTGCAGTCACGCGAATAACGTTGGCTGTGCCAACGGCGCGAAGAAATTTTATAGCTTGTATGCGTTAAGGTAAAGTGAAGATATTTGCTTTCCCATGCGTGACGAAAAATGTAATTAGCGATTTATATTAAACAAACACAGACATCGGCTTTATTGATTTGGGTTTCGTCTGATTACGTTTCATTTTCAAGACTTTTGTAAGCGATGTGTAGGTATAGGGTTTTAAGCTAATATGCAGGACAAGGCTATACGCGGAGTATGGAGCAATGACTTTGACCGAGTGGTGGCCAATGGTATGCCAAAGAAACCAGAGCCGTCCTAAAACTCGTTGGGTTGACGATATCGTCAAAGTCGCGGGAACCACCGGGAAAAGGGACGCACAGGACCAGGAAATGTGGCGGAAAAAGGGGCAGGCCTATACCCAGCAGATTCCGGGCTGATATGAGATGATGATGAAGCCAACATCCTGAAGCATTAATTTTAACATAACATAATTAGTAGTTTATCTAAATACCAACAAACTAAAAACCAACCATTAAAATTATATAGAAACAAAAGAATAATTAATTGAATTACTAAGATCCTGCAATAATTCAAGTTATGATTGAGATAATTTGCTAGTGATAAAAGTTAGCATCTTTACTAACAACAGCGGCAATTAAGACGCGGAAACGAACAGGACATGGGTAAAACCAGCGATTATTGAAACAGTATCCATCATTACGGTTATATCATTAGTTTTTTCATGATTTTCCAATCTGCGACATAGCGATTAAGTAAACAATCTTCTGTTACGTGTCGCCGGCGTCACTCATTGCATGGGAGTAATAATTGCGTATACTTGGAATGGAATTCTCACCATTACCATGTCAATCGGTGATACCGGATATCGGTGGTGTGTTTTATGACGAGAATAGATTCAATACGGGAGTATTGAATCGGAATCTGACTCCCGAACATGAGAGACTAAAGAGTAACTATTAAAGCATCTTACCACATTTATTACTAGATTAATGTTATTATTTTTTTGGCTAGGTATAAGACACTTTAATTAAGATATAATTTACATTTATGATTTTACTTAATTACTTAAATAATTTTTTTTAAGTTGATAGATTTACTACATTATAATATAATATTATATAATAATATAATATTATTATACTTAACATATTATGTTAAGTTTAATGTTTTGACATTTGATTTAATATATAATTATACAAGGATTCTCTAAGCATTTTTTTATTCTATTCGACAATGCAACCGATACTTAGTAGTCAGTCGAACAGTATACTCGATAGATCGAAGATCAATTGATTCAATTACCCTCCAATTTATTCGTCGACTGTCGAACTTGCCGACATGAGCACATATCATAAATATTAGCGAGTTTATTACACTGAATCTCGGCAGCAAACAATGGCGGAATGGGTATAAACTTGTGATAATTATCTGAGGTCAAACCCAGCGTTGCGGAACGGTATGTAGGGGAAGACACTTGTTATTATCATGTGAAGAGATTTTGAAGACGTTCCCACAGACTTGGATCGAGCCACTGATTCCTCGATTAACACTGATTCATAAGTAGATAATTACACTTGACCCCTCGCTTTTTAATTAAAACAATGAGAATTAAGCCAATGAAGTCCGCTTTGCGCAAAACAATTCGACTGTGAGAAATGTAATTTTAATGATACAAGATTGTTAGGTGTGAATCTTAATCACGTAGGGTAGAGTTTTAATGAAAAACTGTATTATTTAAATTCAATTTTATTAAAAAATATTTATTCATATTTCAGAATCACTGCTCCGAATATCATTAAAGCGCTGTACACTCTTCTTACAATATCATTCCCGAGCAGGCACCACTTTAATATGACCATTTCCAAATATAGAAATACCAAATGTAAAATGATAAAAAGGAGTAAACAGTTTTTTTAAATGACAAAACATTTTTCGCTTATCGTTTTACAAAATTGACGACATTATTACTGCCTATTCATCGCGTTTAATACTAATTTCCTTGTAATACTGTAACTTTACCAATTCCATAAGATTATATCGTAATTCAACGTTTTGCTACAAAAATATTGATATTTTTTGTACTTCTTATTACACTTTCCACATGGAATGTTCGAAATCACACGTTTCATTAAAAATACACATCAAATCCGTTTTTAAAACAATACAGTTTCAAAAGAAATTATATTGGCATAAAATAAATAGAATTTTAAAATTTATAATTTCAGTTTTATTTATTTAATTCTTAGGTGGTCTGCACATCGAGCGCGATAAACGTGGGACGCGTTTGATGTGACATAAAATAAAATCTGGGTACAAGTCGTACGATCGCGTCGCATCGCATCGCGCTCGCTCGTGTGCAGATATATACTGTTCTATGGACTAAGTCTAGCTACTAAACTACATGTATTGTTCGTTTAAAATCTCCGTAAATATACATACGTACAGTGACAGCTACGTGTCTTTAATTGGGCTTTATTATTATCGTTCACAAAGTGTAGTGATTAGATAAATTGTGCATACACATTGAGACCGATTGACTTGCAGTCATAGAAGCAAATAAACTATTAGGTATATAAACACTAAAATAATGTATAAGAGAAAAATACTATTTCAAGTACTCTGAGATTAAAAGGACTTATTTGGCTCTTCTCTATCGATTGTAATAAACTAATATTCTAGGATATCTACTTAATTTATACAAACCAATTACATTAAAATCACTCTTAAAATCAATCTCGTAGAGTTCATTTTCCTTTACCCCAAACGTATTAAACTTAACGTTATTTAGAATAGTATTATAGTATAAACGCAATGACTTGTCATGGATATTACAACTATTTGGCCCCAAAGAAACATATCTAAGAGCAGAGAGATCTCTTTTTATGAAGATGACAATGAAAGAACTATTTTAAGATAGGTGTATATTAAATGCCGGAGTTAGGAACTACCCCTGTATACCTATATATCAGTGTTCAACGAACCTTTGAGAAAACTATATTTTTAAGAGCTCAGTTGGCAATTATTGCATAAAGTTTAAACGTATATGTGCATTTATAAGCGCTTCTAAAGGCGAATAATTGCTTGAGAAGGTGTGAAAACATAATTACGGACTAGGAGTTACCTACTGGTAATAAAATATAGAAATATCGTAGTGTAGTAGTACTCGGTCAGCGGGTTGAAGAAAGGGCACAAATAAAGTATTTACTCTATTACTTTAGAATTATAACCTTTCTAGTGTGGTGCGTATTCGATAAAATAGATCATCTTATTCCACTTTATAATATTTTAGCGATTATAAACGAATCTACAAGGTGAAAACGGTTACCACATACTCAGGACATTGTAAATCCCCATCAAAATTATTCATATTAAATTAAAAAAAGCCTTGCATTGTAGGGAACAGCAGATTTTGTCTATAAAGGAAAAGAAAAAACAAGGAAAAAACCGGAGAAAAAGAAAACAGAGGAAAATTTCGTTAATAATGATCGTTCAAAAATTATGTAAGTACTGACTACGTGGTAACCGTTTTCGTGTCGTGTCCCTCTCACCCTGCATAAACGTATTCAATTTTTCAAAAAACTTTTCAAGCTACTTCCTACACACATAGTACAAAAAACTATGGCAAGTACTGTTGCGATTATTGATTGTATAACAACCGACTTATTAGCCCGCACACAACCCGCCAACCATACAAAAACGAGAATATTTATAAGGTGAAGTAGTTTCAAAGTTACAGCTCTACTGGCAGTAAATTTAACAATAAAATTTTCAATTATATATCTAAAGTTAAATTAATTTCATTTTTCTAGCTGCAATCTTCTTACACTTACTAGTAGAGCCATATCTTAGTATTATCACATTATCCACTCCCACTATGTTACTGTTGTCACAACTTGCTTTTATTGCTGATTTTTTAACCTTAATCATAGTTTTGGTGTCATAATCTCGTAGATATACAAACATATACTGATATATTTAGGCACACATCAATCGTGCTCACACCCTGTGCCCTGTGGTCTAGCTCGCAAGCAACGCGACTCACGAAGTGGCACGTTCATTAATAATAAAGCTTTCTATAATCTATAGACCCTAACATGATCTTTAAAACGTATCTCTCAAATGAGGTCTGATACCCAACACTAGGGCCACATCTCCAAGAGAGATTGTTACATTTGTCTGTTAATAAGAAATCACAAAAATAAATTGTTAAATATTGCACAAGCTAATGAGCTACACATTTCTGTTGAACATTTCCCCCTCCTGAAGATACCGCCTTAATAAGCAGGTCGTGTCACTGACGCAACACGCATGCGCGAATCAAATATTTACGCCATTTGTAACAGCTTAAACCATGATTTGAACGACTTAAAATACGTTTTTCAAAAATATTAACCACTCGTCTGATCTGTAGCACTAACTCCGCCAGAGATCATGCTATGATGAATAGACATTAGGCACTATCGAAATTATACAATTACAGATTGTCTTTGAATCACTCACCAAAAAGTCTATGGTCTGAGAGACGGCTTCGTTCTTTGGGTCACAATAACACAGTTTTTGAGTTGCCACAGAGTAGTTTATAACTGCAGGCTTTCGTCTTCGAGCCTGCAGTCCATGGGCTATTGGAGGGTGTTGTCTGGTAGCCTGTGGTGGGGCCCGTCGTGGTGCCAGCCCGTGGCCGTGTCGGGCCGCATGACGTCATCGACGGGCGCGCAGACGGGCCGCGGTCCCGGCTCTGGAGTGTACGTGAAGGTCAGGCCCGTCGCATATATTATGCCGTCGTTCCTCACCAGCGACACCGGTACCTGAAGTGGAGGAGAACACTATTGAATTGACAAAAGTATTTGGTTTTAACTAAAATATAAGTAATAATATAATCCCGATAGAATTTCCCCTACGGCGCGCGGCGCGGCCGCAGCAATCAATTTAAACGGAGATTAGCCAAGAGCACACGCAAACTCTCATAGCCTGATGAAATGACAATCGACTTCGAATCGAATCGAGGGGGGCCAGTCACACCACCAACTTCCAAACAGTTGCTGAGTTATTCTTAATGAAAAGACTAATGATCCAGGAACCTATGCTCAGTGGTGGTCGTTTGCGACCACGAGGCCAACAGGGCAGTTATAATAGAATAGAGTAAGCGGATTGTCCAGAAACTTTGAAATTATAAAAGGTCATATATGTATAATATCAAGGCTGCCGCGTTGGTCTAGTGATCGCAATAGTGACTGCTGAGCTTGAGCTCTTTGGTTCGGTTCGATCATGCAAATTGTGCTACATTTTTCTATCTGAAACTTCTCGGTAACAGCCCACCGTTGTCTGGATTTTTGGTCGGTTGTTGGCAATAGGCTCGCCCATAAACAAAACTGGAGAAATGTGGGTGTACTATTAGGTACGCCTCTTCCTAACCCTTCGGGGATTACAAGCGTGATGTTATGTATGTCATAGGTATCAAGGGCAAGCCAATCTTTAAGGCTTTTTGAAGGTAACAAATAGGTACTATTCATAAACTCAAGAGTTCATGAAACATTAAATGCTTGGTCCAACGTAATTCTATGACTAACCCTTATAATTACAGCAACAATGAACAAGTTATCCAAGTCTAGGTGATTATAACAAACTTGTAAATGCGGAGACGTACGCAGTAGCCGCATATTAAAGTAGGGGGGACCTCTGTCGTTTGATTATTAAAGTATCTATTTCCAGGCAGACATATATTATTCAGGTCTCCTTCAAACTCGTCTGTTATTATATCGATTTGATCGAAGGGTGCAATTCTATGAAGGCATGCCGTTCTTAGAAATGGAACTAGAAATTCTACTTAATTATGCTTTATGTATGACTGTTCCATGCAAACTAGCTTATTATTGTTTGATATTTATATCGTGAATTCAGTTTTAATAATAACGATAGCGGGGGTCTTAAATGGCCACTTTAGCAGATCATAATATTAATTGCGTTAAAAAGCGTAAAATGGACATTTCATAATAGTAAAACTGCTTCTATGACCTGCATTGCTAAAGGCTAAAGTGGCCATGGTGCAGTCAAAATAAGCATAAAAAGTTAGTGACCTTTATAAACGAACGAAATGTCAAAAGTGTGTGTTCCTGCGTGTTAAAATCGTTATTTTATATAAAAGGTCCAACATATAATTTTTCACATTTTTCTCGTTAACGTTGTTATCGCTAAGATAGCTCAGGCCAAAATTGTAAATCTTAAATTTGTCTACAAAAATGATTTCACACTTTTATCCTACGAGTCTACATTTCCGAGATATCTGTTCTCCTGGTTGTATTCAAGACTCCCACCGATTTTCAGCTCTATGCGAATTATTGTTATTTTAAATGTCTATTTTGACTTAACTAGGTTGCACTGCAAAGAAACCACTAAATGACTAATCTCCGAAACGGCTGGAACGATTTTGACGGGATTTGTACACTGGTCAATAGCTGATGTTATAAGGAGTAACTTATGCTACTTTTATTTAGAAAAAGGATTAGGGTTCCGTGCAAAAAAAAAACCCTTTTAAATACGGAATTTCACACGGACGGAGGTAACAACTAATATCTAAATAAATAAACTAGTATACACATAATAAATATGGATTCGCCACATTAGCAGCGTAGCCAGATTTTCTAGACTTGTGTACTTAGGACAATCGTCTTCGAGGACAATTATAAGTAGTGTTAATAACTTTGTTATTGTTTGTATAAGAAGCCGATTGTTTTCTAATCGACAGTTGTTATACAGGCGATATAAATAATGTCGAATGTGAGAATGTTATGATATTAGCACATACATAGCAATATGTATATTCCCAGAGTTGTACCCTGTTTTCTTCTTAGCGTGTCGATGGCTATATTTTAATTTAGTCAGTCCAAAATTTAGTGACGAGTTTGGCATTTTCAGTTCCGACCATTAGCTCCTGTGATGTGCAAGTAACGGGACAGGCAGAACACGGTATCAAGTGTAGGTACCATCGTCTGTGGGGTAACACCACATTTACACTCCAGGGCAGAGAGGGCTGTGGATATCGAAAGGTTACCGCGGCTCCGACACAAGGGCGAAGAAGAAGGAACATGGGTTTGGTTTTTAGTCAGTAGAAGTCTGACACTCCCCTTCGCTCTGCCCAAGAGCGGGGGGGGGTTATTCGATGATTTTCCAACCACCAAAAAAAAAAAAGGGCAGAGACATCCTGTTGCACACCCACATTTTGCCTCCGTGGTCAAAGTCGAGAGTTTCAGGCGTTTGCCGCGGGAAGCATACTTTGTAAAATTGTATCCAGCTTGGCTAGGACTTTGCAGGCTTGAATTACCTGATTGTCTGATAAAAATATGATTCCCGTGCTTTGGAAAGCACGTATAATATAAGCCGGTGGTCCCGGTCGCCAAATGGCGGTCGTCGAACCATGTCAGAGGCCTTTGAGGCGGTTTAAAAACTCTGACACTAGGTCGATAGACCTTACTGCCCAGACGATAAGAAGCAGATTTCGCCAGCCATGTTAAGTCCCATGTGTCGTATAGGGAGCGAGCGTATTTCCATCAACCGGGCACAAAACCAGACTCCGTGGCTGCTACTAAGAAATTCTTGGTGGAAAACCGACCGACCCGGGAATCGAACCCAGAACCTCATGCACAGCAGTCACGCTTGCCGACCACTAATCCAACGAAGCAGTCACCCTAAACACCGACTGACAAATTCCTGGTTTTCCACCAGGAATTGAATAATACTTGGCCCACCCAGGAATCGAATCCTATATCTAACCTCACTGGGCTTGCGACCACTAAATCCAGGAAGCAGTCAAATCATAACATTTTTATTTAGTCTGCGCCAAAGTTCTCACGACAGAATTTATTTAAAGTGTTGGACTATTAAACGCGTCGATCACAAGCGTCACTTCCTGGCGGAGATTATTTGAATAGGGTGCTGTTAAATTGTATGTTACTTGTTAGGTATACAAACATACATTAATGTTACAGAGAACGATCCCTTTCTGAGGCAACACAATAACGGGCTGCGGGTTGTTCGAAAGAGATACCGTGGCCTCGACACAAAGGGCTAAGAAGGAACATGGGTGGTTTTTGGTCAGTAGAAGTCTGACATTCCCTACCGCTCAGCCCAGAGCGGGAGGAGTCATTTGATGACTTGCCATCCCCCGAAAAAAAAGGCAACACATAACATACCATCACCCCTGTAACTGGCTCGTTGGGTCTAGTGGTCGCAAGCGCGACTGCTCTGCATGAGGTTCTGGGTTCGATTCCCAGGTCGGATAAAAAGTGCTATTGGGTTTTTCATTAGAAATTTCCCAGTAGTAGCCCGGAGTTTGGAAGTTGGCGGTATAATACCCCCGTGCCTCGGTGCGCACGTTAAGCCGTTGGTCCTGCGCCTGATCTCTCTCCGGTCGTGTCGGATTGCCGTCCCATCGGACTATGAGAGAAAAGGAACAGTGAGTGCACCTGTGCCTGCGCACACACTTGTGCACTATAATATCTCCCGCGCAGTTGGCTAATCTCTAGGCTAAGATTGGCCGCCGTGACTGAAAACGGTCAGGAGGACTATTATTATTATTGTGGTTTTAAACTTTCGTTTTCTCAGGTTAATACCTGGTTTATATTATCTATGACCTGGTATTTTAAGAATCTCACGGGTGTAAACCAAGGTGAGATCCTAATTATTTGTTTGTAAACCTAAATTATTCTGTACTGCAGGGAAATTATTGTCTAAGTCTAATTGTTTGTCTAAGGGACAAATTTAGGCCTTTTAGAATTTATAATTATGGTTAATGACCTTCCTGAAGTCATTAAAGAAGCTAGCTGTTTATTATTTGCTGACGATCTCAAGCTATTCTTGCGTATCACAGACGAGTCGAGCTGCGAAATGCTCCAGCGGGATATTGATCGGGTGGTAGCTTGGAGTGAAGAAAATAAACTACACTTCAATGCGACGAAGTGTAATATAATGTCATTCACGCGGGCCGTGGTACCCCGACGTCATGATTATCGTATGGACGGTCACATCATATCGCGGGTGGAGTCAGTACGTGATCTCGGGGTTACTTTCACTGGGGATCTTACGTTTCGGGTTCATGTAGTGCAGGTGTGCAAAAAAGCGTTTAGAAATCTTGGTTTTGTCATGCGGGAAACCCGTGACTTCACTAATATGGCAGCAGTGAAAGCACTTTACAATGCGTTGGTGCGAAGCAACTTGGAAACTAATGCTATCATCTGGGTGAAGTATTCTCAGATGCTAGAAAAAATGCAAAATAAATTTACCCGATACCTATACTTGAGGCAGTTTGGAGTCTACCCTTTCTACCCGCTTATGTATCCAACTCTCTTTGTAATAGGGATGGTTGGGTACTATAAGTTGGAGGTAAGGCGTAACCTAGCTCTTGCTAAATATGTTTTTATGGTTTTTCGAGGAATATTAAATAATCCGCAAATATTAGAATCGTTGGGATTACTCGTTCCAGACAGGAGGCTACGGTTGGGACCGAGGGCTGTTTAGAGTTCCGGCAACGCGTACCAACATAATAAAGTTTGCGCCTGTGATTCGTGCAATGAGAATACTGAATAGTGTGCCTCAGCGTTTGGACATATTTTCTTGTTCCTTGGCGGAATTCCAGAGGGAGACACTAAGTATGTTGTCCACTGTATAACTGTGTTATTTGGGACTATAATTAATGACTACTTTTGTTAACTTGGGTCTTACCTGTCACAACAAATGTATGTGTAAATCAATAAATAAATAAATAATAAATAAATTGTAAAAAAATTCTAACTATTCGGGCAAGTGTTTAGTATGGCAGCTTTTTGTAGTGTTAGGTATGTGTATTTAGATAGATTGAGTGCGCTAAAACTGTTGAATATTTGTTTTGGGATAACACCTGTGGTTGATATAACAATTGGGACTATAGTGACTCTCTTCATTTTCCAAACTCGCTTAATTTCCTCTTGTAACTCCGTATATTTCCTGATTTTCTCTGAGATTGTTTTTTGTATGTTATTAGTATTAGGGACTGCAATATCAATTATGTATGTGTGTTGGTTATTATTATTAATCCCCGAAGGGTTAGGCAGAGGTATACCCATCAGTACACCCACATTTCGCCAGTTATGATTAAGTCCCATGTAATAGGGGGCGAGCCTATTGCCACTAACCGGGCACAAGTCCAGACTCCATCTGAGATTCCAGATGGAAAAACCTAAAAACACTTTGTTCGCCCAGGGTATCGAACCCAGCAGGACATGTACAGCAGTCGAGCTTGCGCCTACTAGACCAACGAGGCGTGTTTCTGAGGCAACTCTACCGAATAACGGCAAGTTCAGGAATGCAGTTATCAAAAATTGCTCTCTAAAATGTCGGTAGGTAACTTCCTAGGAAAAACTTACTACTTATCCTTTCCACTGCTCTATATTTCATTCCGTAAGATAGTAATTGATTCAAAGACTCGAACGTGGGTATATCGCGGGGTAACCTTGGAAAGGCTAGTCTAGTCATTCATAAACCGTATATAAATAAAACCTGTCTTTGTATTTTTATACTAAAAAAGAAATGAGTGGGTGGAGAATATCTTTCGCTACAACCTACCAGAAACGTTTCATATTTTTAGCCCCCTTAGAGCGCAACCAGTCCACGGAGACCCTTATTTTGAAAAGTAAGACGTATAAGGTCTAGCACGGAACTTAGATAGACGGACACGTTAACAAATATGTTTAAAGGAAAACAACTATAAAATCGATATATGTATAAAGTTCATAACATAACATCACGCCTATCATACCAGAAGAGTTAGGCAGAGGTGTCTTTATTTATACACATCAATTTTGCCAGTTATGTTTTAAGTCCCATGTAGGTAATCCCCCCGCATCCATACAAAAATTTAATTTTGTGCTATAACTGAAATTATTTTTATGACTTTTTTCGCAGACCTAGCCCTTCTGAAAACAACTTCATTCCTCCTGATTTGGAGGGGCAAGGATATAATTCGACTTGATATAGAATTATTAAACCAAAAAGCCATTCAAAATTCACATTACCTGAGTCGGCTGCCGCACCCAAAGCCACTGTCCTCTGAACTGCGAGATATCAGGCACGACGCACAGCATGGACTCAGCGCATCGGTACATGGTCTCAGCCTCCACATCGCCGAACCAAACTTGTAGAGATGGCGTGAAGTTGTCGCCAGCTAGCTCCAGCATGGCCACGTCACCGCCACCGTTCAGGTTTAGAGAGTGGACTAGAGGCACTGGTGTTACAGGTGACCTAAGTGAATAAAGGTATTTGTTATGGATTTATGCAATTTTTGGAACTTATATCTATAGTTTAGTTCAACGTGACCACATGTCCCAGGTTGGTAAACCACTAAAGAGAGTGGCGCAGACCTAAAGCTCCGGGCAAATTAATCAAGACAAACTAATCCTGTATCTACTATTAATATCATAAACGGGATATTTACCATGTTTGATTTTTGTTTCGATTTCCCGATATTTCGGCGCTGTTACAAGCACCATGATCACGGATAAACTGAAGTCATTGCGGGTGGATGTTTATGAGCAGACAAAACGGTCTACCCTCTTTCTTGTTCGTTTTTTGCGTTCGGTACCACTACCATTGTCACTCACAACACGATTCTGTTCCCGACACACAAAACTCACTGTGTCCACTCGCGAACTTTTTTCGGCACTTTTTCGGTTTTTACACAGTTGAACCACTGGATTCCAGGCTCTCGACAGTTGAAACCCATCCTCCCGGTTAAAGTTGTCATATTTGGTAATTTCAATGGCCTCTCTGACCAGACGAGGTATATAGTGGCGTTCTGTCGAGATGACCTGAGGGTGACTGTGTAAAAACCGAAAAAGTGCCGAAAAAAGTTCGCGAGTGGACACAGTGAGTTTTGTGTGTCGGGAACAGAATCGTGTTGTGAGTGACAATGGTAGTGGTACCGAACGCAAAAAACGAACAAGAAAGAGGGTAGACCGTTTTGTCTGCTCATAAACATCCACCCGCAATGACTTCAGTTTATCCGTGATCATGGTGCTTGTAACAGCGCCGAAATATCGGGAACTCGAAACAAAAATCAAACATGGTAAATATCCCGTTTATGATATTAATAGTAGTGTCAGTGACCATGTCAGTTTAAAAACTTATAATCCTGTATCTTTAGACCCGGGGTCCTGCGGAAATTGGCTGAAGTAATACCAAGTGCTTTTGATCCATAAGAGTCCAATGTAAGCTTCCGTACCTACATCTAACTAAGTAACAAATGGTGCGACAATTTGGATGTAACTGAGTTAAGAACAATACTAAAGGAAGTCTGTAAGTTTCGGGAAATAATAAAAAAAAAACGAACGAGTGTTTAAAAGCACGAAGAAATATTACGAGAAATGATTCCGCTAAATACTTTAAGCCTTGACCTGCATTTAGTGCTTAAAATGTTATTCAGGCACCAAATTATTCTAGAAATCTACATAAGTTTCGGATGGCATCGAATTACATCAAAAATCAGCACGAGGGAACAATAGACCTAACACGATAGCAGATTCAATGTTTGTAGAGCATCAAATAAAATTAGGGTGCGACCAAAAGTGCAGGGGTGGCGAAAAATGTTTAGGGGTGACTTCTGGGTTATACACGATTGAATTAGATGTTTGGAACTTTTAAAAGGATTTGCTAAAATTGGGATTGATTGTGAGAGGAATGATTTAAATAAGAAAATAGTCATGCCGTGACCTCTCACAGGGCAGAATGGAAGAAGGAAACCTCAAAATGTTCTCATAAAACGTCGAATAAAGGTGCATGGTTCGGGTTAGTCGTTTCCTATGAAGAAGAAACGGCAAGAAACTCCATGGTTACTTTGTTAAAATGATTTAATTTTACAATATTTTTAACCGACTTCAAAAAAGGAGGAGGTTATCAATTCGACTGTATTTTTTTTTTTTTTTTTTTTATGTTTGTTCGCTCATAACTTGCGACTGGGTGAACTGATTTTCATGATTCTTTTTTCATTTGAAAGCTGGTGCTTCCCGTGTGGTCCCATTGTCACCATTTCAATATCTGATGATGGGATCTTGTAGAAATCGGGGGAACTCTTCAATAAATAACAGCAGATTAACCGCGAATGTTGCTATAGCATATCTAAACATTGTTTACGCCATCACACAACATAATATCACGCCTGAACTCACTACAAAGGTTATAAAAACTATTTGGTGAACATCTGATGAAGAACTTCGGAGATAGACAACGGAACTCCTCAATAAATGATAGCAAATGGACTGGGATTGCTGAAATCTCATGTCTGTCTATTGTTTACACCAGTGCGTAACATAACATCACGCCGGTACGTTGTGAAGGGGTAAGCACATGTGAACCACTAAAAAGTGAAAAATAAAAAACTTTTTTACAAAAAATAAAACCGACTTCGACAAAAATAAAACACAAAAAAAGTGAAAAATAAAAATCAGCTTCTGAAGTCGGTGGCAAAAACATGAAATCAAACAAACAAAAGTCACCGACTTCAGAAGCTGATTTTTATTTTTCACTTTTTTGTGTTTTATTTTTGTCGAAGTCGGTTTTATTTTTTGTAAAAAAGTTTTTTCAAGTACCTACACTATTTATTAGGGAGGGACAACGTAGGCCCGCCGACAATAAGTCGTAGGGTACTCTACACACAAAAAATGTTAAACTAGATAAAAAGTTAACAAGGATCTAGGAATCTACGTGTAGCGCCGTCCCCAAGCAGAATGGGACAAGGGCAGGAAGACGAGAACTATAAGTGGCCTCGGACTATTTGTCACATATGGCCAGTTAGTCAGGCGATACCCACGTCACAGCAATCGCTTATGATCACTGACAGCTAACGGAACTGTTCTCAGGGTATCAGACGTTCCATGTTATGATGGGCGTGCGAATTTTCTCTGTGTTTTCTTTTATATGATGCTATAAATATTGATACTGTTTTAAGTGTTGGTAATTTAGGCGTGTTTTGACAACACTCCGGTTAAATATATCGGTTCAGTTTATGTTTGCTAGGAAGGTGGTGTGGTTCTCAGGGTGTCAAAAGAGAAGTTCGCACGTTCTAATTATGATGAACGTGGAACTTTTTCTATCTTCAGGCTCAAGATCTTCATGATAGAGACGTAGTACAGAACTTCTTATTTTGGTAATCATGTTTTTTTTTTTATTTGATGCTGAGACTTAAAATGAACCGAGACATTAAAAGAAATGGTACGAAAATAATTTTGTTAGATTACTGTACAGACGGCTACACATCAAGCTATACATTTCCAGTTTACGCTGATCTCGCACTAAACGGAAATCCTATACAATGCGAGACCAGCTTATACTAGAAATGTATAGCTTGATGTGTAGCCGTGTGTACACCACTAGGAACACTGGTAACCCATTTTGTCACACAGTATGCTATTAGTTATCAGTTTATCACTATTTCTACAGAATTAATAATTCGTTATTTGTTTATGGGTTCAAATACTATTGGAACTACTTCTTCTTTCTCATAAAACAATATCTTTATATAGGAAATTATGTACTACAAAGAGTGCTGGTGATTTGGGTCTTTTTTGGACCTTTATAGACAACTTTATACTACAGACAGTCAATGAAAATGAATTGAGTGCTTAGCATGGGCCTTAAATGACTGCTTTAGCAGAATCCTAATAGAATAATAACATGTTGTGTCTGTGACCATTTTAAGAATTTTAAGGTGATTCTAATATTTATCCTATTATAATTTAACTTGGCATTCAAGACCCCCCTGATAGTTATAGATTTTTTTATACACATATTTCAGAACAGTGAATTGCCATTACAAAGAGCTTCTGCACCAAAATATCAATAGACCAAAATAATTTTCCATAAACAAAAAACTAACATACCTGACAGGTCCCATTCCCTCATAAAACTGATATTCAGCCTTATCAGTGGAGATGATGGTCCAGCAGGCTCCATCATTGATCATCTCCTTATTGGGCTCCTTAGGGCACGGTGTGGCTTGGAACTGTATTATTCTTTCCTGCGAGAGGCATAGATACATGCGTTCCGTGTCCTTCATATAGAATGCACACTTGTGTAGTTGAGATACCGGGTCATCTGCTTCTAATAGGGCCATTTGTTTGTCCACCTGTGGGATTATGGAGTAGTTAATAGTTTAATACACTTGGAATTGGTTAAAGGAGGGAATATTGTTGTATTTTTAACTTTCAAAAGCTGCTGATTCTTAGCTTTATTTTAGTTAAATACTTTGGGATTAAAATCTCCACTTTAAAGGGCTATACGGCAACTAAAACCACCTCATTGTGGTTGGTGTGAAAGTGGCTAAGAATAATCTCTGAAGGACTGATCCACCACCTGCAATTAAGTTCCCGTTAACTTACTTGGCAGACAATTTCATATAAATTCTGTTCCATTTTTTAATTTATTTGGTAAGTAGTTGCTATTCAGTATTCGGCCATCTTGAAATAAGTCTAATTGAAATATTACCTTACCAAAACCATTTTAGGCATCATCACCAACATTCTCAGGACCATAGCTTTACTTATATTGAACCCAATTTGCAATATTTGCAATATTATGGCAATGTTTTCTTTCATGTGATTTACCAAGTTTTCGTTTTTTTAAGGTGTTTCAGGTTTAACTACCAATTTTAATCATATGTTACTAATCTAAACAGATTCTGGGCATTTTGCATAACTTTTAGATGATGTTTAATTTTTTCACAGTTATCATGCCTTGTGACTGGGATGTAACTTTATTTTATTGTTGTCTTTAAACAATTCAAAAGGGGCTGTAACTAGCCTACTTGTAATAAAAGCTTCGATTTTGACTTTAAAGATTTTTTTTCAGTCTTAATTTTAATATTGTAATCGTTTTGAGGGTACAACTGTGGTACAACCACATAAATTATAATGATAAAAAAACTAGGAGGCGAGTGATACCATAAATGTACACAAATAGTGATAAGATAAAAGTAAAAAGGCAATAAAAAAATCGAGTTTGAGATTTTTTTTTACAGTGCGAGAAGGTAATAATATATTTAGGGATGGTGTGAAATTGAAGCTATCAAATTATCATACCTATGCCAACTTTTGGATAATGATCAAGAATTTACTTTTGTATAACCCAAGCACATTCATTAACTTTGACGATGATGCTCATAGTTTATCCCATGTATGCAAGGTGTAATATAACGTGGAGTATGTGAGATCTTACCTTTCTTATTATTAGTCTGGGTAGTGCCATGCCTGTGACTGAGCACACAAGCTTCACAGTGGACCCGTAGTGAACATACCCATCTCTTACGGCAAACTCTTCTGACTCACTCTCATTGTCATCCAGCAGGTGGATAGTGAATGCTCCCCACTGCGTGGACGATGCATGGAAGTTACCGTTCTCTACATGCAGGTACCTTGTTGATACAGTCTGTGACCTCAACCTGTTGAACAGAGCTACCTTCGTTCCACTTGCAATACACAAGTCTGCATTCTTCAATGATTGCTTCTTCTTGGAGGGCTTTGATATCACTTTTATTCTCTTGCTATTAAAAATACCAATGTCATGGCCATTCCCATAGAACATCTTCACGGAGAGCATGAAATGCTTTCTCTTATCAGAGTCAGATATATACAGAGTCTTGGCGGCACAGTACTGCTTGCCATTGTTGAGATCCAGCTGCTGCATGTCTTGGTCAGAGTTGCCGATACCTATGAAGGCACACAGTTGGGCTGCCTGCTCGGTCTCGCCTTCCCGTAGCATACGCTCGCGCCGCAGTCGCCAGCCGTCTCCGAACAGATAGATGCAGGGTGGCGGACAGAAGAACCTTTTCTCGTTTCCGTAAGACTTCTGAGCGACCTTTGCGTGCAGGATGACCACGACCATGTCAGACCGGTCTCGCAGGTAGCGTTCCATGGCCTCGCGCGTAAGGCGGCGCTCGTCCGGGCGGTAGGCGCCGGCGCCGGGCCCAGCGGCGCCTGCGTATCGCGGGAACAGCGCCGCGTGCTGCGCCGGCGGCGACGCGCCGCCCGCCAGCGCGCCCGCGCCCGCCCCGCCGAACTGGTGCGGCATGCTCGCCACGGCTGCCTTCACCTTGCTGCCGCCCGCATAGCGCGCACCCGACCTCGGGCCGCGCAGGATGATGCTCTCGTGTCCCTAGCTAGCGTCACTTCTCCGGTGGCTCATCGCCGGCAGTCCAGTAAGCGACCCAAGCGTCCTCCCTGGTCCTAGATCGGAAGACGCGCGCTCACTGGGTAGATTCAGCAGAGACGCCGGCCGTCGCCCGCGGGTCCGATTATCTCGTCGATCGATACACTTTTGTATTATTCACGCCCCTCGTCAGTTAATTACGCTGGGAACTGGCACACATTTCGTTCGAGACACCTGTTCGGCGACGGTATTTTCGGATGGGATGGGACAGGGCTACTTTACGTTGGATATCACTCGCGACCGGGGGACGCTCGTCCTCGTCCTCGGCCCGGCAGTTTTCTATTTTATGATTTTATTTTATGAAAAGTTGACGAAACTTCTGTTTATTCGAGTATAAATACGACAACGCCAGATGCGCGAGCTGTCAAAGATTGACCATAGACACGGAGCTGTTTGCAGGCGTGTTGTCGACAACACGCGCGCGAATCGACAGAATCGAGTCGAGTCGATGAGGGATCGGTCGACCCGCGACGCGCCGACTGACAGACGGCCGGTCATAGGATGTGGGGTTACGCATGGGGCGTGAGAAAATAAAGTGTGGGAAAGAGTGGGCGTTCGCGGCGTAGTAAAACATTTGATATGTTGTAGTGAACCCAACACATATTTACGAACGCAGTGCGCCAGTAGCAATCGTTTCGTTTTGTAGATGTGTGCGTAGCTTCGGCAGGGTACATTGAGCTCACGGAGCGAAATAGTTGCGTTGTGTGGGGAAGAGACCGACGATTGTCCGGAGATCTCGTGGGAAACGACCTTTGTTATGTACACTGATATATATATTAGTATAAACAAAAAATCTATTCTGGAATTTAATCGCACGCGATGGGAGTCACTGGACTGTGGAGGCTAATAGAGCCAGCCGGCAAGCCTGTGCCTGTCGAGACGCTGGAGAATAAAGTGCTCGCTGTCGGTAAGATAACAGTCCAGTGATCATTACAAACTGTTGAGCTATACTTACCTACTTTTTTAATTAGCTATAAGTACTAAATTAACAATTTGTTTTCATCTTCATTAGACATATCAATATGGTTGCATCAGATGGTAAAAGGTTATCAAGATGCAAAAGGGGCTCCTCTACCAAATGCACATCTCATGGGACTGTTCCAACGTCTCTGCAAACTGTTGTACTTTAGAATTAAACCAGTCTTTGTATTTGATGGAGCTTTTCCAGAGTTGAAAAAGGAAACTATTGTAAGTTATGTGTATGTTTACATTTTTCAAACAAAAATAACCTCATTTCAATGTTATGACAAATAAGTATTTCACAACAATTTTAGGCAAAGAGACAAGACAGTAAAGCAAAGTATAATTCCGAATCTGAAAGAATAAAAAGGGAACTTGCTCTCTTGCTGAGTAAGAAAACAGCTATCAATAGTATATTGGGTAAAGAAATATCACCAAAGAAAAGTGCCCATACGTCTGCAGATCCTGATGACCTGTTTAAACTGCCGGCATTGCCTCAAAAGGAAGATGAAAGTGAATCAGAGTAAGTCTACGATTAATTTTTTTTTTCTTGAATGCATCAGTATTTGTCTTATTCTAGTGGTCATGGCCAATCTGCCCTTTCAATGGCTAAACCATATTACTAATAAGTACTTACCTTTTTGGTTCTAGATCTGAAGATGAATCAAACACAAGCGGGTCCAGTATTGATGTGCACTCTGTTGATATACAATCTGAAAGCTTTAAGAACTTAGGAGTCAAGGAAAAGTATGATGTACTTATAGAATTAAAGGAAACAAGAAAACAGAATTCATGGGGAAGACTTAAAGAGCTGCCTAAAAACAGTGACACCTTTTCTGACTTCCAAGTAATTTTCTCTTCAACTCTTTTAGCATTGCTAGCTGTTGCATACGATGCTTAGTAGAAAATATTTGCATTGAAAAAAATATCTGCGTCTGAAAAAAAATGTTTTCTCCTCAACACATCAATAAGTTATTAATTATTTTATTACAGATGCAAAGGCTACTAAAGAGGAGAAAAGTGCAAGAATGCCTGGAGGAAACAGAAAAAGAAATGGGTGACACAGGAATGTCTCTAAATGATTTAGAATCCTTACTAAATGAAGAAGGCATTGACACAAAAATAGAGACAATACCCACCCGGCGCATAGCTTCTAATGTCTCTACAAGATTTTTACTCATTAAAGATGTTAAACAGGCTTTAGCAGATGCAAAAAAGAGAAATGAGATGCAAAACAACCCAACAACTAGTAAAATTGAAGAGATTACTGAAGAGGAAGAAAAACCAACAACAAGTAAAATTGTGGAATTTACAGAGGATGAAACAACAAAAAAGGTTGATGAATTAGAAGATGATTTGCAAAAGGCAATTCAGATGTCACTGGAGTGTGGTGATGAAACCAGTGAAACAAAACAAAACACAAGTGTGGCTTCCAAAACTGATGAATCTTGGACATCATGCATGACAGACACTGATAGTGATAACACCAATACGGATTCAGAAGAAGATGATGGCTTTGAATCACCAGACATGACCAGTGCCAAATCATATATCATGCAGTACAGTGATTTCACCCACAGAGCTATTGATAAAATTGTATCAGACAGAATAAAAGTTAAAAAGAAAAATAAAATAAACAATGTGGATAAGATAATAGACGAAATTTATAAAAAGAAGGAAGTTGTTGTTGATAATGTAGAAATCTCATCTAGTGACGATGATGATGATGATTGTATCCAAGTTGATGTTTTATCTAAAAGTAGTGAAGAAAATGATGAAGTTACTGCTTTACCTGAATCTAAGCCATCTTCTTCAGAAGAAAATGAGCAAGATAATATAGATTCAACTCAAGCCTCAGTAATCTGTGTGGAAAATTCAACACCAGACATCATAGACCTTGATTCTAGCTTAGAAGAAGCACACAATGTAACTGAAAATGTATTGAAAGGAGTTGAAATTTGGCAAGAAAAAAACTCCAGTGATAACTTTAAACAACTCCCAAACACAAATAAAGAAGAAACTGATTCTAGTGATAATGAGTTTGAAGAAGTACCTGAAGAAGAAACTAAATCTAACAAGCCTGTTGTAGAACTTATGCTGAATATGGGTGATGCACCAGATGATGATATATTTGCAGATATCTTTGAGGAAAATAAGGTTGTGAGAACAGAAAAGAAAGAAGCAATAATAGATTTAGAGATTGGTAAAGCAATAAAAGATTTTACTCAAGAAGTATCATTCATAAAGGCTGAGTCGGATGATATTAGACCAGACAAAGCATTTAAAATACCAGAGGTGCCTGGACTTAATTCAAATAGTCGGTTTCTTGTGCAAAATATGAAGAAACCAGAAACTGAAAGCAAACAGGATCCTGTGCCATCACTGGTACCTGTTGATAAAGCTCATTTTGACACTGTAGTCGATATCATGGAAAAAGAAAGCCCAGAAGTAGTTACCGCAACTGAAAGTTCTGATGAAATGGAAGTTGACGAAAATTTACCAGCAGAAGAAGACACAGTACAGCAAGTAGAGACTAATAGTGAAAAATCTCGCGACCTAGTCAAACCTATTCCGCCAAAAGAAGTATTAACTACAGAACAACTAAATACAATGGTTGAACAAATGCAAAATGAAGAGCAAGATTTAATGCAAGAGAAAGGGCGATTGGATCGTATAGGTCGTAATATTACAGAACAAATGACAAAAGAGGCTCAGGAGCTGCTTCAAATATTTGGTATTCCATACATTGTCGCCCCCATGGAGGCTGAAGCCCAATGCGCGTTTCTTGAAAGTGTCAATTTAACTGATGGAACTATAACAGACGATAGTGATATTTGGCTTTTTGGCGGCAGAACCGTTTATAAGAACTTCTTTAACCAGAAGAAGCATGTTTTGCAGTTTTTATCTGAGAGAATTGAGAAGTCTTTCAGTAAGTATTGTTTAACAATTTCTTATATTCATTCATAGCTATAATATTGATTCTTCAGAATCTATCACAAAATATTACTAAGCATTGAATACAATTTGCAGATTTAAATAGGGAGCAGCTAGTCCTATTGGCTCTTCTAGTTGGCAGTGATTATACAACTGGAGTGAGTGGTGTAGGTCCAGTAACCGCCTTAGAGATTCTAGCCTCATTCCCGTTCAATAGAAGGCAACTACTTAGCGAAACTACAAAGCAAGCCCGATATGCACAAATCGTGAAGGGGTTACAGGAGTTCAAACAGTGGGTCCGTGCTGGAAAGAGGACAGACAACACTAGTCTGAAGAAGAAGCTGAAGAATGTTGCTCTAACGGAAGACTTTCCTAGTGCACGGGTAAGTCAAGCTCAACCTCACTCATTTTTGCAAATATCACTTATTTTTGGATAGGTAATACAAATATTTCATTTCCCAGGTGGTTCAAGCATACTTGGAACCAAACATAGAAAAAAGTGAAGACAAATTCACTTGGGGCGAGTTAGACGTCACAATATTGAGAGATTATACTAAAGCTAAGTTTGGATGGTCCCAAAACAAATTGGATGAAATTTTAAAACCAGTACTTAAACGAATACAAGATCGCAAAACCCAGAGATCTGTGCAAGACTTTTTCAAGAGGAAGGTAGAGTTCCAATCATTGGAGGAACAAATGAGTAAAAGAGTCAAAGCAGCAGTGCAAAGAATGGGCCCTGAAGGGCCTATTGCAGTAGAACCTGAAAAGGTCGAAGAAAATGATAAGCCTGCAGCAATCAAAAGAAAGGCTACAAAAAATTCCAAAACTACAGGTAAAGCTGGTCCATCCGCTGCCAAACAGCGAAAGAATGACGAAGCAAGTGTACTTATCAATCAAGGTGTCAGAGTAGTATCACATGTAAAAGATGGCAAATCAGGACTTGAAATTACAATACCAAAAACCGATCGTTTCCAAGAAATAATTCCGCAAAGAGAGTTGGACAAAAAGAGTTTATTGGAAAACAAAATGAAAGCAATAGAATTGTTCAGAAAAAGTAAAATCGATAAGAAAAAGAAACATGTTAAACGGAAAGCTTTGCAGCCTAAAGAAAAGGCGGATCTCTCAGAAAGTGATAGTGATTAATTTGTATTTTATTGTGTAACGGGCTGGTGGCCGCAATTCCACGTCGCGCGTATTTTGCGTACAGAGTGATTAATTTATTTTTAATTCAGTAAGTACAACTAAAAATGAAAGGCATTTTTAAAATAGTTTTTTTTATTATTTACATTCAACTGTTCAATTAACTAAGCACAGTTTTAAAAATAATGATAAAATAAAGTTATAATTAAAATAAAATTGTATTATATGCACTCAATACACATATGTAGTAAACAATAGTTTTTAAAACGATATAATGTCATCGTATGGAAATTGAGAATATTGGCCTTTTAAAGTAGAAATCATAAACATATGGAAGAAGAAGACATGCTGCGCCGACCCCAAACGTATAGGCAAGAGAATTATGATAGATACACATTAAAATTCAGAACAGGTACAGTGCGATCAAATTATCTTGGCAGCTCCGAACTTCGTGCAGGTCATTTTGTTACAACGAATGTATAAAAGTGTTATGATATTTATTTTATTTGTATTTCTCACTGTTTAAATTAGATATTTTCTGATCGTTTAAGTATTGGTTTATCTGGCAATAACAGTTTTATTCCCAAGTTTACATGCGTAAAATTTCGCAAAGCCTATGTTCAGAGCTGCCAAGATAATTTGATCGCACTGTAGGGGAAAATGGCAGTCGAAAATGGCGTATAGCAGTTTTAGAAAATATCAGTAAGTCAGAACCTATCACTTGCTCGCTTGAAGTTTAATGTTAATACTCATACACCCAATCCTAATCCACACGATAACATGAGAGAAAAAATACATCAGAAGTATTCATAATCCTAATAATTTTTATTTAAAAAATGCTCATGAGAGAAAAAATACATCAGAAGTATTCATAATCCTAATAATTTTTATTTAAAAAATGCTAAATCTGACTTATTATAATTGCAAATGTATGATACATGGTTAAAATATCATCGAATCACTTATTCGTACATCACATTATTTTAGTTTTCCTTGATATTGCGTAGGGCACATTTAAGTACTATCATAGTAGTTGATTCTTACAATCAGACAATTCACGGCTTTTCTATCACTAAAAATTTATTGTGCAGGGTGATAAATATTAGCTGATTTAAAACAATAAATAAAATATTTAAGCTTCGATTTCCTCCACAACAACAAAAAAAAAACCTTACGCAGCTAGCGACTAAAGGCGCATACACATTGAGAGAAAATTTAAATGTTTTTCCAAGATGAGGCAAAATGAACTTTCATTGTATACTGACATACTAGAGATTTCAGTCAATATGTATACGACCTAATATTAAAATTAATATCTAAATAATAAACAAACGATTAAAAAGACGCACAGGAGACTATCAGTTTATATTAGCGTTAGTATAAACTTTTATACGATTAATCACATTGTGTACAGCAGTCTCACTTGTCTCAGCCACACTACTCGACATAGAGCGCGTCATGGTTCTTAGGGAGCTTACGCCGCCATCTCATTTTTTCCAGATAATTTCACAAATGATCACCAACAATGTCATTCAAGTCTCAAAGGACCCGTGATATACTAGAACCGGAGACGCGCGACGCAAGCGTGGCTCATCAACATCCATTGCATTACAAGTCATGCCCATGATTCGATAATAAATTGTTTACATTAAAATTCCTAATTCGTCGTCCTTTTAGACCACCACGCGCAAATCCACAAGACATATCAATATAAACAAATGGACTAGGCGGAAGTGTCTCACGCATAAAATGGCGCCTTTTTTTCTGAAAAACAACGCTTTGGTGTAACAACTCGGCTCAATTTTTACCCGACTACAGTTGAGAGAAAGGGTTATGAATCTCACTGGTTATTTATTTGTCGGTAAGATCCTCTTAGGGCATAAACTACTGATTACAACCGAAGGTTACTTCAGTTTGAGTTTCAAAGATATGATGTCACAGGAAGTAGAATTACGACCACTGGACTTACAAATACGGTACCCGCCTAATTTTGCACTACTAGCGCCAACTACGACCCCTATGTTTTAAGATTGAAAATACTTTCTCGTGCCATACCTTCTTTCCGTAGTCGAGTTTAGTTATTAAATTATTTTTACATCAATAGCGCCTCCGACGGACTCGTCAATACCGCTGTACCAACACTCGATACTTAACCTAACATCGCGTTTAGTCTACTTTGACGACACTATAGATCTTTCTAACAAACCAGAAGCAGGCCATGAATCCAATGGTGCCTGTGAGCAAGAAGAATAAGAAGACCATGATGAACGTGTAGCCGAAGTAGAGGAAGGTGGAGGCGGCGTCTTCGATGTTCAGTTTGGTGACGAAGTAGTGGCAGCAGTAGATGAACAGGTAGCCGGCCGTGGAGCCCGAGCTCAGGAACGCGCGCCACCACCAGTGGTAGTCCTCCGCGCACAGGTGGAAGTAGCACAGCAGGATCGTCGTCTCGGAGCAAGTGATCACCAGGATCACGAATACGAGGAACAGGAATCCGAACATGTAGTACATCTGGAACAAGGTAAAACATACAACTTTCAGCTTTGGACCAACATGAGAACATACACTTGTCTATCATAGATTATGACAAATCTGTACATCTGCCTAACCTTTTCCTTTTTTTTTAACTACGTTGGGGTCGATAGTGGGCTTCGTGTGTAACCGGATGCGGCTGAACCTAAGACTTTTACATGGAGCTACTGCCCAACTGACCTCCACACAGTTAGTATTGGGTAATACAATACTAAGACTCGTTGTCAGCTAATTGCACTAATCACAATTAAACGATAGGATATGGTCATAAAAACGCGTTACGATCTTGCAGAGAATAAAACCACATGCCACAACCTTTTGGATTTCGCAGTTCATATATCTTCAGCAAATAAGTTTTATCATTCCACAAACAATTGTTATAACTCGATTTTGCTCACTTTCTTTGAACTATTAACCTTTTAAACGCCAGAGCGTTAAGCTGCGTACAGACCGGCCAAACGAACGCCAACGATGGATATTTATCGTTCTCTAGCGTTTACCTAAGGGCAAGGGTTTACCAAAACCTTGGTAAACCTAAACCTACTTAACGTTTCGGTTTACCTACCCCTTACCCTAAGCCCCTAAGCCGTCCAGATTGCAGCAACGAAGGTCAACGAAACCCGTTCGTTGGCGTTCGTTTGGCCGGTCTGTACAGGCCATTAGACGCATGACGCACCTCCTACGCCAAGGCACAAAAATATACAAAATCATTATTTTCAATTATTTGACACTATTTTGTATTAAACAGCAGACATAAGTAAATAAAAAATTGCGGTTTTTGTCGTCTTTAGACGTGTGGCGTGCTAGGGACATTTTGGTTTGTCGTCTATACACGACTGTGGCGGTCAAAAGGTTAAAACAATAATCAATAACAATGTCATCAATACATACCTGACTGGACCAAAGCGAGTTGAGAATAAAGAAGAGCTGAATGAAGATACAACCGAAGGGCAGTACGCCACCCATGACGATGCCAGGCACAGGCTGCGTGTACAACGACTGCTCGGGGATCTGGCGCGGGATCTGGTTCGTGCGCACTGGGTGGTCTAAGATCTGGAAAATTTTATGAATATAAGAAGTTGTCTCAACTACTGCTCTCGTGCCCGTCTTGCACAACTAACTGCACGCTCAAAGACCTAAATGACGCAAATGATAGATATAATGATAGACGTCCAGGTTGCCACGTACTGGGCGGACAGAGTTTAGTCATCGACTCGAAAAGAAGAAGAAGAACTGGGTGTAGGACACTTTTCGGAGGATTGGGTTGTTACCCACCACATCGGCTACTTGGGCCCATTTGGCACTTTGGTTGAATTCACACTATTACAGCAACTTTTAAAGAAGCCTGTAAGAATTGCTATTCCACCTACATTAAATTCATTGAGGATGGACGTAATCTGTGGTAGGGGTAATCAGTATGCAGTACCAAAACCCATAAGTTTTCTGTACATTTTATATTGAAGGCTGTGTTAATTTTCCCATTATAAATAAAATTATCATGACGATTGATAAAATGAGTTGCGCTAAGTGCATCCCTAGGGGCCTGGGACAATGTCAAGTGTGATTCCGCCAGTCTTTACTTTAATTTCAACGTATATTTTCTACACCGGCCATCCATTATTCACATTGCTAATAAGCATAAAATAATTAATTTCTATCCACTCACCCTCTTTCTAAATCCGAAGTAAGCGCCGATAAACGTGAGAGGCACGGAGACTCCGAACCAGAGAGCCAGTAGAGCCACCAGGGTCGAGAACGGCACCGATGCGGACGAACCCTTGCCCCATAGCACCAAGTTCATCACGAAGAACAGACCGAATACCACACTGGAATTGAAAAGTATGACATATGACATTTGTATGTGACATTTGTTTGTTGCAGCAGTGTCTATAATGTTCCCACTGCAGGGACTCAGGCCGCCTCTCTAGAAGAGGGATGGACTATAATCTACCACGCAGGCCCAGTGCGGTTTGGTAGATGTAACAGTCTTCGATTTTTTTGGTTCTAACACATGCCGGTTTCCTCACGATGATTTCCTTCACCGTTTTGAAAGCAAGCATGCAGCAACCATTTGATGAAATAAATTACACAAAGTAATACGCCTGCCTCATGCCTGGGTTCGAAACCCGCGACTTATTGTTCGTAAGTCGGGGCCATCACTGCTAACTACACTGATATCGTGTAACCAATGGGAAAATAACAATAATGACAGAAGCTTCCAAAAATTCAAACTCACCCTGGGCACACCATGGAAGTAAGCAGTATATTGCTCTTCCACCGCCTGCCACCGAAGCTCTTGTAGATCCTCGCGCTGACGTAGCCAGCCGCAGCACCGAGCAGTACCCACGCTACCAGAGCGCACGTCATGAGGGCGCCGCGGTTGGCCGGGGAGAGGAAACCCAGGCAAGCGAAGGCTAAGGTCACCAGAGTCATGCCGAATACCTGGAACGATAAGGGAAAGGGTTTAGAATGCTACAGTATGGTACAGTTGAACCAGAAAAGATATGTGCTTCAGTAGTCTTCAATCAATCTGTACTTCATCTCTATAAATTATTATTGTACAGAATTTTTGCAACATAAACTGTTAATGTATTTCTAATCGAAATAGCAAACTGTATTTCAAACTCTGTATGTTTTTTGATAAATAAAGATTATTATTATATTATTATATTATATTATTATTATAAATACCGGCACGGTTCTTGAGCGCTCGGCGGAAGAGTGGGGATCGCTGTGCGCATCGACCACTATAATTATGACAAATAAAACGCACACCCGTTTATTATTTATTGGTCGTGAGGTAAGTGCAGCAGGAGTAAAGAACAAATCCCGAGTGACGGCTATGACGCGATGCGCTACGGGCCAATCACTGCACTTTCCCCGCCCCGCGTCTCACTTCATACCACCAAAGCGACCCAATAACTCACTTTTGCGTCAGCGCTCAAGAATCGTGCCGATGATAATACAAATAAATAAAATTGAAGTGCCTGTTTGTAATATCAAAATAACAGCTTTTTGCTGAATGCCTGAAAAGTAAGTACGGCAGTTATCAACCCACCTTGGAATTAGTAACAAAATCCGATAAGTGTGCAAGTACAACAAATAAATAAGTGTAGGATTTCTTGATAATATAAAACTGAGAATGTACTCTGGTCTTACCTGAGATCCCGAGCCAAGGAATACAGCCAACAGCATTCCACGTCGCGGGGGCCGGAACACGTCACCGTGAACCAACTTCCAACCAAACTCTTCCTGCAAAGCAACATGTTATTTACTACAATTTATCTACATACCATTCTGTGATTTCTGCCTACACTCACATGGTAAAAATCGTAAGCTTATATATGAATATAGCCTTTTTCCCATTAGGGTAGGTACAATATACATGACACCATGTGGGAGGCACATGGTGCCCTATCCTACTTTCTCTAAGTTCTTAATAATCGTGCTAGTTGAGAGTAATTGTTGTTGCACGCTGTTATAAGCAATGTGATAAATCGATTTCGATAAAGGTTTTATTTCGTAAGAGAAAGAAATCGGGGTTACTACTAGCGTGTCGTTGATCGTACCACGCAAAGGGCCTTTTGAAGGGCTTCATCAATATGATGTCACGTTTATACATATCATCATTCTCTTGCCCTTGAACATACAATACTTATATTACTCATTAAATCTCAAGTCTACTTTTCTATTTTTATACATCAATCTATATCTATCTCAAATTTGTGATGGCTTATTCCCAGGAACTCCAAATCCATTGTTCTCCAAACAATTTCTCTCCATACATTGATTCCCAACATTACAACAGATTTTATTATATTGCTTTTTTAATTTGGAGCCGCCGGGAACAAAATTATGGAGCGCCTGGGAACAAGCCTTTGTGATATTGGTAATTGTCTCTTACCTGTGCATCTTCTCCACACTCCATCTGGTTGTATCTGGCAATATCTTTGTACAGAGTCCTGAGCAGAATCATGGCAACCATTCCACTGAGGAACAGGACAATCACCAAAGAGTTTAGAATAGAGAACCATTGTATGTTGGTCTGGGGCATAGACTCTAGAATATAGTCCCATCGAGAAGACCACTTGATAGTGTTGTTCTTTTTAAAGGTAACACTGTAGGAGTATGTTACGTTGAAGCTTTTGCCCGATTCCAGTTCAGTCGGTATCTGTAGTTCCTCTCCGCGGGCAGTGCACTTGAGTTTATTCGGGTCTTGTTTAATGCTGGCTGGTTTGATCTAGAAACAAAATATAACTATTGGTTAAGCTTGTGTTAAAATTACAGGACCATACATTATCTTCAGCAAAACTGTTCAATTACATGCAATTTCTAATCTAGAAACGGAATTATCATGGTCAAGCTAGCCAATTAAAGGTGTACCACTAATTAAGGTGTTAACACATTACCTTAGCAGATATGATCCGGCCGCCATTTTCACCGAAGGCTACGCCCCATTCCTCTTCACCACCGCTGTGATATGTGATCTCTATGTCCACGTGGTTGAAAAGGTAGTAGGCGCCAATACGACTCGTGTGGCCATTCACTATCGGCGTGCATGTGTCCTGAAATTAAATGCAATTTATTTATTTATGTTATTATTACCTATATAAAAAATTTATGTTTAGATTTCTGAGTGCACTCGGATATAAAGAGATTTGCTAGAACGTTTATGGGTAGTTAAAGATTTTATGGCTTAAATCGTAGCTTCAGTGCTTAGACTATTGACGATAAAGACGATTTGCGAAATTAAAAGCAAATTATTTTACAGCAAAACAAAGATTTAAATGATAAAACAACAAAAACATTGTATGTAATTGAAGACATTATCTGAACAATATATCTTGATAATATAGTATGCTAGGTGTTGCCCACATCTTCTTTTGGGTGTAATTTGTTCATCAATTCAAATTCAGGATGTTTTCCAGATCCAAGGCTATGTATCAGATTTGATTACTATCGGTTCAGTGGCAGCGTACAACGATGACAACCCGCATTATCATAAGGTGAAAGCGCCAGGGTAATATAAAACGAAATTAAAATTTTCTTACGATTTTTGCAATTTGCCGGTATACAAAACTCGTCTTACTATGTTAGTGCAAGCTAATTTCCGACAACACCCAAACAAAATGTATGGTTGGTTCCAGGTTGTAAGATAGTTTTAGGCCCGAAAGGTGGCACTGCTGTTAGTAAATTGCTCTCTTGCGAGGCCGGGGTCGCTCGCTAGTAATATCAACATTTGTTATTACTAAAATCTAGTGACTCATCATAATTATCTATTAGTCTCAGGGTTTTACATAAGCACATGGTATTATTACAGCTAAGATAAAAATACATGTAATCAAATATTATCAGTTGTCATTTTATAAAAACCAAATTTTATTAGTGACGCGCCGGATATTCATTATCTATACTCCTGTTTGCGGATACGGATACTAGTTAGTAGTTCTGATGATTATATTATTTGCCATTCCCTATCTGTTTGAATTGTATCATGGTTTGTAATTTTGTATAAATGCGAATGGTTTTATAATAGAGATTCAAGATGCTATGTATTTGGCAGGCATGTGTTGCGAATACATTTCAACGCATGCCGTAAATGAACTCTCGTCTTGTATGTCGGCTGTGTCGACAGGGGCCGCTTTTCCTCAGAAAGGCATTCGAATTTCATGTATCACTTTGGATGTTCATTTTATACTATTTTATACAAAGATTTGTGATGTTATGATGTAGGTAGTTCATGGCGGAATCAATCAAGGGATAAGTGCTAATTTCACAGACTCTTTTCGCTTTTCCCGAGAGTAAAGGACGACTCAATCTTGTGACCTCCTTACCTTTTACATCGACCGCTGATTCATACAAAGTGAAGGTGCAGTGAATAATGTCATGTACAGTGCGATCAAATTATCTTGGCAGCTCTGAACATAGGCTTTGCGAAATTTTACGCATGTAAACTTGGGAATAAAACTGTTATTGCCAGATAAACCAATACTTAAACGATCAGAAAATATCTAATTTAAACAGTGAGAAATACAAATAAAATAAATATCATAACACTTTTAAACATTCGTTGTAACAAAATGACCTGCACGAAGTTCAGAGCTCTGAACTTCGTGCAGGTCATTTTGTTACAACGAATGTGTGTTTTTTCTGATCAAATTATCTTGGCAGCTGCCAAGATAATTTGATCGCACTGTAAGTCTATTAACCGTAAGTTTCTACGGTCCCCGTCTACTGTACTATTTTCGTGATGGCTAGCCACCCAGCTCATTTAGAGTGAATTCAAAAAAGGCGTTTGCCTAGCTAGACCTCCTTGCATTGATGCTAGGTAAGAAAGTATGTCGAAGAATTTGGCGATGAAAGTAATGTCTGCGCACCGCTTTATTTATTATTTTACGTTCCATGTTTGATATTATCAAATGCCTATAATATAGAAATTATATGTATTGATTAACTACTATCAACGCATTACAAAATAATATTAAGGAAATTAAATTATCAAGAACATCATCCTCAGAATAGGTAGATAGTCGATACGTCAAAAAGCATTAGGTATATTATGTTATGGACAAAAAAAAGGCAGAGTATTAAGTACCTCACTCAGGATAACGATAAATGGCGATACTAATGACTAGTACTAATTGACAATTAATGTTGGTGATAAAATTAACTTTGTCCGTCTACTATTTAACATGTAACTAACCATGCCTACATTCTACTATGCCTGTATTATAATTATGTAGTGTGACAAATTGTTCCGTCACCAACCATATTCAGTCCACCAAATCAAGAATAATTTATTTGCATAAAATACTGGTGTACTTAATAATTATACAATAGCAGCACACTTCATTAAAATGTAGAGGATGCGATCGCTGCCACGTCTCTTAACATAATATATATAATATAAGATGTGGTGTTAAATAATTAGTCTACAACTCCCATAGTCCGGTACACAAAGTTTCCCTCAGTGGGAGGAAGTGGGCGGTAATACTCAAACCCAAGTTTTGGGACATGCCGGTTTCCCCACAATGTTTTCCTATATACCGTTTTGAGAGCCTTGATGATGATAAACATTATGCTAAAGTAACACGAAAGGGATGGTGGGGTCTTAGTTCGCTCACTATAGGCCCCGACAATCGCCTTCGAACCTATACCACCCGAGTTGGTGTGCCACAAGTACCGAGCTTGCTTCGCTCGCTCGCTCTTGCATCCTAGTTTTTCCATACCATAGCTATTTTGATTATTAATTTAAGTAATATTAATTAACTACAACTAGCTGGCCCGAGACACGTTATCCAGTCCAAATAGTTTTCTAATATTCCAGGCAGGTCATTTTCGTAAATTCGCATGGTCTATCTATTTAATGACTATAATGGAAAATCTTATTATCATTCTTTGGCTACGGTCGCTACGGTCAGTAACGTTATGTGAAAAAACAATTTTACAGGCTAATCTCGGCTCTCTTACGACGCGATATCTTGTATTGTCAATCTCGCCACGAGATTGCATTCCGTAACTTGTAAACAATTAGTAATGGTAAAGAATCTCGCTTACTAAATAGTTATTATCAGTGATCGGAGTAAATACAGTTATTTTTTGTACTTACGATACGTTGTCTTCAGTGCCGGATTAACCATATAGCAAGAGTAGTAATTGCTACGGGCGCCGCACAAACTGGGGCCCCGCGTATCCAAACTCTACCTGAGTTTAATTTTTGAGTGAAACTTACATGGCCATGGTTACGTGGTATATTGAATTAACTTGATGTCATCAGCAACCGTATTCCCAAGGAGGTTTAGTGTCTGGCAGGCGGCCGACTGTAAAACCCAAGGCCAAAACCCTTTGCAACATGAGTGGAAACTCTCTGGCAGATCAAGGGCCCCTCGACAGAATTTGCTACGGGCCCCGCGCTTGCTTAATCCAGTACTGGTTGTCTTGATATACTCTTTCCGAATCCCGGGATTTGATATACAGGGTGCAGCGTAATTAATGGATTTATATACTGTATCTGCGGGTAGAGGACCCCAAGCCCTATAAATTTCAGTTAGTATCCTGATGAAAGACCTAAGAGTTACTATCAATGTTTGCAGTCATGGAACCAAATTAGCTTTACCTACTCCAATCACTGCTAATTATTCACAAGACCCGTAACTACACTATTATATCCATAACAACCATCACGTAAACACATTTTACTGACATACTTACCTATTTCATTATTAACCTCTATGAAAGCTGAATCAATAAACTGGTGTATAAAGTCAAAAGAGCCAATTGCCACTATTTACATTAATACTATCTTAACTTACTGCCGAGTGTAAGGCCCGTTTTTTTTAGAGGGTGAGAAATCATCAAATGACTCTTCCAGCTCTGGGCAGAGCGGTGGGGAGTGTCAGACTTCTACTGACTAAAAACCACCCATGTTCCTTCTTAGCCCTATGTGTCGAGGCGGTAGTATCTCTTTCGAACAACCCGCAGCGAGTATAACGCCCTGGATTCTATTCTAATTCTTAGCAGCATCCTGTTGGAGACAGGGTCATCTCCTAGTACAACTTTTAACTAATTATGTAAAATTCCACTTTTAGATAATTAGTTAAAAGTTGGTACCCTTCAGCCTAACCCTTTGAGGATTTACAGTATGATGTTATGCTATTATCATAGGTACATTATGTGATACTGTATTATCTTGTATCATTTGAAGTGTGCTCAATATGTATTTATTAATTCAAGTTTTGTTACTGCATTTTTTTTTTAATAGGCCCCGAGGTAATTATAGTTTTCTTACCATATGGGGAGTAAGGGGGGAACGGTATATAACATCTTAACCGGCCCTACTGTCAACCTCACCTGCCCGCACCGGATGGTGGCAGCGGCCAATTGGCTGCTGTGGTGCTCCCTGCTAGATAACGGACGAGGCTCTGGCGACCGAGCAATGGCGGTAAAACCATACACCTAGCCAAGCAATTGGCTAGATGAGGCTACAGCGAGCCTTGGGAACCTAAATACTTCCAAAAATGACTCGAGGAAAAGATAGAAGGTACCAATATGGATGCAAGATTGAAAGAGAAATTACCCCAGGAGGGTACCGGCTTGCCCGGAGAATCCCTCCCTGAGACATCCTCAGGCAAAAGTCCCCATCGTATTCTGGGGGGGGACACAATTTTGCTACAAAATGAAAAGACCAAAGAAAAGAAATTAGTGCAGCAAGCATTCCATCCCGGCTTGTTCATGGGAAGAGTAAGAAGTGCTTCTCTTGGAAGCAAGGAAAGAAGCGCCGAGGAAACCAAGATACCCCAAGTCAACCAAACCGCACTACAGCCTGCAGAGGCAAATGAAAACCTCGACAACAATAATCCCTGCCCTCCAGATTGGCAGAGAGTGCCCACAACAAGAAGTGCAAAGCGGAAGAAAATCTCTAATAGCCCACCACCCCTGACTACCTCTAATAGATACAGTACACTCACAGTGGATCCCTTAGAAAAACGGCCGATAGAACCAAAAAGGTCACCTCCACCTCCTCCAATAGTTTTGTATGGAGTGGAAGACGTGCATAAACTGACTCAACTATTACAGTCAGCTGCAGATGAAAAGGATTTTACTTTTAAAATCGTCAACAGAAACCAGCTAAGAATTAGTAGTGCTACAATAGAAATTTACAAAAAACTAATTGGACTAGTACGAGACCATGGCCTTATTGGCCATACTTTTAACATAAAGAAAGACAGATGTTTTCGAATAGTCATCAGAAACTTACATCCTACAACACCACACAACGCTATAAAAGAAGACATTGAACAAACCGGAAATGTTGTACTGGGAGAAATTATCAACTCTAAATACGGTCCTGAAAAGAAACCCACCTCCACGTTTTTCGTAAACTTGGTGCCCGGCGCGAACAATAAAGCAGTAAAGGAACTGAAATACATATACCACCAGGCCGTAATAATTGAGGACCCCAGAAAACAGAAGTCTATCGCCCAATGTCAACGGTGCCAACAATATGGTCATACAAAGAACTACTGTATGAGACCATATAGGTGTGTTAAATGTGCTCAATCACATAAAACATCCGAGTGCCCAAAGCGTGATAGAGACACTCCTGCTAAGTGCGCGCTATGTCTCGGACAACACCCTGCAAATTACAAAGGCTGTGAAGTCTACCAAGAAATCCTATCTCGTAAAACACCTAGACCTACATACCAACAACAAACAAAAAATAAGAACATAATAGACCCTGCAGTACCAACAACAAATAAAAAACTAGATCCAAAAAACACAAACAGTTCACTGTATGCCGATAAACTTAAATCTAATAATACTAATAGAGATAACACAAATACCAACGAACGCACAGTCAGTGACTCCCTTGAAAAAATTCTTCAAAAACAGACAGAAAAATTCGAACTACTCCTCCAACAAATGAGTACCATGCTGAATCTCATAACAAGCCTGATCAATAAAATGACAAAATGACAGGACTCAGAATAGCAGCATGGAACATAAATGGACTTGCACCCAACAAAGAGTATGTTGAATTACTTATTAAAGAACATCACATTGACATAATATTAATTTCGGAAACACACTGCACGAACTCCAGTAATATAAAATTAAAAGGATATAATACATACCTTACAAACCACCCAGATGGAACAGGACATGCGGGATCAGGTATAATCATACGAAATAGCATAAAACACCATCAGATGCCTGAATTAAGAACTGATTATCTACAAGCGACCACCATATCAGTAGAAGACAAATGCGGGTATTTCAATGTGTCATCAGTGTACTGCCCTCCCAAACACAAAATAGACGAAGAAATGTTTACCAACTTCTTTACATCTCTTGGACACAGATTTATTGCAGGCGGAGATTGGAATTCCAAACACACTCACTGGGGCTCTCGATTGATAACAACTAGAGGTCGGCAGCTGAAATTAAGCATAGACATAAACCATCTACATACCATCTCCACCTCGGAACCAACCTACTGGCCGACAGACCCTAATAAGGTACCAGATCTTCTGGACTTTTTTATCGTGGGAGGACTGTCTAGACACTACTCCAAAGTTGAGAGCTGCATCGATACTACGTCAGACCACACTCCAGTTATCCTGACTGTTAGCACGACCGTCATTGAGTATGAGGCTCAGGATACTCTATGCAATAGATGTACAGATTGGCAGGCATTTCGAGACTACATTGAGGAACACTTAATACTTAAAGTAGCACTCAAGTCATCGGATGATATTGAAAGTGCCACAAAATACATAACTTGTCTTATCCAAGAGGCTTGCTGGAAAAACACCCCGAAAATAAAACAAACCTATCGGTCCACAAATGAGTCCCTAGAAGTCAAAATGAAAGTCCTCGAGAAGCGCCGACTAAGACGAATATGGCATCAAACTAGACATCCTGCCGACAAAACTGTCCTAAACAAAGCCATATCAGAACTCAAAACTGTCATTTCGAATCAACACAACAGAACCTTGCAGTCAAAGCTTGAGTCACTAACACCCACTGCAAATACAAATTATTCACTATGGAAGTTTACCAAATCTTTAGATCGACCCCAAGAAGCTAAACCTCCAATAAAAACCACCTCAAATAAATGGGCCAAATCGAGACAAGAAAAAGCTGATGCATTTGGGGATTTTTTGTCACAGGTATTTACTCCAAATGAAGCGACAAATAGTGAAAATGAAACAGTTGTGGAAAATAGTTTAAACCAAGACCTCCAACTAGACCTACCACCGAAACCTGTTAGCGGTCGAGAAGTGTGGGCAAGCATACACACATTAAAGGACAAGAAAGCGCCAGGGTTTGACCTGATTACGAAAGAAGTACTTAGACAGCTCCCAAAAAAAGCTATTACTTTCCTGACCACTCTCTTCAATGGTATCTTGCGCGTACAATATTTCCCATGTATATGGAAGATATCACAAATTCTCATGATCCATAAAGCAGGAAAACCAGCACATGAGATCTCATCTTATCGACCAATTAGCCTATTGCCTACACTCTCAAAGTTATTTGAGAAGATCTTGTTACGAAGAATTACACCAATGCTCTCAGCTAACAACATAATCCCTGACCATCAGTTTGGTTTCAGAGAGTGCCACTCCACGGTTGAACAAGTACACAGAGTCTATAATGTCATCAGAGAAACTTTTGAAAATAAAGAATACTGTTCTTCCGCTTTCTTGGACATCCAGCAGGCATTTGATAAAGTCTGGCACAAGGGACTTCTCCATAAAATCAAACTTTATCTACCGCACAGCTACCTTCTGCTACTACAATCATATCTCTCGGACAGACTGTTTCAAGTGAAGGAGGGTGATGCTACGTCACCATTCCACAAACTTCAGGCAGGCGTACCTCAGGGATCTATCCTTGGTCCAGTTCTGTACATCATCTATACCGCAGACTTGCCTATAGTTCCAGGAGTCATTACTGCAACCTATGCAGACGATACAGCAATCTTGGCCAGAAATAAAGATCCCAAAATAGCTACAGAATTGGTACAAAAAGGCCTTGATGAAATAGATACCTGGCTGAATAAATGGAGGATAAAAGCCAGTGCTAGCAAATCTGTTCAGGCAACATTTACTCTGAGGCAGGGAAACTGTCCACCAGTTTGCCTTGGAGGCAACATCCTACAACACAATGATAGTGTAAGGTATCTAGGAATGCACCTCGATCGACGACTGACTTGGAAGACCCATATAAAATGTAAAAGAGATGTACTTAATATTCGATACAGAAACCTTTATTGGCTAATGGGACGAAACTCGAAACTCTCCACAGATAACAAGCTATTGATATATAACAGTATTTTGAAACCTAGTTTCATGTATGGTGCTCAACTTTGGGCTACCGCTAGCGATTCAAACATAAATATACTGCAGCGACTACAGAACCAAATACTCAGAACCATATCAAACGCTTCATGGTATACTACAAATGTGGAAATACACAACCATTTAAAAATGAACACCATAAAGGAAGAGATTAAAAACTCCATTGCAAGCTATAAAACAAGATTATCAAATCACCCTAATAATCTAGCAGCTGGGCTAATACACACCGAGTGCGAAACACGTCTAAAACGGCGTGTTATTCTACAACTGGACTAAATCTAGTCAATCGACAAGGAGCAGTTGCACTCACTGGAGTGCACACTCGGCATGACATCTAATGCACACAAAAGATTTGCTTATAGTCTATGACTGATTGTAAATACGCACAGAAAGCAAAAAAAAAAAAAAAAAAAAATATGAGCCTATAATTTAAAAATTATCTTTACGCTTTAGGAAAAAAATGATATTCTTTGTTAATCAATACTTTAATATGGATGATGCTAATAGTATTTAAAAATAGGCACTTTCTTCTTAGCATATCAATGATAATTTAAATGAAGCCAGCCCAAAACTTGGTGACGAGTTTGGCACTTTCAGTACAATCCATCAGCTCATGTGATGTGCAAGCAACAGGCAGGGTACAATATCAGGTGTACCATTGTTTGTGAAAAAAATTGCATAAGGCAACAAGATTGTATGTTGTCTTAAGTTACACAGCTGTTAAAGCAATGGTAATAATAATTAGGTCAATAAAAGCAGAGACAAACCTGCTTACGTACCTACCTATTTTAGTTTTTATACAATGTGCAATTTTACTTACATTCCTACAAAAGCATACAGGGTAGAACTGTTAGTATTAAAATTACGGACCTAGTCAATTTTTAACAGATTAAGATCCATATTCAGCCCCTGGACCAGACAAGCCTAAGCACACAAAAGTATGACTAGAATAATCAGACACTAATGCTATGAACTATTTGAAGCATGTACATATTGGACAACAATAAACAGTTCTTAAAGTCTATTTTAGTCTGCTATGCTATTGGCTTTTGTTATTCCAAATAACCGATCACAATACAACAGAAACAGAAAATCTAGCGAAAGACCCCAGAGCTAGATTGACCCGACACTATACCGAAGACATCCCGGACGTCAGCCTGTACGAGATTAGGATGGCTCTGAAACAGCTTAAAAACAACAAGGCGCCGGGTGATGACGGAATTACGGCCGAACTTCTGAAGGCAGGTGGCAAACCGGTCCTTAAGGCCCTACAGAAGCTGTTTGATTCCGTCATACTCGAGGGGAAAACGCCACAGGCTTGGTGCAGGGGTGTGGTGGTGCTCTTCTTCAAAAAGGGTGATAATGCCCGGTTGAAGAACTATAGGCCCATCTCACTTCTAAGCCATGTCTACAAGTTGTTTTCAAGAGTCATCACGAATCGTCTCGCACGCAGGTTTGACGATTTCCAGCCTCCCGAACAAGCCGGATTCCGAAAAGGCTTCAGTACCGTAGACCACATACATACGCTGCGGTAGGTTATACAGAAGACCGAAGAGTATAACCTGCCTCTCTGTTTAGCGTTTGTGGACTACGAGAAAGCCTTCGATTCGATCGAGACTTGGGCTGTGCTGCAGTCTCTCCAACGGTGCCAAATCGACTACCGGTACATCGAGGTGTTGAAGTGTTTGTACAAAAACGCCACCATGTCAGTCCGACTTCAGGACCAGACCTCGGAACCTATCCTTCTGCAGCGCGGTGTGAGACAGGGAGACGTCATATCTCCGAAACTGTTTACCGCTGCATTGGAAGATATCTTCAAGGTTCTGGATTGGAGAGGACTTGGCATCAACGTCAACGGCGAGTACATCACTCACCTTCGGTTTGCCGACGATATAGTGGTCATGGCTGAGACCATGGAAGACCTCAGTGCAATGCTCGATGACCTCAGTAGAGCTTCCGAAAGAGTGGGTCTTAAAATGAACATGGACAAAACCAAGGTTATGTTGAATGTTCATGTAACACCCACTCCTATCAAGATCGGAGACTCTACGCTCGAAGTTGTGGACGATTATGTCTACCTGGGACAAACGGTCCAGTTGGGTAGATCTAACTTCGAGAAAGAGGTCAATCGTCGAATCCGACTCGGCTGGGCAGCGTTCGGGAAGTTGCGCGGTATCTTCTCGTCCAACTTACCCCAGTGTCTCAAGACGAAAGTCTATGACCAGTGTGTGTTGCCAGTGATTACATACGGGACCGAAACGTGGTCGCTCACAATGGGCCTCATCAGAAAGCTCAAAGTCATCCAAAGGGCAATGGAGAGGGCTATGCTCGGAGTTTCCTTGCGTGATCGAATCAGAAATGAGGACATCCGCATGAGAACCAAGGTTACCGACGTAGCCCGAAGAATCGCCAGACTTAAGTGGCAATGGGCAGGGCACATTGCTCGCAGAACGGATGGCCGATGGGGCCGAAAAGTTCTGGAATGGCGACCGCGAACCGGAAGACGTTGCGTTGGAAGGCCTCCCACTAGGTGGACCGATGACCTGGTCAAGGTTGCAGGAACCCGCTGGATGAGAGACGCACGGGACCGGTCAATGTGGCGACGCCTGGGGGAGGCCTATGTCCAGCAGTGGACGTCTTTTGGCTGAAATGATGATACAACAGATAATCGTATGTTGCATGGTTTATGAACCTGCACTGGGCCCACATAGTGGGTTATGGTCCACTATCTCTCATGAAGAGAACACAGTCCTATGGTCCAGAACTCCAGAAATGGGAATGATTAAGGTTGATTTTTATTAACCCTTAGTGTGCCGGAACGTAGATCTACACAAGACACAATCACTTTTTAATTGTGTCTACATATGCGGCATACGAAAGGTTAAGCAAGCTGTTTTTTGGGGAAAAGCTTTAAACGTGTTATTTTATATATATATACTAATAGGTATTGAAACAATATAAAATTACCCAAACAACTTATCAGTAACAATAGTTAATTAACGAGTTTTCCTTTATAGTACATAAAACTGCTATCAACTTGTTTAAACTTGTGATAAAACCTTTCAATAAATGTTTAGGAGTATCAACCAGCATGTATCACTTTGGAAATATATGTGTAAAGTCCTCATGATATGAATGGTTTCGGAGGTAATCGGTAAACGACTTTCACTTACTGTGTTAATATTTATCTAACTAATTGCCCACTAAAATTCTTTACTTGTACATGACTAATTGAGTAATCTTGTAATTTAAACCAATAGAGAAGATTTGAGAAACTCAAGAAATGTTTAATATAAATAAAATTGTGAAACATCAACAATCTTGAATTCTGTCATTTTGTTTTAAAAACAATTAAGGGGAGTTAATAGTAACACTGATGCTGCAATGTACATGGGTCTCCTACACTGGGACCAAGTCATTTGAGAAGGTGGATTGGAAAGAAGAATTAATGCAATAAATAAATAGACTCACCATATCTTTGCGCACTTGGCATCCCATGGGAAACCCAGTGCTGCAGTATGTCTTCCCTCCCTCGTTAACCAAGTAGCACCAAGTCACAGGCATGTTGTCCAAGATCCAATGGTGCTGGTAAGAGAGCGCCATGCCCATCCTCAGCAGATTCAACCGTTTGATAGAATCTGTATCCGAGCCCCTATACGTCTTCGTACATGCAGCTTTACACTCAACATTTTTGAGGAATTCAATCTTGTAGGGACTCGGTCGTATTCGTTCGCCGAACACAACTTGACCGAGATTCTCCACCGGCGACTGACTCTCATCAGTAGTGCAAAAGTCAAAGTGGTGATACTCAAATGGGATCACTGATTCTTCTGTGTTCAGTCTATTTACATACAGCGGAATTTCCGTCTGAAAAAACAATGGATTAATTACCGAATAATCAATTACTTTTCAAGTGTACCTACTTATTTGAAAACGTTATCGCGTTTTAGAGGCTTTTCGCTGTGAAGTTTCCATATCATCAAAGGAAGTACTTCACTAAGCGGTTACCATGCACGCTATGATAACGTTGACACCCTATTTACCATCAAATCATTGAAATGGGTCGAAAGAATGTAAGCATTTTGGTTTCGACAAAATGCATGAGATGTCGGCACATGATAATAATGATTAGAGACATGAGTCCTTCAAGAAAATAATGCTTACTCACCTTGCACGACTTGCTAGTGTCATCACTGGCTATACAATAGTTCACAGGAGCTAAACCCGGTAAATAAAACGCACGAATAGGCGTCAAAAGCAGCAATGCGCAAACCACATACAACGACATGACGTGATGTTATTACACGACTTCCGTTGCTAAAGATCTATGCAAATACGGTTATTTACTATATTTGAGATGTGAAAAACTACATAATCATATTTAATATGAACACTTTCCTAATTATTTGGACGTATAGCTAAATAATCCTATTTTATTTCGTTGAATAATTCCCTTGCCTGCGCACTCACGGAAACGTCACCACTACCAGTGTTGTTGTTTAACAAAATTACAAAAATGTAAAAACAAATTCTTGGTGTTGTCAAAGTAGGATTAAAGACGATGAGATTCTCGCTGTCTTACTAATTAACATTATTTTGGCCAAAATTACCCATATAATTTTTTAGATCCTACAATAAATACCTATAATTTTTTTCCTAAAATATTCATACAATTACTGCCTCCTTACGTCTTCCTTCGACTTAGGGTTTCTTTTTATTTGTGGCGGGATGTTGGTCAATCGACTAAAACGAATGGCTTGATATTCTCGGTAAGTGCACTGATATTTTGTTACTTTGAAGAGTTAGCGAGGCCTCGGCACAAGGGCGAAGAAGGAACATGGGTGGTTTAGTTTTCCTAACTCAATGGTTTTTAGTCAGTAGAAGTCTGACACTCCCTTGCGCTCTGCCCAAGAGGGGGGGGGGGGGGGGGGAGGAATAACAAACCCCCAAATGTGAACGGTATCAACGAACGGTATCAACTCAACAGTACAGACCATAGACATATGGTACAGACTGGTTAAACATCATCGTTCTAGCTCTGTCCAGCTGATTTCTTTGACGAGATCAAGGAACTCGAGATACTGGCCGGTATGGCTACAGAACCTTTTATCTATTACGTACAATTGCTACAACTGCCTGCACATTATTTTTATAATATTAATTAAAACAAAAAGAATAGTGGGTGATATTCAATTTTATTAAAGTTCCATTCCATCGTACAAACCAATACCGATTATAACTAAATAAGCGTATAGGATAGACTTCGAGTTGACTACTCCAATGGCAATTGACGTCGTCGCGGCAAGTTTTTTTCTGAATCCACTAGGTTGCCAGTGTCTTCGTTCAGTCGAATGCCTCGGGCGAAGGCCGAGATTAGGCCGAGGGAGGCAGCGGGCTTGTCGGCAGGCACCATGTGACCGGCTCCGCGGATCATCACCTCCGTCAGGTTAGCGGCTTCTCGGTAGTATCTAGAAAGGTAATATAATTATGAGTTTTTGTTATCTGATGTTTTTTTTTGTTGTCTGGTTAGTGCCTAACCTGATATCATCAATCGCCCAAATACTCAAACGTCACTCAATTATAAGTAACCCTCAAAACTCCTATCTCTGTCACTCTGCGTTAAAGTAACAAAGACAGCACGAGCAACTTAAAATTGAGTGACGATTGAGTATTTGCCGTATCTCATAATAAAGAGAGGGAATTTCATTCAAATTTCAAAATATGCTGCCAACAAACTCTAAAAGATGTGATATAATTTCAGGGGTCTACCACACCTTTTTATACCTAGCAGTAGGTATTATTTGAATATGAGGATAAAATGAAGCTTTAGAGAACGCAGGGCTCTATCTGTTGTCACACAGTAGCTACATAATATGGCATAGTAAGGTGCAAGCCACACATAAATGCCGCCCGCATCATGTCTGCGCCCGACGCCATTTATGTGTGACCTGCGCTTAAGGCTAGTGTCATACGTATTGAAATAATACCGAACTATAACAAAAAAAGTTGCTATTAATTTTCCAAAAAAGGGAAAGAGTACTAACAACTTACTCCTGTTTCAATTTCACTTACCCAGCTAGGTTTCCGTCATGATACCAGGGAGATCGTTTCGCCTTCGCGTATTCTGCTGACCCAGAGAATGACAGTGAGTCGTAGGTGTTGACCGACGGGTGGTAGGCTACTATGATGTCCAAATGACCGCTGGAAACAAAATAATATGAATGAAGTAATGTAGGCTTGTCGTCTCCCAATACTGGCCAATACCCTTCGTATTGGGTTAGGTAGAGAGGTATAATTGTAGGGCAAATGGACACTGTCGCGGAAATGCATATGACGTTAGACGTACCTACATATCCGGGCATAACGAAATTTTTCATTGAGAATTTCAAAATCAAATCAGATGTTTCATATTTTGACTGTATTGCACTTTTGTAGGAAACCATTACCCACTGATGAATAATTTCGATATGCAGGGTTGCGGGGTTCAGAAATCATTTCCTACACATTGCACACGTAATCGTTATCGCTTATGTGTCCCTTCTACCCTGAATTTAACTGTCCATTTTGAAAACACTATCTGGCTATACTTACAACGAGATTTATTCAACGTGAAATCATAAGGTATCGCATAGTTTTAGTATAACAGGTAGATAATTAGTAATATGACATAATTATGTAGGTACCTCATTTTGATAGCAAGTTCGTTAAAATAGTTAATTAGTATGTCTGAGTTCATTGGTCGCTAAAATAAATTAGGTAATGTTTTTTTTATCACAATCGCTTATCTGAATTGTACAGACCTACATAAACGTTCGGGCTTTGTATATAGATTTGGTAATGGTATAACATAATTATAATAATATAACATTACGCCTGTTATCCCCGTAGGCTACGGCAGAGTTGTACCCCGGCAGTTCCACGTAATATCGGGGGCCTTTTGTTACCAACCGGGCACTACTTCAGACATCGTGGCTGCTACTGAGGAATTCAGGAATTAGGTGGATGTTCCAGGGTAACCCGCGAAATTCAAATTTTCTTTAGTATTTCGAAATACTCATTCTTGAAAGTTACATGAACTTGGAGGGTTGTAATTATTATTTATTTATTATTTATTTATTTATGGACAACCAACAAAGCATACACCAAAATACATGTTGAAGTTCTCATATCGCAAACACGGATACACGGATCACACGGATTACACGGTTCGTTCGTAATGGTTGTAATAATGATTTTGATGATTATAATTCTGTAACTGCATACGTCTTACACCCGCGAATCATATTTTCACTAACATACAACCTAGCACTGGCCTGCAAATCGCTAAAAACGTAAGAAAATTTGAATTTCGCGGGCTACCCTGGAACATCAACCATAATGGCAAAACCATAGAACGCATTGCCCGACCTGGGAATTAAACCCAGCACTTCATGCTCAACAGTTGCGCTTTCGACCACTAGACTAACGAGGGGTAAACGATAAGCATTTCAAACGTACGCGAGCAAGAGCTGGAAGGGCGGTCTGTTTGTACCTATGATATAAAACGCGTGAGTTAATCACATCATTACACTCCCACGTTTTATGACCCCAGCTAGTCTGCCAGAAGGCTTATTTATTGTCCGTCGGCGCTGCGGATTATTCGAAAGAGATACCGCGGCCTCGACATAAAGGGCTAAGAAGGAACATGGGTGGTTTTTAGTCAGTAGAAGTCTGACACTCCCTACTGCTATGCCCAGAGTGGGAGGAGTCATTCGATGATTTCCCAACGCCCAAAAAAAAGGGCGTTCTTACTGTAGTCGTCCAAATCACTTACTTGTAAAGCATAACCCTATAATTCTCCAGCAGTTCTTCGAGCCACATTTTAGCGCTTCCCATGAAGTCTGGCACCAGTTTCCTGTACACGACTCCTATGGAAGTGAAGTTAGTGTTGCCAACGTGCAGGGCCTTCCGGACCTCAGTCCTCTGGATGTAGTCCATGTATGCTCCATCGAGGTCAATGTCGTCTTGAAGGTAGTTATAAAGGTTCGACAGATGAGATCGAGACATGAAAAGTTGGAGAAGGTAGTTGTAATACTGGAAATAAAAGAGAAGGAATTAGTTCCTATTATAAATGATCGACAACTTAATTGTTTTATTAGGTAAATAATTTCTGCGTTAGTTAGTTTATGGATTGTCTATGGTGGTTTGAAAAAGTGATATTATAAAAGCGCCTAGAAAAATAGTGCGATTCCAAATTGTGCGGGAACATTTTTTCCGCGTAAGTATAACTTTAACTGTTCGATTTAGGAGTTTGTTATTATTTCTTAATTTTGTCATAGATGGCGCTGTAGTACTTTTTGTTTATGTTGCTGTTGCTGTAGTACTTTTTGTAGTTTCGCTACATCCGTTCTAGCTACTAGCTAGATAAAAAAATTATATGTTAGTCTAACGTATGGGTTTTATGCATAGCTACGAGTGGGTGAAGTCTAGCTGAGACCTTTGGTGGTGATGATGGTAATCACCAAAAATAAACATCTGAAATAACCCGTGAGAGAAATTAAGTGCGTAGCAATCCTGGACTCGATAGAACTTGAAGGTACTTACAGCATAAGCTTTCACCATCTCTCCATTATTGATGAACTGCGTGACTGCAGTCTCCAAGTGGTTCATAGAGTTGGCCACGCTATCGTCCACCAACCCTACCTCCCGCACAAAGTAACTGTACCTCTGAAGTGATAGAGGGTCGATGAACCCGTTGCCGATGGCTAGACCCTGTAAGGAGAAACATGCTTTAGATTGGCACGAAGGATAGGATAGATGACTGAATGTGGTCTTTGTTCCAGCCCTTCGGTTATTGTAAAGCCGCCAGAAACCGTTAATGTAAACGCACTTAAATTCCAAACAACTTACCTACTGTATTGGACATTATAGCTTTCTTACAAAAAACAAACAGAATAGTAGTGACCAACAATAACCTTCAGATTACATTTAGGTACATTGTTCCGATGATGAAATTCGGCATAGCCTAATTCCGCGTTTATTAATAAAAAAGGGGAAAAGTTTGCCGTCGAGCCTGCGGGTTGTCCACAAGATACCGTGGCCTCGACATATAGGGCTAAGAAGGAACAAGAACATGGGTGGTTTTTAGTCAGTACTAGTCTGACACTTTTTTTTTGTTTTGAGCCTTACCTGAAGGTTAATAGGTTCATCCTCATGCTTGTGCCAGAGGATCTGTACTCCCAGCGAGGGTATGTGCTTCCCAGCGTAGGACTCTCCAGCGATGGTCAGAGGCGCTTTACGGAGTTCAGGAAAGATTGTGAGGAACTGCTGTAATGCTTCATAGAGGTTTTCTCCAATCTGAAAATATTTTCGAATGGATCATTTGATTTATTTCTGCTATTTGAATCGTCTAATGTAGAACTCTATGCACCTGCCTACGTCTACGGTCTCAAAAAAAAAAGATAAAGATATAAAGCCTTATACATAACATCACGCCTGTAATCCCCGAAGGTTTAGTCAAACGTATCACATTTTATACCAGTTAGATGTTTTTTTTTTTAAAAAAAACGTTGCCCCACACAAGGAATTTCTCCTGTATCGTGGGTGCGTTCACAAACATATAAAGTCACATAAACAAATACCCAGACCCGAAACAACTATCTGTAGGCCATACAAATATTTGTTCCGTGCGGGGATCGAACCCGCGACCCGCGACCCGTCCAATCGCTTAGCCACTGCGCCAACCGTGACGTCAAGCCGTTTCAAGTCCCATGTAATAGGAGGCGAGCCTATTACCATCAACCATGCACAATTTCAGTCTCCGTGGCTAGTAATGAGAAATTCCTGATGAAAAAAACTTAATAACATTTTTTTACACAACCCGGGATTCGAACCCAATACCTCATGCTTAACATTACCGTGGAACTTATTATCATATACGAAATGCGCATTATTGTACTATTAAGTACACCTCTATCTAAGGCCCAGATTCAGAGACCACACTTTGACTTTACTTTGATAGAAAGATCTACTTCAAGCTGTTCTTTACTTAGTAAAGGCGAAGTAGTCGATAATCATGACTTTGGCCTCAAAGTAAACTTTGCATTAGTAAGCGTTTAAATAATGTAGTCCTTCGTGTTAAACTAATTTCCTACAAAAGAAAAGTGTAGTAAAGTCAAAGTGCGGTCTCTGAATCTGGGCCTAATACTTCGAGGATTCCAAGCGTGAGTGTTGTTTGAATACAAATGACGTTAGCAAAGCCTAACAACACCTTTGTGCTCTTCTATTTGTTAAGTTTTTGTCCTTTTTTTTAGGGTTCCGTAGTCAACTAGGAACCCTTATAGTTTCGCCATGTCCGCTAGTATTATGTTATCTGTGGCCATGTCTGTCTGTCCGTCCGTCCGTCCGTCCGTCCTCGCTTAATCTCTGTGACCGTTAGCAATAGAAAGCTGAAATTTGGTACCAATATTTGTATCAATCACGCCGACAAAGTGGTAAAATAAAAATTGGAAAAAAATGTTTTATTAGGGTAGCCCCCCTATATTTTTTTTTAACCTTAACGTGTGATATATTGTTGGAAAGGTATTTAAAAATGAATAGGGGTTTACTAAAATCATTTTTTGATAATGTCAATAATTTCGGAAATAATCGCTCCAAAAGTAAAAAACAATGTGTCCCCCCCCCCTCTAACTTTTGAACCATAAGTTTAGAAAATATGAAAAAAATCTGAAAAGAAGAACTTTATAAGGACTTTCTAGGAAAATCATTTTGAAAGTGAAAAAAATAAATAAAAAAAAAATATAAAAAAAAAACATAATGGAACACTTATTGTGACGGACGGGAAACTACGGAACTCACTGAGCGTGGCCCGACACGCTCTTGGCCGGTTTTTGTATTTTGTGTGTGCATAAATAAATAAATAGTTACCGTGGTCTGATTGGTGGCATATCCTCGGTCGTCGTCGGTGAAACTAAACCCAGTGCCTACAGGGTTGTCTATAAACAGCAACGAGTGGTTCTTACCCCAAGAGTGCTGGATTTCTGAAGAAAATTAACAGTATTCAATAAAGTACCTAAGCTCTAGGTGTTCAGTTATTTGATCCCAATTTATTATTTTCACCTAATCCGGTTCAAAACTACCCCCGCGACGACCAACAGGGGCGAGCGCGGAATACACACCACTGCCGCGGCGCGGGTCTATAGTTACCTATATGGGGGCGGCGGACTTGCCCAAATCCGCCTTCCCTCTGATTTTTAGTCTGTATTGACCGGTTTTTAAATGCTGGACATCGGTAGATCCCAAACTAACACAAGGGAAGGGCCGCGGCCGGTCCAGTGTTTTTCACACCCAGTGAATTTCCGCAAAGTTCTAAATCCAAGTTCCACCTAAGACATCAAAATAACTTCTCTGCTCTGAAATCTTTTCCTTACCTTCTAAATGATTGTCCGTGCTGACGAAGAACGGACCAATCTCAGTAAAGAGTCCGTACAACGAAGAGGCCCCCGGTCCTCCCTGAAGCCAGATGACCCATGGAGTGTCTTCCACTGCTTTACCTGACACCGGGAAGTACCAGAACCATAGGTTGGCATTGTACTCTTTGTTTACCTGTGGGACAAATTTACAGGGTCAAAAAATGTACGAGAAAGAGTAGACCGATTTGTTTGGCCATAGACTATAGACACCCACGCGCAATAGCTTCAGTTTATTCGTTATGATTCTTGCAACTGTGCCGAAATATCAAGCACTCAAAACAAACAAGACAGTGATCTTATAAGGGTTCCTTTTTCCCCTTTGAGTTACGGAACGGAACCCTAGAAAACACTGACAACGGGTTTTAACTGTATACTTTTTGAAAACCGTCGTTTGATACGTGTGAACATTGCACTTTCGGCTCTGTTTCCATTTGCCTTCGGCTTACCTCGGGTCAGTGGAGATTGATAATGTAATTCGTTATGAAACCCGTGATGATTTAAAAATGTGTGGCGACTAGCGACATCTATCGCAACACCTGCGTACTAACAAACGATCGACAGAAATTCCTACATCGCGCTATGAACATTATCCGCGACATAAGCCTTTATAGGAGTTCCCGACTTACATATGTTGGGCAGTTAGCCCGCCGGACACAACACCCGTCCGGTCGGAGGATCCTCCCTTTTCAACGGGGGATGAGGAACTTTACACCCTGTTCCATACCCCCTCACTGGTGACCCCGAGCATGAACGTCAGCGCAGCCTTCGTGCAAGCACTTCCTACGTCGTCATCACTTCCCCTTCGCCTTCGAGCAGCGAGTCATACCGTCAGCCAGCAGCCACGGCTTCATGGGGTATCCTGTCCACCAGCATGCAGCGGAAGCGCATTCCTGGACATCACCCCCAGCCTCATCAGCGACTTTGGCACAGCACACTGCACTTCGGCCGGTCAGCAAGAGACGCACTTCTCTCCTGGTCGACGCAGCAACCACACAACGCAGCACTGCATCACTCCGACTCACTGGAACTAATATGCAGCATCACGGCAAGCACTGCATCACTCCGACTCACTGGAGCTAATATGCAGCATCACCCCGACTCACTGGGGCATCACCGCAGACAGTTCCGACTCACCGTGAACTATGCGGCATCCGGTTCCGACTCACTGGAACCTTCCACTGGCTGGCAAGCGCCAAGACTTAACCTGCTTTCGACCCCCGGTCTCGGAGGGGAGTGATGTGGCGACTAGCGACATCTATCGCAACACCTGCGTACTAACAAACGATCGACAGAAATTCCTACATCGCGCTATGAACATTATCCGCGACATAAGCCTTTAGAGGAGTTCCCAACTTACATATGTTGGGCAGTTAGCCCGCCGGACACAACACCCGTCCGGTCGGAGGATCCTCCCTTTTCAACGGGGGATGAGGAACTTTACACCCTGTTCCTCATTCCCTCAAATGTATATAATTACTTCGCTTAAACTGCTACTGTAATTATTAAAACCAATGTATAATTTAATTATTTATGGCAGATTTGTCCGAATATGTTCTGCATCAACAGGTTTCTCTCTCTTCCCATTTCTCATATTTTTATCATCACCCGTCAGATAAAATATAATGGGGAGCGGGATCGATGAGCTAATTAATATTGATGTATTTTGTGAAGATTATATTCGATCCAATTAATGAGGTATCCAGTTTACAGACGCCAATCTAATAACATGTTTTAAAAACAGCATTCCTAATAACCGTCATTTACGAACGCAACGGTACAATACAATTTAATTAGATGAAATTGTAAATTAGGACGAGATGCAGAAGCTCAAATCAAAGCATTTATTAAATTCCAATTAGACCGTTACTGACACTAGACTTTTGAATGTCAAAAATAAAATGATGAATCTACAGTTCCAGTCAAAAACCATAATAACTTGGGAAAGTACTGTAATTTATCCGCCGTTTTCATAATTATATTGTTTCTCATATTATTTGGCGCGTCTGATATTGCTACAGGAAGTTCATTTTACCACCTCCAAGCAATAAGTTAAATAAGTTCCGGTAACTTATCTGACAAAAACTATTCCTGCTATTTAAATCGTGTATCATTTACGAGAACTTGGCTCTATTTGCCTATCTTATTGATGTCATTTTATTTACATTTTTTTTTTAGCCTAAGATACTGATTTTCTGACGTCTTAGAATCGATGATTCATTTTCCCTAACACAGAACTGTAAAATTATCCCTATAAATCTTGATCAAGTTTAATTGGAATACGTTGAAAATCTATTAGATATTAGTTTGGTAGGTTGTAGTAGATTGATGTGCTGGCGTCTGACTCTACCTGTTCTGTCGTTCCGTGCCTGTTGTTGCTTTCGAACGGGTATCCGATTAGTTGGTAGGTTATAGTAGATTGATGTGCTGGCATCTGACTCTACCTGTTCTGTCGTTCCGTGCCTGTTGTTGCTTTCGAACGGGTATCCGATTAGTTTGGTAGGTTGTAGTAGATTGATGTGCTGGCGTCTGACTCTACCTGTTCTGTCGTTCCGTGCCTGTTGTTGCTTTCGAACGGGTATCCGATTAGTTGGTAGGTTATAGTAGATTGATGTGCTGGCATCTGACTCTACCTGTTCTGTCGTTCCGTGCCTGTTGTTGCTTTCGAACGGGTATCCGATTAGTTGGTAGGTTATAGTAGATTGATGTGCTGGCATCTGACTCTACCTGTTCTGTCGTTCCGTGCCTGTTGTTGCTTTCGAACGGGTATCCGATTAGTTGGTAGGTTATAGTAGATTGATGTGCTGGCATCTGACTCTACCTGTTCTGTCGTTCCGTGCCTGTTGTTGCTTTCGAACGGGTATCCGATTAGTTTCGTAGGTTGTAGTAGATTGATGTGCTGGCGTCTGACTCTACCTGTTCTGTCGTTCCGTGCCTGTTGTTGCTTTCGAACGGGTATCCGATCCATGTTAAGTTTAAATAAACTTCTAAATATACTCTCAATATGGCACAAAAGAGCACTTACTGTTAAATATCCAGCATAACTGTCCATATCAGGCAGCAGGTAATCAGGATCAACGTAGGCCGCTTTCCGAGCCTCTTCTAGCTTCTTCTCCTCAATATAGGGTGTCAGCAGGAGTGGTGACCCCGCGTCAAAGGTGGCTCTAGCTCTACCAATTTTATAGGTCTTTTCCATGAAGGTTAGAATAGGCTCTGGGGCTTCTCCTGGTGGAAGATCAGGTAAGGGCGACCTGTCCCCACTGCTTGCAGCCGAGACTGCCTGATGTGCGCATCTGTAAAAGAGAAAACATATTATAATAACATCACGCGTGTAATCCCCGCAAAGTTATGCAGACAATTCGCCAGTTTTTTAAGTCCCATCATTCCATGTATTAGCGAGCAAGCTTACTGTCATCAACCGTGCACAAATCCGGACTCCGGAGCTTCTACTGAGAAATTGAGAAATTGAGAAATTCCAGACAGAAAAAGCCCCATAGCACCTTGCCCGACCTGGGAATTTACCCAAGCCCTTATGGCGGGGTTGCAGTACTTTTTAAGATTTTTGAACCTTTGAAAATCGAACTAAATATGAGTTTTTTAATAGATAAAAATCATTACATAAAAATTGAACATACTCTCAAGTAAATCGTAAAGATAGAAACGTGATTTAGAATGATCGGCTCGATATTTTTTTTTATCAAACATGACTCTTAATCACAATTTAACACGTGTACTGCTAAGACATTTCCTCATGAATTTATATGAAAGTTATATCAGTAGATAGAACTTTTTATTCTGAAGTGAATGTTGAAAACATATTGTATAATTTCTTTATCATTTTTCTCCAAGAAGAAAAAACAGTAAAAATTTAGGCATTATAACGCTCGCGCGGCAGGGTCGTGGTCGATGTCGTGCGTTCATAAAAACAAAGTACTGCAACCTCGCCATGCAACGACCATACAGCCAATGGTCGTTGCCCCATGGCCATGCTCTCCAGTCACACTCGCAACTATTAAACCAACGATACAGTCGGACTGTAAAGAGGAGTTTTTAGTTTTTGCGAAGCTGTACGTAGTTTTGCGCAATGATGATTGGAATCCTTTCTAAAGATGCCTTGAGCGTGGGAACTTAGAAGGGACATCATGTAGTTGCTTGTATGTAAATCGTTTGGATCTGACTATCTAAGATATAGTTGCATATATCAACAGAATCCACGTATACGCACATATACGCACTACCAGGAGTGTGTTTAAGAGTTAACTTTTTTAATTACGAGCATCTAGGCTCGACTTAAAAAAAAGTAATGAAATTTTCAGTTAATAATAAGTACCTACTGTTTTCGGGTTTTGTTAGTAAAATATCAAATTAATATAAGTTTATGCGCACAGCTTCGCTCGCATTTTGTTTGGAAATCAACAAACGGGAACTTTTTAAATGTAGCCTATGACACTTGTGAGTGAAAGAATTTTCAAAATCGGAAGTTGATCCAGAGATTACTTTTGATTATTTATATACAACCTCACAAACTTTACTTTCGGGGATTACCACAGAACAGAAACAATCAAGGCCGTAATGTTTTGCTGCATGAAGGTGTGTTATATTATAGTACCTGGTGGGCTGCGGGTTGTTCGAAAGAGATACCGCGGCCTCGACACAAAGAGCTAAGCAGGAACATGGGTGGTGTTTAGTCAGTAGAAGTCTGATACTCCCTACCGCTCTGCCCAGAGCGGGAGGAGCCATTAATTTGATGATTACCCAGTCCAAAAAAAGGTATGTTTTATAGTGTTTTTAGTCCACCCAATAAATCACCCTTATGGAGTTGTAGAGTGCGTGAGTTAGGCCCTAAGTGATTTCTTCAGAAAGTCCTGACATCTAGGGGTTGAGGCGGAGTGGGGGGAGGGGGTTAAAGTTCCCATTTTTTAGTTTTTCGCTAATATCTTTTAAACAGTGCGTCATGGAGATAAGAAGTCTTCTACGCAATGAAAGCTTATAAAATTATGTACAACTTTTATCTTGTACACTTTTTCACATTCTTACCTATTTTCGAACTACACATTCCGGAAAAGTGAAAATTGAAAAAAAAACTACTTGAATTGAACACTACCTTTTGTATACTACTTCCTTCACGTTATTTGGGGATAAAAAGTATCTTATATCTTAAAAAATAATATAAAAAATAATATTCTGCGATCTTTTACAAGCCCACCTCCACGCACAGTGAGGTTGAAGAGGCTGGGAAGATGTGCTTCCTCAAATGGTATGGCGCACCAGCAAGACTGACCTTCCTCAATAAGTACCGATACCAGTGATTACCAGTACGCTGGTGAAAATTTGGAAAAAGTGTATAAGACAAGTGTAGATAAAAGTTTTGATATCCTAACGGCTGTACAGATTTGGATAAAATTTAGTAAATTGATATAGTAGGAGTTGATTTAAGATATAAGATACTTTTTATCCCCAGATAACGTGAAGGAAGTAGTATACAAAAGGTAGTGTTCAATTCAAGCAGATTTTTTCAATTTCACTTTTCCGGAATGTGTAGTTCGAAAATAGGTAGGAATGTGAAAAAGTGTATAAGATAAAAGTTGTACATAATTTTATAAGCTTTCATTGCGTAGAAGACTTCTTATCTCCATGACGCACCGTTTAAAAGATATTAGCGAAAAACTGAAAAATGGGAACTTTAACCCCCTCCCCCCACTCCGCCTCAACCCCTAGATGTCAGGACTTTTAGTATGTTAACTCTATAAGCACCCTGAACAATTTTCTGAAGTAATTGCTTAGGGCCTTGCTCACGCACTCTACAATCGCTTTGTTGGATGGACTATTTACCCTGTCATTAATGACGTAGTAGAACCACACGATTCTTCACACTCCTCAACAATGCGTCATGTGAGCAACACAACAATGTTGTCAAAGCATGACGGTCATCGAATTGTAGAAACCACAAGGAAAAGCGGGCATTTCACTGTGCTATGATTAAGACTTCATTTGCCTATTGTTTAGATTGCCTATTGTTTCATGTTCTGACGACATAGCTCATACTTTCATTTGTAAACAACTAATGTATGGCTTCGTCATAAACAAAGTAAGTTTAAATTATAAGAGCGTCATAATATAGTTCCATGTTCCATTTCACCAATTAAAACAAGTTAACTAAGTTAAATTAAGAAAAAAATAAACCGATTAGGTATGTGCAGGAATGCAACCATACCCAATTTGAAAAAAAAAGCAAAATGCCGGTCACCATAGACGACCTCTCCCGCCAAAAAACAGAAAAAAGAAAACTTACGTCAACAACACAAATGTCAAAAGCACGTCCATTTTGTTTGGTCACTTCAGGCGAGGGTGCTTCGCGTGTCGTCTTCCACAACGGAATGGGCCCCCGTCCTAGTCTCAGGAACTTTGTATAGTCAGCCAGTTTTCAACGTGCACTTGCGTCTTGAACTTGGATTTATCTCGATCTTCTATACAGGGTGCTCCGATAAGTTTATTTACGGATGATTGAGTTTTTTTTTAAGTTGAAAATAATATTGGTACGAATAACTGGCGAAATACAGCTGAAATCAACAGCTAGATCTATTGCGAAACAACTAAATGTTATCAGGAACAGTCACATTAATTAGTAATTCCTGATAAAATGTTGTAGAAACTATTAGCATAATTTAAAAAAAAAACCAGTGTTAATTAAAGGAAATTCATTTCAATAATTAGGTGCCAACTCGTCACTGACGTGATGTCACGTTTACGTAGTTCCATAATAATTATTAATTATCTTATGGTAAAATAAATATAAGTACAAGAACTTTTCCTGCAATTTCGAATACAAAATGAAGACAACACATGGGAAGTTGAAAACATCCAATAAGTTTTTTTGAATTTCCTGTAGGAGGTAAATATTTTTCAATTTAGGTAGGTGGTAGGTATACTATCCACAGAACCTTTGTTAAGTAACTGAAACTTTTGTTTTCTTGTTTTCAGCCTTCCTTTTCAGGCTAGGTACTTCTGTTCTACTGCTGGGCAAAGCCTTCAACGCCTTAATTTCACGATGGCTTTCCAATTTTGTTTTTCAACCGGAACTTATACTTATTAAAAATCAAATATTGTTGTTATTGTTCCGCATCCGTTTCGGATCCCCCCGTATACCGCGAGTTAAGGCGCGGGGTACCAATGACCTGCTTACCATAAACGCGCTCCCACGCTCAGATATTCGCGATAGATTCTTGCACGCTCTTAAAAGTGATTTGCTCTATATTTAGGATGTTCGTAGTAAAACAAACATCGATGCGATACATTTAAATACGTGAATTTAATACGTAATGGCGTATTACGAGGAGCGTGATCCGACTTCGCAGATAACTGATTTTCCCACGCTCGTAAAACCGGACAGAAGCTTCGGTTTTGTGGGGTTTTTTTCAAAACTATTAATTTTGAACGCGATTTCTTTGTAAAAAACACATTAAGTTTATTAAGCCTATGTTAATGTGGTTGAAACTTTATGGAGCAGCCTTCTCCGTGAGATTCATGGTTGAGTCATCGACATTTCTGTTCGGGTTTGTAAGGAGGCGTTCTGAGGCCACGGTCAAGAACGAATAGTGGCCTTGTTGCAAAAATCTGCTTTGATGTTACATTACAATAATAAAAATATGTAAGTAGCTTAGACGTACTAATAACTATACTGCATGTAAGAAAGAAAAGAAAGAAGATGCCATTACCGACCCAATCAACACGGACAATCTGCCTCACCATCCAAAATCCATGGTACCTAGACCTACCTATCTAATCGTAAATAGATAATGTCAGTTGAAATTCTCTTTTTTTTATATGGGTGGGAAATCATCAAATAACCCCTCCCGCTCTTGGGCAGAGCGAAAGGGAGTGTCAGACTTCTACTGACTAAAAACCACCTGTGTTCCTTCTTAGTCCTTTATGTCGAGGCCGCGGTAACTTGTTAAAATTCCGCAGCCCCGACGGGAAAGTTGAAATTCTCTAGCTCTTACACTCTGTAACTTAAGTACTTATAACGTGATGCAATAAGCATCAAATTAGGATTTTCATATTACATAATTTACGGTTTGAAAACCGGAATATTCACAAATGCTGGTTCTTGGTAAGAAGAGTCATAGTTTCTTTTTAAGATAACCGACTTCTCTTTTTAAAACGTTACCCCACACTAAGAATTTCTCCTGTATCGTGGGTGCGTTCACAAACATTTAAACTCAATCATATAAGTCAATTCGCTTGAGCCACTGCGCCAACCGTGCCGTCGATTGCATTTGTTTCCACGGAAATCGAAATGAACAAAAAACAGCCTTATCCAGCCTTAGCCAGGACTATAGTCTCAGATATTCATCACAAGTGCAATTTGAAATTTCCAGTCAGTTCGCCAGCGCCTGAACTTGTCTGCTTGTATTGAAAGTCCTGAGCTTTGCGCTTTCATTACTTACCAATACCAGCCAATCATAGAACCTTGTCTGTAATTTCTGAAGGATTATGTTAAATTAGGTTTTATAAGAATACCTTTAGTCAATCAGTTAAGTCAAAGTAAATCCAATTAGATGCATGCCTGACCTGGAAATCAAACAAGAACTCATGTCAGGACAGTAGCGTTACCGACCGCAAGATCAAAGTCGCTGTCGAAATATACATTAGAGACTTAGGCCTAGCAAATAATCTACCGGGGCTGTAGGACTGTTCGAAAGAGATATCGCGTCCCCGGAACACGATACGCTAAGAAGGAATATGGGCGGGTTTTAGTCAGTAGAAGTCTGAGTGCGCGTTTACGGAGACGCGGGGCGTAGCGCCGCGCGTGCAGAAGGCTCGTCTCGTGTTTTTTTTATTAATTTACTGAGAAGCGGGTTCACCGCAACAATCACTGCATTTTAAAGTAACGAACGAAAAATTGCATAACTAAAATCGACGTTTGAAATCGTTAACTTTTTCATACATCGCCATGTGTTTGAATTAAAAACGCAGCACGCGCCGCGCGACGCCCCGCCTGTGCGTAAACATGCACTGACAGTCCCGCTCTGCCCAGAGCGGGACGAGTCATTTGATGTTTTACCAACTCCAAAAAAAAATGCTTAGCAAATAATGGAAAACATTAAATAAGTTACTGAATTATGTCAGAGCCTAATCTTTCCGCACAAGGTGAAAACAATGTCGGCACAGGGAAACTTGTGATAGAAACCTTCGCAGTACTGAGTTTTGAAATTCCATTCATCATCTGCCTTATTTGTTACGGTATAGGTACTTATGTTGTGATATTTATGTAGTGATTGTTATTTTTGTTGTTACAGCCACGTTTTAAGATTTAAATAAGTGCAAGAGTCAAATCTACAGTAGGTACATGTACATCATCATCATCATTTCAGCCAAAAGTCGTCCACTGCTGGACATAGGCCTCCCCCAGGCGTCGCCACATTGTCCGGTCCCGTGCGTCTCTCATCCAGCGGGTTCCTGCAACCTTGACCAGGTCATCGGTCCACCTAGTGGGAGGCCTTCCAACGCAACGTCTTCCGGTTCGCGGTCGCCATTCCAGAACTTTTCGGCCCCATCGGCCATCCGTTCTGCGAGCAATGTGCCCTGCCCATTGCCACTTAAGTCTGGCGATTCTTCGGGTTACGACACATGTACCTACATACACATGTTACATGTACCTACACCTAACTTATAATCTGGTCTTCATCATATTTTATGGTTATAATAACTGCCGCTGTACCTACCGGCGGTCATATATGGATGTTTAGCAGTCGTTATAGGAGTCTTTGGTCAACTGGACCCACTCGAAGTGGACCCACAAGATCAGTCGAACAAAGCACATATTAATTTTTTTCATAAGTTTATTGTGGGTCCAGTTGCATGCGGGTCCAGTTGACTAAAGACTCATAGGTCGTCAATGGCCTGAAAGGTTGTTAACCATAGGTACTTACCAAGGGGTATCGTATCCAGTATTAACTGGGTTGTGGAAATCAGATAGACAGTCGCTCCACGTAAAATACCGGTATTCAGCTCCATTAGGTTAGACTAGAAGTCGACCCTAATTGGGAAAAGGCTATGTAAATAATGATGTTTTAGTCCTCCTGATCGTTTTCGGTTATGATTGTTTTTATGGGACAAGCCCGCCACACTATTCCCAAACCACTGTAACTCCTGTTAGCCAGAATCAACAGTGGCGACCACAAGAAAAGCGCCGAGACAATGAAGCTCGACGAAGTCCCAGAGAAATGATTTAACTGTCTTGGATCCCGCAACGAAATTAATCAGAAAAGAATAGCGGAGGAGTAGGAAAAAACTTCCCTACTCCTCCGCTATTCTTTTAACTTTCGGTTAATGCCCAATGTCAGCGGATTCTCATGGCAAACAAAACGGTGCATAACTGTGCGCAGAACACAGATGCCCCTTTCTTTCCTCAGTAGTCCGACGTTGGGATGGTAATCCGACACGACCGGAGGCAGATCAGGGGCTGGACCAAGGGCTTAACGTGTTAGCCAAGGCACGTGGGCATCGTATCACAGACTTGAAAAATGTTATCAAATTGGGAAATTCCAAATTCTAAACACAATAACACTGACGTTTTTTTTGAGTAGAATACGGAATCTCGACGCACAAAAAATCGATGAATGCTAACACGATGCTACAAAACTGCGATGCACGTTACTGCGAAAGATCTTCACTGCGATATTACTTGATTTCGATGCACGTTATCGCGATAGATCCTCACTACGATACTATATTTTGTCTGTATTATGTTTTTTGTGTAGTGTGCAGTGAATAAAATCTAAATTAACTAGGTTTTGCCCACGGTTTCGCCCGCGTAAAAATTACGATTTTCTAAACAAAAATCTTAATTATTCCCTGTCTGTGGAGTCTGTGAGCGAAGCCGTGGGCAACACGTGGGTACAGACTAAGTTAGGAGAAGTAAGAGATCGCTAAGAGATCTACAAATAGCTATTACACACGGAAAAACTTTGCCCACAAAAAATATTTCGTGTCATAAATTGTTGTACAAAATTTTTTTATATTTTACTGAAATTATGTAAGAATAGATTTTATAATTAAACACTATAAAAAAAAATACAGACAAATACAGTATCGCAGTGAGGATCTATCGCGATAACGTGCATCGAAGTCAAGTAGTATCGCAGTGAAGACTTTTTTTCTTTTTTGGAGTGTCGGAAATCATCAACTGACTCCTCCCGCTCTGGGCAGAGCGGTAGAGAATGTCAGACTTTTACCGACTTAAAACCACCGTCGAGACCGCAGTATCTCTTTCGAATAATTCGCAGCTTAACCACTCTGCCTGACATGGGAATCGAACGCAGGACGCTCGCTTAGCGAACGTGCTGGCGACCCCGAGACCAACTTGGCTATACATAATTATATTTGTTCTATACGTGTTTCCGCCATAGCTTGAGTAGCATTTGTTTGTTTGGCTGTTAAAATTAGGAAGTCAAAAAAGATGACCACACAAAGTCCTTACACAGAACTAACTATGGTAATTTTACTCAAACATTCTTGACCTTTAGTATAATTAGACGAACGGTAATTTGTTTACTAATGTGATTAGAAGGTTCCATAAAAGGTAAAAGCAACACGTTTCCAAAACATCATAGACCTTACGTCCATAATACGATGTTCATTGTTCATGACTGTAAAACCCTAAAGGAAAGATGGAAAGGAAAATGCTAATGATACGTAAATCACCAAGTTCCGTAAATTCGTCATCAATTTTCTACGCGTTGTTGTAGTTATAAGTAAGTAAGATGTAGTTATAACGATGTAGTTCAAGTCCATAACGAGACTGGTTTGCATCGAAGCCGGTCATGGAGCGAGCAATTCTTGTGGTGTTACTTGCAGGCCTGAGGTGAGTGCTTGAGAAATTAGTACTTAGCATCAAGTTGAAAATATTTACTGAGAAGTGTTTAGCTACATGTGGATCGAGTTTACACAATCGTTTTTTTTTTTGCTTTAATTGATTTAAAGTCAAGTTTTTATTCCATGCAATCAATATTTTGTTAGGAGAGTACCTATAATATTTTTCCAGTGAAAGAGTTTCAGCTTGGCAAAGATATATTTTCTTTTCTGTGAGTTTCCACTCTGGTGTACTCGTCACATTCTCTTATACACAATTTATTAGCTGACGTGAAAAGAGATATAGAGAAAATCTACAAGGAGATGTACAGGCAGAGCCTACCGATATAAATTACAATTTTATGATATGTTTTCAGCTGTGTCTTCGGCAATACCACATTGTTAGAAGTGAATGACAGCAAGGGCTGCCTCATTCTGACCCCTCACATACACAATGGAGAGGCAAGTTTAGCAAGAGAGCTAGCAGAAGTAAATTCATCACATTTCCTCGGACTTGAAAGCTATTCAGGATTCATAACAGTGAACGAAAAATATAATTCGAATCTATTCTTCTGGTTCTTCCCTGCTGCTACTAATTTGACGGAAACACCATTGATAATATGGTTGCAAGGAGGCCCTGGCTTCTCATCTATGAAAGGTCTTTTTGATATCGTTGGACCAATCAAAGTGGAGGATGGAAAAGGTACATAAAACTTAGTATTTTATGATTAATTATTACTAGGTAGGTAGTTAGATGAGTAAGAGGCACGATGGCGTAGATGAAGTGTAGTGCAGTAGAAATAAACGGACTGCTTTCCGCTTAAGCGAGCATAGCATTAGCATAAGAAGATTGACTCATAATAATTATATCAATCTGACTAGCAGTGCCCTGCGACTTAGTTTGCAATTTAGCATAATTAATTTCCACTTCGGATCAATCACGAAACTTTAAAATGTGCTGATTCTCAAATATTTGACAGGCTACTGAATTGTATCGTATTCAAAACAATAAGATAATAAATTCATTGTTAACAAAAAATGTGAAAAAGTAGCTAACTCTAATGTGTGCACAAGGTTCCACAATTCCAGCTAAAAATGTTTAACATATTTTAGATTAAAAATAACAAGCTCATGTTTACTGTTACAAGTTACTAATAGTACAGCGCGTGGATAATGTCCCTCACTAATTGATTAGCTGTAGTAATTTTTATTGTCGTTGTAATGTGCACTACCATTCACACTGTGATATCAACCATTTTATAACTTGCTTCATCATCCCCAAACCCAATGAACCCAGAATGCTGTGTCACAGTACTGTGTGGTTACTATGACGTCTTATCCTTCCTTACATAGTATAAAACAAAGTCGCTATTTTTGTCTGTTTGTTTGTCTGTATGCTTAAATCTTTAAAACTACGCAACGGATTTTGATGCGGTTTTTTTTATAGATAGAGTGATTCAAGAGGAAGGTTTTAGTATATAATAACTCATAAAGCAGGATCGTTTTCACTTTGCGGGCCACGTGGTGTCTTTCGGTCACCGTAGGCGTGGGCCTGTGGACGGTGAGTAATGGGCTTGGTCACCGTCCGTCCGTCCTATGACGATGACAGCGATGAATTTCACGGGCTATAATACCTTGTTGCATTCACTTTAAGACGTCATGGTAGGCCACCTGGGCCTGCCTCGTGGAATTCCCAAAATTCTTTTTATTTCTATGAAGATGGTGAGGTGAATTATTCACCTCATAGCTTTATATTATGACACACTGGATCACGGCACGTAGCAGTTACAAGAAATGGAAAGAATGGAGGGAAGCCTTTACCCAGCAGTGGTTTGACCAAGACACTCAGAAGATTATTATTTTCTTCTAAAATAATTAAAACATACTCTAAATATTTATTTTGCTAGAGTCCGTTTTACTCCAAAGAATCGTGCAAACTTGTATCCTGCACAAGCACAATGTTTAGTTCATGTTATGCACTGAACAATAATTCGAATGCCTCTGAGGCAGTGAATCTCGATCAGACAGAAAATCGTTAAGGTTTCGACGGGATTTCCCCACGTTACAACTAACAACTCCTGCATTCTGATTTGAAATGAGGGTAGAATGGTGGAAGTCTTCACTATATCTGCCAAAATGTCACCCTTTCATCTTAGCGTATCAATGGCAATATTAATTACATTGGTAACCAAAATTCGGTATCTTCAGTAGTGTCCAACGTTATCCTGTACTGGAACGTGATCACCTTATCCTCAATGAACCTCTTACCTCAATAAACTAAAGTAAGAACCAAATTTTTCAGTGGTGCAAAGAAACGTGTCGTGGGCGGATCACTCCATGCTGTTCCTGGACAACCCCGTTGGTGCTGGCTTCAGCTTCACCGATGATGAGCGAGGATACCCTGACAACGAGGATGATGTGAGTAAATTGGATAAGATGTTCTTGCCGTGAGAGAGGAAGTCCATAGAAGGTATGGATGAATGAATTCTGTGGGATATGAAAGAAATGAAAGTCCGCCGATTTCAAGTAAAATTGCATGGGACTCTGGCGGGAACAATGATATTAACATGGCCCTGTCGAATGCTGGGAACTTAATGATACAAATTATTACTTGAAATATAAAATACAGGTGTCATTAAGAAATGGAGGAGAAATAGAGGAACCTGGAGGTACTGTCATTACAGCTAATAAATATGAATAGTAGAAGAAACCTTCAGCTCCGATCGATTTGGGACATCTAAGCATATAAGGCTCTGAGCATAATGTAGCATGCTTGTGACAAAATATTTTGACCATGGCACAGCAAATCTTAGTCATATTTTCCTCTGTCTAGTGGTGGACAGTGGTCATTGAAACTATGTGCGTCTGTATTCATATACTAAGTAGGTATACTTAGTTAGCAATTCAACAAGCCTTCTTAGGATAGACTTAACTAGCTCTTCGCAATTTGAATTACCATCTTTTCTTCATACTCATATCGTGAGTACCTTGCGTAGGTTACTAAGTTGCCTATCAATATCAACTATGATGCTCAACGTGACTTAAGATAATGGACATCATCACACCTATAAGTTATTTAATGGGATACAATTAAGAAGCCAACTTACAACCTATTGTGTGAAATGTGGCGTTAAGATTATTATCTATGCTAATATTTCCTCTTGCTCGAAGAGCATCAAAATCTTTATGGACCAATGGAAATGCAAATAAACCAGTTGAAGAGGCATGCTATCGAGTAAAAATATAATTTTACTGGTTAAACGCGTTGCGATTAGCGGGAAAGGTCAGGGTGCAATGTCCTTTAACTGAAGAATCAACTTTGGCGTTTGCAAGTCGTGATTTGTTTATTTTGCAAATAAGTTTTTACAAACAATTTTAATAATAAAATTGCAGGTTGGTGAGCAGATGCTGGAGTTTCTCGAGCAGTTCTTGGAGATGTTCCCGGAACTGCGATCAGCTCCTCTGTTCATAGCTGGAGAGTCTTACGCGGGGAAGTACGTTCCGGCGCTTGCTATCCAGATTCACAGGCACAATAAAGATAAAACTCTGGACCCTATCAATATGAAGGTAGCGTAGCGTTCTTTTGATTACAATTATTTGATTTTGAAACGAATGCCGAATAGTCCGTCAGATAGATTTCCAAAAAATATTGACCACATATTTTTTTCTTTTTTCACGTAAGCAAAAAATGAAGACGATACAGACACAGTGCTTCGAAAACTCGTATGACGTCATTTATGCTACTACATTTTTTACCTTCAAGTGACGTCTCAAGCTCCACTCCATGATCTTTGACGCGCTTTATCTTCGCCAATTTTTATTGATTTGACAAAACAAAAAACAAGTGTCCAATATTTTTCGATAACTAACTGACGGACTAAACAAAATATTTTTTTGATTCAGTCCGATACTCCGATCCCCTATTATCGAATAACGAAGTGGTTCGGCACTAAAAAATCGACGTCTGCAATTTGTACCGATTGCTAGGCAATCTAGTAATAATAATATTTTCTTGCTAAAATCTTCCAAGACTGGTACAAATAACTAACCTAAATAGAAGGAAGTGGATGGAGTCTAGCAACGTTTTGCCCTGTAATAAAAATATCCAGGCCAAAAGTATTTTTTCAATCTTTCAGGGTATTGCAATCGGCAACGGCCTAGTGGAGCTCCGAGACATGATGCACTACAGCACCCTGTGCGAAGTCCTGGGCCTTTTAGAGGGGGACCAGGTAGACCATGTGGCGAAGCTAGAAAAAGAGGTCGTTAAGCTCATTGACAACAAGAAAATGGTTGACGCTGCTAATGTAAGTTTAATTTTGTATTATGACGATACTGCAGCGGCTACATGATTGTGGCTTGTGGATGGATATTGAAAGTAAACTTTAATTAGGTATAGGTATCTGTATGCAGAACTTGACAAAACACCACAAAGGGCCAAGACGACTATACGTGAATGTGACTGACGTAAGTTATCGAAAAGTACCTATACCTTCAGTGTGGAATTAGCCTTCGAATTATCCTGTAGAATTAGTTTAGACATGACGCACAAACGACTTCCACGACCAACTTCTAAAACCCAAAAAAGTAAAGAATTACTTTAGCTGCTCAAGTTAGTGACGTTTGTTTCTTTGCTATAGTTATTTTTCCGACTTTTCCGACTTCTGAAGCTAAACTTATTTTTGAATTGAGAACATCCTCATTTTTCCAAGTCGGTTAAATTGACCTTGTATGTCATTGCATACTTACGAAGCTCTCTCTAGGACGACATTATACCCGTAATGCGGCTGTTATTTTAATTGTTTATAGCCATCGGCTCCTTCATCAGGTGGACCACCAACTCGTTTCCCAAGCAATATCATAAAACACTCTTAATTTTTCATTAAATCAATTCCAGAAATTCAACGAAACAATAGAATACATAAAGAAGCAAAGTGGGGTCAGCATCTACAACTTCGTGGAAGACTCTTCATCATCAGCGCCGGAGTTTGAAGCGTTCATCACCAGGGCTGATGTCAGAGAGCTGATCCACGTTGGGAACATGACCTTTAACTATAACAACCAACTGGTCTATGAGAAGATGTTGCCAGACTTCGCTAATACCACGAAACCTTTCATTGAAGAGCTGTTGGAGCATTATGGAGTTTTAAGCTACAGGTAGGATGATGTGAAGACTGTTAAATCTTGGGTTTCCATTTAACATCTAAACAAAATGTAAAGCACGACACGACACTTAATACTATTCTCGTATGCATGGGTATGCAGGCATAGACGCTTCTTTAGCAGACACAACAAAAGATTTGAATCAAATAAATTCTGCGAATACTTCGTTTCTGCTATAATTATCATAGTCCCTTTCAAGGGTCAAGAGTCTTTACAGTGGCTGTGGGTTGTTCGAAACAGATACCGCGGCCTCGACACAAAGGGCTAAGATGGAACATGGGTGGTTTTTAGCCAGTACTTACGGCAAGATTGAAGTCAAGAGTAAGCCCATATAAAAAATAAAAAAGTAGAAGTCTGACACTTCCTACCCAGAGCGGAAGCAGTCATTTAATGATTTCCCACCGTCCAAAAAAAAAAGGGTCCATATGGAGGGATCCTATACGCTTAAGACTTACTTAATACTTATTTTCTTATTTGCAGCGGGCAGCTGGACGTGATCCTGGCCTATAGTTTGTCAAAGCACATGTATGCAACACTGCAGTGGTCGCAGCGAGAGTCTTACATACAAGCACCAAGGCGGCGCCTGCGCAGGTTCGCTAACGGATCCGTTGTTGGGTAAGTTGAATTTTTTACTTATTTATTACAAACAGGTACACCAACAGTACATACATTTCACACTGAATAATAAAAATATACCGGTTAGGGTTCTGATGTAAATACCAATTACCAATACACAACATTCTCAGATACAATAAAGCTATCATCGTAAATTATACAAATGAAATTTAAACATAAAATTAAACAAAACAAAACGTTTTTTACTTAAACTAATGAGATCAAATAATTAATCATAAAATTAAAATTAACTTACACTAATAACAATAACAGTATACTTCAGTATAGATAGTATAGTATAAAAGTACCTAATATAACAAAATTATTTTTTTAAAATATGTCGGTTCAAGTGAGACCTGCAGGCTTTTGAACTTCGGTAGGGAACCAAAGAACACATCCAAATCAGGTAATTTCGAGTTGAGTTCGTTGTATTGTATGCACATTCTTGATATTGGTGAGTGTCTCCCAATGTTACTCCTACTGGCTGGCGGTTCAAACAATCTGGAAATTGGCTGTCTGGGACGATTGTATGGGACTGACAACATGACACGTTCTAGTAACTGTTCGCATTCAATTTGACCATTGACAGTCTTATGGAGAAAAACTAAGTCATGGACAGTGCGACGGTTTCGAAGGGACTCCATTTGAAAGAACGCCAAACGTTGTTCGAATTATGGACATCTGTGGTATATTCCTGGAGACATGTATGCAATATGCCTTGTAAATGCTCGCTGGATGGTCTCGAGACGCTGCGAATGTACAGCATACATAGGATTCCATGCTATACTGGCATACTCTAACTGACAGCGTGCCAGTGCCTTGAAAAGGATAATCTTAGTTTTTGCCCCAAATGATTTGGCGTTTCTCTTGATAAAACCTAACATTTGTGCTGATTTATTTACAGTGTCAGAGATATGTGAGGTGAACTTTAGTTTTTGGTCTAGTGTTACTCCCAGGTCACGGATTTCCGAAACCTCTTGCAAGATGATGTTGTTTATTTTGTAAGGAGAAATTAATGGCTGTAATTTTCGACTGTAACGTATACAGAAACATTTATCTGCATTCAAGGAAATCCCGTTAGATTTACACCAAAGGTTGATTTGATCAAGGTCGGGTTGGAGTAGAAGTAGTAGTAGTAGTAGTTGGTGACTCTATTTTTTTATAAATTTTTAGATCATCGGCATAAAATGAAAAGTCGCAGCTAATTTGAGAAGCAAGATCGTTAATAAAAATAATGAAAAGAAGAGGGCCCATGTGCGAACCCTGTGGTACTCCGGATTTGGCATAATACATACTAGACTCATGACCTCCTACTGAAACTACTTGTTTCCTTCCGCTTAAATATGATTTAAACCAGGCAAGAAGGTAACCATGTATACCATGAGATTCGAGTTTCTGTAATAAAAGTTTATGGTTAACCTTATAAAAGGCACTGGAAAAGTCTGTGTATATCGCATCAACTTGGTGTGCTCAATCAATGCTTTTTGTTAGATCAGAGATAAAACAAGTTATTAGTCTGAATAGAACGACCACTTCTAAAACCGTGTTGATGAGTTGAGATAAGTTTACTAACATGTCGATACAATACAGGATAAATGAGGGACTCGAAAATTTTGGCTAAGGTTGAAAGATTGATTAGGGACATGAAGTCGAAGCGTCTCCGTGTTTTGTGTTGAACGCTACAAATAACGTAAAGGTTTTTAGTGGTTGAGGAAACGCCTTTGAAAAGATAAAACCCTTAAACCCTAAAATTATAGTCCCTCTTTCAACCCTAAAATTAGCACCTCTATTTGTGGTGGTTCAAACTTCGTTTGAAATACTGTTGTGAAATACAGCTTGCACTACAAAGCGGTAGTTAGGTACGTCAGTCACTGCGGCCAAACAGTGCGAAATGAGTGGTTTTTTTGCGATTTACAAAGAATTTATTGATTGGACTAAAAAAAAAAAACACAAAAGACCTGCTTTATAGTTAGACAGTTAGTATGCAAAGTATAATGATCTAATTTGAAGTACTTTTTGAATACCAGCGGTTTATTGTTCGATTTGGAGGAAACTTTGGATTTTTTTCTATAGAGAAAAGTTTTATGGAATCGTGTTTTCGTCAAACATAGGACTTAGCATTAATCCTCAACTTTACCATATATTTATTTCAAAATTAATGCTGCAGCATTTTAGGCGTAACGGAGGATCATGATAAGCCATTTGAGGTAGTATAAACCCTTAAATCATTCTAAAAACTTTATGAAACTTTAGCATCTGCAACGCTGGTGTAGTACATTCACATTCGCCAGTGATGTAAGTTTGACAGACATTAGGGGGCAGAAGTATTGTCATTTACCGAACTCAAAAACTTATTAATCCATCTCAGGAAAGCCTACCCCATCTGTTTCCATCTATACCTACATATCTTGGCCCCTTGGGTTATCCTAGCCCACTCTATCCCTGCCTGCCTCGTCCCGTTATCGTTGCAAAGTCTGCTGTTTCCGTTTAGTCGATAGCAGTGTAGGACGCTCGCTTCTTGTATAGGTACATGTGTGGTCCTCGCGATTGTCCTCCTCCCATTCAGTTAATCACTATATACAAAACATTAGACATTTGCTACTACTACTACCTGTTTCTTTCTACACCTCTGAGTTTTAATGTTAACCAAAAAAAAACGTTTAATAAATGATTGCAGGTACAAGAAGTCAGGTGGAAACTTCGTCGAGATCCTCGTCCGGGGAGCCGGGCACATGGTACCACTCGACCAACCAACGGTAGCTAAGTTTATGATAGACAGCTTCATACAGGAGTTCAAATAAACTATATATTTATAAACAAAATGTGTTTTATTTTCTACTTCATAAAATAATTACAAAATATCTACAAAACTACGTATTAAAACTAAGGCACTGAGGGATATGTTAAGGCCTTGGCAGAAATATAGACTAGTTCATACATAAAAAATAGTAGGTAACTAGCATCACTTTCAATAACTTATTAGATTCTAAATTAATGTCATGGTAGGTCATGTGTATTCTGTACTTGGATTTCGTATACAAAAAAGCAGTTCTTCCTTCACACATACATTTCAATACATGCTGAGATCTGGTGATAAAATATAAAGCCCGGTTCCAAAATTCCAATATAAAAGCGTAATCCAACAGTAAAAGACTCAAAATTAAATGCTAAATATAATTCATCAAACGGATCTCGTAGTTTACTATGTTACACGTTGAAGATTAAACATCACTAAGGCAACACTAACAAGAGACATAGCTTAAAGCTAATGAACCAGTCAAATACAGACCTATACGGGCATACGGGCCAAACAACTACAGAAACCGTTGCAGATTACCTACAATCGGTTTGTTACAGGAATCTATATAAATAAAAAGAGAAGTCCTGACTGACTGACTAACTGACTGACTCATCAACGCCCAGCCCAAACCGTTGGACCTAGAAAGCTGAAATTTTGCACAGAGGTTCCCTTTATAATGTAGACAAGGAATAAGGAAGGATTTTTCGAAATTCAACCCCTAAGGGAGTTAAATAGGGGATGAAAGTTTGTATGGAAAATCGTCATTTTAACGCGGGCGAAGCCGCTGGCAAAAGCTAGTCGAGTATAAAAAATACTTCGCACAACCACTCAAAGAATTCTGGCACAACCTGAGTAAAAGTTCTAGAAACTTCCATCCTTAAAACATAGTTGAAGTAATACTGGTCTCTTCAACATTATTGTACATGTAGGCATCGGTGCGTCTCTTCCACCTCAGACCGTAGACTACACCACAGACTAGACCTAGAATTAAAAGAACATTTAGGACAATGCTCACTACCATTACTGCTTGAGTACCAGAAGGTGGGTCTCCAGGTACTTGCAGTATAGTCTTGGAGATTCCCTCGGCATCATCGTCGAAGTACACGGCAGTATCTTGGGTCATCACGTGGTAGTTTGGTGGTAGCGGCATGTCTAAACCCCTGATGAAGTAGGAGATCAGTTCCGTGGTCTCTGCTGGCCTGTCCATGGGGACTAGATGGCCTGCTCCTCGCACTAAGACCTCGGTTAGACTGCCACCGCTTTTGACGTATCTGTAAATAAAAAGTGCATGTGTAAGAACCATAAATGCTAATTAAACGGTTTTATTTTTTTATATCGATTTTAAAGGAAGATCCTGACGCTTTCCTGTCTTTTATTTGGTTACGAACTTACATTTGTCTGCAATGATTATAAATTATTATTTAACGGAAATTGAAAAACTCGTAAGCTTTCAATTTGGCCAGTAAATGTACATAATATAACTCATTTAAGTACCTATCATATGATTGTAGTAAGTTTTTTTATCTATTTATTAAACTTTATTTTCTAAACATTAAAGTAAGTCTATACTAAATATATTTATAAACTAAACTAACCTAAAAACAAACTAACTATAAAAGGGCATCGAAAAAATCCTCCTCAACGCTGTCAGCAGGTAAAGTACCCAAGAGACTGGCAGCGTTGCCGCGTTGTATGGCAACACTTAGCCTCTGGCCAAGTGAAGTGGCCCTTCTCTCATATGATTTGACTTTGAGTTTCCAGTAGATGTGTAGGTATCGCCAAAATTTTTAATCTAAGTACCTACCTGTCTGATTATTCAGGCAAACAAAACTTGGTAACTCTCAAAAGATGTCCTTTGTATATCCGTTATATTCAAAGGTTACGGTAAGGAAACGGTTCGATAAGGTAAGGAACATCACCAATAAGGTATTATTACGTCCTTCTCCTTCGGCATTTTCATGTGATTGGATTGTGCTAACTTACCCAGCGACTCTATTGTTGAACCACCAAGGAGTGCGCGACGCGTTCAGGAAGTGATCACGTCTGTTCCAGTGCCAGTGCTTCCTCCGAGCCTTCGCGTTGGGCACGCACGGAGCTGTCAGGTCCATCTGTCCACTGGAAAGAAATCACAACTTTTTATTTCACCTATACGTGATATTTTTACGTATCTACATCGTCCATAATTAATTTTGCATGATCTGTGTACCTCTCTCTATCCTCTATCCTTTGTTGAAGATCCTAAATAAATACATTTTCAGTAACTCCAATTGATTTGCAGAGAATCGTAACTGAAGTCTATCTTCAATATTCACGTTCGTTAGTATTCATGCATTGCAAATTAGATGGTCTTCACTGGCTCAATAGCTTGTCCTATCAAGTTGATATACATATTTAAGGTGGCCGCTTATTGTTTGGCCTTTAAAGGCCTCGTCCATGGTGAAAAAACTGGCAGTTGAATCTACACAGAAAAAAAAACATTCACCGTACCTAACAATTAATTCATCGAAAGCTTCATCTGCCTAGCCTTTTCCCAATTAAATTGGGGTCGGCTTCCAGTCTAACCGGATGAAGTAGAAATACCGATATTTTACATTGAGCGACTGGCTATCTGAGCTCCACAACCCAGTTAGTAGGTACTGGGTACCTAATATGATAGCCCTTGGTAAAACTGGTTGTCAGACTTTCATGTCAAATTAGAGAGATATTGCCAATGTATCCTAGTAAATTAAATGTTAATGTGGAAATAGATACTAAAGTATTTAGAGAGAAGAGAAATTTTAATAGAGAAAAAATGGCAGAGAATTATAACAGAAGACATAAAGTTTGTAAATTAGACGATTTAAAGGTGGGAGATCATGTTTGGGTTATTGATTTGAGAAAGTATGGAATTATTGTACGAAAGGCGAAGAAGCCGAGATCGTATTTTGTTGCAATTGAAGGAGTTCAGTACAGGAGAAATAGATGGCACTTGGCTCCAGCGCCTTTCAAAGAGAGAAGGGAAAATAGTAGAGAGCTAAGTTATGATGATTTGCAGGAATTTCATAATGATTGTGTTTCGGAAGTTCAAGTGGAAAGAAATCAGCAAGAAATAAATAGGGAAAACAGTTTAGAGGAAACAGATTCCGAAAGTAACAATAATAATTTGGAAAGTAATGATGGAATTCCTGAAATACAATCACATGTAGAAATGAATAACTTGCCTAAAAGAGTAATAACGAAGCCTAAGTGGTTAGAAGATTATGTTTGTAATAATATAAGTTTGTAACATGTTTAATTTTATTATTTAGCTTGACGATGTTGTGACAGTGACAGTTGGACACTGATGACAGCCCGCCTTTTACGTGATGGGGAGACTTGTAAGGGCTTCTCTCATCTCATGACTTGGAGGTTTTTAATAAATGTTATTTAGTCAAACAGTGCTTAATCATTATTCAAGAACCCTGTAGACTAATAGAACACACTACCTGTAGCGACTGTCAACGGTCTCTAAATGACAGCCGGGACCAACGGCTTAACATGTTTTTCGAGGCACGGAGCAAAATCCGTATGTTGTTGGTTGTCTCCCATCCACAGACCAACTTTAACAAGCGCGGCTTAATCGAAGGATTCCGAAAGCCAATTAATTCAACGAAAGCATCAATAAAAAAGTCCTTACCAATAAATAAGGATCCTATAATGATTCAGCAGCATTTCAACCTTGGACCGAACTTCACTCAAGAAGTCAGGAGTAAGCTTCTTGTGAGCAGTTGAATTGTGGAAGGAGAACTCAATGCTGCCAACATGCAAAGCTTCGGACACTTCAGGTTTTCGAATATAGGTAACGAAGTCATCCAGGTGGGTTATGGTGTCCAAGAGTATGTTGAACGTCTGCTGCTGCATTGAGATGTCATCTAGTCTGTTTAGAAGTTCTTCGCGAAGCTGGAAATAAAAAGAAAGAATTTTTTAGGTCTTACACTGTCTGATATCTTCCGTGATTTTCAACTATTGTGATGAGCTCCCCATTACTCAAAAACAACAGCCAGGGTTGGAATATGGACTCTAAGAATCATGGGAATATTGTGAGTGTGTTTTGTCGTGACTTTTATATCGAGTTCCAGTAGAGCGCATATCAAAAGACTTGTCTGCATCTAAAAATGTATTTAACATCCACGTGCATTTTAATTCTCCAGTCAACCCATCATATATATGATTTCGTTTTGTATAGATTTTCCATACAATAAGAGATCCTAATAAATTGGTTTTGTTTACCTCGATTGGTCGTCGTGCATACTATTATATATTCTGTGGTTAAATTGGACTCTCTGTTGACGAAACCTACACTCCTAATTCGAAAATCTAGGTAAAAATTTTAGTCATTAAGTACGCAGCACATCAAGCTTTCCTGAAACTGTAAAATTTTCCTAATGAACCTAGAACCTCTAATACTTTAGCAATAAAGTTGAAAATCTACTAAAGACATCCCAATGTCATCTGGCAGATTGTTGTGGCTTGATGTGCTGGCGTTTGTACACAAAATCGGGTGATAACTGACATAAATCAATGGAGTGCGCCAGAGCATTTATATATTATTGTATTGATTTAGGTACACTGGGAAGTGTCGAAGGGTGGGCGTTTTGGGGGACTCTCTCTTGTAAATAAGTAAAGTAAATTTTGATGTTCGAAAAGTGCTGATTATTTATCAGCCTAGTTTGAATAAATGACTTTTGATTTTTTTGATTTTGATTTGACTAGTTAAATTATCCTGCGAGGCACTTACTACTGACGCAGCCCCCGAGTCCTCGTTAAGGATAGCTGTGTTGTAGGCATCCTGCATCGGTTTCACTGCCTGCAGACCCTGGCTGTCGACCAGCCCCCACTGGTAGTAGATCGAGCTGTAGTCTGCTATGCTGTCGCGACTCAGCACTGGGTTGCCCAATATTATACCCTGGAAGTTACAAATACAACGGTTGGTGATATTGATAATTCAGTAGTTTTGAAGGCCCTATGATTGAATCACATAAATGACTGTAAGCCCCAAAGGGTAAGGGTAGGTGGCATACCACCTACCCTTACCCTTTGGGGCTTACAGTCAAGAACAAGAGACATATCTCTTGTACACCCACATACATTTCTCCAATAATACTAGTACATAACATAAGAAATTCCTGATGGAAAAGCCCAAGAGCACTTTGTGCGACCTGGGAATCAAATCCATTAAGACCTGATGCACAGTAGCTGTGCTTGCTACCACTACTAGACCAATAGGGCAGGCAATATGTATAATTTAATTTAAAAAAATAATACATATTATGTGAGTAAAAAATAATATCAATGAAAATGAAGGCAATCACAATCACATTGCAACATACGTTATCTGACCGAGCAACTATACTTATTATTACTTACTTAATAATATTATATTTTAACTATAAACGTATAAATAACTCATGTGTATATCCGGTGTTCTGATGTCTGAAGGCTATGGTCAGTATTATAAACTAACAAATATGGGAAAGTGGGTTTCCTGTTTACAGCATACCCGTATTCGTAGTCGTACCTACTTCCGAATAAATTAATATTTTTATAATATTATATGTAATATGTACCTATCATAAAAACATGGAATGCAACTCAAACTGGTCACAATATTCATCATAATTTTGAGTTGATACGCGGCAAGAGCGATTTAAGATCATTTTCCAATATGGGTTGTGAGGGCTGGGCTGGGGTGCACAACTGCACACTATGCCTCTTCAAATAAAGAGTGAACAGGCATATTCTGGCCACGCTCGGATACCATTCTGTGCAACTACGTTAAGGTTGAACAAGCCAGTCATTCTTCCATACAAACTTACGAAGGTGATTACTCCTCTGTTTGACGGTGTAGGTTCAAAATTAAAAATTGTATCAACTGGTCTTATCATTATCTAGGTCTGTATGGAAGCAGAATTGGAAAAAAAAAATGATTTGGAATTTATGAACGTCAAAACTTTCATATTTTAGCACTAATTTTAACTCATCTTTGGGCGTAAATAAGTAACGTATATAGTATGAAAAAGAAAAAAGTGAAACCATACGGACATAGATTAGTTATTAAAAAAATTAAATAATTTGATTTTGAACAGATACATTCAATAGATTTTTCATGAAACCAAATATACCAAAGGTCTGCATAGAAACAATTGCGCGCCCGTTTTAGTTGTGTCTCTTTCGCGCTATGCATTTCGCTCGTGATGTCGGGTGAAATAGCATGCATTTTAGCCCCGCCCACCAACTAGTTCGTGCCGTTGGCTTGTTTGGCTTCGGCCGTGTACGAAACCGTAGTTTCGTAACTGGTTTCGATGAAGGAATGATTTGTCCTTGTACGTAACTGGTTTCGATGGAGGACATATTTGTCTTTGTACGAAACCACGGTTACGTACAAGGAATTTTTGCAAAAATATGAAATTTTACTAGTTACGAACAAGGAATAATAATTCTTTTATCGAAACTAGCGATTTATGTGATAATTGGTCTAGGATCAAAAAATATCAATCTGCAAATTTTCTAAAAATTATTATACATGGTGTAAACCAACTCTTTACGAACCCAACAACCAATGAATGAATGAATGAATGAATTATTTATTTGCAGAATATAGGTTTTACAAGTTCTTGATATAATTATTTATATATGGGTTTCACTACATTCGGCATTTCTGCCGTACAAATATTTAGAATTACCTATTTTGGTTATTTTGACATGCATCATACATTTACATGCAGTACATACATATTGTTAAATAGCAAAAACATTAGAATGAAGAAATACTGATAACAATTGAAATTTAGATTATTATGCAATTACATAATAAGATTAAAATTAAATACAATAATTCCAATCATACAAGATATTAAAATCAACTATGTTTAAAATAGCAGTCAATAATTATGTCACGTCAATAAATAAAAGAATAATGAAATATTTAAATAATGTCAATATACTTGTACCTAGATGTTATAATAATCACAGTTAATAAATTTTACATTTTGCATTCAAAATATTCATCGATGGAATAAAAACATCTCTCACACAACCAGTTATATAGCTTTTTATTAAATTCTAATTCTGTAGCACTTCTAATTTTATTTCGTGGTGATCTTCAAATAATTATTATTGACATAGGTAGTAATTCCTTACTACACGTATTGACGTCGCGATTTTAGATAAAGAAAATGAATATTTTTTAAAGATTGCAACATTTGCATCTTACTTTCCCGTCTTTGACACATGAAATGTCACTTTTCTTTTTCGCGCGTAACGACATCGCAAGAAAAAAGTTCTTTCTCGTCCAAATATTCGCATAAAAATAAGTTTACGTTATATATATCGAAATAACAAAATACTGAGTGTCAGGAAGTGTATTAAGTGCATCTTTAGTGAAAATTGTAAACCTGAGACGCAGAAATCGGAGCAAATACCTACAGACAACGCTCGCACAGGATTGAACTTGGATGTAACCCTTGTAGCCCTACCATTAGGCGTAATAATGCCTGGCTATAACTGACCTCCGGATACGTGATATCTACAGTGCTTATTCAAGCGATACGATGGTCATTAACACTGTCTATCACATAAGTGCCGCAAGCTTCATAAAGTTTTTCCAGTGGGTGCGAGACACCCCAGTTACATATATTTCCTATGTACTAGCTGGAACTTGAACTATCAGTGCGTGACACCAGATGTCCTTGGCAATGTCATTGGACTATGCTTACACTGAAAATACCTATAGGTACTCAGCATAGCAGGTGAGTTCCATTTCCAGCATAATTATACGCTATGTTATTTGCTACATAGCAGACTGTCAGTGCGTAGCACGAGATGCTCTTGGCAAAGTCATTAGACAATGCTAACACTGAAGATACCCATAATCGGCATAACTGGTGAGTTCTATTTCCACGTAAATTTGAAGCATATATATACGCTATGTTATTTGCTACACAGCAAATACTGTACTGCAAATACTTAAAATCGACATAACTGGTGAGTTCCATTTACATGTGTTGTTTGTGTGCAAAGAGCAATCATCAATCTCTTGCCCTTATCCCAGTTCATTTGAGGTTGGCGCGGCATGTCATCTTCTTCCATACTTCTCTATTACTCAAATGATTCCAACGAAAAAATTACCACCCAGAAGTATACTATGCTTTACATGAAAACATAATTATATTCCATGTTACTAGCTGCATATCAAACTATCAGTGTGTGATACAAGATGCCTTTAGCTAAGTCATCGGACAATGCTAACACTAAAAATACCACCGCATGCGTAGACATCACAGTGGAACCCTATTGCCTGACTTCGGTCTGCAAAATTTATAAATATGTTCTTTAATCTATGAGCATGATGGTTGCGAGACAACCTTGCTTATCAAATGTGCATTATAGTCTTGCTAACGCAAATACTTGCAGTGAATGGGGGACCATACTCTGACACCTGGACTGGCTGACACACATTTGTCATAATCACACATGCTTTAGTACGAGATACTCTCAGCATGTTATGGTCACATTAAGTGAAATCTTCTTCACAGCAAATCTTCACCGAGTATGATATTATGGAAGCATCATTGGTTCTAGATCAAAGTTACATATGCACATAACTAACCAAATGCAAACAATACTTAACGGATAACTGTTTATTTTCTGAATAAATTCAATAAAACATGGTGGTCAATACTTATGCACTGTAATGTCCCAATACTAAAAAAAAAAAACCGTTTAAAAACTATTAGTATTGAGAGGGAATAGGTCTATAGACTGACAATGTCTTAACGGCCTGTTAATGTACAAATGACTTTATCAACCAACCCCCTTTTAGTTCCAAATCGAATTATTTCCTCTCTGAAACCCCACCCCCTTTTAGGAAAAGATAATATTACCTTTATATTGTATAGGCCCAATCTGAAAGAACATCCCCAAAAGTAACTCATTGCTATACCTACCAATATATTTTTTTCTCCTTTTACCATGATCCTTATTTTGGTGGTAAGAATGATTTCTGAAATTTTGTCCACCTATTTTAATGGACCCTTTATGGGTACAATATTAAATTAATCACATTGGGATTTAAAGTGTTAAGAATAAGAATAAGAAATTTTATTTGCTAAAACTTGTGATTACATAATAGAATAAAATAAAATACATTCATTCAAGATAATAAATGCATGTTGATCATTTATTTATGCCTAAGAATATTTTCAGAGAAAATCACTCAAACCTAACCTAATAATAACAGATAACTTGTCCTCTCTGAATTAGTCATCATAGACACGCAAAACACTCATGTGTTGTAATAAGCATGTAACCCGCATTAAATAATATTTAATACCTGAGGAGATGGGGCCATACATTTAATTTTCCGGAGCTTTTATTCATAACATTATTAAGTCATGGAGAACTCAAATAGGCAATATGTGGGGGAAACTTAGTAAGTTTTCCTATGTTCTTTATAATTATGCTGAGTAAGATTATAAATAAAACCGCACTGCTGGTGGCTTAACAAGGTTTGGTTGTCTTTACTGTGCAGTATAGACTTACATTTGGGGCAATACTTTCATAGGTATTACTAAGATAAGTATTTCATGAGCCTGTATTGGAACTCATGCAAAATAAAATTCACAAAATCATGTCAACAGCATTTTAAAAATATCAACAGTAGACACTGTACATTTATGAAAAATGTAGTTTTGCCAAAAATAATATGCATATAAATAAACTTGTTTAAAGCCTACGTTGTTCAGATAAACTGAAAACACAAAAGTGTAAATTTTGCAATCACCCAGATTGTACACTAAAATATCTACACAAACCAAAGATAGTGAAAGCCTCAATAAATTAAAAACTGACTCTCACTATTATCATTAGACAAAGTTTGCTACTAATTTATTACTCTGTTATTGAAAACTGTTATAATATTGACATTTTATTTGTCCAGTTGTTGGTCTTCTGCCTAATTGACCTATGCGTTGCAAGCACCGCTGAGAATGAGTTATATTCCTGGATTATGCAAAGTACTATTGGGGTTTTTTCCATCAGGAATTCCTCAGTACACCACACAGCCACAGAGCCTGAATTTGTGCTCAGCTAATGACACTAGGCTCGCCCCCTGTTACATGGGACATAAGATGAATTCTATTTACCTATACATTGACATTTTTACTTACATTGTCAAAACTTTGACATTTGATGCCATGTAATTTTAATATTTAGTGAACCAGATTATATTGTTATGATTTCATTTCATTTTTTGAAGCAATTTAATCTTACGTACCTAATTGAAGAAACATTATGGGTGCTAAATGGCAAGAACTTAGATAGTTTCTGAATTTTGTATATTGCACCACATTTGAATCCGATAGAATCTATCAAAAGTGTTCAATCTCATTTCAGGGTGATATTAAAGAGCAAAGTTTAAAAAATTAACCCATTGGAGTAATGATACAGTTGTTAGGAATATGAACCACCAATATTTTAAAGTTTCTTATATTTCGAGTGGGTTTTCTGAACCCCATAACTAACTTCTCACTGTACAACAACACAAACAGCAGATCAAATCAGAACTGTCAACACATAGTTGATTTATAATTATTATTTGATTACAGTTACCAAATTCAACATACATTATATATACCCTTATGGTTATAATACTAAAGCAATAATATACCTAAAGTAAGGAAGTCATAAGTATGTAAGCGTTATATCACCAAAGAGTGACATAGTAGGCCTATAATGGTAACCATTGTAACTTGCTTGTACTATTAAGGGTTTAAACAGCAGTTTGGTTCTATTCTATAAGATAAAAAGAGCATTTAAGCCTTATAGTTTAGCTCTTTAAAACGCTTACACGACCATACAAATTGACAAATGTTGCATTGAAAAAAAAAAAAAAAAAAAAAAAAAAAAGACGACCTAACAGGCACTTATTTATCTAATAAGCACTAATAATGCGTCAAAATAAGTTTTACAGTACAAGTACTGTAACAGTATCGAAAATACTATTACTATTATAAGGCCAATCGGCACTGTAAAAGTACCTTACACAACCACTATGTAACCTTTTAACTTCTTAAAAGTTCTCTCAACGTTGTTATGGGGTTAGTTCTGTAAAACACAACAACTCTTCTAGACTAGAGTAATAAATAAAATAATAATAATAATAATAATTTAAAATTTATTAAAATAGCACAACTCTTTTAGAATACTAAATAGGACTCTCGGTAGAGCTGCTACATAACATAATAGCTCTCGCGAGTTTGTGTTACTGCTATGAGACAAGCGGCGATCTAAATTCGTTTTCGGTGAAAATATGGCTAATATTTTCTGCCATGATAGCACATTGACAACACGGTAGGAACCAATGTGTACTATAGCAGCCATAATCGGGACAAGTTTTAATTTATTTTCATTTCATTAATTTAAATTTAATTAAAACATAAAAAATTATGAAGGCGCACTGTCAAATTTGAAATCAGCATAATGATTTAATTGATACAAATTCTTCCGCAAGTGCAAGTTATGACAGAGTAACGGTCCATGATTTTTTTTTTTTTTTTTTTTGTGTTTTATTCTTTTCAACGCAAATGGTATGTTAAACAACAATGGGAAATGACACAAACATAAGTTACCGATATTGTTCTCACAAGGAACACTCACGACAAGTGTGATAAAACATATCACTGGAATCGTTTATAGTGCAAAATACAAACATATTTGGTTCCTTTTATAGTACAAGTCACCATGAGAGCCTATTTGGGGTTTTGTAAACGTTTACAACACCACTATAATGCAAAGCATGAACACTAATGAGTACGCTAATACATTCTCATGACTTTTATAAGTAGTACCGTTTGTTACTAGGGTAATTATCACAAAGTGTCATCCAGAATTATTTGTATTTTAATTACTTAATTAATTATTGCAGCAAACTCTAAACATCTACCTATGTCAATAATAATTATTTGAAGATCACCACGAAATAAAATTGGGAATCAAACGAGCTTACCTGTTAAGCGAAGTCTTGATTCTAATTTTATGAGTGGTGATCTGAAAAATAATTATTACCCACCCACCACTACTAACAACCCCAAAGCTGCAATAATTAGTCTACCTAATTCAATGTTAACCTTTTCAGGACAACAAAGCGAATGTAAGCATTTGGAACTACTCTGTATAGGAAACAGAGTTTGTTCCTAATGATAAGATCTCTAAAATAAGTGACATTTCATGTGTCAAAGACGGGAAAGTAAGATGCAAATGTTGCAATCTTTAAAAAATATTCATTTTCTTTATCTAAAATCGCGACGTCAATACGTGTAGTAAGGAATTACTACCTATGTCAATAATAATTATTTTTCAGATCACCACTCATAAAATTAGAATCAAGACTTCGCTTAACAGGTAAGCTCGTTTGATTCCCAATTTTTTCAGCTAAATGGTTATATATTTTCACCGCCATGGTGTAACAGTTTTAGGACCATCAAACTAGTACTTGTTACTTACGCAAAAATTTTTTTGGTCTAGTGGCAGTTGTTCGGTTATAAGTCCGGTTGACCGAACTATGGTTCGGTTGAAATATAGCACCGAACTACTGCCACTCTTTAGTTGCAACAGTTCAGTCCCATTTTTTTTTTGTTAGAGAAAATAAGGATAGGTAGTCAAGTCCCACAAATTACCAGGAGAACAGAAGTAGGCAGGAGGTATTGGAAATTGGAATCTTTAAATCAAATCTTTATGCCCTTCTTATACCAGGTAGTTTTTTTTTTGTTGAAAATGAGAAACAAGTATAGTAAAGTACCACAAACTACCAGGAGACCAGAATGGTGAATTATATAGTGGGGACTAACTATTCAGTTGCAGTAGTTCGGACAACCGGACTAACAACGGAACTACTGCCACTAGACCAATCAGAGAAGCCAGTCATCACCCCAGACACACATAAAGTGAAAAAAAAACAACTGTATAGTATAATACCTCAATCGAAAGTACCTAGTTACGTACAAGGACAAATCATTCCTCCATCGAAACCTTAACAGTAAATTCTTCGTACGTAACCATGATACATAACCGTGGTTTCGTACAAAGACAAATATGTCCTCCATCGAAACCAGTTACGTACAAGGACAAATCATTCCTTCATCGAAACCAGTTACGAAACTACGGTTTCGTAGACGGCCGAAGCCGCTTGTTTACCCTTAAATGCCTTATTAAAGGTAAGATAAGATAGAATAAGATAAAATAAGTTCGTCATCAAACAATGTATAAAATATCTCTACTTACAAAATTAATACTATGTATTTTTCTACTATAGAAGTGAGTTATTGTTGATAATATAAAATACCAGTATAACAGGTTTCCATAATTTGGCATTTTATTCAACAATTTAGCTTCAAGTTGTTATAAAGTGTTTGCGGTCAGTTGTTGATCGTCGAGTAGAAGCCAAAACAGGTAAAATAATAGCAAAGTTAAATAAAGTCAATGTAATCAAGTAAATGTCAATAGGGATGTGTCCTGGGTAAAAGAAATATGATTCCGTTTAGTCCGTCAGTTAGATTATCGAAAAATATTGGAGTCGTGTTTTTTGTTTTATCATTAATAAAAATTGACGAAGTTATAACGCGTCAAAGATCAGGATTGGGGGCTTTTGACGGCACTACGTGGTAAAAAATGTAGTGCGATGTGATGTCACACGAGTTTTCGAAGCACTGTATCGTCTTCATTTTTGGTTTACTTGCAAAAAGAAAAAATACGTATCGAATATTTTTTGGTAATCTATGTGACGGACTAATTAGATTTTTTTGTCAACTACCCTAATGAAGCTACTATTTTTACATAACATACAGCTCCCGCAACGTAACTTGGCAAGGTTTCGAAATTCGAATTCAAAGTTCGGGCATCGTACACTTTGTGCCACAAAAAGTGGTAACTTTTATTGCTTGTCATTATTCTATGGTTATTGACATACTTAATTTATTTTTAATAATGAAGTTAAAGAAAGGAGTAGACTTTGTGACATTTATTAGGTGTTATAAATAAAAAAATGCATTTAAAAGTAAAACAAAATTTAAAACAACAAAAACTTAATTTTAATCAATAACAAAAACTAAATTTAAAACAATAACAAAAACAACAAAAACTAAATTTAAAACAACTAACAAAAACTAAATTTAAAACAACGACAACTCAAATTCGTAACAAAAAGAAATAACAAAAACAATCAACTTTCGTGCACCGCAAGTGTAATGCGGCCGCCACACACTCGACGAGTGGCATGGGAAGTAGCGAGGAAAGGAGGCAGGGACATAGTGTGGCAACGTTACTCGTCATGCCGCACGTCATGCTCCTCGTCCTGCCCATCGCTCCGCGATGATCGCGCGATGAATACATGTGATCCACAATCTCCGTTGGCGAGGACGATGACGACGATGTATATTTCTTTTCATGATATTGATATAATTAATAAAATAATATAAATTGACTGGCCTGTTGGTCTAGTGGTTAGTGACCCTAACTGCTATGCCGGAGGTCGTGGGTTCGATTCCCACCCAGGACAAATATTTGTGTGATGAGCACGATCATTTGTTCTGTGTCTGGGTGTAATTTATCTATAATATGTATGTATTTAGAAATATATAAGTATGTTTATCAGTTGTCTAGTACCCATAACACAAGCTCTGCTTAGCTTGGGACTAGATGGCGTTGTGTGATAGTTGTGGAATATTATATTATTATAATTAACTATACTAAAAATGCATAGCGCGCACGCTGCCACAGTTTCATCGTCCACCAAAGGCAAATAACAAGTGAGGAGCGTCGCGATTTATTGCGCGAGTAGAACATCGCAGCAAATAGCGGCAGCGCGAGGAGCATGGCGATGAGCAGCGCGAGGAGCATAGTGTGGCGCCCGCATAATCGGGAGCGAATGGAACGTATGCATTTGAATGCACCAATCGTACGCGTGGATGACGCTACCTCATACCCCGCGCCCCGCTTGACCGCAAAAGAGACCTAAAAATTACTTCTGCGCATCTAACGACTCTTGCCAAGTTACGTTGCGGGAGCTATAACATCACGCCAGTAAACTCCGAAGGGTCAGATAGAGGTGTATCTAATAGAACACCCACATTTCGCCAGTTACACAAATTCAGACTACGTGGTTGCTACTAAAAATAAAAAACTAAATGTGGCACTCGGAGACTGCCGCGGTAAAGCTATTGCATAGCATTTTTTATCAACTTATGCAAATAATTAATTATTTAATTTGACAACCTCAGTTGACAACCTTGTTATTTTCCGTAACCATAGCAACCTGGTTGAATATTTTCGTTACGGAATTTCTGGATTCGCTTTCCACGCTCAAGGCCCGCGATAGAAGCTATGCAATAGCTTAAAAATATCTAATGGAAAAACCCAATAACACTTTACCCGACCCGGTAATCGATCCCAGGACCTCATGCTCAGCACACTTGCGACCATTAGAACAACGAGGCAGTAAACCGAGGCCTAACAATAATTGAACCGTTTATTATAGGCCAGTCATAAGTAAGTATGTCTAAGTGATATACACCCGTAGGTATTTATAAACAAGTCATTACTATTACTTGAGTAAATGTCATTGTATACGATACGATTTTTTCTCTGTAGTTTAGTAATTCCTTAATGTTAGAAGTTTAGAACTATCAAACGTTAGAATTCTTAGTTTTGCTTCCATTGACGGTTCTAACTTCGTTTAATTAAGTCCAAGTAATTGCTTTGACTTGACTATAAATACGGGGGATAGAGTACCCATTCACGACTCACATATTTTTTTTTGTAAACACTATGTAATGCAAAATCGAATACCAAATAATCAAACATTCATCGAATTGTTAATAAATTGAACATTCATAGTACAGTCAAGTACAACGCGGACTAAAAAAAACATGTTTTTAATTAAATTGTTGAACGAATTTGTTTTACATAATATATTATTATTTATTCAATATACTCGTAGGTTTATTAATTAATAGGGGGCAAAGACATAATGTTTTTTTTCCAATATTACGATGTACGAGCAGTTAAATATTTTTAAGTTAAATAATATAATTATAAGAGCCCAATGGTGGCGGCCCCTACTTATAACGAACAATAAGGCGTGCTGCTCTCAAAACTGTGAAGGAAAACATCGTGAGGAAACCGGCATCTCTTAGAACCAAAAAAGTCGAAGAACTGACATCTTCCAACCCGCACTGGGCCCGCGTGGTAGATTATAGCCCATCCCTCTCCTACAGAGGAGGCCTGAGTCCCTGCAGTGGGAACATTATAGGCTGATGATGATGATGATTACGTTTCCCAGGGATATTGTCTGACATCCACACCAACAGAAGACAATCACAAATCATTTTTGCTCTCAACTAAGGACGAATTTCACGGATGCCAATCAGCGGATGTCAAAATGATTGTGATCATGACCTTGTCAATTAGTTGTTTATCGTTTGCGTCAATTGCCATATGATGAGATTGCCTTGTTAGTTAGTTTCCGTTATTCATAAGCGAGGTGTCAGCGTATTTAACCTCAATTTAATGGCATTTTAAAATGACATGTATTTGTATAAGCAGACTAATTTAGTACCATTACCATAAAAGTTTATATTGGACGCACATTTTTTAATAGTGTAGCCATTGACAGTTGACTGACACATTATATTACGCATGTGTTCGCCGAGGGGGTAGACAAAACCGCTGAAGCTGAAGCAAACGTTGTAAGTTCAGCAGTGTGCTTTTATTTAGGCGCCTTAAGTGACACGTCGTGTTTGTGGAAACGAGCATTAAATCCGGTTTTTGAAAATTATGGAATTACCAAGTGCGTATAATGCAGCTTACTGGTGTTAGTTTTGTTAGGCTGCAGCACCCTGTTCCTAAACCATTGCATCATCTGAAAGCCAGAATCAACAGTGGCGACCACCAGGAAAGCGCCCAGCCAACGAATCTCGACGAAATCCCAAACAATTTATTTTGGATCCCGCAACAAAATTATTCAGAAAAGAATGGCGAAGGAGTATAGGTATTAAGCAGCCAGTTGATTATTCTGCATGTTGCGTTAAGGTCTACATCTACTTCCCGACGTATCGATACCAGACTGGGCATGCAAATTTGCACCCCAAAAAGCAGAGGGCAAATCCAGATGTTCGGAGAACTTGAGAGGTCGCCCCAGGCGGTGAATGATTGATAACTGATGACGTCGTCGTAACAAGTTGTGTCAAGTGTTGACTTCCCGTACAGTCTTGATGCAGTGCAGTGAACGGGTAGTGATTGTGATCTATTTTCATTTGAATGTGTGCAAAGTTTCCTATTGGCCTAATGATCATCTTCCTGCCAATATCCCATTCTATTTGGGGTCGGTGCAACACGCTTTCTTCTTCCATTTTCCCCTGTCAGACGTCCTGGCCTCATTTACTCCTTTTAGTATAAGATCCCGTTAAGAACGACCTTCACCGAGATGCTTATTTAATGAAACGTATTTTATATTTAATTTAACATGTCAATAAATATAATGCATAAGGGTTGCCTAGCAAATTTCAGTCCAGAGTATGTATAATTAATAATTTAAAAAAAATATTTTTTTAAACATTTCACCGGTATGATTATTAGATAAATTCTATACCAATCGAAAGTATGAAACCCATAGAATATGCAAACGTTAGGTTGCCTATTCTGTTCCGGTCACAACTATCGGGTTGCCAGGTATAAACAGGTAAATCTATACTAGCATTTTGCAACGGTCTGTATAATGAATGAAAATTAAATGAAATTAAAGATTATTTTATTCTGAACACGGTGGTATAGGGTTGCCTGCGAAAAATCAGTCCAGAATTGCGGTTGTCGAATTTAAAAAAGTAAAATATTGCTCCGAGTGAATGTGTGCAACTGAGAGGTCCCAACCAACCATCCCATGCGATAGAAGAGGACACAGCATAGCAGCTGTTTAAAGTCCGCCCATTTAAAGAAAGAGAGTGCGCATGCTATTTGTGCTTGGAAAAGAAAAGGATAGCGATAGACTCGAATATATAGTCCCCGACACGTAACTTGGCAAGAGTCGTTAGTTGCGCAGAAGTAATTTTTAGGTCTCTTTGGCGGTCAAGCGGGGCGCGGGGTATGAGGTAGCGTCATCCGCGCGTGTGATTGGTGCATTCAAATGCATACGTTCCGTTCGCTCCCGATTACACTTGCGGTGCACGAAAGTTGTGTTGTTTTTGTTATTTCTTTTTGTTACGAATTTGAGTTGTCGTTGTGTTTTAAATTTAGTTTTTGTTAGTTCTTTTAAATTTAGTTTTTGTTACGAGTGTTGTTGTTTTAAATTTAGTTTTTGTTATTGTTTTAAATTTAGTTTTTGTTGTTTTAAATTTAGTTATTGTTGTTTTAAATTTTGTTTTAATTTTAAATGCATATTTTTATTTATAACACTTAATAAATGTCACAAAGTCTTCACCTTTCTTTAACTTCAATATTAAAAATAAATTATGTCAATAACCATAGAATAAAAGCAACCACAAGCACACAAGCAATAAAAGTGACCACTTTTTGTGGCACAAAGTGTACGATGCGCAAACTTTGAATTCGAATTTCGAAACCTTGCCGCTAGTTGGGTCATACTCAGAAAAAGTGTACATTTTAAATTTGTAACTAAACTGATAGGTAACGATACTGAGAATCTCAGTCACGAAACTGATGTCATAAGGTATGGTGCACATGAATTGGGCGAATAAAACACCTGATTATATTTGGTTTATCAGTCTTACTTAGATTAATAAAAATAAAAATACCATAAACATTGGTCATTATTTAATTAAATTCCATTAAAGAACCTGTCGGCAACTACACCTGTGTATTAATACACAGGTATATAGATATGCACTTTTAGTTTTTGTGAACTAAGCTTAACAATTTCTCAGTTTCGTAACGTAACGCATTATAACGAAAATGAGAATAAAATTTGAGAAATTCTAACCTCTAAAATATTTTTACGTAAACCACGAGATTACCACGCAAGTACTGAACGTATTCGTTAAGATAATACAAAAAGTATGAAAAGAACAAAGTAAGTAAACCAAAAATGTAATAAACTTTCTAAAATAATAGCCGTTTATAACCCTGAGGTATTTTTTTTGTAAATTTTCACTTGATATACCTACGTCTTGACTTCATGACTACGGCGATAGTGTAATGACTGCCGCGACAGTGATTTTGGCGTAAGTAATAATGTTGCCAGAATAGAAAAAAATATTTATGCCACCATAAGTCATTGCTTTTCAAATTTTATCACGCGTTACTAACCCTGAGTAACGAAACTTCATAATTTTGGGACAATGTTTGTTTAATTAAAATAAATCCTTCTGTATATGATTAATACGAATAAAATTGGTATTATTTAGTTACTTGATTCATCAAGAATAATATAACCACGGTCAATGTTTAAAAAAGCAATGTATATTCGTAACAATTCATCTCTGAAAATGTGTAATCGTCATTGGGACACAAAAAAAAATGAATGACGATATTTATAACAATGTTTTGACAATCAAAAATTTTAATCTTACATTGAATATTTAATTGAAAATACCAGAGAAATCATCATATTATTAGACTAATATAAGAAAAAGGGGGGATAAAAGAAAATATATCATAATACTAAATATTTACGTAAATATGAAGTTGCGGGACAAGAAAAGACACCAAATGTACACTTTTTCTGAGTATGACCCAGTTACGTGTCGCTATGGATACAATCGAAAAAACGTGCTACTATTTATTGTTGGAAAAAATGGAAAAAAAGTGTTTTTTGTGTGAATCGGATGATGAAATAATTGATTTTAATGATGAAACTTTTAAAAACTGTGTAGGTATTAAAGTTAGTTTTTCGTAAAAAATGACGTAATTTATTTTTAATAATGAAGTTAAAGAAAGGTGAAGACTTTGTGACATTTATTAGGTGTTATAAATAAAAATATGCATTTAAAAGTAAAACAAAATTTGAAACAACAAAAACTAAATTTAAAACAACAAAAACTAAATTTAGAACAATAACAAAAACTAAATTTTAAACAACAACACTCGTAACAAAAACTAAATTTAAAAGAACTAACAAAAACTAAATTTAAAACACAACGACAACTCAAATTCGTAACAAAAAGAAATAACAAAAACAACACAACTTTCGTGCACCGCAAGTGTAATCGGGAGCGAACGGAACGTATGCATTTGAATGCACCAATCACACGCGCGGATGACGCTACCTCATACCCCGCGCCCCGCTTGACCGCCAAAGAGACCTAAAAATTACTTCTGCGCAACTAACGACTCTTGCCAAGTTACGTGTCGGGGACTATATATTCGAGTCTATCGCTATCCTTTTCTTTTCCAAGCACAAATAGCATGCGCACTCTCTTTCTTTAAATGGGCGGACTTTAAACAGCTGCTATGCTGTATCCTCTTCTATCGCATGGGATGGTTGGTTGGGACCTCTCAGTTGCACACATTCACTCGGAGCAATATTTTACTTTTTTAAATTCGACAACCGCAATTCTGGACTGATTTTTCGAAGGCAACCCTATACCACCGTGTTCAGAATAAAATAATCTTTAATTTCATTAAATTTTCATTCAATAAACAGACCGTTGCAAAATGCTAGTATAGATTTACCTGTTTATACCTGGCAACCCGATAGTTGTGACCGGAACAGAATAGGCAACCTAACGTTTGCATATTCTATGGGCTTCATACTTTCGATTGGTATAGAATTTATCTAATAATCATACCGGTGAAATGTTTAAAAAAATATTTTTTTTAAATTATTAATTAAACATACTCTGGACTGAAATTTGCTAGGCAACCCATATGCATTATATTTTTTGACATGTTAAATTAAATATAAAATACGTTTCATTAAATAAGCATCTCGGTGAAGGTCGTTCTTAACGGGATCTTAGACTATTTCTTTTTCATATCATTCGTCACACAATCCCTCCATCTTTTATTTGGAAGGCCAAATACCCGCGAATGGAGAGGGAGACGAAGGCGTCTCCCTCTCCATTCGCGGGTCATTCGTCCTTACATGTCCAAACCAAGACCGACGACTTCCTTTCAATTTTCAGTGTTGATGTTCAATCAAAATGGGAACTCAACACTGCTTTCGAAAAATTATTCTTAGAGTGCACTAGCTTAGGTAAACTCGAACATAGCAGATGCTTTTGTTCAAGTTTAAGTGGACTACGATAGGATGACAGGACAATCAAGAAATGGGAAATGTAAACTGGGAAATGTAAAGTGGGAAAGATAGGAGCTAGACTTCTTGTACAATAGTAGTCATGGTAGGCTACCACCCACCAGGACCTCACTCCGTAGACACGCTTGACCAACGAAGTAGTTTGACAAACACCAAGCAAGATCGTCAGCTTCCTGCCTTGTCAACCGTCGTCCGTCTTGATCCTACTCCTCCGCTATTCATTTCTGATTAATTTAGTTGCAGGATCCAAGACAGTTCAATCGTTTCTCTGGAACTTCTTCTAGCTTCATTGTCTCGGCGCTTTTCTGGTGGTCACCACTCGCCACTGTTGATTCTGGTTTACAGGAGTTACAGTCATTTGGGAATAGATGCGGGGTTTGTCCCATGATAACTATCATGCTATCACAAACTCCTTTTTCCTTCATTACTTTGCCAGTTTGCCACACAATAATATGTTATTTTTTTCCTAGATCTTCCATCCATTAACTTATATCACAAAATAACAGATTAATAAACTAAAAACATCTTCGTACCTGTAAGTTCACATCCAAGATGCCGATATCACGGTCCTGCTCCAGGATCTTCACGCCGAGGGCGGGTAGATAGCGGCCTGCGTAGGACTCCCCGGCTATGTACAGAGGAGCCTTGCTGATCTCCGGGAAGATCAGCCGGAACTGCCTCAGAGCATTGTAGAGGTGGCTTGAACACTGAAATATGAAACATTTTCCTATATTGCATTAGCTTATGAGATTTAATAGGTACGTGGGGTCCGAGTGCTCATAGCCTGTTTAAAGAAATCTCGAAACGTTTAGTTGACGCTTCTCGTGACCCAAGGGCTGTCTTTTACCTTGGCCAGAGGCTAAGTGTTGCCATACAACGAGGCAATGCCGCCAGTCTTTTGGGCACATTACCGGCTGACAGCGTTGAGGAGCAGTATTTCGATGCCTTTTTATAGTTTATTGTTAGTTTAGTTTATTTTATAGTTTTTAATTAATTTAATATGTATATTCCAATAAAGTTATAGGTACACGTTTTTTCTTAATGAGGATTTTTGCAGTCATAGAGATATTAAGGAGTTACTGGTAGAGGCTTGACCCGTAAATCCGTAATAATTATAAGGTCGTAAAAAAATGCGCTGTATTGATTAAGGTATAAGATCAATCATTTCTATGATTGGTCTTGTTCGGACAACCTACTGAAAGGTTTAAACTAGGTTTAATGTAAAATATTAGTTTGTGTAACTTGATTAAAAAATTAACATGATCTCCACATTACAACAACGGATTACAGAAACGTGATTCACAATTAGATTTGCTTGTTTTTTAAATCACCCCAATACACGTGTTTTAACAAAATATTTCAAGGTCTACAAATTAATTATTAGGTACTTATCTGTCGTGGGTTCGTGATCTTGGTGTAGGAAAATCTTGCTGTTTTTGCTACAAGTTCGTGATATTTATTAATTACCTATTGTTGCTACTGTGCAGTTTTGAATATAATTTTACTAATCCTAAATGATATTGTAATACGAAAGTAAGTTTGTTTGTTACCTGTTCACGCCTAAACCACTGAACCGATCATCTCGAAATAATACATAGGTAATTAATGTTTTCAGGTGTACAGAAACGGGCATTAGGTACCCTTACCTGTCTTTTGAATCGTGATTTAAATATAAGTATTATTATAGAAACTTTAGTAGGTAGGTACCTACTTTCTCTTTTTTTATAATTTCACGCGTACGAGGGCCGCGTGGTTCAGCTAGTATAGGTAGGCTAGGTACATATAGATGTGAGTCAATTAAAATAATAAAGACATCTCAACTACAGATAACCTAAAGCCTTTAAAACTTAAATTATTCAAGTTTTTCTACTGGCGGTACACATAGAGAGACCAATACTCTTCCTAAACATACATTGGCACACAGACACACTTACATTTCATAAGAGCCGAACGTCCTTCAAGCCTGACCTCAGCCACGGACGTCATTTACAATAATAAATTCAAAATAAATAAATATCGCCAGTTCTTGAGTGCCAAAAGTCATCAATAGTCAAGTGGGACGCAAGACAGAAGCTCTTTTGAACGACAATACAAACTTTACGACATACCTACCGGGAAGTTTTGCGACACGCCTCATTAAGTTCTTAGAAAAACGTGAGTTTAGGTACCGTTAGAAATAAAAGTTTGTGATTTTTTTTTTGGCGGGTTGAAATTCATCAATAACGGGCGTCGGCCCTTGCACTCAACATGGGAGAGGCCCCTTCCCCCCTCCTCCCTCTACAAAACGTTGACTAGTAGAGAATGCATTTTGGCATTAAGTCCAAAAACGAAGTCACAGGTGAATGCCGGTGAGAATGGAGGAAGGTACAAAACACAAACCTCTTCAGAGTTCGTCTGTCTTGCTTCCTTTCAGGTAGAGAAACAAGACAGAAGTGTCATACCATCACCTTTTTTATCTATACTAATAATCTATAATCTATATATCTTCTATATCTATACTTCTATACTAATAATAATATTATAAAGAAGTAAAGTTAGTGTGTTTGTATATTTGTTAAATTGTAAGGGGTAATCTCGGGATCTACTGAACCGATTTTAAAAATTCTTTTACCATTAGAAAGCTACATTCATCCCGGGTGACATAGGCTACTTTTTATCTCTGTATTCCCACGGGAACGGGAACTACGCGGGTGAAACCGCGTGACGTCCGCTAGTATTAAATAGGCTTACTCTTGACTTCAATCTAGTCTTTGTATCTCAATGTGTTTCTTTCTTCAAAAGACCATCTAAGACCATCTAATCTGCCTGGTCCTCATATTATTATGACTTGACCAATATTCAGATTTTAAATAAAAGAGACAGTGCCCTCTGAGTTTGTTTCAGTTGATTCTTCTCAGAATAATCAGGTCAATTCAGGTCTAAGTCAGGTACTCCGTCAACATGCGCCATGGTACATTGTGCACCGTTTTCTCGACGTTTTATAAGAGCCCATGGAGGGCTATGTGAAATATTTTTTTTTTTATTTTGACATGTAGTTTTAAAAAATAACTGATTTGACGTGTATTATTACAGAAATAAATTACAACTATAACTACAACCAATTTACAGAAATAAATATGACTTTTGTTTATCTAAAGACTACATTTTCTTGCCCGACTGAGGTAAGCCCATTAGGAGGGTATTAATATTAAATTCTTAATTAAACTTAATTTACTTTATTTATAATAAAATTTATAAACACACACACACTTTTGGTTGGTGTCTGTACAAAACCCTACAAAGCGATGTATTGCAAAATTTGGTGCACGATTCATTTGAAAACCATAAATCTGACTGTAAAATAATAATAAATTATAAGAGATTTAGTTATGAACCTAAGAACACTAATTTATATTTTACTGCTAAGTAAAATATATTTTTTTTATTTTTATCGAGTGCCGATCAATCTCGGCACTCGATAAAAATGTGATGAACGTTTTCAATGCAACTATGAATAAACTGGCTATTAAGTATCTAATTAATTTTAATTATAACTTGAATTCATTGAGTTAATGAATAAATTGCGTACATGTAACACATACTTAGCAAAAAAAACGGAATTATTAAAATAGGGTAATGTCGATAATTAATCGGGTAGGGTGGGTAATACGGGTATCTCGTTAGTCCATTGTGATTAAAATAAGTACCTCTTTTATGTTCCAACTTAACCGATAAACAGAACTTTTATGGTTTTGTTACCCATAAAAATTATGCATAAAATTATATCGTAAGCCGCATAGTTTTATCATAATATAGGTACTAGCTGATGCCCGTGGCTTCACCCGCGTCAAATTATATACTAAACCTTCCCCGAGAACCACTCTATCCATTGGTGAAAACAGCATGAAAATCGATGCAGTATATTTTTTGAGCTTATCGTTAGCAGACAGACAGACGCGGCGAAGGACTTTTTTTATAATATGTAGTGATTAAATAAAATAAATAACCTCAATAACTACTCTCTTATAAGGTATTGTGTAAGGTTCTTAGTTCTTACTGTAAGAAATATAGCCGTGTTAGACGTTGTAGTTACATAAACCAGCCCGGAATACAGAACAAGGTAAGCCCAAGCCGGCTGTTGCAAACACAACCTTAGCTAGGTTGTGTTTTAAATGGCGAATTAGACCACACAAACATTCCGGTTATTATTTTTTTTTACAAATTCCTAAAGTGCCGTTTTTTAGGTCCTCAAAAGTGCCACCTGCATTTCTCCCCTCATCATCCGGTCCTCAGAAATGCAGGTGGAACTTCTGAGGACCTAAGAAACGCCACTGATGCCGTTTTTAGCGTCGCCGTCGCCACCTTCAGAGCCGAACACGTTCCGGTCCGTTCTAATATGCTTTATCTATACAAATTAAAGTGTCTGTTTGTATCTGAATGCATATTATTATGAAAGCATACGGTACTTATAACAAAAAATATTATGTTCGATCTAAGTGGGGAATACCATTCGAGGCGGTATTCACACCCGAGCCGAGTTTGACGGAGCCGAAAACTGGCGTAACTTATGTCCACGTATATAAGGTCCCATTAAAATGGGTCCATATTGGCTCACCTAAAGTTCTTTATCCGAAATTGTTCTTCCTAACGATTTGTAATCCGAATGATCACTCTTCCTAAAATTTTTCATCCTAAAGTTTTCATTCATACTATTTGTAGTCCTACCGACGATGTTCATAACACTCATGTTTCCGAAAATTGGAATTCATAATGTCATTAGTGTAAATATATTTAAACTCCTACTGTTTTTTATCCTAACGCTTTTATTCCTAAACATAATTACCATAATATTTTCACTCATACAACTGTTTAGAATGATTAAAGGTCGTTTCACTGATTTTTGTCTTGAAATAAAATAAATGAATGAAATTCAGGTCAGAGTGTCGTCTTGGGGGCACTATGAAAAAAATACTTAGAAAAATTTCGCGACCAATTTCGAGGTAGCGCTCGCCGGCCGCTGCCGCGGCACCGCTCGCTACGCTCGCTCGGCTCGCGCGTAGTTGGTTACAGTTCTAACCTAACCTAACCTATGGATATCTTTGCATAGTATATAAGGTCCCATTAAAATAGGTGGACAAATTTTAACACAGCGTTTAGTAAGCCTAACTAAAGACATCTAAACAAAAAAAAAACACTATATATAAAGTGATTTTATTTTGACTTAAAATAATAAATTGCCGGCACTCTAGAACAAACTCATCCTATAAAAGTAGGTATTTTATTTCTTATTCTTATATATTTTTTTGCTATTGTCCTTATTTAAGCGGTCTGAATGATTTCTAAAATTTTGTCCACCTATTTTAATGGGACCTTTTATAGTACTGATTATTATGAATAAAAAGTTATATAAACAAAAAAAAGATATGACTTTGAATAATAGTGTAAAAGATGGTTATGTTGAGAAAATATAGGAAAACAAATAATAGTGTAATAGATGTTTATTGCTACAGACATTATGAAGTTGAATGCTTCGGAATTAAAACATTAGAGACAGAGAAGTTAGGAATTGCGATTGTTATGATGAAAAATGTTAGGAAGAACATTTTCGGATTTCCAATTAACGGAGTTGAAATTTTAGGTGAACTTTGGCGCACCCCATTAAAATAGGTGGACAAATTTTAACACAGCGTTCAGTAGGTCTAACCAAACATATGTAAACAAAAAAAAACATTAAATAAGCTGATATTTTTTTACTGAAAGTAATAAATTGCCGGCACTCTAGAACATCCTCTATGAGTAGGTACTTAAATGCGTTTTTCTTATTATTTTTTTTACCATCGTCCTTATTTTGGTGGTCTGAATGATTTCTGAAATTTTGTCCACCTATTTTAATGGTACCTTATATAATAACATTTTTAATTTTTTTTTTCGCTCTAAGCCGTTGCAGTCATTACTTATTATGTTAATTTGTTCATAATAAAATATTTGTTTTATTTCATACCATGCATTTCGTATCTGGTAGGACATTCTATTTATAAACGTAATTTTAATATTTAAAAAATATCTACGCTGTAATATGCATATCTCTCTCGTTTGAAGATATATTTCCACACTTTCTCGTGAGCAACAGCTTGTATATTATTATAGTTCTTCTCTAGGCGTGTATGTCAGTCAATTGAACTCGTCCTAGATAGTAGAACCGATTTTGACATTTTTTGTGGAAGGTTCAGTTACACTATTGGACCCGGTAGATGATTCTGTTATCGACATCCAAAAAGAATATCTTCTTCTTTATGGGGTTCAGATTTCCGCACTAGTTCATGAAGTGGACCATTGTGCGTGAGCCGTGGTGGCCGATTACTCCAACCAGCCCACCTATCCAGAAGCAGATCAGACTTCCCGGTCTCCTCAGGGCATCCGCAAGGGGTCCTGGTGTTCCCAGGGTCTCCTCACGAATCTTGGTAAAGCCTGTGCACTCAAGGAGCACATGCGCCACAGTTTTCTCCGCCTCCATGCATGCCCTGTACAGGGGACTGACAGTGATAGTGATTCCTAGGGTGTGGAAGTGTTTATTCAGTGAACAGTTTCCGGTGATGGTCCTCGCCACCAGACGCAGGCTATCTCTGTCCAGGCGCAGAAGGCGCCTGGTCAGCTTTATATTTTTAGCTTTATCAGCTTTAGCCAGAAAGAATATGAGAACGTCTGTTGACTCAACTCTTTTAAGCAATATTTTCCCAAAGATTCGATAAGAGGAAGAATACAATTCGAGTTTCCTACCGTAGCCATGTCCTGTATGAAACCTTTAGGGCTGTCCGTGAAGCTGAAGCCAGTTCCAACAGGGTTGTCGATGAAGAGCAGAGAATGATCCTTTGCCCACGATGAATTGCGCACTGAAATTAGAAAAAAATGGTTAAATTTTCTTCATTTTGTTGTTGCACCTGTTGTTAACTTAAAATCATTTTTGAAATAATTATTTAATTAAAATCGTAACACACGTAAAATAATGGTATGAAATGCTAAAATGTTTCAATGATCAAATATCCAAGCCAAAATTCACTTTTTTCATTTTTATTCACGCTTTGCTCTAGATTTTATTTTCATTATGACAACTTTTCTTCGTTATTTAGATTCAACTCTCAGAATAATCTCCCAAAATGGGGATACCCAAGGGCAGAACAATGATGACGACGATGATCAGAAAGATCAGTAGAATCATGTCTTATCTCAAATGAACGTAATCCATGACCTTACGCAGGTCAATCAATCAAGTGCAATCACTCCATTAAATTTTTACCTTACTATTGGAATAAATTGGCCGAGAGTGCTGACATTATTGATAGGTACGGGTATATAGCGCTAGATCGGTGACCTGGCGTTACTGGGGAACGATTTTGTCAAGCAGTGCAGTTATTCCGGCAGACGTTTTAAATATGATGACATCCTTACATAGTATAAAACAAAGTCGCTATTTTTGTCTGTCTGTTTGTCTGTATGCTTAAATCTTTATAACTACGCAACGGATTTTGATGCGGTTTTTTTTTAATAGATAGAGTGATTCAAGAGGAAGGTTTTAGTATATAATTTGAACGACATCCACGCGGGTGAAGCCGCGGGCATCAGCTAGTTTTAACTAAAGGAAAATATTGAGTAATATTCGAAATTGCTACCGTTACAGTTGCTACCGCCACTAGGTATACTATATCCGCTTTGTGAGAAGACTGCCACGCTGTGCCTATAGCTACGTGGTCGCCACTTCACAAACTTTTGGCAACATCAGCCCGACATGTAATTTGTGCCAAAAAATAAATGTTTACCCACCTGAAGTCTTCAACATCTTAAAACAAGGTGTTTTGTTGGCAGAACAATTCTGAGCACCCGTTAAATTAAACTGTACAATCACGTCTCACTCAATCGACGCCACTCGCACATAATCTTTCAGAGTTAAGATTAAGCGATGTGTGTTTTTTCAAAATTTATGAAGTGTTTTTGGAAATAAAAAGTTTTAAATTTTAATTTTTTTTTTTTTTTTACGTATGTCTACATTTTTAATTTTTGTTTGCCTTGTCATTTCGACTGAATGAAGAACTGAAGAAGAGGACCCTTGACTTCTTGAGGAAATTAAAAAAGCTCTCATTATACCAGAACAAATGTTTGCTAGTTGATTGTTAGTAGTTAGTGGACGTATGTGGTTGGTGGAAGTTCATGTTTTTCAGTACTGATGACAAAACTAAAATGGTCCTCAAATAATGATGACTTCATAAGTGTGAACCAATGTGATAATTGTTTTTCTACTATAGGAGGCTTGGCTATGTTATGTGTAAATGGGGAAGACGTGCGCCGTGTAACCGTTAATTAATGTAAATACGTCGATTTTTGAATCGAAATACATTTTTATTAAGTATCCTATAACATTTTGTTAAATTGTTTCCAACAAGCTCAATCACAGTAACACCATGTAATAGTGAAACGGCATTATACCATTTAATATGTATCAATTCTTTATAAATTTCGATATTATGATTTATTTTATGGTTTGATAATATTCCTAAGAATTTATTGATCGAAGCCTACCAGTCTTTATATTTATCGTCGCATTGTCGGCGCTACCCTGTATAAGGATAAGGAATAAGAAGAACGGATTGCCTGTTTTCTAGACATTAAAATTTGTCGAAGGCCTCTTGATCTAACTACCACCAATCAATTCAATTTTGAGCCCATCATAAAGAGGCACGCAGCTGCTCTCTGCAGCATTTCACACAATACCTATATTTATTTATTTATTGAAGTGAAAACTTCTTTAGCGGCGCTGAGCACTTTTTTTTGTATGGGTAAAAACTTTCAAACTCGCGTCAGGGTCACGTGATGCTGATCGAAAAATCGTCACGTGGCCCTGACGCGAGTTTGAAAGTTAATATTGAAGTTTTCACTTCTGCCGGCACTCCCGGAGTGCTACCTTTTTTTATTTAATGCACAATGTACACACGGCTACACATCAAGCTATACAAAACCAGTATAATCTGATCGTTCATTGTGCGAAAAGATCAAGTAAAGTGAGGCCAAGATTAACTGGTTTTGTATAGCTTGATGTGTAGCCGTGTGTACACAGCATAGTTACACGCTAGGCTTAGAACTAGTGAGTACATGACCCTGTTAGGGCGCAGCAAAAAACTAACAATATTGCAGTATAAATCTTATATAAGTAACGTAAATTAGGAACTTTCAAAATTATACAATTAAAACATTATATTAAATAAAACTTACATCTAGCTTTATACAAACAAAAAACACAAAATAAGATTTTTTATTAAAATTTAACATACATATATATTTTAACATTTTGTCGTCTAGAAATTCTTGGATGCTATTAATAGTAACACTTATCTAGGAGCAATGCCTTTAAACTAGCTTTAAATAAACATAGTGTTTTTGTGGACCGTATAGTTTCAGGTAATTTATTATAATTATACTTGTTGTTGTATTGTCCTCGATGATTAGGAGAACTAATGTAGTCTCGGCTTTTTAGTCACCGACGCCTACATAAGTTTAAAGAAAAAAGTTTCTTTCCGAACGCAAATGCCTCCTGTCATCCGCTTCTGAAAATAGGTTCATTCGGATTTTATGTCATACCGGCGCCATTCTTTCCAATTATTTTTATTTATTTTTTAAAATGGGAAAATAAAGTTGGTGTTAACAAAGTCGAAGCTACTGAAGATATTAAAGATATTGCGGAAAGCGCATAAAATGCTATTAGCTCTGTTTTGAGTGCTAGAAGTAAGAAACCAAAATGGCTTCACTTGTGTGACCTTAATTTGTTTTTGGCCTACTGCTGAAGAATTGGAATCAAAGCCTAAAGCTCTGTTATGTGGCAATAATCGCTACATCTAAAATATTGTATGTTTTTTATGCCTTGCGCTTTGCACGTACCTATTTGCAACTAACGGCATGATTGCCATGTGGGCACTACATCGGAGTACAGAGAGTTTAAAATGTTTGCCCTTGTTGGCTATTAACATGACCTGAGACCGCTCCGTTGGAACTTGCAACAGACTATGAAGTCCAAAATGGATACATTATGAACAACTTGCCTGGCCTTATGGCCTACACCGGCAATGCCGTAAGCAACCTGGGGGGTGTTCGGTAGGAACACACGCGGTTGACTGTTCTATTATAACCTGCAAGGAAAGTGAACGACTTGCAACGGACTATGAAGTCCAAAATGGATACATTATGGACGACTTGCCTGGCCTGGGACGTCTTGTGGGGGCGTACGCGGTCTAAAAGGCTATGTCGAGAACTCAGCAACCTTCACAGGGTGCTCTGTGGGAGTACCGTGGTTGACTGTTATATAATAACCTTCACGGGAAGTTTTTTGGGAACTTACAGGTTATTTATGTGTAGTTGTTCTTCAACATGCATTATGTTTTTCTTCAAGAAGGTGAAATACCATAGGAGGTCACCTTATGTGGGTGAAGACAGTAAAATTGTCCCTCCACAGTGATTAGAAAATATCCTCCCGTTATCGGTTGAGAATGATTGCCCGGAATTGGTATATGGATAACCACAATAGAAGTTGAAAATGCAGATCAAGAATTAAATGAAGTAAGTACCATAGAAAGAATTATTATATAATCAAGTTTCTTGAAATACTTTATGTGGATATACACCCAGAGAAAGAAGAGAAGATTTACATACATTACATACAAGCTGAATCTACCAACCCGCACTGGGCTGGTGTGGTGGATTATATATAGCCCATCCCTCTCCTAGAGAGGAGGCCTGAGCCCCTACAGTGGGAACATTATAGACCGATGATGATGATGATGAAGAAGCTGAATGATGCTTCTGCTATTTGTGTATACATTAAGATACAAGCAAGGGGACACAGATCACTCTTATTGTTGGTAAACAACAAAGACATTCAAGAGTTTGTTGCATTCATAGACGGAAACATATATTTTGGGTGAAGACGCTGAGAAACTAATCTCAGAAAAATCTATAAATAAATCTGGTTGAGGATTAAAGATGAGTGTAACATAAAATTCACTCCTAGAGAGAGCACATGGGTGCCCAGAGCAAATGCTCCTAAAATTAACAATAAATTTTTAAAACTGGCGGGGCCCTCCTCTGGCAGAAATGCAAAAAAAGGGGGGGGGGCGTCATCAACAGTACGAGTGCAGCAGACAGGTGGCCAGGAGAAATCATCCCCCTAAATTCACAGGTTGGTGGACTAAAATATAATTTATGATTGGAAACTAGTCACTCAAGCGACCCAGTTATTCTTAATTGGATGGTGGTGATAGAGTGATACTCCTCTAGATGATAAAATCTCTATACTTGAATTTATTCAGATAGTATCTGAAATAGAGAAGTGAATTGCTTTCATAGCAATGGAATTTTGTTACCCAAAGGCATGTTTACAAAAACAATTTTGCTTACCATTTTTTCCTTGTCAAAGGCACAAAAATATAGCTTTCCGTTTTTTATGTAAAAGGCGTTACATAATAATATGTTTAGTTTACTTGGAGATGACCTAGTATACAACAGTATACCAATTTTTACAGAATAATGGTTTTTTCTTGTCACATTGGATTGGATGCTTATTGCATGAGACAAGGCAAATGCTATGTTTTCAATATTATGTTCAGCCCCATAAACATAAATAACAAAAACATTGAAACCCATTACAGGTTTCAAAGGACCCTTAGAGGGGCCTTTTAATTTTTTAAGAGATGTATAATGTTTAGAAAACACGCAATCACCAGAACCAAAGAGAAATGTCATTTCATACCTATCCGACACTGTAAACTTCTAGGTTTACTTCTTAATACTATTCACATAGCTTAACAAGTCAAGACAAGCCTTAACATCACTGAAGAGAAAAGAAATAATTTAGAATTTATTGATTAAAAGTCGAATTAAAATTGTTTTTTAAGGTTTTAAAACTTTAATATTGTCCAGCCATTACTATAGGATTCTATTCACTAAGAAACTCGAATGGAACAAATACCTTGTTCTAAGAGATAGTTATGGTAAAATAACATCACACCTGTAATCCCCGAAGGATTAGGCAGAGAGGTACCTAATAGTACACCCTCTTTTTTGCCAGTTTGTTTTTATGATAATTATGATATAAACACTGCAATGAATATATCATATCATTTGGCTTGGTCTATAAACATAGCCAGTTCTTTTGAGTTAATAAAAATATTCACAGATGCTTCTCCCGCATGGTGTGGCCCATAGATTGCTATTATACTATGAACTGTAGATTCAGCTCAGTTTTTTCATATCAAAATTGAGTGCTGCCCCTTTTTTCTGGGCTTAAGTGTTCAGTCAGTCATTTACTAGTTATTGAAATTTTTCAAGAATTGAAAATATAACTACAGAATCAAAATTTTTATTTATTAAACATAGTTATAGTAGGTACATAATGGATACATTATTATACTCTTTTTTATGATGAGCTATTACATACATTTCTGAAAAGCATTGGAGCGAATCTAAGTATATGGTTACTTACTCGATATTACTTACATAAATACCAAAGGTAATATTATGATAGCAGATTTTGAATGTGGAAGTTCCCTTCTACATTCAAAATCTGCTATCTTAGGTGTTTTTAAATTATCAAAATATTATATCCGTATTGGCTGAACCTCCAATTGATTAATAATTGTATCATGGACTAACACAAAGTATCACACTTATGCATCATGACCCTGGGATCTCCAGGGGTTGCGCTGTGATAAGTGGTGGATGCTCCTTGCCAATACAAGGTGGCAATGGAAGGAATGGTATTGAGACCAATATCATTTATTCTATACTTTTTTCAAATTCTCTATGGCTCTGGAACCTATAGAAAAGATAATTACAGACAAACAACTGGTATTATAGGAAATAGATACCTTACTCAACCATGGTCTTTTCCATTATTTAATTTAATACTTTTGTGATACAGGAACCTGCACTTTACATAATTTCAAATAGTTACACAAAAAAAACTGGTATTGATGGCAGGAGTATTATCAGGAATATATTTTAGGTTTTCTGGAACTAGTAATGAAGCTGTTGATATTATTAGGAATTCAATAATTTAAAATACAGAATATTAATGCTTGCCTCATTACCTATGCAATTGTATAGACAAGATACTGTAAGTAATTAAAATATTATATGCATTAGCAAACCATCACTGAAGTTATTCAGTCTTTTCGTTTTGAGGATTAATAAAGGTTTTTTCCTCTATTTTCATATTCTGTTAGTTCAGCTCTATCTCTAACTATAAGACCACATAAAGGTACAGATGAAATATCAAAATACTGTTCAGAGACTTTTTTTAAGTAATCCTCCAAGATCCAGAGAATTCTTGGGAATTGGGATGATTTCAGTGTTTTATTCTCTCTCTACTAGATTACATTCAACAAAGTGATTTACAAATTGTTATCAAGAAAGCGGTAACTATATTACTGTTAGAACTACTAACTGCTACTGTTACCACTGTTGCTGTTATTACTGTTGCTCGAATGAGTTTATGTTTCCACCAACTTATTATATAAATGTAATTGTACAACTATTGAATAAATAAATAAATAACCACAAGTGGAAAAGTGCAAACAATATCTCTAATATATATTTATTATGTAGTGATTACACAAAATCGTATTACCTACTTTAAGGATTGATATGCTAACTTTTCTGGGCCAAACAAATGCCAACCTTTTATAACTGTTCCTTTCTCTAGCAATAGAATATGGAGTATGAAAGCCCAGCTACAGCTGTGGATATGATAGAATGAATTAGTTAATTTACCAATAGTGAACAATAGAAAATTCTCTGAAGCAATTTTTAATAACACTGGTAATGATTAAACCTGAACTGTAAAAAATGACTTATTAGTTATTTTATATTCATCTGAATGTTTATTGACTTTATACAGATGTTTATTAATTAAATGTTTATTGATTTTGTATAAATATTTATAAGTAGGTTTTATATAAATGTTTACCTATTTTATATGAATGTTTAATGTTTTTATATAAATGTTTATTGATTTTATATGAATGCTTAATGCTTTTATATAAATCATTATTGATTTTATATAAATGTTTGTTGATTTTACAACTAGTCTTTAAACATCTACATTAGTTCTCCTAATCATCGAGGACAATACAACAACAAGTATAATTTAATAGTCAAACGAACTTACCTGTAAGTGAAGTTCGATGGTAATTATACTTGTTGTTGTATTGTCCGAAGATGATTAGTCCCACCCGACCCAGAATCTTCATGCTATATAGTCATATGAGCATGAACCCTATGTTGTAAAACCAATAAATTGCTATGAACTTATTGAACCTATTTTCAGAAGCGGATGACAGGAGGCATTTGCGTTCGGAAAGAAACTTTTTTCTTTAAACTTATGTAGGCGTCGGTGACTAAAAAGCCGAGACTACATTAGTTCTCCTAATCATCTTCGGACAATACAACAACAAGTATAATTACCATCGAACTTCACTTACAGGTAAGTTCGTTTGACTATTAAATTATACTTGTTTATTTCGGTATTCTGGGCTATTTTTGTACATTGTTATCCTGGGTGCTGGTAAAGTTAATTTAGTTTTGCGGCGCTCGTTTTAATCAAAATTATACCTATAGTTTAGGTTTTTCTTCACAAAAGTTGCTATTTTTTTCTATTATATAAATACAGGGCAGAGTTAACATTTTTTCTTTTATAAAGTGGGGTCTGCAGCTATCTCTAGGTTTTATTTGATATAGTATCCGCATGCATTTCTTTTGAGCAATGAATAGGTCGTTCGCGTCTACACTGTGTCCCCACATGATGATACCGTAACGTAGCCACGCGTAAGCATATGCGTGGTAAGCAGAGAGGGCACAGTGAGTTTTTGTGTTTGATTTTAGCACACTAAGTCCATAGGAGAATTGTGATAGTTTTATTTTAGTTTTTTCGACATGATTTTTCCAATTCAAATGAGAGTCTAATGTACCTAATACCTAATAGTTTGAATTCTTTTACTTCTTCAATTTGGATAGTATTTGTTACGTTTTTTAAGTTAATTTTTGCTTTTTGGTAGGGTTTAAATTGTATGATTTTAGTTTTTTTGTTGTTTACTTCGAGATTGTGATTCTGAAGCCATCGTTTAATTAGGTTAAAAGTTTCGATAATCTGGGAGTTATATTGTAGGTTGTTAGAAGGGCTTATAAAGAGTACGGAGATGTCATCAGCGAACAATACATTTCATTTCATAACAATACGTCGTGAATTCGTGATATTTAATCGAAACCGGTTCAAAACCGAAACATATTTATTCTTTAGCTCATAATCTGGCCCTCGGAAACCGGTAATAAGTCCGAAATTCACCTTGAATAGTTGCCATGTACAAAATAGGTGACACGAAAGCGTGTGGTTCATCGAAAGTGACCGTGGGAGAACCGAGCCAATAAAGTAGGTATATGGATACATAAATCAAAGTTTACTTATAATTACTTAACAGACAGCGAGCAGACTGGCCTTGCAGGAAAATTCGTAAAATATAGACAGTTTGGCTGAATGACAGTTTCTATCGACACAGAAACATTATAGTCACTATGATCAAATAAGTATGTATGTATAGGACGAAAGGTTGTCATTATCACTACACGTTATTTATTTATTTAAATAAATAAATAAATCACTAAACGTTACGTACAAAAGTACAAAACTAAATGATATTTAATGGTGTACAGTTTGTTATGCTCTAAATAGCTGCAGTAACAGTCATCCACATACTGTATTCAATACAGTATTGTAACATAAAAACTCAAGGGTACCGGTATTCATGGGTCATCTTGCATTCAGGGATTTCCCCGTCGCAGTTTCTGTGCTGTAAATTATTGGAGAAACTACTTTTTCCATGTGGAATTTCCGACGTTACCTATAAATAATTATGTATATGGTACCTACATCATGTAGGTATAAGTAATAGTTAGATATGACATATTACGGCACTTTGTCGTATTAAAATAAAAAAATCGATTTCAAAAACACAAAAAAGCAAAAAAATAACTTTAGCTTCTGAAGTCAATGACTTTGTCTGTTTCATTTCTTTTTGTCATCGATTTTGCTTACAGACGAAATGAGAACCGACTTCCGAAAAGGTGTAGGATCCTTTTCGGAAGTCGGCTGAAAAACTAAACTCTACTGTAAGTGCTAAGCTCGTCGCCAAATGTTGGGCTGAATCCTATTTAGATTGCTATGACAGACGCTAATGGAATAAAAAACTCTTTTGGAAGCTCTTTTGAATTAAAACATGCGGTAAAATCGTATTAATCTATATCTATATACTTATAATAAATCTGTAGAGAGGTCAATTCTGTACATGATATATATTTTCAAAATAACTATCAGGGGGTAATTAGTGATCGATACTGATGCCAAAAATGCAATCAGTAAAATTTTTGTCTGTCTGTCTGTCTGTCTGTCTGTCTGTCTGTATGTTCCTTATAGAAACAAAAACTACTCGACGGATTTTACCGAAACTTGGTACAATTATTCTTCATACTCCTGGGGAGATTATAGTATACTTTTCATCACGCTACAATCAATAGGAGCAGAGCAGTGAAGGGAAATATTGGGAAAACGGGAGAAGTTGCTCCATTTTTTAAGCTTCCGTCGCGTGTGCAGCCTTAATGGTTAAAGCTACATAGAAATCATTTATGACGGAAATGTTTTACATAAAATTATCTAAAAAATATCCCACAACAGCATCTGTCTATCTTTTATGGTTGACTCACAATAACACGTGTAACTCCCGATAGCTTAGCAGTTCGGAGCTTTCTGATTATATTTGTTTACTCTTACGTTTATAATACTCTCACTCATCCCTAATTAAAAGAAGTTAATATTATTACCTATTCAATAAAAAAGTAATCATAGTAATCGGTAAAGAAACACCAATCTTATACATGAAATACGCTAATAAGCCTTCGCGCGTGAATACTGAATCATGCCATAAGGATTATTTTTGTGTAACAGTTGCCGCGCTCGACACGGGTCGTGGCTGTTGATGCGTTCAGAGCGTTCGACCTTATTGACGGACAATAATTGATTTTAACAAACAATGCTTATCAGCGCGACTTTTAGTCTTTAAATAGTTTGTTTGAATTTCTTTTGTTGTTATTTTCTAAAATAGGTATTAAGTAGTTGTTTTGGTAGTGTTTAAATATTCGTTCAAATAACAAATTATTAATAGTTTGCATTTTATTTCCTTTTAGGTGAAGGTAGTAGAAGTAGAAGTAGTACGCATAGTTTTTTAGATACCGATAGGTAAGTTTTGGCTAATTTATGTTCAATTTTAGTTTTGTATTATGTAGGTAAAAGCGTAGATACTTTTATTAATTATAGTAGTTATAGGTATTTATTTGTAAGTGAAGTAGGTATAGGTAGATGGTATTGCACAGGCGTTTCAGCTTTATTTTCATTTCTTTTTTTGTTGTAAGTTGTACATATTTCTGGGTATAAAATTCTATTAGAATAAGTATTTTAGTTTAAATTGGCACTTAGATTATAAGTGTAAGGTAGCTGTAGTTAGGACCTCTATCGTAGGTTATTTTGTTACCTAGGTAACTGACAGCCTTTCCGTTACCGTCGATTAAAAGTAAAATACCCAATGCCACCTAAAAAACGCCACTGAACCGTGAGAAAGGACATTTGGTACTTTTTTTTACGAAAAACGACGGAAACGCGGACAAAGTCGCGGGCAAAAGCTAGTGCAATAATAAGAGTATAAGAACAGTCAATGGCAATAAACGAGGAAAAAATCTCGACTAAGTAATCATTTTCAGGAAGTAAATGAAATCTTTGTCTGTAATGTCGGTCATTGTGAAAACAAATGAATATTGATAAAATGTAACTCGATAAGTTATTCTTGGTTATTCTAATTATATTTTCAATTCAATGTCTTGTGAGGTATATTTATTTACATTCAGAATGTAGGTACATTAATTACAAAGTACTATATATGATTATCTTGTTGGTGATTTAATTATAAAGCCTAAAGGCACTCTTGTTTCTCCCCGTTATTGCGTTTTTTTTTTGTTTTGGACCACTTGGGAATCATCTAGTTCCAGAGATTCGTACTTATATCAGAGGTCAATGTTCCAACTTTTTTCACAAGACAGTATTTTTTGCGTAGATACTAATTTCTAAGGTTATAATTTTAGTTTAAATACCTCCGTCACGTTTTTAGGGTTCCGTAGTCAACTAGGAACCCTTATAGTTTCGGCATGTCTGTCTGTCCGTCCGTCCGTCCTCGCTTAATCTCTGTGACCGTTAGCACTAGAAAGCTGAAATTTGGTACCAATATGTGTATCAATCACGCCGACAAAGTGGTAAAATAAAATATGTAAAGTGGGGAGTGATTTTTTTTTAAATTTCATCCCTAACGTGTGATATATTGTTGGAAAGGTATTTAAAAATGAATAGGGGTTTACTAAAATCAATCAATGTCAATAATTTGGGAAATAATCGCTCCAAAAGTAAAAAACAATGTGTCCCCCCCCCCCCTCTAACTTTTGAACCATTATGTTTAGAAAATACGAAAAAAATCTGAAAAGTAGAACTTTATAAGGACTTTCTAGGAAAATCAATTTGAACGTGAAAAAAAAAATTAAAACGATGTATAAAAAAAATGAAAAAAACATAATGGATACCCACCTTTAAACTCATAAGTGGGAACACTTATTGTGACGGACGGGAAACTACGGAACCCTACACTGAGCGTGACCCGACACGCTCTTGCTGGCCGGTTTTTTACTATTCAATGCATTAATTAGCACCAAATTGTGCTAATGGATGAATGTGAGAGATGTGAGTATCGAGTTTGACTGCAAAACACGATTTTTCACCCCAAAAAAGTAATCGTTGCCCGCAGTAACAATTTTCGCGTATAGTTTACTTATATTCATGTACTGCAGAATGCTTGGTAGACGGATTCCTGAAGGGTCATAATTTCTACCTTTTCTTCTAGTAGGTACTGTACTACTACCTAACCTAACGATACATTTTCATCCATTAACATCACAAGCAATGTACGATATGAGACGACGCGGGGACAAAAATTATACCAGAGTCGGAAACGGAAGTGAAGATTAAACGTCTGGCAGAAATGGGTCAACCCTAAAATTGGCCCATTAGGGAAACCCGTGCAAAGCGGAATTCAGACAACAGAGTAAATTAGAGGGAAGTATACGTATAACAACGGGCTGGTGTCCGCAACTCCACGCCCAATGCACGTATTTTGCGTGCGTAAATTAGAGGGAAGTGGAAATTATGACATTTCCTACTTCTCCGCTATTCTTTCCAAGACTGTTAAAATCGTTTCTCTGGGACTTCGTCGGCCTGCGTTGTCTCGGCGCTTTTCTTTTGGTCGCCACTGTTAATTTTGGCTTACAGGAGTTACAATGGTTTCGGAATACGGTGGCGGGATTGCCCCAAAGAGCAAATGAGATAATCTGTTAAGACTATCATCATCATGTGCCTAGGCTTTCCCAACTATTTTAGCTAAGGTCGGTATTAGTCGAAAACAATGCAGCTGAATACCAATATTTCACATGGAGCGACTGCCTATCTGAGGTCCACCACCCAGTTAGTACTGGGTAAAACGATATCCCTTAGTAAGACTGGTCGTCTGACTCTTTGGGTCACTACCTGTATCGACTGCCAAAGATCTACAAATGAGAACCAGGGCTTAAGGTTTAGGTGCTTTTCGAGGTACGGAGGAAACTCGGTATGTAATGGGAAGTCACAATGCAATGCAAGTTGAAGTGGCAATGGGCAGGCCACATCGCTCGAAGAACCGACAACCGAGGGGGAAAGGTTCTCGAGTGGCAACCACGAACCGGAAGACGCAGCGTTGGTAGGCCTCCCACCAGGTGGACCGACGACATCGTGAGAGTCGCGGGCAACCGGGGGCCGTTCGTTATGGCGTTCTGTGGGGGAGGCCTTTGTCCAGCAGTGGACGTCTTATGGCTGATGATGATGATTGGGTAGTCACCAATCCACAGACCAACCTCGGCAAGCGTGGCTTAACATGAAGACCGACCGAGCGCGGCTGTGTTATTATTTCACCACGAGGTAGTTTAATCGATCACCTGTTATCTCTTTATACACGGGTTTTTATCTGGGTTTCCCTAATCCCCGACTAGATTCTATATAACTCGAGCAGAAATCATGAGCGTTTCCAAACAAATTGGATACTTATGGCATTCACAACAAGAGTAGAACCAATAAAATATCTGATAAAATCATAATCATATGCAGAGAAGGGAATAAGCGACTCGGTATTGATCAACATACTTGCACACGCACAAGTTGGATTGGTGGTTTTGGATTTCCAGGTTTCGTCACGATTTTTATTTTTATTTTTTTTCACGATTTCCTTCACCGATCTCAGTGATGGGATGTCCAATATAAGTTTAGAAAGATAAATATTGAAATAACATAACATCTCAAGATGAGATGTTATGTTATTTCAATATTTAAGTAATCCCCTAAGGGTTAGGCAGAGGTGTATCTAATAAAGTACCCACATTACACTAGTTATGTTTGAGCCTTTTGTAATAGGGGGCGAGTCAATTGTCATCAACCGGGCACAAAATCAGACTCCGAGGCTGCTAATGAGAATTTCCTGAAGGAAACATTACCCGACCCGGAAATCGGACACCCAGGACCTCATTCTCAGCAGTTGCGCTTGCAACCAATAAACCAAAAAAAATCATAGAGCCATAATTGGAGATTCTTAGCCGGAATTGAGTCCAAAACACTTGCAAGAGACGCGAAGAAAAGTTGTGCCATAAAAATAAAATCTAGACTCATCTCTACTGAGGATCGCAATCACAAGCGCATCTACCGGTGAGGGGTCAACTCCCCAGGCGAGTTGATACGAACGAATTAGGAACTGATTAGGAACGAATTAGTAAGTCACAGTTGCCATTCTGGGTTAAAATTCGCACCCTATTCCGTGCGGACAGCCGGACAGCTGTCAATAACGGCAGTTTGTGGACTCCGGAAAGTTATGTGCGTGGTAATTGCGATACCAACACACATCTAAGTATCTTTTTGAGCTTGGATTGTTTTACGCGGGAGACTATGAATATTTGCTTTTCTATAATGTACCTTTGGTGTTGTAGACGGTAGTGGGTACGGCAAGTGACAATAGAGTTTTACTCATGATCTAAAATGCCACAAACTCTTCTAAACATTTTATTTCAGATACATGTGTAACGAGTTTAATTCAATATTTAGCTCAGAAATGATTCTAAGTCGAGAAGCTATAAGCTTATATTTATTTATACACAGTTCTATTATGTATCACCCAGCGCCAACGGAAGGAAACACTGCATTATTGATTTATGGCTTCGTTGCAGTGTCACGCATTTATTATAGGGTTACCTAAGAACAACACTAGAAAGCATTAAAGCACAGTAATATCTCTATAGGCCGCACTCAGAGAGCTATAATGATTACTTAGGCTATCACTTAGGTAAGGTTTTGACAGATTAGTCATACAAAAGTATGTCAAATCTTTACTAAGTGACGGGTTAAGTAATCATTAAATACTTCTAAGTACCGCAGTTAATCTACATTTTATTATCGGCAAAAGAGCCGTCAGAACTGAGTTATTTGTGGAAAATATCAAAATGTCAAGAAGATTAGTGTTTATTTGAATTTACGTAGACGACGATCTTCGATTTATTAATGGAGGTATTTAAATGTGGTTACGAATTCCCATTATTATTTTTGCATAGATAAGCGTGTTTTCCGTGCATAATTAAAATAAATAAAACCTTCGCTTATTAATCGCTTCGCTTATTAATAATATTATTATATACTAGTTATACTTACTTCTTAGTTCATTATTAACGTATTCGAAAGGTCCTATCTCGTCGAAAAGACCAGCGAGACTGGTTGCTCCAGGACCTCCTTGGAGCCACAATATCCATGGAGTATCAGGTCTAAGGTTTTCCGCGGGAAAATACCAGAAGAAAAGATTCGAATTCAGCTTCTCATCAACTGTGAAGAATCCTGAATAACTTGTTTTGTTGAGGAACAGTTTTGGATCAACTAGCGATAGATTTCTTGCTTGTTCTACAAAGTTCTTCTTCACTAGTTTGGTTAGGATTAATGCGGGTGTCCTTGCCAGAGTTGATGATAAGCTGAAAAAAAAAATGATTGCACCCATTACCGATTTCACGCAAGCTAAAGGGTTACCCGTTTTAATTAAAATTAATGTTAAAGTTACAAATCATGACATTGGAATCAATATAAATTAACACGATTCTTCCGAGTTCCAATCATATTTTTATTGGCACAATTATTTATTTATATACGAAGTAAATCTGAATATATAATTCGGAGTGGTCGTGACATTCAACCGGTTGTGGCGACCCTGAACGTAGGTTCAACACCATTGTTTGATAGTAATCGTTTAGGTACCTACAAATGCACCTACTTCCTTAGCACGCATGGTGAAAACATAAATAAAACGTGCACTGGATTACTAATAAGGTCGTATTGAGTGGATAAACTGTAAGCTTACTATACTTGAGAGACACTTTGCCGATTTGTGAAGCTCTAATCGCGTTTTTTTTTAAACGCGTTCTACATTACGAAAGATTGAAACATTCACCTTAATTAAGTAAAGCTTATGGCGAGGTTGCAGTACTTTGTTTTTATGTACGACGCACGACCTCACCCCCCGCCCTGCCGCGCGAGCGATGTAATGCCTCAATTTTGACTGTTTTTTGCTTTTTGGAGAAAAACTATAGAGAAATTATACAATATGTTTTCAACATTTACTTCAGAATAAAAAGTTCTATCTATTGATATAACTTTTATATAAATTCATGATAGATTGATTGATTAGCAGTACACGTTTGAAATTGTGATTTAGAGTCATGTTTGATAAAAAAAAGTATCGAGCCGATCATTCTAAATCGCGTTTCTATCTTTACGATTTACTAGAGAGTATGTTCAATTTTTATGTAATGATTTTTATTTATTAAAAAACTCGTATTTAGTTCGATTTATAAAGGTTCAAAAATCTTAAAAAGTACTGCAACCCGCCTTAAGTAGTTTGACTAGTTCTGAGTTCACATTCTTGGATCAGTAGGTTGGTGTTTTGTCAACATCAAAAAAGGAAACAGTTGTTTGCCAAAAAACCAAAAATATTTGGTACAAACTGGCGAGAGACTAGATAGATACCTGTAAGTCCCCGTTTGAATAGCTAAAATATTTTCTATAAATATCTAAAGCAATCCAGTAAAGGTCAATCAACTAATAAAACGCATAACTGATTATAAACATCGGAATCCACACGATTTTAAATAAAATCGGTCCGAGTTTCAGGTGGGTTATAATATAACTACTAATAGAAATAAACAGATTTTCTGAAAACTCTCATTCTACCGTATTTTTTTCTTCTTAAAATGTCAATACTCAATCCCAGTAATAACCATTAAAGGGCCAATTAGTAACATAACTTCACGCATTTCATGGGTGTTGAAATATTTATTTTATTTTTATAAAAATGTAGGTAGGTAGGTACTACATATTAATACTGATAAGGAAAATACTTAAAAACAATAAAATTAAATATTTCCACTTCTTTATCACAATGCTACACATAGGCAAATTGCAAGTAGCCTGATAGATACAAAATAGATCTAGATTTGCTCAGTGGGAAAGCTTAACCATCTTCTATACTCAGATTGGCAACGACAATGAATCAATCAGTTTAAATTATTTGCAAGTGCAACGACACCGGATGATTGTGCTAGAGAGCTCTGTGATCTGTGACTGTGCCTCTATTATTTATATCTGAACTGGATCAAATACTGTCATTATAGGTACCTATCTACAGTTAAACTGCAATCCGTAACAAAATCCTGCATTCATGACAATCAGCTTCATAAAAATAATTACTCACAGAAAAAAATCAGATAGAGAAACAACAAACTAACTCACCTTGCTAATAAAAATAATCCAATAAACACTTTCATTTTGCACTAAATAAACTTCCAAGTTTATGTCAAAAAGTTTTCATTTAAATTCAATGTCGCGATTTAATTATAAAGTTTTTTGAATGGAGCCTCGACCGCGCGCGTCGTCATCGAGTTCCATAACCGGACTGATTTACAGATACTACACTCCATGTACTTACGCGCGCTAACTACCTACCGGGCGCCGGTCTATCGTAGCCCAATTGGCAGTGGGTTGTCAACAGCCGCGCGGCGCGTATACGCATAATTATTATAATATTTCGGTCGACTTGAGTTTTCAAATCTTAAGAAATGGCTACTTCTGGTGCATTGTGTGCAGTGGATGGATGTAGATCCAGCAAGAGAAGAGATAAAAATTTATCTTTTTTCGGTTTTCCTCGTGATACAGAAATGTAAGTTTTATTTTGTTTCTAGTGACCCGCCCCGGCTTCGCACGGGTGCAAAAATGGTATTAAAACCTTCCTCTTGAATCACTCTATCTATTAAAAAAACCCGCATCATAATCCGTTGCGTAGTTTTAAAGATTTAAGCATACAAAGGGACATAGGGACAGAGAAAGCGACTTTGTTTTTATACTATGTAGTGATAGTGATGAAAAAATGTACTTAGGTACGTACAATTGTTTAATAAAATGATAAATGTTGTTTATTTTATAAATAGGTTTAAATTACAAACACTTTTACAAGCCACTAAAAATTCGGTCGTTTATAAAATAGTTGTAGGTAGGTACTTACATTTTTTCATCGACGATGTTTCGTTTCGAATTCGATGTTTTTAAATATACCCACGAAACAGGAGAAATTCCTAGCGTAGGACAATGTTTTAAAAAAGACAATATTTTCTTTCTTTTTAAAAGATTATATTTAATTTCACTTGTTCCGTTGTCTGTCTGTAGTAAAATCTTGCTAATTTTTAACTGCCCGGCTTCCGATTGAGCGGATGCAATCGTAAGAGTAGGTTATGAATATCGCGTGACAATGCATTATTATGATGACATGGAGCTCATCTAATGATGGTCATAGGAACAGTATGCTGTTAGAATAAAGTTATAATCAGCTTGCACTACAAAGCGGTTGTTACGTCTTTCGCTGCGGCCGAATAGTGCGAAATTAGTGGTATTTTGCGATTACAAAAAAACTATTGATTAGATTAAAAAAGTAAAACATTATGATTTTAGTATGCTGCTTGTAGAATTAATTGACAAAAGAAAAACAGAACGATGACATGTTTTTTAGTATGGTTTTTACACGTTAAAAGATTTTTTTAGAGGTATCTTCGTGTTTTTTTTCTATCGAGCAAAGTTAGTTGTATTATGTTTTCAAAATCTGTGCTGATACGACGACCCGCGCCAACCAGAAATTGCACAACATTGGCCGATGTAAGTGACGTCATTATAATCTACATACTATGAACGGAAATCTGTTCCAGAGTTACGGCCTTCAGTGCATTGCTGTACTATCAAGCTGACTGAAAATTCTGAAAAAAATTACTGAAGCCTGTCTTATTTTTTTTGTCTTTGCTTACAATATGTGAAGAGGTGTGTGGGGTGGGGTACAATTATATTAAATCAAATCAAATCCGTTTATTAATTCAGATATTAATTGATATAGAGGTTCCCAACATTTTTTTTATTATTTTCGAAAGCATAGAAATAGAAAGATGTACAGATTTGATAAAATTTAAAAATAATCATCATCGTCATTTCAGATTTTTTAACATAGCAATTTATCTGCCGCACTCAGAGACGTTTAATGATTACTTAACCATAAGAGAAAGATTTGACATACAATACCTTCAATGAAGTGTCAAAATCTTTACTAAGTGACGGCTTAAGTAATCATTACATAACACTGAGAACCGCAGTAAGTCCATTAAATGCTACTAAGGCAAACTTATTATAAAAATACGTGTCTAAGTAAATATTTAAATACTTATATTCGTAGTAAAGTAAACAGGTAATTAATTTAAAGTCTTTATTATGGGAACAAAAAACCACAAACGTACTGAATATAATACATTCTGTATTAAAAAAATACAGGGTTAATGACATAACTATTTTAAGCTTTTTAATGATTAATATTCATGAAGCTAAAGAAGTAAGTAATACTTCCTGCTAACGCAACCCTAATGGGCACTTTTGTAAAGCTTTTGAATTTTCATCGCATATAAAACCAAATTATTATTTCATTCATTCATAGGCCTATGAATGACTGAAATCATATTTTGTAGCGAAGACTTATTCTAATTTATATGTAAGTGGAATTCGAACAAAAAAATGAGAACTGTATTATTTTTTTTACTTTTTAAAGACCATGACAATGAAAACGTCGGCCCCATGTTGAATTTCTAATTTGACCTCATTATAGTTATTTAATCATATTACTAGCAGCTTTATTAGCTAGCAGATTTTTAAAAGTATCATTTGGCTACCTGGCATTGGCCTTGACCTTATTCGTCTTCTTTGGTATCGATAGTACAGTCGAACAAACTAATATATAAGTATACTAACTTGCATTTACTTTTTAATCTTTTTATTATGATTAGACTTAACTACATAAAGATTGATGTCAAACGATACAGCGCTTGACATCAAATCCATACTCCATACTATACTCCATACTATACTTACTATACTATATACTATACTAAATGCGAAAGTAACTCTGTCTGTCTGTTACTCAATCACGCTTATACTACTGAACCAATTTGCATGAAATTTGGTATGGAGATATTTTGATACCCGAGAAAGGACATAGGCTACTTTTTAATAAAAAAAAAAACTTTATTCAAGGGGTTGAAAGGGGGGTACGAAAATATTACTTTTGGTCGCGATAACCGGCATCGGTAGCGATAACCGACATTCACGCGGTTGAAACCGCGGGCATCAGCTAGTGCTATATAAAACAAAATTGCAATCGATATTTTCAGTGTGACACGTTAGGGTTAAAGGCATTTCGTATTTGGAAGTGGATCCAGTCAATTCCGGAGCTGATAATTTGCCACTTGGCCTTTAAAGTCGACGACTCTTGTAGACCAGACGCGGTTTGTACCAACGTATGTTTTGCTTAAGGGTCAGAAAGTTCGATTACATGTTTTAAATCCAAACAGCCATAACAAAATTCGAGCAGGAGGCAAGCAAATGCAGTTTTTTGTAATTATTGCATGTAACTGCTTATAATTAAAACTTCGGAGAAACGAACAATTAATGCTTCCCACGAAGACAATGTAGGATTCTGACAAGATATAGAAAGTTAAAATATTGCAGAAATAAACTGTACAATATAAGGATAAAACAATGCAATATAATTTTAAGACTTCATTCAAGTATTTCTTCACGCCTTTGTTTTATTTCAGGGACAGGGGAGACCCTGAAATAATAATGCATTAAGCAAAAAAGGTTGCTTTACTGTTTTTAATTTAAATCTTACTATACTATTAGAAATGTGAAAGCTTGTGAGGATGGATGGATGTATGAATGAATGATTTTGATTGTAACTCTTTCACGTAGGTACTGAACAAATTTTGAATTTTGATGAAATTTGGCAATACAGATAGATTATAACTTGGGCTCATAGGATACTCATACTTTATTATGCCAGCAATATGATTCCGTGGGACAATTACCAAACTCAACGAGGGCGAAGCCGTGGGTGTATGCTAGTTAAAACATTTCTCAAGCTTTGAAATTGCAACAGTGCCATATTGGCGCTATTATAAAGATAAATAAAACGGGTATAAATGTCGTGTGAATATTTGCGCCTATTATAGGGTGAATAAATTTTCTACAGCACCTGCTCTACCTAGCTCGTACACCTCTGCCCTTTGGAGATTACAGGCGTGTATGTTATAACTTAAATAAGTAGGTACCTATCAATTTCCTTAATTTGTACGATTTTATCATACTTAACATTGAGCCAGTAGGTACTTTAAAAGTAGCTTTAAAAACCTGTAAACCTAGGTAAGTACTAATTTTGTTTTTTTTTTATCTATAAATCTTAGTCTACAATATTGCCACAGAAATCTAACTTAATAATAACAGAGGCAGGCACATAATAATTATGAGTAATTAAACAATTCGTAACAATTAAGGAAAATTTCCACGCTTCACTTTTTTAGTGCCTATTAGCTACATATTTATGCAGCCAGTATTTTTCCAAATGTAAATATGGGCATTCATTATACAATTAAATGAAACTATTCTATACATAGTCTTACTAAAATTATCGGCATAATTATATGTGTGTACCTACATTTTTGTTATGCAAAACAGGCTTGCGTTTGGTCGCAACTCGCCTCATGTGATGCGGCCTAGGGTGGAGCACGCTTGTGCCGATTATGACCACCAGGGTGGTTTTACTCGGCTGCGGGTTGCGGCTAAGAAGGAGCAAGGGTGGTTTTTAGTCAGTAGAAGTCTGACACACCCTACCGCTCTGCCCAGAGCGGGAGGAGTCGTTTGATGTTTCCCCACCCTCCAAAAAAAACGTTGGTTTTACTGAGGTAGAAATACCACACTCCCTGGTCTTATTCCCAAAGACCAGTTGCCACGTGAAGGATTACCTCAGAAAAAAACGTAGAGCACGCTAGGCTGATAGAAACTGATTCCCTCGTTTGCAGAAATCTAGAGATTATAATGATCCCCATCATGATATTCTAGATCCCTTGACGGGAAACAGAGAGGCTGACAGTGAATTTCACAGACTTTCAGTTTGTGCAAATGTGCACGCTACTCGTTTCATCCTGAAAGCTGTCATTTTGGGTTAGGGGGAAACTGGCCTCTGGTCCGCGGCCCAGATTACACGGAGTGGGAACAGTAGTGGAAAACTCGGCCGAATGCGTGGGCCAGAATACCATGGGAAAAAATTATCGTAGTTAAATCGACCCATTGGGATTTAATTTCATTAAATTGAAAAAAGGAGCGAAATAAAACGTAAGTATCAAAGTCCCACAAACTACCAGGAGAACAGAAGTAGGAAGGAGATATTGGAATTAATCAAATTAAATAGTAGAATAGTATTTCGAACTCACTTCTAGAACCCAAAAAACTATAACTAACCGACTACATTCATTTACATAACAGTCTGGCTGATGCAAACTGTGTTGAGCTGGTTTTGAGTTCGATTCCTAAAAAAATATGATTAGGTTATTCTATAAAATTCTTTCTTCTCCTTCCCTACGCCACTTCGTGACCAGTTCAGGCGGTGGGTGTCTGCCACTCTCTCAACTCTCTGTCTGCAGGTCTGCTCCTCACCTGTACACTTTGGCGAGCACTTGCGCCTCCAAATCCCTCGGGGTTGTGTCCAACAGGTCACATGCTGCTTCCGTTGATGCGGTGGGTGCGGTATCCGCGTATGATTCTGACTGCCATGACTCTCTGTGGTCTCCGCAGTAGAGCCTTAAAGTAAATTAACCGGGATAAACTCTGTTGAAGGACCAAAAGATTTAAAACAAGTGAACAGAGCAGCCTCCACACTCGTAGGTACCTTAAACCTTCATGATACATAACCTTTTTCTACCAAGGACCATATTTATGGGCTTGTTTGATTTACACTGACCCTTGTCCTACATTTACCAGACTCTGAGGACAGCTTTACGATAAACCCTGACACGTTAAAGGACTGTGTAAGTTTCGGCACGATTGTGGAAATTGGACAGCGATGAGTTGTGTCTGCGTTCGTATCATGAGGCAGAGAAGACATTTTTAATTGTGTATTAGATAATAATATCTACTTTGCCGCATTTGTAAAACCTAACCTAACCTAACCTTTATTATATAATAAATAAAAAACCCAATCCTTAGGTCATCATAATTCTCTTGCCCTTATCTCAATTCATTTGGGGTCGGCCCAGCATGTCTTTCTCTTCAATACTTCTCTGTTTCTCGTCATCATGAGACACCTATCCTTAGGGGTTTATTCTTTATTTTGTAAAATCTCATAGATTTTGCAATTGTTTTTTAAGCTATTGCATAGCTTCTATCGCGGGCCTTGAGCGTGGAGAGCGAATCCAGAAATTCCCTAACGAAAATATTCAAGATTCAGTATTCAACCAGGTTGCTATGGTTACGGAAAATAACAAGGTTGTCAACTGAGGTTGTCAAATTAAATAATTTATAACCTCACGTTGTAAAGGTGTAAAGTTTTTCTGTTTTGTCTCTCTGCTTTGTCCTTCTAAAATATTCTTACTCGTATAATTTGTGTACAAAGTGTTTTAAATATGAATAAACAAAGTGCATTTATTAATGAAGACAGTCACGAAAAAATAGTGAAAGATAATGAGTGAGTACTCCTCGAGTAGGTACTCTATATACATTCATTTTATTATTATTACGCATCTATCATACGTTTTATTGGTTTTTGCATTACTATTCTGCGAATCGGTCTTAGAAAACGATTCGTTTTCTTATAAAATATCTAAAATAAAATAAATAATTTTCATATTTTTCAATGTTATGACACTTACGTCAGGCTGACAAGCTGTCAATACTTTTTCTTTTAAGACCAAGTACTTATTTCGGCCGTTTTTTCCTTTCGGACAGTGGCCCAGTTTGATGGGCTGAATTACTACATAAAAGGTATCAATTTCGCTTATTCTGTAATACTCTGTATAATTTCTATCAGCATCATGACTGCTATAACATCTAAATTTTTAGTAAACAATGTCGACTTGTCAGTAATTACACGTAACTGCAATATTTATGACACTGTGGTTTGTGGTCTGGATTATAAGGTGACGTGAGAAATAAATGTGCACGTGTTTTATACTGCTTGACTTGCTAGAGTTGCTAGCATGCCTTAGGCACTGATTAAAACTCATAATAATATACCTACTTATTACAAGGTAAACAACGGACTTACAAGGTAGGGTGGCTACCTAATCTATTTCTTTCTACCTTAGCGCCTCTGTATAGCAATTCTCTTCTCTTGCGATTAAAATTTGACACTTCGTCGTCGTTGTGATTCCTTACGTTTAGTTATTATGGAACTATTGCTCATTTCATTAATAATTGCGAAGATGCATTAAGTTTTTACGACTACCTACCTGCTTTCGGATTCGATTGCCTGTCATTGAATTAGTCACTTATTAAGCAGACATGTCCTCATAAAATTGCTACCCGCATCCTTTCATGTGCCTTTATTAGAGTCGCATCTGTAACTGAAGGTTGAGGTTTGGTGAAAGGTGAGGTGAGGTTTCCCACGTCAGGACAAAGTTTTAATTTAAAGAAATAATTATCTTGTATGTTGTCATATTATTTATTACTTTTTAAAGTTTTATTTTATGGTTTTTTACTTTGTTGTTTTGTTGTACCTATTGTGTATTATTCGTAGACTGTAAAATTAAAAAAAAAAAACAGATTACCTACATAAGATTTCACACTTCGATCTACATATTTCAGCGGTTAATTATACTCGATTAGGTACTTGAACTCATGAACTTTACTGCTTCCAATTAAATCAAACAGACAAGTCTAAATTATGGTCTAAAAGTCTAAATATTATTTTATCTGAGTTATAATTTTAGGGTTTAAACAATAAAACTAATACCATAATTGAGGTTGTTAAAAATGTGAAATACGAAACTACCACCAATTCCAAAATCGAGATTTTTCATTTTTTCATGCACTTGCACTGCAATGTCAAACGCGTAGGAAGTCGTACAGTCGAACAAGCTATAAGTAAACAGGTAGAGATCTTTATAGTTCTAGTACACTGAAAATATATTGATTGCAATTTTGTTTTTCACATCAGTCTCTAAATGTATCTGTATAATCTTAAAAGTAAATGCAAGTTACCTGGCTGTATACTTATTACCTAGCTTGTTCGACTGTACGAGTGCCTATCTTTTCGATCCCGCCAACCCGCTGAATTCTGATATACAGGCTGTGCGTATCGCCTCTCTTTGCGGGAGCTTGACTAGCGATAAATGCATATGTAGGTACTACTTACCTGTCTAGAATATCTGACGAGTTACATGCAAGCGACGTTTCCGATTACTCACTGGATCGCATGCTGACTGACTTGTGGTTAATAAAAGACGCATGTACGTAGTTAGTACCTACCTTACCGTGAGAACTTGTCACTATAGATGATAAGGAAAATAGAAATCTAGCGATGACACAATCAAATAAGTTAGGGTTTGCCTTATCCTTAGATCAGTGTAAGAAGATTATACGACGATGCTTTAAGTTAAGAAACCTTTAAATTAAACCCGAAAAAAGGGTCCTTATTGGATCACCTAAAGTTCTTTACCCGAAATTGTTCTTCCTAACGATTTGTAATCCGAATGATCACTCTTCCTAAAATTTTTCATCCTAAAGTTTTCATTCATACTATTTGTAGTGCTACCGACGATGTTCATAACACTCATGTTTCCGAAAATTGTAATTCATAATAATATCATTAGTGTAAATATATTTAAACTCCTACTGTTTTTTATCCTAACGCTTTTATTCCTAAACATAAATAATTACCATAATATTTTCACTCATACAACTGTTTAGAATATTAAAGGTCGTTTCACTGATTTTTGTATTGAAATGAAATAAATGAATGAAATTCAGGTCAGAGTGTCGTCTTGGGGGCACTATGAAAAAAATACATAGAAAAATTTCGCGACCAATTTCGAGGTAACTAATACGAGGCGTAGTTGGTCACAGTTCTAACCTAACCTATGGATATCTTTGCATAGTTTAAGGTCCCTTTAAAATAGGTGGACAAATTTTAACACAGCGTTTAGTAGGTAAGCCTAACTAAAGACATCTAAACAAAAAAAAAACACTATATAAAGTGATTTTATTTTGACTTAAAATAATAAATTGCCGGCACTCTAGAACAAACTCATCCTATAAAAGTAGGTATTTTAATGTCTTTTTCTTATATTTTTTTTACTATTGTCCTTATTTTAGCGGTCTGAATGATTCCTAAAATTTTGTCCACCTATTTTAATGGGACCTTTTATAATACTGATTATTATGAATAAAAAGTAATTTAAACAAAAAAGATATGACTTTGAATAATAGTGTAAAAGATGGTTATGTTGAGAAAATATAGGAAAACAAATAATAGTGTAATAGATGTTTATTGCTACTGACATTATGAAGTTGAATGCTTCGGAATTAAAACATTAGAGACAGAGTAGTTAGGAATTGCGATTGTTAGGATGAAAAATGTTAGGAAGAACATTTTCGGATTTCCAATTATCGGAGTTGAAATTTTAGGTGAACTTTGGCGCACCCCCGAAAAAATTATGGCTAGGCCATACTTTAACCATTGTCACTACAGCACTGTCAGTTTAACTACAGCTTTCAAACTTACAGTAGGACGCCCGAAGACTAATAAAACTAGGAATTTTCCCAGGCAGCTTTGAATCTTATGAAATTTGAAGAGAAGAAAAAAATATGTGTCCTCATGTCCTACTTCATCAAATCCCCGCGTTCGTTCCCCTACTAAAAGGATTTTTTTATCTAACAAAGCGGTAGCTTCTATCTTTCTTTTATATATTTAGAAATTCTACTCTACAGCTAAGTATAAAAAAGCAACAACAGTTAAAAATATTTATTATACAAAATCAGAGGTAGATCATAGAATTATTACGAATATAATCCTGAATGAAGGACCCTTCGAGCAGGCCGAATCTTCTGCTGAGTGGCTGGTCGTGGGTCCAGCGAGCGACCAGGTTTTGGGAGGGGGCAGGCTGGTCCAGAGGCACCATGTGACCAGCTCCACGGAACACCACTTCTGTTAGACGGCCACCTGTCTTGTGGTACCTGGATGAAAAGGTAGTATAAGTTATAGATTAGGCATTCGTATCTCCCTACTCTCCATTCAATAAAAAGAAAAATATGTAGGTAGGTACATATTTTTTTTGTCTGATTAGTTACATTACATAAACAGCGTGTTCTTGAAACGTTTAATGATGGATCACTGCAAGCAAAGAGATTTTTTTATAGAAAAGTTTGGGAAATTACGAAAAGTTTCTTTTTCTGAACCACATAAACAAAAAAGTATTTCTGGTCCAGCTCATTCACATGGATGAAAATGAGCTGGACCAGATGAGAGCTGTGGATCACCACAACAGCTTATAGCCATACAAAGAGAGAAACGGAAGTTTTTGCTAAACAAGAGCAGGTTGAGACTTCAAACTTAGCCACTGCTTACAGACATTCTTCAAGACTGTCAGCAGATGTAGAATTCGGTTGAATAAAATATTATAGAGTCTGCCAGATAAATATGGTTCGGAGAAGCTTATAATGGTCAATATACCATTTTTCATGAGACTAATAAAACTGATTATCTTATTATTAAAATGACGTGACGTCACAAAACCGCAGACATAAATCTGAAGTATTGAATCACAAAGTCACAAAAGGACACGTGTTCACAGTTTTATTTTATTTTTTAAAGTTTAACATGAGAAGTTTTTGTGAAAATTTGTTGTTTTCCCTTTTTGTAAAATTAATTAAATGTCATTAAACCAGTAGGTACCTAATTAACTAATTGAAAACATAGTTCCAATAACAGCTAGTACCGTGAGCGCTCGTAACTTAGGTCAAATCTAGTGCAAATCGGTCGTCAAAAGGTTAGTATGACATAGGTATTAGTAGGTGGTGTGACTGATTTATTTTAAGAAACAATTAGGTAGCATGGACTCTTTACACTTCTCACACTATCATGAGAAGTGGGGAAGTGGAATGGGGTAAGGCCACTACCCAGGAGTGAGACAATACGGGCTAACCAAAAAAATGGCTTGAATTACCGCCGTACATAATCATACGTTTCATATAGGTACCCGCCTTAACGCTCATTATTGTAATCTAAGTACCTATTGTTTCAATTCGGAAAGGTAATTTTTCAATCCAATGAAATAGACAAAGCCTTGGGTGTGAGGAAGAGGTGTATAAAATCTCACTCGTAAACACTATTCGAATATTCAAGAAATCCCTATTATTTCACATACAAAGAAATATGACCGTTATTTTCTTATGAAAATAACGGTCATATTTCTTTCACAGAACTCGACGAATAAATTTCGAGCTCACTTTACTTACTCACTCTAGCAACCTGAAAAAAATATGAAGACAATCGAACCCTTCAATTATTAATATATTCCTTCTACCTACGACACTTTCTAGTAAATCTCACTGTTTCATAAAAAAAAAACTGAATCAAATAAGGTTACTTACCCAGCGAGATGGTTGTTAAAAATGTAGGGAAACCGAGTAGCGTTGAGGAACTCCTGTGATCCATTCCATTTCCACGTGCGGTAGTTTTCCGATGTGAACACGCACGGCAGCATCTGGTCCAGTTGACCGCTACAAGCAAAGGTAAACAAAAAAGTTTTAAATCGGAGCTACAAATAGGAATAAATTAGTCTTGCCTCAAAAAGGCTGAGACTTCGTGTCATTTATCAGACCTCTATACCGACTAAAACACAAAGCGGTTTACTCCTTTATTTTTTAAAGGATAGGCATGAGCCATTCTGACAGGATAAAAAGGACCATATTCGTTCAGGCTGAAACCTTGGCGAATTGCTCCTTTCTCTCAAGTCTCAAGAAGTTAAAATCCCCCCCAAGATACGCAAGGGTAAAGCTTAAGGCGACGATAAGAGGGACACCATAAAAACGACCTGTTTTTCGTTGCAGAGTTAGCCGTATTGCTACTTATTACAATTCCAAAAAAAAAATACAGTGTATAGTCAAATGTATAGGTAAAAGACTTATGCAAAAATATTTTCTAAAATTAATCAAGAACCTCGGAAAAAAAAATCACAATCACAATCAAGAAAGAACACGAAAAAACTTTTTCGTCTCGAAATGCTCAATATTTTGAGCGATAACTGTTATTTTTTTTTACTATCAGAAAGTAAATTTAACCAACTAAAGACATATGTAAAAATATTTTAACATTACAGCGTATTTTTTTTTAAATAAATTAAATCTGCGAAAAACCACTCATTTCGCGCTATTTGGCCGCAGTGAGAGACGTAACAACCGCTTTGTAGAGCAAGCTGATTAGAACTTTATTCTGACATTATTTCAAACGAAGTTTGAACCACTACAAATAGAGTTGCTAATTTGAGGTCTAATAGGCCCTTAATGTTAATAAACTGTTTATAGCAGACTGTATGCTGTTTCCAACAACTTATGAAGTACCGATTGTAGTAACAAATATTCAGTAGAACATAAGCTTCGAGAGTATACCTACTGCTATTGTAATTGTCGGGAATATAAATCTGAAAGGCTAACAGTAGCCTAAAGTTAATAGCCTCGCCTAGTTGTGCCTCATTGTTCATACAATGAGTCTGGTATAGGTATGTGTGATACATATCTTGTATCACTTCCCGGACTCTAGGTCGAATGACAATTAACAAAAAGCAATGTTTATTGCGGTACTAACATTTAAAGGTCAGTCTGTCAGTCTAGAAATAATATCATCTAGTCTACTTAAGTGATTTATGTCAATTAATAAACTATTTATGTAGGGAAATGGCACCAAAAAGCACATCAAGTTTATAAGAAGTTTTGTACGACAATTAATCACTCACACACTTTTTACCCGACTACGGCGAAGCCAAAAGGAAGGGTAATGATTTTGGCAGTCTATGTATGTATGTATGTTCCACCGAAGCGCCGAAACTACCAAACGTATTTTAATAAATGAGATGTCTATAGATTCGTAAGAATAGTCCGGGTGTCATAGGCTATATAAATTTTATCAAATATTTTTATGACGAAAGTTAAATGTCAGATTATAACATCGAAAAAAAAAAAAATGAGATAATCATAACATGTTAACTTGGTATCAAATGAAAGGTCTTGACGAGCACATTACAAATATGTGTATTATAATATAGTTTTAGTCAACATATACGTTTAGCATGCGGTCAAACCGTTCTCGCGGTCTAGTCTGTGTTATTTATTCGTATTGTGTAAATAACAAACTAATTATGAAAGTAATATATTATTTCGTATTTATTACATAATATATAAGTAACACACAAAAATAAAATTCAAATAAAAAAAATAAGTTTAAAAATCTAAAACCCGACTACTCACAAAATCGCGGTTTTAAAAATAGAAAACAAGAAAATAATTCTTGTCTGATATTCTTCGTAGTCGCATGCCACCTTGCTAATGACAATAAGCAGCTGACTTCTGTATCTATGAGAACGCCATGAAGGAGCATCAGAACAGTGGCATGCGACTACGACGAATATCAGACAAGAATTATTTTCTTGTTTTCTACTTTAAGACCGCGTTTTTGTGAGTAGTCGGGTTTTAAATTTTTAAACTTATTTTTTGGGTTATAGTAATATGCAGAAGAATGAGGAAGATGTCGTGAGGAAAGTGTTTGATAATTATGTTGCCGTGTGTGTGTAGGTACATAATTACATATCCGGCGCCTATTGATGACACATTAGTTTGCATTTTTAATGTTGATACAGCCATGCAGGTAGTCAGGTTCTTAATATTCCATTCTGCTGTGTCATTTGAGAACAGTTATAATCACGATAGCATTTCATTGTACGGATCGAATATCTACACGGAAGCTACATTAATAGAATTTTAACTGTAACTGATACCTATCATAAAAATGTTATAAGCTGTTAATATACAACGAGCCAAAAACCAAAATAACTACGATATAATGCCTTTCTATCTACAACATAACTTCTCTTTATGTTTGTCAGATCGATACAACTGCTTAATTAATTTTGATATCATAAAGTATCACTTCCCTATTCGTAAAACATAGTTGCTTTTGACGCACTTAAGTGAACAAAGTGCTACTTTTGTGGCGGCAAAGAAATCTAATCAAATACACAATGGATTTTCACGCATTTTCACATTTTTCACCACTAGTTTACCGAATTTCTTCTTCTTCCTTCTCGTGTGGTTCTAGTGCCTAACCTGGAGTCAGAGTTTTTATGCCACCTATGAGCCTCTGACCTGACTTTACATGCTGTCGAGAGATAACTCTTAGGCATGCAAGGGCGGATCCAGCTTTGGTGCCAGGGGGTCACAAATAGTCGTGGTCAAGTCACAAGAAGTTAAAATTTAATTTTATAATCATAGATACAAGTAACAAGTCTAAAAACTAAAACCCGAGTACAAACGGAGGACAAAAACTATAATATAATAATTATATACATATTTGTAATGTGCTCGCCAAGACCTTTCATTTGATACCAAACATGTTATGATTATCTAAATTTTTTTTTTTTTCGTGACTAGAATCTGACATTTAAATTCCGTCATAACAAAAATTTATAAAATGTATATAGCCTATGTTACCCGGACTATTCTCACGAATCTATTGACACCTCATTTATTAAAATCCGTTCGGTAGTTTAGGCGCTACGGTGGAACATACATAGACTGTCCAAAATCATTAACCTTCCTTTTGGCTTCGCCGTAGTCGGGTAAAAAGTAGGAGTTTTACGAGTATTAATGTATGTGCGTAGGTATTTAAAAATACCTATAATTGGTCAGTGGGTCGTCTCAGGGGCGATTATTTAAATAACAAAGTAATTTTTTCATTTACGTCTTCTCCCGAAACGCGTTATCACTTCATCTACCTACTTTAATGGGAACGTTTTTTTAGACGTAGAGAAGTGCCAGTCCGGCTAGACGTTCTTCAACCATTGAAGCTCTTAGCCACGATTTGATTCTTCGAAGTGCTATGACCCTTATCCAGGGGGATAAAGCGTTGTACAATTTTCCCTGGATGATTTAGAAATATAAATGAGAAGAACGACGGAAGAACAGAAGGGAGGCGCGAGCGATGCGAGCGCGAATTTTTTTTTATATTTTGGGGAGTAGCAAAGACATTGTCATTGGAAGGGAAGAGCATAAAATACTGTTTTACTTGGTTCGAGAAGAGAACCACTTACTCTTATCTTGGTAGACCAATCCTCCACTTTCGGAACCAAACACCTAAGACAGACGTTTGGAAGATGCGACTGATACCTTCTCGACAATGATAAACGATTTTACTTACAAAAAAAAATTATTGGTGTGTACCTACTTTATGTCGGCTACTGAGTTTTTGGTATTTAGAAAAAAGTGTACCATTCTGACCCAACCTTGTAAGGGATTATAAATCGATTAACATTACGAGACGTAAAGATTTACTCAACTATAAAACGTAAAATATGTTAGTACTGACTTTTTTCATTGCCTCGGAAACCTATTAATTATAGAAACTCACAAATATACATACATACATACATGAACCCTAAACACTCTATTTTTTGGGCAGTTGCGTAAAAATAATAAAAATAACATTAAATTTTAATTAGTGTTCCACCTAGGTCCTGGAGACCTGGACCCAGCCCAGGGGGGGGTCATGACCCCCCTGACCCCCCCCTGGATCCGCGCTTGTAGGCATGTTTGGTTTCCTCACGATGTTTTCCGTCACCGAAGCTAGTGACGATTATACACAACTAGTGACCCGCCCCGGCTTTGCACGGTTTCAAAAAAGGTATTAAAACCTTCCTCTTGAATCACTCTATCTATTTAAAAAAAAAACCGCATCAAAATCCGTTGCGTAGTTTTAAAGATTTAAGCATACATAGGGACAGACAGCGGGAAGTAACTTCGTTTTATACTATGTAGTGATAGTGATAGTGATACGCACATGAATTCGAATATCAGAGGTGCGTGCCTTGGGTTCGAACTCGTAACATATTTATGACTTGGCAGTCCGACGATCTCACCACTAGCTTATCACTACTTCCTCTGAAGGGGTTTTTTTCTTAGTTTTTTATTTCCCACTACTTGGCAAAGGCGTCCCCTTTCTCCTTCCAAACCTCTCTATCAATGCGATATCTAATCATGTTCGCCCCGCAAAAAAGATCAGCCACACCACCTTCACCTTCTAAAGGGATTATCTATATCATTGAAAACTAATGTAAGTACCCTATAATAATTCCTAAACACACTTACCAATACGCCAACACCTTATAATGCTCCAACAGCCTTTCGAACGCCGGCTTCGTGGTACTCAAGAAGTCAGGAGCCAGCATCATGTTAACGGTCATGTTGACCCATCCGAAGTGGATGTCTCCAACGTGGATGGCCCTCTTGACTTCCGAGGTCTTGAGGAAATTGACGTATTTGCCCACCGGCAGGTCGTCTCGGAGGAAATTGTAGGCGTGCTTTTGGTGGGTGATGAAGAGCAGGACTGTTACTAGGCTGTTCCATTTCTGTGGATTTAGAAGTCAGTTCTTAATGATGGATTTTGCTCGTGAAATTATCAAGGTCGGCCTAAATCTTATTGAGTTTTTTTTCATCAGGAATTTCTCAGTAGAGCTACGGAATCAGTGCCCCGTAGATGGCAATAGCTTCTCCCCTCTTGCATGATACTTTAACATAACTGGCAAAATGACTCGGAAAATACAGGTGTAATGTTATGTTTATGTATAATTAAGCCAAAATTTAAATGCAACTCTTATGATTAGGGTCCTTTTTTTGGAGTGTGAGAAATCATCAAATGACTCATCCCACTTTGGGCGGAGCGGATGGGAGTGTCAGACTGTTCTGACTAAAAACCACCCGTGTTCCTTCTTAGCCCTTTGTGTCCGGAGCCGCGGTATCTCTTTCTTACAACCCGCAGCCATGATAGGGTTCTTCACGGCTGATTTTATTGACAGGGACCTACTATCTTAGAATTTATATAGAAATTACTCATATCACATAAACTCCACACACAGCTAAAACGGTGTGTTCCGTTCATGAATGATGTTGTTGACTGCATCTAAAAATAAATGGAGTCTGAGAAAAATCCCTTTAAATCCTAATATAAGGAAGGTAACATTAACTTACATTTTTAGCTTCAATACTTCTGTTGGCCTTGATTTCTTGCTGGAAAGAGTCTATCAGTGGCTTCACGGTCTCAATCTGTTCCTTCTCCAAAAGGCCGAAGTAGTAAAATGGCCACGCGATGTGAGATATCATCTCTGGGTCCACGTATGCGTTGCCGATTATCAAACCCTGGACAAAATATAGTAAATTCGTAAAAATGGAATGAGAAGTATACCTACATATTAAACTTTATTAAAGAACTCATGTGACTAAAAAAGTGATGGATGGATATTAATGTTGATGGATGGGTATAGGGAGCGGAAGGTTATACAAAAGATGGATGGATTGTGTGAGGAATGATTTGAAAGTGAAAGGAGTAAAAGAAGCCGTGACGTCTGACAAAGGAGAACGGGAGAAAAAAACGAAGGAGAACGGGAGTAGAAAACGAAGGAGAACGGGAGTAGAAAACGTGCTGTGCCGACCCGCGACCCAAAGTAGAATGAGACAAGGGCCGGAAGACTGATGATGATGTGGACAGATTAAAGAATGGGCATTTTTATCTATATATATAAAAGGAGAACTGACTGACTGACATATCAACGTACAGCCGAAACTACTGGGGCTAGGAATGTGAAATTTTGCACACGGCTTCCTATTATAATGTAGGGGAGCACTAAGAAGGGGTTTTTGGAAATTCAACCCCTGAGGGAGTTAAATAGGGGATGAAAGTTTGTATGGAAAATCGTCATTTTCACGCGGGCGAAGCCGCTGGCAAAAGCTATAAAAACAATATAATTATGAAATATTTTGTGCCAGAATATTCCACAGTGACACTTGTCATAATACGCATAATTAGTCTATATTTCTATAATGTTCCCACTGCTGGGACACAGCCTCCTTCTGGGAATGGGCTATAATCTACCTCGTCGGCCGATTGCGGGTTGGTATTTTGGTTCTAAGACAACTCGGTTTCCTCACGACGTTTGCTTTCCCCGTTTTGAGAGCAGTGGTAATGAAACAAAATTACACAAAGCAATGCGCCTGCCTTTTTTGGGTTTGAGAAATCATCAAATGACTCCTCCCACTCTGGGCAGAGCTAAAAGGGTATCAGGCTTCTACTGACTAAAACCAACCCATGTTTCTTCCTAGCCCTGCCTATAGGTTTGAATCTCACTCTTATTCGCCACATGCTATGCTGCAGTTTTGGAAGCACTTTCTGATACAGTTATTTCAAACAAAAACCTATTCCTTACCTCCAGGTTAATGTCAGATCCAAGTTTATCCTTCCTCTTGTGGATCTCCATAGCCATGGCGGGCACATACTTGCCGGCGTATGACTCTCCGGCCAAGTACAACGGCGCAGTTCTCAATTCAGGGAAGATTTGCAGGAACTGCTTCAAAGCTATGTAGAGGTGGTTGGCATACTGGAAAGAAAGAAAGAAATTGAATTTGGTTTTTGTGAAGTATGGAAAAAGGAGAGTTGCTGTCCCCAATATAAAAGATAAGTGCTAAAGAAACGCCCAATATAGATAGAAACAGATAGAATAGCTTTTCCTCCTTTATCCAGTGATGGATGATCCGGTTATAGGTTAAGTTTAAAAATATAGAATTACGTTTATTATATCTATTTTAGCCTTTTGATATTTTTGGGAATACAAAATCACAAAGGTATGAATGGACTACCGAATTCACTGGTGGTCTGCTACTTTCGCCCTTATTTATACCATTATAAGGCCCTAATTAATAAGGTTGTAAAGCCTACAACTTTACAATCTTATATTAAAGCTCACTTGAAACCACAGTCGGTAAGTTCTTCAAATATAAGCTGAAGGACAGAACAAAAAGAACGAAGGAAATATAAGAAAATGAGTATTACCCTTAAGCCAGTAGAAGTCTGACACTCCCTACCGTTCTGCCCAGCGGGAGGAGTCATTTGATGATTTCCCACCGCCCCAAAAAAAAACACAAAAAAAGTATTACCTCAGCCATATTGGTGGTGTACCCTGCCACATTATCGGTGAAGCTGTATCCAGTCCCAACGGGGTTGTCGATGAACAGCAGCGAGTGGTTGTGCAGCCAGGTGTACGGATTTCCTGGAATTTACTATATTATTATCCTGGTTATGATATTTGACTAAAAAATATCTGCATGCAGCATTAAGGTGTATCCCAAGATGGCGAAAGAGCATAATCAGATTAATTAATCAGCCTAAGTATAATGTTCTCACTGCTGGGACACAGGACTCCTCGAAGGTAAGGGAAATGGGCAGACCACAAAAGGAGTACCGATTCACAAAGTGCGGCAGCTGGACTGACCACCAAGTGTTTGTACCGCTATTAGCATGCATGGAGAGCCTATGCCACCTGAGACTACGTTAGCAGAGATCTTTTGGGAGGTATTAGGTACCTAGACTATAGATATGTTACAGTAACCATCACCCACGTCTAGTTAGGTGAAAATAAAACATGTTCATAATAATAACATGCTTGATTGAAATGTATACCACAGTCATACATCTTAGGGGCAATAACCATTATGCACGGCCGCACGGGAAGATCCCGCACATTTGCATACAATCATTGATATATAAAAACCATACAATGAACAAAATACACGCAACAATCCTTAGATTTTCTTTTATTTGTAGCACACGTCACAACTCAGAACCGATGACCTTTAGAAACAAACAATACAAACAATTAAGTAATCTACTATTGCAAACATAGAATGCTAATGATACGGTTTTTTTACTTGATTAATAAATACAGACGTTATATCCAAAGAATTCTTATAATAATTTGCTTTACATTTTCCTGCTTTATAATTACCGCGTAAATACTAAGATAACCTCAATATATTTCTTGTGATTATGGTTCTGTGGTTAGGTAAAAATATGTGTTTTTGCAATCAATATCTAAGTGTCTGAATTGCTTGTTTTAGTATCATGAGTATACGAATTCTTTGCCTTCATTACAACCAGGTTTCTAATTGACCAGAAGTGAGTGGTCCAAAGCAGGAGAGATTGGATAAAAGTGCAATCTTGCTTGACTACAATCTTTGATTGGCTTATGTACCTACGTTTATTTATTTATTTACAATAGGATTGTAGGGAATAAACGACAGACGTTCCGTGTCATCATCAGTAGACGTATTTCTCCCAAAAGACGTCCACTGTTATACACATGCCTCCGCCAATCGTCATCACAATGACCAGTCCGTGCTTTATGTATCCAGCAGATTCCCGCGACCTTCACCAGATCATCGGGCCACCTAATGGGGACCCATCACATTGATCTGTGTTGTTAAAAAACACGTCTGAAGAAAGGTTATCCCAATTAATTTGTGATCAATGCAGCATTCTTCCATACCTTCTACTCTAATACTCGTTATCTCAGTAGACATTTTCTTAATTCTAGGCATATCATCATTCACACAGTTAATCCATCGTTTCGTCTGAACAAAAATGACGAGGAAAATAAAACCAAACATCTAACAAACATACCTAGACAACAAACAAACAAAGAGGAGTTTAATATAAACGGTAGTACGATACACAATCGTTCTAATTTGACCCCTACGAACTGCGATTGTAAGCTAAATATTACTCTGTCTGGTAAAAATAACGTAATATTGAGTAAATCTTATACGTCCATTGCCACTTTGCCAGTCATACCGTAGGTAAAATATAACAATAAGACTAAGACAATGAAGCTACCATTGCAACTAGATACGAGGGTAATAATATCAATTAAACCATGAAAGTTATACTCAAGACGTAGGCCTTCGCTTACTGATAGTAAGTAATCTTAGAAGGGCCATAGATAACAACATGAAGTAGAAGTCGAAATAAGTTTTTATTATGAACGTGGGAGAAGGAGGCTCACGTGCCCGAACAGCGATTAAATAATCTAAATATTTGATAATATTAATTACTAGCTGATGCCCGCGACTTCGTTCACGTGCAAATTATAATGTCTGTTAATGAGTGGTCTAAGCGCAACTGAGCATGTGGTCTGGGGTTTGATTACCGAGACGGGCAAAAGGTTTTCTCAGTAGAGGCCGCAGAGTCTGGTTTTGTGCCCGTTTGATAGCAATAGCCAAAATTTGGAAAAACGTGCATTAAGTTCATTAACTGTTGGCACTGGATGGGGACATTCTTCTGAAAATATATTTTTCCACCACAGTGATGGCGACGCCTATAGAGTATTTACTATAAGATTAGAATTTCAAGTTGACCGTTTTTACAGTCCGTTCAACCGATTTTGACTTCTATACTCGTAGACATAAGACTGGCATTAAAAGCAAAAAGAATGTTACAATACTGACTGTTTACTGCAGCTACATTTTGTCTTGCTGTCAACGTAATAGAGTTCACAATCGGTTGAAAGGACTGTAAAAACGGTTAACTTAAAATTCTAATCATATAGTAAATGGAGTATAGGCGTCGCCATCACTGTGGTGGAAAAATATATTTTCAGAAGAATGTCCCCATCCAGTGCCAACAGTTAATGAACTTAATGCACGTTTTTCCAAATTAAAAAAAAAAAAAAAAAAAAATACACTGAGTGTATACACTGTATGCGTTTATTTCATCCACCGGTGTACCCCCTAAATAACCGGCAGTGTCTGTCACCTGCGAACATCACGACGACAGGCCTCAAAGAGATGCTGACATCTCTTTGAGGCCTGTCGTCGTCGGCGGCCCCCGATGCTGACATCAGGGGCCGCCAACGCTGCGGGTTGTTCGAAAGAGATACCGTGCCCGACACAAAGGGCTAAGAAGGAACATGGGTGGTTTTTAGTCAGTAGAAGTCTGACACTTCCTACCACTCTGCCCAGAGCGGGAGGAATCTTTTGATGATTTCCCACCCCCCAAAAAACAAAATAAAAACCCGAGAAATCCACAGTAACAGCTCTATGAAGGCACGGTTGGCACAATAGCTGCACAGCTGGGCGATTGATTGTGGTGCTGGTCCCGTTTTCGATTCCCGCACAGAACAAAGAAATGTAATTTTAATTTCATTTTTGTTTTGAACTTTTGAGAGATTTTTTCTTACTGTGCTGTCAAATGAACAACGCCATCTATCAAAGATGAAGTTAAACTGCAAAAAAATAATGCATGGAAAGTGAACACACACAATAGCCAAGTAGCGTCATTTAGACTAATTAAGAGTACCTATTGGTGCCGTAACTTTTTAAAAAGGTGTATTATTTATTAGTACCGTTTTAATGCAATAGATGTCGTTGAAGAGATTACCAGTTCTTCAAATTCATATAATATCTATCGGATATCTGCAGTATCGGATTACAATGAAACAAAATCTAAAACCCTAATCACACAAACAAATTAAAACAATATTTTTTCTAAATAATTTGTTCAATTTACAGAAACTGCAGATTTATTATATGTATTTAGATTTATAATCACCTAACTCTATTTTGAATAGTTTTTTTTTAGTAATTCAGTGAATGTCTTTCTAGGGCGTCTACTATGGACTATGCTATGCAACGTTGATACCAAAAAAATATATAAAGATTTGAAAATCATAAAGCATCAAAATAAAAATAAATAGTACTCACAAAAAGTGAAAACCGAGTGGGGATCGAACTCGCAAACATGTTGAATATTTTTGGAAATCTCACAACATTATAAAAAAAATACAAAAAGAAGACACTGGCTGAGATTTGAACTTACGTACATTTGTTTACGGGGAGGTCGCCAAACCGTTACGCTACTGACATCGGTGACGAACACTTCGAAATAGCCGTTCTATTGATATAACTAATATGACAGATATCAGCTGTCAAACCGTTGGGCATATGGACATAATATTGCAATATTGGTCACCCCCCTTAGTAATTATAGCGATATTATGTAGCCCATTTGTAATTCCAGACTATAATCTATCTCTGTGCCAAATTTCATTCAGATCCGTTGAGCCGTTCTGGCGTGAAAATAGGATAGTGTAGCTGGGATCTTGGAGTTCCACATCAGGTGTTCCAGATCTTCAAATTTATTGTCTGAGCAGAAAATGCTCATCACGTGGAACAATTTTTGCTATGGTACCATTTTTGTATCTCCTATAGTTAAGCTGGTCTGTTGCAGTTCTGCATCAGGTGTTCAACTTTCCAAGATAAATTATAGCCTATATGTTGCCCAGACCTAATACCTATACAACTAAAAAAAAATCATTCAAATCCGTCGAGTAGTTCCGAAGATTAGCGTGTACAAACAAACAGACAAACAGACAAACAGACAAACAGACAAACAGACAAACAGACAAACAGACAAACAGACATTATTATTTTTTTGGATTCGTGCTCTATTACTGATCCTAAACCCCCCTCAATTATTATTTTTTCAATATATTCAATGTACAGACACAGTTTTTTTACTGTTTTATTATATGTATATAGATTATACTTACGCTTCAAAGTTTCGTTTACAATGGTGAAAGGACCAATTTCATCAAAAAGTCCAGTCATACTGGAAGCTCCTGGACCTCCTTGAAGCCAAATCATCCATGGACTCGCATTCACGGGCTTGTTCAACACCGGGAAGTACCAGAAGAAAAGGTTCGAGTTGTACGTCTCGTTCACCGTCAAGAAACCAGAGTAGCTCTTGAAACTCAAGAAATGCTTTGAATCCACTCTAGCTGCCCTCTTCGCTTCCCTTATCCGTCCTTGTTTCAGTAGCGGAGTCAATATCAACGCTGTGCCATTGTCTCTTGTATCTTCTGGTTCACAAGTTTCAAAACTGCTCGTTTCAGTGTGATTTGCATCTAATAAGTTATCATCAGTTACATCTTTGCCTGCACCGCAGGTTTTCTTAGTAACATTACTTTTGTTTTCATTCAAGTTCTCGTGAACCGTGCTATTGCTATCAGTTTTTACTACATTCGTATTGTTTGTAATACTTTGTTGGGTTTTAACTGGTTTAACGTCAGTTATTAAATTACTAATATCATCTTGATGCCCAACTTCAGCGACTCTGCCAAATACACTGGAAAACAATGGCGGCATTGAATTACTAATTAGTCGGTTAAGTATAGTGACACTGATAATAAAATTTAAATACGTAGTCAGTAGATAAAACAACAAGAACTTTAGTATTTTTGGTCGAATTAAAATTAAAACTACTCCAATCTGAGTGAGAACTATTGAAGGACATGGACGATATATCTTGGTTGGTATATTTTAGGAGTAGAACTCCTCAGATCATGATTTAAAGAAATTTCATAAAACAAATGTAAATTGTCTTCACAAAATAACGTCCACAAGAGAAAGTATTAGATAATACTGTTAGGTAGACCTTTGTGGTCTAGTTATATGTATAGGTGAGAATATGAATACGACTAAATAAATAATACCATAAAAATACCAAGCAATAAGTTTTGTCCTGATTCACAGAAAAGATAATGACGCCTTATAAAACACACGCGTTTCTAGCAACAGCAGTTCAGCACACGCGTGATACATACATGTAAACATTTAAATGGGAAGGAAAACTAAAACTGGGGGCTAATCTGTACCTACGTATGGTTCGCGGGACGTACTTTATAAATAGGTACTAGGGTATTTAAGAAAGAGTTAATATTGCTTCTTTCACTTCCACTTTCTTCAAAATAACTTTAACACATACCTATCCCGAAAACAAATAAAAACTTACCTTACTAAGCACAAAACTAGGATAAAAATCACATGCTTCATTATAAATTATTTAATTGGCTACTAACTAGAACGTGGTGTGTTGTATTGACACATGGCTTACGAACTAAGACCATTTGCGACATCCCTGGGCATACATTATCAGTACTTGAACTTTTTGATCCCGCGACATTGATATTCTGATACGGCTGAAATTCGCTTGTATTTATGTACGATGTACGTCTTGAGGTGGACACTGACTGGGAATATTTGGTTTTGCATACTATTCGACTTCTTAGAGCTTGTTTTCCATTTTGATTACATCAAACTTGAAGTCCAAAAAGGGTTTTTGTGGGAGCAATGCAAGCCCATTCCTGATTAAAGCTACTCCAACACCATCATCTACAATGTTGATCATCTGGTACTAGGCAAGACCAAGACCATAAAGATCGCCGAGTCCCCGGAACAAAATTCATATGCAGCACATACCACAAATTATAATCAGAATAGCACATTGCAGGAAAACAGGAAATGACGAAAAGGTACCCAATTGCCTTATTTCCTTAAGTAGGTGTCTTTGGCCATAACCTTAACGCTCAAGCAAACGTTGTTGCGACGACGACTGTAAGAAAAGAAAATGCCACGTGCCAGTCACACAAAAGAAACAGGTGGTAAACACGTCTCGCTTGACGCATCGTATAGCCTGAAGCTGTGAACGATGCCTACTGCTGAAGGAGAAAAATGGAAAAGCAAACGCAGATGTTAAGGTCTAGACTAAAGGCTCTCATCATCATCATCATCAGCCTATAATGTTCCCACTGCAGGGACTCAGGCCTCCTCTCTAGGAGAAGGATGGGCGATATAATCTTGATTTTTTTTGATTATTAATTGACTGGCCTGTTGGTCTAGTGGTAAGTGACCCTAACTGCTATGCCGGAGGTCGTGGGTTCGATTCCCACCCAGGACAAATGTTTGTGTGATGAGCGCGATCATTTGTTCTGTGTCTGGGTGTAATTTATCTTCTTCTTCTATCTATCTTCTATCTATCTATCTTCTATCTATATCTATATCTATTCTATATCTTCTTCTTCTTCTTCTTCTTCTATAATAAATCTGTAGAGAGGTCAATTCTGTACATGATATATATTTTCAAAATAACTATCAGGGGGTAATTAGTGATCGATACTGATGCCAAAAATGCAATCAGTAAAATTTTTGTCTGTCTGTCTGTCTGTCTGTCTGTCTGTCTGTCTGTCTGTCTGTATGTTCCTTATAGAAACAAAAACTACTCGACGGATTTTAACCAAACTTGGTACGATTATTCTTCATACTCCTGGGGAGGTTATAGTATACTTTTCATCACGCTACAATCAATAGGAGCAGAGCAGTGAAGGGAAATGTTGGGAAAACGGGAGAAGTTGCTCGATATTTTAAGCTTCCGTCGCGTGTGCAGCCTTAATGGTTAAAGCTACATAGAAATCATTTATGACGGAAATGTTCTACATAAAATTATCTAAAAAATATCCCACTACAGCATATGTCTATCTTTTATGGTTGACTCACAATAACACGTGTAACTCCCGATAGCTTAGCAGTTCGGAGCTTTCTGATTATATTTGTTTACTCTTACGTTTATAATACTCTCACTCATCCCTAATTAAAAGAAGTTAATATTATTACCTATTCAATAAAAAAATAATCATAGTAATCGGTATAGAAACACAAAACTTATACATGAAATACGCTAATAAGCCACCGCGTCGCGCGTGAGTACTGAATCATGCCATGCATAAGGATTATTTTTGTGTAACGGTTGCCGCGCTCGACGCGGGTCGTGGCTGTTGATGCGTTCAGAGCGTTCGACCTTATTGACAGACAATAATTGATTTTAACAAACAATACTTATCAGCGCGACTTTTAGTTTTTAAATATTTTATTTGAATTTATTTTGTTGTTATTTTATAAAATAGGTATTAGTGTTTTGGTAGTGTTTAAATATTCGTTCAAATTACAAATTATTAATAGTTTGCATTTTATTTCCTTTTAGGTGACGTAGTAGTAGAAGTAGTACGCATAGTTTTTTAGATACTGATAGCACAGAATACATAATAGTAGGTAAGTTTTGGCTAATTTATGTTCAATTTTATTTTTGTATTATGTAGGTAAAAGCGTAGATACTTTTATTAATTATAGTAGTTATAGGGATTTATTTGTAAGTGAAGTAGGTATAGGTAGATGTATTGCACAGGTGTTTCAGCTTTATTTTCATTTCTTTTTTTGTTGTAAGTTGTACATATTTCTAGGTATCCTACTTAATTCTAATAGAATATTTTAGTTTAAATAGGCACTTAGATTTTAAGTGTAAGGTAGCTATAGTTAGGACCTCTATCGTAGGTTATTTTGTTACCTAGGTAACTGACAGCCTTTCCGTTACCGTCAATTAAAAATAAAATACACAATGCCACCTAAAAAACGCCACTAAACCGTGAGGAAGGACATATGGTACTTTTTTACGAAAAACGACGGAAACGCGGACGAAGTCGCGGGCAAAAGCTAGTCTATAATATGTATGTATTTAGAAATATATAAGTATGTTTATCAGTTGTCTAGTACCCATAACACAAGCTCTGCTTAGCTTGGGACTAGATGGCGTTGTGTGATAGTTGTGGAATATTATTATATTATTATTATTATATAATCTACCACGCGGGCCCAGTGCGGATTGGTAGATGTCACATGTCTTCGAATTTTTTGGTTCTAAGACATGCCGGTTTCCTCACGATGTTTTCCTTCACCGTTTTGAGAGCAGTAGTGATAAAATAAATTACACAAAGTAATGCGCCTGACGGAGTTCGAACTGGGCCACCACTGGTCTAGTCTAGACTAAAGGCTCTAAAATAGACTAAATTTTAAGAATAAACCCAACAGCTTGAATACGTTAGATTCTATTGATTTAAAAGTATTGCAAAACTGTTTGAACACTCGGTTTTTCCAACTTCCTCATGTTAGGGTATGCTAAACAAACTCCGGATGGTCAACTGTCAACGGTTTGCTAAATATTGGTAAAAGCTAAGGTGGTGTGAAGTTAAAAACCTCATGGAATTTTACTTTGTGCAAGGATTATTACTCGTTTTAATAAAACTTGTTACAGGCAATTATGAATTGTCAAAAAGAAAAGAATGTAAGAAGTACCTACATGCGTCTGCTGCGGGATGGCGGGAGGTCATCAGCTCCCTTTCCCTCTCCGCAGCTTCCTTCTGCGGCATGACTGATTCCCAGAAGAACACCAATCCCAGGGAATCTGCGCTGCCGACCATCGAGCGAACAACGGCTGACAGCGACAGAATCTCCTCCTCTAACTTACTGACCTGACCTATTCATATTGTGATTCATATTACGGATCCATATTGTGATTCATATTGTGATTCATATTACGATTCATATTATGGTTCATATTATGGTTCATATTATGATTCATATTATGATCCATATTGCGATTCATATTATGATTCATATAGTGATTCACATTGCAATTCATATTATGATTCATATTACGATCCACATTGCGATTCATATTACGATTCATAATAACGATTCATATTGCAATTCATATTATGATTCATATTAGTGGTTCATTTCATATTACGATTCGTAATATGAATTGTAATATGAATTGTAATATGAATCGTAATATGAATTGTAATATGAATCGTAATATGAATTGTAATATGAATTGTAATATGTACCGTAATATGAATTGTAATATGAATCGTAATATGAATCGTAATATGCATCGTAGTATGATAGGAATATGAATCGTAATATGTACCGTAATATGAATTGTAATATGAATTGTAATATGAATCGTAATATGAATCGTAATATGAATTGTTATGTGAATTGTAATATGAATTGTAATATGAAATAAAATAGATTTGGAAGGATTTTTTTTAAATATGTGTAGCTCTATTTTATAGTTCATCACACGTACATGGGTCTCAGACATGAATCATCCATTAAAGTTGTGGATTTTAGCAAATCTAAGCGTGGCTGTGCTAGGACGGATACGGTGTAGCCCGGCCACTGAAAATGGTCATGAAATAAATTGGTACTCTCTTTCTGGTACCAAAAAGTACATATCCGTACAGTCTACTGCCATAACCATGACCTTGTTTGGCATCGTGGCCGGGCCAGAACGGAACACACTATTATGACTCATATATGTTTCACATGATCCATATTGTGATTTTATGATCCGCTTTCGTCGGCGTCGCCCTCCGCCCTACCCGATGGTACCTGATGGGTTTTCTTTATATTAATTCTAAGTTAGAATGCCTTGGTTGACTTGTATATCTTACCACGCAAAATCTTTATTTATAGGTAAGTGGCGAGAGCTACTTCCTTTCTTTTTTTTTTTAATATCCTACCATGCCCAGCACAGATAGAGTAGGATGTAGCAGAGGATACTCTGGATACACCTCATATAGCCTTAAGTGCAGGAATCTTACTAACTAGTTCTGGATATATTCTAGCATTAGTTTGTACTTGGGTTCATGTAGCGACCAGATGACAGCATTGCACTCCAAATGACTTTTACCAGCGCTTCATACAACGATCTCAGAGCACTGATGTTCGTGAACTGGTTTCCTGGCCGTAAGAACAACCCTAAATTGCGGTATGCTTACGGAAATTCATGCATGCGTCTCCTGCGGGATGGCGGGAGGTCATCAGCTCCCTTTCCCCCTACTACGAAGGAAACTGCGGAGTTTCCTTCTGCGACATGACTGATTCCCAGAAGAACACCACTGCATCCCAGGGAATCTGCGCTGCCGACCATCGACCGAACAACGACTGGCAGCGACAGGGAGTCCTCCTAACTTACTAACCTGACCTATTCATATTAAGATTCATATTGTGATTCATATTATAAGCCATATTATACACCGATACATATTATGACTCATAATAAGATCCATATTATGATTCATATTATGATCCAAATTGTGATCCATATAATGATTCCACAATTTGGTATTGGTCTTTCTCGAAGTAGGTAACACGCACCTAACTGGACGATTTACACCATTTGTCCCAGGTAGACATAATCGACCACAACTTAGGCCGCAAATTCGGAGAGGCGGGCGGGGGGAATTTTTAAAAATTTCATTCAATTCGAGAGTGCACGCTGCACGCCCGGCCTCTCCGAATTTGCGGCCTTAGAGTGTAGAGTCTCCGTCAACAAAACCAAGGTTTTCTCGTAGTCCACAAACGCTAAACAGAGAGGCAGGTTATACTCTTCGGTCTTTTGTATAACCTGACGCAGCGTACCAATGTATGCTGTCTACGCTACTAAAGCCTTTTCGGAATCTGGCTTGTTCAGGAGGCTGGAAATTATCACCTGCGGGCGATATCATTTCCACTGCTCGTATTCAATGAAGTAGAAGATACTTCTATGGCCATATCGTGTTCATGATCAGCTATTGTCTCACAGTCTCTTTGAACGGTTTGTGCGTCATTAATTATATTTTAAACATGCAATTAAATTGACGATAATATATACATGTTTGCAATACCGTGATCACGGTATTGGGGCGTTGAATACGAGCAGTGGAAATGATATCGCCCGCAGGTGATAATTTCCAGCCTCCTGAACAAGCCAGATTCCGAAAAGGCTTTAGTAGCGTAGACAGCATACATTGGTACGCTGCGTCAGGTTATACAAAAGACCGAAGAGTATAACCTGCCTCTCTGTTTAGCGTTTGTGGACTACGAGAAAACCTTGGTTTTGTTGACGGAGACTCTACACTCTAAGGCCGCAAATTCGGAGAGGCCGGGCGTGCAGCGTGCACTCTCGAATTGAATGAAATTTTTAAAAATTCCCCCCGCCCGCCTCTCCGAATTTGCGGCCTAAGTTGTGGTCGATTATGTCTACCTGGGATAAATGGTGTAAATCGTCCAGTTAGGTGCGTGTTACCTACTTCGAGAAAGACCAATACCAAATTGTGGAATCATTATATGGATCACAATTTGGATCATAATATGAATCATAATATGGATCTTATTATGAGTCATAATATGTATCGTAGTATGAATCATAATATGGCTTATAATATGAATCACAATATGGATCACAATATGAATCTTAATATGAATAGATCAGGTTAGTAAGTTAGGAGGACTCCCTGTCGCTGCCAGTCGTTGTTCGGTCGATGGTCGGCAGCGCAGATTCCCTGGGATGCAGTGGTGTTCTTCTGGGAATCAGTCATGTCGCAGAAGGAAACTCCGCAGTTTCCTTCGTAGTAGGGGGAAAGGGAGCTGATGACCTCCCGCCATCCCGCAGGAGACGCATGCATGAATTTCCGTAAGCATACCGCAATTTAGGGTTGTTCTTACGGACAGGAAACCAGTTCACGAACATCAGTGCTCTGAGATCGTTGTATGAAGCGCTGGTAAAAGTCATTTGGAGTGCAATGCTGTCATCTGGTCGCTACATGAACCCAAGTACAAACTAATGCTAGAATATATCCAGAACTAGTTAGTAAGATTCCTGCACTTAAGGCTATATGAGGTGTATCCAGAGTATCCTCTGCTATATCCTACTCTATCTGTGCTGGGCATGGTAGGATATTAAAAAAAAAAAGAAAGGAAGTAGCTCTCGCCACTTACCTATAAATAAAGATTTTGCGTGGTAAGATATACAACCAAGGCATTCTAACTTAGAATTAATATAAAGAAAACCCACCAGGTACCATCGGGTAGGGCGGAGGGCGACGCCGACGAAAGCGGATCATAAAATCACAATATGGATCATGTGAAACATATATGAGTCATAATAGTGTGTTCCGTTCTGGCCCGGCCACGATGACAACCAAGGTCATGGTTATGGCAGTAGACTGTACGGATATGTACTTTTTGGTACCAGAAAGAGAGTACCAATTTATTTCATGACTTATACACCATTTTCAGTGGCCGGGCTACACCGTATCCGTCCTAGCACAGCCACGCTTAGATTTGCTAAAATCCACAACTTTAATGGATGATTCATGTCTGAGACCCATGTACGTGTGATGAACTTTAAAATAGAGCTACACATATTTAAAAAAAATCCTTCCAAATCTATTTTATTTCATATTACAATTCATATTACAATTCACATTACAATTCATATTACAATTCATATTACAATTCATATTACGATTCAAATTACGATTCATATTACGATTCGTGTTATGATTCATATAGTGATTCATATTACGATTCATATTGCGAATTTACGATTCATATTACGATTCATATTACGATTCATATTACAATTCATATTACAATTCATATTACGGTACATATTACGATTCATGTTACAATTCATATTACGATTCATATTACGATTCATATTCCTATCATACTACGATGCATATTACGATTCATATTACGATTCATATTACAATTCATATTACAATTTATAGCATGAGTCATATTACGATTCATATTACAATTCATATTACAATTCATATTACGAATCGTAATATGAAATGAACCACTAATGTGAATCATAATATGAATTGCAATATGAATCGTTATTATGAATCGCAATATGGATCGTAATATGAATCATAATATGAATTGCAATATGAATCACTATATGAATCATAATATGAATCGCAATATGGATCATAATATGAATCATAATATGAACCATAATATGAACCATAATATGAATCGTAATATGAATCACAATATGAATCACAATATGGATCGTAATATGAATCACAATATGAATAGGTCAGGTCAGTAAGTTAGAGGAGGAGATTCTGTCGCTGTCAGCCGTTGTTCGCTCGATGGTCGGCAGCGCAGATTCCCTGGGATTGGTGTTCTTCTGGGAATCAGTCATGCCGCAGAAGGAAGCTGCGGAGAGGGAAAGGGAGCTGATGACCTCCCGCCATCCCGCAGCAGACGCATGTAGGTACTTCTTACATTCTTTTCTTTTTGACAATTCATAATTGCCTGTAACAAGTTTTATTAAAACGAGTAATAATCCTTGCACAAAGTAAAATTCCATGAGGTTTTTAACTTCACACCACCTTAGCTTTTACCAATATTTAGCAAACGTTCTAGCTAATTAATCAGTGTGCACATTACAAGTACCTACCTACTATTAGTTGGTAATACATACATTAAAACACAAATAATAAAGTAGTATTACTTGGAAACATTTTCATAAGGAAACTAATAAGTGTCTAAAAATTATGTATTAGATCTGCTACATTACTACATCTATTTCTTTAAATATCATGCTGTAGGTCTGTAGGTACATGATTACTTAGCAATAACTAGGTTGTGGACTTGTGGAGGTTATATTGGAAGCCGCTCTATGTAAAATACTGGTATTTAGCTGCATATTAGACTGGAATCTGGCCCCAACATAGAATTATATTCATCACATTGGGAAAAGGTTAAGCAGATGATGCTGTAGGTAGTACATGCATGATAGTTAAATGTTTGGTGGTAGTCACAAGCACATTGAATGTGCATTATATAGTGCTTAACTTTGTGTCACGTTGTAGGGACATGTTACCATCTTGTGTAGTTGAGGCTCCATTGTCAGTGTCCGAATTGAAAATTTAGATAAACAAAAGTAACATCGGTAAATCATCTGTCGACCCTGTTGTAGTGAAAGTTTTACTTTAGGTATTTAACATGTGTGTAGTATAGACACACATGTTAAATACCTAAAGTAAAACTTTTCTGATTATTAAGAAAACAGCATGTTGTTGCGTTAATACCACCTTGGATGGGCAATTCGTTTTAAACGGCCTGCCTAATTCCATCTAAACCAATTAATTTCTTTATAATTGTTCATGGGTCAAGGTGAAGTTACCGAAAACCAATTTATGAATATTTCTATTTTACAATGGAATAATTTTGTAAACGGTTCACAATGGTGTCAAGTTATACACGCCCTTCTCTCATAGGGGTAGGCAGAAACAACAGAACGCCATCTGCTACAATCCTTACATTCTCTTTTTGCCTACTTCTCTCTCTCTGCTTTTACTCTTTAGTAACATTAATTTAAACTTGTTTATTCCATATTATTAACTTTATAGTACAGTGCTTGTGGCAATGAACCTAAATCTTTACATTAATGGGTACTTACATGTTAGAAATTATTTCATTACCTTAGATTATGGTAGGTACTTAGATAATTACTTCAAATAATTAGTTTATACAATTGTTGGTTGACCAATAAAGGAAAATAAAAATAATATTACAGCAAATTTGAAAAGTTAATATTGTACAGTCAAGGGCCAGTGTATAGTAATACTTGAGCTACAAAACCTAGCTAGCACTACGACATAAAGGTTCGGATAGTGTCAAATTAAAATACCATTTATTATTATTCATTTATTATAATTATTGCAGTTGACTGTACTAATGTACTTTTATAATAATTCAAGTATAACTACGTTTAAAACGAATAGTTACAACAGAAAAAATCTAACAACTAATATGTAATATTTTAAAAATAATACAAAATATCACATAATTCTTTTTATTTTATTTTTTTAATTTAGACTTAAAACGACATCAGAAGCATAAGGTCGGATGTACGAAACTCTTTGTATTTGTACATCCTACCTTTGGGGGAGGGGGGAGGGGGAATCATCAAATGGAGCAGACGGGTGTCAGACTTCTTCTGACTAAAAACCACCCATGTTCCTTCCTAGCCCTTTGTGTCGAAGCCCCGGGTATCTCTTTCGAACAACCCGCAGCCTACCTTATGCTTCGTATTATTTCGTTATAAATGTTCTTTAAGTTACACTCATAAGTCGATTATTAGCTACTAAACAATCTTTAATGTCGGCCATGACAGTGGTGAGCCGTGCTATCTCAGAATGTATCATCTCCAATGTGTTTATTATTTTACCAGTGGTGAATAATTTCTCCCGCTCTATCGATAGAAATGCTGATGCTTTGTCCTCGCCATCTGTGGGAAAAAAAAATATTAACTGACATAAAAAATGAAGTTGTCAATTCGTCGGAGATCTTTTATTTCTATTTTGCACCGACTTCAGAAACTGTTTTTTTTTTCAATTACAATTTATTTACACTTCGACAAAGAGATCGGCCGAAGAATTCAACTCGGATGGGCAGCGTTCGGGAAACAACGTGACATGATTTCGTCCAAAATTCCGCAGTGTCTTAAGATGAGGGTGTATAACCAGTGTGTGTTGCCAGTGATGACTCTAGAGAAGCTCAGAGTCACGCAACGAGCCAGGAGAGAGCTATGCTCGGAGTTTCTTTGCGTGACAAAATCCGGAATGAGGAAATTCGCCGAAGAACCAGGGTCGCCGACATAGCTCGCAGAATATGCAAGTTGAAGTGGCAATGGGCAGGTCACATCGCTCGAAGAACAGATAACCGATGGGGAAGAAAGGTTCTCGAGTGGCGACCACGAACCGGAAGACGCAGCGTTGGTGCCTCCCACCAGGTGGACCGACGACATCGTGAGAGTCGCGGGCATTCGGTGGATGCAAACGGCAGGCTACCGTTCTTTATGGCGTTCTGTAGGGGAGGGCTTTGTACAGCAGTGGTCGTCTTATGGCTGATGATGTTACATTTTGGGTTTGGCTTCCAGTCTAACCGGATGTAGCTGAATACCAGTTACTTTACAAGGAGCGATTGCCTATCTGACTGATACTGGGTGGATACTCTTTGGTAAGACTGGTTGTCAGACTTTCGAACCACTGACACACTGTGACTACCTGTACTGACTGCCAAAGATCTACAAATGACAGAGACCAACAGCTTAAAGTTTAGTGCTTACTCAGAGTACGAACCAAAATCGGTATGTAATGTGGTGGTGGGGGTGGTCAGTCATGCACAGACCAATCACCAACCTGGACTAGCGCGGCATAACTTAAAAATTGATCCGATCGGCTACCTTGCGCTTTCCGATGTATAATATGTGCATAATAGAGTAAGATCCCAGGGCCGCCAGACGTCACGTATTTTCTGACGAAGGAAATGTGGACGATTGAGTAGTGTTAGTATGAACTAAGAACGCACGACTACCAGCTAGCTTGCTTAGACGGCCAATTTTCAGGTATCAGGCTATCAAGGTACATAAAAACATTACTAACTTCACGTATTTTCTGACAGCTGATTTTTACGTATATTGTAGGCAATATCCTTAAAAATAAGTTGTCAACACTCCCAGACACTTCCTAGCGGCCGTTTTGCGTTGCCTGTGTCTCCATCACTAAACTATTACAGAAGGCCGCATCAAAAACAGTCAAAAAACAGTTTGATCAACAGCAGTCCACTGCTGGACATAGGTCTCTTAAATCGCAAGCCATTCAACTTGGTTCTCTGCACCCCTCATCTCATCTCAGCCACCCTGCGAAGATCTTCGCACCACCTGCCTGACGGCATCCTATTCTTATTATGAGGTTCAGGTTTCCGCACTTAGTCCTTAAGGTGGACCATTGTGCGTGAGCCGTGGTGGCCGATTACTCCAACCAGCCCACCTCCCTCCAGAAGCAGATCAGACTTCCCGGTCTCCTCAGGGCATCCGCAAGGGATCGTGGTGTTCCCAGGGTCTCCTCACGAATCTTGGTAACGCCTGTGCACTCAAGGAGCACATGCGCCACAGTTTCCTCCGCCTCCATGCATGCCCTGCACAGGGGACTGTCAGTGATTCCTAGGGTGTGGAAGTGTTTATTCAGTGAACAATGTCCGGTGATGGTCCCCGCCACCAGACGCAGGCTATCTCTGTCCAGGCGCAGAAGGCGCCTGGTCAGCTTTATATCCAGGGATGGCCCAATAGCTTCCTTGGATTGCCTACATCCTGGTGTCGAGCTCCACCATTTCTCCGCTTGTATTCGAGTATGATCTTTTAGCCAGCTTCTTAGCAACTTGAAAGGGATGGGCACAATGGGTTCGGGTCCGTAACGTTTTGTGCTGGATCCTCTTCTAACAAGTTCGTCGGCCGCATCATTTCCAAGTGATCCGCTGTGACCTCTAATCCATTGTAGCGTTACCGTGTTGTGATTTATTACCGTGTTGTGATTTATTACCGTGATCCGTTTTAGGGCTTTGTGGCATTCTAGTATCAGTCTCGACGTGATCTGATTACTCTTCAGGGATTGAAGAACTGAGGCACTGTCGGAGAGTATTCGTATATTGGTATCCGTAATCTCCCTGGCTTCTATAGCGTGTGCCGCTTGGATGATACCATTGATACCTACACACTCTGCTTGGTAAACAGAGTTAAGCACTCCAAGTGGTTTGGATATCTTAATGTTTAGGTCGTCGGAGAACACCCGACGCCTGTCCCATAGTCGGTTTTTGATCCATCGGTGTAAATCCTTAGCTCTCTTGTACCGGAGTAGTCACGCCACTCCTCTATGAGCTCTATGTTGTAATGTTTTTGGAAGCAATGGGTCTTCAGGGTTCTGTGGGTGGGTGATGTCATCCTATTTCACGCTTATAATGAAGTCCAGGCCCCATTCTAATAGTTAATAAATTACGGTCTTACCTTTAATCTTTCCACTTGTATCAACCTCAGGTTTCCTTTCCTGTGAGCTGCCTGGACCAGCTACATTATTCGATGGCTGTCGTCTCTTTCGTTTTTTTGGTGGAGGTGTTATTTCTTCTGCTTCTGTGTCTAATAACAAAAACAATTAAAGTAATAAATAACCCTCTTTTTGTTTTTTGAGTAAAAAACAGACAAAGCTACTGAGTCCACAACAGGTCCTGGCCACATGGTTTGATCAATCGGACTATGTGAACTTTTTTTTTCCACTTGGTTTGATTAATTGAACCAGTGTGCTTGAGACTCCTGCACATGCTGACCTAACTCTCAAAATGAAATTTACTCTCAATTTAACCAATAACTCACCGAAATACTGACTAATTGGGCTGTCTTCATTGTTGTCTCGATAATTTTGTATTGCTTCCTCCAACCCCTAAAATTAGGAAATGTAGTACTTAATTATAATTCTAAGCTTATGGAACTACTTTACTATGTATGTAACATGATAAATGATATTTATTTTATAAGTAAGTTATTTGAAACACTTGTATGCATCTGTTTATTTATAAAATAGTTTTTTTTTTTTCCACAACTATCACACAACGCCATCTAGTCCCAAGCTAAGCAGAGCTTGTGTTATGGGTACTAGACAACTGATAAACATACTTATATATTTCTAAATACATACATATTATAGATAAATTACACCCAGACACAGAACAAATGATCATGCTCATCACACAAACATTTGTCCTGGGTGGGAATCGAACCCACGACCTCCGGCATAGCAGTTAGGGTCACTAACCACTAGACCAACAGGCCAGAATAGATGCGGTGAGTGATTCCCATCTGACTACTCTGAGAAGAAATAGCCAAAACAAACTTAGAGGGGACTGTCTCTTGCCCGTCGGGGCTGCGGGTTGGTCACAAAGGTACTGCGGCCTCAACATAAAGGGCTAAGAAGGAACATGCGTGGTTTTTAGTCAGTAGACGTCTGAGACTCCTTTTCGCTCTACCCAAGAGCGACCGTGGTTATTTGATTGATTTTCCACCTACCCAAAAAGAAAAAAAAAGGTGACTGTCTCTAAAAGCTCAGACATCAACTCGATTAATACTAACGTCTTCAGACAAAGGATCATTCAATATGACCACATTCTCAACCAAGTTCTCTCCTATAAGAGTCATCATAGTTTCTTCCATTTCTGACAATGGCATCATGCCTTCTGGTAACGGTTTGTCACTGTCCTTAGCGGCTTTCAGCTCTAGTGCACGTCTCCTAACTCGGTACTTCCAGTCACACCAATACTGAAACATGAAAAAAGTTTTAAATAAAATAAAACCTTTTAAACACTAAATCCTTCTTGCGAGTGCAATTTAGTGTAACCAAAAGAATTAGGTATTGGTTTGTAAATGTATTGTGTGCCTACAAACATCGACATTGAAAATATTAATTTGTGGCAAAAATGAATAAGTTGGAAGCTTTTTCTCTAACAGGCTTGTTCTCAGAAACAATCAACTACATTAAAAAAAAACAAAACTGTTACTTAAGCTTTTACTTAGAACTTTTTTTCTTACTTTAGACCAACCCTTTCCATCTTTGATGGCACCGTCTTTAATACTATTCAGCTTCGTAGCGCATAATTTCCAAATTTTTCCGGTTTGAAACTTGCCTCGTCTGTGTCTTCCCCGATTGAGGCCCTTTGCCAAGTATTCATACTCTTTGAGAAACTCTAGCAGAGCTGTCAACTGGTCATAACTCACTTGCCTTTTTATGCCATCTAATAAAAACAATAAAATGTTAATTGCTTTTTTTATTAAAAATTGTAGGTAATATTGACTACTATATTACAATATTTTACAATAAAAATACCGGCGAAAAATAGCTTGATTTATTTTAAATATTTTTTGAAGAGAGAAAAGGGAAAAGGAAAAAGGCTAGATGATGATTTTTTGAAGAGATTTTACTTTACTTATTTTTCTATATTTCGTAGAGGATTTTTACTCTGGTTGGGAGGTTTTTCGTGATTATATTTGGTACCTATCCAAGCAAACGATCAAAAGAAAAATAAAAACACTTGCCTGCATCCATTTTGAACTGCACTTATTTCGTCCTTGTTTTAGCTGTTTTCATTGAACTTTTCCTTACGATTAACAAACGTTTCACGCCAGTTAAATGCAACAAGTTTTTGCGTACATTTTGAATGTATTTTTAGTAGTATCGGTTAATATTCATCTCGTTTATGTTATCGGGCTGCTAGATAATCGACACTTTTCCCGAAGTCCGAACTGTTTTACCGACAAATTATAGAACGTAGACATGCGCGCGCAATATTTGATGTATTTCGTATCATTCAGCGCTTGAATCAGAAAATTCTGAGCGTATTATTTGAATAGTTTTACAGAAAATGTTAGTGTTTTTATTAATTTGTAAACAAACAATACAAAAAAAGTGACAGTCAGTCGGCCGGCATTTGTTGTATTGCCACTATAAAAAAACAATGACAGAAATAAATAAATGGATGGATGGACGCAATAATGCACAGAAAATTTTATTAATACTATTTAAATAATCGTTTGTTTCGTTTTGAAGAGAACAGTTTATTTTGCCTACATATAAAAGTATGTTTAACTTGTACCTCAAAGCAAACACTAAGTACTGAAAAAGCGCTGTATTGCTAAGATTTCAGGCGCTTTGCTGTAATATCATCAAAGCAAATATTGACTTCCCGCCCAAATTCATGGTTATCCGAACAAAATTGAAAGGCCTGTTGCAATAAAAATATTTGTTCCGCACCAGACCTCTTTCAGTTGGTCGGATAAAAATCTTTCAGGTCGTAAAATTGACAATACATTTCGACACAGGTTTCATTAATCTCTAAAAAGCTCAATAGTAATAAAATGGTGGTAAAATGTTGATTGTTCTAGTAGAATATTATTCAAAATTATGTTTACAAGTTTTAAATTCCTGCGAAGGGTAAGTTTTGATTGTTATTTCTTTAATATTTCAGTTCATTATTTGATATTGTTACCTAAGTAGATGTTTTTTTTTTTATTTTGGTGACAAAATCTCTGTTAGACATGTTGTAATATTATTATTGTAAATAAGACAATTCAGTGAACAGAAATCCGTGATTTCCTACCCAAAATCAGTTGCCCTGTAATGCTATTGGCGTTCTCGTTAGTGGACATTTTATTGATTGCACGATAACAGAGGTACGCAGTACACACCGGCCGGAACTAAATTAGAAACTACGAAGGTACCTAATTAGGAAGTTCAATTAGACAAACCTATTTCTTTTTCTGCTACACCAGCTATTATGCAGGTATACCCTATCTACAGTGATTACATTAATTGGGTACCTACAAACCGTGAGGCGTAGCCATAAAGTGCATAGGTACCTAAATGTAGATGTACTATAGTCTATACTCCATTTACTATAAGATTAGAATTTTAAGTTAACCGTTTTTACAGTCCGTTCAACCGATAACCGAAAATCTGATACTCGAAAAAGTGTCAAGATCGATTCGACTTCGATTCGGTTGTTTGTGAATAGCTATGCTGATTGGATCGCACTTTTGATAGCAAATAGCTGTCGGCAGGATTAATATCCTCATCTCGAATGACAATCGAATCTACAACTCGGCTTCGGTTTTGTGAATAGCGATTTTCGATAGTATGATGGATCGATTGGATACGACGGACAATCGAGTGGCTCTACGTGCTTTACAAGGCATGGGGATACTGTAGTATTACATCATAGCTATTCACAAACAATCGAATGGATCGTTACAGTTTTTCGAGTAATAGACAATCGTTGTGAAAAAATTTAGGTAGCCAATAAATTTTCTTTAATGCGTATTTCTCTAAGTTAAACTATAGACTGTACTGAATATCCGTCGAGTAACTAAAAATATAATTTAAAAAAAAACAATTTAAAAATGATTTTAATTTTAAATGGATACGACTCTTGTTCTTGTTCTTGACTCTTGTTTATCTTAGAGTACGTACCTACAAAATAGCGTCGTTATTCTCATTGGATTGCACTTCCGAAAGCAAATAACTGTCGGTAGGGTAGGATCATGGTAGGATTGATAATCTTCTTCGGTTTTGTGAATATCGATTTTCGATACTACGATGGATCGATTGGATACGACGGACATTTTTTTAGTCACGAGCTTTTTGAAAAGAAAGAAAAGAAAAGAAAAGAAAAAGTGTTTATTGGCTTCCCAACAGGACAAAACAAATTGACAAAAAATAAAGCGTAAACAATATGACAAACACTTAAAATTAGGACATAGTGTATGTACATACAATTTATGTTTAAAGGGGATAGAACCGAGATGTGGCATATCAACCTGTCCGCCACTTCGATTTTGCTTGATTACTTAATGGGAATGGGTACGCTCATTTTGATTCGATCTTCTGTATCAAATAAATTTTAAGTTCCATAGATTTCATTCCCTTCCAAGTTAATCAACAAAAGTAAGAAACATGGGTAGGTAGGTAGGTATATACCCACTTATTTCTTATCGAGAACCGATCCTCCACCTCTCAGGGGACTTAGCTTAATTTTCCAATAGTCTTAATGGCCGGCATTAAGTTTAGCTTTAGAGTTTAGACTGCGTTGTTGTCGTGCTATTGAATAAGTTTGTTATTTTTTGTGAGATATTAAAAACTCTGGGGTAAAGAAAAGCAAGGAAAGAAAGAAGAAAGCTTTAATAAATAATAAGTATGTTTATTAAATCGAAATCTTTTTATTATTTTTGAATATACGTGGGTAGTTGATAGTGTTGATATCTCTTATTTTCATATTAAGTATTTATTAGACTAACACAAGACAAAATCATAAAACTGAATTATATAAAATGAAAACAGGCAGCGTCCGTACAAAGTCTACAGCCAAACCACAGTTTATGTGCTGTGGCCAAAGTGACATGATGGGTCGGACAAATCTTAAATTCCCAGAAATCAAAATTGCTTAATCATTAATCTGTCGTCCTGGTAAAAAAACAACTCGGTAAGTAAAATGACTACATGTGACTGACTGCTCAGGATGCGCTGTTTCCAATTCCATAGATACCCTCCTCGTACGTACCTATGTGGGCAATAAAGTAGAATCTACCCCAGATTGCATTTCCAATCCATTCTGATCCCCCCTGGCCCAAACATTCAAACATTGGTTCTAATCCAATACAGCCATCGTTAATGTTCCGAACTACAAGCAGGCCAAGTTTATTTGGACAGTCGCTTAAACGCCTCCGCGGTGATCGCGTGTGTCGCTGACGTTCCTTCCGATATTTTCTTATTTGCGTTGCCGCCATAAATTCAAGTTTAGAACGAACGGTTTTAAAATGTGATCGTTTTGTTTGCGAGTTGTGACTTGTGATTATGGAAATTCAAGTTGATGTGGTGAGTTTTTTTTAGAGAATCGTCTCTGTTTTCAGTTTCAGTCTTTCAGTTGGTGCCAAACTGCCAACGTAGGTACCTTCAGAAAATATTCAGCTTATTGATGCATCCGTGTACCTACCTACAAACAATATTAAAACAAATCAATATAAGACAATTTATTTGATAACAATTTCAGGCAGTTTTGAAACAAAATATTGTTTTAACTCGTATTCTCTAGCAGGTATTTAACAATCAATAAAACTTTATTAAATTTCCGAATCGAATACCTACCCATTATCACGCTAAAGTAACTAGGTACTTAATATTTTTTCTCAGTACCAATTTGTGAATCTACATTCATACCTATACATTCTATGAATTTACCTTGGGTGGAAATCATTTCATCTTTAGGAGACTAAAATGTAAAAATATAAAAAAAAAAAAAAAGTTTGAACGTAAGTTTTTATAATTTCCTGAAATAATTTTCATGGATTTACGTACCTATTCCATGAAAGGCAATTCTGAAAACGGCAAGTCTGAACTATTTGTAAAAAATAAAGTAAAGCTCCAAGTACATAGGTAGTACTACCTAGTTGTTGTTTAAGGTATGTTCACCTAGCAAGGTCTTAACAAACAGCATTCATCATCATCATCATTTCAGCCAAAAGACGTCCACTGCTGGACATAGGCCTCCCCCAGGCATTTTTGGGGGGGTTTGCCATAATCGCCACGCTTGGTAGGCGGGTTGGCGATCGCAGTATGGTTGTTACAAAGACACAGAGAACGCTGCTGCCCATTCTCTGGTAAGTCCCTTAGTCGCCTCTTACGACACCCACGGGAAGATATGGGACAAACAGCATTGTGCACTTGCTATTCCAATTAACGTAGATAATCTTTTGTTTTACTACCAACTGGCCACATAAATAAACACGGTTAACATACCTACCTACCTATCTATGTGAATCTACTAAATTCCGGTATTACAGATGACTTTGCTAACCACACCCAGACCACGTGCCCAGACTTCAATTACTTTAAACAGGTATTTGCTGTATTTTAGATCAGTAGTTCCCAAAGTACCTAAAACCACTCCCTTTTCATTCGAAGTAATATGCCCCATATATCATTAATTTTAATATTACTGCTGGTGTAATAGGTAAATTTTTGAAACCGGAAATTCTATCGGTTACGAATGAAGTAATAGGTCTAATATCAAGGTTAATTGTGTACAGACGCCACCACATCGAGCTACTTGTACCATTTTTATTTGGTCCGGTGTGGAAATTCCTCATGAACGTCCTCCGCCCTAGGGCGAACAACAGAGGGGTCGGTCAGACTCGTACTGACTAAAAATCACCCCGGTGTTCCCTTCCCACACTTGCACCAGGAATCACGGGTACTAGCTACTTGTACCCTAGTACAAGTAGGTACCTATTAGCTTGATCAATACAATACAATCTGTCAAATTTGTTGAATAGCTTTTCAACTTTATCGCTAAAGTATTAGGTTCAAGGTTGATTTGTAAAATTGGACAGTTTCGCATAGCTTGATGTCCTGGCGTATGGACTTAGTTGGATAAACGCTGTCTAGTTTTATTTAATTAATTAACGGTTGATACTTCATACTAGGTATATAGAAACCTATAGGGCTCTCAGTATCAACGATAATTGGTCCTTTGATCTTGTATTTTCATGGATATTCACGCATTTTGTCTTCCTTAAACAATGGACATTTAAACCCAAAGGAAGAATTTTGTAAATTGCCTTCAAGAAGATTTCATTTTGTAGGCATGAGTAAGGGCTTTAGATCACACTGAAGACACTTATGCTAGCTGTAGCTATAGTTACAATACGAACATGCACAGGTAATAAATTCAGGAGATAAAGTCTCCTCTTTCAGACTGATCTATCTAACTTCAGATTAAGCGTTGTTAAAATTAAAACAAAAAAATAATAATAGATTGATAGGTTAAATGGATTGATACTTGATAGACTCATGGGCTGGCAACGTTAATTCAGCACATAATGTTCATGTTGCCTCAACTATACTTTTTGGATACCAACAGCTGTTTAAATCTTTAAAAAATCAAAAACAAGCCCGCATTATGGAGATCTGGGCCCGATACGGGTGCCAATGAAGCAAGGCCATCGAGCCGCCACCATTATCCTCTGAGCACCTCACTGTGATTTGAATACAAAAAAGCCGTTAAGTGCTTTCTTACTGCGCCAGTAAACAATGAAATATTATGGCCATCCAACCGACACTTCGTAATGAATTGATGAATATTATATTGATAGCTTTATTGTGTAGGAACTGGATGCAGACGTCTTAACGGCGCGAATTTATCTGTGAGGCTAGCTTTTGTTCTGGCATTATAACAATCATAATAATAATAAACCTATTAAAACTACTTGATGTACTTAAATTACATTTCGTATTTTTTGGTCCTTCCGTACATCTGAATAGGTAGTTTTATACCTATATCTGTCTATGACAGTAGGTACCTATATAGGTAGGGTAGAACGTACCTACGCATGGCACCTACTTGTTGCTATTTAGAAGACACGAAAATTCAGAAAACACAGCTGTACGTAATCTGTGGCTGTACGTTTAATAATCCAAAATGGTCGTCTCATCACACAATGGGTAACGACATTAAAATGACCCCTCCAAACTTATAGATAACTCATTGCCAAGAATATGGCACAAGGAGTGGACGACGATGTTTATGGGGTCTGACTTTTACGACTGCAGTAAAATGGACGTTAAACGCTGCCATAGTCCGTTGTATATCAATCAGAAAATTAGGAGAAATTAATTGATTTACTGAACCGATCAAATACAAGTACACAACAGCGTTTGACCTGGATCCTGGCAAGTGGCGGGAAATTTTCTATGACGTCACAAAGTCAAGTATACCATGAGGCATTACAATTGAAGTGAAGTATAAATGGTGCCAGCCGGAAGGTACCTAATATACACTCGTCAATTGTTGACTTATGAGGGGAAAACTTGTTTGTTTACGATGGTGCAGTTGCAACCTACGTAGTAGTTATTAACCTTATTTGATGGTTAGGTAAGTTTCACATTCAGACTGACCTTTCAGAAAACAGAACACCCTCGTTAAGACACCTGGCTCTTCATTAATAAAACTAACTCTACCTTAAATCAGAAAGACATCAGATCCCTTTTTACCTATTTTCGAAGTAACGTTACTTACGTAGGTTACATAGAACAAACAAACGTCGGAGAATAAAAGTCAATGTAAGGTTGAGCAGTGGTGGCCCAGGAGTCGTGGGTTCGAACCCCGTCAGGCGCATTACTTTGTGTAATTTATTTCATCACCACTGCTCCCAAAACGGTGAAGGAAAACATCGTGAGGAAACCGGCATGTCTTAGAACCAAAAATTCGAAGACATGTGACATCTACCAATACGCACTGGGCCCGCGTGGTAGATTATATAGCCCATCCCTCTCCTAGAGAGGAGGCCTGAGTCCCTGCAGTGGGAACATTATAGGCTGTTGATGTAAGGTTGGGTGTTAAGAAACAACGAACAAAAAATGTGTAGTTTAAACATAACGTCGCATTATCAAGGCTTCGATGTATAGTCATCGGTGTAAAAAAAATAATAGAATAGTGTTTCGAAGTCACATAGGGAACCCCTCTAAGCTGTTCCCAGCCGAACTACATGTTTTATTTTTTTTACTTACAGCACACGGTGCACCCGTCGTCAACTAAACCGGTGGAGAAGCCTCCGAAACCTAAAGAGACATGTGGCTCTTGGTGCACACCCGACTCCACACCGGCCCATACTATGTGAGTACAATTTAAAAATATTATGACACACGGTCATGAATTATGGTACTTCATAACGAACATCGAGTGGTCGTTCTATGTTACTTATGAGGAAGCTAATTGTATGCTTATACTTTGTACTTTGCAATACAATTTATTTCAGATTGACACAATCGAAGTCGAACATCGAAACTAAAACTGAGCTTCAAGACGGTACAAAAATTCATGAAAGGTATGAATAATAATGAAATAATAATTTACACCTTAGCACCCTAAAAGTACCAATAAATCTAGTTTTTAAGTTAGGTACTTAAAAACCGTTTACATTTCGAAGGACACAGAATTATTGGTCATTTGAAAAATAATCAAATAAACTTATATATAATTTCAACCTACCCGTCCTTAATCCAACAAATTACTGGCCACTTAAAAACATGTTTTTGAGTACTAAAAGTTCACAAAACACAGGAAATCTAAATATATATTATTATTGTAAATATTTTAGCATAGTAATTGAACTGCAAAAAATTCGACTCTTCTCACCGAGTCCTCCTCCTGCTTATGTATATGAAAGTGACATAATAGAAGATGACTCTGAACCGGAAGAGTTTAAAGAGGCGGAATTTGAAGAATCCGAAGATGATTCACCAGAAGAGTAAGTTGATCCTACTAATATTATACATGCGAAAGTTTGTAAGGATGTATGTATGGATGGATGGATGTTTGTTACTCTTTCACGCAAAAACTACTGAACGGATGTGGATGAAATTTAGAACACAGATAGTTTATAACCTGGATTAACACATAGGATACTTTTTATCCCGGTAGTACGATCCTGTGGGACAATTATCGAACTCCACGCGGGCGAAGCCGCTGGCACAAGCTAGTATGACAATAAGTTGGAAATAAACCAATAAACAAATATCTCAACTGTTTTTCTTTTTGTTTTGAAGGCCACCAGATTTGGAAGACAAACTTGATGGAGTTATAGAAACTCCGCAAAGTCCTGTGCCAATTTCTCCTTCGCGTAAACCTAAATGGGAAGGTTTATCTCGATTGTCGTCGTTTTGCAACCCATATATGCCAATAGATCCTCAGGGTAAGTGGATATATTTATGTATAATGTATAATTTTATGATTGGGAAAGCAGAAACTTTAATATTAGGTATACCTATGAAAGCTTCGTCTACGTAAAACAAGCGTCGTCAAGTTAGGTTAGGTTGATGTTTTGAGGTATCCCAGGTAAACCCCATATATTTTTTTTAAGAATGTCGCCATAGTAAAAACAAAACGTGTGGTTTACGAGTTTACGACCACACGTTGTGGCATTTGAACACGGGCGTCCGCGTCGGTTGCTAGTACTATGCATCCTACCTTCTTTCTGAAGAAATACCAATAAGGTCAGTGTATCTCCTTCAGGGGTGCCCCACCCGGCGAATCCTAAGTTATTGTACAATAGTATATTTCATTATAAGTGCGGAAAGCCTGTCATTGCAAAGAGTTCCGACAAATGTCTACCCGAGCCTAGGCACTGCCGACGGCGAGGGTTGACAGTCGGAACAAGTTGCAATGACGGTTCCGCACGTGTACTGAACAACTATTTTTAATACAGTTGCGAAAAAATGAAGAAATTTAATAAATTAATAAAACCGTAATTAAACTCGCAAAGAACATTTTTGAAAATGGCGCCAACCGTAAAAGAATATAAGCAGAGTTTTTTTTGTTTTCTTCACCCATTCTGGGTAGGCAAAGTGAACTATGCCATACAGCCAAGTCTTCAAGAGATTTTTTTTATTGATATGAAATGAAAATGAAATTTAATGAGATGAAATGGAATGAAACCTTTAACTCATTGAATCAAATAATTAAATCTGATATTGAAACAAATTAGTAGCTTCTTTAGAAATATTTGCATGAATCACAAAAACTTCTATGATTTTTTTTGTAGTAAAAACTTCGTGGTTGGTTTTTTTTAATGGACATTATTTTGACAGTTAGGAAAGAGAACGCACGTGTTCGGGAATGGTAAAGAAAAAGCACGAGTACGTAATAGCCCACATCCCGAACGCTATACGTCCCTGCAATACGCCACTTTTTGAGCAACTGTATTAAAAAATACTTTTTACATTGCTGTAATAGCCGGTCCCAGTCGGGCGCCAATTAGATGCCACGACGATTGTTAAAGAACAATTAGATTGGATTATTCTGGAGTAACCGACTAAAGAAAATTGCTAAAGGGCGTGTCTAAGTAATTGAGTTAAATAAATACAGACCGACGCAAACAATGGCAATAGACTGGAGATGCTTTTTAAACTCCACTCCATAGGAAAGTTATTTATTTTGTGCTATGTTACTAGTTATCTCGTTTTCAATTATATGGAACAACCACTACTACGATAGTGATATAATATCTCAATATCTGGTTTAATCTTTCGAAATTTGATAGCACTTAAGTACTAATTAATTATTGAATGGGCAGTTTTTTTGTTAGGCTTTTTGCGTTTCCCACTGCTGGGCAAAAGCTTCCCCATTCTCCTTCAACTGTCAGTTATTGATCTTTAATACGTGTTTGCTGTTTGCATAATGCTAATTTTAATACAATTTTACTTCTAGGTCGCCGGTACATCAGCTGGCTTTTCCTCGTAACTTTCTGCTACAGTTACAACGCATGGTGCGTCGCTCTTCGTGCTACATTCCCCTACCAGACTCCTAAGAACACGCCGTATTGGATGATAGCCGACTATCTGTGTGATATCGTATACATTCTGGACACTGCCTTTGTAAAGCCTAGGCTTATGTTCTTGAGTGAAGGATTCTGGGTCGATGACCCTAAGGAGACAAGGAAAAATTATAGAAGGAAGACGCAGTATAAGGTAAGATTCTGATGTTATGGCTATTTAAGAAGTTCCTGTAACTAAACATAATTTTAATGTAATTTATTTAGTTAATGGGTACGTTTAATTCCCTTGAGAAAACATAATATGTCACTTACATTAGTAAGTAGGTAATCAAAAAATGATAACCGCTATTATATTTGGGATTTTCAGTTCGACGTGATATCTTTACTCCCTCTGGACTTGTTGTACATTTACTTCGGCACGCAGAAGGTAATCCTTCGCTTACCGAGACTTCTGAAACTGCAAACTTTCTGGGAGTTCCACCAGGCTATGGACAGATTGCTTGCTTCACCTTATGTTGTAAGTATTTTAAATACTATTTGGTGTTTATAATGATTATTTTATTTTAAATCTACGTATAATGAAGATGGTGATTATGATGATAATTTATCTGTGGTATTATTCTTCATCCTCAAAAGTTTTATGAGGCTGATGTAGACCCCCCATTGACTTCATCCAATTTTAAGTTGTCGGGTTCAGCAAAAATAGTTTATGAGTAGATTAGTCCCTAATATACATTTAAAAACAAATTTCTTCCACAGGTGCGAATCGGCAAAACTCTTTTCTACATCTTCTACTTAATTCATCTTAACGCTTGTGCCTACTACGCAATGAGTGACTACATAGGCCTCGGTACAAACGGCTGGGTCTACGACAACCAAGGCTCTGCCTACATACGCTGCTTCTACTTCGCGACTAAGACTGCGACATCTATTGGCAAGAACCCGAAGCCTGAGAACACTATTGAGTACTTGTTTATGACTGCTGCCTGGTTGATGGGAGTATTTGTCTTCGCTTTGCTCATAGGACAAATAAGAGATATTATTGCAACTGCTACAAAGGCTGAAGTGAGTATCATAATTATTTTATGGTGTATCACAGCTTTTTTTACGATTACATTATTATTACAATGCTCATCCTATCCACTATAAAAATAATTTTGTCACAGACGGAATATCGTAAGACACTGGATGGCAGTAGAAGCTACCTTCGTCGGCTGAACATGCCAGTCTCACTGCAAACACGAGTGGCATCATATTTTGAGTACACTTGGACTAGACAACGGTGTTTTGGTGAGTCAATAACTTTAGTTGAAGGTGTGTGGGCTCCATGTAATGTAGATATTGACCTTTGATGGCCGCCAAGCAATATTGACAATAGCCCACGTTGGGCGCCAAGTAACGTAGACATTGACCCACGTTGGGCGCCAAGTAATGTAGACATTGATATGTTTGCTTTTTCAAGTATGATATTATTTTTTTGACCAATATTTACATGTTAAATATTTTATTTTATTTTTTATTTAGTTTTGTGTATTTTGACATTTAATAATTTGACATGATTATTTAATATAATAAATATTTTATTATTTTTATATTGTGAATGTGAGGACCATGTGGGTTTTCTTTAATTTTAACGATTGTCTGGCAGTTTGAGTACTATAAGCGACCCACCCAAATGTCCTTTCTTTGGTATTTTTCGTCGTGACGTTGAGCTCCTTAAGTTATATAAGTCGAGCTCCACGATAACTGACAAATGCTTGCACTGACTGGACGGGCCCACTCAAATCTGTGTGGTGCTTTCTTCAAAAGACCATCTCGGACACAAAACAATAAGTTTAATACACACATGAGGACTATGCAGTAGTCTTTTAGTAGGCGTTAAACCAAACGATTTTAAAAGATTAAAAGAGTAACCTTTGTAGTTTCTTGCCGGTTCTTACCCATGTAGGCCTATGTGAAATAAAATATGTTTACTTTACTTTTTACTTTATTGACCCACGTTGGGCGCCAAGTAACGTAGACATTGACCCACGTTGGGCGCCAAGTAACGTAGACATTGATCCACGTTGGGCGCCAAGTAACGCAGACATTGACCCACATTGGGCGCCAAGTAACGTAGACATTGACCCACGTTGGGCACCAAGATACGTAGACATTGGCCCACGTTGGGCGCCAAGTAACGTAGACATTGGCCCACGTTGGGCGCCAAGTAACATAGACATTGACCCACATTGGGCGCCAAGTAACGTAGACATTGACCCACGTTGGGTGCCAAGTAAAGTAGACATTGTCCCACGTTGGGCGCCAAGTAACATAGACATTGTCCCACGTTGGGCGCCAAGTAACGTAGACATTGACCCACGTTGGGCGCCAAGTAACATAGACATTGACCCACATTGAGCGCCAAGTAACGTAGTCATTGGCCCACGTTGGGCGCCAAGTAACATAGACATTGACCCACATTGGGCGCTAAGTAACGTAGACATTGACCCACGTTGGGCGCCAAGTAACGTAGACATTGTCCCACGTTGGGCGCCAAGTAATGTAGACATTGTCCCACGTTGGGCGCCAAGTAATGTAGACATTGACCCACGTTGGGCGTAGAGTAATATTGAATTTGACACCAAGTCACCAACCACATAAGGCACCAAGTAACATAAAACTAAAACAGACACGAGAAAGCCTTTCTAATATAAGTACTAAAATTATTCCCTTAATTGTAGATGAACCCAGGATTTTGAATTCCTTGCCATTTAACATGAAACGGGATGTAGCGCTTGAAGTACACATGAAAACACTTAGTAAGGTGGGTACGTTTTTTCGAAAGTATGCATTTTCATAATCAATCACACTTTAAACTACTGAATCTCATTCCATTTTAACAGCGAGATGGAAAGTAATTACAAGAAATGTTAATGTTTTTAGGTCCAACTATTCCGTGACTGTTCAGACTCTCTTCTACGTGATCTGGTTCTCCAGTTACGTCCCGTTTGCTTCCTCCCCGGTGACGTGGTCGTACGGCGCGGTGATGTTGGCCATCAGATGTACATCATTTCTTCCGGCGAGTGTTGTGTGCGTATCAAGTTGATTACTTTGAAATAAGCCCCATATTTTTCACTTTATATTCGAATTTGTTGTAATTTCATAAATAAAACAAGGAGTTCCCTTTCCTACTTAAAAAAACATTATTCTTTCGGAATATGGAAGAAATCTGGAGCAAAAAAAAAAAGGGAGCTAACTGATTAAATTTTCAGGTGATGTCACAAGATGAGTCAGAAGTTTTGGCGACGCTGCAAGAGGGGTCTGTCTTTGGCGAAATCAGTCTATTGGGCATTGAAGGACTCCGACGACGAACTGCTACCGTTAGGTAAATTAAGTAGTATTCAAAAGCAAGAATTGGAAGATTTCGTTATGCTAATTTTTATCACATATTATTTATTTGTATTGGCGCCCAACAAGGGACCAATTTCATGATTTAAAAACAAAGCAATAACTACAAATTACAATATTTTTGATGGAAATATAAAACTTTAATAAATATTATTAACATCCTCAATCATTTTTACCCGACTGCGGCGAAGCCCAAAAGGAGGGTTATGTGTTTGATTATCTTTGATTCTCAGTCTCAGCTAGGCGGCAGAATTTCAGCAATCTATTTCGGTTTTTAGTTAAGGTAATTTACAGTACATAATTAACAGTCTATTCGATACTCCTCAGATCTCGCGGCTACGCTAGCCTATTCGCTCTTTCCCGAGCAGATCTCGAAGCTGCATTGAAACACCACAAGCAAGCTGCTCGTGTACTACGCATTAGGGCCGACCAAATCATTCGAGAGAACGCTGCACGTCAAGCGAAACAGCGCTTGATAAGACAAGAAGAAGCGAAGAAAAGCGTAAGCATACATACAGAGCAGGCTAGTACTAAGAGAAGAATGTCGAACACATCAAGCGCTTCAAATTTGACGGTTGAAGAGAGGCGTCAGAGGTCGGCTAGTGCGATGTCTAGGAGGAGGCTGTCTGCTGTTTCTGAAACTGGAGACCAGGAAGGCGCAAAGAAAATAGATGAGGTTTGTACAATGCACATTACATTTCCTAAATAAATAAAGGCAAAGGCACACAAATACCCCACGATGTGGAGCCATGTGATAGACTTTTGTTATTATGATATGTATTTTTATGGTTTCATGTCAACTTTTTTTTAAGTTCTATGTGAGGTGGCACTTTTCTATCACGACACAGAAGAAACCGATTAATTAAAAATAAAACCGACTTCAAAAAAAAAAAAACACGAAAAAGTGAAAAATTATCTTTAGAAGAAAAATCAGTTTCCGAAGTCGGTGACTTTTGTTTGTTTGATTTCATTTTTTTGCCACCGACTTCAGAAACTGATTTTTCTTCTAAAGATTATTTTTCACTTTTTCGTGTATTTTTTTTGAAGTCGGTTTTATTTTTTGTTAAAAAGTTTTTATTTTTCACTTTTTAGTGGTTCACATGTAAGTTCCCATGTTCATGAGTCATAATGTGGACAATGTAGTTTTTTTTTGAGTTTTGTTGATTTTTCAAAAACCGCTTGTCTGATTTCGATAAAAAAATATGGGACCATTTGGAAAGTAGGTACATCCTTTCCAACAAAAATTGAATTTTTCAAATCGGTTAGCAAGTGACGGAGTTATGCCCGAACAAACATAAAAAAAAACAAACATTCGAATTGAGAACCTCCTTCTTTTTTTAGAAGTCGGTTACTAACAAAAACAAGTAGATTTAAAAAAATCTTTCATCATTACAGATAGCAACTTTGGAGGTGACCTGCGACCGGGCTCGCACCCCACTACCAACAATTATACTGTCCGGGGAATAAACTACTGTGAAAACAAAAAAAATATATTTAGGATCTCGAAAATACAGGTGGTAATAGAAAAGACTTAAAAGTGTGCATTACTGAGGAGGATTTTTGTAAGTCAATCTTGGAAGGTATGGGAAGGGAGTTGTTTACGGGCTCGATTATTTATTATTAAGGTGTAAGACATAATCCTGTATTAATACGTATGTAAACGCAGTCTTGAACAATATACTCATACCGTAGGCATATAGCTACTTTTTTTGTGGAACTTTTTGTGGAGCTCTATAAATCACACAAATTGAGAAACATACAACACACAAACACATCAAAATAACAACAACATTATAAGAAAAAAAAAACAGTAAATGAGAAACGATTGCATATTTAAAAAAAAACATAATTATAAAGATTCACGGTAATGTATATCCTATTATACCTTTTTCGATATCCTCTCGATTGTATTTTAAAGTATTAAAAGCATTTACTAAGTAGGTATCTAAATAACTATCTAACTTACTGTCTAAATGTAATTTATCTCAACAATCCAAACATTTAGTCTAACATTTATCTCAATCACATTTTATCCAACATTTATCTCAATAGCATTTCATCCAACATTTACATCTCAACAGTTATAGCATTTAATCCAACATTTATATCTCAATAGCATTTAATCCAATATTTATCTCAAAGATTGTATTCAACATACTCATCTCAATAAAAAATTGTACTCAACATAATCTATGGCATTTTATTATTCAATCTGTCAGTATTAATCCTTTTTGAACATATTCATACGAAAATATTGATGTTTAATCTCTAATAAGCTCAACCTGTACCTTCGTAGAACTTATAGCTGTTTATTTTTATAATTATCTATCTTAGAAATATCATTATTTGATGTAGGTACTAGCTAAACTACTTACATGTATTGATGTGTCAAATAAAGATCTTACGATCAGAGGTTTCTTTTTTATTATTTATAGTATAATACATCCATTAGAATTATTCAAAGGGCTTGATGCCCTTGGCCGCATGAATTGATAGATCGATTCGAGTTCCTACTTTCAAAATTCAAATATCTAATATTATTGAAGTAAGGTACCTAAGACTTCTTAGTCTTCACACCTTTAGTAGGTAGGTAAGTAGCTACTTACAAGAGTAAGCGCCTGCTTGACAGCATTGTCAAAGTACTTCTCCGCATCGCTGTCATCCGCGGCGGGAACTTGCCCAAACGGGCAGCATTGCCTTCTTGAATTGCAATGCTAGGTACTTCTTCGGGGAAAAAAACGAGAAGACACTCAAAACGGACTCGAAGAGGATAGGAGTTGTCTCATAATTGTTAGGACCAGCTTCCGGCCTTCCGCACTGCGAGCAGCGTGCTGTGTATGGTTAGCGGTTTGTTGTGAGTAAGTAGCATGCGGTGAGCGGTGCTCCGTGCACATCAGCTCTCCTTTGCGTCTGCACATCTCCACACAGCTTCGGTGGATACACCCCTAGCTCTTAGGTATCTCTCCTCCTCACTGCTACGCATATCTCCGCTCAGCGACGCTTATAGTTGGAGACCTAACCTTAGAGTATCCAGTCTCTGGTCTGTCAGAAAGAAATAGGTACTTAATGGAAAAGCCCAATATCACTATCCGATCGGGGAATGAAATCCATGACCTCGTGCTCATCAGTGAACCACATTATAACTGCTTTGTCGCCACTCGTTTGCAATCAATAGACCAATAAATAAAGACACAATCAATGATATTATAAATAAAAAGAGGTAGATATCGCATTAGCACGCACAAATTGTTGAGGAAAAACTACGACAATTGGTGCAGTTTAGTAACTATAGCTATCTCTTTTTATCTTAAACGTTCCGTATTATCTATCCCTGTCGTAGAATGCAACGATATCTGAACGCCATTCAGTATGAACATGGCGTATCTTTCTTTTTAATATCATTGGACACAATAAATAAATATCCATTTACCGAAATATTTTTCAACTCAAAAACAAATGCATCTTCCGCCACCCACTTCGCCAGGTATATTTAAGTCACATGTACCTAATAAGAAGCGAGCCTATTGCCCTCAACCGGGTACAAATCCAGACTTTACTGAGTGACTGCCTCTGAGAAATTCTTGATGGAAAAACCCGGCCAATAACACTCTACCCGACCCCCGGGAATAGAACCCAGGACCTGAGTCGCGCTTGCGGTTACTAGACCAATGAGGCAGTCCCCTTCTACTCATACCTAAATTAACCAGGGAATCGAACCTCGGACCTCCTCATGCTCACCAGTTGCGATTGTGACCCAGTGTTTAGCCCAGTGGTCGCCTTTGTCCGCAAGGGCCGATGCCGTTCCATTTTACTGACATCTCTTTGAGGTGTGCGTGGAACACGAACGCGCCGTCGACACGTATAATATCAGTCCCCGAAATTGGCTTTATCTCCATGACATGCCTAAAAAATTAACCTCATCATTTATGGTGTAAATTCAGTAACGCCACCACTATAATTACTCACGATCAAACCAGGAAGTCACCTTACTGTACCCTGTATTTGTCACTTTGCTTCGAACCAATCATTAAGTTAAAACGCCAATCTTGGAGACACTGATTAACTCTATTATGTCGGCCTTGCGTGCATCAAGCGCGGTGACAGAAAACATTTCACCAACTTACAAATTCACCTCGTACAAGGGACATTATTCCTTACACCCTTGTCATAGGCCCTGTTTGATAGCACCAGAAAATTGGTGAAAAGTTAATAGAAAGTTACGACAGTCGGTGCAGTTTTTCAGTATTGCTCGACGTTTTTTATTTTACTTTGGTTAGCAAAAGGTTAGCAAGGATATTAATCTACGTAAAGGTACCTTTAGTTTGGGTTCGATCGATGATTACCCATCATATTTACGATTCAGACATAGAAACTAGTAAAATAATGGAAGAAGAGTGTGAGAAGTTGGTCTAAGACCATCATCTGCCTTGCCTTTTCTCAACTATGTTGGGGACTTGGGGTCGGCTTTCGGTTTAACCGGATGCAACCGATTAAGTACATACCAGTAATTTACGTGGTGCAACTGCCGATCTGACCTCCACAATTAACTGGGTACCTAATACGATACCCTTTGATAAGACAGGTTGCCAGACTTTCGAGCCGCTACCTACCCACACACACAAAGACTATCAAAGATGTACAAACAGCCCCAGGAGTCAGGACCAACGGCTTAACGTGATTCCTGAGGCACGAGGTGGAAACTCGGTATGTAATAAAGTTTGGTCTTCGCATGTAGATCTAATTTTCATTAAAAACTATAATGTTAACGTTGTTGTATTTGTATGTATGTGTTAACTGTAATGTTTATTCCTGTAAACTGTTAACAGGGAGGGGTGAGCGTTACAATTGAGATCGACATGCATGAGAGAGTGTCAAAGTAGTAATTGCAAATTGATTGCCTGTTAATTGGTATAGTACCACAAACTGGTTCCAATTCCAACACAATCCTTTGTAGGTATAACTTTTACGACACACGACAGATTGGATTCCCTTCACAAGGCTGCCTATCCATCATTGCTTAACCTCATATAATTATGGTTATTTGCTATTGGAAGCATATTGGAAATAGGTAGGGCCTGATTTCAAATAGGAACACTGATAAAAGGACAAAATCTAACAACGGGTTGTTCAACCTTGACTTTGATTGCACCCCGGACGCGGTCGTACTGGGCCGATCTTAAACAATTGGTTTGGTTCAACACGGATTACTATTGTGGCTGGTGACTAAATCTAATGTAGAAGAAGTTGGTATGACGCTTTTGCAACAACCTACTTCATAGGCACTTCCCAAAACAAAGCAACTCCACTTAGATGAGGATGAGAAGGCATCATAATTACATGCCATGTAAGAACTAGGTAAACGTCTATGTATGGCCACTTTAGCTGATCATAATATGAATTTGATCACAGACGCAGTTACTACCTATTAGGAAAGTTTCATTTTACGCTAAATTTATGATCTGCTAAAGTGAGTATTTTAGACCCCCTGTTTATTCTATCACTACCTACCAAGTATATTCAATCAATAAAGCTTCTAGTCACAATGTAGATATTTTCAGTTCACCGCGTAATCTGATTCGCTGAAATCGGAACTTTTCATAAGTAAACTCCGTAGCGAACAAATTACCTGGCTTCATTATTGACGTTGCGTGCCCTTACTCATTTCTTTATTGAAATAAACACGGCCAGGTACCTCGTAATGTAGCAAAAAATAAACAAAGACCTCATTTTCGGGAAACTTTCAGATTACGTTTTCATTTGTTTTGCTCAAACGAAGAATTTAAAAGGAAAAAAGTTATCGGGTTATTTTATTATAGTTTGAGGCGTTTTAGAGTTTGCTACTAGCCTTAACAATTATTAAAGGAATGAAAAGGACTTTTGCCGGGAAAAGTTTTGAACTTTTGAAGTATTTACTAAGCCAGGATACCGCGTAGATTGTGAATACGAGTAGCAGCGAATGAAAATGTAAACTAATCTAGATTTTCGTTAACGATAAGGACAACACGAATAAACTATTCGTGTAGTTCTAATGATCAAAAGAAAGGAAACAAGGTGAGTTGTACCTTACTATACTTCAGATTTAGGTATTTGTGAAACTATATAATAGTCAGCAGCTTCGAACTTAGATGTGTAGCCATGGCCTTCGTCAAACTCAAGCCACATAACTAAATCATCTAGGTACTATAGGTAAAATTACCACTGCGGACCAAAAACCTCAGACAAAAATAAAATAAATACCAAATCGTACCCAACATCGTGAGACCTGCAGTATCGTGCCGTGTAAACAACCCTTTCATTAGGGGTAAGTCGAACCCGATCAACTAGTGGCTCAGTGGTTCAGTCTGCAACCTACTGTGACTCACTGTGGTTCATCCTTTGCGGTGCTGCTCAGAATATGGTTAAACTAATTCATTTATAGGTTTTGTAATTAAAAATAAGCAAATGAATTAATTGATTAAAGTGAGTGAGTGATTTGAGTGTGATCAGATAAGGATCCGAAAAAAGGTAAAGGATATTATGAAATCCTGAGGAAACATTTAATTTGTGCAGTTTTTCAGAATTTAGCATAATAAATTCGAAATCCGTTTGCCTGCTTGCGATATCTAAGTTTTACTAAGTAAGTTTATTGACGCAGTAGATCGACGTTACAAGTCCAGTTATCTTGTGGTTAGTGCCTATTATAACCTGGTGTCGCAGAGTCACGGTCCTCTGACCTGGCTTTACATGCCCTTGAGAAATATGTCTCAGGCGTGTTGGTCTCCTGCCCCCCTATTGCGTATCTTTGTAACGTCAGTGGCTATCAGAAATGTCCATAGATTAACTGTAAATTGGTTATGGTTTGGTACATTTTTTTCTTAAAAACTCACCATTTGACAGTTATTTGATAGACATTATAAGTTATCCACTGTCATTAAAAGATACGCAATAGCCCTGCTGGGCCCCGAGTCTACTATTCAATAATGTCAGAATGGTCAATCATTGATCTCATAATTGTTGATTTTGACAACACCAAACTTGTCAAAATCAACAATTATGTGTTCCTTCACCTAAGCAAGTTTTTACGCACACGAATCTGGAAATCAGAGGAGTGTGTCTTGGGTTGGAGAACTTGAGACCTATGACTTGGCAGTTCAACGGTCACACTAGAGTATCACTGCTTAGTCCAGTTATCTATACCTACTTATAATAAATCTGTAGAGAGGTCAATTCTGTACATGATATAAATTTTCAAAATAACTATCAGGGGGTAATAAGTGATCGATACTGATGCCAAAAATGCAATCAGTAAAATTTTTGTCTGTCTGTCTGTCTTCCTGTCTGTATGTTCCTTATAGAAACAAAAACTACTCGACGGATTTTAACGAAACTTGGTACAATTATTCTTCATACTCCTGGGGAGGTTATAGTATACTTTTCATCACGCTACAATCAATAGGGGCAGAGCAGTGAAGGGAAATGTTGGGAAAACGGGAGAAGTTGCTCCATTTTTTAAGCTTCCGTCGCGTGTGCAGCCCTAATGGTTAAAGCTACATAGAAATCATTTATGACGGAAATGTTCTACATAAAATTATCTAAAAAATATCCAATAACAGTATATGTCTATCTTTTATGGTTGACTCACAATAACACGTGTAACTCCCGATAGCTTAGCAGTTCGGAGCTTTCTGATTAAAAAGGGTGGAATTTTTTAATGCCACCTGGAGGGAAAGTACTCTTAATACTGCAGATAGAAAATTTTACTCAAAGGAAACATTCCTTTATTTTTGAATAGAAAGCAAACTGCATTCAAAAATTTTCGAAATTTCTCTTCTCCCACACCCGGGAATCGAACCGGCTAAATTCTGAAAAAATATACCCTGTACTTTTATTGCATCGATCGTTAGGGTCAATTATAAGGATGAAATCTCTCTAACAAACATGATAAATTAAATGAAAGGAAAACCTGCCTGCGAGATCGCCAGATCTCACCCCATTAGATTTTTTTTTGTCCCCATATGTAAAAAATCAAATTTACATAAAATCTTATGCGAATGACAACAAGTTGAGAGTTGAAGTTCAGAATACAATTTATAATATTCACCACAACACTTTATTCAAGGTTACTAGAAAAATTTGTGTATCCAAGAGAATGGAGCCCATTTTGAGTAACTAATTAGTTACTTTACCATTTTTTGTAAATAATTAAATTAATTTAAGATTTCCTGGTTTTCTTTTCATTTAATTTATCATGTTTGTTAGAGAGATTTCTATTAGGTTATTAGACCAATGAAAGACATAATTTGAATATGAACGAATAATATTTAATTCAGTTCCTTCAGGAAGGGTGTGTGTGTTCTACTGAGCTACACGCTACAGACAAAGCAATGGGGTCATGTGTATACGTTATACGTTTTATTAAAGAACAAAGAGCTACTTATTCAAGTAGTATAAGTATACATTTTTGTTATTCCAACACGCCCCCTCAAAAATGAATCTATTTCTCAAAAAATCAAATTATTTACAAAAATAATTTCACACCTTCCTGTATCTGGGGTACAAATAACATGGTCCACCATTTAGTGCAAAGGATTAGGGAAACCCAGAAAAACCTAATCAGACCAATTCATAAGTATCTTTATGCTTATATCTCAAAGTTATTCAATGACCTTAATCAGTCAATATTAACAATACTTATTTCTTTTACTTTTACATAGTAAATTATATCAGTAAGAGCTTTTCCCTCATTTGGGTAAAACGCACAGACGGTAATGATTTAGTTAGGATGTCAGCCAACTGGTTACCTGTGGACACATAAATCATTTTAATACAATTTTTCTCCACTTGTTCCCTAGAGAAATGATATTTTATATCAATATGTTTCGATCTTTTGTGACTCGTGGGATTATTTGCAATACTTATACACCCATTATTATCCTCATAAATAGGAATAGCACTGGATGTTTCGATTTTTATGCTGTTCAATAATGATTTCAACCATAAAGCCTCTCTAACTGCTTCAAACAAAGCCATGTACTCAGCTTCTGTAGAAGAAACCGCCACAGTTAGTTGCCTCTTTGTATTCCAGCATATTGTGCTTTGTTTAAATAGTTTAAACAAATAACCCGTAGTACTTTTCCTGTCTACTTCGTCACCTCCCCAGTCAGAATCAACAAAGCCACTTATTATATCATCATTGTTACAGTTACTTCTTTCATAAGTTAACTTTAAATCAATTGACCCTTTTAGGTAACGTAATACCCTTTCTAAATAATGACCAAAGTGTATGATTGCTTTTGTTAGCAAACCTACTCAGGATGTTTACACTAAAGCTCAACTCCGGACGAGTGCATACCATCAAGTTTATTAGGCAACCAATGAGATTTTTACAAGGGGCCTTTGTTGTATTATCGCTATTGTTCAATGCGGCAAAGTCAACTTTATTTTCTAAAGGCGTTTTCATAGTTTTACAATCTTTCATTTCAAACTTTTCTAAGACTGATTTTATGTACATTTTCTGGTCTAATGTTACTTTGTTTTGATACCTGTTAACTTTAATTCCCAAGAAACAACTAATTTCTTTCAAGTCTACCATTTTGAACTTGTTCATTAAATAGCTTTTGAAACTGTTCATGGTATTTATATCAGCAGTTGAAATAACTAGATCATCAACATAAAGTACAACATAAATGTTTTTAAGAATGTCACCCGTATCCAGAAAGTATATGCATCGATCAGCTGATGAATATCGAAAACCTTTCTCAATTAAAGCTTGCTCAAACATTTGGAACCAACAGCGTGCAGACTGTTTTAATCCATTTAATGCTTTATTTAATTTGCATACTAAGTTACTTTTATTTGGAATTCCTTTAGGAGATTTCATGTATATTTCTTCCTTTAATATTCCATTCAAAAATGCAGTTTTGACATCCATGTGGTGAACTAGCAAATTATATTGATTTGCAAAAGCTAATATGAATCTGAAACTAGTGATTCTTGCAACAGGTGCAAACGTTTCATTATAATCAGTCATATATTCCTGGCTAAAACCGCGAGCAACTAAACGCGCTTTATACTTTATGGGTTTTCCAAACTCATCACTTTTTACAGTAAACACCCATTTACAATCAATAATATTTCCGTTTTTAGGTAGCGGTACAAGTGTCCAGGTTTTACTTTCATTAAGGGATTTAATTTCCTGATTAATAGCATTTATCCAGTTAACTTTGTCATCTGTGGATTCAATTTCATATATGATGCAGGTATTGTTCATGCCAAAGATTTAGCATACAATAAATAGTTCATTAATGTATCATCAGTTTCATCATAAGATACAGTAGGCAACCTTTTAATCCGATCACTCCTACGGTTTTTCTTAGTGAGTTCATTTTGAGTCGAAGTCAATTTACCATCAAATGTAGAATTTTGTTGCATATCTGTTTCACTTACAGATTTATTAAGTGGCGAACTTAATGATACAGGTATATTTTCCGTTTGCTTACATATTTTCTTTACGGTGTGATTTTCAAAGTCTCCGAAACTTTCGGCCAAAACTCTCTCAGACTTTAACGGTCTGCTTGACAAGAAATTAATCTCATCAAATATCACATCCCTTGCTTTTACAAACTTTTCATCTATCACATCCCACACCTTATAACCATTCGGTTCATAACCAATCATTATTCCTTTTAATGATTTTACATCAAACTTTGTTTTTCTGTTTTTATTCACATAATAAACAGTTGAACCAAAAACCTTTAAATACCTTAGTTGTGGCTTTTTATCGTGCCACAATTCAAATGGTGTGTTATCCTTTTTCAGTGCTTTTGTGGGGCTTATATTAATCAAATAAGTTGCTGTCAACACAGCCTCCCCCCAGAACGTTTTGTCTAACTTGGCCCCAGAAACCAGTGTACGACCTCGCTCTGTTATTGTTCTTATCAATCTTTCTGCCATACCATTTAAAGCAGAAGTATGCGGCACTGTTAAGTGATAGCTTATACCTTTTCGCACACAAAACTCTTTCATTTCATTTGACAAATATTCACCGCCGTTATCACAATACAGATTGACTATTTTCGAATCGAAACGAGCCTCACACTTTGCCACATAATCTTGAAATATTGCAAAAACATCTGATTTATGGGCAACTAAATAGGTTTCACAGTAGTGAGTGTATTCATCGACAAATATCACAAAGTAGTTTTTACCGTCAAGTGTTGAAGGAGTGATGGGACCACACACATCGGAATGCACATTGAATAGAGGTCGTTTTATGTTTTTTGCCTTTATTAAATGGTAAGCATGCTTGTTTTCCGTATATACAAGCTTCACAAATTTTATCATTTGGTTTAACATGTTTTATTTGCTCAATGTCATAAAACATTTGTTTGTTTTTTAATTCGACAAACTTTGATTTACTAATATGACCAAGTCTTTGATGCCATAACTCATAACTATTATTTATGACCTTGCTCGATAAACAATCTACAATAAAAGCACAATTTTCAAGCACATAATGAATGCCAATTAAATTGTTCAAAAACTCACCCGTTGTTACCACCTTACCATCGTTATAGATTTGTACACCACCATCATTCCCAAAAACAAGTCATTCCAGCTTGTTGCATTTTCTTTACTGAGAGCATGTTGTAGGGAATTTCAGAGCAGAAAAGAACATCCTGTATTGTTCCCTTCACACCCAAGTCGCTGGTTACTTGAAGGTTACCCTTTTTTGTTGCAGTGATAAAAGTCCCATTCTTTGCAATTGAGATGTTTATTGGCCTCTCAAGTTTTTCGAAGTTTTGTGCCAGATCTTCTCTATTAATTATATGATCTGAAACTCCCGAATCCAGAATAAATGTAATGTCATTTCGTTGATTCTCATAACTCCCGGTTCTGACGGTTTGGCCATCTTTTATTGAAATTTCAATGAAATGATGTTTCATTTTGTTGTTTTGTGGTTTCTGCCTGAAGAACTTTTAAACTAGTATCGCGTCTTTCATTGATCAGTTTTATTTCATGATCTAGCAATCTGGTTTTCACAAAGGTTAAGGTTAGATTATCCTCTGCCAGAGTTTCAATTGCAGTAACAACACCATCATAGCTTTTCGGTAAAGTTAGAAATAGGTGTGTGATTTTATCCACTTCTTCTAATTTTGCGCCAGCAGCCATTAATTCAATTAGCAAATCGTCGAATTCTTGAAAATGTTTCATCAATGAATTTTCCCCTTTCAACTTTAAGTCCAACAGTCTTTTTCTCAGAGATAATTGGGTTGCTATGCTTTTTCTCTCGTAAATGGAATCCAGTTTTTTTTTGAAAACTTCTTTTGCAGAAATGTTACCACTTGTAAGTTCCAACAATGAATCGGATGGATATTCGATTATTGTGTTTTTAGCGTTGCTCTGCTTTTTGTGCCACTCAGCGTCCAATTCAGTAGGAGCATCTTCATCGATCACCTTTAGCACTTCAAACTCATTTAAGAGATTCCGTATTCTAAGTTTCCAGATACTGTATTTGTCTCCATCAAATGGTTTAATATTTCTTTTCATTTTTAAATGTTCCATTATATTAAATCACTAAAAGTCACTCAGAATACTTTACACTGCCACAAAGTTCACAGGGCTCACGTCTCTTTCACTTTGCACAAAAAGTGTCTTTTAATTTATTTAAAAATTAATCTTTATTTATTTAGTCCGAATCACTGGTTTTACTTTTTATAGTCCTTATGCCTGGGCCCATAACCTATTAGGTTATTAGACCAATGAAAGACATAATTTGAATATGAACGAATAATATTTAATTCAGTTCCTTCAGGAAGGGTGTGTGTGTTCTACTGAGCTACACGCTACAGACAAAGCAATGGGGTCATGTGTATACGTTATACGTTTTATTAAAGAACAAAGAGCTACTTATTCAAGTAGTATAAGTATACATTTTTGTTATTCCAACAATTTCATCCTTATAATTGACCCTAACGATCGATACAATAAAAGTACAGGGTATATTTTTTTCAGAATTTAGCCGGTTCGATTCCCGGGTGTGGGAGAAGAGAAATTTCGAAAATTTTGAATGCCGTTTGCTTTCTATTCAAAAATAAAGGAATGTTTCCTTTGAGTAAAATTTACGTACTCAAGACGCTTTTTGTTACGTAAGAAAATATGGACGTCCCGACTTATTTAATACTGTAACTACCAAGCCCAAGTGGGATGAAATCACTCTCGGGAGCTTCTTGAGGGCACCGCATGACCGCCATGATATTATCGCAAGAGTTTTTCATTTAAATTAAAATCAATGATAGATCTACTTACCAAAGATAACATTTTTAGTATAACGCGGACGAAGTCGCGGGCAAAAGCTAGTTAGGTAATAATATTTAATCCATTAACTAATCTAAAATGAAGGTTGACCATACTCCCTGGTTGGTTTTTAGTCAGAAGAAGTCTGACACTCCCTTCCGCTCCGCCCAGAGCGAGAGGAGTCATTATTTTAATGATTTCCCCCCCCCCCCCCAAAAGGGTTGACCATACTCCTGTCGGGGATGCGAGTTGTTCGACAGAGATTCCGCGGCCCCGGACACTAACCGGCTAAGAAGGAACATGATTGGTTTTCACTCAGTAGAAGTTTGACACTCCCTACCGCACTGCCCAGAGCGGGAGCTAGGAGTCATTTAATGATTTACCACCCTCAAAATAAAAAACTCATAAATTGACCACTACAACAATACGTCATCACATGGGAAAAGCAACAGAATTTTCAAATGTCTCCTTCAATGAAGTAGATTTACCGATTGAATAGTGATGCTGCTTTCAGATCACTATTCAATCGGTAGACATAAAGCGATCGAGTTACTTTCTAAACATTGGGTGTAGTAGTTATCATTGGGCTAAATCATTATGTAGATAAGAAAACCGAAGTTAATTAACCTAAAGCGAATAGCCATAAACCTATTTTCCTACCTATTTTCTATTTAATTCGTCTATTCCTTTAAAAACACCTTATTCCGGCTTCGAACAGAACCAATTTTATTTTAATGAGCTCTTCGTATGTTTTGTTTTTTTAATGTTATTTTTTATAATTTTGATTTGTTATGTGCGAGACTAATAAATGTTTTTCTTTCTTTCTCACGTTTTCTACTCCCAATTTACCTGCCAATCATTTTAGGTCATAAATGAAATATATATCCGTAATTTACTTTTGCGACTAGACCAAACCGTAGCAGTCTGATTGATGGTCGTGATAACCTTCCAAAGCCTTCTACAACACAATAAAGACAAAAACAAATGGCTGTGCTCATCACAGTGCTATCAATTCAAATCAAAACGACATTCTGCCTATATTTGAGTAGTAATTAAAACCCTATCTTCAAAAGATATCTAGTTCGATCCGGTTGAGTTTACCCGCGGACGTCGTGAACCAGTTTACAGGGCAAATAATGGTTAATTTCATTATTTTTGTGGTCGTAAAAGAGCCGTATCGTGGGCTCGCGTGTTTCACGATCCTAGAAATCGTATAGCTATGATAACGCATGCTGGTATACCGTATACCTCGTAAATGTTCCTAATGATAATATTTCAGCTGATGAAGTACTTCCGGAGTGTAAATTGAAATATCTACTTGAATATTCCACATTAAAATGCTGTTATAATAGTGTAAATGGATCATTCTCCGAGCATATTAGTGTGCCTTATGAAAGGTCAACTGTTTAACAAGACAAGCAAACAAGATACGACAACAAACAGCAAGTTGCAAAAATCTACAGCTCATTATAAAACCTCTTTAATTAACCACCATCGAAAATGTTAATAGAGAAGCTACGGTACGCTTGCATAGCCTGCCCCTGCAGTATGATGTGGCATGCCGAGTACCAACTAGCTGCCAAGCTTGCATGAATAATATCCACGATAATGAGCACCCACCGATGCCAAAGTTATGAGCTATAGCTTGCCTACACAATTATTTATGAGCCCGTTGCATAATCGTGAATCAAACTCATTATTTTTTCAGTCAGGTTGTTGGCTTAAAAGGTTGTCATGTTTTTGGTAAACAGAAAATTGTCAGCATATTATGATATATTTTAGACTAACTACATGTAATTTGGCTGCACTTAATATGGATCATAGCAGGTGGCATTCTGTGATTTCTGCCTACACCCATGGGAAAAGGGCGTGAGTTTATGTATGTATGTTAATAGCTGAAAGTCACTAGCACTTTTTGAACATCAAAATGTACAAGAGAAGAAGCAGTTCCCCAAAACACAAATCATATTGTTTTAGTTTAGCTAGGACGAAGAAGACACAGAATAAACTCCCCAGCAAACCCCACAACAGTCTTTTCAAATTCATTATCAACTTAAAAAAATACACGAGGTAATAAACATGCAGGTATAAACTTCCGTAGCGGATGGAATAAGTTGGTATAGGTAGGTATAGTTGCGAAATCTTTGAGGGTGCCAAATCATCAAATGACTCCTCCCGCTCTGGGCAGAGCGGTAGGGAGTGTCAGACTTCTACTGACTAAAAACCACCCATGTTCCTTCTTAGCCCTTTAGAGGCCGCGGTATATCTTTCGAACAACCCGCAGTCCCGACGGATAGTTGTGAAACCTGGGATCCTATCCTGAAAGACCATGATCCATCGGATATGAATGCATGGGATAATAATATGAAGTTCAAAACATAATCGGATCGCTTTAATAAATATTAGCTAAGCCACGCAAACGAAGCTACTAACAAAGTTTAAAATACCACGTAGCAAATGGAATGCAAGCAGAATGAAGCAATAGATTAGAAATTAACTTTTGCAAAAAAGCGTCCATATTGCTAGTTTTGGAGGCGAAGTAATTTTCCCTTGACGGGCAAAGTGGGAGATGTCACGCCAATTTGCTTTAAAAAACCAAATCGATGTAGGTACATCGATGGAGCCATAACCTTCAAAAAAATTGAATTGAAATCGATGTAGCAGAATGTTGCAAACGACAGCATATTTTTGTTTTTCTTGGAGGATGTGCAGTTTTACAAATGTCCTAAGCTAAACTTATATAAAGTCATTTCTTTGTTGGGTATTATTTAATTTAACCCAACAACCAACCTAATAAGGTACCTACATTATTTCACTCCGATAGAATCTTGGAAAAGGCAAATATATACTTATTATCCGTCTTCTATGTCACAAGAAGCATTATATCAACTCAAATAAAAACGAATATTTACCGATACATTTCCGTATGATAAAAAGTAAAATTAATGCACCCTTCTACCGATGAGTTGGGTAATGGCAGGGATGACATTGAACGGGAGATGTTGCGATACCCGAGGAGAGTAATAGGCGACCATCACGGAAACGATTACGATTCTACGGCGGTTTGGAGTTGGGCCATGAGAAAAGCGTAGCTGCTAGCGTTTTCCCTATTCGGCAATATAGGGAAAACGCTAATGTACACTGCATAAGTTTTTAAACTGCCATGGTCACTTACATTATCATCATCAAATGACCAGTATCAGTCTTCTACCGAATAAAACCACCCAATCTTCCTTATTAGCCCTTTGTGTTCAGGGGCCGCGGTATAAATACGCGGTGGTAATATATCAAGGATATTTACCATCTTTACGATTTGTTACATACATAAATTTGTTATTAAATGAGTCCCCGATAATCCCGAGTGCAAAAAACGACCGAACATTTGTCGGCTCATAAATATCCACCCGCAATCATTTCAGTTACGCTTGATCGTGGTGCTTGCAACAGCTCCAAAATAATTCTTCAAATACCTATTTTTATGCTCGCTCCCTTCAAAGCCCAACGCTAAAAATTATCAGATTAGAACGTAACGGATAGGCAGAAATAGTAAGATTTACGAGCAAACGGTCTGTTGTGGCAGCCCCTCATCCATCATATTCCGGGGTCGGTAACTGAGCAAATATTAACCTAATACATTACCGGAAGGTTACGCTAAATATTTACCAAGTACTTTGGGGAACAGTTTAATCATTTTTTGGTAACTGGATCGGCTTGCTTTGGCTACTCAATCATAATATTTATTATTTCATTTTTTACTTAATAGGGAAGTTAACAAAAAAATTAGTTAAAATCTAATTAGTCCGTCAGATAGATTTCCAAAAAATATTGGACACGTATTTTTTCTTTTTTCACGTAAACAAACAATGAAGACGATACAGAGCTTTGAAAACTCGTGTAACGTCATATTCTAAGACATTAGTATGACATGTCTTAGCGAGCAGTGACGTCACAACCTCCCACTCTAATCTTTGACGCATTTTATCTTCGTCAATTTTTATTGATTTGATAAAACAAAAAATACGTAGGTATCCAATATTTTTTGATAATCTAACAGACGGACTAATTAGAATCATATTTTTTTTAGTCAGTAAACATCCCTATTGAGACTGCTTCGTTGGTGTAGTGGTTGCAAACGAACTGCTGTGTATGAGGTCTCGGGTTCGATTCTCAGGTCGGGCAAAGTGTAAGATTATCATCATTTTCCTGCCCTTATCCCATTCTATTTGGGGTCGGCGCAACACGTTTTCTTTTTCCATTTTTCCCTGTTAGACGTCACAGTGGTATTTACTCCTTTCTTTTTCATATCATTCCTCACACTGTTTTTGGCCTTCCTCTTCTTCCATCGTTCAACATTTATATCCATCAGATTTTTAGTCACATGCAATTCGTCCCCCCTCATAATATGTCCATACCACAACATTCAATCGACGATAATTTTGCAATTTTTTAATGTTGCATTAATTATTTACAGGCCGTTCTGACGAGAATTCCTGGGTCCTCGTTCTATAATAAACAATGGGTCGAGGAAAAGAACCGGAGCTGCCGATTACGAATCCTGTGGAGGCGAAGAAACATCGTGATGAAGCCACCGGCCACATCAAGAACGGAAACTATGATCGAGGACTAAATTCATTAGCCAAGGTACAACGATTAATTATTAATTAGAAGGTACTTTCGATTTTAATTAACAATATTAGGGTATAATTTAAGCACTTGTTGATTCGTTCGCATTCCAACCGATGGGGAAGAAAGGTTCTCGAGTGGCGACCACGAACCGGAAGACGCAGCGTTGGCAGGCCTCCCACCAGGTGGACCGACGACATCGTGAGAGTCGCGGGCAACCGGTGGATGCAAACGGCAGGCTGCCGATCTTTATGGCGTTCTATGGGGGAGGCCTTTGTCCAGCAGTGGACGTCTAATGGCTGATGATGATGATGATTCACGTAATTGCTTGCGCGTATTCACAATTTTATATCTCGCACACACGGCGACACATCAAAGTAGCTTGACATTTCCAGTATAAGTATCAAATGGCCTTGCTTTGTATAGATTTCCCTTACAATGACAGATCCGCATAAACTGGTTTTGTATAGTTTGATTCGTAGTGGTGCGTACACACGACTACGCGGCCTACGACCGCTACGTAGCCGCCTACGACAGCTATGTGTGCTACGGCGCGGCGTAGCGAATACGAAGTAACCGCTACGCCAGATTCCGTAGCAATGTAGCAAGTTACACGTAGCGCGTAGCAAGTACAGCTTGTCTATAAAGTCATGAAATTAATGTTTGGGGAACTAACATTATTCAAAAGTAAGGCAACACTAAATCATGGTACATCAAATGTCATCGGCTGTCATCAACTTGTTATTTATCTTGATATCTTTTGCATTTTTTAATGTTTTTCAAATCTACGTCGACAAAACTTCGAAAAAACGTGTTAAATATGAGGAAAACAAATAGGAGTGGAGCTCGGGAAATTATTTCAAAGTATATCAGCGATGTTTGTTAGAACACCAAGCTGACCAAATTTTATCTAATTTGGATGATATTTATACTCGAACAGCAGCTATAACAGGTATGTAATCGTGTTATTGTTTGTTTTTTATCTACCAGAAGTCACAAATTTACTAAATATACGATTTTAAGACTAAAATAAGCATTGTTTACATTGCGCATTTATAGGTTAGATTGCAAATGTAAGTAGCTCATATTGTAGTGCGACGTTAACTTTTGATACTTTTGGGTAATCAAATTTACCGATGATTTTAAATATGAATAAGTTTTAACATGTTTGAAATAAAAACAGTGCTATGTATTTTCTGTTAGATATTACATCTTTTTTTAAATCTTTCTTTCAGGAAAATCTGAGAGTACAGTGAGGCGTATTGCAGATGAAGGCAAACACAGATCAGGCCGTCCTAAGAAAGAAATGGATGACTTCAACATAAAATTTCGCTAAAACAGATCTGGATTTTAGATGTAGCCTAGAAGTCCTGCGTAAAATTTTGAAATCGATTGGATTTTCTTACAAGAAGATCAAAATAACAGAAAGGCTCTAAAGCTAATCGAACAACATATTGCAAAATTTTACGGGCAAGAGAAAATGGGCATACAGTGGTACAAAAGTTAAAATATAACATTAATAAAAATATGTACGAACATTTTTCTTTTATTTACTCATTTTTATTTCAATGAAGGTCGGAAGGAAAACATCGTGAGGAAATCTGGACTTATAATTATTATAAGTCTGAAATCGCCAACCCGTCTTGAGCATGCGTTGTGATCAGTGCTCGTACCGTCTCTGTTGAGAAGAGGCCTTTGCCCAGCAGTGGGACAGTAATAGGCTGGTATTATCATTTATAATGAAGGTCGCATCTTTGTTTATGGTTTCTGTATTTTTTTTAAATAAGATAACAGATTTTAATTAAAACCAGGTTTGCTTCTAGTACAAAATAATGTGCTAGTATCAAAACCATTTTAGTCACACTATACAGGGTTGCTATGTGCACGAGTCTTCACGACCGCAGCGCCCTCATTTATTTTCATGACTTTATAGACAGGCTGTATTACAATGCAACATTGTATCGCATTCGCACTACTCGGGTACATATTTGATTCTCGAAAATTAAAATACGTACGGGTAAATGTCAAAAATATCGAAAATTTTACTTTCGATTGTATCGTAATATCGTAAATTTCGAGATTCAAATAATAATACTAAGTACCCTACCACTACACAAGATTTGACCGCGCTTGAAATCTGATGTTGTTTTTACGACAGCAGACAAGGCATTGTTTATTGATATTCGTTCTTAAGTCGGTACAGCTTAAAAATGCAATTTAAACTAAAACAATATTTTTAAATAAATGACTATTGTTCGACACCAGGTTATTAGGTATAGTGAAAACGGGCATAATGTATCCACTAAGCAACATTGGGCGCGCGTTTAGTGCGGAACTTTTGTTTGGCAACGTTTCCTGTTTGAGCATGATTCGGTCAGCGACTTGTCGCCAGAGGGACTGGAGGAATTTCCGCGCTAAATTTCAATATGTCGCGCGCCAAATGTTGCCTAGTGACTTTATATACTTAACTTATTGTTTTTATTAGATCATTGTATAAATTCTTAATTTTATTTTAGTTATTTTTTGTTTTAATTTAGTTTTTTGTTGTTTTTTCTGTGAACGTGGCGTCACCATTGGGCCCTATCCATGGAGGAAAATAACCAGTGGAGAAAGTATGGGCACGTTTTTGTTCTATATCAAAGTCACTAATAAACTGCGGGGGGAGAGGTACGTTTCGGACTCTGTGATTGGTTGACGAACTGACAACCAAATGACAACTCATTCTCTAGGGATTCCATAAAAGTAATTGAAAATGTATCGATATCGATAATTGTTTGACTTATTAGTATTATAACGATTTGTTTGCAGTACAGAGATTACGGGTTTGATTTTGAAATAAAACAGGTAATTATTAAACTTAGAAGACTGTATTTAAAAAAATATAATATAATTTACTGGTTTTTAAAATGGATTAGTTTTGAATATGTTTTTCTTATATAATCCTTTGGATTTGTATTATGTTTCGTAATAAATGTCAGTCGAGTATCAATATATTTTTTTGCTACACATGAAGCTAAATCAATTAAATGGTTAGTCGATTCTACGTCAAATTGGTGAAAAAAAAAGTAAAAGGACCTCAAATTACTTCAAATTAATTTTGTGTGTTAAGATCATGATATCACGGGGATAGCAAAGGGGGGTTAAAATTTCGGTAATTTTTTGCCTAGGACGCTCCGTTTTCAAGATATTTGTATTTAACTTATTTTGGTACAATAATTTAAAACGCCCATAACTCGGAAACGGTGCATCGTAGGACCATGCTTCTCGGACCCTAAATGGTGTATATGACGCAGGTTAACCCGATACTACAATAAAATTGGTAATAAAAAAAATTAAGTCCTTGTTCCATAGCTAGGCTACACAATCGAACCATTTTTTTTTATCCCTATCGTGTAGGTTTTTTCATAGGCCTTTGCCTCCGTCTTTCTGCAGGCACGCCACTGCCAGCAATGTGTTCACATGCCGATGCGCGTATTGGTCACCATTACTCTAAAACTAAAATTGATAACGTCTGTTCCATACCTACACTGGCCTATATAAAAACATTTAAAAAAACATAATTGTCTAGGATTGCAATGATTCAAATAGATTCCAAGCAACGCGTCTAAATTTTGTGTAAAAGGCAGGCAGAGATATCATACACTTACATTTTTTACTGTTATGTACAAGTTTATGCCAGTATTATACACATTTGCGAGTAAAGCCAAGGGAATAAGCATGTTTGAAAATATAGCAATATTGAAACAAAAAAATATAAGGTATTTTAAGAACTTATATTTTAAATTATATCGATACCATAAACCGTCGCGATACTGCGAACTCGAACATCACTATCATGAAAGAAAGAGACAACTGCATTAGTGCAAATCCGTGTACCAGAAAGAGACAGCAATTATTTGATTCTTTTTTCGTTGTTTTGATCAAATTGAATAGAAAACCACATAGCTGTGAAATGTTATCCCATCGTTTGTGTAACTTGAAGTTGTAGTACACTTTCCACACCATTTAATTGCACAACTAGGCATTATTTTTCGTTATAAATGTTTAGGCGCCTACTTGCGCCGTTGAGTTCAAAGCGTTATTACGTTGCCTTTAAATAATATCAGTCAGTATAATGATAAATAATATATTTTCAGTTTTACAAACACCATGGTTCCGCTGGTCTGTGTCAGCTAGCCTTCACTTGTCTTATCATAAAATAGGTACAAAAGAAAAGAGTATTTATAACTAAGCAAACTCATTGCAATGCGGTAGTGGGAATCACGAATTTATGATTCGCCACACCACCCCCCTACGGAGAAAACAAAGGTGTCACGCAAAATAAAATATAAACCTTGTAACATAACAAAACAACTTAAAACATTAAACAATTAAATAAACTATAGGTCTAATATATCCCTAAACTTGACCCGTCTGCCAGTTCTGGTGGTGACAGCAGTTGGAATGGGAGGGGGAGGATTAGTTGGATTAGGAGTAGTTGGCTGCAACGAAGATTGCGGAGCAGGTGTCAGTGTAGGAGGAGAAACAGGAACTGTAATTGATTCTGAATCCAGATATGCTGGCTTAACACGGTCTATGCTGACCGTTGCCTCTCTTCCATGAATATCCAAGGTAAGGGTTTTGTCCCTTCTCCTCAGGATGCGGTATGGACCAGTGTAAGGAGGTTGCAAAGGCCGTCGAACGGTGTCGTCACGGAGCAGGGCATGAGTCGATGTCGCCAACTCTTTGAATACAAAGGTTGATGGTCGAGCGTGTCGTGACGCTGGTATGGGACGTAAAACTTCCATCCGGCTTCTTAGCTCCGTGACGAAATCCGTGATATCCTGTGGACTCCTGGGTTCTGCCGCTGGCATGATTAGTTCTCCAGGAAGACGGAGAGGTTCTCCATAGACCAGCTCAGCGGACGAAGAGTTTAAGTCCTGTTTGAGCGCAGTCCTCATGCCAAGGAGTACTAATGGAAGTGCCTTACTCCATGTTTGGGGGTGGCACATTAATGAAGCTTTTAGCTGGCGGTGTATACGTTCTACCATTCCGTTTGCGCATGGGTGGTAGCTAGTTGTGCGAATCCGCTTTGTCGCGCACATGTTCATGAGGCGCCGAAACAAATCAGATTCAAACTGACGACCCTGGTCGGTAGTCACGGTACTTGGTACCCCAAAACGGGATATCCACCCAGACACCAGCGTGTCTGCTACTTCCTCTGCCGTAATAGATGTCATAGGCCACGCTTCGGGCCAACGCGTGAATCTGTCGACCGCGGTCAGGCAATATTTGAAATTGCATGAGGGCGGTAGTGGTCCTATGATATCAATGTGAATATGACAGAATCGATTTGATGCAATTGGGAAAGACATAAGCGGTGATGATGTGTGTCTAGTTACCTTACACTGTAAGCATAACTTCGCCCATTTCCGACAGTCGGTGTTGATATTCCTCCACACGTATCGCTCAGCCACCAAACGTAAACTTGCTTTCACGCCAGGGTGACTAAGATTATGCAGTCGATCGAAAGCTGCTCGACGGAATGGTAAGGTTAGATAAGGGCGAGGTCTACCTGTCGACATGTCACAAAGAACAGAAGTGTTTGTTCCAGGAAGCAATATTTTTTTTAAAATCATAGAAGTAGAAGAAATTACTTCTTTGAGTTCATCGTCTCCCTCTTGAGACTTGGCAAGAGCTTGATAGTCCTCCTCTAATGATATGGCTTCCACCCGTGACATGGCGTCTGCGACCAAATTGTCAGTTCCCTTTACGTATTGAATGTCAGTGGTGAATTGGCTGATAAACGATAACTGATTGATTTGTGTTGGTGGAAGCTTGTCACGGCGCTGTATAAAGGCGTACACTAGAGGCTTGTGATCGGTAAAAATAGTTGCATTTTGCACTTCTAGTATGTGCCGAAAGTGTTGAACGCTCTCGTACACAGCTAGAAGTTCCCTATAGTAGGCTGGCCACTGAGACTGTTTCTCAGTTAACTTTTTGCTAAAATACGCAAGAGGTTGCCAGTTACCATCAACCTTCTGTTGTAAACATGCGCCTATGTGCATGCTGGATGCGTCAGTAAAAAGACCTAAAGGAGCCTCACAGCTTGGATGCGAAAGAGTGGTAACATTGACAAGACTTTCCTTGCTGTTATTAAAACATTGCTCGAGTATGGGTGTCCATGGAAATGGTTTAGCACCCTTACTGTTGGTAGCAGCAACTGCATCTATTAGAGGAGCCTGATACATCGCGGCGTGTGGCAAAAATCTGCGGTAGTAATTAATCATGCCTAAAAATCTGCGAACGCCTTGTACGGTCTTAGGGAGAGGAAAATCTACTAAAGCACGAATACGGTCTTCGGGAGGATGTGTGCCTGCAGCATTAATGCGGTAACCCAAGAAAGTCACCTCGACTGCTCCAAATACACACTTCGCCGGGTTGAGAACTACGCCATATTGATGTAGTCGTTGAAACAAAAGTCTCAGGTGTTCAGCGTGTTGCTGAGGGTCTCTCGAGTAGATGAGGATATCGTCCACGTAAGCAAAACAGAAATTAAATCCCCGCACGACCTCGTCAATGAATCTTTGAAATGTCTGCCCGGCATTTCGCAAACCAAAGGTCATATAAGGGAATTCAAAAAGCCCAAAAGGTGTGATAATGGCTGTCTTACAAATATCATCAGGATTAAGTGGAATTTGTTGATATGCTTTTACCAAATCTATGGTGCTGAATATTGTGCATCCGGATAAATTCTGGCAGAAATCCCCTATATGACGGACAGGATAGCGGTCCGGGACTGTTCGGGCGTTCAACGCTCGGTAGTCACCACACAGACGATATGAGTCGTCCTTTTTCAGCGCAAGATGTAATGGAGATGACCATGAACTGCTGGAAGGTCTGGCGGTACCCACGCGAATCATATCTTCAAATTCTTTTTAAGCAGCTCGAAGCTTTTGTGGGGCAAGACGACGTGGTCGTGCTGTCACTGGTGGGCCATCAGTAGTATTAATGAAATGCACCGTAGTGTGCTTCGGCTCCATAGGTGCGCAAGGAGGACGTGTAATGCTAGGGAATTCGGCCAAAACGTGAGCGAATGGAGAATCGGGTGATTGAATGACTTTAATGCTGGGTTGATCTATTAACGAGAATTCAGTTCCAACTGACAAACTTGTTTTATCGTCACGTAACCTTCCATTAGCACAATCCGGTAGGAGGTGGTAATGAGCTAGAAAGTCGAAACCAATTATTGGAATTCCTACCTCAGCAACTATGAATTTCCATGTAAAATCCCGTCTTAAACCTAAGTTTAATTTTAGTTCCACTAAACCAAAAGTATTTATTTTAGTGCCATTGGCTGCTAAAAGTTCGTATGGTAGTGGCTGTTTGTTACATTGGGAGAAACGTCTAGGTAGGCAAGATAAATCGGACCCGGTGTCAATCAAAAATCGTCGGCCCGAGTACCGATCGGTAACAAATAGACGGCGACTAAGCAAGGAGCAGTCAGTGGTCGCCGTTACTGACCGCTGTTTGAGTTTCCCCGTTCTGCAGGGGCAGACCAAGTGCATGGTTGAATGCATTTAGTTGCTTTCGCAGCAAATTGCTTGTGATACCAACACAGGCCGTTAAAAATGCGAGACCGTGAGCCAGAACGACTGCGGTTACTTCTGCTGTTACTTGTGGTGAGGCTGGATACCAGCCGAGTCAAATTTGCCACTTGTTGTTGGAGGGTCCTAATTTGCTCTTTGGTGTCATCACTGGGCACTGATGCCCTACTGACTGCATGCATGTGCATTGGTTGCGAACTGATTTCCTGTAGCTTGTCAGCCAACTCACCCAAATCTTCGAGGGATGGTAGTTTTTGTGCAATTAAAATTCCTTGAATGTTGTGAGGTAATCTATTAGTCCAAATAGTTTGGAGGAGCTGTTCTGGAAACGAAGAACCAGCAAGATTCCTGAGATGACGCAAGAATGAGGAGGGCTTTCTATCCCCCATCTCCTCTTTCTCAAGGAGTCTCTTGATTTTTTCCTCATATGATAAGGAGAAACGAGAAACGAGAGCCTTCTTAAGACACGAGTAAGGATGGTCTTTTGGTGGCTCGATGATTATGTCTTCCACTTCTGATGCAGATTTTGTATCCAGCTGGCTGATGGCATAATAGTATTTTGTTAGTTCTTCAGTGATACCATTAACGTGGAACTGTGCCTCTAGACTGGCAAACCAGAGACCAGGCCGTTCGGGCCAGAAAGGGGGAACACGGATCGAAACTCTGTTTACAAGTAATGTTTGAGGGTTAGATGTGCAAGGCTCAACTGTATGTCTACCTTCAGTTCCGGATTCAGGGTCAAGGAATATTTCTTTTTCTTCGGTCGACATATTGTTACTAAATCTTTACAGCAAAACAAACAAATCCTACCAGAACACATAAATCACAAAACAATAGAAAAATAGTGGAATCAAAAAAATTGCATTGAAAAACAGATATTAACAACAAATCTTAACACAAAAAAAAAAAACTGTACCTATATTCGATGCTCGCTGTTACCTCTAGAGAAACGTCTTCGATCTTCGCTGTTACCTCTATAGAAAATTCGTCAATGTTCGCTGTTACTTCTAGAGAAAATTCTTCAATGTTCGCTCAAATTCACTGGCAAACTCGCGAGATGGCTGGCGACGGCGAGTATGATCGATTCCACTGATTTCTTTAAATATCTCAGGAAAACTGCTACCCGAAGAGTGTTGAATGGTTGATTACATGTTTTTTTTTTTGGTCTGAGATTCCGTGTGCATTACCAATCTGGATTCCAAAGTTTCTTAGTGCTCTTTTAATGTCGGGGTCACCAATTTAGGCGCCTACTTGCGCCGTTGAGTTCAAAGCGTTATTACGTTGCCTTTAAATAATATCAGTCAGTATAATGATAAATAATATATTTTCAGTTTTACAAACACCATGGTTCCGCTGGTCTGTGTCAGCTAGCCTTCACTTGTCTTATCATAAAATAGGTACAAAAGAAAAGAGTATTTATAACTAAGCAAACTCATTGCAATGCGGTAGTGGGAATCACGAATTTATGATTCGCCACAAATGCTTTCAAAACGGGAGCGCGTGACGTTCGTGCGTTAGCCTACAATTTTTGCGACTGAGCTAAATTTCGCCGCGTACGCTTGATATAGCGTATGTTTAGCGCCCGCGGTAGCCCCCGCACGCGCTCTCCACTGGTTATTGTGCTCCATGGCCCTATCAGAATACCAGCGCTGTGACATTTGTCATAGATAAATGTCACAGCAACATGCTGAGATAGTGGCCCTTTGGCTTCGCACGGGACAAATTTAAACATAAATTGTATGTACACTACTTATGTCCTAATTTTAAGTGTTTGTCATATTGTTTACGCTTTATTTTTTGTCAATTTGTTTTGTCCTGTTGGGAAGCCAATAAACACTTTTTCTTTCTTTCTTTCTTTCTTTATACACTTAACGGGATATCTTTCGTGATTATCCATTATTCTGAGCTCCATATTTTGACGACATCGACGTTGTAAGCGCCATGGCTCTTGATTGAAGATGAGGATATCCCGTAACTCCCGTAAGTGACAGTATTAGTTTAAATTGAGCGTTGTTAATTATTGTACCCGTCAAATTTAGTCGTTATTGAATTTACTATTAATATCATAAACGGGATATTTACCATGTTTGATTAATGTTTCGAGTTCCCGATATTTCAGCGCTGTTACAAGCACCTTGATCACGGATAAACTGAAGTCATTGCGGGTGGATGTTGATGCTGATGTGGTGATGCTTGTAACAGCGCTGAAATATCGGGAACTCGAAACAATAATCAAACATGGTAAATATCCCGTTTATGATATTAATAGTAGTAAAACTGACATGGTCACTGACAGTGACCATGTCAGTTTAAAAACTTATGTTATTGAATTTAATTTGATATTTAAATCGCAGCTCTATTAATTCTGCCATGGATGTCCGTTTACGCCAGGGATGTTTGTTTAGTTTATTGCAGGCTCACGGTTTGTTATTTACGTCCCGGAATGCATGAGAGAGCCTATTTATATTAGAATCATTATTAAATTAGGAACTTATACCTACGTACAGCAACCGATCTTATCAATAAAAACCAATTTTATCGAGATATTTATTCTGAAGCAAAACGTTTCGTGCAGTTGCTATTATATCATCTTAAATGTCAGAGCTTGGTTCAACTAGTTACCAGGGCGTCTAAAATGGCCATTTTTGTACCTAGATCATAATATGAATTACGTTCTTCTTCTTATCGTGTGGGCAGTAAGGTTTAACCACCCTACACACCCTAGTGTCAGAGTTTCTAAACCGCCGCAAGTGCCTCTGACATGGTTTGACGACCGCATTTGTAGGCCGCCGGGACCACCGGCTTATACGTGCCTTCCGAAGCACGGAACCATCTTTTTCTCAGACAATTAGGTGATTCAAGCCTGCAATGTCCTAACCAAACTGGAAACAACTTTACAAAGTATGCTTCCCGTGGGAATCGAACCCACGACCACCGGATCACAAGGCAAACGCCTAAACCACTCGACCACGGAGGCAATATGAATTACGTTAAAAACCGTAAAATGGACCTATCATAGTAACTGCGTCTGTAACCATTTGACGAATTTTAACGCAATTCATATTATTTTCCTATTAGGATCTATTTTCCTAAATGGTCACAGACACAGAAAGGTCCATTTTACGCTTTTTAACGCAATTAAAATCATGATCTGCTAAGGTGACCATTTTAGACCCCAAGTCGTGCAGTGCTAATGTGCTATGGAATGTTTACATCTGGAATACTTATCTCAATACTTAGATATTGATGGCAATGGGCTCGCTCCGACCCATCAGGGATTAGGTACAGGTGCAATGTTTTGTGTTGTTGATTCTTATCTTTTATTACGAGTACTTATCTAGCAGACATTATGCTGTTAACCCAATTTCCTCGCTGTACGAAGCCATAAGTAGATCTAAGGTAAGTAGGTATTACGAGTACCTACCTACGCTACTGCTAATATTTTCCTGTCTTGGTACCTACCTAATTACTATTATGAAACTAACGTAGGTATTTGTATAAAAATCTGCATTGATCAGTAAAAAAACAAACTTTTACCCAAACTGCCGTGCCAGCTCGGCGACACAGCCGCCCGTTAGAACGGCCCGGCCCATACACCACTAGTGTGTCAGAAGTGGGTGCGAAAACACATTCAGTCACCATGACAACGACAGCCGGGGCGTCGATACTGACGCCTGTCCACACACCTACACATTACGTAACACTTACTGGAAGACATAACATCCCGAATTCCCAATGGATTGGATTGGATCGACGAAAGACGCAGAGTTCCTACAAAGCTTCGTCCGAGTAGGCATTGGCGATGAGGAAGAAGAAATCCCAATCCAAAAGGCATCAATAAGCAAGAGAGCCCCACCGTCCGCTGACAAAGGACGGGAGCAGGAGATCGAAGATGAGAAGCTAGCTATCAAAGAGAGAAAAGAGTCCGTTAAGGCTAAGAAAAAATGGAAGAGGAAGCCGAAACGGGAGCGAAGGAGACGGGAGGAAGAACTGTACACTGATAAAGACCGTGCAGCCGCTGTGGTGATGGGTTCTAAAGACATCAAGCATTCTCTGAATATGAAGGATAAAGCGGAGAGGAGTAGCGCGTTGCAGTTACCTGTTGAAGCGGATGCTGGCACGCTGTTGGCTCTAGCCAGGGCTGAGATGATGAGGGAGCGATACCGTACCGCTGTTTTGTTTGTCAGTAAGGTATATTTCGGTTTGCGTTTTGTTATTTTAAAAATGGTGTTCTTATTTAATAAGGTATTGTGTATTTGTTTGATAAAGGTACAGAGCGACTCCTTGGCACGGGTCGGCGTGGCAGTCTGAAGCTATTAAGGAGTACCCAGTCCCACATTTTTTTCTTAGGATGCACCTACTAAGTTATGAAAAACTGCTCTAAAGAAATTGTGAAATCGTGCATTATTCTGACAAGATTTTTATTTCAGAATAATGCGTGGTTTCACAAGTCACCCAAATCAGTTGTCTTACTCTTAATGTTCGTTACCTTTCGAAAAACTCACATAAATCCTTTCTTTCCAGGCGATCGAACTGGCCCCTGACGAGAAAGCAGCCTACGTGTCCCGCAGTAAATGCTTCCTCCTGCTAGGAGAGCCTCGCTCAGCGCTGGTCGACGCCGAGTCAGCCCTGAGACTTGACCCTAAGGACGCGAAGGCCCTGCTTCGGAAGGCCGAAGCCCTATACTACTGCGGTGAGTTCGAGATGAGCCTCGTCCACTATCATCGAGGTCTACGTGCGAGACCAGACCTGAATGATTTTAGACTAGGAGTGCAGAAAGCGCAGGTAAATACAGATTTTTACATGATTAATCAGTTGAGGCCTAAAGGTACAAGTTGGTAGTCGACTGCACGCAGCAGCAGCAGACGACGTGTCGCGGCGACACTACTGGTTTCTACGTAGTATTTCTATGAAATTTCCTCCGTAGTTAGCGACATGAAGCTAGCGACGCGTCGTCGAGCGGCAGACGCACGTGTCGTCCGACCGCAGATGAGTAGTGTGAGTGCCACTGACGCCGGACCAACGACACGTCGAGCGTGTTTAGAGTTATTGACTAATTATTTGCAGTCGGGTTCGAAATCATGACTGCAGCGACATGAAGCGACGACATGTCGTCTGCTGCTACTTCGTGCAGTCGCGGCTACCAACTTGTACCTTTATATGTACCTACTAGCAATACTATCTAGCAAATCGTGTTTTTCAATCAACGGGTTCGATTCCTGGCTAGGAATATTGATTTTCCAGAAATGTATGAGTATTTTTCGTTATTCCTCATAGTTTAGGATATGTCCCTCCAAGTTGAATTTAGTAGAGCCAGAAACAAGTGAGTAAGTATCTTACACAAACGGTTTAACTTTTCAGGAGGCCATAGAAAACACGATCGGGTCCGTCAAAGTGGTAAAGAAAACATCGAAAAAGAGGTCAAAATCAGCTAAACCAGTGCTAGGACAACTGTATTCCGACAAGATCTACCTGGAAAACTTGCTGAAGCATCCAGACCTGGCTATAGCCGATAAGAAGAACGATGTAGTCACGAGACAAGCTGAAGAGGCTATACGGTTTTTGGAAAATCGCGAGGAGTTTTGGAGGCAGCAGCAAACTACTACATAACCTGGCCATCAAAGGATATTCACTGTTTTTTTTTATCAAGTTTAGGTGCAAGATAGAACCTGATAAGTAATGTTGATTTCTTATGCTTTCATAAAATTAAAGTTAGTAAGATTAAAATTGTTTTTTTCTGGGTCTCTAAATTGAGTCCGTATTAGCTATGCTTTCTGTTTTCCCATTTAATAAACAGAAAGCTGCCTTATTGCCAGATGTCCAAAAATATTTAAAATGTTTTTTTACATGAAATTCACTTTGCTCGTACACGCTAACCTCCGAAAACCCCCAACCCGGTACCTATGAAAATTTATGAATATGTATAGTTGGTCCAATCCTAAGTCTGCAGACACGAAACTTGCGGCGGCCGAGCGATGGCGGCAGCGAGGCGAGGCGGCGATATCTCGCGCGGGGCACGAAACAAACCATAAAATAAAAGACTGTAGAACCCGCGCAATGGAATGCTTTTTTTTCATCGCCGTCGCGTCGCGTCGCCCCGCTGCCGCCATCGCTCGGTTTCGTGCCCGTAGACTGAAAGATAGTTAGGACCCGACAGGTGGCGTTGTCGCTAATAAATCATGTAATTCTTCAATTGCACCCGTGCGAAGTGAGGGCGGAATGTAGTAAATAAATAAAACAAGATCATATTAAAAGAAATAACATTTTATTTGTTCCGACGGCTTCAATCCGATCGCCAAACTAAAGTATGAAATCGTTCGTCAGCGACGCGACAACTGCGCCCACTCATCTACCACATAAAAAATAAAATCGTTCACTCTATAACTCGAACAGACAATAGCTCTATGTCACTCGTATTTACAACTATTTACACACATGGTGAATCACATAAAATCTAAGTATCTCAATATCGGAGACTTTTACTTACATAATTTCATATCAGCTTACTATATAATTTCACGACAAACTCATGTTTGGTTTTGTTCCGGCAGTGCGGTTGCGAGCAACTACCACTACTTACATTATCTAATAGTCAGTATTCTTCGAAATATAGTTTTACACTGCGAGAGCAGTTACAAGCGTAAGCAGTTCAAGCTTTATATTCTCTGTTTGCTATAAATAGCGGAAAGTTAGAGTGTCAAATAGTAGGAAAATCTCATAGTCTTCATACAGTGATCAATCTCGTATTGTCATTCGCTAATCAATTTATGCCCGAAATAAATAACGTTACATGGGTAACTTTAACTAAGAATTCTATTCTATTTTTTGTTAAAGACAAGCAAAGCCGATGTCGACCATTCTGCCAATGTCAAAAGTGAATTGGAAAGGCATGTGTATATTTAAAAAAAATATAGAAAAAGAGGAAATTATAAACTAAGAAGTCATTAAACAGTCTGCGTTGAATTGCCTGGTGTCATTGACGTGTCCTGTATTTTTATTGGTGACAGGATAAGACCAATCAACGGCCGAGTTTGCCAATTTGAGTCTTATAGACAAATCTCGAAGTTCGATTTGGCTCAGTTGCGGTTCGGTTATGAACCTTATACCCAGGAATTTATTGATCTTCTTCGTGTGATGCTTGATAACAGTCACTTGTTCCTTTACGTGCATTAATTTTACTACCAAGGTATTTTCGGATGAAACGCGATCAAACTAAGCTCAAGTACGTTCGAAAGATCAGAAAGATATATCAAAAAGCACTGATCAATGTTGGAATTGGGATAAATTATTAATTTCGGGCATTATTTTATAATATAATATAACATTTTTCTGTGAGAAGAACTACTTCCTCAGACTGGACTCTACAAATTGAGTCTATTGTACTTCATTACATACATATTGCTTTATTAATTTGACTAATTGCCCTGAAATTGGGCTAAACAGAATATTTGAAATGATCAGCTACTTATTATTTGCCTAGCCTTTTCCCAACTATGTTGGGGTAGGCTTCCAGTCAAAGCGGATACAGTTGAATAGAGTCCATTTCACGAAAGAAGTCCCGCAGACGCAGCGCTGATTCGCGCGACATAATGTTGCTATCTCTCTCTCTCTCTTGCCATTTCTCCCCATCTGTCAAATTTAGTTCCACAATTGTCCGCGGGACTTCTTTCGTGAAATGGACTTTACCAGTATTTTACATGGAGCGACTGCCTATCTGACCTCCACATCCAGTTAATACTGGGCAATACGATACCGCTTAGCATGACTGGATGTCAGACTTTTGGGCCACTGACTACCTGTACTGTAACGACTATCAAAGATCTACAATAGGGTAGTTGACAAAAAAAATCTAATTAGTCCGTCAGATAGATTTCCAAAAAATATTGTACACGTATTTTTTCTTTTTTCACGTAAACAAAAATTGAAGACGATACAGTGCTTCGAAAACTCATGTGACGTCACATCGCACTACATTTTTCACCACGTAGTAACGTCAAAAGCCCCCTCTCCTGATCTTTGACGCGTTTTATCTTCGTCAATTATCATTCATTTGATAAAACAAAAAAACACGTATCCAATATTTTTTGATAATCTAACTGACGGACTAAACAGAATCATATTTTTTTGAGTCAGGACACATCCCTATTGACAGCCGTGACAAACGGCTTTACGTGCTTTCCGAGGCACTGAGGAAACGCGGTATATAATGGATGGTTACCCATCCACGGAACAGAAGATCGACTCGAGCAGCTGTTATTATTTAGCTTAGCTTCAATCACAATAATCTTGAATTGATCTATAATTTATATATATAAAAATGTTATGTTGGTTTGTGTACGCTTCAAAAACTCAAAAAGTTCTGCACCGATCGAGCTGAATGATATATAATCCGCATCAAGGATTGTTTTTACAGTATCCACGCGGGCGAAGCCGCGGGCATCAGCTAGTTCTAAATAAAATATTTGTTATTAGGTATATTTATCTAGCAATCAAAATTTAAATGTTCTATAGATTTCTGTGTATCAGTCTACTGAAATAAGCACAAAAAGATGTGTAGAGGACCATCTCATCACAACAAATACATATTTAGGAAAATCGAGTCAATTTTCACATTTTCTATAACAATCAGTTTCGTCTCAACATTCCGAGACATACAACGTAGTGCATACAACATAAAATCTATTTATAATACTGTGTACTTAAACCGTTGCAGTTGATATTCGAGTTGCGATCGTGTATTAGCAAAACTCCAGAGATCATAGTATAATATAACCATAAATACTTTCTCTTGCATTAATCCCGTGAACATATATTAAATCATGTCTAAGAACATAGAATCGTCTAATTTATAATACAGTTTAACGCTAAAGAGGAGTTTCTTAAAATTTAAAATACGAGCTATGGACTTATAAAGCTATATTTACAATTTAGTTCAGTTAATTTTTTTCTATGCCGTACTTATTTTTCCTTTTCGTCCTTAATTATTTTGTCCTGCAAATTTTTCGTTTACACTTTCAATCACTGGAAAACTTAACGATCGTCATACAAAATCTAGAATCACATGAAAGTGTCATTAACGAATAATATATTGACTGTGAATTAAATCCTTACTCAATTAAATAGTGGTTTTAGAGTCCCCGTAGAAAGTAGACTTTGTATCAGCTTGCAGTGTAGTCGGGTTGGGCTGCTAGAACGCACACTAGGGTAAATAAACTGTCGGGATGGTGACTGTACGAACCAGACCAACAGTCGGTCGACTGCGTTCGACATATTGGAAGGCGGCTTTTGAAGAGAGAGGCAAATGTGCTCGCGGTATAAGAATGCTATACTGATCTAGCAGTTGGCCGATAGTCAAAGGCAATCGTGTAGCCTATCAAACCGATTTATCGGCCTATTCCGGAACGTAATATCCACACTAGCATACATGTCTATACTCAAAGAGCCCAACTAAACTATCAGCCGATACAAAGTCTGCAATCAGACTCTTAATCTAACTATTACACCGTCAGTCCATCGGACGAACTAGAAAAATACAATCACTGTCATTATGAATAGGGTGCACTTTTGAATTGATAAATGTTTAAAGCATTTTATGAATCGCCTGGTGGAGATGATCACTTAGTTTAGATCCGTAGATCGGCCGAACTAGTATACTTAGTTGGTGTCTGTGATACAACTTGAGTATGTGAGAATAGTTTCTTCCAGACGCGATGCATACGCTAGGATTTGGGCCGCCGAGCGGCCACCCTGCGCTAGTCCAGCTCCTCAGCAGGTCGGTTGTACACGGGCCCGAACTTCGCCATGTACTTCTTGACGAACATCTTCGCTTTCGAGCGAACGGAGTCAGTTACCACTAGCTCGTCGACGGTGCGACAGTGTTTAAGTTCTTTTAGCATCACGAAGTGTGTTAGCTGTGGAGAGAAACAAACACTTTAGTATAAAAAAAAAAAAAAAAAAGAAATTACGACATACATTATTTTGCGGTCATTGCCCCTTCATTTAGTTCAAGAGAATCATGATGACATAAGGGTAAAAAGTGGTCGGCAATCAGTGAACTCGGTAGTACACACGGCGACATTTCAAGCTGTACATTTCTAGTATAACATGGCCTCGGTTTGTATAGTTCCCGCGCAATGAGAGATTTGCATAAACTGGTTTTGTATAGCTTGATTGTTTGCCGTGCGTACATAGATGAACTCTGAAAAGTTCACATTCCTTATTTGGGCGGTTTTGTAAAAAGAACAAGTGCTCACCTTCCTAGCCAAATGCTTAAAATCAGACGTGCATGTTATCCTGGCAGCTGGTGCATCCGGATGCCTGTAAGGATTCAGATGCTGCACCATAACCCTAGCCATGCTGCACCGGAACTGCTCCTTAATCTTTCTAGCGGCCTCTTCAGCACTTATAAGATTAGTAATATCTGGTGATGGAGAATGTGGTATGACCACTACAGGAGATGGAGACTCTTCAAGGTCAATGGGTTTCTCAACTGGTTTTTCTACTGGAACTGGGGCAGGGGCAGGTTCTTCGCTTGAAGAGTCCTCTGAGTCAGTTTCTGAGTCGACCAGTTCCACCATTTGCTGTTGTAAAGATTGTTTGAGTTAGAAATTGTACTTTAAAACGTTTATAAACAGGTGGACTAGGTCCATAACTACAAGCAGTATAGATAAGTTTTGGAAAGCTGTTCTAATCTAGTCTACATTTTCTATGTCTACTTATAAATTAAACTACTTTATAATATAAATACAGGGTGGAAAGGCCATCGATACACAAACGTATTCAGTAAAAAGTATATCATTCTGAACCACACGGAAATGTTAAACCAAATCTGCTGTTTCGTACAAAAGTGCAATACCTACACAGTCAAAATGTATGGCCAGAAGATTTTTTTAATTATCGTTTCGAACATTTCTATGTTGGTTCAGTATAATGTACTTTTCACGTGGTAATCCTATGTGTGTGTGTGTGTCTCTTCCACCCTATAAGTAAACAAAGAAGTCAACAAACTGACATGTGAGTTGACAAATACAACTAAATTGAACACATTTGACAACAAAACATTTTTGTTGGATCTGGTGAAGTAGTCTTTCAGACGCGTCATTTAGGTCTGTCTGCTAACCAGCACCATGACCCTCGCAGTGAAGTATATGGGTACAGTAACGAGCAATACACTAGTATACACTTGGCAAAATTACAACATGAATTTCTCGCAAAATAACAATATTATGGATGTTAACTAAAAAAATTTAATTAGTCCGTCAGATAGATTTCCAAAAAATATTGGACACATATTTTTTCTTTTTTCTCGTAAACAAACAATGAAGACGATACAGTGCTTTGAAAACTCGTGAGACGTCATATTCTAAGACATAAGTATGACATTTCTTAGCGAGCAGTGACGTCACCACCTCCCACTCAAATCTTTGACGCGTTTTATCTTCGTAAATTTTTATTGATTTGATAAAACAAAAAATACGTATCCAAAATATTTTTCGATAATCTAACAGACGGACTAATTAGAATCATATTTTTTTTTAGTCAGTAAACATCCTAAAGAACTTTGAGATATCACATACTTTATGATAATATCGGTTCCAAAATATTAGGTTTCGTTATGTAACATAATAATGAAATCAATACAGTAGGCGAAAATTGCTTCTAAACGTTGCTAATGTGTATACATATTGTGGATGCCGTCTGTACATCACAATCTACATTCACTACACGGCGTGATCTAACCGACAGTCAATGAAATGAATGATTTTATTCTAAACGCCTGCGACACATATACCTTCATGTTTTCAGCATCTTGTCTCTTCTCCAACTCTTTATTCTTCTCCTGCTGTAATTGTTCGTATTCTAATTTCTTTTCCAACTCTATTTTCTTATTTTCTAGTTCAATCTTTTTCTTTATTTCTCTTTCCCTTTCTAGCTCTTTCTCTTTTTCCTTTTCCATTTTTTTCTCTTTCTGTTTCACCAATTCCGTATCTTTTTCCGTGTCCTTTTGGTTAGCATTAACAATAATATGGGAGGTAAATCAAGCGCAACATTTATTATTAGAAAAGAAAATACTAACAACTACACAACAAGAAAGTACTTGTGTTATTGAGCCGTAAAAATGACACGTTTGTTAATCAAACACGAAAAGCTACTGAAGTTATATAAGGAGAACAGTTAGTTTACGAATAGATACATTTCATCAATTTATTAATAATGTGCTATACAGGGTGTCAATGAAGTCGACGTCAAGCTGGAATCGGGTGATAGGCGAAATCTTATCAGTTTTTTTTTTTTTTAATCTGTCAACTTAAGTCTAGCCGTACCAAAGTCACACATACATTTTGTGATTAGCAGAAACACTTCACACAAAAAATCATAGTAAATCACACGAAAACCATCCTTAAGATGTAAGCAACTGACCTTCAAATCCAGTATGCTGCCTTTGAGCCGTCGCTGCGACTTGTTAGCAGCAAGAAGTCGCACTTTCTGCAACAGTTTCTCGCGGCGACGACGTAACTTCTCTTTTGTCTGTTTGTAGCGTTTTATTTCTAGTCGGCCGGCCAGCTTGTCTTCTTCAGTGCGAGGCTGGAGGGAGAAAGTTAAATTAACAAAAAAAAAAACATACCAATCGAATTGAGAACCTCCTCCTTTTTGGGAAGTCGGTTAATAAAACCACGACTGTAATCCCCGAAGTGTAAGAGCATGTTTAGGTACAGGCGGGGCGTCGCGCGGCGCGTGCAGCTTTTTATTTCAAACACATGGCAATGTATCAAAAAGTTTATTACAAACACATGGCAATGTATCAAAAAGTTAACGATTTCAAAAACTTGATTTAACGAGAAGCGATTTTTCACTCGTTTGTTTAAAATGCAGCGTTTGTTGCGGTTGTCTCGTCTCTAAGTAGATTAAAAAAAAAATACGAAAAGAGCATTCTGCACGCGCCGCGCAACGCCCCGCGTCTCCGTAAACGAGCCCTTAGGTAGAGGAGTACCTAATAGTACACTCACATTTTATGTTCAAGTTCCATCTAAAAGGAGGCGAGCCTATTGCCATCAACCGAGCACAAATAAAGAAAGAAAGAAAACATATTTATTTAGTACATGCCACAAGTGCACACAACAAACAATAAAAATAAAAAAGAAATTGAAAAAAATAACAAAACAAAATAAAAGCGTGCGTGCATCTCGCGGCTGCGCCAAATAGGACCAGTTCAGCAAACTGCCGAGCAGCTAGTGCCCGACGCTGACAAATCTAGACCCCTCGTGGCTGTTACTGAGGAAGGTTCCTCAAAGTGCAGGTGAAATTACTGATAGAACAGGACAGGTGGTTGGCCATAGTTTGCGCCGAGGCACACTGCCGTGCTAACGAAACTGCTTTGAGTTTGAGTTTGAAAAGTGCAATAACTCGAGTTTCGTGCCAAATTGAGTTAAGTACTTTTATTTGTATTAGAATTTGCAGAACAAGATCTATATATTCTTTTTAGACAGTTTTAACTTATCTATGGCGCAGCCGGTTTTAATACTAAACCTAACTGCAATATATAGGTTCTAACAAAACAAATCTTAAAACGCGTTTTTCTCGTAACCAGGTTGAACGTAGCTATCGTACTTTTTGTTAGCACTGTAGTCGTAACTCTCACCGAACCCCACCTGGTTTTACAATCGGTTTATGGTCTTTGAGGTGGGCTATGGCAGCAAGTGTTCCACTGAGGGCTTTTCTGCAACTTCAAATATTCAGCCTGGCTGGCGTCTCTACTTATACTATACACCTGTATAGTGTACCTACATATAGGGGTGACAGCACATATAGTAACTGTAAAAAGGTGTAATAAATATAATATGTAACACTCACGCTAATAGGTCTTTCGGAGACCAGTCCAGGTCTCCGTTTCCGTGGCTTTATGCTGACGAGCGCGTGGTCGGGAATCAAACCGTTGTGGCTGTCGTCCATTATCACTGGAATCAGACACACAAATGTGATATGATAAAATGATCAAAATGAAAATGGCGGCGTACGATATTCATAAATGAGTATAATTATTTAACTAAAATAATAGTAGTAATAAAATGTATAGTAGAAGATTCTTATTCCGTCTTATTAAATATAATACAGTGTCTAAAAAATAAATAGAAAATTCATTAACTAAATAAAATGAAATAAAATAAATAAAGGACAGCATTCATTTGCTTTACGCTGAGAACATAAAAAAGGTACAATCGCGGAATTAAAATATTAAGCACTTTTACAACATACAACGACTTTCTTTCAATGTGTAATTTCACTAATCACTGTCAACACGACTGTTCGAAAAGTTGTCATGTTGCACGCAAAGTGTGAAAGAATATGAAAGCTGAATCATTCCGTTCCGCGAGTGTACAATAAATATGCTACAAATACATACAGTCAGTGCCCCCACCTTCGTATATGCCATTGACTCCTTCCACCACCTTGCCCTTGCTCTGTCGCCGCACTAACGGGCTGTCCAGTCCTGACGATGGTGGCTCTTCTTCCTCCTCTGATGAACTCTCTTCTATACGACAATACAATGTTACAAACTGTGCATACATAATAAGCCGCGTACTGACGCGAGGCAATTCATGCGGTCGGTCAGGACGTGCCTCGCTCGAAGAACCCAATGAAAAAATGATCGTGTCGCGAGGCATACGCCCGAGGCTACGCGCTCAGTCAGTTCGCGGATATAGACGTCTAGTTCGAAGAAATTCGAAACCGAACCAGAACAACAAACTGGAGTTGTGGAGATCAGATAGGGAGTCGCTTCATGTAAAAATACTGGTGGTTTGCTGCTTCCAGTTAGACTGGAAGCTGAGTTCAACATAGAAAAAGGCTACTTAGTTGATAAGGGATCGGATAAAAAAAAACTAATTAGTCCGTCAAATAGATTTCCAGAAAATATTGACCACATATTTTTTCTTTTTTCACGTAAACAAAAAATGAAGACGATACAGTGCTTTGAAAACTCGTGTGACGTCATATTATTATGATAGTACATTTTGTACGTTCAAGTGACGTTTCAAGCCCCACTCCATGATCTTTGACGCGCTATAGCTGCGTCAATTTTTATTGATTTGATAAAACAAAAAACACGTATCCAATATTTTTCGATAATCTAACTGACGGACTAAACAGAATCATATTTTTTTGAGTCAGTCCGATCCCCTATTAGTGAGTATCATTCAGTATGTTTCAACATTTTATGTTTAGTTGTGTATATGTTTAGCTCTCACTCATGAGTATTTTTTATTTATTTTAATGCAAATTCTCTCTAGATGTGTTGATATGAATTGTCACGCTGAGTATTATTATTTGTATATTTACTTCAGTTGTGTTTATACTAATTCTCGCGCTGTGTATTTTCATTTTTAATATTCGCTTTAGTTGGTCTACGTACCTATATATTAATTCTAAAGCTGTGTATTTTTGTGTAACTCTCATGTTGTTTATATATTACCGTATCTTTTTAATTTTAGTTTTAAGTTTATGTGTGGAAACTTGTAATTGGCCTTCCTCTACATGGTAATTTCACTAAAAATGTTTTAGCTGTAAGTTTCCTTAAAATAAATAAAATAAAATAAAATAAAATAAACACAACAATATTTATTCAGTATGTTATGTAAACATTTGTTCAGGTTTTTGTATAGAATTAATATTTCGTTTGGAAATGAGGATCTCACGAAAGCGAAGATAGATTTATTAGATTATCGAAAAATATTGGATATGTGTTGTGACGACTTTCCGGTCAAAAATGTTCTGCAATATGATGTCACATGAGTTTTCGCAGCACTGTATCGTCTTCAGTTTTTGGTTACGTGAATAAAGAAAAAATAATTGTGTCCAATATTTTTTGGAAATCTATCTGACGGATTCATTAGTTTTTTTAAGCTATTGCATAGCTTCTATCGCGGGCCTTGAGCGTAGAGAGCGAATCCAGAAATTCCGTAACGAAAATTTTCAAGTTTCAGGTTGCTATGGTTACCGTACGGAAAATAACAAGGTTATCAACTGAGGTTGTCAAATTAAATAATCAATTATTTGCTGTTGATAAAAAATGCTACGCAATAGCTTTACCGCGGCAGTCTCCGAGTGCCACATTTTTTTTTTTTTGTCAATAGGCTAGCCTATTATAGGTAATGGCTACATACCAGGTTCGCTAGGCATGGGCGGCGGTATCCAATGCGGCTGTCGCAACTTGACGTGGTAGTAGTACGTGCGCCCGCGCGCGTCTGTAGCGCTGCGCCACAGAGACGGTAGCACTATGTCCTTTGGGTCTTCAGGTGCGCAGCCCTGAGAGGTGGACAAATATAGTAATAAAACGAGGTATTTCAAAGAAAATAAGGTTTAGAATTAGAATAGAATCCATTCACGTTCAGGTAACCGACACCCATTCAATTAATAATAACTTTAACTGATCATAAATCTTAATGGACTCTTGTAGTCTTCCATTTCGATTACTGAACAAATAATTATCAACTTTGGATCCTTCAAGGACCATTAATAAGTTGCTATAAAATTGGGTGTTTTAGCAAAGGTGCAGAAGTACTACGAAGACGTATACAACGTTTGGTACTTACAGACTGTTGGTCCGCTTGTGTGGCCAGCTGTGGGAAGGGCGGCTGGCCCGGCGGACCCACTTGCTGGCCGAACATGAAGCCGCCCATCGGGAACCCGGGCATACCCATCATGCTGAGGACACAAGAGTTATAGTTAGTCATTGTTTGGTAGTTGTCCATATATTTTGTTGGACAGAACTCAAGCTGGTTTGCCTAGTCTCGAGAATATGACGTGTCGGGGAGCGCTGCGGCACCGGCAGGCACTACACCGCGGCACCAGCAGGCACTACACCGCGGCACCAGCAGGCACTACACTGCGGCACCGACAGGCACAACACTGCGGCACCAGCAGGCACTGCACAGCGGCACCAGCAGGAACTATCCTGCTGCACCAGCAGGCACTGCAAAGCGGCACCAGCAGGCACTGCACAGCGGCACCAGCAGGAACTACACTGCGGCACCAGCAGGCACTGCACAGCGGCACCAGCAGAAACTACACTGCGGCACCAGCAGGAACTACACTGCGGCACCGGCAGGCACTATACTGCGGCACCGGCAGGCACTACACTGCGGCACCGGCAGGCACTACACCGCGGCACCAGCAGGAACTACACTGCGGCACCAGCAGGAACTGCACTGCGGCACCGGCAGGCATTACACTGCGGCACCAGCAGGCACTGCACAGCGGCACCAGCAGGAACTACACTGCGGCACCAGCAGGAACTGCACTGCGGCACCGGCAGGCATTACACTGCGGCACCGGCAGGCACTACACTGCGGCACCAGCAGGAACTGCACAGCGGCACCGGCAGGCACTACACTGCGGCACCGGCAGGCACTAAACTGCGGCACCGGCAGGCACTACACTGCGGCACCGGCAGGCACTACACTGCGGCACCGGCAGGCACTACACTGTGGCACCGGCAGGCACTACACTGCGGCACCGGCAGGCACTACACTGCGGCACCAGCAGGAACTGCACTGCGGCACCGGCAGGCACTACACTGCGGCACCGGCAGGCACTACACTGCGGCACCGGCAGGCACTACACTGCGGCACCAGCAGGAACTGCACTGCGGCACCGGCAGGCACTACACTGCGGCACCGGCAGGCACTAAACTGCGGCACCGGCAGGCACTACACTGCGGCACCGGCAGGCACTACACTGCGGCACCGGCAGGCACTACACTGCGGCACCGGCAGGCACTACACTGCGGCACCAGCAGGAACTACACTGCGGCACCAGCAGGAACTGCACTGCGGCACCGGCAGGCACTACACTGCGGCACCGCCAGGCACTACACTGCGGCACCGGCAGGCACTACACTGCGGCACCAGCAGGAACTGCACTGCGGCACCGGCAGGCACTACACTGCGGCACCGGCAGGCACTACACTGCGGCACCGGCAGGCACTACACTGCGGCACCAGCAGGTACTACACGGTGCACGATGGGCAAATCACGATGGCAACTAACAAGAATATTATAAGTACCCTTTATGAACTCACTTAGGTTGCGGCATACAGAAGGGCGGACAGAACGGTGCGGGTGGGTAATCGTGCGGCAACCAGTCTGCCGGCATGTCGGGCACCATGCCCGGCACTCCCATCACCATGCCGCCCATGTTGCCCATGTTGGGCATGTTGGGCATGTTGGGCATGTTGCCCAGCATGTTGGGTCCGTTGGGAACCATACCGCCCGGGAACATTTGCTGTAGACAAAAAGCGGACTGTAAAGTTTGTTCTACTAAATTTTTAAATAAATCTAGTCTCGACATACAGGTGGACTTATATGTCGACTATTATTTAATATAGCTCGCGCTGTCGCCGCGACACACAGTCTGACAGAGAGAGAACATACACACCTGTGGGAAGGCGTCAGGTTGCGGCCAGTAGGTAGGCCAGGCGTGCTGTATACGCTCGCGCTGTCGCCGCGACACACAGTCTGACAGAGAGAGAACATACACACCTGTGGGAAGGCGTCAGGTTGCGGCCAGTAGGTAGGCCAGGCGTGCTGTATACGCTCGCGCTGTCGCCGCGACACACAGTCTGACAGAGAGAGAACATACACACCTGTGGGAAGGCGTCAGGTTGCGGCCAGTAGGTAGGCCAGGCGTGCTGTATACGCTCGCGCTGTCGCCGCGACACACAGTCTGACAGAGAGAGAACATACACACCTGTGGGAAGGCGTCAGGTTGCGGCCAGTAGGTAGGCCAGGCGTGCTGTATACGCTCGCGCTGTCGCCGCGACTCGTCTGCTGCTGCGGCTGCCTCAGCGAAGGCACGACGTCGTTCCTCTTTGCTCATGGGCGGAACAGCTGCTAGCACTCGCTCACTTAGTCTGCGAGAGGACAAATATGCATTGTAGTGTATAATAGTCGCAGATCATAGAAAACAGGGCACAATTGACTGAACCTTACCTAATACTCCTCCTGCCTCCTTCTGGACTGCTTCTTCTTTTCCTCCTATCCCGATCATCTCTATCTCGATCCCTGTCACGATCTCTATCTCGCTCTCTATATCTATCTCTGTCTCGTTCCCCTCGATCTCTTTCGCCTCTATCACGGTCACTTCTGTCTCTATCCCTGTCCCTTTCCCTCTCCCGGTCTCTTTCTTTCTCCCGCTCGCGTTCCCTCTCTTCTCTTCGTTCCCGTTCACGTTCGTCCCTCCGCTCGCGGTCCCGATCACGCGAACCGCTCGAGTCAGCCGCTCGTCGCTCGACGTTCGCTTGTCTTTCGTGCTCTTTCATCTGCTGTATTCTTTCCTTTTTCGGTATTTTGAATACTTCCTGTAGAGACAAGACTTTGTTTGATAACAGAACTCATGTAATCATAATACCGAATGACTTATAAACTCTTTTTACAAGGGGAAAAGAGTTTTTATGTAACGATATTTTGATAACATAAGTTCTGTCATCAAACAATTAATATAACCCAAAAGAAAATAAACAAATAATAGAAATGTAAACATTACCTTTAAACTGGACCACCTTTCCAGCAGTTGGGTAGACAGATCCTTGATCTTCTCTGACATGAGAACATTCTCTTTGGCCTTTTCAGGACTTGAGAGGTTCTCCAGACTGCCACTAGTAGGTAGGTCTACAGGCAAACCTGTGGGGAATAAACAACTTTAAACTGAGAGGAAGATAAGGCCAAGGCTTTTGTCCAGTAGTGACTCTTTTGCACCATATCATCACGTACTAACACAACCCGAAAAGTACAATAACTCGAGTTTCACGCCAAGTCCATATTCGGAATTTGTAGAACGAGTTCTATAGTTTATTTTTATTATAGACAGTTTTCATGTATTCATGACGTAGCCAGTTTTAATACTAAGCCTAGCTGCAATATCTAGGTCGTAACTGGACACGCGTTCCGCCTAAACGCGTTTTTCTCGTAATCAGTCGGGCAGAGTATGAATCTTACCAGTAGACTCATCAATGAATACTGTATCAGGCGCAGGCTGCGGCACGTCGGCTGCACTGAGCCATCGCTCCACGATGATGAAGAAGCGGCTTTCTTGTATCATGGTCTTGTTGGGGATCGGGAGCCGGTCCACTGTTTGTAACATCTCTAGCCTGTGGACGTAAAAGGATGATGTTTTCAATAACTTAACTCTGTTTGATGTATATCTGTAAGGATCTGAAAATTGAGAAGAAGAGAAATCAAGAGACACGATTTGCTAGAAGCAAATCAAACACACGGTATATGGGCTAATCAGGGGGTCTACTCTCTAAGCACGAAACCCGTAGTTTCGGCCAAAGATACGGGCGTTTCCTAATCTGTATCACTTATCAACGTAGATTTAGTTAGGTACCCGAACTAAGAAAAAGAACGTCAGCACCATTGGACAGTTGTCCATACTCCGGGTGTATTTTCAAAACTCATGAATCCGAATATTATAGGGAGTAGGGTTCATTTCAAAGTTACGTAGTTCTTTCGAATGGGCCTGTATTTTCGTTGACGGACTTAGAGAATAGCCTCCCAGGGACGATGTGGCACTTTGTGAAGTCGGGTGACGATTTTTTACGATTGACGTCGTAAATTTTAAATAAGAATATCGCATCGGTACACTACGTCAGATCGTGACATAAAACAATGTCGTATCGTGTGTGTGTTTTGGCCCTTATTCAGTCTTCAGTGAGGGTCTCTTTAGAGCACTTTATGCTCAAGATACTACCAGATTACACTACATCTAAGGTCAAACGTAAAGACCACTTTATGCCGTTATGTTTATAACTATATCATGTACAAGTTTATATATGTATAGTTACTTGAAGTCAAGCGGCGCGTCGCTACACCAAGGCGCCAGCAGGCGCAGCCCCCGGTAGTCCAGGAACAGTCTCCGGCACGGCAGGTCGGCGTCCCGCAGCAGTCGCAGCAGTGCAGTCTGCGCGCGCCGGCTCTTGGCGCGCACCACTGTACGGGACAGGCGGAGAGTGTGGCTCTGGTTCTTTACCCCTGTACGGCCCAGGGCTTCCAGGTCTTCTTCGATCTGTATAATGATAAGGTTGGGTTAACTACTTTATTTAGCTTCATATTTTGCGCACAGCCAAGGAGTGGAATTCCCTGCCTGCGTCGGTTTTTCCGAGTTCATATAACCCTAATCTGTTTAAGTCGCGAGTAAACTGGCTTCTACTGGGTATGCTCGTTCCATCGTCGACATCATCTCTGCCCTTAGGGCAAGATTGAAGTCAAGAGCAAGCCCATTAGTAATAAAAAAAAAAAAAAAAAAAAAAACCGTTGTATTGTAGATGGATAAAAAGTATTTCAACATCCAAACAAATGTTTGCGAAAGAAAAGGTGCAAATCGGACACATGAAATATAAGTCTGTCTGTATTTAAGTTGGAGTTAGAGAGTGAGCTGTAAATGGAATATTCACCACTCAAAAGAACAGTTGGGAATATTTATTAAAAACATAACCCTTTCCTTGCAGTCAGGTAAAAATTTGTAATAAACTAGTTTTTTTTACATGTTTTCTGTCTCTTTTAAATAAAAACTGTGTACTCACATCAGCATCTTGCACCAAATCAGGTGCTTTCGGCTTGTAAGTGCGGTCCTTCTTAGGTCGACGGATACGCGGCCGTGGCTGTTCTGTAGGCGTAGCGTGGGACTCCTCTGAGGATTCCGTAGTGCCAGACTTTGAGGTAGACACGTCCTCCTCCTCCTGAGGAAATTGTGAAGTGTTGTGTTAGGATTAACTGTTGATTTTCGCGCCATAACACCTTCTTTTACAATGTTACCCAATATAGTGATCAAACTTTTCGACGCAATAGGCTTGAATCAGTCAAAAAAAGCTTTGTTCATGCAAAAAATAAATGAAAAAGTCGTCATTCGTCGTTCGTTTCGATACCGACGGTAGCATTGAATACTGCGCCGGACTATTCGCTTTATAAGACGTATGGTCCTTGTTAGTGAGTCCTCAATTAAAGTGTTTTTAATATTTCCTCAACTATTTAAAACAAAAAAATAACATGCATTACTTTGTCAATCATTTACTTCAGTTATCATTAAAAATTAAAAGAATTATTAGGAAACAAACAGTGATGTCCCTATTCTGCCATCATAAGAAAAAAGGAAACATCTGAGAAAAGGTAATGCAGAAAAGTAACACCTGTTTGTTCAAGCTTATTTTTCTAAACATTATTTCCTCAGCTGTAGCCCTTTTTGCTCATGACGGCTGTATTATTATGGCAGTAAATTATTTAATATAAACAATGAATGTTCCAAGATAGACATACATCACAGTTTACCTCGAAAACAGCATTGTACACTCATTTCTTCATCCGCATGCGAGAAAGCAGTCGTAAAGAATAAGATAAACATATATACCGTTTGAGCGCGTACCTCGTCATCTTCATCGTCAGAGTCGGGCTCGCCGCCGATCCAACCTCGACAGTTGTCGGCGCCGCAGTAGCAGCGCTGCGCGACCTTTCTGCACGTAAACAAGAGATCTCTGTTACCCACCAATCACCGATACGGCCTTACACCCGCTGGAACCATAAGTCCGTATTGTCAGGAATTGTTTTACATTATGTTAGGTTGACTTGATTAGTTAGAATGTCTTTTTTGCATTAATTTTAAATTAAATTCAATTATTTATTGCATACCATTTGTGTTTTACAAGATCTTAGAATAAAAATATAGTTTAAGGTAAAAATTTGTAGACTACTAGGGCTTATTGTTATTGAAAATTAATATAAGTAAACGAAATAGTACATATAAAATCCAAAATATGATGAATCTTAAAATAGTGCAGTCTGGAATTAGTAGTTTTAGGCATAGCCAGCATAGTCTCATGTATATTACATGAGACTTTGCAGCCCTGCCTGTACCTGATCAGGTCCCTAAGAAGATGAGAGTATTCTCTTATTTTAGTATTTTTTGCTGTTGTAAAACTTGTGAACAGTGAAGTATAATATGTCAAGAAAGGAGATGACTGCTGAGATGACGAATAATAGAATAAAAGAAGAACATATGTTGCGCTGACCGCAAATAAATTGAAATAAGTTCAGAGAGAATAATGATGATTTGTTCTAAAACTTATGATCAGCTTTGGACGAGTATTATTAGTACAAGACATCTTTAATCTTATTAAAAACCTAAAATCGTAACAAGTGACTCAAGAGTATATGAATAAATCAACTTATTGGATGTAGACTAGGAAACTAAAAGTCAATGTCATTCACGCCTAAGATTATTTACATATAATTAATTCGAAGGCTACAGTTAGGACAGTCCGATCACAGTGTATTATTGTACTAACATAACAAAACATCACGCCTGTAATCCCCAAAGGGTTAGGCCGAAGAGTACCTAATTGTACACCCGTATTTGGCCAGTTTCGCAAGGCCCAATTAATAGGGGGCAAGCCTATGGCGGCGTCCTTATTGGCAACGATCCTACGATCGAATGATGCGTTCTCGTCGCACGACGAGAATAAACACACAAGTTCTTTAGTGTGTCCTATTAGATCTTACAAGTAATCGCACGTAAACAGTGAAATATTTAAAAACTATCTATACTAATATTATAAAGAAGTAAAGTTTGTGTGTTTGTATATTTGTTAAATTGTAAGGGGTAATCTCGGGATCTACTGAACCGATTTTAAAAATTCTTTCACCAATAGAAAGCCACATTATTGCTGAGTGTCATAGGCTACTTTTTATCCCTGTATTCCCACGGGAACGGGTTCTACGCGGGTGAAACCGCGGGACGATATTTTAAATGGGAAATTAGTGTGTTTAATTTCATCGTGCGACGAAAACGCATCGTACGATCGTTGCCAATTAGGACGCCGCCTATTGCCATCAAATGGGCACGAACCCAGACTATGTGGCTGCTACTGAGTTATTCCTGATGGAAAACACCAATATCACTTTGCCCGACCCGGGAATTAAACCCAGGATGTCATGCTGGTAGTCGCATTTACGTCCACCAATGGGGCAGTCTAATTACTGAACTATCTGTTCATTTCTATAAATGGTCTGACTTTTATGACAAAAATGATATAGATTGGTATAATAGAACAGTAAACCAATTTACAGCATTTTTGTGGCCTCTTTCTGTTTCTTTTACGTACACGTCAACGCGCTTTATCACGCGCTACCATTGAACTTGTAAACAAACCCATTACGACTAGAAGGTCCCCAGGTATGGACCAGAACGAGTGCCTTAAGGCTTCCATAAGGATGTTTTGTAGTATGGTCTACTCATTTCAGAATTTCAGATGCTTGTTGATGTCTTTACAGCATGCATACTGCATAGCAACTAAGAATAGAAACCTACTAAAAAACTTGACTTACCCAAACCGTTGGAACTGATAGTCAAACGTCAACTCCTCGCCAGCCACAATATCCCTTTTACTGAAGAACCCGATCCTCAGCTCTCCATTGACAGTCCACTTCTGAGTTTCAGCATTAGGGTCACAGGAATGGTTGATGAAGCGTGATATGTTGCCTTTGAGCGTCGCGTCGATGACTGTGTCACCTTTCAGTGACATGAAGTAGTGATGTAGGTTGTTCTCATCGGAATATGCTTGAGCGCGCTTGTAGAATTGTTCATAGTCTAGAACTTCGCCTACGTATTCTAGAAGGTATTCGCCCCTGGAAATTGATTTGTTAGTTAGTATAGATAATTTTGATTTTCCCCTTTACTAGAGAGGAGGCCGAGTCATGGACTCGGCCTCCTCTCTAGTAAAGGGGCACTGCATGGGCAGTGGGAACATTATAGGCTGATGATGATGATGATAGATTATTTTATGATTTTAGTGTTAAATCAAGATTTATACTGATTTTGTCTCTAACAGTAAGTTTTATCTAAATGAATGCTTTAATAACATAGATCTCTTGGATCTTCAATCTTAAAAGAGTAACCATGGAGTTTCTTGCCCATACCATGCACCTTTTCTCGACGTTTTATAAGTGCTCATGTAGGCCTATCACTACATATTATAAAACAAAGTCCTCCGCCGCGTCTGTGTGTTTGCGATTAACTCAAAAACTACAGCACCGATTTTCATGCTGTTTTCACCAATGGATAGAATGGTTCTTGAGGAAGATTTTAGTATATAATTTGACCGACATGAACGCGGGCGAAGCCGCGGGCATTAGCTAGTGTTAAATATAATACTTTGATATTGACATAGAAGGAGAGTTTAAATTCACACGCAACAATATTCAGACATTAATTAAATAAGGGATGTTTAGTCGCTTTATGTTTGTGAAAACAGGCATTACACACGCAACAAAGTAGTGTCGCATTGTTTTGACAGAGATACAGTTAATAATAATTCCGATTTGGACTTTGCTTAATCTAGCGGAACAATGTCGTTCAATCCAATAATTCATGAAACATTTTATCATTGTCTGCTTTTGATAAATACAATAAAAACTACAATAATTGTTCCCACAAGCAAGTTACAATTATTGTTTATGTTCAATTTATACAACCTTGATCCTTTATTTAGAAAATAAACTAGTAGCCTTATTTTCTGCATCTTGGATATGCTACACATTCCTAAGAAAAGGAAATAGTCTTTTGTATGTACAAGTGTCTTTTTGTAGAGGTTATATTTAATTGAACATTTGACATGATTTTTTACAAGTTATTACCATTTTAGTATATTTTTGTTGTGGGCTCTAAAATTTGTGCTATGCTCTTACAAATCTATAGAAATCATATGAGTTTATTTATAATTTCCCTTTCTTCAACCAACCATAAAAATCTGAGATAACAATGGAATAATAACATGCATGCCATCAAATATTTCGCTATTGCTCTAACTACACTAACAAAACACACACATTATGTATCTTCATATTACTTACACTGGGATATCAGCACTAGCCTCCACTCCACAGCCCTTCTTATCAGCATAGAAAACCTTAAGAGGAGCCATTTCTTTTGACTGGAACCTTCTATTAGTACAGCGATCACCTACTGGACAGCGGGAGTTACTGGAAACATAATGTTTTGTTAAATCATTGGATTTGAAGCAGATTCACAGAAATCATTGAATTCAAATCGAAAATGAGTATTGAAGGAACTCAATAGAATTTAAATTGAAGTCATACCATTCAATCATGAGCAGCCTGTTAAGGCAATCTTCTCCACAAGCCAACTCTCCTCGCTCTAGCTCTTCTTTGGTCATAAAACAGTCACAAATCATCTTCTTAGTTTCTTTACTAATCATTCTATCACATAAATACTCATTTTCATCCAAATGTTGGTATTGGTTCATCCTCTCTTCAATTATCCTGTCATAATCCTCTTTGCTCAATGGAGTCACACTTTGTTCTTCATCAGGGAGATTAGGACTTTCTGCTACAGGAGGCATTCGCTGAGGCAGGCTGGGACTAGCCAAAGGTGAGTTGGCAGGAGAGCTAGCACCCATCTCCAGCTCACTAGACCTGCGCCAACGAGACTTCACCTTTACAGGCATCTCAGAGGGCACAGGAAATGAGGGTGAATTAGGTGTGGTACTCGGCAAAGAGTCACTCATCTTCTCCTGACTATCAGATCCAAGTTCTTCAAGTTTAAGCTTTGCCTGTGTGATTAATGCTTTCTTCAAAGGTGTCTTGACCAACCCATAGCCTTTTGTCTTCTGTTTCAGGTTACTTATTGTCTTTATTCTACTGGATCGCCTAACACCAGAGGGAGATGACTCAGCTGAATCTTGATTTTGTTCAGTTACTCTAGATGAGTTGCTGTCGTCTGACAGTGTGGAACTTGGTGTAAGACTGGGATCTGGCCTTGTTAGAACTTCAGTCAGATTTTCTTTAAATGGTATGTCGGGAGTTAAACAAGGCGGAGTTCTAATTTCATTAACCTCTGAACAATCCATAGGAGGGTCAGGTTCTATGGCAGGTGCAAGGTTCAACTTCTCAAAATGTTCCTGGAAGTCACTGTTTTGAGATTCATCCTTACTTTCATCATTATCAATTGGTTCAGATACACGGTCCTGTGGACTACCAAGCCTGATGTTATAATATAGCTCTGGGTGGTCATCCTCTACTATCTGGACAATTGTGATGACTTCATCATCATCATCTCCTGTAAACTGTAATTGATCTTCCTCCAAGTGAATGTCTTCAATCTGTAAAACCTCTGGTTTTGATTCTTTAGAAGAATCATCAATAATTTGACACTCATCTTTGTTTTCAGATTCAGCAATAGAACTGAGCTTAGAGTCTTCTGTTAAATCAATGGTATTTAAATCTGCAGATTTCTCATTTACTTCTTCTGTATTTGCTAATGGTATTTCATTAATGGATGATAGTTCACTCAGTCCAGGTACAGGTGATATGTCTCTAGAAATGCTCCGAGTTATTGTTGTACTGTTCATTGGACTATTATTAGCCCCACTATTAGTATCAGACTGTGTATCTAGTGCAGCATTCGAATCTGACTCTGAACTTGCACAGGGATCAACAACCCTTACTTCTACACTACTATTTGTTTCACTGTCACTACTAATATCGTATTTTCTAGTAAATGTGTTCTCATCATTATTGAAAAGACAGCGATATTTACCAAACTTCTTATGCAAAGCTACAACTGGGACTTGGCAGGGCTTGCTAAGAGCAAGGTCTTTTGGTTCTGATGACTCTGGTGCTTGTGGGTCAGGTGCAGTAGGGGCATCGGTAGGCGCAGTCTCCGAGTCTTGCTGATTGGTCTCAGAAGTGGAGGCCCCGACAGAGCCAGAGGCTTCGCCGTCAGCGGAAGAAGCAGCATCGGCCTGCTGCTTGGCGCGTCGAGTTGTACGACGCGTTGCCGCGGTTTTCGTTGCTGCCTTCTTTCTTTTCGCCATTGTACTATTTTAAAGCAGCAACATACAACCTAAAAACATAACATTTTCATTTCACAGATACTCAGAACACGGTTGGGCATAGTGACCTCTTTCGATCGTTGTTGTTTCTCATTGCTGTCAATGCCACATGGTTATAACAAAAAAATGGGAGGCATAATTCATAACAACGAGTTTACCAAAATGAACACTAAAGTTTTTAAGCTCGGGACGCTCTGTTTTGAGTGTCCAATGAATTAATGCAATGAAGCCACCGGTTGGTGTTGATGGTACAGCAATAACATTTCATGATACAATCGGTCTACATACCATTACTTTTTGAATCTAATAGTATTTCCTGCATTTACTGAAATACAAAAAATTATGCAAAACTATTATACTCTCTCACAATTTAAATTAAACATTATTTGCAAATTACATTTTCTCTCATTTTAGTTCATTGCTTTTTTGTAGAAGACTGTGTGTGCCATAGACACACAAGAGTACAGACGGACATTTTAGAAGTAATTACCAATGCAGATAAAATAAAATAGTTTACTATTTATTCACATCAAGCTATTGGTTGTATTGTTCTAAATTTTAAAAGACCTGCAGGTTTTTTGATTTAATTAAGGTTACACTAAACTTTAGGTTAAACTACGAAAAGCTTTTGTAATATTCTAGACACCAAATGGCCCCTGCGAAGTAATGATGAGGTACTGGTAAGAACAACTACTTGCATAAAAAACGTTGCAAGAAAATGACAAGCCAAAAGTAACGAAGAGGTCCAAAGCAGATTGAAGGTGTGATGGCAAACACTAGAGAATAAACAGGACCAAAAAAGATTAGAATTTATTACTCTGTGATTTTGGCGGTCTTTTCAATCCTGTGCCCATAACTCTTGCCGGAACGTCCTGGATACCAATCTCAGCTACAGGCAGCCTGACCAATGACAGAAGTTAATGCAAGGAAAAAAGGTGTTGCGCTGACCCCAGGTAACATGGGACTCCGTGGGACACCGCAAGAAGGTGATGATGGGTATATTTTGAACGCAACCTAATGACGTTACAAAATGTTTAGTTTCACGTCATACATACGTCAAATTTTGTAAGTGTCAAACATATAACCAAGCTAAGCTTGCCGAGCCCGAGGGTAGCGGAAAAAATAATTTTATATTTTAAATTAAGTAGTCTATTGATAATACTTACTTAATTATATTTTAAGAAAACTTGCAAAATGGCTGAAACTCCAGAGGTAATTTTGAGTCCTACTTCATTTACTTTGTCTTTTGCTCTTTCGCTAAAATCTTTGAACTTCTGAGACACGTCACGTTAATGTTTTTCAATTTGTAGCGTGAAATATTTCTTCGGATACTTTTATTCATGGACAGGACCTGAAGTTTTCTAGCATTGATGAATGCCTTAAAAAGTATTTAATTTAAAGAATAGTAAACAAATTCAAATACCAACAGTAACAACAGCTTGCTGTGTTTATTTTCAGAACGTGAAAATCAATAAGTGGGACGGTGCTGCCGCTAAAAATGCTATTGATGATGCTATCAGAGAGGTGACTATTGCTTTCATCCTAATATAAATTTGTAATTAGTGTTATTTTTCTACCTGAGACAATTTATATATTCCCGTCGGGGCCGCGGATCCCGTCGCGGCCGCGGATTTTTATACTAGATGACGTGGCCTCGGCGCAAGGGCAAAGAAGGAACATGGGTTCGGTTTTTAGTCAGTAGAAGTCTGACACTCCCCTTCGCTCTGCCCAAGACTGGGGGGGTCATTTGATGATTTTCCACCCACCAAAAAAAAGACAATTTATATATTTTCACTCATATACCATGATATTTGACTACAGGTTCTAACAGGAGATCTGAAATGTAAAGAGAGCTTCGCCCTCATTGATGGACGGCTCTTCCTCTGTGCGTTGGCGGTTGGTGTGGCTCTCTATGCCCTGCTCTGGGATTACCTGTACCCATTCCCTCAGTCAAGGTATGTAGTCTAGTTCTGTGCTGCGCTTGAACCAATTGAATACATTGGGATTTTGGTAGCATACAGAAAAACATAAAGTCACACTTTTTCCAATGAGGGATAGGCAGAAACTACAAATTACTACCTTCTACAATTGCTTACTTCCATTTTCTTTTGCTGTGTCCATTTTATATAATATCATCACCCATAGCTGACCAAGTTTTCTTTCATTTACGTAATCTCGAAAATACTGTGGTACCCTCTGTGTTCTTGTGTAAATAAAATAATAATTGTTCAATGTTTGTTAGGTCTGATATGACTGATACTAATAATGGCCTGCAAGGCTACATTAAGGGCGCCTTCAAATTAGCCGCAAAGAGCCGCGCGGTGGCAGCGCGGCTGCAGCGCTGCCGCCGCGCTGCTTTGTTAATCCATATAAAAATCGCGGATTCAAAAACCGCACACCCGCAGCGCGGATGTAGCGCTGCAGTCGCGCGTGCTTTATTTATATGGATTAACAAAACAGCGCGGCTGCAGCGCTGCAGCCACGCTGCCACCGCGCGGCCTATTTGAAGGCGCTCTTAGATTTCGCTGAAGGGCTAGGCAGTGGTGCACAGTAGCAAGCAATAAAATGTATATATGCAGCAACTTTCTGAAGTCATTTTCTCCTATTAAGGATTGTAGCAGGTGGTGTTCTGTGGTTTCTGCCTACCCCCATGGGAAAAGGGCCTGAGTTTATGTATGTGTGCATGTTATTAATAAACTTTTGACAAACCTATACCTGCCTTACTTGTTTTAACTTACTTATTTTGGATGCTGAAATAAGTCTTGTCCCAAAATAGAGATTGTCATTTCAGGAGATAATTGCCTTTGAGTTTTATTGTTTACATTTCATTGCTTGCAACTGTACCCAATAGAACACCCACATTTCGCCAGTTAGAGCAAAAGGTCCTGGGTTGGATTGCTGGAACGGGCAGTATTATTTGGTTTTTTCCATCAGTAATTTAGCCTTGATTATATTATAGCCTAGATTTGTCTCCAATTGATGGCAATTATAGGCTTTTCCCTTATAATATAGGACATTTGGATCTGTAATAGTTAAGAAGTACTATTCACCAGAACAGAAAAGAATTCAGGACTCCTGCAAACTATGACTTATCTGGAGGTAGTGAAACAGCATCCTAGTCCAAAATATCGTTTTTGTTGAACTTTATAATGCTAAGAGGCCAACAGGAGTAAAACGCGAGTTTTATAATGCGTAAAAGTATTATGATTTATTGCAGTAAACAAAATCAGAAAAATATACTTATGATATTCTTCAGGATATATGCTAGTAACATAATGTTGTGAAAACATAATACAACTAACTTTGCTTGATAGAAAAAAGTCACGAAGACACCTCTAAAAATTTCTTTCAACAAGTAAAAACCATACTAAAATACATGTCATCGTTCTGATTTTTTTGCCAAATAATTCTACAAGCAACATACTAAAATCTTACCAGGTTTAACTACCTTTTGTAATAAGGCGGATAGTGTTTTACTTTTTTAGTCCAATCTATAGTTTTTTTGTAAATTGCTAAATACCACTAATTTCGCACTATTCAGCCGCAGCGAAAGACGTAACATCCGCTTTGTAGTGCAAGCTGATTAGAACTTTATTCTAACAGTATTTCAAACGATCTTTGAACCATCACAAATAGAGTTGCTAATTTGAGGTAGTACTGGGCGAAATAATCCACAACGAAAGGACTGATCGCCCGTCTGGTGTCTGCCGGCGTCCCCGAAGATAAATAGATAGAGGTAGTACAGGCTCTTAAATAAATTCTGTCTGCTTACATTTTACACTATTACAAAATCACACCTGTAGTCCACAGTTAGGCATATATGTAAGAACTTGTGGTACACACACATTCCCTTAATTTTTTTTGACAATTAATGCTCTAGTCTACACTAATATTATAAAGAGGAAAAATTTGTACCTATTTTTGTATGTTTGTAATGAATAGGCTCAAAAAGTACTGGGCCGATTTCAAAAATTCTTTCACCCTTGGAAAGCTACATTCACCCTGAGTAACATAGGCTACTTTTTATCCCTGTATTCCCACGGGAACGGGATCTACGCGGGTGAAACCGCGGGACGTCCGCTAGTTTATTTATAAAAACTTATCATCTTCCTGCCTGTATTTATATGTGTGGTGTTATGGTTAGTACAAGTTGGTTATAAAATCATCATCATCATTATCATCAACAGCCTATTAATGTTCCCACTTCTGGGACACAGGCCTCCACTGTATGTTGTGGTTATAAATAAATAAATAAAATTAAAATTGTTTTGACTTTTTTATTACAGAGTGGTCCTCATAATCTGCGTGTCCTCGTATTTCATTCTGATGGGTATCCTCACACTGTATACCACGTTCAAAGAGAAGGGTGTCTTTGTGGTGGCCAAGGAAAAGACAGGAAACAACAACAGGGTGTGGGAAGCTAGCTCCTATGTTAAGAAGTAAGTTGTTTTAACTAGTTAGTTAAGTTATTATTTAAACAAATATAAAACGATACCCCATCTTGGCAGTCTTTGGCACATGTATGTTTTAAACTTAAAGAGAGGCTTCAAAGGTCTTCAATGGTAAAAGGAAACTCTTGGAATTTGTTTGTAAGAGGTAATCTCTGCTTAAACCTTGCTTGATTACAATTAAAAAACATCACTGACATAGTCAGACTATTGACAACAAATAAAAAGAAATAAATTAAACTTTATTTCAGACTACACCATCCATATTTTTTTAGTATTTTAATGTTAATAAAAATGGTGCTTAAGTAAATAGGTGGGTTAGTATTGTTAGTGTGCCAGTGCCAAAGGATATGGGCAGGCTAGATACATAGTTGTTTAAAATGAGAATCAATTTATTTTTCTTATTAATCATTATACTCGTAAATCTAGTATTTTCTATGAAAAAACATTTAAAAATGTATTTATTTATAACCATACTATAAAAATATATAATTTGGATCTAAAACCAGCCAGTATATATGGCAGACTTATATGTCATGTACACCGTAACAATAGGGGATCGGACTGGGTCAAAATAATATGATTCTGTTTAGTCCGTAAGTTAGATTATCGAAAAATATTGAATACGTGTTTTTTGTTTTATCAAATCAATAAAAAATTACGAAGATAAAACGCGTCAAAGATCTTGGAGTGGGCCTTGAAACGTCACTTGTGTCGTCAAAATGTACTATCATATGACGTCACACGAGTTTTCGAAGCACTGTATCGTCTTCATTTTAAGTTAACGTGAAAAAAGAAAAAATACGTGTCCAATAATTTTTGGAAATCTATCTGACGGACTAATTAGTTTTTTTTTGTCCGATCCCCTATTGACATCAACAAAATGTAAACAGCATTGCAATCACCCTTCATGCATATTTTCCCCAACAATAGAGGGGGATTGCCATGGCAATTGGTTAGGGGGCGTCCATAAATTACGTGAGGTGTTTTTTTTTTTAATTTTCTGTCCCTCCCTCCCCCCTGGTGAGATGTCGTGAGATTTAATTCAACCCCCTCCCCCATACCCCATCCCCCAATCTCACGTGAGATTTTTCTAAATATGGGTTTCGTACGTAAACGCGTTGGATTGTTTTTGTTATTAAGAAGAAAAAATAGGCTTCGTGCTTTTATTTACGACTAGTTAAGACTAGATCAATATTGCTGAGAGTTTAATTGTAAGCGTATTATAGCATGTACAATCTGGATTAAATGGAACAAAATAATGTAATTTTTTTTTTTTTTTAATTTCGTGATATTTGCCGAGACCCCCCCTCTCTCCAACGTAAGATTAGATGAGATTTGACTCGACCCCCTCCCTCCCTTAAACACCTCACGTAATTTATGGACGCCCCCTTAGTCATCAAGAGATTGACCTCATGCACTGAATTTTCCATTTTTACCTGACTATGACAGATCCTAAAGGAAGGGTTATATCACTATCACTACATAGTATAAAACAAAGTCACTTTCCACTGTCTGTCCCTATGGATGCTTAAATCTTTAAAACCGTAGTTTTAAAGATTTAAGCCCCGCATCAAAATCCGTTGCGTACAACGGATTTTGATGCGGGTTTTTTTAATAGATAGAGTGATTCAAGAAGAAGGTTTTTTTACCTTTTTTGCACCCGTGTGAAGCCGGGGCGGGTGACTAGTTACTTATATTTAGGGGGAGGTCCCCGAGAACCGGACACTTAAGGAATAATGAAAATAAAAAAAACGTGTTATAGATTAATTTCTTTTTTTCTCTTTAATAAGCTCTCTAGTATATAACTTATCAACACAGATATATCAGCAGTCTCAAATGTCACTTTAAATGTACTAGATAATAAGGAATAATTAACATAGACATATGGACGTTTTCAAAAAGGTCCCCTTATGTCGGACACCCAACTTTTCGGTCATTTTTAAACTCAACGATTATTTTAACAAACTATTTTGTTACAATATCTATTACAATAGAACAAATCCTCAGTTAATATAGAAAACTAATCATAATTTTAATAAACTTTGGCCAAACAGCGTACTTTTTGGCACATAGTAGACTTCAGAAGACTTTCTCAGGACATTTTTTTTTACATCACTTTATCGATGGCTTTTTTTCAATATTTCATGTTTGGGGGTATTCTCACATCTCAGTTTATGTATACCCATGTTGAATCTGAAAAACAATAAATAAAAATAAAAACAACAAAATCTAAACGGTCCGGTTTTAAGGGACTTTGAGAGTGTCCGAACTTAGGGACCCTTAGACACTTACAAGAAAAATTCTCATTCACATTGTGTGTTATAAATCACAAAAAAACGCATGAATTATATCAGATTTATACAATAGCAATAACAATTGATAACAATGAATATCATCCCATGCTTTAAATACTGTTAACAGACCTCATAAAATGAGTTCGTACAATTTTTTTACTAACCTCAAAATTCGCACCACGATTCACGACGAACGAGTCAGCACTGACTTTTGGCACTCCCCCCCTGCTCTTCACTTAGGAGAAGCTTCCTAACCGCGTCATAAGCAACAAATTGGCGTGCTTCTTCGCACTGATTCAATGTCTGTCCGGCTTTAGGACCCGTACGGGCTTAGGGGACTTCCCCCTATGTATGTTTGTAAGATTTTCATGTTCCACTGTGTACCTATGGCGGCAGGTCACGGGAACAATCTGTGGTCTCCTTAAATTTAAGGGATACTTATTTGAAATATCTTCCGATATATAAAACAATCGTAAGACCTGCTGTCTTGTACGGATCAGAATGTTGTTGAACCACAAAAGGGATGAATGAAATACATTTCTAAATAGCTGAGACGAGAATGCTAAGGGGGATAGTGGTGTTACACGAATGGATGTACATAAGAGGAGGCCTGAAACTGTCGCCGGTGATTGAAAAGTTGTGTGGTAGTCGGTAATCGTATTATGGGCATTAGATGCGGAGGGATGAGCATGTCGCAATGCCGTGAATATGAATTGGAAGGGTAGGTATAAGAGTAGAGTTCATGTCCCTTGGTACCCTCTCCGTTAAACGTTTTGTCCATCTATATTATTCATTCTGCAAAAATGCCCTGCCCAGTGCCACTTCAGTAGTTTATTTCTTTTTCTTACGTCTATTATTTTTGTTTTGTTGCTGATGTCACTGTTGCGAATTTTTAACCGACTTCCCAAAAGGAGGAGGTTCTCAATTCGATGGGTATGTTTTTTTTTTCTTTTTCTATGTATGTACACCGATTACGCCGAGATTAATGATCCGATTTACGTGATTCTTTTTTAGTTTGATGCGGAATAGTTGCCATTTGGTCCCATAAAAATTTAGCATGGTTTGGCCCAGTACTTTTCATTTTATGTTTTTTTTTTTGAACATTTTGTTGGATAATTTTATTCCCAGCATGCTCCATTCCATTTTTTTTATTTCTTTCTGCATCCTCATTTCCTATTCACCACGTCTAACAACCATAATGTTAGACATGGTAAGTAATACTGTAGATTCGTAGATTCTCTTCTATAGATGTATATTCATTGACTGTGTTTTTCTTCATTATTTTTCTCAAGCACTAATGTTTTTAGGGTTCCGTACCTCAAAAAGAAAAAACGGAACCCTTATAGGATCACTCGTGTGTCTGCCTGTTCGACATTCACCCCCCTCTTATCTCCGAAACTACTGAGCCTATAATTTTGAAAAAATACAGAAATGACCTAGTTCAACACTTAAAGATTACAGGAAAACCTATAAGAAGTCTATGGTGCTAAAATTACATGGAAAATCTCTCAACGGAACCCTATAAGTGCAAGTTCGACTTGCACTTGGCCAGTTTTTTCCATGCTAGTTATTCTTCGTTGTATTTCTTTTACGATACGGGTCTGCTACTAGCGTTTCTAAAATGAAAAGTCACCGGTAGTTCTCGCGTTATCGCAGTCATGTTTAAAACATCGTTTAAACACTAACCGCCTTATTAATAAAAATAGTTAAACCTGGTTTAACTTACGCTTGGTTTATCTCGCATGCCGTCACTTTCCTTTGAATATTTTTGAAGTGAGACGGCATGCGAGATAAACCAAGCGAAAGTTAAACCAGGTTTAACTATTTTTATTAATAAGGCGGTAAGTGTAAATACAGTACAATAAGGTTGAAATTACATTTGTTTGCACGGATCGGAGTAGTATTATCGAGTATATATGTTTCCCATTCTGTCACGTAAAGGCGTCATTTGATGTAGCGAGTAGCAGTGAAAATGCTGGTCTGTGCATGTAAATGTGATTTCTTACTGAATCGCCTGCAAATAAAATGCGAAACTACGGGCCAAGTGCTCGGACTCACGCATGAAGGGTTGCGACTTGCGTAACATCGTAGTGGGGGAGGGAGCCCCCTTTATTTTTCTTATTTGTTGTTATAAGCGGCATCGGCATCAGAAAATTTCAACAGCCTACCTATTACGGAACGTGAGATACAGTCCGCTGATAGACAAACGGACGGACAGCAGAGGCTTAGTAATAGGGTCCCGTTTGTTACCCTTCGTGTACCTATGGAACCCTAAAAAAGGAACAAGTTTCCAAGTCGACACTATACCTACTTTCATAACCTCTCGACGGTCGTGAGAATCACCTCGTAAAATTACGTCTTTTTAACCGACTTCAAAAAGGAGGAGGTTCTCAATTCGATTGGTATTTTTTTATGTATATTCATCGATTACGCTGAGATTTATGATCCGATTTACGTGATTCTTCTTTATTTTGATGCGGAATAGTTGCCATTTAGTCACATAAATTATATTAATGAACATTTTTTTTATAATCAGCTTTATTCTATGTATGGCAGTGAATGTTGGGTGTGGCAAAAGAAGCATGAAAGTAGGATTAATGCTGTGGAAATGCGTTCATTGCGATTGCGAAGCATGTGTGGTGTAACTATGAGTGATAAATTGAAGAATGAGGTTACACGAGAACGTTGCGGTTTAAAAGAAGATGTAGTGACAAGAATTGAAAAGAGTATGCTAAGGTGGTTCGGTCATGTGGAGAGGATGAGTGAAAGTCGATTAACGAAAGGTATTTACAAGGCAGATGTGAGTGGCAACGCCGGGAGGAGACGCCCTAGAAAGACATGTACACTGATCTTATTGGTGCCGTTCTTCAGAAAGGACAGAAAGGACATCGGCGCGCGTGTATGACCAGATGTATGAATGTGGACAAGGCAAAAGGAGTATGTAAGGATCGTAGCAATTGGCGTTCTGTGGTTTCTGCCTATCCCCATGGGAAAAGGGCGTGAGTTTATGTATGTATGTATGTGTCATCTAATACAATGTCTTCTTTTTCTACAGGCACGATGACAAGTACAACCTAATCATAGTGATGCGTGATGCCTCCGGAAAGTCCCGCGAAGCCTCCATCACGAAGTCCTTCGCCAACTTCATTGACACCAACGGAACCATCGTGCAACCTCTCGTCATCAATGAGGTCACCAAACTATACAACTCCTTGTCCTCTGAAAAGAAGGAGAAGTGATCACGCTATCTCTCTTGCACAAATAAAACAAGGTCTGACATTATTGTAATACTGTTACTCTTAATAAACTAATGTCCTATGATTTGTTGTTTATGTTCTATATCTTTGGTTTCCCCAGGTTGTTTTGGAAATTTGTCTGATTTATATCCAGACTGTTTTGAGAGTGCGCCTCACGAATAGTTGTTATTTCAGGATGACCCCATATTGTCATTCAGGTATGTGTTTGTGTCAGTAGAGTTGTACCACGCAGTACTTTTTTTTTTTGTAGAGTAGATACTTGTTTTGCAGTGTCTTATAGTAGATACTAGATGGCGCTGTTCCGTGAATTAGCTAGTGCATGCTCACATTCAAGAGGAGACGGTTATTTAAAATACATAAAGAGAATCCTGCTTTCTCCAGTGCGTTCTTATTAAAAGCGTTGTCTATGAAAAATATGCCTGTTTCGTCGTTCTTACACACAAACTAAAGAGCATACTGTAGGTGCGCAAGAAGCAAGTTAGTTCTATCAACTAACGCCAGATGTCACTGCTACACTAAACGGTACTAAAATATGTAGAGCACATAATACTGCGGAATTTTCACGAACTATTTACGCAAACCATGTAGAGTTGCTTATCGCACGGTTTTAGCAGTAGCGTCCTCACAGAGGGCTCTCTTGTTTTAGCCGCATTTTCCGCGTTTTAGGCGTGAAGTTGTGTGCTTGTGTTGATGGTTTCAATGTCAGGAGAACAATGACTCACGGCTGACGGCATGGAGCAAGATCGAATGCGCTACGGTCAGTCAGTAGGTCGGTCGGAACCGCTGGGGCGTCGTGGGCTCACTCACGATTAGCTAATATGTACTACAATTAAGTAACATTAGTGCAAATAGTTTTTACTAAAAAGTTGAATTAAACAGTGATGTGAAACTGAAACGATAAGTGCTATTATCGCTCAAATTTTATATTAATAATAAATACGAAGAATTTCAAGCTAAATAAATTTACCTAAAATAGATTACATGTTTTCATCGTAGTTTTCCTTGGACTTATATTATTTAAGGTAAGCTGGAATTTAATATAGGTACTTAATAACATCAATTATTTTCCTGTGTATTTTTATGTGATAAATAGAGGAAAACAAATGAAAATATTATTCGATTTATGCAACAATGCAGGACTTAGTGTCAAATGACAATAACTTTTTTTTTTCTTTATGCAAAGGACGCTAAATTATGCCTAGGCTCTCTGGATCAATATTTTTCGGCGTCGCCCTTGTCGTCGGCTCTGTTTTAAATCAATAGCTTGCTTGAAAAGATTGCAGCACTAAGCTGAGTGAACACCGGCGATGTTATGACATCATCACAGTGACCCAAGCCAAGGACTTCCAGATTACGGCCTACTACGTATTATCTATACGTTTTTAATAGTAACTGTAGTAATGATTTCCGCATACGTTTTTTTTTTTGTGGATAGTATTTTTTTTTTATTGTGGTTTTAAAACATTTTTGCCAACTCTGTTAGACAAGTTTAGTAATGCAGGCAGCAGGTGTAATAAAAACATTTTTCTAATTAAATGTAACTAGGTACTGTGGATCGGAGCTAAATATACTGTTCTATTATTAAAGTACCTTGAAAAAATATATACAGTTGCTAAAATCGTGAATTTAAGACCGTAATTAATTAGCAATTAAATGAAGACGTTGCTATGTAGGCAATCTATCTGTTTATTTAAAACACTGCATGTTCTCAGAGAGTGTTAAAGTCACCTGACTGCACGTGTTAACTAGGTATTAAACCTACGACAAAGATTATTTCACAAGACGAAGCTATTTTAGTTCTGGCTTGAGTATCAACTCACGGCATCAAACCAGTGTGTGCACACAGTGCAAAATACAGTAACACAGTTCGCGATCGACCTTGAAATGCCGGCCGAATTGCAGAAGCCGTGGGTTCACCGGTCATTGACCCCTGTCAGCTGGAATTTTCGCTCCCCCATCTATTCGCGACGAGCAGGTGTTACGTCTTTCTTATAACAAGTAATAATAGCGTTTGTTTTCTCCCGTTTTCACGCGGTTACGTGATAGTGTCAGTATGCGTACAGCGTGATGTGGAGACGCCGCGTTGACTCAAATAAAATTGGAACTGAATTCGGCGAGTATCGAACCCTTGCCAACATTGTAACTACACTGTCTCGTCTGTCTCCCACATGTGCTCGTAATGATTGCGTAAAAAATGCGATTGTACAATATTTTTCTTTCTGTAATGACTGCGAGTGGATACTTCTAGCACAGATAATATAATACTAGCGTACTTCTAGATAATTACTTTGAAATCACTATATAGTATAAAACAAAGTCGCTTCCCGCTGTCTGTCTCTATGTATGCTTAGATCTTTAAAACTACGCAACGAATTTAGATGCGGGTGATTCAAGAGGAAGGTTTTAATATTTTTTTCCACCCGTGCGAAGCCGGGGCGGGTCACTAGTAATAAATAAAGGAAACTATAGATACATTCTTCCTGTCGCCTCTAAAGCAGAGCAAATTTATTTATTACAAATATCAGCATCACACATTCTGCAATATTTAGTGCCCTTACAAAACAAGAGATAGAACCTACCTACAAAGATATTTTGCGTAATGTATACACCCATAGTACAGCTGCTATTAAGTTAGAGGGCTTTAGGTCCTAAGTTTGACATTCTCAAGGGAGTCAAATAGGGCGATCCGCTGTCTCCTAAACTGTTCACTAGTACCCTGGAAGAAGTATTTCAGACGTTGGTAGCCAGATGGGAAGAGAAGGGCATTGTCATCGGTGAGACAAGGTTGAATAATCTGCGTTTCGCCTACGACATTGTCCTTTTCTCCACCACAGCCACAGAACTAGAGCAAATGCTAGAAGATCTTAGCGATGCAAGCCTCGAGGTTGGACTAAAGATGAACATGTCAAAGACCAAGATCATGACCAACAGCTCCAAGAGGAGCATACACGTAGGCGGGGAGAACATACAATATGTCCAAGAATATATCTACATGGGCCAAGTAATCTCTTTCCAGGCAAGGCAAGACAAGGAAATTGCACGTCGAACCGAAAATGCCTGGAAGAGTTACTGGTCCATGAAAGAGCATTTTAAGGGCACTCTGCCCATGTCTCTAAAGCGAAAGCTCATGGACATGTGTATTCTCTCCATCTTGACCTACGGTGCACAAACTTGGTCTTTGACTAACATCCAAAGGTCCAAACTCAAGGTTTGCCAACGTGCTATGGAGCGCAGTATCCTAGGTGTAAAATTAACCGATCGTGTTCGAAACACTATAGGTACTGCGCTCCAAAACGCAAATTGTTGACGTGGCTCAAAAGGCTGCCATTCTTAAATGCAGGACATTTGTCTGTCGCATGCCGAACGAGCTGTGGGCCCGTAAAGCTCAAGGTTGGTGCCCTGAAACAGTGACACGGGGTCGCGGCAGACCACGAAGGAGATGGCGGGACGAACTGGATGTCTTCCTTGAGAATTGGATAGAAGTTGCACGGAATCGTGATCGTTGGAAGGAATGGAGGGAGGCCTTTGCCCTGCAGTGGGACAGTACGGGCTAGATATAATAAAAATATAATAATAATTATTACAAATATTGGGATTTACAACGCCCGGGCTAGAACTTACACTTAAGGCATCGTAGGATTGTCTGGTTAAGCAGAAGCCATCAGCCTCATAGTTTGACCTGGGAGATGCCATGCAGAAAAAAAGATTATTGTCACGTCCCAAACAAGGTCCTTAGTCATTATAAAAAATCATCATCAAATCATCACAGAACATAGGAAACAAAACTTGCTGAGCAAATACATGTACAGACGAACAAGCTAATAAGTATACAGCCAGCTAACTTGCATTTTACTTTTAAGATCATAACGAGACTGATGATGTGCAATGATACAGCGTTTGACATCAGTCGCTTAATGCGAAACGTTTTATAAAACAAAATTTCAATCAAGATTTTCAGTGTACTTACTAGAATTATAAAGATCTCTACCTGTATACTTATAAGCTTGTTCGACTGTTTTTACCTATATGATTTACCTGCGTATTAACCACAGATACAGAAACAACAGGAGATATGGCAAGGAGGCGTGGTACATGCGAACTCATGTGGCCACGACGGGGCCTTATGCCACTTTCAATAATAAGTCGAATGTCAACTTGCGACGTCTTCACTGCTCGTGATTTTTTACAAAATGCCGCGTTGTTCAGTGAATGTTTGTAAAAATAATAGCTGTATTGTGAATTACACGAAAGATGGTATCTCATTTCACACGTAAGTACTACAAAAATAATGTTTTTCATATTAAATTCATTAAAACATTACTTCGTGGTACGAGAAACATGATGAAAAACCAAATCAATTGTTTTCATTAGGAACAAAAACCATTGCTTGTTTAGTACAAATCGACCAGTGAATCGGCTGATCTAATAGCGCAATGGATAGGTGTTTTACTGATGCTCTCACTCACACAATATTTTCGAAAAGCTGCTGCTGTCAGTCTTTGTGAGCTAGAGATGTCTAATTGTGATGTTTGTAGTTGTCGATATTTTATACGATGATTCTGCGTATACGTACGAATGATTATACATATTATGCATTATACAATTAATTACTCTACACAATTGTTACTGCAGTATAAGGCGTATTTTATGGCGTTACTGAGCGTTGCCGTAAATGGAGATAAGAAAAACCAATATTCTGTACTATGTATTTACTAATAAAATATAAATTTATTTTTAGTTTAAACAACAAATTATAAATATAGGTAGGTACTAATAACAACGTTTATATTATCACGCTTTCTTATTTTTGCAAGCAATACTGAAAATAGAAAGTGCTTTTTATTGCTTAATATTGACTGAATAAATAGTATTCATTGGTTGCTCGAGTTATCTATCTATCTATCTATATACTTAAATAAAAAGAGAAGTCCTGACTGACTGACTCATCAACGCCCAGCCCAAACCCTTGGACCTAGAAAGCTGAAATTTTGCACAGAGGTTCCCTTTATAATGTAGACAAGGAATAAAGAAGGATTTATTTTTTGAAATACAACCCCTAAGGGACTTAAACTAACAGACAGAAAAAAGTGCTGCTTATAATCAGCACTTTTCGAACGTCAAAATCTGTTGCAACACATCTGTGGTGTAAGTTAATATTAGGTACGATTTACTACAGACACAAATCAAAATTTTTTTTTTTAATCAACCTGTTTTGAATAAATGACTTTTTTTATTTTGAATGATTTATGGACATATTGTTTTTTATTTATAATATATTATTTTCAGGACCCCAAAAGAACTTTATTACAATATAATAATAAATTGAAGAATCGATAACTTTTCGATTTAGTCAATCACTAGCGTCGAAGTGAAACAAAATGTATTAAGTAAATTGTGCGGTGCATGGTAAATACACGCTGTGACTGAAGGGATAAGGTTTATAATTGATTGTGTAGTACGTAATGTTTTAAGAAATGCGGATGTGTTTGCGAATGCGTATATCTATTGTTTTTACTGCTCTGCGTGTGTGAACTGACGACACAGGTCCCCATACATTTTCGGCTAAAGGGCATATCTCCTGTTGTTTCTGTGATCTGTGGTATTAACCAAGACGCAAAGATCGATATTTCGTTGCGTAACGTTTAATGAGATAGGTACATTTTTCGCAAGAAATAAATAGCAGAGTTTCTATTATTCTACTGTATTTTCAATGAACTATATATCGTTGCGCAACTGTCTGTATCTTGAGGTTTTCTTATATAACGTTTTCTGTAGGTCATTTTCTTTAGCTGTATGAGCAAAATCACCTGACTTGCACATCACTACATCGTATAAAACAAAGTCGCTTTCTCTGTCCCTATGTCCCTTTGTATGCTTAAATCTTTAAAACTACGCAACGGATTTTGATGCGGTTTTTTTTAATAGATAGAGTTATTCAAGAGGAAGGTTTTAGTATCATTTTTGCACCCGTGCGAAGCCGGGGCGGGTCGCTAGTATTTAAAAAAAGCTTTACCATCCATCATCATCGTTCTTCTGCTCCTATCACAATTTAGTTGGGGTCGTTGCAGCATGGTCTCCTTCCATACTTTTCTTTTACCTACTCGTCATCTCATCCGACACCTTTCTGACCATATATTATTGTTTACCCATCCATCGTTCCTTTGGTCTTCCTCTACTCATATAGGGTATCCACATTCATATTCAAGTCTTTAGCATCTCGACGTCTAAAAATAAATGTCGAAAAAAAACTTTTTACAAAAAATAAAAAGCTGATTTTTATTTTTCACTTTTTTACCCGACTGCGGCGAAGCCCAAAAGGAGGGTTATGTGTTTGACGTGTATGTATGTATGTATGTCCGTTTCTTTGTTCCCTCATAACTCCTAAACGGATGAAGGGATTTGAATGAAATATACATCGTTAGATTTGTCTTGATGGCGCAAGTGTTATAGGCTACATTAAAAATAAAAAACAAAAAAAAATGCGGATTTTGAGGGCCAAATCGCGGAGTTCAAAAAATTTTTTTTTTCCAATACCATCGAGTAGGGTATCAAAATGAAGGGTTTTATAAGGAGATTACAAAAATATATAACACTTATATGTTTAAAAGAAATTCAAAGTGACAAATCCTTTAAACAAGCACAAAAGTTAAATCATTTGCGAAGAAGTTTACGCGACCAACGAAAGATCAAACACAAAAGAACTAAAAAGTTGGAAATAAAAAAAAGTAGTTAAAAAACTAAAAAACCCGACTGAAAAAACTGAAAAGCAAAAAACAAGCACATTTTAAATTAAACAAAACTTGGAACCAGGCGGGGTTCGTTTGAATATTAAATTATGAAATGAGAAACATAGAACTAAAATAGAACCCCGCCTGGTTCCAAGTTTTGTTTAATTTAAAATGTGCTTGTTTTTTGCTTTTCAGTTTTTTCAGTCGGGTTTTTTTGTGTTTTATTTTTGTCGAAGTCGGTTTTATTTTTTGTAAAAAAGTTTTTATTTTACACTTTTTAGTGGTTCACATGTGCTTACCCCTTCACAACGTACCGGCGTGATGTTATGTTATGAACTGGTGTAAACAATAGACAGACATGAGATTTCAGCAATCCCAGTCCATTTGCTATCATTTATTGAGGAGTTCCGTTGTCTATCTCCGAAGTTCTTCATCAGATGTTCACCAAATAGTTTTTATAACCTTTGTAGTGAGTACAGGCGTGATATTATGTTGTGTGATGGCGAAAACAATGCTTAGATATGCTATAGCAACAATCGCGGTTAATCTGCTGTTATTTATTGAAGAGTTCTCCCGATTTCTACAAAATCCAATCATCAGATATTGAAATGGTGAATCATGAAAATCGGTTCACCCAGTCGCAAGTTATGAGGTAACAAACATAAAAAAAAATACAGTCGAATTGATAACCTCCTCCTTTTTTTGAAGTCGGTTAAAAATCATCAGGTTACGGATTACTTCTTATTATTTTTAAGTCTTGAAAAAGTAACCATACATTGCAATTAATAAGATACATAAATGACAAAGAGATCTGGAAGGAAAACAAAACGAAAATCTACTATATAAATAAAGAGAAAAGTCCTGACTGACTGACTGCCTGACTCATCAACGCAAGCTGAAATTTTGCACAGTGGTTCCATATAGACTAAGGAAGATTTTATTCGAAATTCAACCCTTATGAGAGTTAAATTATAACTAAGATATGAAAGTCTGTATGGAAAATCGTCATTTTCACGCGGGCGAAGTCGCGGGCAAACTAATCGATCATAAATGACTTCTTCGATTGATTTGACTTGTCTACATCTACACTTCTACACTAATATTATAAAGAGGAAAGATTTGTACCTATTTTTGTATGTTTGTAATGAATAGGCTCAAAAAGTACTGGGCCGATTTCAAAAATTCTTTCACCCTTGGAAAGCTACATTCACCCTGAGTAACATAGGCTACTTTTTATCCCTGTATTCCCACGGGAACGGGATCTACGCGGGTGAAACCGCGGGACGTCCGCTAGTCTCTAATAAATAAACAACTATTATCTCATTTTACAATAGGAATAATAAAATTGACAGATGCTTTAATAGACACGGCAGAACAATTACAATTTTGCACCAGTTTCCATATTCCACTCGTTTCTCCATTGTTTTTATTTTTAATTTCCTCGTCTGTTACATCGTTACATAAACGCACGACGGAGATAAACTGATAACACAAACACGTGTTTGACCTTGCCTAAGCGTTATCACTCGGTGCAGCAACAGATAGTCATGTCGGAAGATAATCAATTTAATTAGGAGCTGCTAATAACAGCGCCTTTTCTCATAAACGTAATAGATATACAGCAAATGTAATTAAATGTAATTTTTCCCGGGGAAAATTCCGGACATTATCATCATCTGCCTAGTGTTTTACATCTATTTCCAGTCTATCAGGATTATCCAGATTGTAAATGAGCGAAACAATTCTCAACTGATGTAAATTCCGGACTTCTTTCTTTTAAATTGTACAGTACTTACAATTTGCTTCATTAATTTATAACGGTGCTTGTTCTTAACTCATTTTTGGAAATTCCGGACCTTTTGGGTTCCCCCTCGCATTCTGGACACAGCTGAAATTCCGGAGTTATTCAGTTAATTCCGGATGTATGACAACGCTAAACTACCTTACACGGCCGCGGCCGCGCGGCTTCGACCGCGTGTAGTTCGATAATTTTTCCATGAGATCACTGACACTACCGGATTAAAATTATCGTATGTGTCAATCCATAACCAGGTTATAAACTAGTCAAACCTGTGCGCCAAATTTCAACCAAATCAGCGTAATGTTAAAAAACAAATTCGTAATTACAAAACAATGCAATAGGTAATGTTGTATCTACCTACTGTACTAATGGATTTGTCAAATCCAAGTCAAATCAATTGATATTATAGGAGCCAATAAACTGACAGATTAAGCGAAGTGAAGAAAATTTATGGAAAGCTGTTCATTATTGATGATAGTTGGCAAGAGATTCCAGAAACGATTGCGCTGAGATATTTATTGAATAGATTTCTTCATTAGAGGTGTTATGCAGTAATGCAGTTATTATTAGAAGAACAGTCAGAGGAAGGCGATTTACTTGCTAAGTTTTTACGAACCTGGGACTTCGATTTTCCTATTAGCAATATTTTTTTATTCCATGCAGTTAAAATGCTCTATATCCTACCAATTCAAGGACGCAATTTTACTCACTAACTAACTAACTGGTATTTTAAGCTATTAAGCTTTTAAAGAATTTTATCACCATACGCTGCGATGTTAACGTACGATTTAGTGGACCTCTGTAGTCTGTTTAATAAATAAATTATTATTATTATTAGTAGTACGAGTAATCAATGTTTTTCTTATAATTTTTTTTTTATCATTCGTATAAATGTGTCTTCTTTAAAAACTGGTGTAAAATATACAATGATTAGGTAATGATAGAAATGTCTATACACGTTACATTTCAGGAATGCGATTCACTAAGGCACAACATCTTTACAACCAAGAAATCATCGTTGAAACAGCCGAAAACAGCGTGTTTCAACGATGATTTCTTGGTTGTAAAGATGTTGTGCCTTAGTGAATCGCACTCCTGTAGGCAGCGACCAGACTCTTGTCAAACAAGACACCTCGTGGAGTGACTAAATTAGAATTTAACTTTTACGAGAGACACGTTAAAAATTTAATGAAACAAACCAGAAACCTTGGGGCCGTCATGTTCTTCGAATGTTTTTTTTACTATCATCTACATAATGTTTGAACAAACTCTTGCATTCGACTTGGTCTAAACAATATAATTATGTAATTTACTGTTATTTCAGAATTACAGAATACCACTGCGAGTAGGTAGGTATCAATGCTATCCATTCACAATATTTGAGACGTAACATTTATGTTTTCATAGTAGTAGAGACAGTGCAACACCCATTTACTGAAAGAGTTCCCCAAGGATCTATCCTAAGCCCTTTCTAATTTATGAAGATATTAGAACTAGTTTAATATGTTTAATGTTAGTTTAAATACAAAACTACTGTTTGCGAATAACGAATCCCTAACGCTTTTAGTTTATTTACCTAGTTACTTGTGTGAAGGTAAATGTTAGTTTTTCATGTGAACAAAAGATTTCATAGGAACGCGGTGAATTACCTAACTCATCGGACCACTTCAGCTGTTAAAGTGAGGATTTCCCCAACCAAAGCATATTCTTTGAAGATTATCCAACCATAGATATTAATGTTCTATTTCCAACATATAAGTACGACAGCGAAAATTGCTATTATCCTGTCGTTGTCTCGAGTCCTCTAAGCGTGAAAAGACGTAATTGTGTTGTTCAACGCGTTCGTGATTATACAAGATTGCTTTGATGTTCCTCAAGATCGATTTCTGCCATAAATAACTGCGTAGCCGTGACCGTGTTCTTATCAGTCTGGTACGCGTCTTATGTAAGAAGTATGCGGTTTGTTCCTGCTTCTGTAGCTACAAATATTCGGGAAATACGCAAGTAAGTCCGGTTTGTCCCGTCATTTTCATTAACTTTACTGATAAGTATTACCGAGTTTGAGAGTCTCGTTAAGTGCATTATTAGAATAACTGATTCCTATTTCTTACTAATCGTTCTCCGTGAAGGTAAAACTAAGGTCATTGAATAATTGTATCTGTAACAAACATACTGTTTTAACTGTAACGTTTACAGGAACTTATTTGATACTTTCGTAATATTGGCTTACGTCCAAGTCTATTTTGAAGACCCAGTTTGGCAGTAAATAGAGACAGGTAAACAAAGAGATCTTATTTGGAAATAGCAAGAACGATAAATAAGTGGCAATCCTACATATTTACACTATCAGTCTTATAGGCAATTACGTACTGTTAGACAAGACTGTGGACAAGACAATGTCCATGAAATTATTTTTACATAATACAAGATGAATTGTCACTATAGTCATGGATGTTGTCTATTCAGACATATATGCAGCCACTTGCTTGTCATGGTTATCTTCACTTTGCCTTAGGTCAATGTGGGGCATAAGTTTCCTCCCTCCTTTTAAAGAGTAACCATGTTTCTTGCCAGGTCTTCTCCTTAGGAAACGGCCAACTCGAACCGTGCACCTTTTCTCGACGTTTTATGCTTATAAAACGTATTAATTTTAATACCTACACAAAATAATTATTTTTTTTCACAGAGGCCTACATGCGCAAGCAAGTGCCCATGTAGACCTATTTTGATTTTCCCTTTCTCGCAATCAGATCAATCTTGTCCAAGTAAGTTTCCCACTACGTAACCAGAATCGTCTAAATTAGCCCTTTCACGTTCATTAGAGTTAATTGACATACGTAATATAGTAGTGAGTGTAGTATCACTATATACTACACACTACTATATTATTATGTCAGTCAACGTCTCATGAGTACAAGGTCTCCATTAAAATTCAGGCCTCGCGCCTGTTCCTATTCAATACTGCCAGCAACAAACTTGTTCCTAACCTACACAATATCATAAGTACCTACAATATCATAAGTAAAAGGAAAAAGCCATCATTATAAAGTGTTTTCAAAGAAAAACAAAGTGACAAGCGTATCAAGACTGTTGACTTTTCAAGCAATAAAGTTGAGTGTTTCAGGAATCGCTGACATCGATTCGATAAACCTAGGTATGGAGTATAGAAGTAACGAGTGACACTTTCATTCTATTGAGAAAATATAACGTGATGGCTGATGTGATGAGGTGATGAGCCAGTAGCTAATAAACTTAAGTATCTTATAATAGGGACCGGTGTCACGTGTGTAATCCATTATGATACTACGACAATTTTCCGCTCAGACAAAAGGAATAGGAAGTGGATTAACCGTCTGCAAAACGCTAATTATCGTACAATAGTCTTATAGGTCTTATCTCTACACTCTAATGTAATTAAGATCGTCCAGTCTAGCTCAATCTAGAAGTAGGATTGAATGATACATTTTCAATCGCAACTCGACTTTGAGCGGAATAGGGGATTGGACTGACTCAAAAAAAAACATGATTCTGTTTAGTCCGTCAGTTAGATTATCGAAAAATATTGGATACGTGTTTTTGGTTTTATCAAATCAATAAAAATTTACGAAGCTATACCTAGCGCGTCAAAGATCATGGAGTGGGGCTTGAAACGTCACTTGAAGGTACAAAATGTACTATCATATGACGTCACACGAGTTTTCGAAGCACTGTATCGTCTTCATTTTTTGTTTACGTGAAAAAATAAAAAATATGTGGTCAATATTTTTTGGAAATCTATCTGACGGACTAATGAGTTTTTTTTTGTCCAATCCCCTATTGCTCGCTTGGTTATTGGATTCGAACGGGTAACGACTGCAATCGTAGCGCAGGAAACTAGTCCTTTATCCGTAAGGTATGTATCTAGGGTTATGAATAATACTAGGTCTAAGTTTGAATATTACTATGTAGGTGTCTATGGCGTCATATTTTGCGTGTTTAATGAATGGTTACGTTTTGTTAAGTCATTTGATAAGACATGAATCATTAACGAATAGTAAGATGACTTGGTTTTATTTAATCGCCCCGTATCTCCCAGTTCTATCTAAACCGTGTGCAATGGGGCAAAAATGACGGTAAGATCACGGAGGATGATCAGTATCACACTACAATAAAATGTGACCCTGTAGGTTCCATGAGATAGCAGGCTGGCAAAAGTCGAAAACGTTGAGAAGTTCTGCCTGGGCCTTAGGTAGATCATAGAAAAGAAAAATAATTACATACTTCGCCATGAGAAGCTCATATAAAATAACAGCTGCTCGGATAATATATCTTCTCGGTTAGACAGTAATTGTTGGGAAAAGGCTAGGCAGATGATGATGAGGTAGGTACTTCGCCATGTATTCAAAAAAGGAAAGACTGAACTGAAAATCCCTACTAGTTCCATTCAAGTTAGGAATATCCCGGTTATAAAATTGCCGTTTAAATATTTTTACAATTGTAAACGATTCTTATCGCCTTGCAATCTTTTACCTCAAGGCCTTTATCACGGTGTGAAAATTCGATGCTAGTTTGCGCACGGAAGTTCCTTTTCACATGGCAACATCGTCCATTAACTTGTCTTTTATTAGGATCATTACAAGTAGACGCCACTACTATCAGATAATTTGTATCATGTATCGGTATTATCACGCCGCGTGGCGAGGCGTCATGTACAGACGCTGCGCTTCCATGCGTGATCGCTCCGTGATAGATTACCATCGCTATCGTCTAACCAAAGACTATATACTCTATGCGTCTCACGCATGCTTCATCGTTAGTACGTAACGTATAATATATTTATAGACATAATATCATAATCTGGTGTTATTTGCGGAAAATTAACAGCTCAGATGGTACGATCCCTTTGAATGTGACATTTTTATTCTATGAGTTACTGGATTAGATAAAGTTCTTAGTTTTGTTGTCGACAGCGATGTAGGTACGTCCTTTCGGGGCTTGGGTTTATCTTCGGTAAGGAGGGAAGGGAGGCATTTACCTTTCAGTAGGACATAAATTAATGAAAATAATAACAATATAATAGGTACCTACACCTATTAGGATCAACGGTGGCTGTCCAGAGGACCCTGACGAATCGCAATCACTTTGAAAGCGTTTCTTGTTTCTGGAGCACTTTTTAACGTGATTGATATAAACTCTACGGTAGCTATTATGTCAGTCCAATATGTTTATCAACGTTATCGCCGTTACAATGTACCCCAATGTCACTTCGTTAAATGCCCCCAGGATAAAACTCACAAGAAACTCACTAATTCCCACACTTTCCCATTAAAACCATTGCATTATATCACAACCACTTATTCTCATCCAAGGTTCACGTAAGCTGGTCATTTTCTATCTAAGAACAATGATCGATGACGTTGGTATAGAGAGGTGTGACAAAATCTAAATACAGATATGTTGTTTCTATGATCTGAGATCCAGATTAAGGTTTTGTCATACCTCTCCACGTCACACGTTACATAAAAAACCGGCCAAGAGCGTGTCAGGCCACGCTCAGTGTAGGGTTCCGTAGTAATAATTCTTTTTTTGTTTGATAAACGATACGTTTAGGATAATAAAATATGTAAACGAAGTTAGCAAAAATGCTTGCTTAGACGATTATACTACAAACTTGGTCCAGAAATTATTTTGTACAACTTTTTGTCTTTTTTGTACAAAAACTGTTTCCATCCAAGTTCAAAATGATTTTCCTAGAAAGTCCTTATAAAGTTCTACTTTTCAGATTTTTTTCATATTTTCTAAACTTATGGTTCAAAAGTTAGAGGGGGGGGGGGGACACACAAGGGTTTTTACTTTTGGAGCGATTATTTCCGAAATTATTGACATTATCAAAAAATGGTTTTAGTAAACCCCTATTCATTTTTAAATACCATTCCAACAATATATTTAGGGTTGAAATTAAAAAAAAAAAACACTTCCCACTTTACATACAGGGGGGCTACCCTAATAAAACATTTTTTTCCAAATTTTATTTTACTACTTTGTCGGCGTGATTGATACACATATTGGTACCAAATTTCAGCTTTCTAGTGCTAACGGTCACAGAGATTAAGCGAGGACGGACGGACGGACGGACAGACAGACATGGCGAAACTATAAGGGTTCCTAGTTGACTACGGAACCCTAAAAATGATGAAATAAATGAAAATCATCTGTAAATGCGTCGACTGACGTAATTAAGAAGGAAGATAACGAACAATTTTCGTGTGTATGACTTTTATTATGAATGATAAATGATAAACGAAGGCAATCAAGATGTAGACTAAATTCCAGAAGCCACCCACATTTAGTATCAGTTTTGTCTTTATGGTTTAGCCTTGAACAGTCAAAACCATTTTTAACCGACTTCAAAAAAAGGAGGAGGTTATCAATTCGACTGTATTTTTTTTTTTTTTTTTTTTTTTTTTTATGTTTGTTCACTCATAACTTGCGACTGGGTGAACTGATTTTCATGATTCTTTTTTCATTTGAAAGCTGGTGCTTCCCGTGTGGTCCCATTGTCACCATTTCAATATCTGATGATGGGATCTTGTAGAAATCGGGGGAACTCTTCAATAAATAACAGCAGATTAACCGCGATTGTTGCTATAGCATATCTAAGCATTGTTTACGCCATCACACAACATAATATCACGCCTGTACTCACTACAAAGGTATAGGCTATCTGTATGGTGTCGGACGCAAAGAATAGCACCATCCCATATCTTCCCGTGGGTGTCGTAAGAGGCGACTAAGGGATGTACCAGAGAATGGGCAGCAGCGTTCTCTGTGCTTTTTGTATCGACCGTACTGCGATCGCCAACCCGCCTGCCAAGCGTGGCGATTATGGCAAACCCCCCTAAGCAAAAATGACACTTAGGGGAGGCCTATGTCCAGCAGTGGACGTCTTTCGGCTGAAATGATGATGAATGGACTGGGATTGCTGAAATCTCATGTCTGTCTATTGTTTACACCAGTTCATAACATAACATCACGCCGGTACGTTGTGAAGGGGTAAGCACATGTGAACCACTAAAAAGTGAAAAATAAAAACTTTTTTACAAAAAATAAAACCGACTTCGACAAAAATAAAACACAAAAAAGTGAAAAATAAAAATCAGCTTCAGAAGTCGGTGGCAAAAACATGAAATCAAACAAACAAAAGTCACCGACTTCAGAAGCTGATTTTTATTTTTCACTTTTTTGTGTTTTATTTTTGTCGAAGTCGGTTTTATTTTTTGTAAAAAAGTTTTTTGTTTCCCAAAATTATATTTAGTTAAGTCAGTTTATCAATGCTGTAACCTGTTTTAAAAACGATCAATTCTAGAGGTTTTTGAATTTGCTTTTGGAGTAAAGAATTCAAATACCAAAAAGGCCTCCTTATTTTTAACCGACTTCCAAAAAAAGGAGGAGGTTATCAATTCGACTGTATTTTTTTTTTTTTTTTTATGTTTGTTCGCTCATAACTTGCGACTGGGTGAACTGATTTTCATGATTCTTTTTTCATTTGAAAGCTGGTGCTTCCCGTGTGGTCCCATTGTCACCATTTCAATATCTGATGATGGGATCTTGTAGAAATCGGGGGAACTCTTCAATAAATAACAGCAGATTAACCGCGATTGTTGCTATAGCATATCTAAGCATTGTTTACGCCATCACACAACATAATATCACGCCTGTACTCACTACAAAGGTTATAAAAACTATTTTGTGAAGATCTGATGAAGAACTTCGGAGATAGGCAACGGAACTCCTCAATAAATGATAGCAAATGGACTGGGATTGCTGAAATCTCATATTGTCTGTCTATTGTTTACACCAGTTCCTAACATAACATCACGCCGGTACGTTGTGAAGGGGTAAGCACATGTGAAACACTAAAAAGTGAAAAATAAAAACTTTTTTACAAAAAATAAAACCGACTTCGACAAAAAAAACACTCAAAAGTGAAAAATAAACTTGAGAAGAAAAATCAGTTTCTGAAGTCGGTGACAAAAAAATGAAATCAAAGAAACAAAAGTCACCGACTTCAGAAACTGATTTTTCTTCTCAAGTTTATTTTTCACTTTTGAGTGTTTTTTTTGTCGAAGTCGGTTTTATTTTTTGTAAAAAAGTTTTTTAATATTTTCGTTAAACCCCTACTAATTCTGTGATCAGTGAGTGCGAAAAGCCCGGCTTTTCATTGTCAATGTTGCCCTTGTAAAATATTGGAAACTCAAGTGGGTTGTTAGTGTTGTTGCGGATTAAATTATCGTCAAGCTCAAGTCCTTATAGTTATCGTCAAGTGAGTTTATGAATTTATTTCAATAACGTTCGGGCAAAATGTTTATGTAGGGGGGCCAATTTCAAATTCATCGCAGGTAACTGTGTCCCTCAAGAAAAAATATTTTTTAATAACAAATAACAAAAAATCTTCCAATAAAAAGTGAATAAACTTAAAATAGATTGTAACTTATAGCATCTTAGATAATAATCACTATCAAATTTCATTATTTTTTCCTCTTTTTTAGAGTAACATAACGGTCATTCTTGGTAACAGAGTTGTTTTCTATATAAAATTTTCGTGTCCCAGACAGAACTACAATACAAATATTCATTGATAAATTGTTTTACTGGGAAACTGATAAATTAAAATAAATAGAATAACTAAATAGAGACATTGTTGAATCACATTAAATGCGTTAAAAGACAAGCAGATTGATAAAGTGTAATTTTCTTTAATTTTTTAACTTTGTCCTCGGATTTATTGAAAATCAAAGCAACGCTCTGTTACCATAGTAATTTAGATTAAAAAATACAGAAAGCGCTACTGTTTTCCTAGCAGTAGCTTCGGCGCGGTGTCAGGGATCTTTCTAGGTAGTTCACGGGGCCTGGGGAGGGACGCAGCGTCAGTCAGTCGGCCGCGTTGCGTGGAAAGAGTCACGTGTGTTTATTCATCTACCACACTGTTACTGATATTTTTGCGTAAGTAATTAGTATTTCTTATATGATTTAACAATATTAATATAGTACATGGAGTTTATATTTTAAATCAGAAGTGTTATTTTTCCTAAGTAGTGTATTTTGTGATTGATTGTTTATGGAATGTTAAATTTACCACTCTGTTACGAACAACTCTGTTACTTAGCACGTGGTAACAGAGTTGTAAACTGAGTAACAGAGTGGTATTTTATTGGTTTTGGCCCGAATTTGTATATTAATTTGTGTCACTCGCTTTTTAATAATGTAACCTTAAAAAAATGTATACTAAATGATAATAAATTAATTGTTTCAGGACATTTTGTATGACTGACGTCGTTTGAAGATGGCTCTAACGCCTGCAGAAAAGCAGCGACGTTATAGGGAACGACCATTGATATAATAAAACCCTAGATGCACAGTCTCGAACAAAACAAACAGTCGAAGCTGTCGCCAAACACTCACCAAAACACGCACTATTATCGTTACACTATAATTAAACATATTTTTTTTTGCAAATTCAACCTTACGCAGATTCCTTAAAGTTGTTTTTACAATGCAATTATAAAAAGCAATATAAAAAGCATTTTGTACGACCGTGCAGAGACGCGAGCGACGCGAGACTATTTGAAATGAGTTCATTGTGAACTCATTTTATGCGGACGGTTTTGAGACGCGGAGTGTGTATCTTGGGTTTTATTATATCAATGGGAACGACGTAAAAAAACCCTGAAAAAGAAGCGGCATCTAAAAAAAAGGACCTTGAGAGATACCATGCAAAGAAACGTTTAGTCAGAGATTTAACATAAGTAGAAGATGATGGCGTGGTAAAAATTATGTTTTTCAAATCAGTGGACGATACTGCAAAAAAAATCAGATTAGTTGAGACTTATTTGTCTTATGAGCCTTTTGAAAATATACTGGCTATTGTCGCGGAACCCAATAAAGTAAACAAAGGCAAAAGAGTATACTATCAGTTTGATACTCCATTAGAAATATTTGAGAAGCAGTAGTGCGCTGTTGATTAATGTTGTTGAAAATGTCATGATTATTTCTAAGAAGTTTTTCATTCCTACATATATTTTTTAAGTCTATAAGCTATATAAACGAGATCTCATTATTGCAATTTAAAGAAATAACATGTAGTTAATAGTTATTAAGCTAGGTATACGAGTATACTAGTACAACAAACAACTTTATTACTGTGTTACAACTATGTTACTTTTCTGTCCCCAAAATATAAGGCACAAAATATTTTTTTTTTGTTAAACTGATAAGTAAAATATTCTAAATTGGCTATAAACCAATTTATAAGTTAAATGTTTGTGCATTATAGTGATAATTGATGTTAAATTATAGAGTTTTCAGAATTTAGATAGAATTTAAGGTTTAATATGATATTTAAAGTAACATAGTTGTTTATGAATTTATTTTAATACGTATTACTAATATTTAATATTGTGATTCTGCATGTTCCTAAGAGAGAAAAGACTGTAATTAATAATGATACCAAAATATTTGTGATACATTTTGTCTGTATTAAAATTAAAAAATATTTCGCATTGGTAACAGAATGGTATTTATTTACACCTTGATACTGTAAATCTGAAAAAAAGCCTACAATTATTAGTAAAACATCACGACCAATGACAGGATTTCAAAATTCGATAGTTATTACGGGTATACATTTAGTAAAAAATAATATTTAAAGAGTTTGTAATATTTAAATTTCTAGAAATTTAATAAGCATTTCCCTGCAAAGAATTTGAAAATGGCCCAGGGGATGCTACCACTCATACCAATTGAAAATGTGATAGCTTTTGCATGGCTCGGTACTAAACTAACAATACGGAATACCTCTATCCAACCTTGGCGCGCCCTCTGCGGGCAAATCGCGGTAATATAAAATAATATCTACATAGCGTGCTGTTATTTCAACAACTATAATAGAAGGTCATGTTAATTACTACCAAATGATGGTGTTACATAAACACTTCGCTTTGTATTGTCATGTTTATTGAGACACATGCAGCCATGCATGGATCGTATTTCAGTGAAGTTAAGTGAGCAATTACCTACATCTCTTAAGAAGGTGTTTTCTTTGTTCGATTCTCGGGTCGGGCAATGTGTCAATGGGCTTTTCCATCAAGAATTTCTCAGTAACAACCACGAAGTCTGAACTCGTGTCCGATTACTTTTTTATTAGGACTAAATCATAACTGGCGAAATGTGGGTGCACTTTTAGGTACCCCTCTACTTAACTCTCCAGGGATTACAGGCATGATGTTATGTATTTTCTTTGATTTTAATTATGGTTTTGTCAATTTTTTTTTTTTTTTTTAAAACGTTGCCCCACACTAGGAATTTCTCCTGTATCGTGGGTGCGTTCACAAACATATAAAGTCACATACACAAATACCCAGACCCAGATACCAGAAATATTCAATAAACTCTCAATCTCTAGACATGCTTGCTTGCTTGCAGGCCAAACATGTCTAGAGATAGAGAGGTTTTGAAGATAAAAACTTTTTTACAAAAAATAAAACCGACTTCGACAAAAAAAACACTCAAAAGTGAAAAATAAACTTGAGAAGAAAAATCAGTTTCTGAAGTCGGTGACTTTTGTTTCTTTGATTTCATTTTTTTGTCACCGACTTCAGAAACTGATTTTTCTTCTCAAGTTTATTTTTCACTTTTGAGTGTTTTTTTTGTCGAAGTCGGTTTTATTTTTTGTAAAAAAGTTTTTATTTTTCACTTTTTAGTGTATCACATGTGCTTACCCCTTCACAACGTACCGGCGTGATGTTATGTTAGGAACTGGTGTAAACAATAGACAGACAATATGAGATTTCAGCAATCCCAGTCCATTTGCTATCATTTATTGAGGAGTTCCGTTGCCTATCTCCGAAGTTCTTCATCAGATCTTCACAAAATAGTTTTTATAACCTTTGTAGTGAGTACAGGCGTGATATTATGTTGTGTGATGGCGTAAACAATGCTTAGATATGCTATAGCAACAATCGCGGTTAATCTGCTGTTATTTATTGAAGAGTTCCCCCGATTTCTACAAGATCCCATCATCAGATATTGAAATGGTGACAATGGGACCACACGGGAAGCACCAGCTTTCAAATGAAAAAAGAATCATGAAAATCAGTTCACCCAGTCGCAAGTTATGAGCGAACAAACATAAAAAAAAAAAAAAAAAAAAAAAAATATAGTCGAATTGATAACCTCCTCCTTTTTTTGGAAGTCGGATAAGGAGGCCTTTTTGGTATTTGAATTCTTTACTCCAAAAGCAAATTCAAAAACCTCTAGAATTGATCGTTTTTAAAACAGGTTACAGCATTGATAAACTGACTTAACTAAATATAATTTAGGGAAACAAAACTAAAATACAATTGATAGCAACTAGGTATAAATACTATTATTATAATTATGTATATTTTATCCTATTGTATCGAGTGGTTAGACATGGGACAACACGCATACCAAATAAATCAATCACTTAGTACATAAAATAGGCAGTAAAGTAACTCGTTTACATGTTGTTTTCCTGAATAGGGGAAATCCCAATGACCTTCTCAAACAAGTTTTAAGAAGATTTTGTCATAATCATTGTAGAGACTATTCTGATTAACTATGGAGCCGAATAACAGTATCTTAACTATTTTACGCCGAACGACTGTCGACTGTCTTAGATCTGACTTCCACAATCATTTTACTGGGGTGATACGATTTCCTCTGACTGCTTGTGAGACTTTCGACTACACGTAATGAATGACGGATTTGGGACCAACGATATACTAACTAACGAACCACTGTATTTATAACGGGCTGGTGTCCGCAACTCCATGTCCAAAGTGCGTATTTTTACCCGACTGCGGCGAAGCCCAAAAGGAGGGTTATGTGTTTTTACCCGACTGCGGCGAAGCCCAAAAGGAGGGTTATGTGTTTTTACCCGACTGCGGCGAAGCCCAAAAGGAGGGTTATTACCCGACTGCGGCGAAGCCCAAAGGGAGGGTTATGTGTTTGACGTGCATGTATGTATGTATGTCCGTTTCTTTGTTCCCTCATAACTCCTAAACGGATGAAGGGATTTTAATGAAATATACGTCGTTAGATTCGTCTTGATGGCGCGAGTGTTATAGGCTACATTAAAATTAAAAAAAAAAGCGGATTTTGGGGGCCAAATCGCGGAGTCCAAAAAAATTTTTTTTTTCAATACCATCGAGTAGGGTATCAAAATAAAGGGTTTTAAAAGGAGATTACAAAAATATATAACACATATATGTTTAAAAGAAATTCAAAGAGACAAATCCTATAAACAAGCACAAAAGTAAGAATTTTACTCGACCAACGGAAGAACAAACACAAAAGAACTAAAAAGTTGGAAATAAAAAAGTAGTTAAATAAAAAACTAAAAAACCCGACTGAAAAAACATAAAAGCAAAAAACAAGCACATTTTAAATTAAACAAAACTTGGAAGCAGGTGGGGTTCATTAGAATATTAAATGAAAAAAAAAAAATAGAACCCCGCCTGCTTCCAAGTTTTGTTTAATCTAAAATGTGTTTGTTTTTTGCTTTTAAGTTTTTTCAGTCGTGTTTTTTAATTTTGCGTACTAAAATCGCTTGAATCAACTCACATAATAATATTTTTGTTTTCTTTCAGAATAATGTCTCGCAGAAAATTGTTGATCGGCGGCGCGGCCGGCGTCGCAGGCGCAGCCCTGACCGCGTGGGCCGTCGCAGCCGATGACTCACCAGTGGTACGTACCGAGGAAACCCGGTTTTATCTGGTCCCCTAGATAACGCAGCCTTTCCTTTCGCCGGTTTTAATATCAGCCATGATAGCGACCGACAGATTCGGATTATTTGGAGATAAGATATCTCGCCGAAGTTATTTTTGGCTGTTTGTGATAATGATAACGCTTTGTTTTTGGGAGTAACAGGTTGCTGCTGTAAACTACATAAATTCATTAATCATACACAAACAAACAGTAGAAATTGTGTCTCCGGGACCTTAAAGTCATAAAGTGGGTTATGGCCACTTTATGGCCTATAGACGACAAATAGTATTTTTTTGTTAGTCCCTAAAAAGTCTACTTAAGAAATATTTTTAACATTGCAGAATACTAAACATCTCACAAGTTATCTAGCAAAAAAAAACAGAGGCAATTCTTAAATCTGGTACCTTTCTGTTAACAGGAATGGTGGAAACCATCAACGGTTAAAGCGACAACAGCGCGTAAGAAGCGACCGCTACCTACGCGCGACCACCAGGTGGCTTCCTTACAAGCAGGACACACCTTCGACATCCTCATCGTTGGTGGTGGTGCCACTGGTGTGGGATGCGCTTTAGATGCGTGTACGAGAGGTAAGCAACTATAGTCCTTATTGATTACTGAATAAGAGCCATTAGGAACATCCGAACCTTGCCAATACGTGGCAATCAAATTGCTTTCTTAAAAGCTAGATATTCCTTTGACATCCTTAGAGACGCATTAAATGTGTGTACGAGAGGTAAGCAACTATAACCCTTACCTACTGCCAGATAAGAGCGTTAGATGAGACCAACCTTTACACGCACCAATAAGTATAGATTGTTCACCTTGCAAGCCGGACCCATTTATGACATCCGTTTCGAAGGAAGAGGGTCTCTAAAGGAAATTAGATCAAGGTATCTTGGGTGTGGTGGATAGCAATATGGGATATGGGTCCTTCTCTTTACTATGTTGGAGTTTCTATTGTCATTTTGATTGCTGCAGTTTTCTGTGCTGGAGTGAAATGTCTTCTTCTAAATTGGTCGAAGAGCATCGAAAGATTGTCTGGAAGATTTCGCTATTAGCGCGAAGACCATCGATGTAGGTCCACATAGAATTAGAATAATAGCCGTGTAGCAATTTTGGTTTTCAATAAAGTACCTATAGGTACGAACTTTATAATATACTAGCAGCCCGTCCCGGCTTCGCACGGGGTAGACAATTATTTATTTTTGGAAATTCGGATATAAAAACAGTTTTTCACAAATATTTTTATGGCACCCCGCCCACCGCGATGCCCGGCGCGCTTTTCAGACTGCATCGCAAACAACGGCCACGGCGCTATGGCGGTTTTGTTTACTGTTTGAATTTTTTAATTCGTAATATTTTTGAATGGAAAGTCCAATTTAAATAATTTAAAAACTATTTTATAGGTAGTTAAATGGTCTTGACCATAAAATAATTTATTTGGATAAGGATTAATATAAACACATAAATAGCATGGTTTGGATTTGGTTAGCATTTTCATTAATGTTTAAAATGAAAAAAGTTGTTGTAGTGACATAACTACAATAGTTGGACATATGCTACCGCGGAGTTTTTTGTAGACATTATGATGTTCTTCAATATTGTTGTACATTATTTTGTTCTATCGCTAATAGTTTCGGCAGCGCATTCGACGAAAGACATTTTAAGACTCATTTTTCTACACCTTCGGTTACATTGTTCAAATTTTACCAAGGATCCCTAATTTTTTTCAAAATGAAATGTAGCCTATGTCAAATTGGAAGAATGTAGCATTCTATTGGTGAAAAAATTTTTTAAATCGGCCCAGTACTTTTTGAGCCTATTCATTACAAACATACAAAAATAGGTACAAATCTTTCCTCTTTATAATATTAGTGTAGATCAGACAATCAACAGACAACATAAGTAGTTGCTATTTCGAGAATATGCTATATGTTTAAGCCACAAGAGCGTGGAGCTTGGCACAAGCAAAGAGAGCTTACATACCCAGCCGTGGGTGAAGTCGGACTGTCAATGATGATAATGATGACTCTATCTCATCATCAGCCTATAATGTTCCCACTGCAGGAACTTAGGCCTCCTCTCTAGGAGAGGGATGAGCTATAATCCACCACGCAGGCCCAGTGCGGGTTGAATCTATTTTATATCTATCAAAGTATAATGAACTCACGGTCATTGAATACAGGTATTAGGTAAATTAAATTTTATCGCTTTATGTGCTTACTGAAACGTTTTGTTAGTCTAATTGATTACTGAGATATCGATTGACTGCCTTTTACGAGGTAGATCGTTAAACTGAGTAGATGGACGATTAAACACGTACATATTTGTTATTGTTTATGAGAAAACGTAATAATTACGTGCACAATCAATAGAGTTGATAGTTTTCATTTTACGACAGCTTAATGCCTGTAATCTTTCCTTTTTAAACAATGGCGTAAAGAAATAATTGAATTAAGGTAAATCTATATAATTACATGGGTAATTGGGTATTTATCTTCTTAGCAAAACATTTCAACAAATAGTTCACCATAAACATACTCAACCAAATCTTGGTAAAGAATTTGGTCAACAGACTTCTACAGGCTTAGTCTATCAGGAACAGCAAGCACCTTCTTTTAATAAGCGAATAGAAGAAACAAAAAGTATTGTGGATGCAGAGATATTACGTGGTTCCAAAAAAGAAACAAGATACAAAAGGAGAAGGAGGACGAGAAGGAGTGGATGCATACAGAAAGCATGGGACCACCGATCGTTACACGCGGGCCCGTATTGGAAACCTTCTTCTTTACGAGTATTGTGTGTCAGAGTTTGTATACCGCCGATGAGCTTCTGACTTGACTGGAAACCTGTATCTTACAAGCACCCTGTTTTTTAAAGTCAAACTTTTTTTTGGACTGTAGGAAATCATCAAATGACTCCTCTCTGGTCTGAGCGGAAGGTAGTGTCAGACTACTGACTAAAAACCACCCATGTTCCTTCTTAGTCCTTTGTGTCCGGCCGCGTTATCTCTTTCGAACAACCCGCAATCTCACAAGCGCCCTTAGTTTGCGAAGAAAACCTTGCAACCATTCTAAACCTCCTTCCCCATTTCAGGTCTCCGCACAGCCCTGGTGGAAGCCGACGACTTCGCCAGTGGCACATCAAGTCGCAGCACCAAGCTCATCCACGGAGGAGTCCGGTACCTTCAGAAGGCCATCATGCAGCTGGACTACGACCAGTATAAGATGGTGAAGGAGGCCTTGCATGAGAGAGCGAATATGTTGGAGGTGGCCCCGCATTTGACTAGGCCACTGCCTATTTTGCTGCCTGTTTATAAGTGAGTTTTGTTTGCATATTTATTCCTCATTATCGGTGTAATTGTTGCATCGGTACGATTACTTAGCAATCCCGAATTAGGTTGCCGGATTGGGAATTGGGTCAAACCTAACCGCCCGGAGTAAGGACAGTGGATGATTTGGATCATCATCATCATCAGCCTATTAATGTTCCCACTGCAGGGACTCAGGCCTCCTCTCTTTGAGGGGATGGGCTATAATCTACCACGCGGGCCCAGTGCGGATTGGTAGATGTCACACGTCTTCGAATTTTTTGGTTCTAAGACATGCCGGTTTCCTCACGATGTTTTCCTTCACCGTTTTGAGAGCAACGTGGATTTGGATAAATCTGCTGAAATATCTTCCAAATTCCGATGTCCGCAGCCAAACCACTGTACAGTTAGCCACAACTTTATTTTGGGTTAGTTAGGTCTTAAGATTTTTTTATAGTAGATAACTCGGAGTCTGTATTTGTGCTCGGCTATAAATATATACCCCTCTTATCTTACAATATTATCAAAAAAATAACGGGCAATATGTGGGGTGGGAGTGTACAAAAACAACGAGACAAGTTACACAAAGACTCAATCGGGACTTGTGACTAAAGCAACATTGTTTCATTCTCGTCCCGACTCTCGCCAAATGTACTTTCTAATTTCGTCTCAAAAATAAAGACAATGTATTTGACCCGACATTTTTATTTATCAATTAGCGCCACCCAGTGGCACGTGTGGGTATTAAAATGTAATTAATTATTTATTAGTTCAAAGAACTTGGCACTGTGTTGTGCATTGTTTTAGCCTCACCTTTAACACGCCGTATTTGGGGCTTACTTTGTTTACAATCAATACTTTGGCAATGATTCTGTATCTGTTTACCATCTTATGAGCCAAAATTCCAACGCAATGATACGTAGGGCTCTCCCATAATAATTTGAAACTGTTTTAAATCGTTTCACTGCGTCCTCGTAACTTTCTGATGGCTGATTGAAAAATTCCTGATGGGAAATCCAGTAACACTGCCTGGCGTGGGAATCGTATCCAGTACAAAGTAAATAGCTCACTAACCCGGTGCGGCAAACGCTTTTGCGCGTTCAATATTTCGTGTGGTGCTATGAACGCGTATGCGCGGTAGAAGAAAGTCTATGCAGTGCGGCTGGACGCATTAATGCGGCGTTCAATACTTTGTTCGAGTGCGGCAATTTCTGTCCCATTTCTGGGTACAAATCATCCCTAAACTTGTCCACTCTTTCTTACGTCTTGCCCTTACAAATTCTTATTATATCTAGCCCACTTTTACAAACACTTAGTGACACCTAACAAATCTCCAAATAGTTTAAAATTAATTGAATTGAATTTCAATTCACGGCGTTGAGCCGTGTTGGCAACCTTAGTGCTGGTTTTCCTCTAAGTCCGACTCCCATAGCTCCCGTTATTCATAAGAACCTTCGTCAAATTCGCAGATGGTGGCAAGTCCCATACTACTGGTTCGGTATCAAGATGTACGACGTGGTAGCGGGCGACAGGAACGTCAAGAGTTCGTACTACTTGTCCAAGAAGAACACCCTCGAACTGTTCCCCATGCTGAAGTCTGACAATTTGTGTGGAGGCATCGTGTATTATGATGGTAAGTCTTGTTACTGCCCGTCGAGGCTGCGGGTTGTTCGAAAGAGATACCGCGGCCTCGACACAAAGGGCTATGAAAGAACAAGGGTGGTTATTAGTCAGTAGAAGCCTGACACTCCCTACCGCTCTACCCAGAGCGGGAGATCATTTGAAGATTTCCCACCCTCCAAAAAAACTTTGTGTATTTGTAACTTAAAGATATTCACTCAGAAACCGTGCATTTGATAGCATTAAAAGTATTCTATGTAGGTTTAACAAGAACAGCAAATGGTTTTCATCTACGCTTGCGGAATAAGCCTTTAAAATTGGAACCTACCAAATATTATGTCTACGTACGGTGTATAAAGGCAAGACTCGGACCATGAAATTGAACAACATTTGTTCTGTTTTTTTTTATTTTTTTTTATTAACTTATACCGGTCACTGGTCGGTTACTTACTGGTCGCGTGGTAACTCCACACGAGAAGTCTTGCGTTTATTATGATACTCCCTGAGAGACATCTACCTACTATTGCTGATAAAAATGAGTTATTTAGCATAGGCATAATTAATCTCAGTTGTCGGTACAGTTACGATAAATCAAGTAGTTACTAAGTAAACACGGAAGTATATTATTATCATTATAAGTACGCGGCTTGACTTATATCACGTTGAAGATTATATCGACTTCAAATAGCTCAGCATTAAATGTAAATAGTATGACGATATCAATAAGAAAATTGCATAAAGTAGAGCTAGGAGTATAATAAATGTGTGATAAAGATTAGATGACAAATTAATTAATTTTCCAGCTGATTAATTAATTATTTATTTAATTTATGTTGGTTCATTTGAAAGCTTCCTATGGCTGCATCCAGATTAATTAGAATAATTAACGCCATTTATATCCGTATAACGATAAGTTATAATTTCGGTGAATCAATGAACACTAACATGAGAGTTCTGCTCGGGTGAAAAACGAGAAAATTAATTTTCCTAGATAGGTACGGTACCTAGCTAGATCGATTTTTCGGTGTCGTAAACGTGGACTGCTATATATACTTTCACCGAAATATCCAAATCGTTGGAGCCGTTTTTAAGAACGTGATTGTAAATATGTAAAAAGATTGTTTGTTTAGTAGTATACATAGGCCTATATTAAGCGATTATGTATTTAGTGAAATGTTAAAGTAAAATTTGGTCATGAGAAATATCAGGACTTAAAAAGAGAGCCCCGCTTGCTTCAGTGGGTACAGTCGAACAACTAAAATCTGAATTAGGTAGCAATTGGTAATTTTATTTTCAGCTTATAACTCTCGTAGTTGCTGAATAATAACCAATTTATTATAAAAACTGTATTTAAGTCAATGTTTCCGTCCCCACAGGCCAACAAGACGACGCGCGTATGAACCTAGCGATAGCGTTGACCGCGGCCCGCCACGGCGCCACCATCGCGAACCACGTCAGCGTCACCAAGCTCTACAAGACGTCAGGCAAGCTCAGCGGGGCTAGGCTAAAGGTAACTCTAACTTCTACGTTAAAAAGATTAAATTTGGGTGTGTTTGTGTATGTGAGTTTAAATGTTTGTGAACGCACCCACGATACAGGAGAAATTCCTAGTGTGGGCCAAAGTTCATAAAAAAAAAATATATTTGATAACATGGCCACTAGAGTGCCTCGTTGGTATAACTAGTATGTAAGCGCGTCTGTTTGGCTTGAGGACTTGGGTTCGATTGTCTCAGCAGCAGCAGTCTGGGTTCATTGTGCCCGGTTGTTGGCAAAAGGGCTCGCCTCCTATTACATGGGACTTAAATATATTTACTGGCGAAAATGCGAAATACCTCTGCCTAACCCTTTGGAGAGTACTTACAGGCGTGATGTTATGTTAAGTTATGGACGCAATGGTACTCTAAAAAAATAATGATTTGGAGGAAATGTTAAGGCTGAATCATTTCTCCTTTAGCAGGTCTACTGGCAGAAATTTCTAAAGAAATAAGCAGTACCTTTGTACTCAATTATTATTTTATGTTAATTTCCTGTGATGTCTTCTGTGTGTACATAAATTGTTAAATAAATAACGATGTTAAAGTGGGAACCAGCAATGCCCAACACAGGAATGCACGACACGAGAACGCGCGACATAGGAATAAGTGTTTTGAATTCCAATGTTGTACATTGTCATGTCGTGCATTCCCGGCCCGAACCTCGATTGTCCTGGCAAGAATGTACAGCACGAGAATTGGAATCAAAACAAACAGTGACGTCACATTAAAAAAAGTAAAAAGCCATGTGACAATAGGGACGGGTGATACAATAAAATACTGGAAAATTCCGTGGTTCCTTCTTTTTTTCTTCGTGTTCCTATAATACGACCGTCTCGCGACAGTATCCTTTATGGGCGGCACTTCGGGGACAGAAGATATTAGTGTTATTAAATATGCGAGCGTAGCGAGCGCACGTCATGGAGTACAATTTAATTCGGCAGCACTACCTAGCTCAATTAGCTAGTATCCAAGTCCCAAAATTTCGAGTTGCCCAACTAGTCGGCCAACCAATCGCGCGATGTCGCCGATTACTGTGTCGTACACTCCTGTGTTGTACATTCTTGGGCCGGACCAGCAAGGTACACCCCAGTAATTGGCGACATCGCGATGTCGCCAATTAATGTGTCGTACACTCCTGTGTTGTACATTCCAGTGTCGTGCATTGCTGGTATGTGCATTACTGTGACGGGCATTATAGGGACTCGTTAAAGTTGGTTCAAATCCAGAGTAGCAAACAGATCACTTTTACAAACTTTGTCACTAATCGTTTTCACACACAACCATACTTGCTACAATACTGCGTCTGTGACCATTTTACCAATTTTAACGCAATTCATATTATTTCTAAATGGTCAGAGACGCAGTTGATATTATGAAAGGTCCATTTTACGCTTTTTAACGCAATTTATGATCTGCTAAAGTGACCATGATAGACCCCCTGCCCCTGGTCGCATAAAGAAATACAATTTTCCATTTGTCCGTGTCCCCAGGACGAACTGACCGGCAAGGAATGGGACATCAAAGCGAAGTGCATCATCAACGCGACGGGCCCCTTCACAGACAGCATCCGTAAGATGGACGACTCCACCGTGAAAGATATCTGCTGTCCCTCCTCCGGAGTACACATCGTGTTGCCTGGATATTACAGGTAAAGCTAGAATAGGAATGGTCAGGGTAGCCCGCGAAATTCAGTTCATATAGGTACTATAAAGTGTCCTAGAGTGACTATTTGATGAAAAAGGCATTCAAGGAAGTTATGTACTGAGACAATTAATACAACCCGTATTGGTGATTTTTATAATTATTTATCAGTAAAGTCACATTTGTTACGGTCGTGAATCCTATTTTATTTATCATGTAACCTAACACTGATCGGCAAATTGATCGACTTTTCAGATGTTTGTCCCTATACCAATTTTATTGATTCACAGCTAACTAAAGCTTTATCAATAAGATGGAGAGTGCCTTTAGTCTAATAACGATACGATTAGAGGCGGGGGGAATAATGTTATAATCACGTGTATTTGTGTGACCGGTATATTTTTTTAGCAATACTGACACTGTTAGCTTGCATTATCCCACTGCTGGCCAAACTATAATAGGTTCTTCTCAATAATAAAATTGATTCTGGGACGGAAGAGGGGGGTAGCCTGAAACCTACGAGGGGCATAAAAATGGCCTAAAAATATCGTACGTGATTAAAAGATGGCCTCTAACTAACTGCCGCACTCAGAGACGTTTAATGATTACTTAAGCCGTCACTTAATAAAGATTTGACATACAAAACCAGAAGTGTCTAAAAAATCTGGAAGGGGCCCGTCGAGGCTGCGGGTTGTTCGAAAGAGATCCGATACCGCGGCCTCGGCACAAAGGGCTAAGGAGGAACATGGGTGGTTTTTAGTAAGTAGAAGTCTGACACTACCTTTCAGTCATTTGATGATTTCCAAACCCCGAAAAATAAATTGTCGAGGAGAACAGAAGTAGGAAGGAGGTATTGGAATCTTTAAATCAAATCTAAATTATTATTCCTTTCTAATACCATACACATACAGTATGCAATGGTGACACTAATTATTCACCGTTCTGGCCTTGTGGTAGTTTGTGGGACTTTACTATCCTAGTTTCCTATCTGCAACAAAAGAAAGGAATAATTTAGATTTGATTTTAAGATTCCAATACCTTCTTCCTACTTCTGATCTCCTGGTAGTTTGTGGGACTTTACTACCTATCCTTAATTTTTCATCTCCAAAAAAAAATGTTTTCGATACATACCTATTTTGATACAAGTACGTTTTATTTCGCACCTTTTTTCAATTTAATGAAATTAAATCCCAATGGGTCGATTTAACTACGATAATTTTTTCCCATGGTATTCTGGCCCACGCATTCGGCCGAGTTTTCCACTACTGTTCCCACTCCGTGTAATCTGGGCCGCGGACCAGAGGCCAGTTTCCCCCTAACCCGATACGTATGATTTTTTAGGCCACATTTATGCCCCTCGTAGGTTTCAGGCGTCCCCTTCTCGTCCGTCCCAGGATCAAAGTTATTACCAGGTTTAGGTCATTTTCAAATAGTCTTCGTCTTTGTACTATATTGTTATATTAACGAGAAGTGTCTGTAGTACTGTCGCGTCGTGTGTCTAACAGTACTGAAGGCCGGTAATGAGGGGAACTATTTATAGTCGAGACTCGAGGCTATTACACGGTAACGATGGACGAGGTACTATTTTAAACTAATATTTTAATAGGTTTAACTATTGTTTAAAGTGTCATCCGAATGGGGGTCTAAATGGTCACTTTGGCAGATCATAATAGGATCCTAATATGAATTGCGTCATATCAATAGGGTCATATCAATAGGGTCTGGTGTACCAGAGAATGGGCAGCAGCGTTCTCTGTGCTTTTTGTATCGACCGTACTGCGATCGCCAACCCGCCTGCCAAGCGTGGCGATTATGGCAAACCCCCCCTAAGCAAAAATTACACTTAGGGGAGGCCTATGTCCAGCAGTGGACGTATTTCGGCTGAAATGAATGATGAATGAAATAGGGTCATAGTATTAATTCGTTTAATGGTCACAGACGCATTACTTAATACAATTATTATGAATAGTCCATTATACGAATTTTAAAGCAATTCATATTATGAAATGATCCATTCTATGATCTGCTGAGGTGGCCATTTTAGACCCATGGACTGTGGACTGACGGACAATGAACTGTGTGAAGGATGAAATGGCTAGAAAGGAGACAAATGCTGAAATGACAAGTAACCCCAAATAAATTGAGATAAAGGCAGGAGAATATGATGATGAACTCATCATCATATTCAGAGCAGGAAGCTCTTATCCCATGTCATTTGGGGTCGGCGCAACACGTTTTTTCTCTCATTCTGCCCTGTCAGTCGTCACGCTATCATTTATTCCTTTTTCCTTCATATCACTCCTCCCACACTCAGTATGATGAGGAGTTAAATTTATTTATTTATTTCCAGTCCGGAACACATGGGTCTCCTGGACCCTGCCACCTCCGACGGGCGCGTAATCTTCTTCCTCCCGTGGCTGAAGGGCACCATCGCGGGCACCACCGACCTGCCCTGCAAGGTTACCCACAACCCCAAGCCCACTGAAGACGAGATCCTCTTCATCCTCACTGAGGTTAAGAACTACTTGAACCCGGATGTTGAAGGTTTGTTATTGAAGATTGTGACTTGGAGGATTTTCTGGACTATGTCTGCTGTTATAATGGATCAAAGCTTTTTTTTTTTTTTTGGGACAAGCCCGCCACGTACACTATTCCCAAACCACTGTAACTCCTGTTAGCCAGAATCAACAGTGGCGACCACAGAAAAGCGCCGAGACAATGAAGCTCGACGAAGTCCCAGAGAAGCGATTTAACTGTCTTGGATCCTGCAACGAAATTAATCAGAAAAGAATAGCGGAGGAGTAGGAAAAAACATAATTTCCACTTGGATCAAAGCTTATCGCATGCAGCAGGAAATCAGCGTCAGTTGATACACCGTGCCCGTCGGTTCTGCGGGTTGTTCGAAAGATATACCGCAGCCTCGACACAAAGGGCTAAGAAGGAACGTGGGTGGTTTTTAGTCAGTCTGACACTCCCTACCACTCTGCCTAGAGCGGGAGAAGTCATTGGGTGAGATTTCCCGCGCTTTTCAAAATCGAAAATCTTTTTTTCTGGTCAACATATTTTTTTTACGTTTATTGAGATTGATGTATACCATATGTGGTAACGAGATAGACATTCACAACAACCAGCTTCTTGTTCTTTTTTTCGATTCGACAACTCAATTTTTTTCCGACCAATACGTAGCAACCTGTACAGCTCAACAGACTGTTAATACTCCTTCACCACATTCCAGTACGTCGCGGCGACGTCCTCTCTGCGTGGTCAGGCATCCGGCCCCTGGTGTCCGACCCCAACAAGCCGGACACGCAGTCTCTGGCCCGCAACCACATCGTGCACGTGTCTCCCGCCGGACTGGTCACCATCGCTGGCGGCAAGTGGACCACCTACAGGGCCATGGCTTCTGAGACCATCGACGCTGCTATTGAGAGTGAGTAGGAAAATGACAATATGAATGATAGGTGAAGTACGGCATCATCTTGATCTCGTGGTTCTTAGAAGAAAATATGTTGGCATCCCGTCCCCGCTCTATAACCGTTCAATTTCATTTGTTTCTACACATTGGAACTGAACATTACTTTTGATATACCATCTCAACATGAATTATGTAACCAATGTTTTGTAACAATATTCTAATTTAAAAGAGTGTCCATGGAGTTTGTTGGCCGTTTCTCCATAGAGATCTAGCTACGCTAGGGACTGGGCAACTACAGTACACTCACAATTATATTATTATGCCTTGTAACTGGGACTGTACTTTTTTATTTGTATTGTTTCGACGATTCAAAAGTGCCTTTAACTGGCCTACTTGAAATAAATGTTTTGATTTTGATTGTGAAGAAAAATATCGTGAAGAAACCGGATACCTGAGAGATATTTCACGATGTCATGTAATGCTTTATCACCTGATTATGCACTTCATCAACAGCCTATTAATGTTCCCACTGCTGGGACACAGGCCTCCTCTCTTTAAGAGGGAATGGGCTATAATCTACCACGCGGGCCCAGTGCGGATTGGTAGATGTCACATGTCTTCGAATTTTTTGGTTCTATGACATGCCGGTTTCCTCACGATGTTTTCCTTCACCGTTTTGAGAGCAGCGATGATGAAATAAATTACACAAAGTAATGTGACTGCCTGGGTTCGAACCCACGACCTACTGTTCGTAAGTCGGGGCCGCCACCACTGGGCCACCGCTGCTGATTATGCACTTACCACACGATAAAGAAGAAGTTTATTGAACCCAAGTTCCCTGTAAGTGGGCGGGTAACCCAGAACTCTTCATCTTCCTGCCCTTATCCCATATTATTTGGGGTCGGCGAAACACGTCTTTAACTTCCATTCTGCCCTGTCAGTCGTCACTCTATCATTAAAGTGAATGTTTACGTACAGGTGGGGCGTCGAGCGGCGCGTGCTGCGTTTTTAATTCAAACACATGGCGATGTATGAAAAAGTTAACGATTTCAATCGTCGATTTTACGAGAAGCTATTTTCGCACGTTAGTTCGAGACGAGCCTTCTGCACGTCGTCTCCGTAAACAAGCCCTTATTCCTTTTTCCTTCATATCCACACACACTCCATCCATCTACATTTATATTCATCACTCTTTTAGTCGACCGGTTAACTCAGAACTGCACCGTTAATATTGTACGTGATATATTTCAGGCGCGAACTTGAAGCCGTTGTACAAGGAGTGCCAGACTGACGGGTTCCTAATAGAGGGCGCTCATGGATGGACGCCCACCATGTACATCAGATTGGTGCAGGATTTCGGGCTGGAGATGGAAGTGAGTATGCCTTCTTAAGATATAGGTTTATGAGGGATAAGGTCCAAAAAAATTGTATTCAAAGTAACTATTGCAATCGCGCTGCTTCAAGCCTGCCCTCGTAGAGTGCTACCTACTGCTGCAGCTCAGACCGATTATGCCAAAAATTTGACGAGAATGACGCTTCAGTATTCCTCTTTTTTGTACCGATAACTGGTTTGAGATGGGTTACAACTGTAACACATCAGTTTCGAACTCCCTAATAGCTGAAAAATTACATCTAAAATTGTAAATAGTGTGCGATTCAGCCTTCGAGCCATTCTTACGAATACACCACACACCAATATTATTTAATTAAGTATTAAGTAGTTTTGGGTCGAATTACACCAGAGTTGTTATTGTAGATTTTCGTTCACCAATCCGTCACTCGATATCTAAACGTTGAGATACTACCGCTAATGTTTTCTCGCCTCATTAGAAAAGTTCATAGAATTTATTTAAAATGTCATGTGACTTATGTATTTCAGGTAGCACAACACTTATCCAAGTCGTACGGTGACAGAGCGTTCGCCGTCGCGAAGATGGCGGCGATGACCGGCAAGAGATGGCCTATCATCGGCAAGAAGGTTCACCCCGAGTTCCCTTACATTGACGCCGAGATTAGGTAAGCGGTTATTGATTGTGTGTTATCATTATCATAATCATTTCAGGTAAAAGACGTCCACTGCTGGACATTGGCCTCCCCCAGGTGTCATAACGTTGACAAGTCCCGTGCGTTCCGCATCCAGCAGATCCCCGCATCCTTCACCATATTATCATCGGTCCACCTAGTTGGAGACCTTCCAATGCAAAGTATTCCGGTTCGCGGTCGCCACTCCAGAACTTTCCAGCCCCATCGGCCATCCGTTCTGCGAGCAAGATTGATTGTGTGTGGACTAAAGCTATTCATGGACAAAATATATCTTCTTCTTAGCGTGTCGATGACAACTTTGAGTTGTCCCATTTGGCAACGAGTTTGGCACTTTCAATAGCTATCTGTGGCAAAATTAATTCATTCCGTTTATTGTGTTTTGCTTCCATTTGCCCTAAAATTGCTTCTACCTTAAAACAACCATACTCAGAACAGGACAGGGTAGGTCGAGGTCTCAGTAGCAGACACGGAATCTGAATTAGTACACGGTTGATGTCAATAGGCCCTATTACTTGAGACTAGCTTCATTGTCACTAGTACCATTAACAGTTCCATGATGGAACTACTGCTTTTTTTTATCACTAGTTCCATTTTAAAAGAATCTGAAGGTAATGGAACTAATGTTGAATTTGTTACCATTAGTTCCATTTTAAAAGAATCTGAAAATAATGGAACTAGGTAATGTTGAAATAAGTTATCAGTAGTTCCACATTATTAGGTATTTCATTATTATTAGGTTGAAATATAGCACCGAACTACTGGCACTCTTTACTTGCAACAGTTCGGTTACATTTTTTTTTGTTTGAGAAAATAAGGATAGATAGTAAAGTCCCACAAACTACCAGAAGAACAGAAGTAGAAAGGAGGTATCATTAGTTCCATTATTTTCAGATTCTTTTAAAATGGAACTAGTGATAAAAAAACAATCAGTAGTTCCATCATGGAACTGTTAATGGTACCTACTAGTGACAACGAAGCGACATAAACGTAACTGGCGAAATGTGGGTGTATTAATAGGCACACCTCTGCCTAACCCATTGAGGACAACATCATGATGTTATGCTTCTGAAAAATCGTTTCAAAAACTTGAAATTGGCTGTTCCGACTAGGTACGGTTGCCGCGAGTACGCGCGCACGGCGGTGGACATGCTGGCGCGGCGCCTGCGCCTCGCCTTCCTCAACGTGCAGGCCGCGGCCGAGGCGCTGCCCACCATCGTCGACATCATGGCTGAGGAACTCAACTGGAGCGAGGCGGAGAAGAAGGTAACTGGCTAATTAGGGAATAAAAGGCGCATTAGACATTTCACGGTTCACCTTACAAGTGAGAACTCTTCTGCGATGCTTTTGGGAATGCGAATGTCAAAGATGATCACTTAGCACAATTTATTGTTAGCCATACATTAAAACACGTTTTGAAATATTTCATAGTGCTTATAGCGAATTAGATCAACCTGTCTTGAAGCCTTTATGTCATACAAACTTACCTTTATTAAGTTATAACTAGGTTTCCAAAATACTTAAATAAGTTATGTAAAAGTTAGGGTTACCCCCATGAGTTATAGTTCCAAAAAGTTATGGTTTGATCATAACGAAACGACACTGTTGGGACACAGACCTTCTCTCTAAGAGTGGGAGTGCCCTATCATCAACACGGGCCCAGTACATACTACATACAGTCATACACCTTCCAAATTTTCCAGAAACAAATCAAAGAAGCCGGCGACTTCCTAGCCAACGAGATGGGTCAGATGGTGAACCGCGCCAGTCGCGACAAGATCCCCATCAACCTCAGCAAGGACGAGATCCAGACCTACATCAAGCGGTTCCAGATTATTGACAAAGACAGGAAGGGCTTCGTGTCCATCAACGACATTAGGAGGAGTCTTAAGGTATGGATTGTGGAGTGTGGGTAAGGATATGTAAGAAAAGATAAAGAAAATTGGGCATAGACAAAAAAGGAGAGTCGAAAGTTTGGTTTGTCTATGAGAATTTGACGTTTTATTAACACAGAGCATAGACAAAATTTGGCATAGACAAAAAAGGAGAGTTGAAAGTTTTTTTTGTCTATGGAATTTGACATAGACAACTGTCAAAGAAAAAAGGAGAACCCAAAGAGGGTTCTAGTTTATTTTGTCTTTGAGATATTGAAGTATTATGATCAATGTAATGTCTCATAATTATAATCCATGTATATGATCTTAAGATATAACTGACTCCAGTCAAGATAATATCACTAATTCTTCTGATTGAGGTCTGGGGGTTCGATTCCCTGCCCTCGCAAATGATGTTATGACCGGTGACCATTGGAACCTACTAGCTTATAGTGGGCAAATTGCCCCTAATCACATTTTACTTAACAAGGAAAAACCTAAAGGTTAATTTTACGTTTCAACAATGCTAAACTTAATGCCAATTCTAGAGTATGGGGCTGAAACCTAGCGACGCGGAAATAAGCGCCATTTTATCCGAGATTGACGTCACGTATAACGGGCAGTTGGAATTACAGGACTACCTGCAGGTAGAGAGTATATTATTATACTCGTACGGGTTAACCGGGTAGAAGTCATCATGCTGCGTCCACGTTTCAAGGGATATAACTATGGGTTCTCACTTTGAAATTATGCAGATATAAAATATGAAAAGAAAGATGTGTCGGATATAAAATGGGCTGCGGGTTGTCCGAAAGAGATACCGCGGCCTCGATACAAGGGGCTTAGAAGGAATATGGGTGGTTTTTAGTCAGTAGAAGTCTGACACTCCCTACCTCTCTGCCCAGAGCGGGAGGAGTCATTTGATGATTTCCCACCCCCCAAAAAAAAAAAGGTCCCCAGCACAAACGTTTTAGAATAGACATGCATTTGTACTTTATATGTGCATAATTTCAATACAACTATGCTTATAAGTTGCACAGAATCTTTGGCATAGGTCGGTAAACTAATGATTCCGCTTATTTCACGGCTTTAGCGTGATTTGATTACACCTAAGATATTATATAATACGGTTTTTGCTACTGCTTTACACACTTGTAGGCTTCGAGGTTTCTCCAACTAGTATCGCACTCTAGACATCGCTTCGAATGCGAAACTGCCTGAATAGGGCAATCTCAAAACCCTACGTGCTACTACTAAACTATGGAGCAAAACCGTAAAAAATAACTTAAGCCTTATATGTTATAGCACAAGAGTACGTAACAACTCTTAGAGCACAGGCAGGCCTACCTATCCCAAAGATTAAGTGCAACAGTGTCAGTGTCATGTCCACGCTTGTCAATGTCCACAATGTCCCCATGGTCCACAGAACTACGGCGAGGAGGTGACCGGGGAACAGTTGCACGAAATACTGAAAGAGATCGACACTAACATGAACGGACAAGTCGAACTCGACGAGTACTTGCAGGTCTATATCGTGTTGACTGTACATTCTGTTTTTTTTTTATGTTCTTTGGCCGCAATGCATTTCTGTTGCGTTAGTTTGCCATTGCAATATGAATAGGGTAGTTGAAAAAAAAAACTAATTAGTCCGTCAGATAGATTTTCAAAAAATATTGAACACGTATTTTTTCTTTTTTCACGTAAACAAAAAATGAAGACGATACAAGTGCTTTGAAAAGTCGTGCGACGTCACAGTTTGGTCCATTTTTACCAGACTATGACGTCAAAAGCCCTCACTCCATGATCTTTGACAAGCTCTATTTTCGTAAATTTTTCGAAAATCTTCCACCTGGACACGAGTTGCCATGGCTAACCTGGAAGTCTCTAAACAGACTCCGGACACAGGTAGGCCGAAGCAAGGAAAACCTGTTCAGGTGGAGATTCATAGATGACTCTGCCCTGGAGTGTAAATGTGGTCTTACCCCACAGACTATGGAGCTCTTGATATCGTGTCCAGCCTGTCCTGCTACTTGCACATCACAGGAGTTGATGGAGGCGACTGAAAGTGTCAAACTCGTCGCCAAATTTTGGGCCGACTCAATTTAAATTGTCATCGACACGCTAAGAAGAAGCAGATTAATTTGATAAAACAAAAAACACGTACCTATCCAATATTTTTCGATAATCTAACTGACCGACTAAACAGAATCATATTTTTTTTAGTCAGTCAACTACCCTATTCGGTAGTAAAGGTGATTGGGTGTATTTTTGTATTGGCAAAGTAACGCGAATATGAAAAATGTAATGTTGTGTTGTTTTTTTCTATCTTTTTCTGTCTGAGTTTTTTCTGCTTGGCTTGATGGAATGTGAATGGCCAGTTTTATTTTGTTTTGTGTATTTTATTATTATTATTTATTCAAATAGTTTTGTCCAGAATAGTTCTATGTGTAGGGTAATTATTTTGCAGTATTGTTTTATATTAGCATGTTCGTTATATAGAGTAGAGTCAACAAAAGTGTGTACAGTTTACCTCCTTTCTTTAATGTCATAGATCGTACCCACCTGTTAGATTTCATGACAACATGTTGGAGCGTCAACACCTGCTCTTCAGAGAACTTAAATACTGCTGACTGCTATTTAATTGAATGACTTAGTACTTACTATCTATACGAAACAAAAATAAGTAATACAACAGAACGTTTAAATCAGTAATAGTCGTCCAATAATTTATCTTCCCACTCTAGCAACAAGTAAGTAGGTCAAAAGAATAGTACCGTGTTGTTGGCAACATATCAAAAACATTGCTGCCAACTTTCAAACAGGCGCAGTTCGTCTACCAAGAGAATAAGTACGCAAGTAATCATGATTCATTGGTTCCCATTTCTCAAGCTTTGAATACATGATTTCACGAGTATTAATATAAAAAATAATCTCATTCTTTATCACAGGGTATTAATTATTTTAGAGTAGATGTAAATAAATTAGATGCTTACACAATATGATTATTATATCTTAGATATTTATAAGTATCTTATGTTAGATTTGCTTGCTTTACCATCCCTTAAAAAGCAGGGTTATTAATTTTATGTTTTCATTAACATTTTCCATGGGGTGATGTTGGCTTTCTGTATTTAATTTTGCTTCACTAACATATTTAGAATAAGCATGAGAGCAGGTAAGTTTAAGGTAAGTCAATATTGATGTTCAAGTTTTCATTCCAGAATCAATTTATTAATTTCATTCTCTTTTCTCCCTGTAATTTAACTGGTAATGAAATTGATGAATTAAGTACCTAAATTCTCCTTTCTACTTTTTATACACATTCAAATTCTGCTCTTTTAAACTGAAACCAGTGTGGTGGATACACTTATACTGCCACTTACGGGAAGTCTTCCGTGATTATCAATAATTATGAACTCATGATATTTCGACGTTGTTGCAAGCGCCATGATCGCAGGACGACTCAGTTGTCCCGCGATCATGGCGATTTCCCGTAGAAGCAGTATCAGTTTAATTAAAAACCGTGAAAGCTGACTGTGTTGGATGTTCAGCGCCTGGTTTGAGGCTAGGACTTAAAAATCCAACAGTGCCTTAACTAAAGTTACTACCTTTTCGGTAGCAGAATTTGCAACGTAAGTCCATGCGGAACAAATTCTCACTCTTTTCCCCCACGCAGATGATGTCAGCCATCAAATCGGGCCACGTAGCGTACTCCCGGTTCGCTCGCATGGCGGAGATGGAAGAGGAACACCACGAACAAGAGATGCTGAAGAAACAGATCTCCGTGGAGAGGAGCGGCGGTGGCTTGTAGACATCATATCACGGTGAGGTGGCTTTCAGGATTTTGTTTATGGTAAAGTAGTGGCTGAAGAGATGACGAGTAGGCAATAGAGACGTATGGAAGAAGAAAACTATGCTGTGCTAATATAATATTATAATGATGATGATGTGCCAAAGCCAGCCTTACATCGAAGATCCCAGAGATAGTGATAGGTTGGTCCTAAAAACACACATTTGTATTATAAATGGATATCTAAAAGAGAAATTGTGATTTTTGATCTTTGATCTTTGAGCATCTGGAGAAATTTTCGAAGATCAAAGTTAAAACTTCTCAAAAATAACGCCAAAATTAGAAAATTACAACAATTTGCATAAGGACACTTTTCTGTATATATTTTGTACAACAAACTCTAATGATAATAAAAGCTAAAAGCTTGAAATGATCAATGTCATGATTATGATTTTCCTATCAAGAATTTCTCAGTAACAGCACCCGAGTCTCGATCACTGCCCGACTGATGGCAATACACTATCCCCCTATAGGGATTTAAGACTTACACCGCTGCCTAACCTTTCAAGAAATAGGCGTGATGTTATGTTGTGTGTTAATATGGCTTTCTCATTACAGGTACCGAAATGATCGCAACAAAGTAGGCACTAAGCAAGACACAAGTATTATTTCTCAGATCTAGAGTACAACTTATTGCGATTTCTATAACTACCCTCATTGTTACAAAATTTTGACACCAATCTATCAATATAAATAAAAATTAAATTACGTCCATAATATATTTATTTATTGTTGTAGACAAAGTAAGCAAAGAAATTTTAATGGAAAATGATTTTTTTGATCATTTTAAATACTTAGTTTGACAAAAAGCATAAAAGCATGTTACGACATTTTAATTCTTGTTCCCTAGTTTTAAGATTTAAATGGATTTGTTATGTGATTGTTTTAATTTTAAGACGAGATTTATTTATTCGATTCTTTTGTTATAAAAACATGTATTTAAATATTTCAATCATACCGTCGGAATGCGATTTTTATAATTTGTTACTATTTTATTTACCATAGTACTGTTTTGTATGTGTTAAGCTCAGCATGGTATTGCAAATGAAAATCAGACCTAGTCAATTAAAAATTAGGTTTAAATTGGTGCAAGCAACGAAAGTAATAAAATAAAACACAAAGGTTAATTCTATGGTCATAGCATATTTTTTTTAAATATATTGCTGGAGCTTGGCGTTCACAAGTAACACGTTGTTTATACCTGGGCTTCATTTACGCAAATATTTGCGGGTAAAACCCCAGATACGGAATCTCTGGAGTGTGGGCCAGACATTAGATATTACACTACACTTAATAAAATGCAATACACCGTTCTCTATCGAACGATAGGTACAATTTACAATGTATTTTAAAGTTCTTGATGTGTTTATTGTGCAAATAAATTGATTTTGAATCACAGTAATGTTTTTATTTACCTCACCTGGAATCCTTCAATCTTTCTTTCTTTAACGTAAGGTTAGTGAATAGTGCCTGATCTTATATCAGAGTTAGAGGTTAGAGCTTCAAAGAGATGCCAGCAACATTGCAGGGGCCTGTCGGTGCTGCGGGTTGTTCGAAAGGGATGCCGCGGCCCCTGACATAAAGGGCTAAGAAGGAACATAGGTGGTTTTTAGTCAGTAGTAGTCTGACACTCCTTGCTCCTCCGTTCCGCTCGGATGCGGAGCGGGTGGAGTCATTTGATAATTTCCCAAATTCCAAAAAAAAAAATAGCAGTCTGTCATTACTAACTTTGTCCTTGAGCTGGCCTAGCACAGTACGAATTTGTTACTGCAGATGTGCGTCCTACAGTCCGTACAGTGAGAATATATCAAAACTCAATGTTTAAAACAAGCTGAATTGCTCATTTACATACGACACTGCTACACCCCTTAGGGAACAGATACAGGTGTTATATATGTTATGTAAAACTAGCTTTTGATAGCGGCTTCGCCCGCGTGAATGACGATTTTCCATACAAACTTTCATCCCCTATTTAACTCCCTGAGGGGTTGAATTTCGGAAAATCGTTCCTTATTCCTTGTCTACATTATAAAGGGAACCTCTGTGCAAAATTTCAGCTTTCTAGGTCCCAGGGTTTGGGCTGGGCGTTGATGAGTCAGTCAGTCAGATAAAAGATTACAATTTTTTTAAAATAAAACAATAAAATTCTGTAATCTTTTTTTGGTGCAGCAAAATTTTGTCAAAGGTGCGCATACTCTCGGTAAGAACCAAAAACCACTTATTTAGAAAAAAAAAACTAAAAGCTAACAATAAGTTGTGTTAACAACACCTATGTCTCAAATAAAGAAACGTATAAATAATACTTCTGTACATCATAATGAATACCAAGCCGATAGATTTATCGGTAGCGAAGAATCTAGCTAGTACATTCAAAAATGCTTGCTCTGCGAAAATCGCTCTTACCACTACGACATACGGCGGTAAAAGGTGTCAATGTCAAATGGATAGTACAGTTGCCTCAGTGAACGCTCGCGTACAAATTGTTCCAATGATAACGAATTCCTCGATTCGATTCTCGGGTTGGACAAAAATATTTTTTTGTTTTTAACCTGAGTTTATTGGATTTCCTAATTTACACCTACTGGCAACAAACATAGTCGGTTGTTCGCGAACCCTTTTATCCGTCTGGTTTATCAGATAAGTATTATCAAAAATTAAAAAAAAAATACATTGTAAAATAATCTTCATACGCCTGAAAACGGTAACAATCACTTAAAAATTTGCTAACCCTCTTTCCGTTCAAAACCGTGAAGTTGAGAAAACAAACCCGTATCATAAACAATTATCTAGAAGAATTGAATGAATGAACGAATGACTACAACAAAGTCAATAAACCATACACTTTCAATCAACACAATCATCGTGAGCTTGTTTTTCATTGACATGAATACCTAACGACGTCACGCGGTACTATATCGATCCGAAAATCAATAAGCGCGTACTTTTTATAGAAGGCCACGGAGTAATACTTTGCATATTATAGCAAAAGGGTTTCTCTGGAGTTTCGAGAAATTGACTTGTTATCGTGTTGATTATCGTAATAACATACATTTGGGGACAAAGTTAACTTGTGACGACAGTTGTTGGAAAATTGGAGGGAAAAAGTTTCATGGCCTCGGGCGCGGCGTAGGGCGGCGGTTACGCCCCCACAGCTGATGTCGCGGGCGGGCGGTGGGTGGGCGCGTCTCTTCCGCGTTCTTATGAATTTTTAACCCGGGACCAAGGGAAACATTACAAGGGGGTATTTTGCTTGCGATGAGCTATGATTAACTTGAGAAGGGTTCCAGGAAGTATTTTTAATTGGGTAAGTATATTTTTTTTGTGAATAAGTTTAATTTTGTTGTGTTGCGATTTTCGTATAATGCCAAATTGTTAGAACTGAGGAAAACTTAGCATCTTACTGTAATCAGAAATATTGTTTTACTTTTGAAACTTAAGCTTTATTGGGGTCAGTGGATTTATTGGTCATCAAATTATTTAGGTCGGTACTAATACGTAATTATAGGACGGGTAGCATCTCAAATTGTAAAACTATATTTTCAATGTACAGAAAAAAGTTTGTTTGACGGAGTTAAGTACAAGTGTTTCATTAAACTTATACCATCACGCCTGTAATTCCCGAAGGGTTAGGTAGATAGGTATGGGGTGATGGGCTATTACTGAGAAATCCATGCTGGAAAAACCCAATAGCACTCTGCCCGACCTGGAAATTGAACCCAGGACCTTGTGCACAGCAGTCGCTTGCGACCACGACCAACGAGACAGTTTTAATCTCACAAACATTATTAAAGTTATTTTCTGGATAAATTAATATAAACAAGTGTCACAATGTTCATACACGCTGTTCTCTGAATCCACTCAACCGATTTCAATGAGGTTTTGTGCACGGTTTGTTTCCTGTGAAATGGTTTTGTACCCGATGAGTGAAACCTGCACTGTGCGAAGTAGGGGCGGGGCGTTAATTTATAAATATTTTTGATTTGGTATGGGTAGGGATAGGGATAGACAGGATTGTATATTTTAAATAAAAAAATGCTATGTAAATTTTAAGTACTTATTTTTTTTCTAAATTAATCAATAAATCATCTCTACCTAACTCTCGACATGTCATTCACAAATAAACATAATTGGGAACATCGCAGTTTTCCTCAATTCAAAGCAAATAAGTACACATCGACGACTTTCAAAAGCACACGCACTGTGATTAATGGGCCCGTACATTGAACCAGCGGCGAGTGGGAGGGGAGAGTCGCCCACTCGCGTTTTTGCGCTCACTCTCCTAACGTTACTTACTTTGAGGACATCACTCAAATACATGTCATGTCGATGTGCTAATTACAAGATGCAGTATACTTCGTGAGAGCTAGGGCGTGTCTGGTCGCGGGGCGGGTGGCGCGGGCGGTCCGGTCCGCCCACCGTCACTTCCGCTTCCGTATGTCCATAAACCCTACTGTTCCTTGACTGAAGGGACCACCTTGAAATCTTATGAAACCCTTGCTTGTATTGAACCGATGATCTGAGACAGGTAACTGACTAACTGTAGTTAAGTCTTACGCAATAGCGGATATCGTGTAGGTACCTCGATTCTTGTTCGATCTCGGTTAAGCGAGTTTTATAGAGTCCTGTATCTATCTTGATGAAGTACTTTATGCAAGAACGATACATTCTTTGCCTCAAAATTCAACTGGTAATATTTTTTTTACATAAATCATTTAGTAACAACTAACAACAGGTTCAAATGCCAGTACTGTAGAATAAACAAATAAAGTGCTAGTTTTAAAACGTGTTATGTATATTTTTTTAGTTTCCGCGATCAACCACACAATAACGGAAGCTATGCTAATAAATAATGACGGTTTAGAAGCGAGTTGAATAGTCGTTAACACGATCTATTACTAACTTCGCGAATATTGTAGGCTGTTAAAAGAAATTATTGATGGATGTATTGATTGACAATGGTGATTCATAATGTTCAACCAGACAACTCGACCCCTGAGGCTAGACACAATAATACTTAACATGTGGTTTAGAGAAAACTGAGAAGGTGAACAATTGCCCGCTTGCTGTGGGGCGTGGGCGTCATAAAAGCAGTCTAGAGGATTCTGCGAAAAGGAGGTGCTACGGGTAACAGGTGGAACAAGGGCTGCTTATAACAATCTGTTGCATCAATTCACTTGATGGACGTAGTGATTTTAGTACCTAAGATAAAAATGGGTCACTTTACATAATGTAGCTAGCGGTCATTCATGGTAGGATAACTTTTAGCTGTTTATGAGCTGATATGATATGAAGGAGGAGATTAAGATTATTTTCTTACACTTATCTAATAAAACAATTTTCAATTAAACTCTTTTTCGGTATTAGCAAATTGCACAATATTGGTTAAAAAGAAACTGCTGTCTCAATAACTGATCCTGAAGAGATCAAATTCTGTGCACCAGTAGTAGCAGACTAAGTTCCAGGCGTCTACTTCCACAAACTACTTTTTGGCCCACACAGTACGTGATTTGTGACTTGGTAAAAAGTCTTTGCATAAATCACCTGCATTAAAAAGCAGTTGACTGAGCCAGTAAACATTTCAGTTTGCTACTCTGCCTCTGTAAACTTATACGTAGTAAGTATTTCGTTCCTGAGAATTCTGCCAAGAGATTTCCACGAGAGCCTTCAAAATTAGTCATATGTAATTAAATGACTTTCGTCTGCATTTCCATGTTTGTGCATCTGCTGTAAAATCTCCACCTCCATATTATGTGCATTTGCCCATAGACATGGGCGTAGTCAGGATTTAGGAGGAGGGGGGAGGAGCAAAATATATAATCATCCTGAATGCTATGTTGTAAAACAACAAGATGAAACCATCTGGTAATTATGTGTTATATTATTGGTGCCTTAGTTTGTGATTGTTGAAGAAGCACAGAGGCATTATGTCCACATTACTTGTGAGGAACTGATCGAGGTAGTTGATGCACGACCTTTGAATAGATAACTATACGTGTAATATAAACTTGGCATTCTTTGAGCATGATAACAATGAAATGTTTTGAAACATTGATTATACTGTCGATCTACACTTTGTTATCCAGGACATGCACACAGAGTTTAAAAACAGTAGCTTTAGTTCAAATAAATAATAGGTAATACATTCAATGCAAATAACCTTAGTGCGTGGTCAGAAGTAGTATTGGACAAAGGACAAAGGAAAGATTGCGGGGCATAGGCGTTGCCAAGGGGGATTGAAGGGGTACTAGCTTCCCCTAACGGATGGACCAGTAACGAAATCTAACGTACTTATTAACTCCGAAATAAATTGGTTCCTTTGAGAGCCCTCTCGATACTTAATGACTTACGCTTGTGTGGAATATTTTAGGGCTATTTTTGTAGAGGAGATATGATTAAGATGATGCTAGGTTCAGAATGTGTAGGAGTTGAAGGTCATAAGCTGTAGGAACTAACTTTACCGAAATACAAAATGAGAAGTATTAGAAGTTTCTTAAAAACACATTCATCTAACAAAATTGATGTGTCGGATGGCTGACATTAAATCGTTTGGCTCTGTCTCAGTGTCTCGATCCCGGATCCCTCTATGATTACTTATGATTACTCTACTAACACATTATGGAAGGTAACTGTGAAACTAATGGCGCTAGTCTAGCTAGTTTTAAACATAGCTATTGGTTAAAGATCTAATAATGTCATCTATGTCCCAATCTGTCTTATTAGGTCAAGTAATTTTCTTCAATGTCAAGTTAATTTCTTCAAAGCTGATTATAGTCATCTGAGATTCCATTTGATCCCATGACCTTTGCATCATGATCACATAAGCTTTGACCGACCTTCTCTATTGTAGAGGTTTTCTTAACTTTGCTCAGTTCTATTTTTAAAGAAAAATTAAACTGGTGAGTGCTCTAAGCAATGCATACTTATCATGCAAGTGGCTTCAATATGAACCATACGGGCTCAGAACCTGAGAGGAAGCGATTAATCTTGATTGCTATCTTACGGATAAAGTTACTCGCGCTTAAACTTGTTTTTAATCTTTTGCAATGTCACAAAATGTGGTCCAGGTATATACCTAAGCGCATTTACTGTATTGCTGGTTGTGATTATTTGATTAAGTCAGAAAGTGAATCATGTGTAATACAGTGACTTGATGTAATTTTATTTAAAAGTACGGATCCAAATTTATGTTTCTTATGCTTATTGTCTTATATCATGTTACCAAAAAACATCTTACACTGACTCAAGCCCCAAATACTCGCATAACTAATTATCTGTTTTGTAGCATATTTGCCCGAACCGAACAATGAACGCCGATGATTTCATCAACACAATTCATCGACTAATTAAAATCGTTATACGCAAACAGCATCACGTCACTACACTACCGCGTGCCGCGCCACGCCGACGAGGTACACCCATAATAGATTTTAGCACATTTGAGAACGGCGTATATGCACGGAAACGACAAACGTATTTATACCTTATTGCGTTTGCCGAAAGTGCGAAATGCAACAACAGACCATTAGAAAACTGCGCACTTGCGTATGCATGTTCGACATCTATTTGTACAGAAGTTTAAGCTTTACGTGATATAGTTTTAAGTCCGAAATGGTCCGTTAGTTATGCGAAATAATTAAGCCGGGGACACACGCTCTCTCGGGGCGGCTGCTCATTCGTGCATAATGGACTCGAGCAAAGCGACGCGACTGACGCTTGACAAAACGTGGTCCGACTTTCACTCTCACTCCAAACCAGTCTAAACCTATAAATAATGGGGTCGCTATATCTGCAGGCGTAGAAATTCGGAAATGCAATTAGTCATCTTCTAATGGACTGACCACTTTGATAATGCTTATTTATTAATGGTGTTGGGAATAGTGACAGTTTTAGATACAAATATTTTGCAATGAGTATTTAAATACAAGATTAAAATTCAGCTGTATTATAATAGATTTTTCCATCAATTTTCTCCTCTCTAATGATGTAGCTGAATATGTGACTGACTACCTACATAGGGTCTAAATAGTATAATAAGTCTCAAAGAGACACGTTTTCGTATTTTTACATGCATACGAGTACATATTCACGCCTTTTCCCCTTCGGTAAGCAGACACACCTACTACTACGATTCTACCATACTCTATTTTTTTGCGTTGTTATAAAGAATACAAACCGACATTGTTAATAGATGCTGAAAAATATATTAGGTTTTGATCAATGATATACAGGTTGCCCAAGTGCTCTTCCACATTACATCGTAAGATATTAAATTCCTCCAATAACCATACAATGGGTGAACTCGATCCCCTGATAAGAGTTTCTCAGACACGAGTGTGTTGTAATCTAGTATACGGTAGGGAGTCAAGTGAACAAAGAATCGTAAGTGCAACGGCGTATGCTTATCGTTTGTTTACAGGCCACGTCTTGTTAGACGATGCGGCTGGCGCGCCGACCGGCACGACATGTGTGCATTTTTTGCCCGCCCAAGGAGGCCGCGGGCGCGAGGTTATACACCCATTATTACGTCCTTCCTACTTTCAATTATTATTATCGGGCGGCGGCGCCGCACCCGCGACGGGGAGGAGGAGAGAGGCGCAGCTGCTGCCTACCAATAATCAAGACCTGTCTCGGTTAGAGTGAGACGGAGATAGCCTCGGATAAGTTGAAAAATAAACTTTTGTGAAGTTTCATACACCCAACTGTTGATTGAAACTGGGAAACGACCACTTCTTTAATTATAAGACCCCTGAAGCAACTACGAAATCCTCGAGAGTCTAATATTATTGATAAAAACGTGTATAAACGATGTAAATCCGAACGCGATAGGAGGCGGATCTCCGACAATTGCCGAGCGCGTTCGGCATGGCTTGCCAGTTCGCTCGCCGCAGTTTGGCGGCCGGTCGTGAGGATGGTGCTTTCTGTGTGTGAACAAAGGGAAATAATTGTTTGCCAGTGTAAAGTAGATGATGTCGTCTGAGCCTACAAAAGTGAAGGTGGAATACATAAACGAGGACAAAACTAGCAAGGTAAAGAGTGCAAAGTGAAAGGATGCAGTGTTATTGTGTAACAGATCGGACGCCAGCGGGCAGCGGTCTCGTGTCGGTCGGTGCAGGGGGAGGGCGGGGCGAGTGCGGCCCCGGCCGTGTGGGGCCCGCCAGGCCACACGCAGGAGGTTGTGACCGTGTTGCTAGCAACTCCCTTGCCGAAATAGCATCAGCGTCCTCCTCCGGTTCATACAATTACTTCCCACCCATTTCTATTGCAACTTTCAAAAAACTATCTAGTACTAAAACATAATTTTCTTTATACAGCAATCATCACAAAAAGCCACAAGTCAATTCAAAATAATTATAGAAAATCTACAGGTAGCCATTTTAAATTACTTACACGAATTGAAAGTTTTTTCATGCAAATTAAAGTAAAAGGAAACTTGCGTACTTACCTAAAATTAACGGGTTCGATATGTTGCCGTGATAGCCTACTTAGCAGCTGCATAAAAATCAGTCACGCGATTTGAGGTGGGTGGATCAAAGGGCGGCGGCGGCCTTGCCTGCGACGACTCCCGGCACTTGTTAGGAAAAGGCGTGTCGACTCACAACTATTACGATGTACAAACTTTGCGATCTGTTGCAGCGTCAAACTTTACATGACACACTCGTGAAACTAACTTTTCCTCGCATGAAAAGCATAATGGAAGAAAATCCACTCCGTGCAAAAAATGTTCTAAACTAAAATAGTGAATGAATGAATGAATATGAACATTTTGTCTATGCGGCTATCTTTTTTTGTTTGTTTGTTTACTACATTCCTTTTCAACGAAATTTTGACAGATGACTTGATGACAGAAATACAAAAATGAAAGAAAAACAAACTGATTTTCTTTACTTTTTTTTTCTTATTTTACGTTAATTTTATGAAATGTTAACATCACATTTATATGAGGTGAGCATAGTTATCGTACGTACGTAGTTTTTAAGTGTTGTATGTATAGCTAGATAGTAGATACCTGCTTAAAATATTGTAATAAAAAAGGGTTCGCTCGGCGTTTTCCCTTTGAGCGTGATAAAAGGGCCCGGGGCGATGGCAGTGGCACAATGAGTGGCACAGACATTTTCCCCCTCTTCCGTCCCCAATTGCTTTGTGCGCAACGCGGCCGACCTTCGATAATAATACACTTACAGAAACTAAATCCACAAATATAATAAACTTAAGAAGAGTTTCTATCATTTCAAAAACTGAAACTTCTCACAGTTATTTTTCCACGTGTTTGTTTTTATTTGCCAGAATTTTCACAGTGCTTTACTTTGATCGTCAAAATGATTGTGAGCTCAGATTGTGAGGATAAAATTATAATGTCAGAGATACTTACAAGGTAAAATCTCGATAATAAATCATAGTACAATACACAGTACGATCAAATTATCTTGGCAGGTCTGAACATAGGCTCTGCGAACTTTTACGCATGTAAACTTGTGAAGAAAACTTATTGCCAGATAAACCAATACCTACGTAAATGATCAGAAAATATCTAATTAAACAGTGAGAAATACAAATAAAATAAATATCATAACACTTATAAACATTAGTTGTAACAAAATGACCTGCACGAAGTTCGGACCTGCCAAGATAATTTGATTGCACTGTACCTCAATGTAATAAATTCTGTATTTACTTACTTTCCTATACCATCAAAACTGTCTGGTATAATTAAATTGTAACACCTCTATTGACGATAGGAATGGACTGTATGGGATTCTATGAGGTGAGGTGAAATAAAACTAAGGAATGGCAATAAAAATCTAATATGTAAGCAGAAATATTCACAACAACGAGGTGAAGCTAAGACAACTGACAGATCACTTGTAACAAAAAAAGAACATCAAAAATAGACAACACAAAAATACCAAGAAGATTGTCAACAACCTCTATATAGTAAACATTTATGTTTTAAGACAGAAGGGGTATCTTCTGTCTTAAAACATAAATGTTACCACAATGTTACTGCAACCCTAAGAGGATGATCATCTGATCGAAGCTCAGTTTAGAAACTTTGCTTCAAGTCAAACTGCACATACCCAAACTATTTCATTTCCAGTTATAAAACCCAAATTATCCAGATAGTAAATGAGTCAGCTTATGCTAACTTAATTTCATCAAATTCTCATGATTAAAACTCAAATAATCATTTAAAAGTTAACCAAAACTCAATCTTATCATTTAAAATATACAAACTGCATAATTTTCCTGAAACAGTAATTAACAAAAACCTAACCATTGTTCTGTCAATTTTCCTTAACACTTAAATTACCAAAACTAGTTTTCAACTGAGTTAAAATAAAGAAATCTCCTTTTTTTACTGCATGATAATTTTTACTACTGAGAAAATGGTTTTCAAAGACATTGAATATAATTGTTGAAACCAGTTGGAAGTGTTTACCAGTAGATAGGTACATGTTTTTATGCTAATTAATCCTCTTGTGACAAGGCAATGTTGTATGTAAAACATACTTCATACTTTATTGCCAACAATTCTCAGCCTGAGTGCAGTAATCTATCATAATGTTTTTGAATTTAAATTAGAAAAGATTTGCAAAAACTCGTCTTCAGTCAGGATATACAAATATTGAGTAGGATGTATAAATTATTCTATTTAGCTGAACACAACCTTTATCCATTTGTTAAAACAAACAAACACTACTTACTTTTATTGCATTTATAATTTAAGTTAGGATAATAATAGATTCATACCCAACACAAACCATCTGTTGAATCAAAAGTGAAAAGAATTGCATTATGTTAGTAGCAATATACCCCTTTTACTTTGTAAGGCACGCCAAAACCCAATCAACAAATTGTGTTATTAAGTCAGTTATTAATCTCTAGGGCCCATTACATGGCTGCGTTATACTGGCATCAGTGGGATTTATTCTATTCTCTGAACTGCAGTGTAATGACACCTTGTGGACCTTGTGGACATGCATCATCAGCCTATAATGTTCCCACTGCAGGGACTCAGGCCTCCTCTCTAGGTGAGGGATGGGCTATAATCCACCACGTGGGCCCAGTGCGGTTTGGTCAAGTGAGCTTTAGTAAATAGTATTAAAAGTAAATTGTGTTTACAGGAAGGCAACGGGACGCAGTCGCCGTTAGCGCTGTTGGCGGCGACCTGCAGCCGGCTCGGCGCCGCCACCATGGGTCCGGAGCAGCAGCAAGATGGCAAGGACCAACAACAGCACTTCAGTTAGTATCTCCTCTGATTCAACGTGATCATTTTGATACTCAGACTTGCACTCCGTACTAGGCAACTTTCAAGTGTTGACTAGTACGGATTGTGAGTTCGAGTACTAGTACAGTCGAACAAGCTAATAAATATACAAGCAGAAATCGTTATAATTCTAGTACACAGAAATATTGATTGCAATTTTGTTTTATAAAGCGTGTCTCTAAATGTATCTGTATAATCATAAAAGTGTTGTAAATGCAAGTTAGCTGGCTGTATACTTATTAGCTTGTTCGACTGTACTAGTACAGTCGAACAAGCTAAAGCTAAAGCAACACTTTCAAGTGTTGACTAGTACAGTCGATGTACTAGTCAACACTTGAAAGTGTGTTTGAGTTTTCAAAATTTAGGTAATTAGATAATGTTCAGTAACTTTCTGTAACTTTTGTAGTTTCTGCTATAACTTTCGATAACCATTCTTGCCCACTACAAACACATGTTGCTCTACAAAAGTAAATTCAGTGCCAAAGGTCGAAGGAGACTGGGTGATGAGACCATTACCAGAACTGTTGATGAATGAGACCACATTTTCTGTGAGCTTTGACTTTTACTAGCACATACCACATAATAGATGGATTGTGGAGGTCAGATAGGCATTTGCTCCATGTAAAATACTGGAATTTAGCTGAACGGTAAGACTAATGAAAGGTAAAAGGCTAGGCAGAAGCATAGACAAATGTAGAAGACCAGAGTCAATACATCAACTACTACGAATCTCTCTGGATTGGTGCAATGCAACAAGTCTTCTTCCAAACATCATTGATAATTGTCATCTCTGTAGTTAATTACATTTACTGGAATATACTGTTGTCAGTTTCTTTCTGATAGGTCAACTAACACTGAAATCTCGTATTATTTGATTACTAAAGTAACATCAATCAAACTATCAATTGAACAAAATGAATTGAGTAGACTTTCAATATGGAGACGATAAGATCATCAATCAATCAAACCATGTTTTTAATGATAATAATTTATTTGTTTATTTTTAATATTAATGCTCTCCGCAGTCATATTACCTACTTTCTCCTGGGTTTTAAGAGTGAGATCTTTTCAAATATGTTGACACATGTAATATTGGTGCACTTTTGTCTCATCATCATTATATCAGCTTGGAATAACCCACTGCTGGTATAGGCCTCCCCTTTTTCTGGGTTGTGCGTACCTTTTCCAGGTGTTTCCCGCGACTTTGACGATATCGTCAACCCAACTAGCCTTAAGATGGCCCTAGTTTCTTATAATAGGCATAACCTTAGCTTTGGTCGAAGCCTTGCCCCATCTGTCATCCCCGCGTCTAGCCAGATGTCCTGCCCAGGTCCACTTGAGGCCCAGCACCCGGTTCCTGACATCGTAGATTGTCGTCCGACGACGGCTTTCGGTGATACGCAGTCTATCTAAGAGGATCATGCTCATATGCTCGCTTTATGGCATTTGTGCTCAGTGGACAATCTCCTTTGTGAGCGTTCATGTATCAGCACGGTAGGTTATTGTTCGTGAGACACATTGGTTGAAAAGGCGGGTTTTAAGGCTCTGATGGATCTTTTTGGACCGAAAAATATGTTCCAATCTACCAAACGCCGTCCATACGAGTTGTACTCTCTTATAAATCTCTTTGTTGGAATCCTCCTTGTCAAAAAATAGTCTACCCCAACTATTGTCTACCCCAAACAAAACACATATTAAATGTAATTCAAACTATTTTTTAACACTCATGGTTTTTGACTAAACTTATACCGTCACTTACGTGATATCTTCCGTGATTATCCATGATCATAATCCTGCGATCATGGCGCTTGCGACAGCGTCAAAATATTGGGAGTTCAGAAGAATGATTATATCGGAAGATATCTCTTAGATGACAGACAGTATACATTTATAGAAATCTTATCTCAAAGTCCCCACCCCTAAAATCCTAAATTCCATTCCCAGGTCCCCAGCAACAGCAACAAGCCCAACAACAACAACAGGCTCAGCAACAACAGGCTCAACAACAGCAACAAGCTCAGCAGCAAGCTCAACAACAAGCTCAACAACAGGCGCAACAGCAAGCGCAACAACAAGCGCAACTGATACAGCAACAAGTGCAAGGCGATGCGGCGACGATAGCGGCGATACAGCAACAGTATATGCAACAGCAGCAGCAACAGCCACAACTTAGGGTTATTAGTTCTGCTGTGGTTCAGCAGTTGAGAGCACAGGGGTTATCGGTGAGTTTCATTTGTTATCTTGATTTTATGCAGCATACCAGAAATATAAATCATCTAGTTATAAAAAAATATAATAATTTAAAAAATATATAAAAATATCATTTATTACACGTAGCAGACATAATGTCTTATGTTAAAAACAACATAGAATATTTTCTCTTGCAAAACTCCAGATATACTTGTATGTTATTTTTTGTAAAACTTTAATATTAATCCACAGCTCTTTATTGCTTAAAACTAGGTTTTAATACTATAATATTTTGCTAATATCTGTGACTAAAACTAGGTAATTTTATTTGTTTTCAGGGCAATGAGTTATCAGCGGCAATAGTGAATGCAGCAAACTCGGTTCCAAATGGCATTCAAGTACAACAACCTCAGGTGATTATAACAAAATTCTTTTTTTTGTTTTTATTATAAATGGGCTTGCTCTTGACTTCAATCTTGCCCTAGGGGCAGAGATGATGTCGACGATGGAACGAGCTTACCCAGAAAACAAACAAAACAACAACAACAAAACAACAACAACAAAACAACAACAAAACAACAACAACAAAACAACAACAACAACAATTCTACAACCAATCTTAATATTGTAACACTACATGCGTGTTTTCCCGAAGAGTTAGGGTGTGGTGTACCTTTACACCCACATAGATATGTGTTACACACACATCGCCAGATATGGTTTTACCGATCGTATAAAGAACACCACACTGCGCTCCAGAACTCAAATTGCTGACGTAGCTCATAAAGCTGCTAAACTAAAATGGGACTGGGCAGGCCATGTCTGCCGGATGCCGGTAAAGTTGTGGGCCAGCATATCTCAGAACCCTGAGACAGCTAGACGTCGGCGTGGTAGACCGAGGAGGAGATGGCGGGCGCCTTGGTTGGCTTTCTCGTTAACTGGCGGGAAGAGGCGCAACAACGAGGAAATTGGAAGGAATAGGGGAGGCCTTTGCCCAGGAGTGGGAAAGATTAGGCAAACATAAAAAAGAGTATTTAACATAACCTCTACCACTATCATACCTTGCTCCTACGTTGTTAAAATAACGAAACCTATAATAAAACGATGATCTTATGTTTCCAGGTGATATCAATGCAACAGCTCCAGTCGTTGCTAGGAGGCGGCGTCGTGTCTGGAGAAGGTGCAACGTACCAGAACTCGCCACAGCAACTGTTGCAAATACATCCGCAGTTGTTACAAGTATGTATTTTTACTTAGTTTTAAGTTTCATAAGACATTGAGCCGAAATCGGAACTAATTGGTGTTTATTTTATTATGGGGAGACCGAAGAATATTATCAGTTTATTTGTCATAGCATTGCAATAGAAAAAACTTAAAAGCACAATTTTCTTTTTTTGATTTTAGTCATGATCAGAATTATATTCAAGGACAATATTTTGAGATGACCAGCAGAAATGACTACTACAATACTAAAGCAATAATTCTAATACAATAGGGTAGTTGACAAAAAAAATCTAATTAGTCCGTCACATAGATAATAACAAAAAATATTCGACACGTATTTTTTCTTTTTGCACGTAAACCAAAAATGAAGACGATACAGTGCTTCGAAAATTCGTGTGACGTCACATCGCACTACATTTTTTACCACGTAGTGCCGTCAAAAGCCCCCACTCCTGATCTTTTACGAATTGACGCGTTATAACTTCGTCAATTATTATTAATTTGATAAAACAAAAAACACGTATCCAATATTTTTCTATAATCTAACTGACGGACTAAACGGAATCATATTTTTCTTACCCAGGACCCTATTTTAAAATTAATTTATAGGTATGGGAATACTAATAAAAAAATACTATCTAGTAGAGTAGGTGCTCTTGTGTTATCTAATTATATCTGTGGTTATTCCTTTTCACCATCGGAATCATAATAATATGTCGTCTGACCGAAATACTTTGTGGCAGCAACAACAAGGCGTGTACGGCGGATGTCTGGTCGGCGGAGTGGGTGGCGTAGCGCCCATGCAGGCCGTCACTGTGGACGGACAAGATGCTCTGTTCATACCCGCACAACACGCACAGGTAAGCTCTCATGATTTCCTAACTAAATTATGCATTTGTGGTGTTATTTTTTTTTTTTTTAGCCTATTGTGTCCCACTGCTGGGCAAAGGCCTCCCCCATTTCTTTCCAGCTCTCCCGGTGTTGTGCCTTCTCTGACCAATCAGTCACGAACGTTCATTAGAAACACTAGAATAAAAAAAGAATCATAAATAAAAAGAGAAGTCCTGACTGACTGACTGACTCATCAACGCCTAGCCCAAACCCTTGGACCTAGAAAGCTGAAATTTTGCACAGAGGTTTCCTTTATAATGTAGACAAGGAATAAGGAAGGATTTTTCGAAATTCAACCCCTAAGGGAGTTAAATAGGGTTTGAAAGTTTGTATGGAAAATCGTCAATTTCACGCGGGCGAAGCCGCTGGCAAAAGCTAGTTGTTAATAAAAGACACCGCGGCCTCGACACAAAGGGCTAAGAAGGAACATTGGTGGTTTTTAGTCAGAAGAAGTCTGACACTCCCTACCGCTCTCTGCCCAGAGCGGGAGGAGTCATTTGATGATTTCCTACCCTCCAATAAAAAGGGTAAGAATAAAACCATCAAATTATCAGTAAGTAAAAGAACCACTTTAGGATTCGTGCACTCGCTACCCGGGTAGCTTACGCTACTAATTTTAAGCTCGTTCTGAATAGCGCTCCGTACCAATGTTGGTTCTTAAGAGGAAAGCGGGCGCTGTCTCTCTCCGTCTATCCGTCTGTCTCTCTCCACTATCGCTGTCTCTCTCCGTCCCCCCCTGCCCTCAAATTCGTGCGATAAGGACAACTGCATAGCCGACTCAATAGCTTAAGTAAAAAGTCATATTTCTAGGTTTGGCTCTCGCTTATTTCCTCCTCCAATATTGAACCAATTTAAAAGATATTTTAGACAATGAATAAGGAGGATATATACTACGCCGCTATGTTTTTCTTATTTCGTTAATAGTTGTCAAATTTGTACTATAGGACTCTGTTAACAGCTATCTAAACAAACAATTTTGAGCATTTTTTGAGGGTTCTAGTGCTCATAAAAATTATTTATCACCAAAAAGGTAAACATAGGGGCATAGAAATAGTTAATATTTATTATTCTTTAAAAAATCATTGCTCTAGGGTCATTAACCAAAAAGAAAACAGGCGAGAGCGTTTGTATGGAGAAAATAGCACCCGCATTTCCTCTTAATAGTGTTAGCTCGACAAGCCGAGCGGAATTTTTCTGAACCACCTCCTTGCGTCGTTTTCCCTCAATGCTGCCATGTGGGTCGTGGCCTCTTTGGATCACTTTCCCTCAGACTGTCTTGCGCCAGCTCACTCTGTCTTCGGCAGCATGTAAGGCATCGCAGACAGAGGTGTTTAGGGCAGAGCGGAACTGGTCTGACAAGTGCATTGGGCTTCTGCCTCTGGGTCTTCTCCCGCCCACCTTGCCAGTTATTAGCAGCTTTTCTAAGTCCTCGCCTCTCTTTCTGTAATGTGTGATGTGTGTGTGTGTGTGTGATGTGTGTTCTGTGAATGTGTGTGTCTGTTCTTCTCACCATATGGTGCTGAGCCTCATTGGTAGCTTGAGCTCGGTTAGAATAGAACCATTGGTTCGGTGTTCTGTCCAAAGAATTCCAAGCATTTCATTTTCTGAACATGCATCATAAATTTTTGATTGCGTCGATCGACTGATTAAACATTTAGCTGAACTTACGTCGGGTCACCCTGACCTGTAGTAATTACTCACATCGACTGCTGTAGCAGGTGTGGTGTGACCTTAAAGATCAATCGATCGGTGTGGTGGTTTTCTACAATAGGGATGTTTCCTGACAAAAAAAAATAAAAACCTGTTTAGTCCGTCAGTTAGATTATCGAAAAATATTGGATATTTGTTTTTTGTTTTATCAAATTAATAAAAATTGACGAAGATAAAACGCGACAAAGATCATGAGTGGGGGCTATTCTCGTCAAATTTTTTTAAAATTAAAATAAAAAATATATGTGTCTATTATTTGGAAATGCATCTGACGGACTGATTAGTTTCTTTTTTGTCAACTAGCCTATTTGCGACGACACAATTCGTATAGAACTGTACTATTTGTGTCGTCAGTTATTTTATGTGTCTAAGTTTTCATCACAGGGATATTATAGCGTTGGGTAGGCTATTGGGGGTGGTCTGAAACACTGCTTGATAGTTTGTTAAACAGTTTATTGTCTAAACACAGTTACACAAGTCGAACAAGACAATCACATAGTAATACATTAGGCGCAAGCGCGGGGAATTGGTGACACCGCGCGACGCCGCCGTCTCGTGGAGCACCGATCGAAGCGTACTACTCTCGCGCGCCCTCTGTGCGTGGCGGCAAGAAACAACTGCCGGGGCTGCCAACTACACGATACTACCTACGATGTATCTATGGCCGTATCTATGGTCTCGCGCTATAATATTTTTTTTTACTGCCTCATTGGTCTAGTGGTCGCAAGCGCAACTGCTGTGTGTGAGGTCCTAGAGGGTTAGATTCTCTAGTCGGGCAAAGTGTTATTCCATCAGAAATTTCTCAGTAGCAGCCTTGTAGTCTGGAGTTGTGCCCGGTTGATGACAATAGGCTCGCCCCTTTTCACATGGGACTTAAACGTAACTGGCGATAATAGTGGGTTAAGTCAACCGAGTACACATCCCGAGTCCATGATTTCTACTGAGAAATTCCTGATGGAAAAAACCCAATCACAATTTGCCCGACCCGGTAAGCGAACCCAGGACCTCCTCCTCAGCAGTCCAATCTACTTAAGTCACGAGTAAACAGGCTTCTTCTGGGTAAGCTCGTTCCATCGTCGACCTCATCTCTGCCCTTAGGGCAAGATTGAGGTCAAGAGTAAGCCCACATTAAATAAAAAAAAAAGATTGTGACCATTATATCAACGAGATTCTTGATTTCCATTGTTATCCTGAATTGCTTTGTTTCTCGGATGTTTTATTGCAAAAAGTCTCTCAATTCAGTGTGACGTCTGGCAAGGGCCACCTCTAGCTCTTTCCACTGAGCCCTGTCCCGAGCCAGTCTCCTCTAAGCTCGCTGTGAGGTCTAGCTTATCCTCCCATCTCTTTTTTTTTTTTTGGTGGGTGTAAAATCATCAAATGACCCCCGCTCTTGGGCAGAGCGAAGGGGAGTGTCAGACTTCTACTGACTAAAAACCGAACCCATGTTCCTTCTTTGCCCTTGTGCCGAGGCCACGTCATCTGGTACTAAAATCCGCGGCCCCGACGGGCCTATCCTCCCATCTCCTCACTTAATGTTATCCTCTTCGAGGTTCTTACCTCCCTGCAAAAATGAGAGATTCGTGTTAAACACGTTTTTGTTTTTCAGAATTTCTCAGGTATGGGCCAAGTGAGCCTTGTCAACGGCCAGCTAGTGAGAACACCCGTCCTGCCCGCGGGCTTTCTACAGAACGTCATGCATTTACCTGCTGGTACGTATTCATTAATTATAAATATTAATTTAATTCTATATTAGAACTTAGTTTGATAGAAGATGAATTTTTAGACCAATAGTTTGTGCTAGCCAAGGTTTATATCGAGAAGTTATACTTAGTAAAATACATTTGATTATATGATTAAGAGTATTTTTGAGATTTTGAGCAGTTTAAAACACTGAATAAATGTAGCCAACACACAAATTCTTGGTTAACAGTTTCTTAATGGGTTCGTTTACACCCTGTATTATTCATCTCAATCTACTTGTTAAAACGGATACTGCTAATTATTCATCTCCTACCAATAACTAAGTATAACGAGAATACGACAATCGCTTGTTTAGGTAGGATTGTAGGTAAAAGTATGGTACCTGTGTGTTAATATGGCACTTCGGGGTTTGCTAAAACAACTCAAAATGCCATAATTTAAAACCGGGTACTGCACAATAGGTATTTCATAAGCTTTGGTCTCACTAAACCTTCAGTCAGCTTCGGGATTGCTTTGGGATTAACTTTCCATTCAACGGCTTTGCTTTCAAACTAAAATATTCATACATTTCTCTCTCTTGACCAAAATTCCGACTAAAAACTCTTTTCAAACATTTCCATGAGGTAGGTAGTCACTTATTTAGACATGATGAAAATAGAAAAAAAAGTATTTTATTATTTAAAAAAAGTAGTTAACGCATGTGTGTCTATAAAGTTATTAGTTGATGTTAAATTAGAAAAAAAATAATTACTATGATTTTGGCTGTCCTGTTATTTATACATTTTAGTATCAGACTATGTTTAGATTATCAGACACCTACAAAACATTGACGAACAATGTCGGGCACTGACTTTGTGTAAGACATCACATTTAGTCATCACATCGCATGTTCTTGGCTTCTAACGTACTATTATCATACTAATCTGTGTTTTCCGCCTCCCCTCCCCCCACCGCTAACAGAGCAGCAGGCGACCGTCACAATCCCGGGCACTAACCTTACCATTCCTATAAGCGCTTTGACCGGGAACCAACAGATGATAACGATACCCGGAACGAATATATCGTTGCCGGGACTTCAGGGGAATCAGACGATAAGCATCCCGACCAGCCAAGCGATTACCATTCCGTGTAGTTCAGCGGGCGTCTCCGCTGTGGACAAGCAAGCAAACGGGAAAGACGGGAAGGAGCCCGGGAGCCCCAACGGACAAGGTTGGTGTCTCGGCCACGCGGCGAGACTATTTTGAACTTCATTTTGGAAATTGATTTCTTTGTGTGTGATGTGGGTAAACGTTGCGTTCATAAATTTACCTTCAAACCCCCTGAAATAAGCGTTAATATTACGACTATTGCAGTTTGTTAGTTTACTATTGAAAATGTGCTATCGTTATGTCAAGAATCAGCAAGTTCTATAGCTTGCTGTTTCTTGCCTAAAGAGGTTTTAAAGTAATTTTTTTTTCGAGTTCTACCCTCTCAACTCTTACCCATAACATATACAGTACAGGAGCTAGGTAAGTCTCCTCTCGAATAATTCAAAATTTTATAAAATGCAGTCTTCTACTGGGACTACACAATTTTCTCCATACATTCATCCTTATATTTCGCCTCCCAAGCTTTCATTTTACTCTTGCAAGTACATTTCATTTCCTTTTTGTGTATTATTTTTCATGCACTATCACTGTCATTAGATCGCATAATTATTAACAATATTACAATAGTACATCGACGGCGAAAATTTCATAAGTCGAAAGGGACATTTAAATCCTATGCCCCTTTCGAAATTGACATTTTCTCGGTCATATTACATTTATTGCATTGTGTATTTAGACTAGAGGCAAAAGTAGATTTAAACAGGATGTTTTGTAGGGAAACAAAACAATTTAAAGGGAGATGCAGACGTCGCGATTAATCGATTTTTATTCTTTGCTGGTCCCCTTATGTTGCATTGGGGTTCACATACAAAGACTTTGTATACCTGCATCTGTCTTTTACCGATTGGCATCGCTCTACTTCACATTATACTGGCTGATCTGTTAATTGTGAGCAATACTTTAAGGACGTGTAGTACTCATAAAAAAGAACATCTTTTGCTATCATATCAGTTGCTGCATACATTGTATTAGTCGCGGAAGTCGAAAGAATGTATAATCACCAAAAGATTTTTTATCATGTTTCGTAGATTATATCTACCTTGATGTATTGCCCCCACGTTTAACCAATCAGCCTGTATAGGATCCTCAAATTGATTTAGTGTCAGGGGATCCTTATTACCTAAGGGTTTCTAATCCTACGGCACATTACGTATTGCTCGCACACACTTAGGCCCAGATTCACAGACCACACTTTGACTTTACTAAGTAAAGTATGATTTTTGGAAAGTAAATAACAGCTTGACAGGACTAAGAAATATATTTTTGCGTGAAAGTAGATCTTTCTATCAAAGTAAAGTCAAAGTGTGGTCTGTGAATCTGGGCCTAAGAAATATATTTTTGCGTGAAAGTAGATCTTTCCATCAAAGTAAAGTCAAAGTAAAGTCAAAGTGTGGTCTTTGAATCTGGGCATTAGAAAGCTTTGTTATGAACATGAACACATTCTATTTGTTTTAGCTAGAACTAATACTTAATGAAAGCGTTCTTTAAACGTCACAGTAAATTATGATACTACAGTAATATGGGCTTATTAAAACGTGTAACCATAATGATACAACCAGTACTGTGCACGCGGCCCAACTGTGGGAACGTTGTAAGCTTATTATGCAAAAATATGTTTCTGATACTATTTAACCCGCCAGCACTCGCGCTTCTAGAAATCACACGGTCACTCGCGTGTAGAGCATTTCGCTCATGTTTATGAATGTCATTAAATGCAAGTTTTACCAAAAAAATATACCTTTTTTATAATTTTATTAAAGAAAATACACTTTATATATTCTAGAAAAAAAAAACAAACAGTTTCCAACATAAATCTTTTTTATTTTTGATTAACAATCCTAGGCACTTATTTGCCAGCCTTTATGGCAGAGTTAAGGAAAAAAATTAACAAAAAAAAATCTTAATAGAAATACATAATAGTTTTCTATGTCAGTAATTTTAAACCATAATATTACATAAAAGTAGCAGTAAAACTGTCGATAAAATGAAAAAAAAACCATGAGAAAAAGCTTCGCCGCAGTCGGGTAAAAAGTACTTACGTCGATACCCGCGCGATGAGCAAAACGCCGCTTTATGGTACACGGCGCAACAAACCCCCTCGTACGAGCGACTGGTGCACACTGGCGAGAAGCGAACTGTATTCAGGGGTTGGGGAAGGAACAAAACTCAGCTACTGAATGAACAATGTCCGTACGCATAATTTCGATTAAATGGCGCGTGTTTTAAATTTACTGTGAGCGAAATGCTCATAGCGCGAGTGCTCGCGGGTTAATATTATTGCCAAATTGCGCCATAAAACAAAGAACAAAACTTTCGGAGACATTAACTCGGTTGTCGGTTTTAAAAACTAATTGTTTACTGAACCACTTATATTGGAGAAGCGCTACGGTATCCCGCGAAATTCAAATAGTCCATTGAAATGTTACATTTAGCGTGCATTTCTTAGAGGACGCAATTTTTTTTTTTAGATATCATGGGGGAGTCAGTTTCAAGTAAAATCCAAATTTGTGGGGTTGCCACCCTTGTCTTACGGCCGCCGTCTTGGAAAAAACTTAACGTTTATGTAACGTAAACGTAACTTTTTTTATTTTTGGTTTTACGACTAAAACTTACTGAACAAAAGTTTTAGATAATCTTATTTGCAACAAAAACATTTTTGTTGTGAGACCTATGATTCGTCAGATAAATCACAAAAACCATTTGAATCACCCCTTTTTCCAAGATGGCGGTCGTGGGACAAGGGTTGCAACACCACAAACTTGGATTTTACTTTAAACTGGCTCCCACTTGACATCTAAAAAAAAATTGCGTCCTCTAAGAAATGCACGCTAAATGTAACATTTCAATGGACTAAAATTCTAATGTCATAGTCAGGTTGGTTGGATGATTAAAAAAATGTGCGCGACCGTAACAAAAATGTCTTTACAGAGTTTTAAAAAGAAGCATATTTGTTACGGTCGCGAATATTTTATTGAATTGAATTTCGCTTGCTACTCTGACTCTTCGCCCTTAAGTTACAAGTATAGGCCTTTTTACAAAGCAGTCATATTCAAGTTCAATGTGTGAGTGAGCTTATGTATTGGCCCTTCTGTACTGTATTGTTCTGTATATAATTTTTATACCACATTGTCCTAGGTGACTGACAAAAGCGAAAACGATAGCAGGCATTCTTTAAATATCAGCGTCAGTTTCTATCCACTTCTCTTGCTTTTAATATGAAAATGCAGAAGAACTCTGACATTTCATCTGGTCTAGATAGTATCAACTCGTATAAAAAGACAGGCTTCCGCAAAGACTTTAATTTCATAATCAAGTCATGAATTATCTTATCCCCTAACAGACGTACCTATTATAGGGTATTTAAGAATACCGGTAAACAAATAAATCTTACTTTGTGCTGTTTACCACCGGTCAACATAGACATACTTTCATACATTAGTGTATCGCACTATGAAAGAGTAACGATAGAATTTCTTGCTCATTTCTCTGAACGAAACTACCCTTGCGAAGTGGTGTAGAATCAATTATATATGTCTTTCCTTTGTTTTAAAGTTCGACGTCATGAAGTGTCTTTTATAACTTAAATAAAATAAAAAATTATGTTTTACCTTAAGTAAGTAAACAAAACATATCTGGGGGCACGGAGTGCTCCCACCAAGGCGATCAATAAAGCGGCACGCCCGTACCATCCTTTTCTCGAAACAGTTTAGGCCATTTTCGTCCTCCTATAACTTCGTTGTGGATTAAACTAGAAGCCTGGTAAATTTTCCGGGTCATATCGCGTTTGTCTGTCACCTAGAGCGGTGCCCCAACAACCCTATAACCGTAACTGTCTACATAGGTGGGGGTGGCGGCATCGCAGTCCGCGGCGGTGTCGGCGGTATGGGCATGGTGCCTGTCCAGGTCCCAGTCAGCGTGGCCAACGGACACACGGTCTACCAGACCGTGCATCTGCCCGTACATGCACCTCAACACCTGCAGATTATACCGCAGTTGCAGCAGGTATGATATGAGAACTATTACAGACTTTTTTGTACTTGGACTGATAAGAGTAGGGAACAACGAAATGAATTTAAATAAAAAAACGTGGTAAACGGGAATGATTCGCACTTGACCATAAATGGAATGTGTTAAAATTAAATAATTCAATTTCTAGATTTTCACAGATAAATCATCTGTGAAAATCTAGAAATTAAATGATTTAATTTAAGTAAAAATAGAGTTTCCCGACACCTATTTTTACAGCTGTGAATTTTGATAGTTATACTAAACTAAGGCCTAAATACTGACTGATACCTGCTATTTTTGAACAGATGCAAGCTCAACCTCAAATGGCGAGTGTACTTACACCTTCGGGTCAAATTCAGCAGATACAGATAGCGTCACTGGCTAATGTGCAGGTAAATTATATATTTCATATTTAATCTAGATCTTTCATCGGCTTCGACCACTCTTACTAAGAGCTATTCTGCTGGGGCTACGGGTTGTTCGAAAGAGATATCGCGGCTTCGGCACAAAGGGCTAAGAAGGAACATGGGTGGTTTTAAGTCAGTAGAAGTCTGACACTCTCTTCCGCTCGGCCTAGAGCGGGAGGAGCTATTTGATGATTTCCCAGCCTCCAAAAAAGGGGTATCATATTACCTAGTACAAACTGGGTTGTAAAGGCCAGATAGGCTGTCGCTCCATGTAAAATACTGGTATTCAGCTGCATCCGGTTAGGCTGAAGGCTAGGCACATGATGGTTTTAGATCTTTCTACAAAAATTGTTAACTTCCATGTACAGTCAGCCCCAAAAAGATGTACAGTCAGCATCAGAAGTAGCTGAACATTTCGGAATTTTAATTCTTTTATGTACAGGACTCTAGCCATTATTTTTAATGTTTCAGAAGATTATTCGTTAAAATAGTCCTTACACTCCAATAACATTTAGTAACGAGTAATATCTAACAAGTTTTTATTAAAAAAACAGCTTCGAAATTTTGAGTAATGTTAATATACTTCTGATGCTGACTGTACACACAGACAAGGAAACTTTTTTATTGTCTACAATTATTATTTAATCAATGAAAACCTAATGAAAAAGCATAGTTAACAATTCATGTCTCTAAAACCTACACGGGACGGATACATACTGCCGCACTCAGCGAGCTTTAATGATTACTTAGGCCATCACTTATTAAAGGTTGTTATACAAAAGTATGTCAAATCTTTACTAAGTGACGGATTAAATATCACTGAGTACCGCAGATAGTAATATAAAAACTCAATAAAAATGGGCTGACTGTATCATCAGAATTGTTTACCTCAGAAAAATTATGAAAGGACAATGACGGGGAGAAAAGTGCATTTCGGTTTTGTTAAGGATATTTTTGCACCCATTATAAGTTGTAAAATGTAAACTGCTGTAAATATAAGCTGGGTTTGGTTCGGTAGCAGGGTGGCGGCGCGCAGGGTGGCGGTACTGGTCAATCTCCTACTACCATCACACTTCAGGTAAGATCTAGTTTTAAGATCTAGGGTAGAGGGGATGAGTACTAACAGATTGGTTCAAAACGGTGTTTCATCAAAATACCCATCAGCTTAGTCTATAGCATGTCCACTGCTGGACAAAAAACTTTTTCACTCATATGAATTCGTCTGTTGACGACATAAAGGGTAGTTGACTGACTAAAAAAAATATGATTCTGTTTAGTCCGTCAGTTAGATTATCGAAAAATATTGGATACGTGTTTTTTGTTTTATCAAATTAATAAAAATTGACGAAAATAAAGCTTGTCAAAGACCATGGAGAGGGGGCTTTTGACGTCATAGTCTGGTAAAAATGGACCAACCTGTGACGTTTCACGATTTTTCGAAGCACTGTATCATCTTCATTTTTTGTTTACGTGAAAAAAGAAAAAATACGTGATCAAGTTTTTTGCAAATCTATATGACGGACTAATTAGTTTTTTTTTGTCAACTACCCTATTCCAAGACTAAACTGAAAAAAAAAATCTGATTACCTAATTTCCAATTAATTTAAATGCCTTTTTAATTGCTTTGAAATATAAAACAAGTAGTCATTGAGTTGGCAAATGAGTGGCGTCACTAGTTGCTATAGCCATTCGAAATCTATAGGCGAATCGTGTTTGTCAAGTCATAAAAAGTATATCAATTGATTGGTGGTGTGGTCAATCATCCAATTGTGCCCACTGTCCTTTTGAGGTTAAGCTGGAAATTTTGTTTGGCGTGTTTATTTAAAGTTGGCTTTTTATCCTTATTTATGGCTTTTTAGTTCGTTAATATCATATATTTTTCACATTTACATATTATTCTACCGTACGTAAATAAAGGTACAAAATATTCTGGTTTCGTTGTAAATTTTACATAATTATTCAGGAGTAATTCAGTATCATCACCTAAAAAACGATGGACTATGATATAGATAGAAATCACATTAACGAGATGAGTATCATAGGATAATGTGACACTGACATATAAGGTCCCGTTAAAATAGGTGGACAAAATTTTAGAAATCATTCAGACCACCAAAATAAGGACGATGGTAAAAAAATATAAGAAAAACGCATTTAACTACCTACTCCTAAAGGATGAGTTTGTTCTAGAGTGCCGGCAATTAATTATTCTAAGTAAAAAAAAAAACATTATTTTATGTTTTTTTTTGTTTAGATATCTTTGGTTAGACTTACTGAACGCTGTGTTAAAATTTGTCCACCTATTTTAATGGGACCTTATATATTCAACAGCTTAATAATTCTACTAAAATTGTCAACTCAGCTCAAGCTAAAAATTCATTATGTTTTTAAACTCAATATAGTGGCAACTGAGTAAATAAAACTAAGTTTCCCAAGATTTAAATCAACCCAAAGAAAGTGCATAAAAAAGGTATGTGGAATCCTTTACAAAGCAGTTATTTTTTGTTGTCCCTGCTTGCCCCGTGTGAGCGAGAGGGGCTACACCGGTACCTGAAAAGAAAAGAGAGCATAGATTTGTATCAATGAATGTTTTCCCGCGTTTTTGTCTCCTGGTTTAGTTCGCATTTCGCAGTTCCATTACACTATAAAAGAATTGCCCATTGTGTTTTTCCCCTAACAATTTTTATGTGCTGATTTTATGTTACTGGTGCACTGCACTAAATGAAACTAAAAAGAGGGCTAGGTCATTACTTAGTTTTATTTTAAATTCTTGTATAAGAAATTGTTAAAAACAAGTCGACATGAGTGTGTACCTATGGACTGGCAGGTCTGAAAAATGTCTGTATCAATTACTACAAATTTTATGGATACTGAATATGAAATCTAAAATAAAAATCAAAGTATTTATTTCAAATAGGCCAGTTACAGGCACTTTTGAATAGTCGAAACTCCCACTATATATATTTAATGTAAGTAGTCCTCCTATATCTAAAAACTCCAATATTTATATCTATCACGCTGCTTTGGATACGGATAAAGGCGGTCTCGGATCAGCAGCAACCCTCCCAAGCCATCATAACAAGCACCGGCCAGCAAGTCACCGTCATACCGGCTTCGAGTAATGTACGCGCCACGAACCTCGTACAGGTATAGCGTTCGGCAATCTTCGGCGCTGAGCACGAATATTCCCGAGCGTAACCGTTATTGTTGTTCGTCATGAGTTTAGCTTTAGATTCCGAACGAGTTTATTGCCGTCGTTCGGTCGGCTCTGTGAGTCTGCGCGACATTTGTGGGTTAAACTCTCGATTGTTTTTTGTGTGATTAAATATTTTTAATACAGGTTTGTATGCGTGTTTTTAGACTTATTTATTTACTTTGTTGTATCAATGAATATTATTATTGCAAACTGCATACATCTAAGTGTATTATATCTATCGGGGCGGATCCAATAGTTTAATTGACAGTTCCAACAATGTAATTTCCTCTATTTCATCAAGACTAACTCGGTGATGGAATATCTCAATAGATGACGTATTTCATATTATGTTATGCTGTGAATAGAGTTTAAGGTTATGTTTGCATTCATGAATAGTTTATGACGATAACATAACCTCTTTGTGTGTCGGCGGCTTGAAACTCGTTCGATCTATTGGTGGGTGTGAAGTTGGTTGGTTGGCTGTGGGGCTGTAATGTAGTGTGTTTGCAGGTGCCAACCTTGGGTGTAGGCGGATTGGGTGGAGCGGTCCAGTTGGTGCCAGCTCTTGGGTTACCAGGAGTGCAACTAGCTCAGCTGCAGCAGCAACAACCTCAAAGTGCACAGCCGCTTATAGGTAAGTTTTTGAACTTTATATCAAGTTTTATATTTTATATCATTTTTTTTTTTAATTTAACTAGTATATCCAGCTGTTGCATTTGAGCAGTTGAGTTTTTTTTTAATAATTTTGGTTTAGGTACCTGATATTATCATCATTGTGTGATACAAAGTTGTGATTGTGTTAATTGTTGTTCAAACAATTTTTATAGGATGCAAGAAGTTTAATTTTTGATCTGAGGACAATAGTTACGAATTCTTCTTCTATTAATAAACAAGGAAATCTGTATATACAATAAGTAATGGAAATAGCACAGTAGGAATCAATAATATGACATTATTACAAAATAAACAGTATTTCCTAGCATGTTGTGTTGTCAATACTCCAAGACTTTAGACCATTATATCGACTAAACTTAATAATAGAATAGACCCGCCCTTAAGACGACCCACTGACCGACATCTGTACGAACTAGAAATGGTTTTATGTTTTTATTCATTTGTTTATAAGTACCTATACATTATTGGTTCATAGTTTTGTTTCAATACCCGTGTGCCCTTTGGCAAAGGCCTCCTCCAACACTTTCCAATCTTCTCTCTCCCGCGCCAGTCTAGTCCAGGTTTATCCAGCTGTTTAAACCACATCATCTTCCCATCTTCTGAATGGTTTACCCTTTTTCCTCTTTCCTCCTCTTGGGTACCATAATGTTATGCTTTATTCCATTTCTCTTCTCTTATTACATGGAATGATTATAAAATAAGTTCAAATCAATCAGACAACAACACTTTGGTATTCTTCTTCTTTCTTTCTTTTTTTAAAAATACCCAGACTCGAAACAACTATCTGTAGGTCATACAAATATTTGTTTCGTCCCGGTAAGGATCGAACCCGTGACACGCAGCGCAGCAGTCCAATTGCTCAGCCACTGCGCCAACCGTGCCGTCAACCCGTGTCGTCCGTCGTGCTGTGTCGTCGTCGTGCCGTGGTATTGTTGTTAGAACAAACACAGCAGCTAGTGAAATGTGTGTATAATACAGGGTTACTGGTAATTCGACGTATTCCTTGCAGGACATCATAGTAGGGTTAAATGCAACAAATTAAGGCACCAAATTTTCTACCGGAGTTTAGTAGTTATGACTTATTTTTTTTTTTTAATGAAAAATGGAGTAAATGTTGCTAGACGACTGACAGGAATGGAAGAAAAAAATATGTTGCGCCGACCCCAAATAGAATGGGACATGGGCAGGAAGACGATCATTTGCAGCCAATTTTTGCCCAAGTTTTTCCAACAACTAGCTGATGCCCGCGGCTTCACCCGCGTGGATGTCGTTCAAATTATATACTAAAACCTTCCTCTTGAATCACTCTATCTATTAAAAAAAACCGCATCAAAATCCGTTGCGTAGTTTTAAAGATTTAAGCATACAGACAAACAAACAGACAAAAATAGCGACTTTGTTTTATACTATGTAAGGAAGACCGGCCTTAAATATGACTTAAATTTCAGTACAGTCGTACCGGTCCACCTTTTTTTGTTTCAAATGTTTCAGATCATAAAAACTAAAAATCAAACTGTTTAAAAAAGCTCGAAGCTTCAGTAGAACATTTGGTGACAACATTTACTGCATTTTAAAACTACTAATACGTCTAGTTACCAGTAACCATGTATGTACACCTCTGCCTATCCCTTCACGGTTTACGCGCAGAATTTTTATTATTTCGGCTGTAAACGTAATCGTAATGGGCTGTTATATTATGTGTATTCCTTGACCACGCCATGTTTTTCACGTACTCCTAATAATAAGGAAATACCTAAGTCTTGATTGCTATTTCAAAATCATCTCGATGCATCAGGCCATTTACAAAAACATTCAGCCTCTTTATCCTCCAGCCCTTTTACGAGTATGACTTAAAAGCCCGACCACGTTACCGTAATTAATAAGGAAACGAACATTCTTGTTTTGAATTGTAAAGTAATATTCGACTCCTTGGAAGGGCATAATAAACCCTTTATTTAATGGGAAACGGACTAGACACTTGTACAAGCCAAATTTAGTCAAAGAACTCATTAGAAACACTAAATATGAATAGCAAAGCCACGTCTGGTTGCCATATTTTGGGGCTCACCCAAACGGACCTTTGAAACAAAGGAAAGGACACGAGAGGCTAGAAGATGCCGCCGATCGTGGTGTTTTTTAGAAATGTTGGGGATGAAGGAAAAAAGGGACTGAACGCAGGGGCAGTCGGTTTATCACCGCTGTAGGGTTCGGTCGATATGAACGATTAATACGGAGAGGTTATGTCGCTCAAGTGGGTGGTCGCAAGAGTGCGATTGTGATTGAATAAGTTAGTGGGATTCAAAGCCCAGTTTAGAGTAATCGAGTATTATGAGTGTGTGTTTGTTGGTGAACGACTGGGTGAGTTCCTTATTACAATAAAGTCGCACTAGAAACAGCCTCATTACATACATTGGGAGATTAGAATGTAAATAGAAATGTTGACAGCTGACAAAACGAAAAAACAAGTGTGAAAGTGTATAAATTATGTCCTTGCGTCAATAAGTGGTTGAACACTTTCACTGCCTGCAAAGCAGACACAATACACAGCAATTCGGCTCGTCCAGTATTCCAACATCAACCGCTCCGTCGCAGAAGTATCGCTGCAGACCGCTGTAAGACTGATAGTTTATCCCAAACATTAATTTCCAGGCCAGCAAATCCAGCAAGACCCTAACGAACCAGGCAAGTGGCAAGTCGTCAGCGTGAGTACCTCAAGCGGCAACGGCAGCGCGGCCAGCACGCCGCAGCCTGCCGAGTGTGAGGCCGCCAAGCTGCGGCCCTCCAGCCCCGGCGCGGGCAAGCGGCTCATGAAGCGCGTCGCCTGCACCTGTCCCAACTGCGACCAGGGCGAGAAGTGAGTACTGTCATACCTGTGTGTCAGAGTGTACTAGCTGCGGCCCTCCAGCCCCGGCGCGGGCAAGCGGCTCATGAAGCGCGTCGCCTGCACCTGTCCCAACTGCGACCAGGGCGAGAAGTGAGTACTGTCATACCTGTGTGTCAGAGTGTACTAGCTGCGGCCCTCCAGCCCCGGCGCGGGCAAGCGGCTCATGAAGCGCGTCGCCTGCACCTGTCCCAACTGCGACCAGGGCGAGAAGTGAGTACTGTCATACCTGTGTGTCAGAGTGTACTAGCTGCGGCCCTCCAGCCCCGGCGCGGGCAAGCGGCTCATGAAGCGCGTCGCCTGCACCTGTCCCAACTGCGACCAGGGCGAGAAGTGAGTACTGTCATACCTGTGTGTCAGAGTGTACTAGCTGCGGCCCTCCAGCCCCGGCGCGGGCAAGCGGCTCATGAAGCGCGTCGCCTGCACCTGTCCCAACTGCGACCAGGGCGAGAAGTGAGTACTGTCATACCTGTGTGTCAGAGTGTACTAGCTGCGGCCCTCCAGCCCCGGCGCGGGCAAGCGGCTCATGAAGCGCGTCGCCTGCACCTGTCCCAACTGCGACCAGGGCGAGAAGTGAGTACTGTCATACCTGTGTGTCAGAGTGTACTAGCTGCGGCCCTCCAGCCCCGGCGCGGGCAAGCGGCTCATGAAGCGCGTCGCCTGCACCTGTCCCAACTGCGACCAGGGCGAGAAGTGAGTACTGTCATACCTGTGTGTCAGAGTGTACTAGCTGCGGCCCTCCAGCCCCGGCGCGGGCAAGCGGCTCATGAAGCGCGTCGCCTGCACCTGTCCCAACTGCGACCAGGGCGAGAAGTGAGTACTGTCATACCTGTGTGTCAGAGTGTACTAGCTGCGGCCCTCCAGCCCCGGCGCGGGCAAGCGGCTCATGAAGCGCGTCGCCTGCACCTGTCCCAACTGCGACCAGGGCGAGAAGTGAGTACTGTCATACCTGTGTGTCAGAGTGTACTAGCTGCGGCCCTCCAGCCCCGGCGCGGGCAAGCGGCTCATGAAGCGCGTCGCCTGCACCTGTCCCAACTGCGACCAGGGCGAGAAGTGAGTACTGTCATACCTGTGTGTCAGAGTGTACTAGCTGCGGCCCTCCAGCCCCGGCGCGGGCAAGCGGCTCATGAAGCGCGTCGCCTGCACCTGTCCCAACTGCGACCAGGGCGAGAAGTGAGTACTGTCATACCTGTGTGTCAGAGTGTACTAGCTGCGGCCCTCCAGCCCCGGCGCGGGCAAGCGGCTCATGAAGCGCGTCGCCTGCACCTGTCCCAACTGCGACCAGGGCGAGAAGTGAGTACTGTCATACCTGTGTGTCAGAGTGTACTAGCTGCGGCCCTCCAGCCCCGGCGCGGGCAAGCGGCTCATGAAGCGCGTCGCCTGCACCTGTCCCAACTGCGACCAGGGCGAGAAGTGAGTACTGTCATACCTGTGTGTCAGAGTGTACTAGCTGCGGCCCTCCAGCCCCGGCGCGGGCAAGCGGCTCATGAAGCGCGTCGCCTGCACCTGTCCCAACTGCGACCAGGGCGAGAAGTGAGTACTGTCATACCTGTGTGTCAGAGTGTACTAGCTGCGGCCCTCCAGCCCCGGCGCGGGCAAGCGGCTCATGAAGCGCGTCGCCTGCACCTGTCCCAACTGCGACCAGGGCGAGAAGTGAGTACTGTCATACCTGTGTGTCAGAGTGTACTAGCTGCGGCCCTCCAGCCCCGGCGCGGGCAAGCGGCTCATGAAGCGCGTCGCCTGCACCTGTCCCAACTGCGACCAGGGCGAGAAGTGAGTACTGTCATACCTGTGTGTCAGAGTGTACTAGCTGCGGCCCTCCAGCCCCGGCGCGGGCAAGCGGCTCATGAAGCGCGTCGCCTGCACCTGTCCCAACTGCGACCAGGGCGAGAAGTGAGTACTGTCATACCTGTGTGTCAGAGTGTACTAGCTGCGGCCCTCCAGCCCCGGCGCGGGCAAGCGGCTCATGAAGCGCGTCGCCTGCACCTGTCCCAACTGCGACCAGGGCGAGAAGTGAGTACTGTCATACCTGTGTGTCAGAGTGTACTAGCTGCGGCCCTCCAGCCCCGGCCAGGGATTGAAACTGTACTGTTATAAACATTAAAATAATAATAGGCACAAACGACAACTAAACTTACGAAGGGCTGAATCTGGAATTCTAAAAATGCTTAATTTAACCCAGTCTTAGCGTCAACGAAGCAGGAATATCCGGTACTGCCAAAGTGCTTTTAGAGTAAGCCACGGTCATTTCATATAGGGTTGTTCAAATCTTAATCATTCCGCGGTCTGCGGCTTTGGGCCAACCATGAGAGCTAATACGGACAATAATTTTAGGGCCCCGTTGTTACAGCCGCTCGACTTACTTTACGTTACAATAGGGGATCGGACTGACTCAATAAAATAGAATTCTGTTTAGTCCGTCAGTTAGATTATCGAAAAATATTGGATACGTGTTTTTTGTTTTATCAAATCAATAAAAATTGACGAAGATAAAGCGCGTCAAAGATCATGGAGTGGGGTTTGAAACGTCACATGAAGGTACAAAATGTACTATCATATGACGTCACACGAGTTTTCGAAGCACTGTATCGTCTTCATTTTTTAATTACGTGAAAAAAGAAAAAATATGTGGTCAATATTTTTTGGAAATCTATCTGACGGACTAATTAGTTTTTTTTGTCCGATCCCCTATTACTTCACGGTGGTAATCATCATAGCTATCTAAATCATTACAAAACTATAACGTTAATTGAAACTTCTTCTTTTTTTTCTTCTAATACTTTTCACATTTCATGATTCTCTTCGGTTTGGGCCAAGAACGGAAATACACTACACATTTCTACCTTTTCTACTGACTGTCATTTTTGATGTGGTATTCACAAGCGCGACTGCTAAGCTGCTAAGTTTGATTCCCAGGACAAGAAAAGTGGTATTAGGTGCTACTATTAAAAAAATCTCGGTAAAAATCCACGGAGCCTGAATGTGTGGTGATGGCAATAGGCAAAACGTGGGTGTACATTAGATACCGTGGTTGGTATTGAGGAGCTCGTGGCGTAATAATAACTGCCAATCGGGTCAATCTTTAGGTTAAGCGGCGCTTGCCTAGGTTGGTCTGTGGATGGGTGACCGCCCATTTCATACCGAGTTTTCTCCGTGCCTCGGAAAGCACGTTAAGCTGTTGGTCCCGGCTGTCATATATAGATCTTTGGCAGTCGTTACAGGTAGTCAGTGACCTGGAAATCTGACAACCAGTCTTACCAAAGGGTATCGTATTACCCAGTATAAACTGGGTTATGGAGGTCAGATAGGCAGTCGCTCCATGCAAAATACTGGTATTCAGCTGCATCCGGTTAGACTGGAAGCCGACCCCAATATACTTGGGAAAAGGCTAGGCAGATGATGGTTGGTATTGAGAAATTCCTGGTGGAAAAACCCAATAACATTACCCGACCTGGGAATCGAACCCCTGACCTCATACACAGGAGTCACGCTTACGACCCTTACCTACTTCACGCCTACTTCTTAAGGTTGATGTTCCAGGGTAGCCCGCGAAATTCAAATTTTCTTACGTGTTTAGCGATTTGCAGGCCAGTGTTGTATGTTAGTGAAAATATGATTCGCGGCTGTAAGAGGTATGCAGTTACAGAATTATAATCATCAAAATCACCTTTTGATGAAATACTCATTCTGCATTATGCATACGTCTTACAGCCGCGAATCATATTTTCACTAACATATAACCTAGCACTGGCCTGCAAATCGCTAAAAATCACATCAAATTTGAAAAATCCAAAACACTATCATGCTAGTAAATAACCTGTAGTATTTTTAAAATCACTTTTCATGATTCTAGACTTGATAAATTAAGAGACTTACGCCCAAATACTCAAACGTCACTCAATTTTAAGTTGCACTTAAATCTCGTGCTGTCTTTGTTACTTTAACGCAGAGTGACAGAGATAACAGGAGTTTTGAGGGTTACTTATAATTGAGTGACTTTTGAGTATATGGGCGTTACTGATTAAAGATAATTTAATAATTTTAGAGTAAAAGAAATAAGATGTGCGTTAGTTTCGGTGCTGTTAGCGCCTTAAATTATCCGATTGCATGAGACTAACTTGAACATTTGCTTGCAGTCGCCTGGTGGATCGCAAGAAGCAGCACGTATGTCACATAGCGGGCTGCAACAAAGTGTACGGGAAGACGTCGCATCTACGCGCACATCTCAGGTGGCACTCGGGAGAAAGACCTTTCCTTTGCAACTGGTTGTTTTGTGGCAAGAGGTAATTCTTATCATCTTTTCTTACACTTTCTTACTTCTAATTTTTACGTTTTTCTTTTTTCACACATAATATGCACAGATCAGCATCATCATCTACCTGTCTCATTCCATTTGGGGTTGGTGCGACAATTTTTCTTCTTCCGTTTTCCCCTATCAGACGTCACAGCATAATTTAATAATAATATAATATTTTATTACCACAAGATTCAAGTACATTGCACTATTATTATTATTTACTCCTTACACACACTCCTCCTTTTAAATAACACAGAATATGTACTTAATATAGTTTTATTTATTCCTTGTTTTTAAATTAGCTTTCAAATGTCTAGTTGATGATTCAGAAATTAACCAATCTGTCTAGTTAGTTTTTGTTGTAGTTGCTTTTAGGTGTGAATGTATTGCCCGTAGTTATGCTTTAAAACTACTTTGTAAATGGTTGGTGACAGTAAACCTAACTGAGACTGATTTCATCTTGGTGGTCAAAGGTATTGGCTATATACTTTGCTTTGGGGACAATTTCGTTCCTGTAACTGTGCTTGGCAAAGACTTATTTTCAGCAGTGGATGTTTGCTAAAATGATGAACTGGCTTTAGGAAGCTAGTTGGGTGGTTACTCCACCATCTGGCGATCGTCAGGACGTCAAAATGCGTGTAGTACATTTTCTTGTATTGAATAAATAATAACTATTATTTTGAGTTTGGCCGCAGTCGTATAAAACTTACTAACTTATTGCTAGACCCAAAAGCCGTCACGTAAAAAAGAGAATTGACTTCCCAGTCACCCTCTGTAGATGACTTCATTAACAAATACTTCACAAACTAATCTATATATATCTATATCTATCTATACATATAATAAAACAGTAAAAAAACTGTGTCTGTAGTGTCTGTACATTGAATGTATTAAAAAAAAATTAATTGAGGGGGGTTTAGAAATAGTAATAAAGCAAGAATCCGAAAAAAAAAATTGTGTCTGTTTGTCTGTATGTTTGTACACGCTAATGTTCGGAACTACTTGACGGATTTGAATGATTTTTTTTTTCGTTGTATAGGTATTAAGTCTGGGCAACATATAGGCTATAATTTATCTTAGAAACTTGAAAATTTCCACGTGAACGAAGTCGCGGGCATCAGCTAGTTTAATAATAATACTCCTGACAGAAAACAGTTTCTGTCACGGCAACCAAGATTATAAAAGACTGGCCATCGACACAAGTATTTGCGCTAACACATGAGCGCTCTTTTCCTTCTGACAATTCGAAAATTTGATGGTACCGGATCCTTTAATGTGCCAAGTATCTAAAACTTATATCATTGTCCTCAGGTTCACCCGATCGGACGAGCTACAACGACACAGACGAACACATACCGGTGAAAAGAGGTTCGAGTGCCCCGAGTGTCGGAAACGGTTCATGAGATCAGACCACCTCGCGAAACACGTGCGCATACACACCAAGAACAGAATCACGGTGAGTCCGATGTCTTTTGCTTTGAAGAATGCGATGAATTGGATCTACCAACGCCGCAACATTGTTCTTGTTTAGCACAGTTCAGGTGACCACTTAGATGGGACACAACAGTCGTCGCTCGGAAGATTTTGGTGCCAATTCATCCCTGCTTAAACACTTGGCATTGGTGAAGAGTGCGTTTTTTGGAGACTGTGGCAGACTCTTGTTGCCGACCACTAAAAATGTTTTATATGAACAATCATTATACTGTTACTCGCTGGTATGGGTTTAAAACACTAATGATTGAACACCATTCTATCTTTATTTATCATTAATCACAAAACACTTAAAACTCAATTCACTACTGATCATTACTCACTTAGATATCGCATTTGTAAGTTCACTTGCACTTCTATTTGCTTCGTTGTTCAGCCAAAATGAGACTGCCTGCTGCTACAAACACGATGGCTTTATAAGCCGACCGATCCTTCGAGAAACTTCCACAACTCTCGAATCTTCTACACAGTTTCATATTCCAACATTCTAGATTCGAACGTAATCTAGAATGTTCTCGTAAAACAGCTAACGCAACAGTACCTTCTTGATATTTATAACTTGTTTCTAACAAAACCTGATTTTATTTTTCCAGGAGGTAGCTACGTCAACCCAATCCATGTACTCAGACTCCGGCGACGACAGTTGCGATGAGAAAATGATGCTCACCATAGAGACAGTGCAGAACGAAGACGGCGAGGACAAGATGGTGCTCCGCCCCAGTCCCAAGATGGAGCCCGACCATATCGACAGCTAGGACTCGAGCAGCGACGAATAGAACCGTCGCTGTACAATCATATACGTCCCAAATACTTGGGCGGTGTAAGGACTCGAGTGACACAGACTTTAAGGGAAACTACGCCATATTCAGTTAGAGTGAATGGCGGTTTTCTAGTGCGCGAGTGTGTGTAGAATCAGCCTTTTATGCCGCAACCCTATGGGAGTGCTGTGTATCGGTGTTTGTTATACGATTGGCGAAGCAAAGGTTATGTTTAGGAGAATGCGCTAAGGTAGCACCCGAAATTCAACATTTCTTACGTTAAACCAATTCAAAGAGTCATTCTATGGGAATAAATAAACTTAAAGGGGCTTTATTGATTATAATTCTGTAAAATACATACGTTTTACAGTCGCGAATCATATTTTGTACAACATACTGCGTGACACTGACCTGCGAATTGTAAAAAACATAAGAAAATTTGAATTTCTCGGCAACCTTGTCGCTTTCCCCTTAAATAAAAACCACGTTTTAGGGTTGAGCTTATCCGTCATGGAAACACCGATATTATGACGGTGTTATCACTAATAATATTTATTTGGTATCCTGTCATAGTGTGAGTGAGAAATAAGTAAATGAAAGACTTATTCACCGTTGTCCTGTCGATGTATAATCCGCGATAGATTTTGGTATTTGTTTACTGCACTAAAAGACAGATGTAGACGCTTTTTAACACAACTTATTATTTAAAAATGAAATGCTATTCAAAATATGGTTGTACATAAATTTTGATACTAAAATATGAAGTCCTAATATAATTGTTTAGATTTTATAAATGAAACCTCGGGTGCAAGCGAGATTGTGTGTGTATTTAAAAATAATTAGCAATATAAACATTTTTTAAATGTTCGGTGTTACGTTTTTTGTAGTTTTGTATTGTTAGAAGATATTATTTATTGAGCATTATTCTTAGGAACCGCCTGTACGTAATATTGTGTGAAAGAAAATGCCTTATTTCAAGTAATTGTGTGTTCCCAAGTGGGATTTGCCTTAGTAGTACTGCCACTATATAAGGGACGGGGGGGGTCTTGTAAAACGTTACGATGCGTTACAGGGGCGGGAGGGGGGAGGGTTTGAACCACGCGTTACGTAATATTGTTTTTTAACCCTCACGTAGAAAGATTCTATCACGCATTTTTTAAAACGCTTTTTTTTTCTCAAAATTTCCAATTTTAGGTAAAATTGGTCACTTGGTGGTTACGTAACGTTTTAATAGGGGGGAGGGGGGATACAGTAAAACGTTACGGCGCGTTAAATGGGGGGGAGAGGGTGTCAAAAATTTCCAAAAATTGCGTTACATAATACTTGAACGCTCCCTAAGCAAAAGGAGCACAACTTCAAAAATAATGCAACAGCTGAGCTTTTTTCTGAGATTTTTCCATCAAGAATTTGTCAGTAGCAGCCAAGGTATCTATATTTACACCTGGTTGATGGTAATAGCCATGTCAATTAATAATAATATAATATTCCACAACTATCACACAACGCCATCTAGTCCCAAGCTAAGCAGAGCTTGTGTTATGGGTTTTTTAATTACATACTTAAACATTAACTGCCAAAATATGTGTGTACTATTAGGTACACCTCAGCCTAACCCTTGGTTACAGGCGTGATGTTTTGTTAATGTTATAAAAATCAAGTCTTACTAAACAAAAAAGGTGAATCTAGCGAAGCTCATTTTTCAGCATTACGTTTTCTCAGATGCACACTTTTTATATGTTATGAAGGCGGAGCAAGTAACTAGCGCTTTAACCTTTTGATCACCACGAGTAGGGGAGACTGGGTACACTTGATACCTCTGGGACACATGGTACATTTATTTTATAAACCAACCACGCTTGCAAGACTATATAATATCTGGTATGACTTGTGATACCGTACCATAGACAAACAGGGTTGCTAGTTTTGAATAGTCTTGCAAGCGTGGTTGGTTTATAAAATAAATATGTACCATGTGTCCCAGAGGTATCGAGTGTACCCAGTCTCCCCTAGATATAGCCGATGGATGAAAACGTGTCCATCACGCCACCATCGGCTAAAACCGACAAGAAAACGTCACTTTTTTAACTTTGTTTCTGCTGTTTTGTAATGATCGTCTACTACGAAATTATGTCAAATAATGCTTTCTGTCGAAGTTTACCAAAAAGTTTAATGAATGTCCTTTTATGGCGTTCCTGTTGTCACAAGTTTACACCTACCATTGGTTATCGATAAAAAATGTTGGATTATTGTGAGGTATTCGCGCTTAATTTGTGGGTTCGTATGGGAGGGGGACGTCGATGCGTTCAGGCTCTGGCGTTCAAAAGGTTAAGCAGACTTAGTTGAAGACTGCCTTTAAACAGTAAATCTAACACGTACATCAAATACATTTGTGCTTCTGGTTTTATTAGTAAAGTAAATATGAATGTGTAGGTTGTGATAGTACGTAAATTAATTCAATGAATAGTATAGTCCCGTAATAATTAATTGGATTGAATGTTTCCTACCCACAATTATACAAACCACTAGATATTTCTTTGGTCAGTTTTACAAGCAGTCATATATTATGTAGCTTAAACGCAACTTTGTATACTTACACAGACAGTAGTACTTATAAGATTAACCATAGTTATTTAAATGAACTGTATAAGTGCTTAGTTTTTTAGTATCAAATGAAACAGCAACGTTTTAGGCTAATTTTATGCCAAAAATATATTTTTTTCTTTGAATTCTGTATAAATTGTTGAGAGAAACTGTATGTATTTGTAAAAAAAATGTGTCATATTTCGGGATAAAATTATAGCAATTGGTCTGTGATCAAAATTTGTACAGTTGGTGTAATAAAATTATTGTTAATTTTGCTGTTTCGTTAAACGCAATGTACTTACTTGTAAATTGTAAATATTATTGTAAGTGAGGAAACTAAAAATATAGATTGTGTCGAAATGTTTTGTTAGGTATAAGATATATTTTTTATATACTCGACAAAGGATTAATGCCATAACATAGCTTTTTAAAAGTCATTCCAGAGGGGATTATATTAATTTATCGAAGGCGGCATTGTTTCATTATATTTTGCTTTGTATTGACAAAAATACAGCACATAAATAGTTAAACTCTGGACGTTAAATAAGTGTTATGCATCTGCGCATAGTTCGTTCCTTTTATCACAAACGATCAATAGAGATAAGATCGCTTTAAAGATTTATGATTTTCTGCCAGGGATTTGCTACTTAAAATAGTTCAAGTCTTCAAGAGATTGAATGAAAGGAATCTGAAACAGGATTTTCTTACAATTTAGTTTCGAAAAATCGATCTAGTTTCTGAATAGATATTCTAAATCTTATTTTAACTGTTGTGGTTGGTTAGTGATGCTAACATTGCTAACCAATCACAATAGTTCAAATACCAATGACTCACGCCATCTGTATCCGATCATAAACCGCTGTATAATAGCCTATATATGTAATTTGTAACCACACTCAAGTATTTCAATACGTAGATAATCAAGGAATTGTCTCAGTTTTTTTCTTAATGCTAAGAAAGTTACAAAATCATTGAAAAGAGCGCGTATGCTATGTTTTGTTCTTTGTCATATTTGGCAGCCCACGACTCGTAGAGAATATATCAGAGGATTAAAAAAAGTTATGTTTAATGGATTTTCGGGTTCTAAAAGTTCTGTCTTCCAATCGGTTTGTGAGTGTTTTGTTATTATTTTTGTAGTGAAGAACCACAAAACACGGAATAATTAACGAAGTGTCTGTCTCACTCTTCGGGAAATCATTTTTTTAAATATTATTTTCATGTTCGTGTGGCAAGCGTGTCCAGAAATTGCACAAGCCAGAGAGGTTTGGAGAGAGATATAAGCTATAATAAATTGATTTCTGTTCAATCAATGACAACATGATGAAAATCGCATACACGCTCTATAAAATTCATAAAAATTTACCTGTAAATGATAAGCATATTTTATCTTAAAGGGAGGTTTGAAGGAACACTACTCCGGACGATGGTGGTACAGCCACATTTGACCCTTATGATAATGTTTTAAGGATCAAAAGTGGTTGCACCCAAAGGTGATTTTATATCGAGGCAGAATATGCTGGGTCCAATGTCACTGCTTATCACTTTCTGTAAATATGGAGTAAATTATTCTCCCTTCTCTAATTTGTAAGGTGTAAATAATTTTATTGTTGAACTGGTTAAATAAAATATTTTTTACCATATTTGAGGTGTTTTTTTTGTTGTTAAATGAGCTCTAAAGTGTGGAATCCCAACATTGATTTCAATTACACATACACACACAATACACACATGCATCTATCAATTTTTTTTAAACACTTTAGGAGAGATTCCTAGTGTAGGCACTAGGAATTTCTCCTGTATCGTGGGTGCGTTTACAAACATTTAAACTCACATACACAAACCAAACACCCGGACCCGAAACAACAATCAACTATCTTCAGATTATACTTTTGCAGCTTCCATCGTTGTAGTTGTTTTATTATGTGTCGTGTTGCTATTCCTAAATAAACTTTTATTATTTATTATTATTATTAGATATTTGTTTCAGGTCTGGATGTTTGGCCATACCAATATTTGTTCCGTTCGGGGATCGAACCCGCGACACGCGGCGCAGCAGGCCAATTGCTCAGCCACTGCGCCAACTGTGCCGACCATTCTAATTTTAGAGCTATGCAAGGTTCTTCATTTCCGTGCGTTCAAACATTTCTGTCATACCTATTATTGGAATCAAATATAACAGCTCACAACTTAGGACCCAGTAATATTAATGACAATAATATCCGTGGTGCTAGGCAACTGGGCTTATCCCAGTTGTATACGTCCCTGTGTGCCTATTGGCCTTGTTCTGTTCTGTCTCCTGCTGATATGGAGGGAAGTGGAAATAATGTTTTTTTCCTACTCCTCCGCTATTCTTTTCTGATTAATTTCGTTGCGGGATCCAAGACAGTTAAATCGCTTCTCTGGGACTTCGTCGAGCTTCATTGTCTCGGCGCTTTTCTGTGGTCGCCACTGTTGATTCTGGCTAACAGGAGTTACAGTGGTTTGGGAATAGTGTGGCGGGCTTGCCCCAATAAAAAAAAGGTTCTTCATAATCATCCACAGACCGAGTTCACCCACTGCTGGGTATAGGCCTGACTTTTGTAGTGTCAAACTCTACGTTCATGTGCTAGCCTCGTCCAGATTTTTGCCCCAATAGCAACTATGTGGTTTGCCTATCTCGCTGCCGGACGACCTACATTTCTTTCCCCCGTTCTTATACGCCATTCGGTGACAGCCTTAGTCCACCTGTCATCGCTGAGCTTTGCAAGGGGTTAACTTTGTTGAAGAAATCGGCAGACTTCCGTTGAAAATAGTAAGTACCATATTACCATTGTTTAAGATATTTGTGTGCATATTGACGTCACGCGTCACCTCGCGCATGCTCGCGACTCGTTCGTTTGCCTTTATACAATGGGAACTATCATCTGGTTAGCCACTTCCCAACTATGTAGTAGTCGGCTTCCAGTCTAACGGGATATAGCTGAACACCAGTATTTTAGACGGAGCGACTGCCTATCTGACCTCCACAACCCAGTTAGTACTGGGTAATACGATACCCTATGATAAGACTGGATGTCAGACTTTAGATCCACCTTTAACAACACTCAAAGATCTACAAATGCACACCCTGACAGCCTGATCAAAGGCATAACGTGCTTTTCGAAGAACGGGCAAAACTCAGTATGTAAAGAGCGATCACCCATCCACAGATCAACCAAGAGTACCTATTGTAAAAAAAGTTGCACGACTAAGTTTTTTTTTTACTTGCAATGATCCATAGATAGGCGTCGGCACTTGTCGGCAGATCCCGACGTCTTTAGTGTGTAGATCCCTTTAGGTGACTCTCTTTGACGGTGACGTGCCGGCAATTTAACCCTGACAGACTTCCTTCCCCGGCGGCATAATTAATTATACCAAACCTGCGAGAGGACTTACTGAATAGGCTCCTTCCTATAAAAGCGATATAAAAGAAATGTAAGAATCCTGCGAACTTTCCAATGGTAAGCATTAGACAGTTTGATGCGCTACGGCGGCGGCGGCGGCGCCGGCGCAGGATGTCACAAAACATCGCGGTTACTCAATCGCTTGTCCCGAACATCCGTTGAAAAACTAACCTGTTCAAATTAAAGCGTCTTGGCTACGATAAATCGCGTCGGTCGGGTCGTCGCCCGCCATTTTCCGTGTCGCTACGCGTCTAATAGCTACCATTACGTCCTCTCCGTGAAATCGTGAGGCCGACCGCTGCCCACAAAAGTTAATGCTCCATTTTTCTCTTTTCGTTGGACTTGGACAGTTTTGTTGTTGAGACAGCAGCATATCCGTTGGTATGTATCCGGTTACACAATGCTGACTGCTCAGCAATCGGTGTTGTAACAACGCTAAAGGTGTTGATGGAGCCTGAATTTATTGCAATTCAATCTAATTATCACTGTTTAACAATCCATCGCAGTAAGAAGATATTGACGACATTAGGGTCCAAACTAGTATCGGAAATGCTTACTCCCTCTTAAGAAGAGGCATTGATTTTAAATTCTCTCTTTGCAACTTAGTAATTTCGCTCCTTCTAGCTTTATCTCATTACAGTCGCGTGGAAAGATGGTTATTTGATAAATTGAACAGTATGGTGCCAAGATTTACCGTTGATAGTGAATGTAAAAGCCGCGGAGCAAGAAAGCAAGACAAAGCTACGCGGTCCGCTGCCTCGCCACGCCGACTGGCCAAGCTTCTAATGAAAGACGCGATAAATTTTAATTATATCTAGCTGACTAATTACCGAGGCTGCCTCACGATGCGTTGTGGTAAAAATGTTATTATGCACAGTTCGTCATAAGTCATTGACTAGTTATGCACAATTTCATCGGATATTATGCATAGCTGCCATCGTTTCATGGTCGCCGGACATGCTGGTTGTTGGTCGCTTGTTAGCTGCTTCGCTGATACTGGCGAAACACTGAATTATTCCTAATTGTATGCTAATTCGTGTAGTCTTTAATCACCTTTACGTGTTTGGGATCAAGTTTGCGGTGTATTGATGAAAGACTTAATCAGGAAACTTGTCTTGTTGATATTGCAATTACGAGTCAAAACTTATGGTTCGTTGGTTTAGTACCAACTTTCTAAGAAGTTAATTGCTGTAGTAAAACAACATGTAGCAAATAATAATTTGATGGTTTGCGTCCCAAATACGGTGATTTACTCTCTAAGCAAAGAATCCGTTACTCCGACCACCAGTTGTCAGTAAGATTACTTCCTAAGGCGCGCTTTACTCAGGGATCGTTCAACTTGGTAATTTTATTATGATGTCATTCGCGGTAATGGGCGACTTGAGCACTCCCGGTTAGCACGCCGTGTCTATACGAAAACTTCTTCGTAGAATAACAGAAATATGTAGTAGTTTGTCTTAATGACTTTCGCCAGAGGTCTTGGACCCCTTGAAGTAGGATATTTTAATGCAGTTTCTTAATTTGCACTAAGTATTTACCTGTCAGCTTCAGTAGTAATAAAAAATTATGCAACCCATAAACGGGACGGGACTTCATGTTATGAACCTTTAGATTTTAGAAGAACCTCATGAGTCATGATTCGCTAGCTTTTAGGAACTTTAGTTTACCAAACTTATCAAACGTAGGGCCTTCGTATTTCCTAAATATTTATGAATCTCGGATTGCACATTTTCAAGGCAAAGGTCTATCCAAACAAAAAAAAACAAGAAAACCTCTAGCACCTATTTAATATTTCCCATTGAACTAAACTTAAGCATAACAGCGTAACTTTGACCCCTGCTCGGCGGAACATTATGCTAAACAGTGCTGCACTCGAGTTCTATTTTGTATTAAAGAGAGCTAGGATTCTAATCAGTATACACTATGCTTGTAGATATTGGAACATTGCTGGGCAGTTCTGATAAAGCTGGGAACATAACCGAGGTGCTCCAAATAGATGTATCATGGTTTTATGCATGACTATTGATTTGAATGTGATGGTATTTTCTGAAGCTCGTGGTTTCCTTATCTCGATTACTCATTCGAATAATAAGCATTGTGAAAACTTGACACAAGTATGATTTTTTTTTTAAAATAATAATATAAACATAACATAACATCATGCTTGTAATCCTCGAAGGGTTAGGCAGAGGTGTTCCTAATAAAAAGTACACCCACATATCGCCAGTTGTGTTCAAGTCCCATATTATGTTATAGGGGCGAGCACATTGGCATCAACCGTACCGATTATTTATTTATTTATCTAGGCACACCAACGAAATATTTACAAGGATTGTCACAATTAATCGTAAGTGTTCTGTGCTGTGTAGGTAAATAGATCACTTACGATGCACAACATTCACAATAAAAGGTGAGAACTAAATCTAAATATAAAAAAAAACAGCAATTCAAAAACTACATAATTAGCATTACATAATAAAATCGAATAAAAAAAGAAACAAGCTAAATAGAATAGGTATTGAATTAATCAGATCATGTCACAAAAGATAATAAAAAAAAAGTAAAACAATCATCGTATGTCAAATAATTAAAAATAAATTGAAGAGTAATAATTAAAAAAAAAAAAACTTGTCCGGTCCGGAAATCGAACCCACTAACCCAGTAGATCTCGGCAGTCGCACTTGCGAATCTTGCGATCTCAGGACCGATGAAGCAATTATAAAATACAAATTAAATTACACACATACATTTATTATAAAACAAAGTCCTCTGCTGCGTCTGGCTGTCTGTCTGTTCGCGATAAACTCAAAAACTATTGCACCGATTTTCTTGCTGTTTTCATCAATGGATGGTTGTTCTTCGGGGAAGGTTATAGCATATAATTTGTCAAGTTCCAACATCCACACGGGCGAAGCCGCGGGCATCAGCTAGTTACGTATTTATAAAACTATATTTCTAACAAACCTACAAGCAAATAAATAAATAAGAAAAACCTCTCAACAGCAACGTCTCCTGAACTTTAAGACACCACGCTTCCCAACGGTCTTGACGTTACAGCTGACGACCCCAACTATTTACCCTTACGTAAGCCCTTTACTCGTCATAAAGGTCAGCAGAGCGTCTAGTCCTTCCCAGGCAGGTGCGGGGCAGTCCACCTGGCGCAGTGTCATGCACCCCGCACGCAACGCGCGCGCACTCACTCGCGCGTGTCCGGTCGACGATCCTGCGACGACGCGGTCCTTGCAGCCTATTGTTATTAATTTTAATTACGACGATCCTTGTTTTAGTGTCTTTTGTTAATGAAGGATCGGATGTTTCGGTTTTGATGGGTGTTTTGGGTGGTAAATGGTGTTTTAGGGGCCTTTTAATTGAGATAATGTTATTTTTAGTTCTTAAGTACTTACCTAATTAAGTTTTTAAAAAACACCTTTATTTCTATTACTTTGTAAATTATCTGGCATACTACAAATGCTCAACGGGTAACGTGAAGGAGGTTCTTTCACCTAAGGGCAGGGCCTAGAACCAAAACAAAGAAGTCATCTGACACTCGGACTGCGTCCGCGTGCTAGATTTTGGCCCGTTCTCACAGTGAAGAATGTGTCCTAGGACAGTCTCAATAATTGATAGAGACTCCTAGCGGTAGGCCTTACATGTGACTGAATACTGTTAAACATTGGCTATAACAAGGGAATAATTGTTCATTCAATGCTTGCATGCTTCTAACCCATAGATATCTTTGTAAACCGAAACCTGTCAAAACCACCACGTGCTCGGTGAAACGTTGAATTCAATTTGAGGTTATTGTTTCTCAGGTAGCTCCGGTAGCTCCATAATCATTTTGTAGTAATATTTCGTGGACGGGGCAAAAAGAGTAGGTACCTACCTATGTAAGTATCGTAGCAGGTGGCGTTCTGTGGTTTCTGCCTACCCCCATGGGAAAAAGGGGTGTGAGTTTAGGTATGTATGTATTTTGTACTGATATTACCAATAAAATAAAAAATTAAAGGCTCTAACATAGGCCGTATTTCTCTTTAGGTAGTTTATATTATGGAAGTTATATCAAGTATGGAAAAATGCATAGGAAAACGTTGCCATTCAAATGCAAAATGGCCACGAAGTAAATGTATAGTAACTCCTTAGTTGATGGTTTGTTGACTTCAAGAAGTACATCACTCTGCGGGATATTTCCTTCAACTGATTTGTGAATAAAATAGCTCTACCTACCTACCATAGTTAGAAACTCCCATGTGGTTCACACATAGCAGATTCTCGTTTGATGTGATGTCCAGATAGGTATAATTTTAGATTTTTATGTTGGCCGTCTGTAAGTGGCTTTTGAATTTATACTTATGCATATGGCTACTGGTATATGACAAGACAACACAAAAGACAATGCAGGTTCACTCTTAATCTAAACGAGCTAAAATTAATGAGGGAAAACGTGTGTGATCACCAGGAGTCTTGGTACAGGCAACAAGCTACTGCAATCCGTCAAATTGATTTTAGCATTAGGTTTAATGTTGATGGTAAAAATTATTCAGTTTTGTACATATTATCTTACAGAAACGGACATTTGAACGTGTTGAATATTGAAATAGTAGGAAAACTACTTACTTATGTAAACAGTCTTCCTATAACTCAATTACTCCATATAATTCATCACTACTTAAGTCACTCTTGACCATAACCAAAGAAGGAATAAACCAGTATTGAGTTAACCAGAAGCATCATAAAGGTTACCACTAATTACTGTTACGCGAGGGTGCATAATATGCCCATGCGCACGCCTGGCCGTGACGCTTGAGGCAACACCAGCGCGGTCTCAGGTTGTTGGCATTTACTCACAACTCAAATGGCATCACTTTTTTTACATCCCACATATTGGCAATATTGAATGTTCTAGTTGATTAAACATACATTCTTGGAACATCGACCCTGGTGTTAAAATGAAGTGACACTGTGACAGTTATGTTAATGTCACTTTTGAATGGAGAAACATTCACATTCAGCTGTCCTTTATGTCGGAACTTCGGAAGGGAAAGGCGTGATGTGACAATAAATAAAGGATGCGCTCGCAACCTGTCAAGCGACAGGTCATATTTTGCAGCTAAGTAGCGTTTAATAGGGATCTTAATTTATAGTCGCAATGTGCAAAAAACGTAATGTGAAAGCATAAAACTTGGGAAACAGAGGACCTACATTTTTAGCTGCTCTTTTGGAATTTTACCATCATACTTTGATCTAATAAATAAAAAAACATGCTCAATGGTGGTAGCATTCGTTTAGGCGTTACGTGCAAGAAGATTTGAGGTGGCAACAGAATTAGAGAGAAGAGATAATTTTATGTAGGAAACGATGGCCAAAGCGTCGGCAGCAACCATTTTATTATTATCTATTTCGAGTAGTGAAACAACACTTTTACTGCAAAGAGAACGACGCCGACGTTGCAAATAGTGATGCCACAATACAGAAGAATTTAAAGAAAATGGTCACATTTCATATTTGTAATATTCCTCAAGTAATATTCAACTGGTAGGTAGCAGACAGCAGTGTGTTGCATCACCCTCCTTCAAGTAGGTAATTCAAACAATCGCAAGGAAACATTCTTCATACAGCTACACATTCATGTTTTAATTACAATCCGGTTTTAACGTATCCTTAATCCACTAAAATGAATAATAATGTATCATAAAGTCGGCGTGTGATGGCAAGAGCGTGGCTTGCGCAGGAGTTGCTGGTCGCTCGCCCATGACGAGCGCGGTCATCAACCGCGCAGACACTCCACGAACTAAATTTTTATAAAGAATAGCTTCTGTTGGTATTTTGTCTTGTATAAAAACTAGGAAAAAGGCGTTGTTTTTATAGTTACTGAAAAACACGACATTTGCGTCTCGTTTGCGTATATTTAGGAAGATCAATGGCTTTATATTTAGGTGAATCAAAGCTTTGGCTTCGCGAAACTCTCGGATAAATGTGTAACTACTTTTTCAATCTTAGAAAAAATGTAGCATTCAAATCGCCTTTTCCAATTTAAGACAGACTTAACATGGACCAGCTTTAGATTAAAATAGCCGTCGAAATAATGGTACACTGCTCGAATGAATTGTGAAACGTTTAGGCATTGTTGTAAGATAATGATAGCAATGAAAAAAAATAGACATAGGTACGTGATAATATCGCATGCAGTTTGTCTTACAGTCTACTTGCGTTTGCGATTCAATAGCTTCTATAAAGGCAGTTAGCAACAAACGTAAATTAAAATGATAGCTAAGAAAACTATTTAAAGTAACTCAAAAGTATAAAAGGCAAAACGTGGTCGAAACGGGAGCACATTACGGTGCAATTATTGTCCAAATTGCACCACTAACATCAAAGCCCTTTGTGGAAAGACGTGTTACTAAAGATTGGGATTACGAACAAATTTCTATGCGTTTAGCTGTCGCTTGATGGAGGCAATTTATTTGTGGCCGTCGGAGTACGCACGAACAAACATAAGTTACCTTCACAAACACAAAACCTTCACTCTTATCACCAATGTTTACAGCTCAAAATCCTGTAAAATCATCCATTCCAAAACGCAAATAAAATATGTTTCGGAAGCAATTTTGCCGACACGAGTTTTCGTGATTTCGTAAGCGGTGGCTTTTATTCATTTTGACTTTTTCCTCAGATTGTCGAAAAAACTGTCGTCGAGGTCTTCGGCCGCTCCGTGGAGCGTAACGGGCCGCTACCCAGAGCCTCGTCCGAGGCAGTTCAACGAGATTATCTTTGGAAAATTAAAATTATGAAGCATATAAACGAGACGGTTGATGCGTGCTACGTTCTGGCACATTCTTTACTTTGAAATATTTTTATTTCGGAGAATTTTAAGGATGGCTTCCTGAAATTCTTTCGAGTGTATTTATGAAACTTTACTGAGAACGTACATATGTAAGTGCCTGAAGTAGGCATAGCACGGTATACGTAGATGATCTAAGATAAGTACATTCGAACACGTGCTCCAATCTAAATCAAAAGTAATCCTACTCCCAATTGCTGCCTACACAGTTGCTACGAAGGAGAAAATATATATTTATTCGATAAACCCAAATATCAAACTAAGAGAAAGTCATAATATACAAAACAATGAAAGATGCCTTTCAATTCAGCTTTGAATAAGCAATTCCAAAATAAATTGGAATTGAATACCCGTTTCTATTAGGTCAATTCTAAATGTTCAATTTTGTGGGCAGATGGTGTGATTGGTCGTCCATTGGTATTTGGTCACAGAGATATAGTCTTGGCTGGTATTGGCCGCGGGTGACTGCAGTCGAAAGCTATGGTTTGACATGCACCGATAGTGACGATTTCTTTTCCTATAATTGTTTGTTGTTAATCAAAGAGCGTGGCGGATGACACGGCCCCTTTATCACCAACACCGTACCGTCCATCACGCTCCTTACTAAACCTCCAACAAGCTTTTCATGGGAGTTTCCTTTTATTAATTCTTACAGTATCATTCTCTTTGGCAGTCGTTACAGGTAGTCAGTGCCCTGAAAGTCTGGCAACCATGCAGTCTTACCAAAGGGAAGGTATTACCTACCCAGTATTAACTGGGTTGCGGAGGTCAGCCAAATGTCCATAGATTAACTGTAAATTGGTTATGGTTTGGTACATTTTTTTCTTAAAAACTCACCATTTGACAGTTATTTGATAGACATTATAAGTTATCCACTGTCATAAAAAGATACACAATAGCCCTGCAGATTGGTAGTAAAATACTGGTTCAGCAGCATCCGGTTAGACAGGAAGTCGACCCCAACATAGTTGGGAAAAGGCTAGGCAGGTGATGATGACAGAATCATGACAGAACTTGCGATGTGTCAGACGTAGCACAAGCACTGTTGGTTATTGTGCTTTTTTAATCGCGCTCCATATCACTCAATGTTCGATAACCTACTCTCTTGTTAGTCCAAGAGCATTCTACCCTAGGTGTGCTGATATTTCCTCAAGAAAACGTCTTTCCCATCGTCGTCACACCATGGTCATCCGGGAAGAATAGAATGCCAATGCAACTTCACTTTGCATATTCTGTAGGTTTCATTCGCCTCTCTGGTACTCTACTGCTGATCACCTCATCAATCTTTTAGTGCCCATACAAGTTTCCAGTAAATTATACATTGTTAGTAATTAACAGTCTTTGTAATTAACATAGTAAGCCTCCATTGTAAACTACAGTTTTATCAAGATCAATTTGTTGAGTTTGAGAAAGTAGTTTACAGCAACCGTTGTAAAAGAAAACGTAATAAAACATGTTGTTTTAGAATATGTAGGTAATGTAGGTATCATCACGCTTTTCTCACGTATTTTATGGTGAAGCGTAAGTTTACCATGATAACCACTTATTTGGGAGTACCGAGGCAGTTTATTGCTTGCTTCATTTATTTTATGCGTAGTATTATGCATTGTGTTTAACAGATGCAAAAGAAAGTTTATGTTTTGAAAGGCTAGCCACGTTGGCAGAAATATCTCTGCTTATATAGTTTAGTGTAGACTTATCTTCATCATCATCATTTCAGCCAAAAGACGTCCACTGCTGGATATAGACTTGTCTTACTTTTTAACAAATTATTAATTACTAGCTTTTGCCCGCGACTTGGTTCGCGTGGAATAGTGACTTCCGGCAGATTTTTGGTTTATCTCGCGAAAACAAAAAAAAAAAATATATCCTATGTCCTTTCTCAAGTTCCAAACTATGTCTGTACCAAATTTCACACAAATCGGTTCAGTAGTTTAGGCGTGAAGCAAAGACAGACAGACAGAGTTACTTTCGCATTTATAATATTAGTTAGGATTACTTTCGCATTTATAATATTAGTTAGGATTGGTCCATTTATTCTCAGGCAACTTTGGCCCATAGATAAAAACTTTACAGACTAATATAAATACGCAGACCAGACTCAGATCCGACGCTACATCTAGTTTAGCATCATCTGTGTCCAAGTTCAGTTTAAAATTGTTTTTAGATCCAACAGTTTCTGGTGATGACATTTCGGTTAGTAATCGACTATACAAAACTAATTGCAGTCAGAGTCAAAAGTTCGGGGACCGATTTTCTACGCAGGTGTCAACTGATTGTGGGTAGCCAGCGGTGTGAAACGTCGGAGACAATTGCCGAATAATCACAGTAGCGTGGCGGTGTGGCGTCAAGCCCTTTTCACACTGTCCAATTCTCTACTGAGTAATTGGACAAAACTAAAATTTCTCTCTGTTGGATGGGCCCGCGACCTTAAAAGCGTGGCTAAGGCTGATTGGATGGCTGCAGGTTGTTCGAAAGAGATGCCGCAGCCTCGACACAAAAAGTTAAGAAGAAACATGGGTGGTTTTTAGTTTAGTCTAGAAGTCTGACAGTCCCTTCCGCACTGCCCAGAGCGGGAGGGGTTATTTGATGATTTCCCACCCCACAAAAAAAAAAACACTGATTGGATGCTAAAGGAGGAGGCGAGGGTGTTGGTGTTGTGTGGCGTAGCTTGGGAGAGGCCTATAACCAGTTCTGGCAATTTTTTTTTGTGGACAAGCCCTCCACTCTTTTCCCAAACCACTGCAACTCCTGAAAGCCAGAATCAACATTGGCGATCACCTGAAAAGCGCCGTCACAATGAAGCTCGACGAAATCCCAGAAAAACAATTTAACTGTCTTGAGTGGCTACTAGAAACTGAGTTGATCGATTGAGATTTTTTTACGCGCAGGAAGACTCATCATATTATTATTGTATTGGAAACGACGTACTGACTCTAGTGATTACATCCGGCCACGGATTACACTGCTAGAAGCAGCATTACCTGAATGTCCCATTCACTACAGACTAATAAAGTGTAGAAACAAGTCGATTTGAAAGCGGTCCGTGACAGAATTAGCTTGTTTAAACGCAATTTCAGTGCCACGAATTTTATTAGTAGTCTTCTCTAGACGCTGCAGCTGGCGTCGCAGCGATTTTGTTTTCTGTGGTTGGCTAGCCTGTTCAGTTGACAATTCAGTGACTGGCCTCCTTGCTGGCCTCAGACTTAACTACTCGCTTCGTTTAAATGACAGTCATCGGCACAATCTGTAGATGAACTGACTCACTGTCTGTGTACTTATAGTCCAAGATCCCAGGGCCGCCAGACGTCACGTATTTTCTGACGAAGGAAATGTGGGCGATTGAGTAGTGTTAGTATGAACTAAGAACACACTACTGTTGTATAGTCTATGGTTTGTTGTCTATGTTTTAGTGGACAACACTGGCTTCCGTTTGTCATTGCCTAGATGTCGTTAATGTTACATGTCTCAGTCATAAAACTAACTAATAATATAAGGAATGGTTTTAATTGAAAGCCCTATCCGCCATCCAACAAGACACATAAATAAACATGGTGTCAGAAGAAACAAGAATGAAAATGGAAGACCCGAAGTTCAGCGTGGTTATGACTGCCACGATCAAACCGCTGAACGTCGATTCAGATCTCACAGCTATGTCAACTGCATGGAGATTATGGAAGCAAAAGTTCCTCATCTATCTCGAGGCAAATACAATCGATAGAGAATCGGTAAGCCGACAAATAGCTATTTTTCTAAGTCTAATTGGCGATGATTGTCTAGAAATTTTCAACTCATTTGGTCTAGATAGAAAAGATGCGTCACTAACACTCGAGAAAGTCATTCAAAAATTTGATAATAAATTCCTTCCACACAAAAATATCACTGTCGAAAGATACAATTTCTTCACGAGGAAACAAATGACTGAAGAGTCAATTGAAGAGTATGTCACAAAACTAACAAATATGGCAATCAGATGCGACTTCGAAAATCTGAAGGAACAACTCATTTGCGACATGTTCGTAATTGGAATAACTAACAGGAAAACCCAGGAAAAATTACTGCAACAAGAGGCACTAACAATAGAGAAAGCCATAAAAATTGCAAAAAGCATCGAAATTTCGCAGAGAGAAACAGAAAAACTGCAAACGTCAAAGACAAAAGTAGATCAAGAATGTTCTGTCCAAGCCCTCAAGTCATATCATCAAAAAGAAGCAGCCAACTCAAGTCAAACAAATCAGTCAAAGTCTCCGACAAGAAATAATAACCATTTTAGAAACCAAGTCTCAACACAGTCACCTAACCAAAAGTTGTGTAGCAGGTGCGGTCAAGTTCACAGGTTCAAGTGCCCTGCTAAAGGAAAAACCTGTTCCAAATGCAAGAAATATAACCATTTTGCTCAATATTGCTTCTCTAATAAAGATACCAACACTAAAAATGTAAGTATGATAAGTCAGTCATTTCAAAACAATGAATCACAAAATAATGAGGAAATACATCAATCAAGTCATTACGTCATAAATGCTGTAAATAAAGAGTCTAATGAATGGAACATTACTGTCAAATGTCATGATCAGGCATTATTGTGTAGAATTGATACAGGTGCCGACACAAATGTCATTTCGAAATATATATTGGATAAAATAATGTATGCAACAGGTCTGAAAATCAACATTTTTAGAACCAATAATAAAGTATTCTCATTTTCAGGACAATTAATTCCAAATATAGGTTCTTGCATACTGAAATGTAAATTTGAAAATGGACTCATAGCAAATATATGCTTTGTTGTAGTAAAAGCCCAATGTCAAACAATCCTTGGGTGGAAAATATGTGAAAAACTAGGTATAGTAAAAAGAATATTTGCATTGTCTGAAGAAACATGTCATGAAAACCAAGGGTCTGTAAGTAATATTGTAAATAAATATTCATCAACATTTGAAGGATTAGGATGTCTTCCTACTCAGGCACACATAGATGTTGATTCAGATGTCACACCAAAGGTATGTCCGGTCAGAAAAATTCCATTCGCACTTCATGATAGGCTAAAGGAAGAATTATCTAACATGGAAAAATTAGGAGTCATTGAAAAAGTAATAAAGCCAACCAAATGGGTAAATTCAATAGTCATTGTCGAAAAACCTAATGGTAAATTGCGTTTGTGTCTTGATCCGAGAAATCTAAATGTAGCAGTCAAAAGACCTCACTATCCATATCCTACATTTGATGATTTACGCTCTAAAATTGCAGGTGCCACAATTTTCTCAAAATTTGATGCCAATTCAGGTTATTGGATGATACCACTAGATTCAGAGAGTAGTGACCTCTGTACATTCAACACACCATTTGGTAGGTATAAATTTTTAAGGTTACCATATGGAGTCAATTCAAGTGGAGAAATATTTCATAGAACAATGTCAGAGCTTTTTGAAGGGCTCCCAGGGGTAATTGTGTATATTGATGATATTATACTATATAAAGCTAAATTACCACTGACTCACTGACTGATCTATTGACAGAATTGTTCTCCCAGATGGTGGATGGGGAGGTGGGTATATTTTGACAGATTCGTAAACAACTAACTCTCGTGAGTATGGGAAAAGTCCGAAACCCCCCCTTTTCCCCCCCCTTCTCCCCGCTCCCTATCGTATCTCGGAAACAAAGAGACTTTACGTGTTTTTTTTTAGGGATTCGTATAGAGGGGGCTCGGTAAAGTAAAAATCATTTTTCAAAGTGGCCCCCCTTTTCCCCCTTCTCCCCCCCTTTAGGCGGATCTCGGAAATAAAGAAATTTTACGTGTTTTTTTTTAGGGATTCGTATAGAGGGGGCTTGGTAAAGTAAAAATCATTTTTCAATGTGGCCCCCCTTTTCCCCCTTCTTCCCCCCTTTAGGCGGATCTCGGAAATAAAGAAATTTTACGTGTTTTTTTTTAGGGATTCATATAGAGTAGGCTCGGGGAAGTAAAAACCATTTTTCAAATTTGACCCCCTTGCCCCCCTTCACCCCCCCTTTAGGCGGATCTCGAAAATAAAGAGATTTTACGTATTTTTTTTTAGAGATTCTTATAGAGGAGGCTTGGGAAAGTAAAAACCATTTTTTGAATTTGACCCCCTTGCCCCCCTTCACCCCCCCTTTAGGCGGATCTCAAAAATAAAGAGATTTTACGTTTTTTTTTTTAGGGATTCGTATAGAGGAGGCTTGGGGAAGTAAAAACCATTATTCAAATTTGACCCCCTTGCCCCCCTTCACCCCCCCCTTTAGGCGGATCTCGAAAATAAAGAGATTTTACGTGTTTTTTTTTAGGGATTCGTATAGAGGAGGCTCGGGGAAGTAAAAACCATTTTTCAAAATCGACCCCTTTTCCACTCTTCTCCCCCCTTTAAGTGGATCTCGGAAGTTAAGAGACTTGGAACATTTTTTTTTTCAGATTCATTGAAAGGAGCCTATCCTGTGGTAGTACCGGTAAAGCGAAGGGGGGAGCGGGTGAGCGAAGCGAGCCGGCGACCCCCGTAGCGTAGGGATAATGTCATGATAGCTTTCCGGTGGTAGGTAGGTCCTGAGTGGAGCGAACCTGCGAGACCGAGTGGAGCGAAGGGGGGAGGTGGCGAGCGAAGCGAGCCGGCGACCTCCTTAGCGTAACGAAGGTTGAGTGGGTGAAGCGTTACTCAGGGGCGACGACAAGCAAACTTTAGGGTAATGTATTTTAGTGGTAGTAGGAGGTAGTAGGTAGGTGTAGGTAGGTGTAGGTAGGTGTAGGTAGGTGTAGGTAGGTGTAGGTAGGTGTAGGTAGGTAGTAGGTAGGTGTATGTAGGTAGTAGGTAGGTAGTAGGTAGGTGTAGGTAGGTGTAGGTAGGTGTAGGTAGGTGTAGGTAGGTGTAGGTAGGTGTAGGTAGGTTGTAGGTAAGTGTAGGTAGGTGTAGGTAGGTAGTAGGAAGGTGTAGGTAGGTGTAGGTAGGTGTAGGAAGGTGTAGGTAGGTGTAGGTAGGTAGTAGGTAGGTGTAGGTAGGTGTAGGTAGGTGTAGGTAGGTGTAGGTAGGTAGTACCGCGAGCTGCATTGGTACATTTTTTTTTCAGATTCATTGAGAGGTGCAATGCGTTAGTCGAAATCATTTTTCAAAGCTCCCCCTCTCCCCCCCTTCACGCCCCGCGAGCTGCGCGCAGCTCGCGCAGCCACGCAAATACTAGTTATACTATATAAAGCTAAATTACCACTGACTGACTCACTCACTGACATAATTGTTCTCCCAGATGGTGGATGGGGAGGTGGGTATATTTTGACAGATTCGTAAACAAGCAACTCTCGTGAGTATGGGAAAAGTCCCAAACCCCCCCTTTCCCCCCCCCCCTTCTCCCCCCTCCCTATCGTATCTCGGAAACAAAGAGACTTTACGTGTTTTTTTTTAGGGATTCGTATAGAAGAGGCTCGGAAAAGTAAAAATCATTTTTCAAAGTGACCCCCCTTGCCCCCCTTCTTCCCCCTTTTAGGCGGATCTCGAAAGTTAAGAGACTTGGAACGATTTTTTTTTCAGATTCATATAGAGGAGGCTCGGAAAAGTAAAAATCATTTTTCAAAGTGACCCCCCTTGCCCCCCTTCTCTACCCTTTTAGGCAGATCTCAAAAGTTAAGAGACTTGGAACGATTTTTTTTAAAAAATTAATATAGAGGATCATTGCGTTAGTCGAAATCATTTTTAGAAACTCCCCCTCTCCCCCCCTTCACCCCCCCCCTCTTCACCTCTTTTTTTACTCCTGAAAAAATTTTTGATTCTTACCTAAATCTATTTGAGGGGCGTTGAAATTTGTATACCCTCCCCTCCCCAACCTCCCCTAAAATTAAAAGGGCTGTAACTTCATAACGGTTAGAGATAGCCATTAGGTGTTTGAACAAATATTATAGTAGGCGTCGAAACCTGTCAGGTGGTGGTACAGCGGTAAAGCGAAGGGGGGAGCGGGCGAGCGAAGCGAGCCGGCGACCCCCGTAGCGTAGGGATAATGTCATGATAGCTTTGCGGTGGTAGGTAGGTCCTGAGTGGAGCGAACCTGCGAGACCGAGTGGAGCGAAGGGGGGAGGTGGCGAGCGAAGCGAGCCGGCGACCTCCTTAGCGTAACGAAGGTTGAGTGGGTGAAGCGTAACTCCAAGCAAACTTTAGAGTAATGTTTTTTTAGTGGTAGTAGGAGGTAGTAGGTAGGTAGTAGGTAGGTAGTAGGTAGGTAGTAGGTAGGTAGTAGGTAGGTAGTAGGTAGGTAGTAGGTAGGTAGTAGGTAGGTAGTAGGTAGGTAGTAGGTAGGTAGTAGGTAGGTAGTAGGTAGGTAGTAGGTAGGTAGTAGGTAGGTAGTAGGTAGGTAGTAGGTAGGTAGTAGGTAGGTAGTAGGTAGGTAGTAGGTAGGTAGTAGGTAGGTGATAGGTAGGTAGGTAGTAGGTAGGTGTAGGTAGGTGGTAGATAGGTGTAGGTAGTGGTGTCATACGTGAGATTCATATAGAGGAGGCTCGGGGAAGTAAAATCCGTTTTTCAAATTTGAACCCCTTGCCCCCTTCACCCCCCCCCCCCCCTTTAGGCGGATCTCGGAAGTTAAGAGACTTGGAACATTTTTTTTTCAGATTCATTGAAAGGGGCAATGCGTTAGTCGAAATCATTTTTCAAAGCTACCCCTCTCCCCCCCTTCACTGCAGCCCCCTCCCTCTTCACCCCTTTTTTTTAAACTCGTGTTTTGTTTTGTTTACGGATTCGTATAGAGGAGGCTCGGGGAAGTAAAATCCATTTTTCAAATTTGACCCCCTTGCCCCCCTTCACCCCCCCCTTTAGGCGGATCTCGGAAGTTAAGAGACTTGGAACATTTTTTTTTCAGATTCATTGAAAGGGGCAATGCGTTAGTCGAAATCATTTTTCAAAGCTACCCCTCTCCCCCCCTTCATTGCAGCCCCCTCCCTCTTCACCCCTTTTTTTTAAACTCGTGTTTTGTTTTGTTTACGGATTCGTATAGAGGAGGCTCGGGGAAGTAAAATCCATTTTTCAAATTTGACCCCCTTGCCCCCCTTCACCCCCCCCTTTAGGCGGATCTCGGAAGTTAAGAGACTTGGAACATTTTTTTTTTCAGAGTCATTGAAAGGGGCAATGCGTTAGTCGAAATCATTTTTCAAAGCTCCCCCTCTCCCCCTCTTCACGCCCCGCGAGCTGCGCGCAGCTCGCGCAGCCACGCAAATACTAGTTATACTATATAAAGCTTAATTACCACTGACTGACTCACTCACTGACAGAATTGTTCTCCCAGATGGTGGATGGGAAGGTGGGTATATTTTGACAGATTCGTAAACAAGTCACTCTCGTGAGTATGGGAAAAGTCCTAAACCCCCCCCTTTCCCCCCCCTTTCTCCCCCCTCCCTATCGTATCTCGGAAACAAAGAGACTTTACTTGTTTTTTTTTAGGGATTCGTATAGAGGAGGCTCGGTAAAGTAAAAATAATTTTTCAAAGTGGCCCCCCTTGCCCCCCTTCTCCCCCCTTTTAGGCGGATCTCGAAAGTTAAGAGACTTGGAACGATTTTTTTTGCAGATTAATTTATGGGGGCATTGCGTTAATCGAAATCATTATTCGAAACTCCCCCCCCCCCTCTCCCCCTTCAACCCCCCCCCCATCATCACCTCTTTTTTTTTCTACTGGTAATTTTTTTGATCCTTACCTAAAACTATTGAGGGGCGTTGAAATTTGTATAACCTCCCCTCCCCTCCCCAACCTCCCCTAAAATTAAAAGGGCTGTAACTTCATAACGGTTAGAGATAGCCATTAGGTGTTTGAACAAATATTATAGTAGGCGTCGAAACCTGTCCGGTGGTGGTACAGCGGTAAAGCGAAGGGGGGAGCGGGCGAGCGAAGCGAGCCGGCGACCCCCGTAGCGTAGGGATAATGTCATGATAGCTTTCCGGTGGTAGGTAGGTTCTGAGTGGAGCGAACCTGCGAGACCGAGTGGAGCGAAGGGGGGAGGTGGCGAGCGAAGCGAGCCGGCGACTTCCTTAGCGTAACGAAGGTTGAGTGGGTGAAGCGTAACTCAGGGGCGACGACAAGCAAACTTTAGGGTAATGTTTTTTAGTGGTAGTAGGAGGTAGTAGGTAGTAGGTAGGTGTAGGTAGGTAGGTAGTAGGTAGGTGTAGGTAGGTGTAGGTAGGTGTAGGTAGGTGTAGGTAGGTGTAGGTAGGTGTAGGTAGGTGTAGGTAGGTGTAGGTAGGTGTAGGTAGGTGTAGGTAGGTGTAGGTAGGTGTAGGTAGGTGTAGGTAGGTGTAGGTAGGTGTAGGTAGGTGTAGGTAGGTGTAGGTAGGTGTAGGTAGGTGTAGGTAGGTGTAGGTAGGTGTAGGTAGGTGTAGGTAGGTGTAGGTAGGTGTAGGTAGGTGTAGGTAGGTGTAGGTAGGTGTAGGTAGGTGTAGGTAGGTGTAGGTAGGTGTAGGTAGGTGTAGGTAGGTGTAGGTAGGTGTAGGTAGGTGTAGGTAGGTGTAGGTAGGTGTAGGTAGGTGTAGGTAGGTGTAGGTAGGTGTAGGTAGGTGTAGGTAGGTGTCGGTAGGTGTAGGTAGGTGTAGGTAGGTGTAGGTAGGTGTAGGTAGGTGTAGGTAGGTGTAGGTAGGTGTAGGTAGGTGTAGGTAGGTGTAGGTAGGTGTAGGTAGGTGTAGGTAGGTGTAGGTAGGTGTAGGTAGGTGTAGGTAGGTGTAGGTAGGTGTAGGTAGGTGTAGGTAGGTGTAGGTAGGTGTAGGTAGGTGTAGGTAGGTGTAGGTAGGTGTAGGTAGGTGTAGGTAGGTAGTAGGTAGGTGTAGGTAGGTAGTACCGCGAGCTGCATTGGATTCATTGCGAGGTGCAATGCGTTAGTCGAAATCATTTTTCAAAGCTCCCCCATGGCCCCCTCTTCACGCCCCGCGAGCTGCGCGCAGCTCGCGCAGCCACGCAAATACTAGTTATACTATATAAAGCTCGATTACCACTGACTGACTCACTGATTGACAGAATTGTTCTCCCAGATGGTGGATGGGGAGGTGGGTATATTTTGACAGATTCGTAAACAAGCAACTCTCGTGAGTATGGGAAAATTGCCAAACCCCCCCTTTTCCCCCCCCTTCTCCCCCCTCCCTATCGTATCTCGGAAACAAAGAGACTTTACTTGTTTTTTTTTAGGGATTCGTATAGAGGAGGCTCGGGGAAGTAAAAACCATTTTTCAATGTTGACCCCCTTGCCCCCCTTCACCCCCCCTTTAGGCGGATCTCGGAAATAAAGAGATTTTACGTGTTTTTTTTTAGGGATTCGTATAGAGGAGGCTTGGGGAAGTAAAAACCATTTTTCAATGTTGACCCCCTTGCCCCCCTTCACCCCCCCTTTAGGCGGATCTCGGAAGCAAAGAGACTTGGAACGAATTTTTTTTCAGATTCATATAGAGGAGCATTTCGTTAGTCGAAATCATTTTTAGAAACTCCCCCCACTCCCCCCCTTCAACCCCCCCCCCCTCTTCACCTCTTTTTTTACTCCTGAAAAAATTTTTGCTTCTTACCTAAATCTATTGAGGGGCGTTGAAATTTGTATACCCTCCCCACCCCTAAAACCACCCTTCCCCAACCTCCCCTTAATTTAAAAGGGCTGTAACTTCATAACGGTTAGAGATAGTCATTAGGTGTTTGAACAAATATTATAGTAGGCGTCGAAACCTGTCCGGTGGTGGTACAGCGGTAAAGCGTAGGGATAATGTCATGATAGCTTTCCGGTGGTAGGTAGGTCCTGAGTGGAGCGAACCTGCGAGACCGAGTGGAGTGAAGGGGGGAGGTGGCGAGCGAAGCGAGCCGGCGACCTCCTTAGCGTAACGAAGGTTGAGTGGGTGAAGCGTAACTCAGGGGCGACGACAAGCAAACTTTAGGGTAATGTTTTTTAGTGGTAGTAGGAGGTAGTAGGTAGTAGGTAGGTGTAGGTAGGTAGGTAGTAGGTAGGTGTAGGTAGGTGTAGGTAGGTGTAGGTAGGTGTAGGTAGGTGTAGGTAGGTGTAGGTAGGTGTAGGTAGGTGTAGGTAGGTGTAGGTAGGTGTAGGTAGGTGTAGGTAGGTGTAGGTAGGTGTAGGTAGGTGTAGGTAGGTGTAGGTAGGTGTAGGTAGGTGTAGGTAGGTGTAGGTAGGTGTAGGTAGGTGTAGGTAGGTGTAGGTAGGTGTAGGTAGGTGTAGGTAGGTGTAGGTAGGTGTAGGTAGGTGTAGGTAGGTGTAGGTAGGTGTAGGTAGGTGTAGGTAGGTGTAGGTAGGTGTAGGTAGGTGTAGGTAGGTGTAGGTAGGTGTAGGTAGGTGTAGGTAGGTGTAGGTAGGTGTAGGTAGGTGTAGGTAGGTGTAGGTAGGTGTAGGTAGGTGTAGGTAGGTGTAGGTAGGTGTAGGTAGGTGTAGGTAGGTGTAGGTAGGTGTAGGTAGGTGTAGGTAGGTGTAGGTAGGTGTAGGTAGGTGTAGGTAGGTGTAGGTAGGTGTAGGTAGGTGTAGGTAGGTGTAGGTAGGTGTAGGTAGGTGTAGGTAGGTGTAGGTAGGTGTAGGTAGGTGTAGGTAGGTGTAGGTAGGTGTAGGTAGGTGTAGGTAGGTGTAGGTAGGTGTAGGTAGGTGTAGGTAGGTGTAGGTAGGTGTAGGTAGGTGTAGGTAGGTGTAGGTAGGTAGTAGGTAGGTGTAGGTAGGTAGTACCGCGAGCTGCATTGGATTCATTGCGAGGTGCAATGCGTTAGTCGAAATCATTTTTCAAAGCTCCCCCATGGCCCCCTCTTCACGCCCCGCGAGCTGCGCGCAGCTCGCGCAGCCACGCAAATACTAGTTATAGTTATATAAAACTACAAAGCCACTCACTCACTCATTGACATGTCGTTTCTCGGAATGGGTGAGAGTTGGGTTAGGGGTATGTTTTGCAAAAATGTGTAATCTGACCAAGTAAGTAGAGGAAAATTATAGGGAAAGTTCAAATCCAAGATGGAGGGCGAGTCCATTTCCGGTTTCGGTGGGGGAAAGACTTGGATGGATTTCGACTCAGGGGTCCTATACCAAATCTAAAACCATTTAAAAAAAAAGTAAAAAAAAAAAAAAAACAAGATGGCGGCCGCGCTATGACGTTTTGAAATTGTCGGCTTTTTTCACTCGACTTTGACAAATTGTTTTCTTCTACCAAATTCTAAAACCGCCAACGAAAAGTCTGCCAATTTGTTGGTAATTTCAATGGCAATTGGGAAAAATTAAGACATTGTGAAAATCCAAGATGGAGGACGCTGCGGCGGCCATTTTGTAAAAAGTTGGAAATTTCGATTTTTTTCAAATTCATTTTTCGGGTAGTTGGCAACATCGGACGTGTTCGAGTTGTAGGGAGCGTTTGTGTGTTTTGTTGGCGAGTGTTGCCTGGTGCAAAAATTTTCCCCATTTTTAGGGTATTTTTCCAGATTTTCCCCGAAAACATGAAAAGTAGAAATAATGACATTTTAAATAGATACTTTAACTAGCCGGCAACATTGGGGTCCCCCAAATGACATTTGACCATTTTGGTTCGTTTTAATTGGCAACCCAAAAAAATATTGAACTTTTTAATTTTTGGGACTTTTTGACTTTGGCGAATTAGTTTGTTCTACCAAACTCAAAAGTTGGCAACACCAAGTACACCAATCGGTGGCCTATATTCTTGACATTTCAGGAAAATTATGACTTTTCAGAAAAACAAGATGGCGGGTTCCATGGCGGCCATCTTGTAAAAAGGCCGAAAAACACCAATTTTCGACACGATAATTGGGACAGCTGGCATCCCCCGACCGGATTGTGTTGTATGGACCGGTTATGTGATTCGTCAATGAGTGTGGCCTGGTGCAAAAAAAATCCCCATTTTTAGGGAAATTTCCCAGATTTTCCCCGAAAACATGAAAAGTAGAAATAATGACATTTTAAATAGAGACTTTGACTAGCCGGCAACATTGGAGTCCCCCAAATGACATTTGACGATTTTCATCACTTTCAGCTGGCAACCCCGAGAGCAATTGGCGTTTGAATTTTTTGGTCAGACCCGTCTTTGGCGAATTAGTTTGTTCTACCAAACTCAAAAGTTGGCAACACCAAGTACACCAGTTGGTGGCCTATATCCTTGAGATTTTAAGAAAATTATGACTTTTCAAAAAAAAAAATGGCGGACAGTGTGGCGGCCATCTTGTAAGAATGATGAAAAATCCTAATTTTCGACACGATAAATGGGATAGCCGACATCCCCCGACTGGATTGCGTTGTATAAAGCGATTGTGTACTTTGTTGTGGAGTGTTACCTTACGCAAAATTTTTCCCCATTTTTAGGGTATTTTCCCAGATTTTTACCAAAAACATGAATAGTGGAAATAATGACATTTTGAATGGAATTTTTTACAGGAACACTAAGAATGGGGTGCCTCAAATGACATTTGACCATTTTCATTCTTTTCAGCTGGCAACCCCGAGAGTCATTGGGGCTTGAATTTTCGGATCAGAACCGACTTTGGCGAATTCTTTTGTTCTACCAAACTTAAAACTTGGCAACACCAAGTACACCAGTCGGTAGCCTGTATCCTCGATATTTCAGAAAAATTAAGTTTTTTCAGAAAAACAAGATGGCGGACAGTGTGGTGGCCATCTTGGAAAAATGATGTAAAATCCCAATTTGCTTCAAGATAAATGGGACAGCACCTTCTTACCGGATTGTGTTGTCCCAGTTGTCTATTTTGTTAATTAAAAAATCCCCATTTTTAGGGTATTTTCCCAGATTTTGCCCAAAAACATGAAAGTAGAAGCACAGAATACATAATAGTACTACGTACAGAAGGGACACTCCCTTCCCCGCGCTCATATTAAATACCGCACCTCACCCCGCACTTCGAGGTATTCGTCGTCGACACTTGAGCAATGGCTCGCGCTCGTATTAGTCGTCGTTCGGTTTTCGCGACGCAGACCGTTGCACTTTCCGCGCCATTTTTTAGGCTACGATAACCCTACTAGAGTTTACGCACACATTTGCACGTGCACGTCGTGCACAAACGTTATTTGTTTATGTAGTAGTAATAGGTAATTATTTTGTGGGCGTTGTATGGAGTGTCCGAGGTGTGGTAGAAGTGAAGACTTTTAGAGTGAAGACTTTGACTAGCTGGCAACATAGGGGACGTGGCGAGCAAAGCGAGCCGGCGACCTCCGTAGCGTATTATAGTACGCGTCGAAACCTATCCTGTGGTGGTACCGGTAAAGCGAAGGGGGGAGGGAGGTGGCGAGCAAAGCGAGCCGGCGTCCCCCGTAGCGTAGGGATAAGGTCACGATAGCTTTTCCTCGGTGGTAGGCAGGTCTTGAGTGGAGCGAAGAGGGGAGGTTAAAAACCGTAAGAGGTCGTTCAAACGAATAATCCGACTGAGGTATTATATAGGTACAAAAACAGGTACTTTTAATAGGAACCTACTAATACATAGGACTGTTATGTTTACTTGACCTATTTAATTATATGAGAAACTCATCATCATTCATCATCATTTCAGCCAAAAGACGTCCACTGCTGGACATAGGCCTCCCCCAGGCATTTTTGGGGGGGTTTGCCATAATCGCCACGCTTGGCAGGCGGGTTGGCGATCGCAGTATGGTTGTTACAAAGACACAGAGAACGCTGCTGCCCATTCTCTGGTAAGTCCCTTAGTCGCCTCTTACGACACCCACAGGAAGATATGTATGAGAAACTGGTATATTTAAATTATTGCCAAATCTACTTCAAGAAATAGAGCATCGTGAAAACTTAGAATAACAACTAACGAAGGTAAGTTTAAGGGCATCACAATTAATACTTAATAATTTATAGTTAGGTAACCTAACTTATTAGGACTTGGATAACAAAGATACCGATAATTTATTCATTTAGAGAAATAACATTTACAAAATATTTTACCTACGTACCTATCTACTTAATTGGTTCTGCCTACCTTTACTTGTAGGTACATAACTACTACAACTGATAGAACAAGCAAATTGTGGTCAACTTGATGTTATATGGTAACTCGAACTCATTTTTCAAAGCTCCCCCCTCTCCCCCCCTTTTTTTTAAATTCATGTTCTGTTTTGTTTACGGCTTCGTATAGAGGAGGCTCGGGAAAGTAAAAACCATTTTTCAAAATTGACCCCCTTGCCCCCCTTTTCCCCCCCTTTAGTCGGATCTCGGAAGTTAAGAGACTTGGAACATTTTTTTTTAAGCTTCATTGAAAGGGGCAATGCGTTAGTCGAAATCATTTTTGAAAGCTCCCCCTCTGCCCCTCTTCACGACCCGCGAGCTGCGCGCAGCTCGCGCAGCCACGCTAATACTAGTTATTATAGTTATATAAAACTACAAAGCCACTCACTGACTGATTGACATGTCGTTTCTCTGAATGGGTGAGAGATGGGTTAGGGGTATGTTTTGCAAAAATGTGTAATCTGACCTATCGAGTAGAGGAAAATTATAGGGAAAGTTCAAATCCAAGATGGTGGGCGAGTCCATTTCCGATTTCGGTGGGGGAAAGACTTGGATGAATTTCGACTCAGAGGTCCTATACGAAATCTAAAAGCATTTAAAAAAAAGTAAAAAAAAAAAAAAAAAACAAGATGGCGGCCGCGCTATGACGTTTTGAAATTGTCGACTTTTTTCACTCGACTTTGACAAATTGTTTTCTTTTACCAAATTCTAAAACCGCCAACGAAAAGTCTGCCAATTTGTTGGTAATTTCAATGGCAATTGGGAAAAATTATGACATTGTGAAAATCCAAGATGGAGGACGCTGCGGCGGCCATTTTGTAAAAAGTTGGAAATTTCGATTTTTTTCAAATCCATTTTTCGGGTAGTTGGCAACATCAAACGGGTTCGAGTTGTACCGAGCGGTTGTGTGTTTTGTTGGTGTGTGTTGCCTGGTGCAAAAATTTTCCCCATTTTTAGGGTGTTTTCCCAGATTTTCCCCAAAAACATGAAAAGTAGAAATAATGACATTTTAAATAGAGACTTTGACTAGCCGGCAACATTGGGGTCCCACAAATGACATTTGACCATTTTCGTTCGTTTTAATTGGCAACCCCAAAAAATATTGAACTTTTTAATTTTTGGGACTTTTTGACTTTGGCGAATTAGTTTGTTCTACCAAACTCGAAAGTTGGCAACACCAAGTACACCAATCGGTGGCCTATATTCTTGACATTTCAGGAAAATTATGACATTTTAGAAAAACAAGATGGCCGATTCCATGGCGGCCATCTTGTAAAAAGGCCGAAAAATCCCAATTTTCGACACGATAATTGGGACAGCTGGCATCCCCCGACCGGATTGTGTTGTATGGACCGGTTATGTAATTCGTCAAGGAGTGTGGCCTGGTGCAAAAATTTTCCCCATTTTTAGGGAAATTTCCCAGATTTTCCCCGAAAACATGAAAAGTAGAAATAATGACATTTTAAACAAAGACTTTGTCTAGCCGGCAACTTTGGGGTCCCCCAAATGACATTTGACCATTTTCATCACTTTCAGCTGGCAACCCCGAGAGCCATTGGTGCTTGAATTTTTGGGTCAGACCCGACTTTGGCGAATTAGTTTGTTCTACTAAACTCGAAAGTTGGCAACACCAAGTACACCAATCGGTGGCCTATATTCTTGACATTTCATGAAAATTATGACTTTTCAAAAAAACAAGATGGCGGATTCCATGGCGGCCATCTTGTAAAAAGGCCGAAAAATCCCAATTTTCGACACGATAATTGGGACAGCTGGCATCCCCCGACCGGATTGTGTTGTATGGACCGGTTATGTAATTCGTCAAGGAGTGTGGCCTGGTGCAAAAATTTTCCCCATTTTTAGGGAAATTTCCCAGATTTGCCCCGAAAACATGAAAAGTAGAAATAACAACAATTCGAAAGAAAACTTTGACTAGCTGACAACATTGGGGTCCCCCGAATGACATTTGACCATTTTCATCACTTTCAGCTGGCAACCCCGACAGCCAATGGCGCTTGAAATTTTGGGTCAGACCCGACTTTGGCGAATTAGTTTATTCTACGAAACTCAAAAGTTGGCAACACCAAGTACACCACTTGGTGGCCTATATCCCTGAGATTTCAGGAAAATTATGACTTTTCATAAAAAAAAGATGGCGGACAGTGTGGCGGCCATCTTGTAAAAATAATGAAAAATCCAAATTTTCGACACGATAAATGGGACAGCCGGCATCCCCCGACCGGATTGAGTTGTATGAAGCGATTGTGTACTTTGTTGTCGAGTGTTACCTTACGCAAAATTTTTCCCCATTTTTAGGGTATTTTCCCAGATTTTTCCCAAAAACATGAATAGTGGAAGTAACGACATTTTGAATGGATTTTTTTTACATAAACACCAATAATGGGGTGCCTCAAATGACATTTGACCATTTTCATTCTTTCAGCTGGCAACCCCGAGAGTCATTGGGGCTTGAATTTTCGGATCAGAACTGAATTTGGCGAATTCTTTTGTTCTACCAAACTTAAAACTTGGCAAAATTAAGTACAACAGTCGGTAGCTTGTATCCTCGATATTTCAGAAAAATTAAGACTTTTCAGAAAAACAAGATGGCGGACAGTGTGTGAAAACAAATGATGAAAAATTCAAATTTTCGTCACGATAAATGGGACAGCCGGCACCTTCTGACCGGATTGTGTTGTAGTTATATAAAACTACAAGACCACTCACTCACTGACTGACTGACTCATTGACATGTCGTTTCTCGGAATGGGTGAGAGATGGGTTAGGGGTATGTTTTGCAAAAATGTGCTATCTGACCAATCGAGTAGAGGAAAATTATAGGGAAAGTTCAAATCCAAGATGGAGGGCGAGTCCATTTCCGGTTTCGGTGGGGGAAAGATTTGGATGGATTTCGACTCAAAGGTCCTATACGAAATCTAAAAGCATTAAAAAAAAAAGTAAAAAAAAAAAAAAAACAAGATGGCGGCCGCGCCAGGACGTTTTGAAATTGTCGACTTTTTTCACTCGACTTTGACAAATTGTTTTCTTCTACCAAATTCTAAAACCGCCAACGAAAAGACTGCTAATTTGTTGGTAATTTCAATGGCAATTGGGAAAAATTATGACATTGTGAAAATCCAAGATGGAGGACGCTGCGGCGGCCATTTTGTAAAAAGTTGGATTTTTCGATTATTTTCAAATCCATTTTTCGGGTAGTTGGCAACATCGGACGGAATCGAGTTGTACCGAGCGGTTGTGTGTTTTGTTGACGAGTATTGCCTGGTGCAAAAATTTTCCCCATTTTTAGGGTATTTTTCCAGATTTTCCTAAAAAACATGAAAAGTAGAAATAATGACATTTTAAATAGAGACTTTGACTAGCCGGCAACATTGGGGTCCCCCAAATGACATTTGACCATTTTGGTTCGTTTTAATTGGCAACCCCAAAAAATATTGAACTTTTTAATTTTTGGGACTTTTTGACTTTGGCGAATTAGTTTGTTCTACCAAACTCGAAAGTTGGCAACACCAAGTACACCAATCGGTGGCCTATATTCTTGACACTACTATTAATATCATAAACGGGATATTTACCATGTTACCATAATGATACCACCATGATATTAATAGTAGTGTCAGTGACCATGTCAGTTTAAAAACTTATATATTCTTGACATTTCAGGAAAATTATGACTTTTCAGAAAAACAAGATGGCGGATTCCATGGCGGCCATCTTGTAAAAAGGCCGAAAAATCCCAATTTTCGACACGATAATTGGGACAGCTGGCATCCCCCGACCGGATTGTGTTGTATAGACCGGTTATGTAATTCATCAAGGAGTGTGGCCTGGTTTAAAAAAAATTCCCATTTTTAGGGAAATTTCCCAGATTTTCCCCGAAAACATGAAAAGTAGAAATAACGACATTTTGAATGGAAATTTTACATAAACACCAAGAATGGGGCCCCCCAAATGACATTTGACCATTTTTATCATTTTCAGCTGGCAACCCCGAGAGCCATTGGCGTTTGAATTTTTTGGTCAGACCTGACTTTGGCGAATTAGTTTGTTCTACCAAACTCAAAAGTTGGCAACATCAAGTACACTGATCGGTGGCCTATATTCTTGACATTTTAGGAAAATTATGACTTTTTAGAAAAACAAAATGGCGGACAGTGTGGCGGCCATCTTGTAAAAATGATGAAAAATCCTAATTTTCGACACGATAAATGGGACAGCCGGCATCTCCCGACCAGATTGTGTTGTATTAAGCGATTGTGTACTTTGTTGTGGAGTATTACCTTACGCAAAATTTTCCCCCATTTTTGGGGTATTTTCTCAGATTTTCCCAAAAACATGAATAGTGGAAATAACCACATTTTGAATGGAAATTTTATACATATACACCGAGAATAGGGTGCCTCAAATTACATTTGACAATTTTCATTCTTTTCAGCTGGCAACCCCAAGAGTCATTGGGGCTTGAATTTTCTTATCTGAACCGACTTTGGCGAATTCTTTTGTTCTACCAAACTTAAAACTTATCAACACCAAGTACACCAGTCGGTAGCTTGTATCCTCGATATTTCAGAAAAATTAAGACTTTTTAGAAAAACAAGATGGCGGACAGTGTGGTGGCCATCTTGAAAAAATGATGAAAAATCATAATTTTCGACACGATAAATGGGACAACCGGCCACCTTTTGACCGGATTGTGTTGTCCCGGTTTTGTATTTCGTTAAGTAATGTTGTCTGTTGCAAAAAAATCCCCATTTTTAGGGTATTTTCCCAGATTTTGCACAAAAACATGAAAGTAGAAGTAAAGACTTTTAGAATGAAGACTTTGACTAGCTGGCAACATAGGGGAGGTGGCGAGCAAAGCGAGCCGGCGACCTCCGTAGCGAATTACAGTAGGCGTCAAAACCTATCCTGTGGTGGTACCGGTAAAGCGAAGGGATACGGTCACGATAGCTTTTCCTCGGTGGTAGGCAGGTCTTGAGTGGAGCGAAGAGGGGAGATGGCGAGCGAAGCGAGCCTGCGACCTCCGTAGCGTAACGAAGTTTGAGTGGGTTAAGCGTATAAGTAACTCTCATGAGTAGCTAAAAAGTGCAAAACCTCCCCTTTATGCCCCATTTTCCTCTACTACCTTTTTCAAAGTTGCCCCATTCGCCCCCTTTAGGCGGATCTCGAAAGTTAAGAGACTTGGAACATTTTTTTTTCAGATTCATTGAAAGGGGCAATGCGTTAGTCGAAATCATTTTTCAAAACTCCCCCCTCCCCCTCTTCACGACCCGCGAGCTGCGCGCAGCTCGCGCAGCCACGCAAATACTAGTTATAGTTATATAAAACTACAAAGCCACTCACTGACTCACTGATTGACATGTCGTTTCTCGGAATGGGTGAGAGATGGGTTAGGGGTATGTTTTGCAAAAATGTGTAATCTGACCAATCGAGTAGAGGAAAATTATAGGGAAAGTTCAAATCCAAGATGGTGGGCGAGTCCATTTCCGGTTTCGGTGAGGGAAAGACTTGGATGGATTTCGACTCAGAGGTCCTATACCAAATCTAAAACCATTTAAAAAAAAAAGTAAAAAAAAAAAAAAAACAAGATGGCGGCCGCTCCAGGACGTTTTGAAATTGTCGACTTTTTTCACTCGACTTTGACGAATTGTTTTCTTCTACCAAATTCTAGAACGGCCAAAAAAAAGTTTTCCAATTTGTTGGTGTTTTTAATGGCAATTGGGAAAAATTATGACATTGCGAAAATCCAAGATGGAGGACGCTGCGGCGGCCATTTTGTAAAAAGTTGGATATTTCGATTTTTTTCAAATCCATTTTTCGGGTAGTTGGCAACATCAGACGGGTTCGAGTTGTACCGAGCGGTTGTGTGTTTTGTTGACGAGTGTTGCCTTGTGTAAAAAATTTCCCCATTTTTAGGGTATTTTCCCAGATTTTCCCCAAAAACATGAAAAGTAGAAATAATGACATTTTAAATAGAGACTTTGACTAGCCGGCAACATTGGGGTCCCCCAAATGACATTTGACCATTTTGGTTCGTTTTAATTGGCAACCTCAAAAAATATTGAACTTTTTAATTTTTGGGACTTTTTGACTTTGGCGAATTAGTTTGTTCTACCAAACTCGAAAGTTGGCAACACCAAGTACACCAATCGGTGGCCTATATTCTTGACATTTCAGGAAAATTATGACTTTTCAGAAAAACAAGATGGCGGATTCCATGGCGGCCATCTTGTAAAAAGGCCGAAAAATCCCAATTTTCGACACGATAATTGGGACAGCTGGCATCCCCCGACCGGATTGTGTTGTATGGACCGGTTATGTAATTCGTCAAGAAGTGTGGCCTGGTGCAAAAATTTTCCCCATTTTTAGGGAAATTTCCCAGATTTTCCCCGATAACATGAAAAGTAGAAATAACGACATTTTAAATATAGACTTTGTCTAGCCGGCAACATTGGGGTCCCCCAAATGACATTTGACCATTTTCATCACTTTCAGCTGGCAACCCCGAGAGCCATTGGCGCTTGAATTTTTTGGTGAGACCCGACTTTGGCGAATTAGTTTGTTCTACTAAACTCAAAAGTTGGCAAAACCAAGTACACCAGTTAGTGGCTTATATCCCTGCCATTTCAGGAAAATTATGACTTTTTAGAAAAAAAAAATGGCGGACAGTGTGGCGGCCATCTTGTAAAAATGATGAAAAATCCTAATTTTCAACACGATAAATGGGACAGCCGGCATGCCCCGAACGGATTGTGTTGTATGGACCGGTTATGTAATTCGTCAAGGAGTATGGCCTGGTGCAAAAATTTTCCCCATTTTTAGGGAAATTTCCGAGATTTTCCCCGAAAACATGAAAAGTAGAAATAACGACATTTTGAATGAAAATTTTACATAAACACCAAGAATGGGGTCCTTCAAATGACATTTGAACATTTTCATCACTTTCAGCTGGCAACCCCGAGAGCCATTGGCTCTTGAATTTTTGGGTAAGACCCGACTTTGGCGAATTAGTTTGTTTTACTAAACTCAAAAGTTGGCAACACCAAGTACACCAGTGGGTGGCCTATATCCCTGAGATTTCAGGAAAATTATGACTTTTCAGAAAAAAAAAATGGCGGACAGTGTGGCGGCCATCTTGTAAAAATGATGAAAAATCCCGTTTTCGATACGATAAATGGGACAGCCGGCATCCCCCGACCGGATTGTGTTGTATGAAGCGATTGTGTACTTTGTTGTGCAGTGTTACCTTACTTAAAAATTTTCCCTATTTTTAGGGTATTTTCCCAGATTTTTCCCAAAAACATGAATAGTGAAAATAACGACATTTTGAATGGAAATTTTTTACATAAACTCCAAGAATGGGGTCCTTCGAATGACATTTGAACATTTTCATTACTTTCAGCTGGCAACCCCGAGAGCCATTGGCGTTTGAATTTTTGGGTCAGACCCGACTTAGGCGAATTAGTTTGTTCTACTAAACTCAAAAGTTGGCAACACGAAGTACACCAGTCGGTGGCCTATATTCTTGACATTTCAGGAAAATTATGACTTTTCAGAAAAACAAGATGGCGGATTCCATGGCGGCCATATTGTAAAAAGGCCGAAAAATCCCAATTTTCGACACGATAATTGGGACAGCTGGCATCTTCTGACTGGATTGTTTTGTACCAGGCGGTTGTGTGTTTTGTTAAAGAGTGTTGCCTGGTGCAAAAAAAATTCCCATTTTTAGGGTATTTTCCCAGATTTTCCCCGAAAACATGAAAAGTAGAAATAACGACATTTTGAATAGAAATTTTACATAAACACAGAGAATGGGGTCCCCCAAATGAAATTTGACCATTTTCATCACTTTCAGCTGGCAACCCCGAGAGCCATTGGCGCTTGAATTTTAGGGTCAGACCCGACTTTGGCGAATTAGTTTGTATTACTAAACTCAAAAGTTGGCAACACCAAGTACACCAGTTGGTGGTCTATATCCCTGAGATTTCAGGAAAATTATGACTTTTCAGAAAAAAAAGATGGCGGACAGTGTGGCCATCTTGTAAGAATGATGAAAAATCATAATTTTCGACACAATAAATCCGCCGACCGGATTGTGTGCCCGGTTTCTGAGGCATTTTATTTATGGTTTATCTGTGGTTTATCTATTCAAATGTACGCATATGAATAGATAAACCACAGATAAAGTGCCTCAGAAACCGGGCATTAGTCATAGGTTTTAATAACTATTCTTACATTCACCTGATACATTTAACTCAATCAACAACACAGCCATTGACATAACTGTTAAAATATAAGAAATTTAATATTGCTAAGCTTTCTTGAGAGGTCCAAATAGCTGGTCCGGTCCATATAGCTGGTCATCACTACTAAAAAATACCCACAGTCCCCCTCCCTGAGGTCCACCTTGGTAAACCGTTGTAAGAAAACTTTCCACGATTCACCCAAGTGGGCGGTGGGTAAGAACTAAAGCATTTGAAATAGGTAAGTGCCTATCATAATGATTTATTACTTAGTAATGACGAATTTTCTTTTCAAAATAAAATAATAGTTCCCAAGACCACGATAGATGGCGATAAAAAAAATGTACGAGTTCATTCAAACAATAATAGGTTTTCTTATGGCTTTCTCTGGACTTACTACGTTTAAGAGTTCGATGAAGTAGAAACCTTTCGGGTCGCTTCTGGGCTCTATTAGGCATTTCACTATAGAGTTTAAAAAGTGGAAGACTAGGGTTCTTTTTGACATCACGTTTAAGGTTTATATAAACTATACATTGCATACGATTAGAGCATAAAATTGGAACTTATTTCATTAATTACCTAATCACTTTTATGGAATAACATTATAATTATAGTTTATTTGTACCGAGTTTTAAGTACATCAACTGAAGGAATAAAAAATCGTTCAGTTGATTTACTTAAAAGACCATTTATGTACTTAGGATTCTCAAAATATTTAAAAGATTTTATACAATTTACAAAATCTTGGACTCTAATGGATTTTCCAATTCATTTAAGGATTCCTAGGGATTCTCAAAATTTTACAAGGGTAACTAAAACTCCTCAAAAGCACGACAGAACCGCGAGCTGCGCGCAGCTCGCGCAGCCACGCAAATACTAGTTATATTATACTATATAAAGCTAAACTACCACTGACTGACTGACTCACTGATTGACAGAATTGTTCTCCCAGATGGTGGATGGGGAGGTGGGTATATTTTGACAGATTCGTAAACAAGTAACTCTCGTGAGTATGGGAAAAGTCCCAAACCCCCCCTTTTCCCCCCCCTTCTCCCCCCTCCCTATCGTATCTCGGAAACAAAGAGACCCGTATTTTTTTTTTTTTACGGATTCGTATAGAGGAGGCTCGGTAAAGTAAAAATATTTTTTCAAAGTGGCCCCCCTTTTCCCCCTTCTCCCCCCCTTTAGGCGGATCTCGAAAATAAAGAGACATTACGTGTGTTTTCTTAAGGATTCGAATAGAGGAGGCTTGGGGAAGTAAAAACCGTTTTTTAAATTTGACCCCCTTGCCCCCCTTCACCCCCCCTTTAGGTGGATCTCGAAAGTTAAGAGACTTGGAACGAATTTTTTTTCAGATTCATATAGAGGAGGCTTGGGGAAGTAAAAACCATTTTTTAAATTTGACCCCCTTGCCCCCCTTCACCCCCCCTTTAGGCGGATCTCGGAAGTTAAGAGAATTGGAACGATTTTTTTTTCTGATTCATATAGAGGGGCATTGCGTTAGTCGAAATCATTTTTAGAAACTCCCCCCTCTCCCCCCCTTCACACCCCCCCCTCTTCATCTCTTTTTTTACTCCTGAAAAAATTTTTGATTCTTACCTAAATCTATTTGAGGGGCGTTGAAATTTGTATACCCTCCCCTCCCCAACCTCCCCAAAAATTAAAAGGGCTGTAACTTCATAACGGTTAGAGATAGCCATTAGGTGTTTGAACCAATATTATAGTAGGCGTCGAAACCTGTCCGGTGGTAGCACAGCGGTAAAGCGAAGGGGGGAGCGGGCGAGCGAAGCGAGCCGGCGACCCCCGTAGCGTAGGGATAATGTCATGATAGCTTTCCGGTGGTAGGTAGGTCTTGAGTGGAGCGAACCTGGGAGACCGAGTGGAGCGAAGGGGGGAGGTGGCGAGCGAAGCGAGCCGGCGACCTCCTAAGCGTAACGAAGGTTGAGTGGGTGAAGCGTAACTCAGGGGCGACGACAAGCAAACTTTAGTGTAATGTTTTTTTAGTGGTAGTAGGAGGTAGTAGGTAGGTAGTAGGTAGGTAGTAGGTAGGTGGTAGGTAGTAGGTATGTGTAGGTAGTTATAGGTAGGTGTAGGTGTAGGTAGGTAGTAGGTAGGTGTAGGTAGGTAGTAGGTAGGTGTAGGTAGGTAGTAGGTAGGTGTAGGTAGGTATTAGGTAGGTGTAGGTAGGTAGGTGTAGGTAGGTGTAGGTAGGTGTTGGTAGGTGTAGGTAGGTGTAGGTAGGTGTAGGTAGGTGTAGGTAGGTGTAGGTAGGTGTAGGTAGGTGTAGGTAGGTGTAGGTAGGTGTAGGTAGGTGTAGGTAGGTATAGGTAGGTGTAGGTAGGTGTAGGTAGGTGTAGGTAGGTGTAGGTAGGTGTAGGTAGGTGTAGGTAGGTGTAGGTAGGTGTAGGTAGGTGTAGGTAGGTGTAGGTAGGTGTAGGTAGGTGTAGGTAGGTGTAGGTAGGTGTAGGTAGGTGTAGGTAGGTGTAGGTAGGTGTAGGTAGGTAGTAGGTAGGTGTAGGTAGGTGTAGGTAGGTAGTACCGCGAGCTGCATTGGAACATTTTTTTTTTCAGATTCATTGAGAGGTGCAATGCGTTAGTCGAAATCATTTTTCAAAGCTCCCCCTCTGCCCCTCTTCACGACCCGCGAGCTGCGCGCAGCTCGCGCAGCCACGCAAATACTAGTTATACTATATAAAGCTAAATTACCACTGACTGACTCACTCACTGACATAATTGTTCTCCCAGATGGTGGATGGGGAGGTGGGTATATTTTGACAGATTCGTAAACAAGTAACTCTCGTGAGTATGGGAAAAGTCCCAAACCCCCCCTTTTCCCCCCCCTTCTCCCCCCTCCCTATCGTATCTCGGAAACAAAGAGACCCGTATTTTTTTTTTTTTACGGATTCGTATAGAGGAGGCTCGGTAAAGTAAAAATATTTTTTCAAAGTGGCCCCCCTTTTCCCCCTTCTCCCCCCCTTTAGGCGGATCTCGAAAATAAAGAGACATTACGTGTGTTTTCTTAAGGATTCGAATAGAGGAGGCTTGGGGAAGTAAAAACCGTTTTTTAAATTTGACCCCCTTGCCCCCCTTCACCCCCCCTTTAGGTGGATCTCGAAAGTTAAGAGACTTGGAACGAATTTTTTTTCAGATTCATATAGAGGAGGCTTGGGGAAGTAAAAACCATTTTTTAAATTTGACCCCCTTGCCCCCCTTCACCCCCCCTTTAGGCGGATCTCGGAAGTTAAGAGAATTGGAACGATTTTTTTTTCTGATTCATATAGAGGGGCATTGCGTTAGTCGAAATCATTTTTAGAAACTCCCCCCTCTCCCCCCCTTCACACCCCCCCCTCTTCATCTCTTTTTTTACTCCTGAAAAAATTTTTGATTCTTACCTAAATCTATTTGAGGGGCGTTGAAATTTGTATACCCTCCCCTCCCCAACCTCCCCAAAAATTAAAAGGGCTGTAACTTCATAACGGTTAGAGATAGCCATTAGGTGTTTGAACCAATATTATAGTAGGCGTCGAAACCTGTCCGGTGGTAGCACAGCGGTAAAGCGAAGGGGGGAGCGGGCGAGCGAAGCGAGCCGGCGACCCCCGTAGCGTAGGGATAATGTCATGATAGCTTTCCGGTGGTAGGTAGGTCTTGAGTGGAGCGAACCTGGGAGACCGAGTGGAGCGAAGGGGGGAGGTGGCGAGCGAAGCGAGCCGGCGACCTCCTAAGCGTAACGAAGGTTGAGTGGGTGAAGCGTAACTCAGGGGCGACGACAAGCAAACTTTAGTGTAATGTTTTTTTAGTGGTAGTAGGAGGTAGTAGGTAGGTAGTAGGTAGGTAGTAGGTAGGTGGTAGGTAGTAGGTATGTGTAGGTAGTTATAGGTAGGTGTAGGTGTAGGTAGGTAGTAGGTAGGTGTAGGTAGGTAGTAGGTAGGTGTAGGTAGGTAGTAGGTAGGTGTAGGTAGGTATTAGGTAGGTGTAGGTAGGTAGGTGTAGGTAGGTGTAGGTAGGTGTTGGTAGGTGTAGGTAGGTGTAGGTAGGTGTAGGTAGGTGTAGGTAGGTGTAGGTAGGTGTAGGTAGGTGTAGGTAGGTGTAGGTAGGTGTAGGTAGGTGTAGGTAGGTATAGGTAGGTGTAGGTAGGTGTAGGTAGGTGTAGGTAGGTGTAGGTAGGTGTAGGTAGGTGTAGGTAGGTGTAGGTAGGTGTAGGTAGGTGTAGGTAGGTGTAGGTAGGTGTAGGTAGGTGTAGGTAGGTGTAGGTAGGTGTAGGTAGGTGTAGGTAGGTGTAGGTAGGTGTAGGTAGGTAGTAGGTAGGTGTAGGTAGGTGTAGGTAGGTAGTACCGCGAGCTGCATTGGAACATTTTTTTTTTCAGATTCATTGAGAGGTGCAATGCGTTAGTCGAAATCATTTTTCAAAGCTCCCCCTCTGCCCCTCTTCACGACCCGCGAGCTGCGCGCAGCTCGCGCAGCCACGCAAATACTAGTTATACTATATAAAGCTAAATTACCACTGACTGACTCACTCACTGACATAATTGTTCTCCCAGATGGTGGATGGGGAGGTGGGTATATTTTGACAGATTCGTAAACAACTAACTCTCGTGAGTATGGGAAAAGTCCCAAACCCCCCCTTTTCCCCCCCCTTCTCCCCCCTCCCTATCGTATCTCGGAAACAAAGAGACTTTACGTGTTTTTTTTTAAGGAATCGTATAGAGGAGGCTTGGGGAAGTAAAAACCATTTTTCAAATTTGACCCCCTAGCCCCCTTTCACCCCCCCATTAGACGGATCTCGGAAATAAAGAGACATTACGTGTGTTTTTTTAGGGATTCGTATAGAGGATGCTCGGGGAAGTAAAAACCATTTTTCAAATTTGACCCCCTTGCCCCCCTTCACCCCCCCTTTAGGCGGATCTCGGAAATAAAGAGACATTACGTGTTTTTTTACGGATTCGTATAGAGAAGGCTCGGGGAAGTAAAATCCATTTTTCAAATTTGACCCCTTTGCCCCCCTTCACCCCCGTTTAGGCGGATCTCGGAAGTTAAGAGACTTGGAACGAATTTTTTTTCAGATTCATATAGAGGGGCATTGCGTTAGTCGAAATCATTTTTAGAAACTCGCCCCTCTCCCCCCTTCACCCCCCCCTCTTCACCCCTTTCACCCCCCTCTTCACCCCTTTTTTCTGTTTTGTTTATGGATTCGTATAGAGGAGGCTCGGGGGACTAAAATGGTGCTACCGAAGCGAAGGGGGGAGCGGGCGAGCGAAGCGAGCCGGCGACCCCCGCAGCGTATGGATAATGTCATGATAGCTTTCCAGTGGTAGGTGGGTCCTGAGTGAAGCGAACCTGCGAGACCGAGTGAAGCGAAGGGGGGAGGTGGCGAGCGAAGCGAGCCGGCGACCTCCTTAGCGTAACGAAGGTTGAGTGGGTGAAGCGTAACTCAGGGGCGACGACAAGCAAACTTTAGGGTAATGTTTTTTAGTGGTAGCAGGAGGTAGTAGGTAGGTGGTAGGGGTAGTAGGTAGTAGGTAGGTGGTAGGTAGTAGGTAGGTGTAGGTAGGTAGTAGGTAGGTAGTAGGTAGGTGTAGGTAGGTGGTAGGTAGTAGGTAGGTAGGTGTAGGTAGGTGTAGGTAGGTGGTAGGTAGGTGTAGGTAGGTAGTAGGTAGGTGGTAAGTAGGTGTAGGTAGGTGGTGTCATACGTGAGATTCATATAGAGGAGGCTCGGGGAAGTAAAATCCGTTTTTCAAATTTGAACCCCTTGCCCCCCTTCACCCCCCCTTTAGGCGGATCTCGGAAGTTAAGAGACTTGGAACAATTTTTTTTCAGATTCATATAGAGGGGCATTGCGTTAGTCGAAATCATTTTTAGAAACTCGCCCCTCTCCCCCCTTCACCCCCCCCTCTTCACCCCTTTCACCCCCCTCTTCACCCCTTTTTTCTGTTTTGTTTATGGATTCGTATAGAGGAGGCTCGGGGGACTAAAATGGTGCTACCGAAGCGAAGGGGGGAGCGGGCGAGCGAAGCGAGCCGGCGACCCCCGCAGCGTATGGATAATGTCATGATAGCTTTCCAGTGGTAGGTGGGTCCTGAGTGAAGCGAACCTGCGAGACCGAGTGAAGCGAAGGGGGGAGGTGGCGAGCGAAGCGAGCCGGCGACCTCCTTAGCGTAACGAAGGTTGAGTGGGTGAAGCGTAACTCAGGGGCGACGACAAGCAAACTTTAGGGTAATGTTTTTTAGTGGTAGCAGGAGGTAGTAGGTAGGTGGTAGGGGTAGTAGGTAGTAGGTAGGTGGTAGGTAGTAGGTAGGTGTAGGTAGGTAGTAGGTAGGTAGTAGGTAGGTAGGTGTAGGTAGGTGGTAGGTAGGTGTAGGTAGGTAGTAGGTAGGTGGTAAGTAGGTGTAGGTAGGTGGTGTCATACGTGAGATTCATATAGAGGAGGCTCGGGGAAGTAAAATCCGTTTTTCAAATTTGAACCCCTTGCCCCCCTTCACCCCCCCTTTAGGCGGATCTCGGAAGTTAAGAGACTTGGAACAATTTTTTTTCAGATTCATTGAAAGGGACAATGCGTTAGTCGAAATCATTTTTCAAAGCTTCCCCTCTCCCCCACTTCACGCCCCGCGAGCTGCGCGCAGCTCGCGCAGCCACGCAAATACTAGTTATACTATATAAAGCTCGATTACCACTGACTGACTCACTGATTGACAGAATTGTTCTCCCAGATGGTGGATGGGGAGGTGGGTATATTTTGACAGATTCGTAAACAAGCAACTCTCGTGAGTATGGGAAAATTGCCAAACCCCCCCTTTTCCCCCCCCTTCTCCCCCCTCCCTATCGTATCTCGGAAACAAAGAGACTTTACTTGTTTTTTTTTAGGGATTCGTATAGAGGAGGCTCGGGGAAGTAAAAACCATTTTTCAATGTTGACCCCCTTGCCCCCCTTCACCCCCCCTTTAGGCGGATCTCGGAAATAAAGAGATTTTACGTGTTTTTTTTTAGGGATTCGTATAGAGGAGGCTTGGGGAAGTAAAAACCATTTTTCAATGTTGACCCCCTTGCCCCCCTTCACCCCCCCTTTAGGCGGATCTCGGAAGCAAAGAGACTTGGAACGAATTTTTTTTCAGATTCATATAGAGGAGCATTTCGTTAGTCGAAATCATTTTTAGAAACTCCCCCCACTCCCCCCCTTCAACCCCCCCCCCCTCTTCACCTCTTTTTTTACTCCTGAAAAAATTTTTGCTTCTTACCTAAATCTATTGAGGGGCGTTGAAATTTGTATACCCTCCCCACCCCTAAAACCACCCTTCCCCAACCTCCCCTTAATTTAAAAGGGCTGTAACTTCATAACGGTTAGAGATAGTCATTAGGTGTTTGAACAAATATTATAGTAGGCGTCGAAACCTGTCCGGTGGTGGTACAGCGGTAAAGCGTAGGGATAATGTCATGATAGCTTTCCGGTGGTAGGTAGGTCCTGAGTGGAGCGAACCTGCGAGACCGAGTGGAGTGAAGGGGGGAGGTGGCGAGCGAAGCGAGCCGGCGACCTCCTTAGCGTAACGAAGGTTGAGTGGGTGAAGCGTAACTCAGGGGCGACGACAAGCAAACTTTAGAGTTATATTTTTTTAGTGGTAGTAGGAGGTAGTAGGTAGGTAGTAGGTATGTGTAGGTAGGTAGTAGGTAGGTGTAGGTAGGTAGTAGGTAGGTGTAGGTAGGTAGCAGGTAGGTGTAGGTAGGTAGGTGATAGGTAGTAGGTAGGTAGTAGGTAGGTGTAGGTAGGTAGTAGGTAGGTAGTAGGTAGGTAGTAGGTAGGTAGTAGGTAGGTAGTAGGTAGGTAGTAGGTAGGTAGTAGGTAGGTGTAGGTAGGTGTAGGTAGGTAGTAGGTAGGTGTGGGTAGGTAGTAGGTAGGTGTAGGTAGGTAGTACCGCGAGCTGCATTGGAACATTTTTTTTTTAGATTCATTGAGAGGTGCAATGCGTTAGTTGAAATCATTTTTCAAACCTCCCCCTCTCCCCCCACCTTCACGCCCCGCGAGCTGCGCGCAGCTCGCGCAGCCACGCAAATACTAGTTATACTATATAAAGCTAAATTACCACTCACTCACTGACTGACTTATTGACAGAATTGTTCTCCCAGATGGTGGATGGGGAGGTGGGTATATTTTGACAGATTCGTAAACAATCAACTCTCATGACTATGGGAAAAGTCCCAAACCCCCCCTTTTCCCCCCCCTTCTCCCCCCTCCCTATCGTATCTCGGAAACGAAGAAACTTTACGTGTTTTTTTTTAGGGATTCGTATAGAGGGGGCAAGGTAAAGTAAAAATCATTTTTCAAAGTGGCCCCCCTTGCCCCCCTTCTCCCCCATTTTAGGCGGATCTCGGAAATAAAGAGAATATACGTGATTTTTTTTAGGGATTCGTATAGAGGAGGCTTGGGGAAGTAAAAACCATTTTTAAAATTTGACCCCCTTGCCCCCCTTAACCCCCCCCTTTCGGATCTCGGAAGTTAAGAGACATTACGTGTGTTTTTCTAAGGATTCGTATAGAGGAGGCTCAGGGAAGTAAAAACCATTATTCAAATTTGACCCCCTTGCCCCCCTTCACCCCCCCTTTAGGCGAATCTCGGAAATAAAGAGATTTTACGTGTTTTTTTTAGGGATTCGTATAGAAGAGGCTTGGGGAAGTATAAACCATTTTTCATATTTGACCCCCTTGCCCCCTTCACCCCTTCCTTTAGGCGGATCTCGGAAGTTAAGAGACTTGGAACGATTTTTTTTTCAGAAACATTTATAGGGGCATTGCGTTAGTCGTAATCATTTTTCGAAACTTCCCTCCTGTCCCCCCTTCACCCCCCCCCCCTCTTCACCTTTTTTTTACTACTGGAAAAAAAAAAAATTGTTACATAAAACTATTGAGGGGCGTTGAAATTTGTATACCCTCCCCTCCCCTCCCCAACCTCCCCTAAATTTAAAAGAGATGTAACTTCATAACGGTTAGAGATAGCCATTAGGTGTTTGAACAAATATTACAGTAGGCGTCGAAACCTGTCCGGTGGGGGTACAGTGGTAAAGCGAAGGGGGGAGCGGGCGAGCGAAGCGAGCCGGCGACCCCCGTAGCGTAGGGATAATGTCATGATAGCTTTCCGGTGGTAGGTAGGTCCTGAGTGGAGCGAACCTGCGAGACCGAGTGGAGCGAAGGGGGGAGGTGGCGAGCGAAGCGAGCCGGCGACCTCCTTAGCGTAACGAAGGTTGAGTGGGTGAAGCGTTACTCAGGGGCGACGACAAGCAAACTTTATGGTAATGTTTTTTTAGTGGTAGTAGGAGGTAGTAGGTAGGTAGGTAATAGGTAGGTAGTAGGTAGGTGTAGGTAGGTGTAGGTAGGTGTAGGTAGGTGTAGGTAGGTGTAGGTAGGTGTAGGTAGGTGTAGGTAGGTGTAGGTAGGTGTAGGTAGGTGTAGGTAGGTGTAGGTAGGTGTAGGTAGGTGTAGGTAGGTGTAGGTAGGTGTAGGTAGGTGTAGGTAGGTGTAGGTAGGTGTAGGTAGGTGTAGGTAGGTGTAGGTAGGTGTAGGTAGGTGTAGGTAGGTGTAGGTAGGTGTAGGTAGGTGTAGGTAGGTGTAGGTAGGTGTAGGTAGGTGTAGGTAGGTGTAGGTAGGTGTAGGTAGGTGGTAGGTAGTAGGTAGGTGTAGGTAGGTGGTAGGTAGGTGATAGGTAGGTAGTAGGTAGGTGTAGGTAGGTAGTAGGTAGGTGTAGGTAGGTAGTAGGTAGGTAGTAGGTAGGTGTAGGTAGGTAGTAGGTAGGTAGTAGGTAGGTGTAGGTAGGTAGTAGGTAGGTGTAGGTAGGTAGTAGGTAGGTGTAGGTAGGTGTAGGTAGGTGTAGGTAGGTAGTAGGTAGGTGTAGGTAGGTAGTAGGTAGGTGTAGGTAGGTAGTAGGTAGGTAGTACCGCGAGCTGCATTGGAACATTTTTTTTTTCAGATTCATTGAGAGGTGCAATGCGTTAGTCGAAATCATTTTTTAAAGCTCCCCCTCTCCCCCCCTTCACGCCCCGCGAGCTGCGCGCAGCTCGCGCAGCCACGCAAATATTAGTTATACTATATAAAGCTCGATTACCACTCACTGACTGACTGACAGAATTGTTCTCCCAGATGGTGGATGGGGAGGTGGGTATATTTTGACAGATTCGTAAACAACTAACTCTCGTGAGTATGGGAAAAGTCCCAAACCCCCCCTTTTCCCCCCCCTTCTCCTCCCTCCCTATCGTATCTCGGAAACAAAGAAACTTTACGTGTTTTTTTTTTGGGATTCGTATAGAGGGGGCTCGGTAAAGTAATAATAATTTTTCAAAGTGGCCCCCCTTTTCCCCCTTCTCCCCCCTTTAGGCGGATCTCGGAAATAAAGAGATTTTACGTGTGTTTTTTTAGGGATTCGTATAGAGGAGGCTCGGGGAAAAAAAAACAATTTTTTAAATTTGACCCCCTTGCCCCCCTTTTCCCCCCCTTTAGGCGGATCTCGAAAGTTAAGAGACTTGGAACGAATTTTTTTTCAGATTCATATAGAGGGGCATTGCGTTAGTCGAAATCATTTTTAGAAACTCCCCCCTCTCCCCCCCTTCACCCCCCCCCCCCCTCTTCAACTCTTTTTTTACTCCTGAAAAAAATTTTGATTCTTACCTAAATCTATTTGAGGGGCGTTGAAATTTGTATACCCTCCCCTCCCCAACCTCCCCTAAAATTAAAAGGGCTGTAACCTCATAACGGTTAGAGATAGCCATTAGGTGTTTGAACAAATATTATAGTAGGCGTCGAAACCTGTCCGGTGGTGGCACAGCGGTAAAGCGAAGGGGGGAGCGGGCGAGCGAAGCGAGCCGATGACCCCCGTAGCGTAGGGATAATGTCATGATAGCTTTCCGGTGGTAGGTAGGTCCAAGCAAACTTTAGGGTAATGTTTTTTTAGTGGTAGTAGGAGGTAGTAGGTAGGTAGTAGGTAGGTGATAGGTAGGTAGTAGGTAGGTGTAGGTTGGTGGTAGGTAGGTGTAGGTAGGTGGTGGTATACGTGAGATTCATATAGAGGAGGCTCGGGGAAGTAAAATCCGTTTTTCAAATTTGAACCCCTTGCCCCCCTTCACTCCCCCCTTTAGGTGGATCTCGGAAGTTAAGAGACTTGGAACATTTTTTTTTTCAGATTCATTGAAAGGGGCAATGCTTTAGTCGAAATCATTTTTCAAAGCTACCCCTCTCCCCCCTTCACAGCCCCCCCCCCCCCTCTTCACCCCTTTTTTTTAAACTCGTGTTCTGTTTTGTTTACGGATTCGTATAGAGGAGGCTCGGGAAAGGAAAAACCATTTTTCAAAATTGACCCCCTTGCCCCCTTCTCCCCCCCTTTAGGCGGATCTCGGAAGTTAAGAGACTTGGAACATTTTATTTTCAGATTCATTGAAAGGGGCAATGCGTTAGTCGAAATCATTTTTCAAAGCTCCCCCTCTTCCCCCCTTCACGCCCCGCGAGCTGCGCGCAGCTCGCGCAGCCACGCAAATACTAGTCTTAGTATACGGGTCAAATGAAAATGAACACAAACAACGTCTAGAAAGTGTATTTAAACGAGCACAAGAAATTAATTTAAAATTTAACAAGTCCAAATGTCAATTTGGCGTAAAGGAAGTAAAATATGTAGGCCATATTTTCAATGAAAAAGGTATTTCACCTGACATGTCAAAAATAGAGGTCATAACCAAAATGTCTAGTCCGAAAAATGTCAAAGAATTGCAAAGATTTCTAGGTATGATCAATTATTTAGGCAGTTTTATTCCTAATTTGTCAACAGAAACAAATATGCTTAGAGATCTACTCAAAAAACAAAATGCATGGCAATGGTCACCCATGCATGAACAACAATTCACAAAGTTAAAGCATTGAGGTATATGTACTTCGTACTAGAGGAGACACCTCAACTCGATTTTTTGTAACACACGTTTCGGTGCGTGCACTGAACCTCATTTAGTCTATGCCGAGCGGTTGCTGCGACGTGACACATTTGAGTGAAGTTTTTTGTTCTAAAATATGCCTTCGTGTGCATTGAGATACTGTACAAATAATTCAAGAAATACAAGTAAAAATCACAAGTAATTAAAATATAACTATTATCTTTAAAACACATTTGATTTAATTATATTTTTTCAATTGCAATGTGTCATCGTGGCGGCCATATTTACGTGAAAGTCAAAGAATAAAACATTAGCATGCACAGACCTGACACTATCGACGTATTCAATGCTTGGCCACGAATCCTCTACATGTAAGTCAAAATTGATAGTAGGTTATATAATATTTGCATATGTATCAAGACAATTAACAAAAAAGTTTAAATGTGAAGATTGTATTGAAAGTTTGACTATACTATAAACTTCCACTTCACACATCTATCATACGTAATTTAATACAGCAATGTGGTGGAAGTCTTGCCTCGAAATGTGATTTTAGTTATATGTCACACCCTAAACCATTTAATTAGGAAAGAAGTATTTGTAAATTTGAATCAACATTCACTGAATCAGCCGAGTGCAATACGTCATTACGAAAGTTACAATGTCGAATCACGCGGCGCCGAATGTTTGCGACAACGAATACTGTGAACACGAAAGCACGCAGCGACGCATACCGTTACAACGAATGCACGAGACTTCGGTGTAACGATTTTTGTTGTAACGTGAATTCATGCATTGTGTTTCGCTGTTCTGCAAAACCTTTACCGGATAATAAACCGTTGTTAAACTTTATCTCGTATTAGTTATTTCCAACAGTTGTAACGGTATGCGTCGGTGCGTGCTTTCGTACTCACAGTATTCGTTGTCGCAAACATTCGGCGCCGTGTGATTCGACGTTGTAACTTTCTTAATAATTCTTAATGATGTATCGCACTCGAATCAGCCATCAACATTCAATCACAGAAAAAATAAAAATTATTGTTACAGTTTAAGTACATTTTTATTTATTTTCTAAGTACATACGTACAATATTATATCAAGTAGGCCGAATAATAACATTATGTCGCATCTGTACGTATTGATAGTAATTTAGTAATCTATGAGAACATGACACCCCCCGCCCGCCCCGCTGTCATCAAGTGCGCGCACATTATTTTGTTTGAAATAGCTTCTCTAGTACGAAGTACATATACCTCAATGAGTTAAAGTCAATAATTTGTCATACACCAGTACTAGTTCACTATGATGTCAAGAAGCAAATTAGAATGTCTGTAGATGCGTCAAAAGACACAGTAGGTGCTGTAATTTTTCATGACAAAAATCCAATTGCTTATGCGTCAAAGTCATTAACGCAATGTCAAGAAAACTATGCTCAAATTGAGAAAGAATTATATGCTATTGTATTTGGTTGTAAGAAGTTCCATCAATATGTTTATGGAAAACCTGTCTATGTAGAAACAGATCATCAACCATTAGTAACCTTGTTCAAAAAGCCTTTGTCTGATGTCCCAACAAGACTTCAAAGAATGATGATCACCTTACAAGCATACCATTTAATTGTAACGTATACAAAAGGCACAGAAATGTATATTTCAGATACATTGTCACGATCAAAAGTCAATAACATAGAAGTCATTGAAATTCTAGAAGAAATAGAAGATAATATAGAAAGTCATGTCAATTTACTAACATCAAATTTAGCTATCACACAAGAAAAGTTGAATAAAATTTTGATGAACACTAACTCAGATTATATATTGCAAAAGTTAAAAGAATATTACAAGTCAGGATGGCCAAGTTGTAAACAAAATTGTGATCCAAAAACATTACCTTATTGGAATATTAGGCATGAAATACATGTAATTAACGATTTGATATTCAAAAGTAATGCCATTATTATTCCTACTATAATGAGACCAGAAATACTGTCAATCCTACATGCAAGTCATATGGGTATTGAAAAAACCAAAACGTTAGCCCGAGGAGTAGTCTATTGGCCTAGTATGAATCATTGAGGTATATGTACTTCGTACTAGAGAAGCTATTTCAAACAAAATAATGTGCGCGCACTTGATGACAGCGGGGCGGGCGGGGGGTGTCATGTTCTCATAGATTACTAAATTACTATCAATACGTACAGATGCGACATAATGTTATTATTCGGCCTACTTGATATAATATTGTACGTATGTACTTAGAAAATAAATAAAAATGTACTTAAACTGTAACAATAATTTTTATTTTTTCTGTGATTGAATGTTGATGGCTGATTCGAGTGCGATACGTCATTAAGAAAGTTACAAAGTCGAATCACACGGCGCCGAATGTTTGCGACAACGAATACTGTGAGTACGAAAGCACGCACCGACGCATACCGTTACAACTGTTGGAAATAACTAATACGAGATAAAGTTTAACAACGGTTTATTATCCGGTAAAGGTTTTGCAGAACAGCGAAACACAATGCACGAGACTTCGAATCACGGAACAACGAATTCACGTTACAACAAAAATCGTTACACCGAAGTCTCGTGCATTCGTTGTAACGGTATGCGTCGCTGCGTGCTTTCGTGTTCACAGTATTCGTTGTCGCAAACATTCGGCGCCGCGTGATTCGACATTGTAACTTTCGTAATGACGTATTGCACTCGGCTGATTCAGTGAATGTTGATTCAAATTTACAAATACTTCTTTCCTAATTAAATGCTTTAGGGTGTGACATATAACTAAAATCACATTTCGAGGCAAGACTTCCACCACATTGTCGTATTAAATTACGTATGATTGATGTGTGAAGTGGAAGTTTATAGTATAGTCAAACTTTCAATACAATCTTCACATTTAAACTTTTTTGTTAATTGTCTTGATACATATGCAAATATTATATAACCTACCTTCGATCAATAATTGATCGAAGTAACCTACTATCAATTTTGACTTACATGTAGAGGATTCGTGGCCAAGCATTGAATACGTCGATAGTGTCAGGTATGTGCATGCTAATGTTTTATTCTTTGACTTTCACGTAAATATGGTCGCCACGATGACACATTGCAATTGAAAAAATATAATTAAATCAAATGTGTTTTAAAGATAATAGTTATATTTTAATTATTTGTGATTTTTACTTGTATTTCTTGAATTATTTGTACAGTATCTCAATGCACACGAAGGCATATTTTAGAACAAAAAACTTCACTCAAATGTGTCACGTCGCAGCAACCGCTCGGCATAGACTAAATGAGGTTCAGTGCACGCACCGAAACGTGTGTTACAAAAAATCGAGTTGAGGTGTCTCCTCTAGTACGAAGTACATTATACCTCAATGGTATGAATCATGAAATTGAGGTTCTCATAAAACAATGTGAGTCTTGTTTAACATTTAGTCCAAATAAAACAAAGGAGCCTTTATTGCCACATGATCAGCCCACACTCCCATGGCTGAAACTAGCCACAGATTTATTTGAATACAATGGAAAGAAATATTTAATTGTTGTAGATTTTTACTCAAATTATTTTGAAGTAGCACATTTAAATCAAAACACCACTCATTCTACTGTCATAGCACAACTAAAGTCAATTTTTTCTCGTCACGGAATCCCCTTGCAATTAGTCAGTGATGGAGGTCCACCATTCAATTCAATAAATTTCAAAGAATTTGTAAGTGAATGGGATATTGAACATATTGTATCAAGTCCACACCTATCCAGGTCAAATGGTCTTGCAGAAGCAACTGTGAAAATTGTCAAAAACATTTTTAGAAAATGTGATGATTCCAATACAGATCCTTATCTAGGTCTATTACAGTACAGAACCACCCCAAGAGGTAATTTAAAGTCACCCTCACAGCTACTAATGTCTCGTCAATTAAGAACTAAATTACCAACTCAATTGTCTAATCTAAAACCTAAAGCTGTTGAAATTTCAGAACATAATCATAAGAAACAAACAAACATACAGAACACAAAAAAATATTACGACAAAAGTTCCAAAATTTATCCAGAGCTTAATATAAATGATAAGATCTATTTCAAAAAAGATCCAAAAGGAATTATATGGTCAAAAGGTACCATCATTTCTAAAACTAAATTTCCTCGTTCATACATAGTCAAAGACGAAGCAGGAAATAGTTATAGACGAAGCTCTCAGCATATTCAATTGACACATAAAAATATATCATACTCTCAATCGATTCCAAGTCAGTCACACTCACACTCAGACAGTCATAGTCACCTAAATAACTCATTTCAGTCAAATAATACTTATCACTCCCAGTCAGGTCAAAATTCAAGTCTACAAACAAAGCCAAAAAGTCAGTCTAAGGAAAAGGAAGAAGATGATGAGACAATCACATATTTAATTTATAAACCACCACAGCCTAGATTAAGGTCAGATAGTCAATCTTCAATTTCAAATTTATCAAATCAGTCTATGAACTCATTTTATGAATCTATACAGTCTGATGATATGGAAGTAGAGTCTCCAATACTTGTAGATGTGGATGCAAGACAAGAAATAGGTAGTCATGATGATACACTAATAGGAGAAACTAGTTCAAGTAGTGATTCAAAAAACAGTGTAATCTCAGTTCATTCTTCAGAAAGTCCATCACCGTCAACTTCTTGTTCAAATGTCCAATCAGATACCAGTTCTCAAGAGTTAACTGAGAATAGTCCAGCTCATAATGTACCTCTAGCTGATACGCCAGTGTATAGCAGTCGAGGAAGGTTAATTAAGAAAAAACAACCGTTTGATGTGTAAATGTTTAATGTAAACTTTGTTGAACATGAAACATAAAATGTAGTACTTCACTTATTAAAAAACAACAATGCGTCACAGTGTCTTCTATATAATTATAGTTTAGTTGATAATTAGTTTAGTTTTACATAGTTTATAGTTAAACAAAAGTCCTCTTGTTATGTTTGAATAATAATAAATGTTTTGCCTGAAAAAACTAATGTAAACAAGTTTGAAGTATGACATCATAATGTCAATGTCATTACTGTCAAAGTAACTTCAATTTTTCTTTCTTGTCAAAGTCTCAAAAAGGGGCATGTTGTATAGTCTATGGTTTGTTGTCTATGTTTTAGTGGACAACACTGGCTTCCGTTTGTCATTGCCTAGATGTCGTTAATGTTACATGTCTCAGTCATAAAACTAACTAATAATATATGGAATGGTTTTAATTGAAAGCCCTATCCGCCATCCAACAAGACACATAAATAAACAACTACTACCAGCTAGCTTGCTTGGACGGCCAATTTTCAGGTATCAGGACATCAAGGTACATATAAAAATTACTTACTTCACGTATTTTCTCCAAGCTGATTTTTACGTATATTTTAGGTAATATCCTTAAAAATAAGTCGCAAATACTCCCAGACACTTTCCGTCGGCCGTATTGCATAACAGACGCTTTAAAGAATTCTAAACTCCTAATGATTTAATATTAAAATCTAATTGATCGGGTTATTGCCATGCTATATTGGGCAGGCGCTCCAACATGCACCCCAGCGTTGAAAGCAACGTTTTCAACAAAATTCTGAAGACACAGGCAATGGACAGATCCTGTTGAATGCCCACCGAATGAGTCCAGTGGAGGTCTGTATGTCAGCCACACGAGCGATGCCATGCGTTCTCGGGTAAACAGTCACAATACGTTTAAGTCTAAACTTTTTGGGAACTTTAAAGCGTCTGTTAAGCAAAACGGCCGCTAGGAAGTGTCTGGGAGTATTGGCAACTTATTTTTAAGGATATTGTCTACAATATACGTAAAAATCAGCTGTCTGAAAATACGTGAAGTTAGTAATGTTTTTATGTACCTTGATAGCCTGATACCTGAAAATTGGCCGTCTAAGCAAGCTAGCTGGTAGTCGTGCGTTCTTAGTTCATACTAACACTACTCAATCGTCCACATTTCCTTCGTCAGAAAATACGTGACGTCTGGCGGCCCTGGGATCTTACTCTATTACTGTAAGAATGGGAATTCATGATTGTAATGTCAATAATTATTTAAATTCAATACCATTTAGTTAGATTTACCTACTTTCTGTGGTTGCATCGCCTATAATCGTTACACAAATTATAGTGGTATCTAAGTTCTTGTAAATATTCGCCCCAAATCGAACTGCTGGAATCGATTGATCTCACAACCTCTAATCTTTGTTTTGTTATTTCTCAGTAAATATGAATCACGGGTTGATTCACATAATAGGATAAGAAATATTGGATGTTCATAGTTCTTTTTACAAGGAAAATGTTAATATTAAAATTTAACTGAAATAGAAAAGTAGGTTTTCTGTATTACCTGGCTATTATGCTGGGTCTTTCAGGCTTTCAAACATTTAATTTGCAATTTGACGACCTAAACTGCTAATACCTTTGCTATTTTTTATGGTTCGGACCTCCCAAGGAAACTTTATGACTGATTTGTCCGTCTGTAGAAGTAGCTACAGCTAGGATACATGGCACACTCGTCGTCCCACCGACTGTGATTGGCCAGAAGGTACAGGTAGTAACTGTGAGTGGTATGTGCGATTGACAGAGTTGTCGCTGCCGCTGAGAGGTGTTAATAAATAATCCTGTCGAAATCAGAGATCAACTTATTGTTTTATCTATGCAACGAGAGAGACTTTTGTCGGACCTATGCTGTAAGTAGGTACTAATGCTGTAAGTCTGTAACATGATAATAATATTTTAAAACCAAATCAATTAAAAAAAGAATATCCATGGAGTTCTTGGCGTTTCTTCTCAAAACACAGCCCGTACTGTGCACCTTTTTTTAAGTGCCCATGTCTATGTGAAATTAAATAAATTGTTTTTATTTTTTTTACTTGCGGGGGACCTAGAATCTTTTGTATGTTTCGATGAAAATCGTCGATAGAGCAGCTACTCGCTTCTGCGTCGGGGATCAGACAGTTGCCCTAGTAGATAATAGTTGATATGGAAAAAGGTCGTAAAAAATAATGAAAATCAATTTATAATAATTAATTCTCTCCAAAACCGCCTCAAAACCAACCAGGAACGTACAAACGAATTCAATTCCATTAATTATTCAAAAATACATCCTGCTCCGTACAAATTCCCTGGTGTACCTACGGCTCATAAATTATTGCCGAATAGCAGCGTGTAAGCCAAGCCCATTAGTACCCGAGTAGCATTTAAGCAATCCGCGGGGCGTGAAGCACTGTATCTTTGATCATAACCAGGGTTGCCAGATTAAATTATATTGAAGCCCGTTTATTCAGTCAAACTTGGTTTCCTTTTTGTTGACGTTGCAATTGTTTTAGGTTTTAGAGGTAGTGCCTACGCAAGATTTCGAGGACATTAATTGTCTTAGGGTGCTTTTCCACCAGAGATGTGCTATGCTACGAAGATGTAATATCTAAGCTGTGAAACTATGTGACCGTTTCCACTGATGTTATGCTATGTTTCGATAGAATGGAAGATAGCATAGCAACACGTAGCACGCATCTTTCCATATAAAAAACATAGCTTAGCTGAGTCCGTTTCCACCAGGGCTAAGCTATGTATGCTAGTTCATTAATCCAATCAACTGCTGCGGGTCGTTAGTGAGGATTGGAACAGTCCGATCCGCAGGTATTGGCTAGAAGTCCACCGGAGTGTCAACCGAAAATAAGGATTTTATAACTTGACTTATAAACACGAGATTTTTATTTTATTACTGTGATATATTATTATTATTTTCTATTAATGATTGTATGATAGGTACCTGTTTTTAATTAATTGAATGATGTTATTAATGAACTGATGTAATGAATTTATTGTAATGTAATTTGATGTAATTTTGTATTTTTTTTTAATGTAAATTGGGATTTAATGCCTGTAAAATAAAATATTATTATTATTAATCGTCATAATAAGATGCGGTTGGTAGAGTGTGTCATTGTGTACGTATACGTATGTGCAGACGCCAGCACTTCAAGCTACTACAAATTTCTTTAATAGATTTGCAGTCCAAGGTTGATTGGGAACCCGTCGAGGCTGCGGGTCGTTCTAAAGAGATACCGCGGCCTCAACACAAAGGGCTAAGAAGAAACAAGGGTGGTTTTTACTTTTAGTCAGGAGAAGCCTGAAACTCCTACCGCTCTGAGCGGGAGGAGTCATTTGATGATTTCCCACCCGCCAAAATAAAGGTGTATTTGGAAAATTTTATAGTTTCGAGTACCTAGCTTGATGTACTGTCATCAGTAGTATGTAGAACAGTCGAACAAGCTAATCAGTATACAGCCAGCAAACTTGCATTTACTTTTTAGATTATACAGATACATTTTGAGACTGACGTGAAATGATACAGCCTTTGAAATCAGTCGCTTAAATGCGAAACGCTTTATAAAACAAAATTGCAATCAATAATTTCAGTGTACTAGAATTATAAAGATCTCTACCTGTTTAATTATTAGCTTGTTCGACTGTACATAATAGGATGTCTGAAAATAGCACCGGTGACTAAAATAGCACCAGTGACTAAAATAGCACCGGTGACTAAAATAGCACCGGTGACTAAAATAGCACCGGTGACTAAAATAGCACCTGTGACTGAAATAGCACCGGTGACTAAAAAGTTGAATGGAAATTGTTTGTCTGGAGGAATGGGGATTTCGTGCGGAAAGTTTTGAGTATGAACGTGGATGGCTATAAGAGTAAAAGAAAGAAAGAAAGAAAAGAAAGAAAAAATATTTGAAAAATATTTGTTTTTTGTTTTAGGAAGACCAAGGAATCAATGGGTACACTGTGTGAAGGATGAGACTACTGAGATGACAAGTAAAATATAAGTGTGAAAGAAGAAGAACTGTTACGCTGACTATGGATGATGTGTGTATCCATAACCACATTAGAATTTCCTGTAATTTGACAAACTGGTCTCTGAAAAATGAAGAATAGAACAAACATGTTCGTAACTAATCATCATCATCATCATCATCAGCCTATAATGTTCCCACTACAGGGACCCAGGCCTCCTCTCTAGGAGTGCGGGTTGGTAGATGTCACATGTCTTCGAATTTGTTGGTTCTAAGACATGCCGGTTTCCAATGTTATCCTTCACCGTTTTGAGAACAGTGGTGATGAAATAAATTACACAAAGTAAAGCGCCTGACTGGGTTCGAACCCACGACTCACTGGTTGTAAGTCGGGACCGCCACCACTTGCTGAAAAAGGCTCATTGAGACTCAATAAATAAAGTTTTGTGTAGCCTAGCCCTAATCATAATTGTGTGGACCCGAGGGTTCAAACAATGAATGTTGGGGGCATGTAAATGTATATTTGGATTAACATTTAGAAACTAGGTAGGTAATTAATTAGTCGTTTTGTTTATACTTGTTTGTCTAGTGCAAGTAGTAGGTTTGATTCTCAAGTCGGGCAAAGTGTTATTGGGTTTTTTCATAAGTATACAGGGTAGAGATCTTTATAATTCTATAACACAGAAAATATTGATTGTAATTTTGTTTTATTAAGCGTTTCGCATTAAGCCACTGATGTCAAACGCTGTGTCGTTTGACATCAGTCTCTAAATCTATCTGTATAATCTTAAAAGTAAATACAAGGTAACTGTATGTATACTTATTTGCTTGTTCGACTGTACTATCAGTAGCAGAGTATGGTTTTGTGCCTGGTTGATACTAAACGACCTTTGTAGCAATTCAGAACGTTATGTCTAGAAAAAAAAATGAAGATATTCTCAGTAGAAATATTTCATATGTATTTATAAATGTAAGACTATACTAAATATATAAATTAAACTAACCTAAAAACAAACTAACTATAAAAGGGCATCGAAAAACTCCTCCTCAACGCTGTCAGCAGGTAAAGTACCCAAGAGACTGGCAGCGTTGCCGCGTTGTATGGCAACACTTATCCTCTGGCCAAAGACAAAGCCAGCCCTTGGGTCGGAGGAAGCGTCAACAAGGCGTTTTGAAATATCCTTAGAAAGGCTGTGTGCACTAGGACCCCACGGCCCTAAAGTTTCAACCCCAAACGGCTCGAAAATATAGTTTCCACAAAGGTTACTATATTTACGCCGCTTGAGGTTCTCCGCAGCCGCAGCGGCAGCGCCAGCACAACACGAAGAGCTTGGAAGATGCGATGGCGCAAGAGTATCGACGCAAGTTGCGTCCCATACTAAAGGCCTACCCATCTTCCAAGGAAACAACGACATGCCGTCCGGTCTCTTGCCATCGTCGCGTGCCAAGCCATTTGGCTCTAAGACAGCAGGGACGCCGACGGTAACAAGAGCTCGTCGGATGATGTCGTTTATGTTTGCGTGTCGCGCAAAACGACCCGCACTTCGACTGCAGGACAGGCCATGGTGTCCGAGGCTGCTGACAGCTTCACCACATTGACAGCGATGAGGAGAGCAGCATACGGCACCAAGACGTAAAGCAGCAGCGAGGCGAAAAGTTGTGTCGTCAAATAGAGTGCCAATGCTTGACGACGGCAGTGCGTGAAGCCAAAGACCCGACTCCCACTCACCCACAGCCAGCAGGCGCGCACGGTCAGCAGTAGTAGCAGACGTGTTCAGTAGATTATTCTGAACTACCCTGCAGAGCGGCTCGTCCCACCGTCTCTGGGAAAAAGGATGGTCGGGTTCTTCTGTATTCGGGCAAGCGATTTTCCAAGCGACTATAGCCTCGGAGAAACACGGCACATCAAAACCTATTAATTAATTAATATTAATATTATAATATTTTAAACAAAATTTACAGTTCAGTGGTACACGGGGTGTCACATCAAAATATACATATTCAGTAGGTATATTTAGACCTTGCTTTGTCTAAGCTTCCGTAGATCACCTTATATGTATTTATTTATTTACTAGCTTTTGACCACGGTTTCGCCCGCGTGGATGTCGGTTTAACTACTACGGTTTGGGCTGGGCGTTGATGAGTCAGTCAGGACTTCTCTTTTTATTTATATATACTTAGATATAGATTTTATTACTATTTATGTACACACAGTACATATTATTTACTTATTTTTTTTTACTATTTTTTTTTGAGTTTGGTAAATCATCAAATGACTCCTCTCGTGGTGTGGAAGGAGTGTCAGATTCTACTGCCTAAAACCACACCAAACACAAACCACCTATGTTCCTTCTTGGCCCTTTGTGTCCGAGGCCGCGGTATCTCTTGCGAACAAACATCAGCCCCATGATAGATCACCTTAATTTTGTTTTGCATAGCTAGTTTCGTAATCGTGCGTACATAGTTAAAATTCTGAGGGAAATACACACGCGACTTTACGCTATTCTATTTATTACTTAAAACAACCAGTTTTATACTATTTCATGCAATGAAGAGTTTTCCTAGAATAAATGAGGAGTCTTAATAATTTTGTGAACCATTTAAAACAGGATTATTTGCATTTAACGTTAAAACTAGTAGTTAGGAATGCCTTCTAGAAATAAACATACTAGCCTATTTTAGTTTAGTTTATATTGCTGTACTAACAGGTTGTGTCATAAAGTTTTCTATATCCTTTTAGTTATATATCCTTTTCTGTCATAGAATATTGAGCATAGGTTCACTTATTACGTATTCGTTCGTTTTCGTAATAATGTAAAACAAAACTATTTTAAAAGAGTATCTATGGAGTTTCTTGCTGGTTCTTCCCCATAGGAAACGACCAACCCGAACCTATGTGAAATAAATAGGTAAGCCTATGTAAAATAAAAAAAAAATGATTTTGGTTTAGGAATTTTGGATGAGGGATTCCCTTTATTTTTAGATCATTACCCGCTGAACCTATTCCCATCAACTGTGTTGGGGTCAGCTTTCAGTCTAACCGGATACAGCTGAATACCAGTATTTTACATGGAGCGATCTACCTATATGACTTCCATAACCTCGGTACTGGGTATGATATCGAACAAGCTAATAAGTATACAGGGAAGAGATCATTATAATTCTATAACACTGAAAATATTGATTGTAATGTTGTTTTATCAAGTGTTTCGCATTAAGCGACTGATGCCGAACGCTGTTTCGTTTGACATCAGTATCTAAATGTATTTGTATAATCTTAAAAGTAAAAACAAGTTAGCTGGCTGTATACTTATTAGCTTGTTCGTACGAGTAATTGTCACTTTTAGGGCACTGACTACCTGTAACGACTGTCAAAGATCGACAAATAACAGCCGGGTAAACGGGTTAACGAGCCTTTCGAGGCACGGAAAAACTCGGTAAGTAATGGCTGGTGGCTCATCCACAGACCAACCTAGGCAAACATGGCTTAACCTAAAGACAGACCTGAGTGGCTGTTATTATTAGGCAACGAGCTTTTTTTTTTATGTATGAGCTTTCTCTTGACTTCAATCTTGTCCTAAGGGCAGAGACCGCAGAGATGAGGTCGACGATGGAACGAGCTTACCCAGAAGAAGCCTATTTACTCGCGATTTAAATAGATTTCATATAACCCTAGTTATATGAACTCGGGAAAACCGACGCAGGCAGGGAGCTCCATCCTTTATTCTTAGTTATAAAATGAAATTGGATCTAAAGGTTTTTCGAACTACAAAAGTAAGCATTTTTCAATGAGGTATTCTTATACTGAGGTGCTTGCGTAGAGTTGCCCTTCCACTTTTTAACCGACTTAAAGGAGGAGGAGGTTCTCAATTCGTCTGTATGTTTTTTTTTTCACTATTCGATAGTCGAAACAAAGTCGGTCGCTGTAAGTGCGTTTTCGTAATTTAGATGTAATCAGCGTATTATCTCGCTAGATGAGTGGATGGGCGCCCGTCACGCTCGGGAACCTTCGGCTCCGTTCGGCTTCGTATGCGCTCGCGTTCATTATTGTAACACGAAGTTCTGAAAGTGTTCTGATTAGGAATGAAGAGGCAAAGTCTTGAAGGATATTAAAAAATAAAGATATTTTCCCAAGTATAAAGGTTTGATCTCAATCATTCAAATCAGGTTATAGTAACTCCCGGGCCCGGACTAGTAGACACGGGTTCGTCCTTAAACTGCGCCCAGCCATCGAGGGACGGGCAGCAGCGTCCTTTACACTTTCGGTAAACTCACTGCGATCCCCAAGCCGCCTGCGTGGGGATTATAGCAGCCCCCCCTTTAGGGAGAGGCCTTTGTTCAGAAGTGAACGTGTTCCGGCTGATGATGATGATGATAGTAACTCATTACTGGATACAGGACCCTCTCAAGTTCCGTCACTAGCCCACTGTGCCTGCATCTGACTGTTCCAGCCGTAATTTATGGCTGTCCTAAGATCTGGACTGGCCCTGGGTTTTTTTATTTATATACTAGCTGATGTCCGCGGCTTCACCCGCGTGGATGTCGTTCAAATTATATACTAAAACCTTCCTCTTGAATCACTCTATCTATTAAAAAAAACCGCATCAAAATCCGTTGCGTAGTTTTAAAGATTTAAGCATACAGACAAACAAACAGACAAAAATAGCGACTTTGTTTTATACTATGTAAGGATTTGAAATTCAATAATTTGCTGTTTTATTTTTATTTTACGAAGATGATCTAAGTTTGAGAAACACTGTGGTGAGCATAACCGGAACAAACATTGTACCGTCCATTTTATGAAGCAACGGAGAGCAACGCTAAGGAAAAGTAATGTTCCTACGAATACGGGCAGGGCGAAGACCTCCCTAAAACCTCAGCCGTCAAACGTTAACGTTAGCGACAAATCATAACGCTCAGTACTACAATATACCAACAACAGAAAACTAGCCACAAATTATTGCAGTACGGTTAGCAACTTTGTTACCGATTCGCGCGTCAATAATTTGGCTAGTTTTCTGTTGCTGTTATATTGTTTTTGGACATTATTGTCACAACGCCAAGCGTCTAGTTTATGTGACCGTGTAGTAACTACATAAAATAGCTAGTGTACAAAGACTGTGACCGATGACCACGGGGGTAGGCGCTCTTGAGTGAAGACCGCGAATCGGCAACCGTAAGATCGCCCTCAGGCTCGGTCGAACGAGGATGCATGAATTGAATGAATGAGAGTTGCTGAGGCGTGCGATTGAGGAGGCTTATGTCCCAGTCCACTGTCATTCAGTCACCCTGCTAAGGTCCTCGTTCGACCGAGCCTGAGGGCGACCTGATCAGTCTAGGTACAGCCGTACAGCAGGCATGATGATGATGATGACGACAAAGAGTGTCTTTTCAGGAGTTACATTTGGTTACTTAATTTAAAGAAACCTCATTGTTTATTAAACTTATTAGTTTCTCCACTCTTATTTCTACTAAGAAGAAGTCTGTGAATCCAAATACAAAAATAAATGTATTTTTGTGTTAGTTTCTCAACTCTTATTTCTATTAACACGAAGCCTATGAATGATGCATGCCTGAATATCCACTTTTGGGGTTTTATCTCCTCGAGCCAGCGCTGACACCAAAACGAGAATGACGACAAATGACGAATTCTCAGGAGTTAGAATTCATACTGTGGGATAAAATTTTGTCATTCAAGATGGTTTATGGTGCCCATTGTACATAAACTATATCTTGGGATCTCAGCAAACTTATAAGAAGAAACACTAGCAAATATAATGATAACTAGCTTTTGCCCGCGGCTTAAATACGAAATAACGAACATAACCCTCTTTTTGGGCTTCGCCGCAGTCGGGTAAAAATTACGATTTTCCATACAAACTTTGTCGCCATTGTACATCCCCTTGGGGGTTGAATTTCGAATAATCCTTCCTTAGTGGTTACCTACGTCATAAGAGGAATAAGTGTGCGAAAGAACAATGGCAGCTCCCCATACATTAAATTAGCTGAGATTAAATTCATGCGGCTTTATATGAAAAATATCTTGTTTAACTCGGCGTCAATTTCTGAATTAGTTTGTGCAAGAATATTTGTTCGAGAACTCCGAGAATAATAGAAATTCAGTCATGAACTTTTGTAAACTTAACCTTGAAAAGTATGTGACATGAGTATTACCAATCTATAGACAGCTGTCAAAACAACTATTTTTTTTAGATTTGGGGTAATAGACTTTTTGCCAGTCATTAATTGGAAGTAATTCATTTATTTTTATACTCCAACATTTTTACCCCCCTGCAAGGAACACTTTCACTTAGAAATAAACATTATTGTTAATTAATTTCACTCCGTTTTATTACAGTAACAATCTAAAACTAATTATCCACTCAAATGTCCCGGTCCCTCCGGCGACGTTTTTCATTTATATACTTGTAACACTGTACTTACTGTCACTTGACAGAATAAAAACAAAATGGCGACACTAAACATGAATGAAAAAATCAAATAACTTTTCATTTAAAATATATTTTTTTATCCGGAGTTAACTAGTTAATGTGATACTTTGAAAAAAAGTAGAAAAATAATAGAACTGCCTTCGTATGAAAAAATGAAAAATATTTTTATTTAAACAAAATGCTTCATATACAATGATTTGTGTTTGGAGCCTCCTTTTAGGCAAACAATGCCTGTGTTAGGAGACTCCGCTCCTCCATATCTTAGATATATTTGTTACATAATTATATCACAGCATAATTGCTATTTCTTAATCTAACATCTTGAGTATGTAACATGTATCACGTGAAGCGTGGTGTGCTTTAGTTAGACGTGGCGCATGTGTAAGATGTAGTGCGGTTAGATGTGATGTGCGGTGTGGTGTGTGGTGCGGTGTAGTGTGGTGTGGTGTGGTGTGGTGCAACGGTGTAGTGTGTGGTGCGGTGTAGTGTGGTGTGGTGTAATGTGGTGTGGTGTAGCGTGGTGTGGTGTAGTGTGGTGTGGTGGGGTGTAGTGTAGTGTGGTGTGGTGTGGTGTAGTGTAGTGTAGTGTAGTGTGGTGTGGTGTAGTGTAGTGTAGTGTAGTGTGGTGTGGTGTAGTGTGGTGTGGTATAGTGTGGTATGGTGATTTGTAGAGTAGTGTAGTGTATGGAGTAGAGTAAGGTTTGTATCATTATGGTGTGTTGTATTACTCATGATAAACCAGAAGAGCTTCCGTATCCTCATAACTAAGAGACTTTGTCCAGTTTGTTATAGCTTTTTTACAGTCGTGATTGTTTTTATTATGTATATATATGTTTTTATTAATCCTATTGTATATTTGAGCTGAAAGATGGTGAAATTGTCTACTACTAAATTTGGTTTTACATGGGGGAACTACTGCAATGATGTCCTTTGTCCTTTTGTGTTTTTTATTCATATGATAAGGGAGGGTTTTATGTTTTTTTAGAACCGTTTGGGTTACATACAGTTTTCTGACTGAGAGTAAATTGCTGATTTCATATAGGTTTTTAGTAGAGTGTCTTTTATTTTTAAAATACATAACCTTTATAAGTGCTCGTTGTGCACGTTCCACGTCCAAAAATCTCGTTTTAGCTGCGCCACCCCAAATGGGGATACAATATAGAAGGACGGACTGTGCTAGAGCAAAATAGATCTCATTGAGGAGATTTCTAGGTCGCTTATCACTCCTTAACATTTTAGTCGGAGCCACGTGTCTTAATGTTTTGAAGATCCAAGTAAGCTTTCTGACCCTGGCAATCACCTGCTCAAGGTGAGGATACCAAGACAGAAACTGGTCAACCATCACGCCCAAGTATTTCGTCTTAGAGACTCTATTTAGACATGCACAATTACAGCTTATCCTGTTTAGCTCTCCGCATGTGTGTACCCTCAAATTTAGGTCATCATTGGGCTGTGTCCGGTTACTAACACTAAAACATATGTAGTTAGTCTTGGTGGTGTTTAATGTTAGTAGATTGTTTTTCAGCCATTCAGCTACATGGGCAATCCCTACCTCTGCACTCAGTTTAACTTCTTGCCAAGAATCACCAGCAAATACAATAGCAGTATCATCGGCGTATGCAAATACCCTGGCGTTTGTTAATTTTATATTGCACAGATCATTGATGTATATTAAAAACAGGGTAGGATGTTGGAAGAGTAACGCTGGCCATCTAGAGAATATACTTTAGATTCAAATGTGAAAGCGTGTGTTCTTTCTGTTTGTCACTCGGCAACAATTTTTCCTATGTAAAGATGTCATGTGTAATTTTATAATAATATATATTAAATATTTCACTTCTTTCCAACTGTGTTTATCACTCCACTCCGCATTAACAATAACAGGTTATGGGCTACATGTGTGAAGTGTAAATATTTTGTGAAAATATTATTATTTTACTCGAAATATGGATGAGTATACTAATTCGAAAGTTACGATGGAAAAGCTGAAAGGTACCATCAACTATCGCGATTGGGCATTTCTAATGCAAAATATACTAGTATTCGAGGATTTGTGGCAATGTATTACTGGAAAATACGAAACCTCAGGTGAGAACGCTAACAAATTAGCTCGTAGAGAGGAGAAAGCTCGAGCGAGGCTATGTTTGAGTGTTGAAAAATCGTGCTATTCTCACATTGTGCAGGCGAAAACTGCGAAGGATGTATGGGATGCCTTGCAGAAGGCTTACGATGATACCGGGTTGCAAAGGAGATTGTCGTGTCTGCGAACTTTATGCTCGATTAAGCTAGAAAAGTTCGATAGCATGGAGATTTATGTCAACGAGATCTTGTCACTTGCTGAACAACTCAGTAGCATGAAGAAACCACTTGATGATGAATTTCTGGCTGCTATTATGCTCCAAGGGTTGCCTCAAGATTATGACCCAATGATAATGGCTCTGGAACATTCTAGTATAAACATAACTACAGATATGGTAAAAACAAAACTACTTCAAGATAAGAGATGGAAAGGGAGCGCCGCTGATAATGGCGATGGCTGCTTATTTACACGGAATCGTAGTAATGAAAAGGCTAGCTCTCGAGGCGAGAAGAAAAATGCCTCAAGTACATCAAAACACGCTAGTACCTCGTCAAGTACGAACAAGTTGTGGTGTTGGAAGTGTCGTTCTAAAGGACATGTCAAGAAGGATTGTCCTCAATTGAACCGTAATGGAGCGATGTCGACTTCCATGGTGTTGTCTGCACTTAACACTGATAGTTCGTGGATTATTGATTCTGGAGCGACAGATAATATGTCAGGACGCCAAGAATGGTTTCAAGCTCTTGATGAGTCGTCGACTAAGGAGGTTTGTGTTGCTAACGGCAAGAAGTTAGATGTGAATGGGAAAGGTGACGTACATTTTACGGTTAACTCTCGTGGACATACGATAGATACTACTTTAAAAGATGTAATGCTTGTACCTGACCTTAATGTTAATTTAATATCTGTAAAAAAAAAAAAAAATCAAAAATTAATATATGTATTTCTTGCACGTCTTTCCTTGTTAAGAGTTTATTGTACATATTTTTAGAACTATACCACATTGTCGGCACTATAGGTCTTTTGTAAGGAACCAATTCTTTCATAAATAATATTGTTTGTAAGTACATGACTGTTTGTTGCCAAAATAAAATAAAATAAAAATAAATAAATCTGTGTCTACCCTTGCTGAAAAGGGATTTAAATTTATTTTTGATAAAAATGGATGTAACATACTTAAAAATGGTAAAGTAGTTTTATATGCTAGGAAAGTTGGGAGAGTTTACAGGCTCCATTCTGTGGGTAAAGTCAATCTGACAACGTCATCTACGTCTAAGGATATGATGTTATGGCATCAACGTTTAGCTCATATTAATTTTGACAGCTTGGCATCACTTAGGAAGGTAGCTAATGATATTGACTTTCAGGTTACTACTCAGAAGAAAGTTTGTGATGTGTGTCTTAAGGGTAAGCAATCCCGCGCTCCCTTTGTGACCAATCATAACAAACAGGTGGCCGAGGCGCGGCTAGCGCTCATTCACAGTGACGTCATGGGGCCGATGCCGACTACTTCTCTCGGAGGCAAGCGCTACGTCCTCACGTTTCTAGACGACTACTCCAGGAAGGTGTTCGTCTATCCCATTGCAAAGAAGAGTGAAGTGTGTAAGTACACTAAAGATTTTATTAGACTGGTAGAGAATCAGTGTAGTGCTAAAGTCAAGGTAATGAGAACAGATAATGGCTCTGAGTACGTTAATGCTGAGTTGACGGACTTTCTTAAAAAGAAAGGCATTGTACATCAGCTGACGGTACCCTATTCTAGTCAGCAGAATGGATCCGCGGAGCGCCTGAATCGTTCTTTACTTGACAAGGTCAGATGTCTACTGTATAATGCAAATCTCGATGACAAGATGTGGGCAGAGGCTGTAAACACTGCGGCGTTTCTGATCAACAGATCGCCAAGCTCGAGACTTTCTGGTAGATTACCAGAGGAAGTGTGGAGTGGTAAGAAAGTGAGCCTTAAAAATCTGCGTGTCTTTGGTTGCGAGGCATTTACTCATGTAGATGACTGTAAACGTAAAAAGTTAGACCACAAAAGTAGAAGGCTAATCTTTTTAGGTTACTGTGATAACGTCAAAGGATATCGTTTGTTCAACCCTGATGACAATAAGATCGTTGTATCACGTGATGTGGTGTTCAACGAATCTGTGTTTCCAGGGAGACATACTAAAATAGGGCCAAAACGTGAGTTTGAACCTATTTATCTTACAGGAGGTGATGATGAGAGGAAGATGCTGGAGACTACGTCGGTTGAGGCGGAGCCAGATACAGTTCCTGCAGAATCACCAAATCATCCTGTTGAGTTGGAGTGTGAACGCGAGGCTAGTAAAGATTCGGTAACTTCGCCTGAATTGGCACCAGAGTCTACTAGTACACGATATAACCTACGTCCACGTATGCCTAAGACAACCTGTAACATAACTAACGTGTGTAATGTGACAGAGCCCATAGAGCCACGTACTGTCAAAGAAGCTTTGAAATGTGAAGACAAAGAGTTATGGCAGAAGGCCATGAAAGAGGAAATCGATTCTTTTGTCTTACACGGAGCTTGGGAGCTTACTGATAAACCGGTTGACAAGAACGTCGTTAAAAATAAGTGGATTTTTACACTTAAACGAGACTCGGATGGGCACATTACACGTTATAAGGCAAGGTTGGTAGCTAAAGGCTTTACTCAAAGATATGGTGAAGATTTCCAAGAGACTTTTTCACCGGTCGTTCGTCATTGTTCTATACGATTGTTGCTATCTCTGGCAGTAGAAATGAAACTTAAGATTGATCATTTAGACGTGCAGACAGCATTCCTGAATGGAGATTTGCAGGAGGAGATCTTTATGCAACAACCGGAAGGTTTCATATGCCCTGGGAGTGAGAACAAAGTCTATAGATTACGAAAGGCTGTTTATGGGTTGAAGCAAGCATCGCGATCCTGGTACCAAAAGGTAAAAGATGTCTTACTTTCTTTGGGATACAGACAGTGTAAACAAGAGGACTGCATCTTCACTAAGAGATCAGGTGAGTCGATTGTTTTTATCGCTCTGTATGTTGACGATTTTTTCGTGTTCTATAATGACAAACGTCTGGCTGAGACGTTAAAAAGTTCTTTGTTAAATGTTTTTAAACTCAAAGACTTAGGCCCGGTACGAAACATGTTAGGTATAAAGGTAGAACGTGATGCAACTTCCATCAAACTAAGTCAGGAAAAGCGGATTGACAATATGTTAGATCGTTTTGGCATGACAGACTGTAAGCCTGTAAAGTCTCCCATGATAACTAATGTTAGTTCGGTCATTGAGAGTTCTAATAATGCTACAAATAACAATGTAACGAAGTTTCCGTATCAAGAGTTGATTGGTAGTCTTATGTATTTATGTGTAACTACGCGACCTGACATTTCGTTTGCCGTGTCATATTTAAGTAAATTTAACAGTTGTTATACGGAATTCCATTGGAATCAAGCTAAGCGTGTACTGCGATACCTTAAAGGTACTAAGCAAAAGGCTTTGGTATTTAAGAAGTCGAATGTAGATCCCGTTCTTGAGGGTTATTCTGATGCGGATTGGGCGGCAGATCCTGATCGTAAGTCGTACACGGGGTATGTGTTTAAATACGGCGGTAATTCGGTATCTTGGGGTAGCTACAAACAGTCCTGCATATCGCTTTCGTCCACCGAGGCGGAGTATTGCAGCTTGAGCGAAGCGAGTAGAGAAGCGGTGTTCCTACAAGCTTTAATTAAGGAATTGCTAATGACGACTTGTTGTAAAATAGTAATGTATTGTGACAATCAATCTGCTATACAGCTTGCTATCAATCACACTCATCACAGACGGAGCAAGCATATAGAAATAAGATTTCATTACGTTAGAGATATGATAGATAGGTTTAACGTAGAAATTGTATACATCCCTACGGATGAGATGTTGGCAGATGTGTTCACTAAGCCCCTGGGCTGTATCAAGCACGAGGTGTTCACCCGTCAGCTTGGTGTGGCATGAAGCCATCATGATGCCCACGTTATGGGGGGGTGTTGGAAGAGTAACGCTGGCCATCTAGAGAATATACTTTAGATTCAAATGTGAAAGCGTGTGTTCTTTCTGTTTGTCACTCGGCAACAATTTTTCCTATGTAAAGATGTCATGTGTAATTTTATAATAATATATATTAAATATTTCACTTCTTTCCAACTGTGTTTATCACTCCACTCCGCATTAATAATAACATAGGACCCAAAACACTACCCTGTGGTACGCCGTATGTTACATCTGCATTGTCGCTAGTGCATTGTCCTATTTTTACTTTTTGCTTTCTGTTAGAGAGGTAATCCCTGAGCAGGTCGAGTGCAGTACCTCTTATTCCGGCTTTTTGTAATTTGTTCACTAGGATAGGGACAGAGACGGTGTCAAAAGCTTTTTTGAGGTCTAGGAAAATAGATAGGCACTTTTTTCCCTTGTCAAGATGCTCAATAATATGAGAAGTTAATGAAGTTAACGCATCTTCGGTACTTACAGCCTGTCTGAAGCCAAATTGTGAAGGAGATAGTAAATTGAATTTGTTTAAGAATTTAGTGAGTCTAGAATTAATAACCTTTTCCAGAACTTTTGATATGGCTGGTAAGACCGAGATAGGTCTATAATTATTGACATCGTCTCTGTCCCCCCCCCTTGTGTACTGGGGTTATTATAGATTGTTTTAGGGGTGCTGGGAAGACGCCTTGCTGGAGACACAGATTTGCAAGGTGGGTTATTACAGGAACGACTTCCTTTCCTACAAACTTTAAAAATTTTGTTGAAATGTTATCCCAACCCGGGGCACTGTCTGATTTTAAATTCATTATTATAGCATTTACTTCAGTTTCGTCAGTGTCGATTAGTACGAAAGTGTTTAGGGGAGATGTATCTGGGAGAACAGGGATATGGACATTATTTATAGTTGGGTGAATTTGACAGGCTAGTTGTTTACCAATGTTAGCGAAGTAATCATTAATATAATTTATCGAGTCATGAGAGGTGGGTTTTATATTTAACAATTCTAAGTTTTGACTTTTTATTTTATTAGAGTAAGTGATATTTTTTATGTTTTTCCATAGTATTTTATTATTAGTTACAGATTTTGCAAGTAAGTCTCGTTCATATTTCCTTTTTAATTTTTTTATTAGCTGATTGCAGTAATTCCTGTATCTAGTATAATTCACTTTTAGTCGCTCAAATTCAATTCAGCTCAGATTTCGCCATTGTTCTTTTAAGTTTGTAGCCCTAAGCCTGTGCGTTGATCGTCAGTCAGTCAGCTTTGCCTTTTATATATATAGATAGATAATTTAAAAATACAAGTAATAACACGGCAGTCAAGAGTGTGTTCGTCTTGTTACACTTAAGTCAAGATAGCATCACTCAGCATCCGTAGCGGAGAAATTACTGTTAATGAAGATTTACGCTCTACATCGTACACTGTTACATTAGCGGAGAACGTCATCGTATATGTTTTAAATAAAGTAGTGTTCCTTTTTGCTGGGTTTTCAGCGAATCAACAAAGGTATGGAAAGAAGAATAAAGGAGAACCAAAGGGTTCACCCCATGCCAGACAAAGGCCCAGTTGATGTATGATTCTGGCTAACAGGATCAGTATAAATCTCTCTAATATTTTCCTGCGTCCTTCCAAAATATTGCACAATAATCATCCGATTCACCCAATTTTAACTTAGTATATTTAATACCTACCTATAACCACATATAGTTAAACTTCCTCAAAACAGAGTAGCGTAATTTAGTTTATTCTGCGTTGCTGCGATGCATTAGCTAATGCACTAGTTTATATATCAGAAAAAGAAGCACGTCGTCTACTAAGACGTGCTCATTATTGTTCAACTGCCACCAATTGAAACATTCTCAACTATCATGCACACATCTTTATAATTCCCGACAATCTCGCAACATGACATTTCGACGTTCCTACCAATATCACGCATCTATCATCCATCATCACATTTTAAGCTTTCAACACATTACCGATCGCATTTCCCGCCACATACCATAAGTAATGGCGATGGCGACCGCCGCGCCGCTAGATCTGTACGCGGGCACATTCCGCGCGCCACATTACGCGGGAAGCGGTCAATCTGTCATCACGCTCGATATGGATCGATCATAGCCACATTGTTGTGGGCCACACTAATAAAGTGCCTTCGCTGGCTTGTTACTGTGGTGGGTGTTATATTCCGCATTTTTGTCTGGTTTTGCGCTGGCTTCAAAAGGCTTTAGAAGCGTTTGAGTTAATTGAGCTGTGCGGATGAAGCGATGGCTGAAAATAGAGCTTAGAACTCACACAATACTATAATCAACGTAGTTTGATACTAGTTAGAGAAGTGTAAGTTTTACATGCTGAAAATTATCTCGTCAGATTATAATTTTCCCTGCTTTTCCTCCATATTCATTTGTCGACGGCGGCAAGTTTTCATTACAATTTTTGATGGATGAAAAACTTTTTGCGAGGTAACCGGTTTCTATTTTGTTTGTTTCTACAGTATAGTATGTAATCCTAATCATGTCCAGTGATAGGATTGCTTCTATTTGTAGCCATCGCCTAATCCTATTTTGATGTCAAACTAAAACGTGTCTAAATCCAGTAAAATTTAATAGGTATCACATCACAAAAAGCTATTCTAAATATTTCTAAATTAACATCGTATCATCTCGATTCGCGTCGAATCGATCTGTGTCCGACTATTCGATTCTCAATCGATTCGTTGAGGAGTCGAGTCGGCCAAGCCATCTGTAGTTCAGTGAACTTTCTGAATACCTAGCTCCTAACTTTTTTTGCTGTCATTTTGTGGTTACACGAAAGTTTCGATTAAGTCAATATTTTTGTGGGATATTATAGGGTCAATAGGTGTAATCACATTGTAAATGCGTAATATGTTTTTTAGATATTAGTGCTTCGGAGAAAAAAGTATCTGTATGCCTTTCGTCGTGTACAATGTGTTATAACTTATAAGCGTAACGAATTATAGCGTAAAGAATATTATATTATTAAAAAATTAGGTTTTCTATGAAGTATCAACCACTCTTTCTACTTAGCACGTCAGATAGTTACTAGCATTATATTATTATGTCTTCTTGAAATTGGCAATTGCAGTTTTACATAGGTAATAGGCTATTTATCATCAAAAATATATTTTTACTAACATCTCAAACCTTTTTTCCGCTTAATATATAAAAAATAATGTAGATTTTAAGGGTTATAATTAACCTTTCTATTACGCGACCACGGTAAGAACGCTACGCGGCGGAGATATTCGTAGCTATGGTCTACGAACGTTACAAGTTCTGGCTTACGATGACTGTTCCCTCCATGATATTGATATGCTAATAAAATCTCATTGTATGGCTAATTCCACGCAGTTAATGAAGCGAATGCTGAACATTTGTATTATTTACGTGTGAGTATGATGCCACTTAATAACATTGACGTTCTCAGAGAAAGGCTATGAATCATCATTTTTGACCATAAACAAGTTAACCATCTTATCTTTTTCTCCGATAAAGTAAGAAGGTAACATGGAGGTAACCCTCTTTATCTCATCAAATCGCAATAATTTTAATTCAGATTTGCGGTAGTTGTAAACATTACACAATCATTCATAACATAAAATTGATCGAATACTCTTTTGAATGTAGATCGTTTGGCGGTTTTAACGGAATCCGTCATCGTCGCATAACTGTAAGCGCAGGCGCAACGGCCGCCATTTTGTTTTTACATTTTTCGGGAAAAATGTTGTAAGTAGAAGGTACATTTTTCCGAATTGCGTTGTTAGGCTGCTTGTTTTTTTTTTGTAAATTTTAATGAATTATCTGAAGTTTCATGTTGACGTGGAGATGGATTTTAAGATTAAGCGTTGACTGCAATACCTACTGTAAACAGTTTTCGTGGTACGAGTAGGTACTAAAGTGTGTGAAACAAAGGTTTATTGGTCATAAAAATACCTTATGATTTGATATTTAGGTACTCAATATGAATTGCCACATTATAATTAACTTATGAAAATAATGGTCAAATGCGCTTTCAGGCACACTGTTAAAACACCAATTAAACCGTCCAATGGTCCATCTCTCTCTACTTATTGCTAAAAATAATTCAATTTTATGTTCTTCGGTTTCAAATTAAATAACCATAAAGATTAATTGATAGAAACCGCGTGTGAACATCGTCTGTCGCCTAATAAGAAACGTTTCAATACTTATCGCTATAATATCGTTTTGATATCGTCTGCTGCGATTGGGTTGGAGATCGACTCACGCGCCGCCGTGGGACTGTGCGCGTAATTTGCCGCCACACGTTTCAGTTTGTGGGAACATGTCTAAGTAGATCCGTGTCCTGTAATAGATTTGGCTTGAGACTGTTCTGCTGCAGTTTAGCGAAGGTTTTATTAGGTCCGGGGCCGCTGATTGTTCGAAAAAGATACCGCGGCCCCAGACACAAAGGGCTAAGAAGGATTATGGGTGGATTTTAGTCGATAGAAGTCTGACACTCCGGAAGGAGTCTTTGATTATTTCGGACCCGAAAAAACGTTTTTTTTCGCTATGGTAGGTATATTATTAGGGTGCGCCAAAGTTCACCTAAATTTTCAACTCCGATAATTGGAAATCCGAAAATGTTCTTCCTAACATTTTTCATCCTAACAATCACAATTCCTAACTACTCTGTCTCTAATGTTCATATTCCGAAGCATTCAATTTCATAATGTCAGTAGGTAGCAATAAACATCTTATACTTTTATTTGTTTTCCTATATTTTCTCAACTTATCCATCTTTTTCACTATTATTCAAAGTCATATCTTTTTTGTTTAGTTTTCTTTTTATTCATAATAATCAGTATTATAAAGGGTGTAAAAGTACCCTTAACGCAAACGAAAGGCATTTGTTTTCCCCACCACTGCGATCACTTTTTTGTTCTAGACCATACCTGGGAACCCCCTAGTTTCGGAGATATTGGGGCTCAAAGTTCCAAATTTTTAACGGCTGTTTTTGTAAATACTAGTTTTTCAGGTCATAACTTTACTTAAATTACCTCTATGACCCATTTACTATTCAAAGCGTAAAATGTGTTTTTTGACCCCAAAAAAAAAGTCAAAAAAAATTGCGTAGGGGTACTTAGTTTGATGTACAGAATGCTTGGTTGACGGCTGTGTGATGGGTTACTTTACACCCTGTATACATGCAAAGATATCCATAGGTTAGGTTAGGTTAGAACTGTGACCAACTACGCGCGAGCCGAGCGAGATAGGTCGCGAAAGTTTTTTTTTCATAGTGCCCCCAAGACGACACTCTGACCCGAGTTTCATTCATTTAAGACAAAAATCAGTGAAAAGATCATTCTAAACGTTGTATGAGTGAAAATATTATGGTAATTATGTTTAGGAATAAAAGCGTTATGATAAAAAAACAGTAGGAGTTTAAATATATTTACAATAATGATATTATGAATTACAATTTTCGGAAACATGAGTGTTATGAACATCGCCGGTAGCACTACAAATAGTATGAATGAAAACTTTAGGATGAAAAATTTTAGGAAGAGTGATCATTCGGATTATAAATCGTTAGGAAGAACAATTTCGGGCAAAGAACTTTAGGTGAGCCAATATGGACCCATATTATTATGGGGGGCAAGACTTTGCGTAATGTTACTTAACTTTACAAAAGTAAACTTTCATGACTAGCTGGTTTGTGTAGTTTTTGTAATAAAGTCATTCGTTGTTCGTTGGCTATTTAGCCCCAACTCTGATGAAAGATCACCTCACGGGGTCAATTAGATTTTGAGTCACAGAAAATACTATTTCTATTAAGTTATTACTTAAGTATTCCTTCAAAGTATATTGTAACAGAGATTTGCTATTGCTAATAAGTAAACAGCCTTTGTAGGCTGTATGCAGTAGGTAGTAGGCAGAATTAAACTACATATCATTTTCCGGGACCAATCACCTGTCATCATTTTGCTACTTTGGAAGGTGTGAGTCTAAACATAATCTATGCAATGTTTGTCTGTCATTGCACGATCATAATACAATATTTTTTACACTCTTCATAATTATACGTATTACAATACGGTGGTAATAAGAGGAAGTGAGTAATTTAGTATTTAACAAGGTGTAGACTGTGTAGAGCTATGGGAGACGCTTCTGCCGGTATTATATTGTTTAATAGCGTGAGCAGCAGTAGATGGCGTGGATTAGACTTCGCATTCCATGAGCAATTGGCCAAGGTACCACAGGGTTGTCTAAACTTGTCTAAAAGAGGATATAATAGTAATGGAAGACTGATGGCAACCGTATTCAAAGAGCTCATAACCAACAGCAATTTTCGACCGGATTGATACGGGTCTTTCGATAGCGTATGTCAATCCAAGGCATATTTCACTATAGAATCGTGAAATAAAAAAGTCAGTATCAGTTTTTGACGTGACAGCGTCTAATAAATCGATGAACGCCGACTGCATGCACGAAAAAGAATGACTCATTGTCCCGTTACGCTCATTGTCCCATTACGCTCATTGTCCCGTTACGCTCATTGTACGCTTGCAACACAAGTTTTGATATGACGTTTTATGCAGTTTTGTTTTGTTATGACGTTTCACCTTAAACTATCGTCCGTAAACAGACTTTATCTTTTTTTAAAGTCCTGTAACTTGCCCACAGACAGCCCTACAGATGTCCGGCGTTGCGTAAGTGACATTCCTGTGGAGGTGTTTTTTGGTGGGCAACTGGGCACGGCCGCTGAGCGGAACGGATCACAGGTATTCCCATCTGGAGCAGTCTCGACGTGATAAAGAAACTAATGAACTATTCTGTGGAGGAATCTGGAGCTGCGTTCTTCCGGTGTAAGTGTTCATCTTGATCGCGTTTTGTTTTTAAATAAGTGTTGTGTGTCTTTCGTGTGCAGTTTTCGGGTGTAGTTTCGTTTTAAAGCGGTAGTTAGTGCTTATAACAAGAAAAGTATGATTTAAGTAGTGAGGATATGTAAAATAACTAGGTATATTTTAGGTACACAGGTTTGGTTTCAATATTTTGATCATTTTAGTAAGTCGTGGGTTCGAACCCAGCCTAGGCAGGCGTAATACTTTATGTAATTTATTTCATTACCACTGCTCTCAAAACGGTGAAGGAAAAAATCGTGAGGAAATCGGCTTGTCCTAGAATCAAAAAACTCGAAGACATGTGACACCTACCAATCTGCACTGGGCCCACGTGATGTATTATAGCCCAATAGAGAGGATGCCTGGAGTACCAGCCGTGGAATCATTATAGGCTGATTATGCTATGTTATATTTGATCATTAGGCATATGATTTACTTTTTTTCCTTCGAAAAACTGATTGTAAACAACATATTTAATTTTAAAAAATGTTCTATGCTGTTGGTCTCAATCACATTGCAGGTAGCCAAAATTCTAAAGCAAACTCAACGAGGAATGTCCCTTACATAATTTGGAAGTAAGCTAACAATTCTCTAACATGGTTCCGGCGAGATCTAAGTAAATGTCTCCCGTTCCTCAGCGGTTCGGTGCAGCCGTGGGAACGTGGGAACGTCCCAATGCCGGCTTTCTGGCAATTAATCCCGAAATGAGACCTGTTTAGTTTTATTTCGATGGCTGACACTTTGGGAAATAGGGCTGACCGGAATTTGAAAATCTTGGCATTTTAAAATGTAATGTTAGGTATGTTTGTAACGCAACGTGGTGCTCAAACAACGGTTCTTCTTTTCGAGTCGACAACTCAAATTTTGTCGACAATTCAAATGACGGTGAATTTGCTCATTTTTATTACAATGAAAATGATTGTTTCTGTATTAGTCCAGAAAACAGCCATAACTTAGGTAAATTTGTCAAGGATTTTAAGTAAAGCTAATGATCAAGAGCCGTTATATTACAACGGCTGAAAATTGTCAAGAGTTTTTGAAAAGGTATATTTGACACCATGAAGTTAATCACAGTTTATAGTGAAAATTACGGAATTTCATGACGGTCAAGCATAAGCATTTGTTTTCACCGGAAATAGACATGTTTTTTTTATTTATTTATAAAGAGGAGAACCAACAGCTAAAATATGTGAGTAACAATTGTGAAAACGACACAGAGCCAATTACAGGTTCTCACGAGTAGACACAGAGATGGTAGCAGAAATCTTAAGATCACTATATAATAATAATAATAATATAATAATAATAATATTCCACAACTATCACACAACGCCATCTAGTCCCAAGCTAAGCAGAGCTTGTGTTATGGGTACTAGACAACTGATAAACATACTTATATATTTCTAAATACATACATATTATAGATAAATTACACCCAGACACAGAACAAATGATCGTGCTCATCACACAAACATTTGTCCTGGGTGGGAATCGAACCCACGACCTCCGGCATAGCAGTTAGGGTCACTAACCACTAGACCAACAGGCCAGTCGACACTAAATAGCAAGCACGAAAATAATACTTACAATTACAATTAACAATTAATGTGCAAGGCTAAGTGTGAAACTAACCAATAACATAGGTAATTATCTTCTTTTCAGCAGCTTGAGCTAAACTAACTACAAATATAATTGATTAGTATAAAACACATTCATGGTGGAAAGTTTTTTATTTTTTGGAGTTTGCATATCATGAAATGACTCCTCCCGCTTTGGGCAGGGCGGGAGGGAGTGTCAGACTTCTTCTGACTAAAAACCACCCTTGTTTCTTCTTAGCCTTTTGTGCAGAGGCCGCGGTATCTCCTTCGAACAACCCGCACTCCCTTGATGGAAAGCCTTACAGTATCTTAATGAAAGTTCTTCTTCCGTACAACCCTAAAATCAAACAGTGTGACTTTTGCGCTAAAACACCTTCGTTTATATAACGACGTGCGACACATAGCTCATTACGTGGAAAGAGTATAATTATCGTGCGATATTACAAATCTGTCCGGCCGGATGGGATCAAGGTGTCATGCGGCCCTTTGGCGTAATGTTTAAAGGGTGTTATGATAATTTTAATGGTCTAAAAGTATGCTGATTCATAAAATTTTGAGCTGGTTTGTTAATTTTTAAAATTGTATCTATAAAGGGACGTGCGGTTGTTTGTTTTTTTGCGACTGGAGTGAACCCACGAGATCAGTAGATGAATCTTTTAAATTGTTTTATTTTCATAGTTTTATTGTGGGTCCAGTTGCAAGCGGGTCCAGTTGACCAAAGACTCAAAGTGGTTACGTATCACATCAACTTCTTCTTCTTCTTTTGATGATGATGATGATCACTTCAACTTAAAGAAGACGATATGCGCTCAGTGGGTATAATTTATCAATGTGAATTATACAATTCTGGGTTATTTCAGACACAACCCATTATGGCTAGGGTGGCTAGACTAAGCTGGCTAGGGTGTACAACAGCTTATCTACAACCCTACCCACCCTTCGAGAATAAAAGCCGTGATGTTATGTTGTTAATATCAAAGTTTTTTCGTACATCAGTGCGATCGATTGTAAGAGAAAAGTGCAAAATTGTCGTTTATTGCTTCTGTAACATATTGATGTCAATACATTTACAAGTGACACATCATTACGAAATCAAACTCGACACATGTTACGACTCTTACGACTTTTATAAATTCACAAAAAGCGGGTAGGTATCAAAAAACTCAGAGATGAGCGGCAATACAGTAGTCACGAGTTGCCGTACACGTTGCATAGCATAGCTCAGGAGAGACTACAGAGGACTCTCCCAGGGATGTGCCTTAACAGGTTAGATCTTTTTAGAAGAAGTGGTGCCTCCTCTCATCTGCGTATTGTGACCGCCGGCCGCCAGGGTTGTTTTAGTGAGATAAAACTCCCACACTCCCCAGTCTTCTTCCCAAAGACCGGTCCGGTCGCCTTTTGAAGGTTTCCTGTAACTTCACAACATATTATAAAACATAGTCAACCGCCACGTCTGTCTGTCTATTCGCGATGAACTCAAAAACTACTGCACCGATTTTCATGCTGTTTTCACCAATGGATAAAGTGGTTGTCGAGGAAAGTTTTAGTGTATAATTAACTGACATAAAGCAAGGGCGAAGCAGCGGGCATCAGCTAGTTCTTTATAAAAGAGAGGCAAAAGAATATCTGGCTTAGCAACATCATTTTCGATTCCTCGAATTCTTTTCAAGATGGAACAGAACAGTGATCGTGTGTTTTTTCTGTGGGAAACAAATTATAGACGGAGATTTGAAGAGTATGATAAGAAACGATAGCTTCCATTACAATGGATTGAATACTAAATGCTTTAATAGACTATTACTAGAATGTTTGATTAGTTAACTTGGAATCTGCAATACAACAATGCAAGCAATAGTACACAATTAGCGAATGACCAAGGCTGCTCTTTTTGTTCAAGAGAGCATTACCTACACAACCTGAATATCGCTAGCCTCCGTACTAGGATTCCCTGTAGAATGAATAACTTAGGAAGATTCATTTTTCAAATCTTGAACCCCCAACTAATGTTAGAAGGTAGAACATGTTGGGGTTTTAGTATACATGCTGGTGGTGACAGAGCGTGTAGGTATTGCCTCTTTGTAGGAAACAGCAGAATAACCGATGAACAGCCCCGCCCCCCCCCCCCCCCCCCCCCGTTTTCAGGTGTTCGGAATGATGTACCTACTGAATGTGGTAAGTGATGTCTATTTCACCTTGAATAGGAGTTACTTAACAGCCTATATATGGTTGACAGCCTAACAACAACCTAACTTAGCCAAGGGTTTTACCCTAATTATAAATCTGGTCTTAGTAAAAGTGTACGTTGTCGCTTTATATTATTATTGCAATATTTAATTTAAGAGTTTTATTTCAAACGCGATTCATATAACTAGAACATTCACAGTACGAAGTGACGGTTACTGATCCAACATCAAAGTTTTCAGTCCACGGTAAGTGCATCGACCGCACGATTTTATCGTTTACGCTACATTTTGAGGCTTAAAGAGTTTCGGCACGGATTGAAATTTTAATCAGTTTTGGAACTCGTGACGCCGAACCGTTTTTGTTCTGCTTACTTTAGTGGCACTTGTGGACTTTTTATTTGGTACTAATTGAAGAAAGTACCACAATTCGGGTCAGTCTTGAGTAATTTGTAATGTATGTATTCGGTAGTTATCGATAACATTAATTGCTCTTTATGTTTCCTGGTCTTTGTTATCGAGAAGGATATAGGTATCCTTTGTAGCGTTAATGCTCTATTTTGTTCTGTGGTCTTCAATAAAAGATAAGGCAAACTGCTAGATAAATTATTACAGATAATACAGAGAATTACGCGGCCTAAGAGGAATCCTTACTATCACATTCCGAAGGCGTCTTGAGAGATAAATAATAATTTGATGTTCTTCGGCACATGCGATTCGTCCCTCCTCATCACATCATAATTACGAAGGTAGTCAATTCCCTTTCAACTTTTCTGTAATTGGCGAAACTTTTGAACTTCCTCTGATATTCCTAATGTTCCTTATACCTTATCTATTCTTATCTACCACACATCCACCTAAAAATTGTCACGCGCATATTTTTTTCTATCTCTTTCGCTGCTTAGCATTGTTATATTATTTTATTTTCCCATTTAACTTGAGGAGCCGAGACAGTGGCTCAGTAGGGAGTTTAGGTTCATAAATCAATAAGTGTAGAAATAAAAGTCGTTCAATTTTTTTACCTTAACCGTTGGTAAAGATTTCGCTCGACACTTACGACTGAGGTTCTGAGGTCATTTTCAAATTGTGTATGAATGATTTTGTTCGTTTCCAATTTGACAACTCTCCACCTCATTCAATGATGAAAAAGGTGTTGCAAAACAAACTCTGCAGCCAGACACTACTTAGTTTTACAAGGAAAGCGATTCACTTTTATCTCCAATTCAGTTTGTTTTGACTCAGGACCCGTGAGTTCTTTATGGCTACGACGACGAAGTGGCAGCCGGGTCGTCGGGTCAAGAGCCCTCCGTTCGCAACGCGTCGTCAATTTACTTAGAAATGTGAGATTCTCGTTTTAAATTTCATGTTTATTCCGTAATGAGGATGGGAACTGTTTCATATGTTTTGGTAGTGGTAGCTAGATTTTTTGGAGGTATATTCATCATCAGCCTATAATGTTCCCACTGCAGGGACTCAGGCCTCCTCTCTAGGAGAGGGATGGGCTACAATCCACCACGCGGGCCCAGTGCGGATTGGCAGATGTCACATGTCTTCGACTTTTTTGGTTCTAAAATAAAATAAATAAATTGTGTTTTATTTCAGGCAAAATACCCATAATGAGAGAATAATAAAAATACAAATACAAATAGCACATAAATCATTAATTAAAAAACATCATCAAAACACACACATAAATTAAAAATCCATAAAATGTCAAAAATACATAAAAATCAAAATAACATTACAAAATTATCATCAAAATAATTATCAATAAAATGTCAATAAATAAAAATCATACTAACACTCTAAAAGTAAAAAGCACATTAAATATCATTAAAACTTGTAATTAATCATTTTCTTTATCTTTCATTAATCATCAAAAATCGTTAAAAAATATCAATAAAATTCATTTAAAATCATCAGTAAAAACATCAATAAAATTCATTACTAAAATTCATTTAAAATCATCACAAATCATTGTCATTTTCTGTTCCCGTTTAGGTGAACAGAAATCCAGTGCAAAAATATAGGGCTTGTCAGATTGCACGAGACAGCCCTTAAAATGCTATTACTGGAGCGTCTCAAACTTTGCCAAAAGGATGCTACCCTCGACCTGATAATGGCATAGAAATCAGGTACCCTCGCGTCTGCAAACATGCTCGAAGCACTGCAATACCTTGGCAGTTTCATAAGGGTTCGGTAAGCGTTATTGTACTGAACCCTTAATGAGTTGTACATCTTTTTTGTGAAGTTGCACCATAGTTGACAGGTGTACATTGACATACAATAGGCTCTAAATAAGGTGTTTTTAACGTCCTTGGCGCACTTCACAAATTTGCGCGCGAGCATGTTACTCCTAACTGAGAGGGCCCTACGCTCTCTTTCTATGTCGCAGTCGTCTTGGAGTTTGTCCGTTAAAATGTGCCCCAAGTATTTAAACTGCTTGACCACTTTTATAATCGCACCATTCAAAAAAAGGCTGGGTATGTTCCCCGGACCAGTCCCAGACCTAAATACCATGGATTCTGTTTTCAGAACGTTGTATTTGAGTCCATGAGCACTAAGACATGCCGGTTTCCTCACGATGTTTTCCTTCACCGTTTTGAGAGCAGCGGTGATGAAATAAATTACACAAAGTAATGCGCCTGCCTGGGCTCGAACCCACGACCTACTGTTCGTAAGTCGGGGCCGCCACCACTGGGCCACCGCTGCTCGGAGGTATATTAATATTAATATTAAATAAATGGATAAAAAGTCTTAAGGTATATTTTTTTTATCTTCGTCTTAGCCAGTCTTTATGTATTCTTCCGTCTAACTTTGTAGCATTATTAGAAACTAGCGTATGCCCGCGGCATCGTCCACGTACAGTTCGGTAATTGTTCCATGAAATCGTACTCCTGGGATAAGAATCCTATGTTAACACATCCAGGTTATGAACTATCTGTGTTACTAATTTCACCGAATTTCAGTCTGTATGTTTTGCGTGAAAGAGTAACAAACACCTAGACATCCAGAAAATTATACCTACATCCTCGCAAACTTTTGCATTTATAATATTCGTATATTAGCTTCTCTCATATCTTGTTTCCTTACGAACAGTACTATAGCTTGAAGGTGTCGAGTTGCATCAGAACTAAAATGAGACGAATAACGATTCGGGAAATCGCCAAGCAGTTACGTTACCAGAGGGCTGGCTTATTTTTTGGCCAATCAACATTGCTATCCAAAGTGGGAATGCTGCCAACCTTCTGGCTACTTTTCCTATTAACAGCGATGTGGATGATTTTTTTGACGCCCTGTGATTCTTTCCCCGTGTTGATACAGGTACATAAGTTATTAGTATTATACTCTGTTTTTAAGTATATGATTAAAGAATGACGATGAATTTAATTTTTTTATTATTAACATTTTGACAGCACGATTGGCGTAGTGGCTGAGCGTTGGACTGCTACGTGTCGCGGGTTCAATCCCCGCACGGAACAAATATTTGTATGGCCTAAAGATAGTTGTTTCGGGTCTGGGTGTTTTGTTTGTCGCGACCCAAGATACAGGAGAAATTTCTAGTGTGGGGTTACGTTTTAAAACAAAGAAAATTAAAATTCTTATTGCCTTAATTTTCAACTGCCTAATCAATTCGTCAATCCAACCTAAACTCATTTAGCTGTCGAAGCACTTTCATGAACCCAATCCTTTAACAATACGAATTCATTTACTAATAACAATATAAAGGATGGTTACCAAACCTAATGCCGCCGTTGCATCACGGCGGGTTCATTCACACGGCGCGGCCGCACTTGTTAGAAACCGCCCGATTCGCGCCGATTCGGCACATTGCGCCCGATTGTTTCACGAACTGCGATGTGTCACGAATGTGCTCTCATTGTGATTGGCAGCGCTTGCACACAATTTTCAAACATATTCTTTGTTTGAATTAGAGATTTTGACGTGGAAACGTTTTCAGTTTGGGTTTGCGTTTGTGGCGAGTTTCAATAAACGTAGGTACATAAGCTGTAGATGATACAAAATGGTTGGCAAGTGAAGGAAGAATGATAAAATGAGCTATTGCAATTCTTGATTTTAAACATAACATAACATCACGCCTGTAATTCCCGAAGGGTTAGGCAGAGGTGTACCTCATAGTAGGTACACCCACTATGTTTCAGTCTCATATAGTAAAAGGCGAGCCTATTGCCAGTAACCACGCACAAATCCATAGACTGGGGTTGCTACTGAGAAATTCCTGATGGAAAAACACAATAAACAGTTTGCCGGACCCGGGAATCGAATATAGGACCAGCTCAGGAGTCGCGATTGCTAGCCAGGCGAACGGGGCAGCTTGGTGTAAGATTATTATTCTGACATGTATTATAGGATGGGAAACTTTCTTCGCTGGCTAATACTACCAAATACCAAATCTAGGCGTCCTAATACGAGAAGCAACATACATATTTATTTTCACCCGACAATTATTTTTTTTTGGTTAATATATATGTATTTATTTGGTTATATTGGAGCAGGTTTCTTGAGCCCGTTTTCTACTTAAACACAAATACTTATAAAAGGTACAGGTTTCAACGCTTAAGGGAAAGCTAGGGTTCCACAATAAACTACACGTTAATTTTTCACGCTAAATTGGAAATTTAGAGTCAGCTCATCCCACGCGTGCTTGAGTTAGTGTGGGGAACGGGTCCAAATGATTGTGGGCGTTAGTTTGTTTGCATCCTTACATATAACCGCGTTGTTATTGAACTTCAACAATGTTTCACGGTTGTCTGAAGTGGTTATCTAATATTCTATTGTATTTGGTGGTTTATGATGGCTTTGAGGACCCATCCTTTAATCTTAGTACAAAACCATTTGACTAAACATACTTTGCAGTCCATCTGAGATTGATGACCGCATTGTGTTTAGTTCACTACGTTTTGAAGACTTTGAAGATCATGAGTTAACATCAAATTATCATTAATTAATTGTCATTCTTGCTTCTGCCCTGGAGTGTAAAAATGCTGCTGTTCCATAAACGATGGGGCACTTAATTTCGTGTCCTGCGTGTCCTGTTGTTTGTTCACTAGATGACTACATAAACTGATAGACGCTACCAAAAGTGCCAAACTAGTAGCCCAATTCTGGGCCGACACAATTTAGAATGCCATTGACACGCTAAGACGAGGAAGGAGGGCATTGTGATAGACAAAGATAAAGTATTTTTTCAAAACTGATTAAAAAAAAAAAGAATTATTAAATTGACTTTACCTAAATTAAAAGATTCTATCTCTAACTCACTCAACAAGGGCCTCTGAGAGTGAATTAATTTACCGCTCGATACCTACTTCCTTTAATTAGAGTCGAATAATATTAATGACTGGTACCGTTAATTAGTAGGGATCACCCAACTATAGCGTATGGTGTAGACTTGGTGTGTGGCGCTCTCTTGGTGGTTTACAGCGATCATAAAAACTATGAAAAGTCACAGTAATTAGGTATTATGGGCAATGACTAAGGAGTAAAAAGTAGATGTAAAGAATACGTTTTATACTTTACTTGAAAATGTTAAGGTTTTTGGATAGAGATTAGATTTGAATGGATGTTTGTTACTCAATCACTTCAGAACAGTTGAACGAATTTGGATGATATTTGGCACAGATACATGTTATAGTCTGGAATAGCATATTGAATACCTTTTTTTCTCACTCCATTCACCAATTTTGAACCTATTGCCATCATCATCATCAGCCATAAGACGTCCACTGCTGGAGAAAGGCCTCTCCCATAGAACGCCATAACGAACGGCAACCTGCCGCGACTCTCACGATGTCGTAGGTCCACCTGGTGGGTGGCCTACCAACGCTGCGTCTTCCGATTCGTGGTCGCCACTCGAGAACCTCTCTTCCCCATCGGTTGTCGAACCTTCGAGCGCTGTGGCCTGCCCATTGCCACTTCAACTTGCATATTCTCAGAGCTACGTCGGCGACCCTGGTTCTTCGGCGAATTTCCTAATTTCGGATTTTATCGCACAAAGAAACTCCGAGTATAGCTCTTTCCATCTATTGCCATTATCGGGGCATAAATCCGTAAGCTAATTATTATCTTTAAAAACAGTTAAGGAGTGGAAATTATGAATAATGAAGCTATTTTCTCGGAAAAAGCTTAGTGCATTAAGCAATTTTAAATGGAAAGGAAATTATCTTAAAGTTGCTATACAAAAACTATAATTATAACAGTCAGGATGCTCAGTCCATTGAAACGCAATCTGTGCGTTTCCTGACCATAAAGAAATCTTTTCTTAGGCTTCGTGTCTCGGGCTATGATTGATATCTAACGCCGCTTCCTATGCTTTATGGGGTCTGGGCACAAAGCTAGTTCGTGAGTCAGTTTGTGCCTTGGGTGTGGTCTAGTAGTCACAAGCGACTGTTATGTATGAGGTCCTAAGATTTTTCATTTTCTTTTCAGGTACGTTACGCTGATTTTTAGGGTTCCGCACCCAAAGGGTAAAAACAGGACCCTATTACTAAGACGTCGCTGTCTGTCCGTCCGTCTGTCTGTTACCAGGTTGTATCTCAAGAACCGCGACAGCTAGATAGTTGTTATCACAAATTATGAGTATTTCTGTTGCCGCTGTAACAGCAAATACTTTTTTTTTTCCCCCTTTTCCTAGTGTTCATCAAAATGATGGACCCTAATCTTATTACAATCTAGCCTTGTATATAGACTAATAAGTAATTTAATTCTAACTTAAAATGTTAAATTGTCTTTACGTTCTAAGAATGTTTCCATTGGCACTTTTCTTATTGTCTCTATTAAGGGGAATACACTTTTTCTTGTGTTATTTGGTAACACTTGTGCTGCATTACACTATTCACTAAAAACAAAACCTTTCGAGTTAGTGTTTAGTGCTAGTGGCACTAAACACTAACTCGAAAGGTTTTGTTCTTTTAAGTCTTCTCACTATGTCCGTGTGGTCGAGAAGCTGGATCGCCTCGACGTTCACATGCTGATGAAGTCTCTTGTCGTGAGCTTCTGCAGATTTTTGAATCACTTTATCGATGAACTCAACGTTTAGGTCCCGATGGAGGTCATAATTTCGTACGTACCAGGGTGCATTAACAATTTCCCGTAGTACTTTTTTTTACTGATCAATGCATTTGTCTGTTTGGTGCAGCCCCACAGCTGAATACCATAAGTCCAAACAGCAAATACTAAAAACAAAATAAAATAATTATTTAAGGGAGGCGATTATTTTGCCGTTTTGGTACGGAACCCTTCATGTGCAAGTCCGACTTGCACTTGGCCAGTTTTTTAACTACTTTGTAGAACATTCTCCATTACAACGAGAACCACTCAAAATGGAATAACTACACGTTGAAAGTAGAAAACAAAAACATAATAAAAATCGAATGTAACGTTCAGCTATATACGAGAAGAAGAGGAAACAGAGCATACACGCAGCGACTCAGCGAGTAAGTGTTCGTAAACAAAAATGCGCATTAAGGTAAAGTTCCCGTAAATACCCTAGTTAATGTTCTGTGCTAACACCGTTATCGTTAGCGAAACTATCAAAGCATAACTACCAGTGTTTGTATAACTTACGGCGGAGGAAAATATCGGGCTTAAGAAAATTTTCAATGCTACTCGTAGTTCTGAAGAGCGTCTTAAAGAGGAGCCTAGTCCTCTACTTCAGTTTATCTGTGATCATGGAGCTTGCAACATGCAGCACCTAAATATCGGAAATTCAAAAGAAACCTTACCAAGGTGTCACATTATCCAGTACTAACTGGGTTGCAGACGACAGATAGGCAGTCGCTTCATGTGAAAAACTTGTATTCAGCTGCATCTGGTAAGACCGGTGAAACCGACCTTAACATACATAGTTGGGAAAAGTCTAGGTAGATGATTTGTACAAGTTGTAACTGAAACTACCTTAAGGGGTCTTAAGGGGTCCCGTGGGGGCTACGGGTTGGTCACAAAGATACCGCGGCTTCGACATAAAGGGCTAAGAAGGAACATGGGTGGTTTTTAGTCAGTTATAGAAGCCTGTCAATCCCTACCGCTCTGCCCAGAGCGAGTGGAGTCATTTGATGTCCCACCCTCCAGAAAAAAAGGGGTAATTGTACGCAATATTATGAAATGAACATTTTTATAACCTTTGCAGTTATTTCTCTAATTTGTATTTGTGTGTGGCTGAACGATAGGTAGTTTAATAGAACATCATAAAATAAAAGAACAATTAAGATACTTATCAACACTTCAAGTAAAGTCTAGAAGCTTCGTTTATTAAAATACCATCTATTATACGTGGCGGCAAAAAAATGCTAATTCCTAGTTACGGATTGGACAATGGCTGCCATAGATCACTGACCATAGAGCTGCGGCCATTTTATTTATGTAATTAAACATGTGCATGCGCCGTGAAGTTTAGATCGTTCACCGGAGCAACGATTACTATAAAAAAATATAGAGTGCTTTTAACCGCGGCTTGGTTTGCATCCAGACATAAATTTCTATATTTGATTGTCTGGCTGTGTTGCCTGTAGGTCGCTCTATGATCCATCATTATGTTTATAAACATAACAAAACATGATGCCTGAGGAAACTCGCCGAAGAACTAGGGTCACCGACATATCTCTCAGAATATGCAAGCTAAAGTCGGAATGGGCAGGCCACATCGCTCGAAGACCCGACAATCGATGGGGAAGAAAGGTTCTCGAGCGGCAACCACGAAGTAAAAGATGCAGCGTTGGTAGGCCTTCCACCAGGTGGACCGACGACATCGTTAGAGTAGCGGGCAACCTGTGGATGCAAGCGTCAGGTTGTCGTTCGTTATGGCGTTCTATGGTGAAGGTATTTGTTCTATAAGGGACGTCTTCTGGCTGATGAACACCACGCCTGTAATGCTCGGAGGGTTAGGCAGAGGCTTTGTTATTGCAGTTGAGGCGAAATTAACACCCGAGCCGCAGGCACAGTTGTTATGAAGCCATGAAGTGCAGGAACAAATGACCACGTGTATCAAACGACGTGATGCGATACACTTTTGAAGAAATTAAATAAAAAAAATAATGAGTAGTATTTTTGTCGTGAATTATTAAGACTTAGTGTAAGTATCTGTCTGTAAATTATTTATTCCACACAGGTTTTAATAAATGAAAATAATCCACGAGTGTAAAACACATGATTGCTGAACCTAATCGTAGTGTGGTAAGAGCCGTTTTTGAGGAAGTCGTTTTTGTATTGATAAAATAATATTATAATAATATTAATCAATTTATTTTCAGGCATCTAAGGCCCATAGAGGTAAGTGTCAATAACAGTGAGTGAACATAAAACGGAACCCATTTCCCTGCGAACGATTGAATCATTATATTTTATGCGTCCGACTGTTAGTACGTTCTGCGCGTGCGAACATTAAAGGAGGTTGCAAGCTTGAAGGAAAACATTTTGTAATGAAGTCGAACGGATTGCATTTATGTTACATATTATATGAGTTTGTAAGTGTTTGTTGTTTGTCTGTGTCGTTACATGTAGTCAGTGACCTAAAAGTCTGGCAACCAGTCTTATCAAAGGGTATCGTATTACCCAGTATTAAGTGGGTTGTGGAGGTCAGACAGTCGCTTCATGTAAAATATTGGTATTCAGCTGCATCCGGTTAGACTGGAAGCCGACCCCAATATAGTTGGGAAAAGACTAGGCAGGCGATGCATAAATAGTTTGTAAGGTTTTTTTTTGTAAATATTAGTTACTATCACGTGCTAGGACTGAATTAAATGAAAATTATAGAGTAAATGTCCATAGTGTCTATGTGCTGTTAATTCAGAATCCTGTCATTTGCTGCCAGTAGTGACAGGGTTTGGTAGTTTTGAAAGGCAACCCATACAATATCACCAATAGGCATTGATATAATAAAACCCTAGATGCACAGTCTCGAACAAAACAAACAGTCGAAGCTGTCGCCAAACACTCACCAATACACGCACTACTACATGTAGTTATCGTCACTATAAACATATTTTTTTTGGCAAATTCAACCTTACGCAGATTCATTTTACAATGCAGTTATAAAAAGCAATATAAAAAGTATTTTGTACGACCGTGCAGAGACGCGAGCGACGCGAGACTATTTGAAATGAGTTCATTGTGAACTCATTTTAAGCGGACGGTTTTGAGACGCGGAGTGTGTATCTTGGGTTTTATTATATCAATGCCAATAGGTCACTTATTAAGGTGCTGTTACTGCACTCTACAATCCAAAGTATACAGTGTGTTAGGTTAAACGAGGGACATATTGAACATATTGAGACATATTTGATTTATTATTCTCGTCCCAAATATGTAAAAAAACTATAACCTTAATTTGTGACGTAATTGTACCATGGCCCCACACGCTCTCGAGATTTCACTTTATTAGACACTAGCGGACGTCCCGCGGTTTCACCCGCGTAGTTCCCGTTCCCGTGGGAATACAGGGATAAAAAGCCTATGTTACTCAGGGTAAATGTAGCTTTCTAATGGTGAAAGAATTTTTGAAATCGGCGCAGTAGTTTTTGAGTTTATTCATTACAAACATACAAACATACACACAAACATACAAATCTATCCTCTTTATAATATTAGTGTAGATGTAGATTTCTTTTTCGCCATTGTCTTAAGCCAGTTAAAACGTGCGTAGGAGAATGGCAAAAATGAAGTGAAAATGGCTATACCTAAAAGTAATAGACTCGAGCACATTTTCTGTGATCCACCACGCCTGGCCCGGTGCGTGTTGGTTCTGACTGAGAAATGTCTAACGGAAAAACCCAATAGTACATTTTGCCCCACCCGGGAATCGCTCAGTAGTCGCGCTTACAGATCAAAGGTGTTGTGCAGCAAAATCCAAAGTATATAGTAACAATAATAAAAGAGTATAAATAACCGCTTTTGGACATGTCTAATTAACAAAATTAACAGACTCAATATTGTAAAAGTTAATGAATTGGGATAAAGTCAAGAGAGTGATGATATTGTATAATAGCATTTATCTTTTCCAAACCATAAAATCTGTAGGTGCTTTTGCAGTACAAAGTTTAGTGCTATTGACTCCAAGTCATTATATACTTAATTACCGGTTAGACATTAATATCCCTGATTAAGCTATTAAAGACTATACGTGGTGTTTTACGGTAGCTGGGTAATATGGAAGTCTTCACGGTTGAACTTGGAGGCTGTGTGAATTGTGAACGTTTGATCAAATTGGTAGTTTGATGGTGACTGTTAAGACTGGAAACGTCTGTTAACGTTAAATCGATTGTCTTTACTTAAAATTCTTTTGCTTCCCACTTTGCAGTTTTTAAAAACTTTATTAAGCCAAATCATAACAATATTCATCATCATTTCAGCCCGAAATCGCCCTCTGTTGGGCCAATCCAATAACTAACCAACAGCAGAGCGCTGATGGACCTGTATCCAAACGACCAACCTGTCTTCTTAGGGTGTCGATCCCTGTTAATTGATTTAATTTGGCCCTTCAATAATGAGTACACTATTACATCACAGGAAAACATTTCAAACACCTGGGGAACCTGAACATATGTAACATATGTCCAGTGTGCTTACTCTCGAATATAATTCCGATAGATCGACATTGGAATTGTCAGTCAAACGTCAGGAATTGGCTGGACTCACTGAGTCTAGCCAATCCCTGACGTTTAACTCAACCAACTGACGTTTGACCAATGTCGATCTATCGGAATTATATTCCAGAGTAAGCACCCAGGTGCCCCGTAACTTAAAAAAAGAAAAACAACAGAAATATTATCCATACTTACTATTAAATTAACTTCTCTTAGAATTGCCTGTAAAGGCAGATGGGGAGACTTTGCTCAGCAAGGGTCTAATTAATATAACGGTGTTCACAGTTACATGACATTTACAACCTTTATGGTCGCAGTGCTAAGGACGTGAAGCGTTTTTGACCGTCTTCTAGACAGGAGAAAGTTCTCGATTCGGCTGTCATTTCTTTATGCTTTTTTTTTCTATGTCCAGTAGTTGGCCGCAATCACAAAGGCTAGTGTCGTTAGATCGTTGTCACTTCTGCTCGAAGTTTCATTTTTGGATATCCCGGATTCGCCATCCGCGTTTTTCTATATCTCAAGCTCCAATTTAGCTTGCTTATATTCAGGATGACAGCTAGCAACTTCTTGGCACGTAATTTCATACAACTTCTATTTCTGAATTATTTTATTTTCAACACACTTGCTCATAAAAATATGGCTCTTAATTCACTGCAATTAGGCACATAATGACACATATAATCAAACTGTGACTTTTTAATTATAAGTTTTTTTTTATTGGTTGAGTTGCTTCTTGCTTTATTCTTAAAAAAGTTTCGATACAAATAAATTGATTTACCTATTTCTTGCTCATTTCATGCAACTTCGTATTTAAATAGATAACGGATAATTTCAACTTGTACGTTTTCAATAAATAAAATGTACACTCATAAATTTTATTTCTCTGTAATAATGAATAAAACTTTGAAGTCGCCATTTTACACGTGGCCAAAACCATATCCGCGAAAATCCAAAAAAAAAAGAAACCTCATTCTTGTAGTCTATGACCGTTCGCCATTGTTACAATTTTATGGTGGCGCCACTGGTCAAGAAAAAATGCATCGCTACGTCAAACTTATTACATTTATTTTAGTTCCGTGTTTTCCCGCCTGCACAGTTGTTGGTCGAACTGTAGATGCGCGCGCATAGGATATCTGATTAACTCTTCCCGCCATTACAAAAAAAACATCACAACTCGTTTTAACTGTTGAAAATGATTTTTTTGTATTATTTTCTTCACAAGTGTGTTGAAAAACGTCGATGATACACGAGTGTATTGATGATTACCGTCCTCGGCTTTCTTAAGACCCTCACCTAACGACTCGGGTCTCAATAGCGCCTCGGTAATCACCAACATTACACACTTGTACCATATTGTACTATTATCGTGTGGTTTATGCCTAATCTGTTGGCCTTTTTTTTTGGGGTTGAGAAAGAAATATCTCCCTCAGGCATGCGGGTTTCCTCACAATATTTTCCTTCACTTCAAGTAATAATTATACAATAAGCACATGAATTCGAAAAATCAGAGGTGCGTGTCTTGGGTTTGAACTCGGAACTATGACGTGGCAGTCTGGTCACACCTAGTGGTGTGAGTTGTGACCGTCAGACTATCACTGCTATTATTTAATCGGTAAGTAGTGGCTATTTGGACATCGTAAAATAAGCCCTTAGAAAGTCATCCGTGAGATTGGAAGCCTGCCCTTACAAAGTAAGGAAAAAGGCTATCAAATAGCATCATAATCTAAGTCCCACCGCCTGCTTTCAAGTTGTAAAAGCACCACACTATAGTCATAATTACAACTAATAAGGCAAAATAAGGCAAATATAATAAGGCTATTAGTGCATCCAGCGGATGCGAAAAATATGGTTCTATTGCTTGGGTTTACAATGGTGATAGCTGTCGTCGGCCCTAATGTGGGGTTTAGACCAATTATATTTATAATAAAATAATTTACTAACAATTAGAAAGCTTATTATATCTAGCACTTTTCTTTTTTATTTGTTAGGATTACAGTCTTGTTCTAACTGAGTAAGGAAGCATTAAGATTATTATAGACTGTCTTTAAAAAAACGGATTTCTGTAGCAGAGAATTTTGAACAGCCTTTTATAAACGTCTTTGAATTCCATCCCTTAGAAGCAAAGGCACTGTGTTTGAGCAAAACAGCTGTTTTTATTGGCCTATTTACATCGAATTAAAAAAAAAACCTTATTGTCCTGTTAACCGTTTTGCGCGGAGGCTCCACGTTGGCCGGCTCGTGCGCAGGACAGCTGTGCGCGCAGATGTGCCCACGCAGCGCACCGCCCGCGCGTCCCACCCGTAGGGCTCTTGCCAATAGCCACACGGATTATTATTGATATAATAAAGCATTACGATACGAAGATGAGGATTCTCAGAAGATCTGCCGCTACCTAAATAAAGAGTAAAGATTATGTATGCTAGAAACTAGAATGGGCAGCACCTACTAATCTTGTTGGAACTGGGAACGATCTTAGAAAGTTATCCGAAACTTTTAAATTGATGTTGAAGGCAAATGAGTAGCAGAGTGGCGGGCTGCCCCGGACACAAAGGGCTAAGAAGGAACATGGGTGATTTTTAGGCAGTAGAAGTCTGAGACTCCCTTTCGGTCCGCCCAGAGTGCATTATAGCCCATCACCCACCAACAAAAATGATATTAACAGAAGATAATATAAAACTCAACAGATTTTGGGATTTGTAGTGTAATTTTTCATCCCACTTACTTCTATTATCAGGATCATCAGTTCACGCAGATGTTGGAATACGTACCCAGCACTACCTGATCCCTCTTCTCATAACACTTACCCTCTATACGGGGGGTTATATAATACTGGGCACAGACTGTACTAGAATATCAGAATCCTTGAAAGTTGACAAGCACTTGGTTGTTTATCGCCATGAGTGATGGCGTTAACGGAACAACTTGAAGTGCTCGATATGGTAAATTGACTCCAATTTGCTCCAGCAGCGGTTGAGGGAACGTCATGCTCACTCGAATGTCTCGCTGATGGTGGCGCGTGTCGGCGTGTGTCGGATCATTTAGCTCCCTTCAATATGGTTGAGCTGAACAGTGTTAATCCATGCGTCATGTTCGTAAACGGCTGCAAAAGAGACTGGTCATCTCTTAGCCGCCATGGTTTATTTTACCCTGTTCTGTGATTTTACCGAATAGGGAAGTTGACTGACTAAAAAAAAATGATTTTGTTCAGTCCGTCAGTTAGATTGGATACGTGTTTTTTGTTTTATCAAATTAATACTTAATTAATAAAAGAAATAGGAAAATAAAACGTGTCAAAGATCATGAGTTTTGACGTCACAATCTGGTAAAAAACGTACCAAACTGTGACGTCACACGACTTTTCAAAGCACTGTATCGTCTTCATTTTTTGTTTACGTGAAAAAAGAAAAAAAGATGTGTGTAATATTTTTTGGAAATCTATCTGAGGGACTAATTAGATTTTTTTAGTCAACTACCCTATTGTTTATTACCTATATTTTTTTTACTCTGGACGCTTTTAACTTGCACTGCGTGAAGTGAATCTTCTGCAACTCCACTACCCTTTGTACCAATAGGGATCCGGATTATTGATATCACAAAGCCGTGTGTCCTATTTAAACGAACGCATAACAGAGTTAGAGTAATTTATAGAACCTTCTTTGTTAATTCTGTCAATATATCACGATTGTGTGGACCATTCGTTGATTTCTGAGACCCAGGAATAATGTAATTTGAGTAAGTTTTGAACGAAAATGAATGAATCTGTTTACCTTTGAAATAAGGTTGTAGATTGTAATAATTATAGAAAGTATTTAATTAAATCCTTTACATATGTATTTACTTTTTTATTATTCTTTTATTTAGTTCTATACTTTGTTACTGCATATTATGCTTAGTTATGAGTTTTTGTGAACTAAGCTCCGGATGGTGGCTCGGTTTATTGCAAATTGTGAAAGCTTGTAATAGTTTGTCGTTGATTGGCTTACTATTACTTTTTTATTGTTAATTTTAGTTAGGCCATTCAAACATAATAAATAAATGTTACACGGATTTCAAGGTGTCGTTAAGCTTTTCAGGTTAGTTGGTACTGTCATAAAGGTTGAAATGACAACAGTTATATTGCAATTGCATTTAGATTTGTTAGTAACTGTCATGTTATTACTTACTGTTATAAATGCGAATGTTTGTAAGGATGTTTGTTATTCTTTCACACTAAAACTGCACAACAGATTTGGACGAAAGGCACACAGAACTTGGATTACACAGAATATACTTTTTATCCTGGTGGTACGATCCCGTAGGGCAATAAATCGAACTACATGCGGGTGAAGACGCAGGCATTAATATTATAAGAGACGGGCTAGTCAGAATTATACTTTCTATGTGGAAAACTTGCAATACACCTGTTTAAATGGTTTTTCGTAGATCCAAGTGATCCAACATTTTAACTTTTAGCTTTCCGTTATATTCATTGTTTTTTATGCAGTTTAACCTTAATCTTTGTTTTAACAAGCACGCCACACTATTCCCAAACCACTGTAATTCCTGAAAGCCCGAAGCGACAGAGGCGACCACCAGAAAACCACCGAGACAATGAAGCTCGACGAAGTCCCAGAGAAACTATTTAACTGTCTTGGATCCCGCAACTAAATTAATCAGAAAAGAATAGCGGAGAAGTAGGAAAAAACATAATTATAAACCTTAGTATCTAAAATCTTAATATAAAACGAGCTCACACTTTGATAATTATTATAGTCGTTGCTAGAAACAAAGAGAAAAGTCTTCAAAGGATAAAGCAAATCGGTAGGTAAGACTTGACCAAAGCTGCTATTTATTTGTAGTTTCAACAAACCCACAAAAATCCTGTTCTAAATATGTTAATACATCTGCTGTAAATAATACCTTGTTTTATAGTCATACTATTGAACGTTGGCATTCAGTCGCAGCCGCAGCCCGGAGGCAGCTGTGTGATTCCGGGACTCGATCGCTGGAATACTCGTTCGGTACCCCACCTCCTGTTTCTTTCGCGCAAGGTGTTATGTTGCAGGGTTCGGTGGACATAAATTAGGAATACTGCTGGTAGTAGTCAATTGCAGGTTTCATTGAGAACATAGAATTAATAAAAAAATAAAATATTAGTTTTTCAGTTTAAAAACTAATATTTTAATTGGTCACATGGTCACAGACACTACTATTAATATAAACGGGAACTCGAAACAATAAGTGAACATGGTAAATATCCCGTTATAGTATTAATAGTAATTAAAATATTTTTGACGATGAATATTTTGATTATCGAGATAAACCATAGAAAATAGGTGTTTTATCAGTATTCCATACTTTCATAATACAAATAATAGATAATCAAACATGTCATGCTGCGCCGACCCCAAATAAATTAGAATAAGGAATGAATATGCTATATATTAGAATATATAAAAAATATAAATTAATCTAAATATCTATCGATAAACTTGAAAATACCTTTTTTTTTGCTCCGATTTTCATACAGTTTTCACCAATGGATGGAGTGATTCTCGAGGAAAGTTTTAGTATATAATATAATATATCTCTGTAATAGGTTCCCATGAGTTGCGGGAACGGGATAACCAACATCAACGCGTGCGAAGCCGCGGGCATCAGCTAGTATAAGTATAAAACCAACCTGCAACAGGCTGTGTATGTATGTATGTATGTTGATATCTTAAAACTATTACACCTTAATTAATTAATACAGAACAGCTGATCAACACTCAAATTGGAATGAAATGACAATAAATATATTTTATCCACAAGTTCCTATGTGTAGAACTAGTTTCATTTCTTTTTCGAACCGCATTGCACTCAGTTTAGAAAAACTAAATTAATAAAGCAGGTGATATGCATATTGGAATGGAAATAGGCATTACAAAAAAAAAGTAAAAAACTAAAACCCGACTACGAAAAAAAAACGACGCTGAAAAAGTATGAAACAAGATTTTCAGGATAGAACAAAAAGAAAAGCCGTAGTCACACGGTATTAGTGTTTAGGTTGGTTGTACCTATAACGTGTGACTGCGGCTTTTCTTTTTGTTCTATCCTGAAATCTTGTTTCATACTTTTTCAGCGTCGTTTTTTTTTTCGTGTCGGGTTTTAGTTTTTTACTTTTTTTATTTAAACAATTTTGGTGTTAAATATTTTTTTTGACTCTTGACTTTTTGTCCGCTAGAGGGCGTGATTTTAAATTTGAGCAAATTGATTTTAAATTGGAAATGTACAAGTGAGGCCCTTTTAAATGATACCAAACACGGCGTGTTTATCTCCATTTTTATTTTTTAAGCCTTACTTTTCGACCGCTAGAGGGCGCCAAATCACTTTTTGTGACACGTCACGTAGCCTATGTTCAGCGGAAAATGAAGACGGTTCTAACGATACCTCATATGTCGAGTTCCGATAAGCAGATTAGAAGCTATGAGGGAACAGATGAAGATACACACATGCATACATACATACAAACATACATACATACATACATACATAGCCAGTCAAAATCATAACCCTCCTTTGGCTTTGCCGTAGTCGGGTAAAAACATCTTAGTTCAATATCATAAGGTATTTCTTTAACGGGTAGGCTGCAGAGGTATGCAGTACACGTCAATTAATTCCCACGTAATAGAAAGCGATCATCAATCGGTCATAAAGAGACTTCAAACAGGGCCGTAGTCAGGAATTGATGATAACCTGGGGAAGAGGGGTCAACCGAAAGGTTAAACGGACTGGGATGGGGTCAAAGTCGCACCACTCCCTACGGCCTACCTCGTATACTATCAAACGCAAGCTGTGAGTCCAGATTCAGCAACTCTTTGAATTGCCAACTGTGAAATGTTAATCATGTCGGTACGGACGCCAACCAGGGTGTATAAAATTGCTACTTTAGCAGATCATAATTTGAATCGCGTTAAAATTCGTAAAATGGACCATTCATATTAATAACTGCGTCTGTAACCATTTTAGACCTCCAGTTGATCATGGGAAGTAGCTTATTATAATTCCTTCAACTAAAACTCCGAGTTCCGTGAAACAGTCTCGGAGACATAATCCACTATTCCTAGATTCCATTTCACGCCTGTGACCAATAACAGGACAATCTATAACAGTTCCATGTGTTCTAATAAAAGAATAATATACAGATTACAAGCAGTCTTCATCATCATCATCACCAGCCTATAATGTTCCCACTGCAGGGACTCAGGCCTCCTCTCTAGGAGAGGGATGGGCTAATAATCCACCACGTGTGCCCGTGCGGGTTGGTTGATGTCACATGTCGTCGAATTTTTCCTAACTTCTCTGTCTCTAATGTTTTAATTTCGAAGCATTCGACTTCATAATGTCTGTAGCAATAAACATCTATTACACTATTATTTGTTTTCCTATATTTTCTCAACATAACCATCTTTTACACTATTATTCAAAGTCATATCTTTTTTTTTGTTTATATTACTTTTTATTCATAATAATCAGTATTATAAAAGGTCCCATTAAAATAGGTGGACAAAATTTTAGAAATCATTCAGACCGCTAAAATAAGGACAATACCAAAAAAAAAATAAGAATAAGAAATAAAATACCTACTTTTATAGGATGAGTTTGTTCTAGAGTGCCGGCAATTTATTATTTTAAGTCAAAATAAAATCACTTTATATATAGTGTTTTTTTTTGTTGTTTAGATGTCTTTAGTTAGGCTTACTAAACGCTGTGTTAAAATTTGTCCACCTATTTTAATGGGATCTTATATACTATGCAAAGATATCCATAGGTTAGGTTAGGTTAGAACTGTAACTAACCTCGAAATTGGTCGCGAAATTTTTCTAAGTATTTTTTTCATAGTGCCCCCAAGACGACACTCTGACCTGAATTTCATTCATTTATTTTATTTCAAGACAAAAATCAGTGAAACGACCTATAATCATTCTAAACAGTTGTATGAGTGAAAATATTATGGTAATTATGTTTAGGAATAAAAGCGTTAGGATAAAAAACAGTAGGAGTTTAAATATATTTACACTAATGATATTATGAATTCCAATTTTCGGAAACATGAGTGTTATGAACATCGTCGGTAGGACTACAAATAGTATGAATGAAAACTTTAGGATGAAAAATTTTAGGAAGAGTGATCATTCGGATTACAAATCGTTAGGAAGAACAATTTCGGATAAAGAACTTTAGGTGAGCCAATATGGACCCGAATTTTTTTGTTCTAAGAGATGACAGTTTCCTCACGATGTTTTCCTTCACAGTTTTGAGAGCAGTGGTGATGAAATAAATTACACAAAGTAATGCGCCTGCGGGGGGGGTTTAAACCCACAACTTACTGTTCGTAAGTCTGGGTCGCAAGCACTGGGCCACCACTGCTCTCACATCGCCACAATAAAGTCTAAGTTAGACTATCATACAATAGCATAAAATGACAGTTTCGCACACCATTTTCTAAGTGATATGACGCATGGTACGATTTCTCGACTAGTGACATTTGATTGTGGGCTCGGGAAGTAGTTCCCACGGAAGAGTCGCGACTCGCCGACGACCGGCCCATTATCACTTTACATTTGTCTATGTTTGTACAATGTGGAAACATTTGTATGTATGTTGTGCTGTTGTGCAGTAGATATTGTTATAATGCTGTATGGTGTTTGGCGCGTAGCTATATAATAGTTGGAACAAACACCGTTTTTATATTCGACTATTATAGCACTTTGCCAGCGACTTTGTCCGCAAAAAATATGATAACTCGGCTAATATGCATGATATAAATATAATTTATAGTCCCACGAATTACGCATCTTTCTATCAGTGTTTTTTTAGAATTGATTTTTGGTTCCGGAGACCCCCCGCGGTGTTCCCCTGCTTACAAAAACAAATACATCTTTATAATATTAGTACCTATACATTTCACAAATGTTTACGAGTACCAACAGCCTGATAATTTAGTTCATGAGTCAAAATAACCACGCTGCACCATAACGTTTTTTAATAAACTGACAATTTGACCTTTGATTTCTAGAATTGCTTAATTTCTAAAACGATGTTGCCTACTTCAGCAATTTATAGACGTCTTGTTTTCAGTGTAAAAATAAATGAAATAAAAAATTGTGAGCCGTAAACTACATGACTTGTTCTATAGCTGTATAAATTATGGACACGCCATTCTTCCACGCTAACTACCTTCGTGAAGCAGTTCGTGTTATGCCTGCTAAACATGATTGTGATGAAGAGTGTGACCTATTCTTGCCTGTTAACGTTTTTTTAGTTTATTATTCCAGTCTACGTTGAAATGGTACTGTTAACGGTTGGCAAAGGAAAGGAATGGCAGGAAATCTAAAACAGCCGTTTGACTATCATAGTCTGTTCTATTTTTATGAATTCGGGTAACGGGTAAACAAACACACTGCATAATTTCAGTAATACACAAAAAGTTTCTTTGTATGGAAAAAAAATATAACCATTATCTTGAATTTTATTGAGTCTGCGTAACACTGGTAAGTTCCTCTCACTCGTCGGATTATCTAAGTTGACAGCTTCGTTGATTAGTCAGTTTCGCTGATTGAACAGGTGTGAGATTTCGACAGTTGCGTCATCTCGCCAGTTTCCATTAACTCTACAAAAAAAAACTATGGACTACATAGTTTTTTTTTGTAGAGTTAGCCAGATAGATTTCCAAAAAAATATTGGACACATATTTTTTCTTTTTCGTCTTTCACGTAAACAAAAAATGCATACGATACAGTGCTTCGAAAAGTCGTGTGACGTCACAGTTTGGTATTTTTTCACATGCCCCCAATCATGATCTTTGACGCACTTTATCTTCGTTAATTTTTATTGATTTGATAAAACAAAAAAACACGTATCCAATATTTTTCGATAATCTGACTGACGGACTAAACAGAATCATATATTTTTGAGTCAGTCCGATCCCCTATTATCATAGGACAGTGATGATTAGCTAGTACACCTACATTGCCGAGTAGAGGAAACCTAGACCAATTACTGTTGATTATCTACTGTCAGATCGGTTTACATCATTGTCCTTACCCACTGTAAGTACCAAATAGGTACTCACAGTAAGGACTAAATCACCATCTACTTCGCTAAATACTTAACCGATGTAAATCAAGTCAAACAGAGGCACATCGAGCCATTTGAGTACCTTGTCAGATCACTTCGGAAAAAAACCAAATACAAAAAATTTCTAATATTTTCCATCATTTTATCTGCAGTGACACATAGGCGGCGTCAGTGAATCATTTTATTATCATTGTATTGCGAATGGACGAGTGCCACTGTATGTCTGTTTATACGTAAAATATTGAATCATGCATTTTTGTTTGGGGTGTAGGAAATCATCAAATAACCCACCCGCTCTTGGGCAGAGCGAAAGGTAATGTCAGACTTCTACTGACTAAACACCACCCATGTTGCTTCTTAGCCCTTTATGTCGAGGCCGCGGTATCTCTTGCGAACAACCCGCAGCAAATCATGCATTTCCGAGTTATACCAATCTATGGGGAATATCTCAATTGCTGCTGAGTCGCTCCTCTTTGTAAAGGCATAGAAAGACAATCGAAGTTGATGGTCTACATCGCTCTATGAATTCTGGTATACAGCTTCATCTATGTAGTTAGACTGGAAGCTGATCCCATTTTAGTTAGCAAAGAATAAATCGATTGAGTCTGGATTATAGCCCATTCCCTCTCATAGAGAGGAGGCAAAAAATATAGATGGAAGCAAGTTATTTCGGGTGTATAAAAAAAAATCACGCCTGTAATCCTCGAAGGCTTAGGCAGAGGTGGACACCCACATTTCACCAGTTATGATTGAGTTCCCTGTAAGAAGGGGGCGAGCCTATTGCCATCAACCGGGTACAAATAGTTTCCGTGGCTGTTATACTGATATATCCTGAAAAACCCAAAAAAGCTTTGCCTAACCCGGGAATCTAACTCAAAACCTCATTTTCAGCAGTCGCGCTTGCAACCACTAGGCACACGGGGCAGTCGAGTAATTTCGGTTACCTACGGCAAATAACAGGAATGTAACGTCTTCTTCCAATGATAGAAATTCTACCGATTGTCGACATACACAAGCTGTTGTTGCAATGGCGCATACTGTTCTCCAAAAATTCCAACCTCAACCGGGGTATTCGACTAGTCAATCAAAGCTTACAAGCTTACGAGCTTGTGATCAATTTATGTGTTGACAGACATAGTTCCGCGTATGATCTAATGTTATTATATCACAACTAGAGCAATGAATTCATTGCTCTTTTATATGATGTCAAATATAATTTATTGATAAATCTGTAACTCCATAAAAGGCTTTATAACTAATGAGATCAGCGCATTTATTAGATGGTCTGGTTGTTAAGTTATCTATAAATGTTTGTTTGAGTTCACTAGCCTATAACTAAATGCTTTTCTGACTTTAGTGCAAGTTTGTGGATTGCTATGAAATCGGTATAATTAGCTTATAATTTTGCATGTCTTTGAACCATGTGATTTTTATGCGTATATTTTATCGAAGTGTTGTACTCCCAAAAGCAAGTCAGCCTCATCATAACTTTAAGTGTTACTGAAAAAAAAAATCGGCTGATCAAATATGTAAAAAGTAAAAGAACTGTTAGGAAGTGAACGACTGAGAAAGTCTTGGAAAAGAGTATAAAAACTATTTTGAACGACACCTTCGGGCGCAGAAAAATAGTGATCGTTATTGAAAGTGTAACTCCCATGGGCGAGCAAATCTTAATCAGAAAACAATTGTACTCTCATTAATGAATATGTACACGTTAGTAATGTGAGCTTCTAGGTAGTACTATTATGTATTCTGTGCTTCTACGCAAGATTTATTTCCCCTCATCTCGGTATCTCTCGTCCCGGAGGCTGCGCGTAGTTTTTGTTCAACTCCGGACGGGCCACATCCTGTGCTCGGTTCATTGATATCGCGACGATGGCCAGCGGTATTGTAGTACCGAGTGAAAAACTAGCCGATTCGGATATGCGGATATGTGAGCAGGAGGAAATTGGTTCTCAATGAGATGGACTTGGGTATAGTTGAAGATGTAGGTACTAAGAACGAAATAAATACTAACCTTTAACTTGACGGTGACTAAGGAATTTCGTGTGACGGAACTATCACTATATCTAATACTCGTCACATTGACCGATAAGGAAATGAAGGCAAGAAGAAATACAGATAAAGTACCAAATGAAATGTTGAAGTCCTATCCTAATGAGTTAGATTTTTACTACAAACAGGATCACAATTACTTCATCAAATATCTTAGGATAGAAACAAGTAGGTAAATAAAAATCTTAAAACCTACAGTGGTACTTAAACAAAAGTGCGTAAAATTCAGCATTCAGTCGTCGCCGCCGTTATCAGCAGGTGCCGTGACGTGTAGCGCTATCGTCGCCTGCGCACCTCATGTGGTGTTTATCGCTCCCCTGAACACGACTAAGTGTATTTGATGTAAGTTCTACCACTACCTGTTCCTACGAACTATGTTCTGCCTGATAACCTCCAGCTGTGACAGAATATTTTTACATAAGAACACTTTCTTTATTCTTCGTGTTGTTTGTAAGTTTTGCTGACTTTCTGTGGCGTGCAATGTGCAGTAAATAGTGGGGCTTTACGAGGTGTGAAACCACGCACTGCGTTGATTCATTGTGTGGAACATTCTTTCATAGTTTATATTCTACTATCCTCCTCACTATTCGAAATACTTGAAGCTAGCTTGCTTGCTGCTTGTTTGTCCTAGGACACCTAACTGTTGGCATATTGTGAGATCATCACCTTCTAAAAAACCTCAATTTGGAATAACTCCATCTTCTCCTTATCGTGTGAGCAGTAAGGTCTAACGACCCCACACAACCCTAGTTAGTAGAGTTTCTAAACCGCCTCAATGGCCTCTGACATGGTTTGACGACCGCCATTTGGCGGCTGGGACCACCGGCTTATACGTGCCTTCCGAAGCACGAATCTTTTTATCAGACAATCAGGTGATCAAAGCCTGCCATGTCCTAACCAAACTGGAAACAACATTACAAAGTATGCTTCCCGTGGAAATCTAACCCGCGACCACCGGGTCACTTGGCAAACGACTAAACCACTCGACCAAATGGAATAACTCCATAATACTTGTCTTATGCTATCAAGTTGATCCTGTCTTGCGAATACAGTCATGTTTTCTGCAAAATATATTTGCAGCAAGTTTGGCGTTACAGCTGTTAATTTTTGTTTGGAAGTAATTGTGCATTTTATTAGGATTTCAATGACGACTCTTTCTCAACAATAATTATCATCAAACCTACAGTCGAAAAGTGAAAGAAAATTATTATAAAAATGTGAATTCTCTTTGCCTCTTATTTAAGTAAAGACAACTTTAGCCTACTTTGTTAAGTTCTCAAGTTTAAATAAAAATAATAAAAAAAGTTCAAGACGATTAGCGGTAAGTAGGACGTGTGTCATAATTATGGGACAAAATCGTTGAGGTCACATAGCTACACACACGCAGTGTCAACGCAAAAAACGAAAGATGATGAGAATTTAATGGCTGCGTACTAGCATTTGGATCACAAGGGATTAATGGAAATTTGATTTACAGTAACTGTTTGAAACAGTTTCACGGTTAAAAAATCCAAACAGAGTATATTTCTAACAATTGGAACAGCTATTGATGGATGACGTTGTTGAACGTTAATGCGGACAAAATCACGTAAAGATTTGATTATAGCACCAATGGATAGTTCGTTATCATATCAGCTATAGATACAACCGATAAGAATGAATAACTGGCGGCGCGCGGCGTCCAGCGGCGGCCGTTTACAAATAACACAGGAACCGATTTGTAAATAAATTGAACGTAACCAAATCACTGTTAGTCTGTTATGAACAAAATGGACAACGAAACCGGCCTCGGATGTCCACCCGGTGTTAAAGCATTGTTTGTGTTTACAAGTACTTCAACAATTAGTTGAGCAATAATTCTTTCCGATTGTGCAGTTGCACATTCAGCAGGTACCCGAGCGTCGCCTCATGTGTCGACAATATCTTTGTGTTTCACTACCGTTTACTACATTTGCATTTTTCGCGTCATCCTTAAATTAATTTAATTCAGTAAGGAAAACAACGGCCAAATGAGACATGATCGCAGCTTCGGTCCATCGTAAATCATCGTTTTGATCGACGGGGGCTGGGTTTTCGGCGCGTGAGTCAGGTGTTGCAAGTAAACAGTCACAAGGGCTGGCGGCCGGGGGCTCGCCGACCCTCGTCGATATATGGAGCGGACCAGTGGCGCGAACATTGCATCGCGTGGTGGGGCGGGGGGGACAGGTGGGCGCAGGTAGCGCGCGCGGCGGCAGTCAGTCCACCTCGACGCGTCGGGCTGCGCGAGCGCCTTGCCCGTTCATAAATACTATCTAATATGGAAATGGCCAGTCATTCCGCGACAGGTGCGCGCCCGCGGCATTCGTGCACGTGTGCTGTTAGTGAGTGCGCCGGCGCTGCCACCGCACCACCTCAGCACCGCAGCACTGCCTCATGAGCTACGGTAAGTTTTCCATACTATCTCCATGAAAAATCCACGCGTACTTTGTAACTGGACGCCGCTTTTTGTAGTTTCTATAATAACAGCGTCGGTTGCTCAGGCGCATCTGCCGTTCCGTTTCGGTGCAGCTGTTGGTCGGTGAATAGGTAGGTATGATCTTTTTATTGATGTAGTGACGTTTTTTTGAATGGGCTCGACCTTACAGCGATGTCTAAGGGCTCTCTTTAACACAATTAGTGGAGTGTAGAAGTCGGGCGCGTTCACACGGTCGCGGCGTTTCGCGTGTTTCTGTTACCTGAGTAAATATTGGTTCGATAACGTCCGCGAGTGCGTGCGTGTACACTACTGTTATCGATTCCACACATGCGTCACTTCGATGGTTATCTTTGGCGGATCTGGGTCATTGTTCTTTTGTATTTCGTGCACTGTTGTTTCATAATGTTGCACTGAACGTCTTTTCTTTTATCTGTAATAGTTTAGAATCTTTAAAACTAAAGTATTCTGCCGACCGTACCCAGTTGCCATGCGGGTCTACTGAATAGCTTATCTTTGTGTCAATGTATTTAAAGTTCTGAATTGTTTCGTCATTGTCATTACCAACTATGTAGCAAAAAGTAACAAAAACTCAGATACTTGAATGTGCGAGCAAACACCTATTTGTCAAGTGTCGCAACAAAACCGGTAAGATATACAAATAAGTAAAATATTTATTTATACAGAACTATCTACGAACTGAACAATGCTTACACAAATAAAATTTATTCTTGTCGGAACTCATAAAAGTTCAAAAAAAGTGTTGGAGACCATTTAGAAACATATTTATGGAGAAGAGATACAGGTGTTAAAATTCGGTTTTGAATCGTAGCAAATCGATTATTAAAATTTCGTGTACAGGGAACGAATCACCAAAATAACCCGAAGTGAATGGGAGGTAACCATGGCAACGGTAGAGTGGGCGGCGTTATAGGCTCTTATCAATATGTAGATTTTAATATAGCTTTATGGATATTAAACGAAGGCACAAATTCGATTAAGGAAACGACTTGTGAGGTTTCTACTTTATAAGTCCAAATATTATCCCGTTATTCGATGAAAAACGATCGAAGGATTCGATGGTAAAGGCTCTTGTCCTGGATCGTTTAAGTTCATATTCGATTTAATAATGAGTACTGCTTATTGTGTCGTATAAACATGCATTTTTATCATCTTTAAACTTTTTTCTTCACCAACATGGACAGTCCTTTCTAAAAAAGTAAAATCAACTCCTAATACCATAATTCTATTTTGACTACGAATTTCACGACTAACCCCTCCAATTCTCATATTTCAAATAATAATCACAGTAATATTAATTGCAACGAACTCATTCCTGTGAAACAAACAAGGTAGGTACTATATACCTACTCATCCTGTCGTTTCGGTCTGGTGCTTCGACTGCTTACATTCTATAAAAAATTACGTCTAAAATTAACCGCATGGCAAAGAATTTAGAATAAGGATAATTATTATTACGTTGATCATGATTTTGAAGAATTTAAAAACTCAAGCATTATTGTGAGAAAGATGGAAGATCAGAACATTTGGGTCCGTTGACAGTAAAATAACAGTTGCATGTTGCAAATATCTCGAATGAGGAGAAGTGGTCGTCACCAATGAAAATAGATTAGGTTTATCAAAGTCTTTAGTAGGTACATAGCTACAATTACCTACTTAATCCTACTAATTGCTGTACTGAAAAAAAAAACTAGTTAACAAATATAAAATTCCACCACGCGAATTCGAATACAACTTTCCGCTCCGTTACTTGCTATTCCAAAATCATACGGCCTTGCAGATGAAGAAACTTTGAACCTATGAATTTTCATTACCAAGGTCAATAGCTTCGTTCCACCTTAATAATATACATTCGGCATACCAAACAGCATTAATGAGGTATTACTTAATTATGAATGATAAATATCGCCCACAATTTGAATGTGTCTATGTTAATTTCGAATTATTTTTAGGTTCTGTCTCTTTATTATGTATTTTGAATTTATATTTATTTATTTATTGTCTGTCGAATCAGTATTAAGTTTATTCGTTTATAAAAATTACTGATAACGAATTTCACTTTGCTATTACTGAAACATTCAAGTTTGTTCAAAGTCGAATCAGAACCAAAAAATAAAACTGAGATTGCAATTCCCAAGCAAGTCAATGGCTAAGCTACCTTAACGAAAAAAATGTTTAAAAAAGCATTAAAATCACAAAAAATCTAGCCAATAGGAACATGAACAGTTTAATAGAGCTAGCCAATCGTCAGCACGTTGCGTTGGCATCCGAGCCGAGATTTCTAATCGGCGGCGTCACGCGCTGCGTCTCCCGCCCGGAACGAATTGTCGGAGATAACCATCAAGCTGTGTTGCCACATCTAATTGGAAGAAAACAACGACGAAATCAGATCAAAAATTAAGTATATGAAGTAAAGTAATTAGCCTTGCTTGAGGACGCGGTAATGGGAGGATCGTACCTTGAAAATAGAGATACGATAGTGAGATACAGTAAACCCTAACAGAATCTCACAATCGAATCTATTTTTTTTATTTATATTTTTATTACTAAATAATACAAAGAAGTGAAAGACCACTTTGATAATAATTTTAGTGAGATGCAATATATTTCGCTTACAAAGACCTGCTACCTACTCATTCATAACATAATACTAGGTTGACAAACTAGAATTTGATCAAAATGTGGACATGCTGAATAATTGTTAACTACCTGATCTATCTTCAATGTGTATCATCATAAATGCCAACAATCATTAACACCTATAAGCATCAAGAGTTCAAGACCATCTCAAGTTGATGATGTATTTTAAAAGCTATGACAATCCACTTGAACACAGTTTGCGACAAATCGGACCATGCCGTGACGAAGCGCGATGACTTGTCGATCTCACTGTTGAGGCCGTGATCGAGAGCCTCCACTGAAATTGTATGCCTATTTATAAAGTACTGACAGCAAAGTAGCTACAAAGTTTGAGAAGTTTAATGACATAAATAATTTGATTGCGGAGAAATGCCATGAAGATAGTCATAAATAATAACCAGCAGAATATGACAACATTAAACACAAAGTAGGCAATGATAGTAATGAGACGGGAAATGAACTAATAAGAGACGTGGCTGTCCTCGCTGCTCGCAAGCGTCGTGTTCCGTTCTCATAACCTTTCGACGAGACTAATGTACTTCCCAAGATCACTGTCAGTGCCATAAATACCTTCAGCCGCATCAATGATAAATGTCGACAAAAAACACCAATTAGAACAATTGAATAAAACTTCATTCCTAAAGTGATCTATCGACTCTTTTTACCGACACGCATTAAATAGTCATTAGCTTCAGATTTGGAACTATTAATTAATTCAATCTGAAGCAGATTCGCGCCAGAATCGAGTTTCATGTGCTCTCATTGTTGCTGGAAATATGACGAATCTAGACTGTTCGTTGAGAAGCCGGAGCATGAAATTGTGTGCACGAGGCGTATCGGCAATTTGCGTCAGTTTTTTTTATCACAGTCACGACAGGCCGGATTCCTCGTGGAGCGGCCAATCGCCGGCTAGAGACGATGTAATTGGGAGAAACTACTCGGCCACCACAAATGCTTGAGATTCATGCTCGGCCAGTTGACGAAGACCTCTGAAAAATCATCCAAATGCGTCTGAGACGACTTAATCCGAGCATCTTGAGGAGGCGTGGAAGTTCCGATGTAGATAGTTGCTCCATAATGACATGCTCGTTGTTCGGTCTGTTGCAACACCATCTAGTCTAACTGTTTCGGCCCTTTTGTCTGCCGATGATTGTTTGAGCGATAGTCGATATTTCCTTGGCAGATATTGCGTATGCCACTTTCGCGGGTAACAATTATATTTTTGATAGAGGGCCATTCAGCAGCGAGTATTGTTGAATTGGGCATATGTGTTTGAAATTCGGTCAGTACTATATCTCTTAATCTATAATGATGCCAATTGTGGCGATCGGTTATGAAACTACTTAGTGAAATGATCATAGTTGTAACAGTTTATTTTGTAAAATGCAGAAGCATTTTGCACTTACAACAGTACGCATACCTGTAGGTGACTTCGAAAAAAAAAAACTTGTAACTTTATCTTATTTGGTACTTTTGGTGAAATATTAAACAATTTCTTGTTCAGCTGAATTATCACCGATTTTATCACACAATATTTATGATGAGGAGGAAAACTGCCCAGCCACGACCAAGAGCCCAGCGACCCAGACACAATGTCAATATTTATCATCCTGTGCAAAACATTTATCAGATATTGAACGAGGAAACATTATAATATCAATATAAGTGCTTACATAAGCACCATGTTCAATAAAAGTAATTTCGTCATCCTGTCCTACTAGATCACTAATTTATTAAAGGAGTAAGTGTGCTTTGTAACACTCCTCGATTAATAAAAAACATAATTATAAAAATAATAAATGGTAGAATTGAGGACAAACATATATATAGAAAAATATGTTCATTAAACATTATAAAATTAATTACTGAATTTTGATAACTGATCTTAGTTTGTTCGTGTTGCACTTTCTAATCACGCAAACAATAAAATGGCCGCTTTACCGCCATATTTTATTTGTAACGTAATAAAGTGGAACGCCTGTAGTCGTTAACGTTAGCAATGAAATTAATTAGAAATCCTCCATTTCAGCGTTATTTTTCTTTTTAATCCGCTCTTCAGTTATTGCATGACGCACGTTAAACTGGACGGTTATTAAAAAATAACACAATCAAGACTGATACAATTATTTTGACACTTATAATAGGCGAAACCGAAACTTATGACTAGTTATGACGCTTCCTGCCTTTATCGAAATGAGTCAATAAATCAAATACGTTTCCGTGCCAACAAAAAAAAACAGAAATGTCAAAATTGGACATCATTAAATACTTACATCTTTATACTACTTATTATATTTTAAACAGGTAATAGACAAAATGCGCAAATATAAACTTAGTTTTGTTTGTATAACTAGACAAATGAATGAATAACACATTCTTCAGCAGGTCTAATGATAGATTATACCTAAGATATTGTTCAAACGGATGCTATAAATCTAACGAAACTATGTATTTATTGCTATTGGTTGTTTGATTAAGGTAATTAATATGAATGTTATCTTATCGCGGCCGCTTGCCGCATTGGAAGGATAAATCGTTTTATATGTTGACTGGTCGTTTTAGACTGGCCTGTTGGTCTAGTGGTTAGTGACCCTAACTGCTATGCCGGAGGTCGTGGGTTCGATTCCCACCCAGGACAAATGTTTGTGTGATGAGCACGATCATTTGTACTGTGTCTGGGTGTAATTTATCTATAATATGTATGTATTTAGAAATATATAAGTATGTTTATCAGTTGTCTAGTACCCATAACACAAGCTCTGCTTAGCTTGGGACTAGATGGCGTTGTGTGATAGTTGTGGAATATTATTATTATTATTATTATTATATCCTATCCGTTTGGTTTCTAATATACCATGGTTTCTCTTTATATTTAGTGGTTTTTAATAAATTAATAATCTCTTACCTTCCCTTCCCTTACCTTTTTAATCGTTGTATAAGAATATAGGCCCGAAAACTTTTTCACGGCAAAAACTGCATTTTTGCAAGATAACGATACTTATAAATTTATCTTGATCGATAGACAGCCTTTCCAGAATTGGGCAATCCAGTACAATTCAAGGTGTGACGGTAGCTAAGAATTAAAATGATAGCATGGCTTCTTCTGAGAAATTGGTATGTATTATCGTTTCAAAGTCTCCGATTAGATGGTATTCCACGAATGAACCTAAAATCCTTGTAACTAAAGGCCATTTTCAGTGGACTATTCAGACACTTTTGATTTGAAATCTTAATTATAATTTCTAATTATTCAAAATAGGGAAATTTAAGTCATCTCGTAAGAGTATCTTCTACTTAGTTACAATAATACGTTTCCAATATGACGTATACGACGTGGAACAGCATAATGCTTAGGCCAGACATAACGGCGACTCGGTACAGGTAGCAGAATTAGAAAACCATTATCAAATAAACCAATGAGACTCAATTAAACTAATCCTATTACTTTGATAAGATAAATGAAGAAGCTTCACAATCATGACTGATCAAATGGTCAGAAATAACGTAGGTAGCGATGCAATGCCTCTAAATTATATTTAAAAATAAATTCAAAAAACACAATACAACCTAGCATTCTCTATGTGAAATACCTAACGTCTAAATCGGTAGTTTTACTTTTTCCACCAAGCGAAGGAAAGGCCCGCTACGCGGCCCTATGTTAAGTTGTTTCAGTATCGGTTCGTTTGTATGTGTCGCTTGCAACAACAGTGGCCGGTGCGGTATGTGGCGCGATTGTTTCCAAGTCTGTAGGTGGCCTTATTAATGGCAGGTTGTATATGGGCTGCTGTTTGTTGTTGTGGAGTTAAGTGGTTTGCAGTTTATAGGGCAAGTAAGTTGTTACAATACAGAGTTTGATTCTACACTAAGTATATTTGTTTTTGAATAAAATCTACTTGAGTATTGTTAAAATAACTGATAGTATTGTTGGCGACATTGAAAATTCATCTGTTCGAAACGATTTGGAGATATGTCTGACTGTAGCTGTCATAGTTCATTGATTAATTGAGGACAATATAAAAATACACCATAAACATCCAAAAATATTAGACATCGAAGTAATAACTTCTAATTATCACGACAGACGAAACTGTATTTCAGCGGATAACCGCAGGCACTAAACCAACATTTATCTCTATTACGTCAAGTTAGTTCAAACAAATTCCCACAGAGATGTAACTCCAGATACAACAGTTAGCGACAGGTGTAGAGGCGAGTTAGTGACCCGTGGTAGCGCGTAGGACGGACTCACTCGACGCCGGCTCACCGGCACTAGCTACTAATGATGCAGCTATCTGATTGTGTTTACTGCCTAGTAAATACGGGGTAGCTGCTACTAGTGCTGCTACTCTTGATACTGTACTTGTGAACGTTGAAGTTTTACATGAAGACGTTAATGTTTTACATGTGGACTTTAATGATTTACATGTGATCATTAACTGAGTAAATGTAGACAGCGATGGTTTACATTTAAGCGAGACTTTACGTCTTAACATAGCAATTGAAAAAGTCAGGTTGACTGTCTACTCGTATCAGGAAGTTTCTGAATGTTCCCTGTTAACAACAAAATGAGGTAAAAATGTACCCAAGCTGCATACCCACTATTATCTGTTTCCGTATCAGTTAATCCGCAAAGCCAATCCTATCATTTGTTTTAACGAATCCTAAAACACTTGAAACCTCGTTTGCCATAAATATCACGCCGATGCAAGCGTAGGAAGGACTAGCTATCGGCTACTGTATTTGCTTCTCTCTAGAGATTTGACCGTGGGTAGACCTAACTACTGTTGGAACTGTACACCTAATGGGGTAGAACTGGCTTAGTAATTACGACCTCAGCTGTAGTAGGTGGCAATGTGGTTTTCGTCGGCATCGCCTGCAGTCACTGCAGGTGGTGAATTTTAATTTGAAACCGTTATATTATGTGCAGTCTGCTTGTGTTCAATTTTAGCTTTACTGTCTAAATGTTACTTTATTTTTGTAGATCTTTGTTCTCCTTGATTATTCTATTACTTACTATTGCAGATATTGCCTTTGCTAAATACTGTTAGTTAATTTTGAATCTTTCTTTAGCAGTTTCTTTATGACTGTTTACTTCCTTTCAAAGTATTGTTTTCTTTATCATCCGTTATTAGTATTTCCGTTCGCCGAACACTAAAATACCACATTTGGAGAAGGCATAGAAAATAATACTTACTATTTCCTATAATATGGGAAAATATAAGGAATGTCTGAGTCGCTGTCGAGCTGCGGAAGTAGGCTCAAATGAGAGAAACAGGTTGCGAAGGAGTTCTCAAGCGAAAGATTATACATATGCCTTGTATCTACTTATGTTCTATAGCGATTCAGGCAGTTATAACTAATTTCCTTTGCCGCTAGGTTTGTATTTAGGTGCTTGTGGCTAACCTTACTTATCTTATAAATGCTAAAGTAAGAATTTTGTGTGAATATTACTTGAAAACGACTGTACGACTTAAGTTGATATTTGGTACGAGGTACGAGCATCGAGAGGATTTGCGTTTAATGAAAATGTTACTGTAAAAAATATAGAACTTTCTATAATTTTGAAACCAAGACAAGACATCTCTTATTATTCTGTGTACGGTTACCTGACATTAATTTGATCATGCACATATTTCCTTAACTTTCATCTTATTTTAAACAAACTCACGTATGATAAAATTAGCCATTAGCCAGCTTGACCTCATTCCCATGACTGTGGATACAGGAGCTGTAGTGCTATTGTCCATTGAGGCGTGTCGAGTGAATTCTTTGCTATAAATATTGACAATAATTGTGTATCGATCAAATAATAGTATTAAGCGACTATTGTAGGTACGTATTTGCTCTTGGTAAGGTTCGTTCAGCCAGAATAAATGAATAAGGAATTGAGGTCATATCTATAGGACCGATTTCTTAAAATGTTTATTAAGCTGCAGGAGTTGGATATACAAATTACAAGGCCGAGTTAAGCAGAGCTAAACGATTAAAATGTGAATAGAATGTTATTGACTCTTAGATTCAAGTTATATTTGCTGTGTCTGTAGATTCTATGGAATATTCTCAACGTGACAAAAGAAGACTTTGACAATCTTGTTAGTCGGTACTCTAAAGATGGTTAATCATCAATTGACTCCTCCCGCTCTGGGCAGAGCGGTAGGGAGTGTAAGACTTCTACTGACTAAAAACCACCCATGTTCCTTCTTAGCCCTTTGTGTCAAGGCCGCAGTATCTCTTTCAAACAACCCGCAGCCCCGACGGGCATATACCTTAGACCTCACACGTTCAATAATAGCTTCATTTATTCAAACAAACACGAAATTTTCAATCCACTACGATATTCTACTAAATATCGTATTAAAACAATCTCGTCACGTCGCTGCGTCGTTCGATTCAAAACCTAATACAGATGTATCGTTCCGTTTGACGTTCACCGATGACATCGTATTAAAAGTTTAACCAACCGATCGAGACCAAGATAGTGATTTATGATCGTACGCGGTCGTTATTCGCGTTTATCGATAGGACTCGACTAAACCTAGTAGGCGATTGGTGATTGTCGATTGCTAACCGACTTTTAGTGCTGGTGGTCATTCTCTGATGTTTGAAAGCGGAGCATTGTCAGTTAATTTATTGCTAATAGTGATGTGAGTACAAGTTGGTTAATATTTAATTTAGTTATTTTGTAGTTGGTCGAATAAAATATGGACGTGCATTAAAATGTTAGAAATAAAATGAAGACGTTGTATGAGATTTTTGGTTACTTTGTGTTATTTTATATTTCGTCTTTTGTAACATACAGCGAGTTCATCATATTTTTACGTCTCTGTAAAGGTACTTTTGTAAGTTAACAGAAATGATTACCATGCATAATTTTTCAAACAATTCAAATGTTTTCGAAGTATAATTTCCCCGTTTTTATTCCCGTAAGCCGGGTATACCGCACCGGAACGGTTATCGTTGCCGTGAAACCGTTTTAACGGGGCGGGTAACTGCGCGGGCGCAAGACGTATGGCGCACCAGCTAATTGTAATTACATGTACATTTGTAACTTGTTTCAACAAGTTTCTGGTTAAAAAGATTGTGGTAAATAATATACAAGAGACCGTTTGGGGTTTAAGACCCCAGTAACTTGAATTATGTTTAGCAGAAGCTATATCCAAATACTAAGTATTTCTTAAGGTTAGTGTGAAGAGGCGTTCATGTTATCACAAGTTCAAATTAATGAATGATTTACTGTTATGACAAAGTATGTACCTACATGGAATGGCTTTAGATTTTCATTAACATTTATCAGAATTGATAAAACAATGATTTTATTACACTAAAGCTATTTAAAAGTTAGTCAATATTGACGGGTAGCATGCACTTTTATAATATGAACATAATACTCTTATTTTGGACAGTTCTTTAAAAATAGCATTATTATCCACATCAATAACTGTTTTTTTTTTAAGGCAGCATAAGCACATAAATTTACTTCTAGCAGTCAGAAGCACAACAAGCTTGTAAAATTCATAGTCTAAACTTAGGTTTACATTTATTGTACACTTCACTTTTACAACTTTACATAGACTTCCATGTTGATATAAATTTTACTACTATTACCGTCTGAACAAGACTTTAATGATATTATCGTGATTACGGAGAAAGTCATATAGGGTATGGCGATGCGCCATATCCTTTAGTGAAGCCGTCAAATCAAATGCATATTTATTGGCAAGATAATAAAGATGATTTTTCAAAACTAAACACAGTTGATAGGTACCCATCGTGCTGCGTTTAAGGCTACTGGAATTAGTGTAAGCAAGTGTAGTAATCGACAGTAGAGTAAGTGACGCACGTTCTTAATTTGAAATACTAGTAGATCTATACGTCATGTTATTAGTACACAGTGGCACTAATCAAATTCTAACCGGACCTACTATTGTAGTTGATGTTCGAGGCCTGGCGAGCACCAATTTTATTGTAAAACATTGTAATATGACATTAGTTAACATTAAACTTGTAACATATTTTCTGAATTAACCATAAAAGTAAGCAAACTTGACGTTGGCCTGAGGCCTGACCACTGACGTTTCCTATGATAAAAGACGCCTTGACATGCGTCATACTGGTTGACATAACACTAACAAAGACATTTAGCGCTACTTTAGCAATAAACCTACCTGTAGGTACTACACTATAATGAGTTTGAATTCAGTCTTCTACATCGTGAATCAGCGCACAACTCGACCGAATGACGAAGGTAGTTGTCAATGAAGTATGGTCTTAACAGCAGTGGTTTTTCAACTCGGTAGGGTAACCACACTGGGCGGACGGAAACGGGCCAGCTCTCACGACGTTATACAATACTTCAGTTAAATCTAAACAGGTTCCTTTTAGCTTACATTAAACATGGTTGGAAGTTAATCGGTTTTTATATGAAAATGTTTCTTTTTGTGCCATTGAAGGACAAAACAAAATAATAAAAATCCAAGTATTTTAACATGCTGCTGTCTAAGAATAGTTTGGATTAAGTTTCGTAAAGTTTTAGGATGGTATTGTTGTCCACGGGATATACATTTCGTTAGTGTGATTTCGCACTTCGGAAGGCCCGTATAAATGGCGGTTGTCAAACCATATAATGTCACCTTAAAGCGGTTTAGAAACCCTGACACTAGGGTGTATGGGGTTATTAGACTTTACTGTCCACACGATAAGAAGCAGTGTTAGTACAGAGTTTATTTGAGCGGAAAATGGTAGATTTGATATAAAAACTACTATCGTACCCTCGTGGTAGTTTTCCTTGCAAAAGTACTATGATAGCCATTTTCTGACCATAATAAGCAGTCTAACTATTCCGTTCATGGACGTAGGATTGCAAATCTACAGATACACGAGGCTTTCAAACCTAAAGTCGAGAACATATGGATAACCCTATGGTTCTATTAGCCACTTTCCATTTGATGGTTTTAGTTTCAGCCATTAAAATTTGTCCTATTTATAGGGTTACCGGGCCTCAATGTCATTCTATAGTCTATGTTCATGTGTCAAGAAAACAGATAATGTTTTATTAACTCCTACGCCGTTAAATTACTACGTTAAAGAAGTCATTAATTAACTGAAATTGTGGTGCATGTCTTAAATATCAATTAATTTGTCCTGGAGTGTATAGTACGGTAATAAATACTGAACGTGTGGTCTCTTGTAGAATAGGCTGTAGATCTCTTTGTCTATGGGAAGAAAGGTAGCCTTTAGGCACTTTATAGCCGGGTTATTGTTTGTGATTTTCGTTTCTTCTTTATACCTAAAATGGGAGTATCCTACTGCTATTTCAAGGAAATTCTTTGGTAATTCATTAAAAAAATGCCTTATTGTTTCATGAGTCTACACGTGTCTAAGGTTATATATTTAAAACTAGCTGTGTCCCTTGAGTGAAATCATTTTAAACTTCACGATTTTAAGCGGATTTTCTTAACAATTTCGGTGATAGTAGGTTTTGTTGTGCATAAAACCATAATTCTTTATCTAAAATAAAAGTAGCCTAAGCTACTTTTTCTGACATCAACTATCTGCCAGTAAAATCCCACCAAAATCAGACCCACCGTTTCGGAGATTAACCGGAACAAACAGACGACCACACATCAATACATGAATAACTAAAATATCCGTTGATAAATAGACTGCGTTGATGAGTGTATCTACATTTGCCCCGGGGTCCGAATTCCTGATTAACTCATAGCATCTTAAAAAGCCTTCATGTTATATAGACTTGTCTAAAGTAGCATTAGTAGAAAGCATAGCTTTTAGCGTATCCAGGGCTGTTCTATTAGATTTAAGGTTTAATTTAGTACATTACAAGTAATTGGATATTAGTAAACGACATGTAATGTATTGGGATTAATACGAGAAATAGATTTACTTTTTTTTTGAGGTTGGAAAACTGCATCCTTCCATTAAAAAAAAAAAACGTGTGGCACTCGGAGACTGCCGCGGTAAAGCTATTGCATAGCATTTTTTATCAATTATTTAATTTGACAACCTCAGTTGACAACCTTGTTATTTTCCGTAACCATAGCAACCTGGTTGAAAATATTTTCGTTACGGAATTTCTGGATTCGCTCTCCACGCTCAAGGCCCGCGATAGAAGCTATGCAATAGCTTAAAAACGCCAAAAGACTCCCAAAAAATAACTGTATGGTCCATAAAATCTAATTTGATTGAGCTGTCAAACCAATCGTAATAAATAAATTACAAAACTATGCAACAAATGCAATGCAAATGTAGAAATACAATTTAACGTAAATATGGGTATTAATTAGGGCCAATTAAATTGAACCATGTACAAAAAACATAGTATAGTATAGTAACAGAAAACAGTATCGTAATAAATTTATCGACTTAATTACATACACGTTGACAGCTGTCATTTCATATAAGTTTGGGTGAATGTTTGTATATTGGGACGATATATGTTTAGCAACTGATATTTACGAGTTGACACAATATAACAATGATCGTTTTTGTATTGGAAAATATTATTTAGTACTTTTGTCTATTACTATAAATTGTTATGTTACGTTATCTTGTTATTTTTTTTCAAATCATTGATTTTAGCATCGCCCATTTCATACCGAGTTTCCTCCGTGCCTCGGAAAGCATGTTAAGCTGTTGGTCCCGACTGTCAGTCGTAGATCTTTGGCAGTCGTTACAGGTAGTCAGTGACCTGAAAGTCTGATAACCAGTCTTACCGAAGGGTATTGTATTACCCAGTATTAACTGGGTTGTGGAGGTCAGATAGGCAGTCGCTCCATGTAAAATACTGGTATTCAGCTGCATCCGGTTAGACTGGAAGCCGACCCCAACATAGTTGGGAAAAGGCTCGGCAGATGATGATTTTAGCGTCAAATTTGTCAGTTCCGTCTGATCCTACTGAACATGATAAGTAACTAAGTACTAACACATATCCAACACTATAGTTACTGTTTCATAACAAGCATCGAAATAAAATACCCAAAATTGTACCCATAAAATAAGAAGACAACTCGTGACGACCAAAACTAAATTGTACAGGCACAGAGTGATTCTCAATTATAAAGGAATCATGCGCAGTCATAGTATCCATTGGGTTTACCGTTATGCCAATGACAGGCCCAGACTGGTTGTGTGTAGCTTTTGAATTTAGAAAAAGAAGAAGATGGTTGTTTGTTTAGTGCCATTGCTTTTAAGTTTGGAAGGAGGATTTATTGGGCACTGTAAAAGGCCAGTGTGTCAATTAGAAGATTTTGGTCTTATAGTGTTATGGGTGTAGTGTTGTTGATCATTTATTTTAAAATAATTCTGGAACTGGTTAGTTATTTACCATGGTTTAATACTTTATGGCCAGTGTGTGTATCTCACGTATTTCGCTAAACAGGATACCCGTAGGTCAATGGGTAAACACAGGGGTAAGGGTAATATCCGTCCACCGCACTTCCGTAGGGCAAGGGTTCAATGTCTGTGTGAAATATGGTGGTGTTGGCTAGCTCAATAATTGTTTTCTTAAAAAACAATCTTATAGCCTAAATAATGTTCTAAAAATTATTTGCTACCTAGTTTATTGCATTAATAGATAAATGGTTTACGTCAAATTAATCAAAACAATAGTGTCGTTCTGACAGGAAAACGTCACAAATATTAAAATGTCAAATAAGCTTTACAATTTATTTGACGTTTATATAATTAATGTTACAGTCACAACAGTCTTAGCCCTTCACTGGATATAGACATAAATATTACTGAAATGTCTAATAATATTAATAAAACATTAGTAGATAGATATGAAATGAAACCAATTAAATCTTTGTACATGCCTGATAGGAACCACAATAAACACAAATGAGGGTGAGAAAGCAACTACTACAATCTAGGTACTTACAAAATTACTTTTTCGAAACTCAATTCGGAAAAATGTTTAACGGGATTCATAATTTGACTAACCGGATGCAGCTGAATATCAGTTTACAAGGAGTGACATTATCTGACCTCCACAACCCAGTTAGTACTGGGTAATACGATAACCCTTGTCGAGACAGGTGGTCAGACTTTCGGGCCACTACCTGGGTCAGGAGGACTTGTAAAGACTTTCGGGCCACTACCTGGGTCAGGAGGACTTGTAAAGACTTTCGGGCCACTACCTGGGTCAGGAGGACTTGTAAAGACTTTCGGGCCACTACCTGGGTCAGGAGGACTTGTAAAGACTTTCGGGCCACTACCTGGGTCAGGAGGACTTGTAAAGACTTTCGGGCCACTACCTGGGTCAGGAGGACTTGTAAAGACTTTCGGGCCACTACCTGGGTCAGGAGGACTTGTAAAGACTTTCGGGCCACTAACCTGGGTCAGGAGGACTTGTAAAGACTTTCGGGCCACTACCTGGGTCAGGAGGACTTGTAAAGACTTTCGGGCCACTACCTGGGCCAGGAGGACTTGTAACGACTGTTAAAGGCGACTAAAAATGACATCCGGGACCAACGTGCAACGGCTCCCTCCGATCCGAACCGAACCTAGTTCCTCCAAGAAAGGAAGGAATTCCTATCACGGAAGAAACTCTGTGTTAGTGCAGTTCTAAAGAGGGGTTAAGAGTTCATGAATTAGGACCGCGATACCTATCGTGATTACTCTAACATTGAAATGAAACAAACAGTTTGGACAGCGTCCCCATAAACTCATAACATGTCACCGTTTGCATGTACACATACACTAAACCTAATCACGGCAATTTGGCTAACAAAGCTAGTTTCGCTTTAACTAGCCACACAATATTTCCGTACAATTAAATGTAAATTACGAGTGCCCGCGGTGGTCACATTTTATGTCATTAAGGACACCAAAGCCGGCTTTTTGAATGTTGTAGAATTGTAGATCATCTCGGAAGACCTTCAGGCGTTAAAATGAGAGCAACAACGTGAGGTTCTCACCGGTTTTTGTGAAGAAAATCCGGGGCAGGGACTGACGAAAGAAATGAAAGACTGCGATGCTTGAGGTCCTCTTGTTACTTATGAGGGTGATATTTAGGTAACAACAGGTGATGAACATAGTTGAAAATCTATTAAAGAAATTAGACAGATTGTAGTAGCTTGATGTGCTGTCATGGTATCTGTACATGGTACTATGGTTATCATCATAATCTGAGACTCTTTTAAATCTGACTCTATTTTTTTTTTACCCGACTGCGGCGAAGCCCAAAAGGAGGGTTGTGTGTTTGACGTGTATGTATGTATGTATGTCCGTTTCTTTGTTCCCTCATAACTCCTAAACGGATGAAGGGATTTGAATGAAATATGCGTCGTTAGATTTGTCTTGATGGCGCGAGTGTAAAAAAATTGTGGCTATATTAAAAAAAGAAAAATTGCGGATTTTGGGGGACAAATCGCGGAGTTCAAAAAAAAATCCAGTACCATTGAGTAGGGTGTATCAAAATAAAGGGTTTTAAAAGGAGATTTAAAACACTTATAATATATGTTTAAAAGAAATTCAAACTGACAAATCCTATAAACAAGCACAAAAGTTAAATCATCTGCGAAGAATTTTACGCGACCTACGAAAGAACAAACACAAAGAACTAAAAATTTGGAAATATAAAAGTAGTTAAAAAACTAAAAAACCCAACTGAAACAAGCACATTTTAAATTAAACAAAACTTGGAAGCAAGCTCCAAGTTTTGTTTAATTTAAAATGTGCTTGTTTTTAGCTTTTCAGTTTTTTCAGTCGGGTTTTTTAGTTTTTTAACTACTTTTTTTACTTCCTACAAGTAAATTAGGAAAAATTCTCTTAAGAATAATCAGACATCGCTCCTACAACCTTTCAGACTCCCGTCAATAGCTTGAACTAGCTACCACCTCTTACATTAACCGTCATCTTTCCCACGTCCATCTGACGTAACCGTGCTAATCTAACCCTCACAATAGATGTTATCCATATCTTCAATAATTGCCTTAATAAGCGCCGTATAATAATAATCAAAGAGAATTACGGGCGTATTGAAAAGTGATGTTTTTATTGTGGTATTGTAGTACGATCCATCCAGTGGTAGTATGGCTACTACGGTTGCCAATCAACGTTTGTATTAGATGACGTTATTGTTATTGAGTGCTATACAATAGATTTGTAATTGTTTTCGAATGAGTCGTGTGAATTTTTGTGTGTAATGTACGAAACAATTGGCGGTTACTGAATGAAGGGTACGGTTACGCGTCTGATTGGTGTGATGCGTCATGTTGATTTGGTTATGTTTGGATAAGTTACTTTATCCATTTGGTGTTCTGCCTGTTCTGTTGCTTGTACATCACAGCTGATGGACGCTACTGAAGTACCAAACTTGTCGACTTAGGGCTGACTCAATTTAATTTGTCATCGACATGCTATGAAGAATTTGGTGACAGTGAATAAAAATTGAAGAGTTGTTGGCTGTCATCAATTTATTTGAGGATAACCTGAAGAGTTATTTCTACCTATATCTTTCGCTAAAGCTGATTCTATCAATTACAAAAATGAATGATTAAACTAATAAGCTCTGAATTATTATCAAAAACGTCAGTCATAGTTAAACAAAACTAGTCTGAAACGTCAATAAAATTCAAATTCATCATAATTATACCTACCTGAGAACTGAACGTGGGAGACAAAGTGAGGCTCGGTAAAAAACTAAACTACTCTGTCGGTGACGCCATCTGCTGGCGGATCAACAGAGGTTTCCGGTCAATGACCCGGCCCCACCACTTCCCCTAATTATCCTATCCCCACTACCACATCTAGCCTTGCTGCGGTTTTAGACGATTTTCATGAAAAAACATACCTACAAACGGCTAGATTAGCAAATAATTTCAAGTTTGTAGCTCAGTTTTTTGACCATGTTTATGATATTTTAAATACAAACGGGGATTAGTGTACTTTAGAACCGATTTATCTAAACTGACCGTTGTTGAGGTATTAATGACTCGAATATGCAATTAGATATCGATTGCATTTTGAATTCTCAAATGGCAATGCCCGAATAATTTGTCTGCTTTGACCTTGCTAATTTTGGTCAGCCCGAAACTTGATGGCCAGCCTAATAAACATTTTAAAAGTCAAAATAAAGGTAGAAGCATTTAACAAAAAATACTTATCGCAGTCAAAATACACGAGCACATAAAACTCAGTGCAGTTTAAAAGATACAACAGCGCGTGTCACTTCAATTTATTTCCCATGGCATCAGGCGTGAGAAAGATTTCTATCCTCCGCCGCCATTCATTTTTGTGCAAAAACCTGGTCGTGTTCGGAAGCCGAGGAAAGGTCACACGAGAACTCGCGCCTTTTTAAATAAAAAAAAAAGAAATGGCGCGAAACTCTCTGGCGTTTCCCGGTTGCCAGTGTTTTTTTTTTTTATTTTGTTCCTCGGGACTCGGAAATGCAGTTACAAAAATTTTGTGTTTGTTTTTGAGGAGAACCTTTTAATCTAATGGAAATTGGCTTAAATTATTATGATAAAGTTAAGAGGTTGGACCGGTGAAACATACACAAGAACAAATAAACATCGTGCAGGGACTTACTTATTACATAACTCAATTCAATAACTTACCTCAGCAAATTTCCTTCAATTACATCGTAAATTATCAGAAGAAAATCATATCGGTAATTCAAAATACATAATATACTGTATTGGATCAAGTTTAGAATTTATGATCCAAATTCGTAGTTAGAAAACAGTTAGGTTATAATACAATGCGTTATCAGTTATAAGGATCGCAGCGTATGCCTCGGGACAAAGCTTTGAAAGCTCCACCGCGTCGGCGCCGGCGCAGCTATAGATTTATTGAATGCAAGCGATCGTAATGAACTGCTGATATCTTAGAGAAAATATATATTAAGCTTTAATATGGCTATTTCGTTCTATTTATTGACTACTTCTAGTTTATTTACTACTTCATACAATTGGTTACTAATAATGACGAATACAATCATTTGAGTAATGATAGAGTTTGGCTATTTCGTTGTATTTATTAACTACTGCTAGTTTATTTAGTACTTCATACAATTGATTACTAATCTGACGAATACGAGTACAATGATTTGAATAATGATAGAGTTTGCAAATGGCAGTCATTTTATTGACAGACTGTCAGTTTTTGAAGCATAAAAATGACTGTAGCTATTAGCGTAGCGTTTTCGTAGCGACCGTAGCGTTACGTAGTTTACGCTACGCCGCGCCGCGCGGTGACGCTACGCTATCTGAAAAAACATAAACCCTTTTCGGGTTTGCCGTAGACCGAGTTTAAAGAGTGACGGTATCTTGCAAGAACTTACGTAACTTATTATTAGATTTAGCAAAACCACTGGACTGGTATCTCTACACTCTGTAATAAAACAAAATACAAATTACAGAAAAGCCCCATAATTAAATACTAAAACTACACCGCGCCAAGATGTTTCCCAGCGATGCCAGGATCGGTTCCAATTTTACAAAGTGTTGAGTGGCGTGGCTATCTGACCCCCACCAGTTAGGTTCTGTTGGGTATACGATACCCCTTTGTAAGACTGGTTGTCAGACTTTAGGCAAGATAATAAAGCTGGCAGATATCAGAGAAGCACAATAGGAATGAGGTGGCGAGTGCATCACAATAGCGAGCCTACCGTCAGAATGCGCGCGCGCCGAGAATGGACCGATAAATAACTATTTTGAATTAATGACGTTTTACTAGTGGTGTTGCGCCTTTGTCTTGCTGAGAAATTTTAAAATATTGTTGGATATGATAGTGCTTTGTTCTTCGGTAGAAGATGTTGTTGGTTGCTGTTAAAGTACGAATGGAAGTACAACTGTCTATCTATCTTCTATAAGTACATACATATATCTATCTATCTATATAAATAAAAAGTCAGTTAGGACTTCTTGTCCAGACTGACTGACTCATCATTTTATCAACGCCCAGCCCAAACCCTTGGACCTAGAAAGTTGAAATTTTGCACAGAGGTTCCCTTTATAATGTAGACAGGGAATAAGGAAAATTATTTTTCGAAATTCAACCCCTAAGGAAGTTAAATAGGGGATGAAAGTTTGTATGAAAAATCGTCATTTTTGATATTTTCCGACATCCACGCGGGCGAAGCCGCTGGCAAAAACTAGTTTTGTATATTATGGACTATTCATTATTTAACAAGTTGAGACATTACTTGTAGTACACTGGAAGTAGGATTTATTTGTTGTACTAAGTAACTTCCCAAAGATTAGCGGCTTTTTGAAGGTGGAAAACCTTGAAAAAGCCGCAAATCTTTTTTTTAATCCCGACAACAAAAAAGGTACCAAGATTGACAATTATATACTGAGATCTCATCTCGCCATTTTCTGCGAGGTCTGCCATAACGACTTCAGGCTGTGTCAGCTCCAAAAAGTGGCAATTTTGTGACAGTTCTATAATTGTACCGAAAACATAAAAAATACTCCAAGTTTTTGGCGTTGATAGACTATCAAATAAAACACTATTTCTGTGTTCATTGCTTAATTAAGTCTATTAATAGAAACATTACGACAGAAGTAACAGTAAGCGAAACATCGTCCAACACCGTCGTTTTTAAGTTATTTACGATATAACTCTTAAATTAGCATTCTCTATGATAGCTGGCTACTTCAATCAATAAAATACTTCGATCTCTTACAAAGTTAAAAGTTTTTCTATTGCTGTTAAAATTTACATAACTATTTGAGTGTATTTATAAAACAATGAACGTTTTACTCAAATATTTACCTAAAGACGCGTGGCTTTGGTACTTATTATATATTGTGTTGTGTATAGAGTATAATAATATGATTTACGTAGAGAACAACAGAACTAGGTATTTTGAGGAGACTGTATAAAGGGATTTCATAATTCGTCCACTTGTTAATTAAAAAAAAAATGTATATTTCACCAGACTTAAATATATTATATAATAAAAAAAAATGTTTACCGTCTTCTTACGCCGCAAACCTATAAACTTGGATATAAAAACGTTGAAACTAATAAGTTGCTTTCTTTGTTTCAGAATTATGGGATTTCCAGCATCACAGCGAAGTGAATATCTACAAATTACGAATAATTTGGTAAGTTTCTAACAAGTTTTCCAAGTCTTTGTTGCTTAGTGTAGACTGTGGTGCATTCGAAATAGAAACACGTCATCCAAACTCATTACATGGATGCGGGCCCCAAAACATTTAACTTTTTGTCATCGCGCTGGCCAGCAACAATAAAAATTGTTGTCATACCTACAATTTGAAATGAGAACACAGAATCGCTGGCCATTTAGATTTAAAAATGTACCCATTTGAATTGTCGATGACAGCTGAATTTTTTTGACATGTCATCAAAAGTAGCAACCGCACATGAGTAACTGAAAAATATACCTAAGTAAACAGTAAAAAAAATGTGTGCAATTTATTAAACCAGCTGGCTTCAAATAATTATGTAGGTAAGCACAATATCTCATTGTTTCTGTTGTGTCTGCATCTGTAAAAGTGTGGATGTTAAGATAAAACTGCCTGAAAATAAAGGTCCCAAAAATATTCTGACAGCGACTTAAATCCATTTCATGACCAACACCGATTCAAGTTTTTAACCAAAAATGCTCGATAGACGAATAATGCTTCACCAAGAATGATAATCGAGGGACATGGTAATTGCCGTGACGTGTTTCCGAACGTACCTAGTCGTCACGCAACGATGACTGCCCCTACCACGACACTTTCAAGTTACATTCCGAAACGATTCCATTCCCTTCTGCGCTGTACATCGAAGAGGTCAGTCGTGTGTTCTAGTGCTTAGTGTTAACTTGTGCCGCAATGGATTGAGAACTTGTTTCTACTGACTTTTTGTGAACTAAGTGCGGGCTCTGGTAGTCTAATCGAAGTCCAAGGTCTCAGGTGTGCTGTTTATTTCGGTTTATGTAAGTAATTTTGGAGTTTTAGAATATTTTATGAATTGAGGTAATTTTATTACTCTCTTAATTCTCATAGGTACATAGGTACACGTGGATTAAATTTTACTTAAATATTAAAGTATAGTACCTGAAACTTATTAGCATCGTGAATGAGTTGTAATTTTCCAACGTGCTACCTATAAAGTAAGTAAATGGTTTAATTTAATAGGAAAATGAACTCTTAAGTCTGTAAATTAATATGTAAGCATTTTCTGACGAGGTGGGCAGATTTACAGGCCATTTGCAGGAACAATTTTCAGCTGTTTACGTTTAATGCAATGAAAATATTATGTGATACGTAGTGTTGAAACAAAGTTGTTTGCCTCAGTGCATTTTAAATGCATTTTATTACTTAAGTAGTGTTTTTAATTACTCTTGTTACTATTGTCTTATTAGATACTTTGTGTTCTTACGTACTTGATTTACCATGTGCTATGATAATTAGGAAGTACTTACTATGTACCTACCTAATACACATAAATATTCACAATTTTGCATGAATTATTACTTGCAAGCAATTTAAATGCACAATGGGTACATATTTGTAGCACTCACGCTGGTCAAAGTTCGATTATTTTATTTTTGTTAGCTTAGCAATAAATAATTAGGTACAAAATGCCAGTAGGCATATTTTTTAGGTTCTTAAACAAAAAATGTTTGTAATGGCAATTGTATAAATTAAAAGATGAATTCATTGCCTAGAAGCAAAATAAGCATTGTGATCGAGCCTATATTTTTGAAATTACGAAGCAGTATTTATAATATATTTTTTTCTGATTCATCATTTTAATTGAATAACGTGCATTCTTGCTTAATTCTCGCCGCAAACAAAAACTTAAGTACCTAACAAAATTTAAGCACACACAATAAAATCCAGCGTATTATTAAACATTATATTTAAATAGTCGGTTTCATTTAAATATAATGAATATAACTAAAGAGGTTATACAACACCAAACCTTAAATTAATAAGGAAAGCTTAAAAGTAAATTAATATCATCGGCCGCGCTCGAACCCGCCATCGACATTCGATATTTGAATCCCGTTCTCGGATTGGCGCGCGTGAGGTCGATGGCTCATCTATCAATGCCTTTATCAATATTATTTTAGAAAGGAAACCCTATAGGTGTACTTCATAAGTTCATAACAGAATTAAAAGGAATAATACTTTAAGTTAAAACACAGGGTTTCGAATTTTCGGCCATTTTAAATGTTTTAATACCAGTTATTGTTTTAGGCGTGGCTTGTAATTTGTTAATAAACTAAAATTGCGTAAGTTTTGCAGGCCAGGCTCCATACAAAAATATTCAAAACGTTAAGTAAAAGTTATTTCAAATAATTTTGTAAATTTCATTACGGCTCCCGTAGAGAGTTAATAAATATATGACTTAACTTTGACAGTAACAGTTCTTGTGATTACAAACAGTTATAATATTCAAAATGTACCATTTATTAGCAATTATTGTATGACCTGCTGTGCCAGCAGTGCTTTGGTGAGGAAATATCACTTTAAAATATTAAAGAAGTATCGATTTCGACACATTGTATCGATAAAATCGTTAATTTCGCACCTTACCGAATCTCTTACGTGCGGATTGTTAAATTAAATTCGTATTAAACTGCGAAAACTTTCTGTAACGAAAGCTTATTGAGCTTATGTAAACTTTAAAGGAGCTTTAACATTAAAATGGTCGTCATTTTATTATTTTATTGGTTTTTGAAAACTAAAATATTCAATTAAAATTTACAATTACATGTTACTGTAATATTTATAATTCAATTAACATGATACACTTCTTAGTCTCCTTAATCATCAATTTTCTGCCATTGCTCCTTAATTTATTTGAAGACGACGCAGAATTTCTTTCTTTTACCAAACTCTTTTATTTACTCGTCATTTTAGCAGTCGCCTTTCTAGTCACATAATCTGTCACGCCGTCCGTCCATCATTTCTTTGGTCTTCCTGTGGAGGAAGCCCTTGGCCTTGGCCTTGTGGATGGCTAAAAGAATGGTCTTTTAGCCATCCACAAGGCCAAATAATTGATGGCTAAATAGAGCATTAAACACTTGTACTTTAAAAGCAATGATTGGATCCTAACTGGCCACACCCATCACTTAAACAGTGTTCCTCCACTTATCAGTCTGCTATGCAAAACGGTGATCGGGTAGTTGATACAAAGCGACGTCAGGTTATACTGGATATATGTATAGCTTGTTGTGTCGCCGTGTGTACACTGGGAGTAAATCATTAATATGCGGCTAATAGTGACAGTTACCAGTCTGTGCGCGTTTTTGTCGAGTTTTCCGAGTTTTTCTCCACTATGTGACATGGTAGCTTGTTATGTGTGTCAGTGTGGTGTGGTGTGGTGTGGTGTGGCTAACAGTTAGCTGAACGAGTTCTTGTGTGTTTTCTAGTTATCGGTTTAACGTTAATTGAGTTTATCAATGTAATGTAAGAAAGTTTTAAGACCTTGAACAGTTTTTTTTTTGTTGTTGTTAAACCGGTCCTTTGATTCAGAATGAATAGTTGCTGAAAGGGCGCGAATTCAATGTGTTTTGTGTGTATTGTAATTTATAACTTATTATCTTGAACCAAAGTGCTTTATCTGCTTATTATAATCTCGAGATACAAATAATTCTTAAGAATTCCGTTTCTTTTTTAAAATCTAGTTTGATTCGGAAGCTGAACAATAACTCATGCTCATATTAAAATAATTGTTAAAGTACAAAAAGAACCGGTCGCAATAACAAAAAAACTACACTTAGCTCAATGCCGACTGCGTACTCTAATGATTAATATTCAATGGTCAACCTTGAAAGACCCTTTTATGACCTCAGCAACCCGTTCTATGGAGTAACATTCACACGTGCATGAAGACATTTTCTTTCATTTTTTAAAAATTCAAAGAGGTTAGCATATTGTATAATAAGGTGGCTAAAGATCAGCTGCAGCATCGAACCTACAGGACGCGCAGATCCGATAAAATATAAAAAAAAAGATAAAAAGACGTCCATTGTGGGCACGTGTGCGCCGGGTGGGGCGACATGTGCCTGCGCAGGTGCGCGCACACCCGTCCGCCAACTGTTCCCGACTACCGCTCTTTACCTTAAAGGTCGCAGGTAATACCATGTACTACAACAACCTAGGAAGAACTCATTGCATAATATTTGCTCGTACTTAGTCAACAAGGGTCGTTATACACCTTTCTCGTGTCTAGTTCTCCTATATATCTTAGTTCTATATGCATCTACGAGAGAAAGCTGCACTTGTAAAGTATCTACTAATACTTTACAACTGCATAAGTATAAAGTTTACTACTGCCCGAAGGCAAACATAGTTCGTAATAGGGACTGGCAGCTAACACGGCTGTTTGTTTAGAAAGTATATTAATAATACGATAAAGTTGAATGAGATCTATTTATTTTTCAGTCATTGATATGCGTTCGACGCATTCTAAACATTTGCTTTACAAAATCAAGTGAACACCGCGCAAACGGTTTGTGATGTTTATTGTCAATATTGAACGTGAGATTGTGACGTCAGAACTGACGGGCACTCTGATGTAACCGGCATCTTGTTATGAGATGTGATCTAAAAGGATAAAAGATTTTTCCACTATGAAACTGATGAGGTTCATGTACTAGTACATGGACATCACACCTGGTCATGAACATAAATCTGCAAAGTAAAAAGTATAGATATCAATATTCGCATAAGGATCCTAACATAAGACAATGTACAAAATAAAAAACCGAAGATTTCATGAAACTTAAAGAAAATGCAGAAGAAAGAAATAGAAAAGGACCCATCAAAATACCAGTTCTCGTAGATGGATCATCATTTCAGCCAAAAGACGTCCACTGCTGGACATAGGCCTCCAGATGGATCAACTCTAAGCAAATTGAAGGACAATAAATTGAGATCATCAAGGAAAACTTCACAAAGTAAATGAAATTAACAATGATATATTTGATATTGTAAGGAAGGAAAATCATAAAAATACTGTTAGTTTGTTCAGTAACTTAGCTTAGTCAATCGCTGGAGGACGTGACTATGACTAGATTGGCAATAAGAATGAGCTTGGACCACCTTATAGAGTCGCGTGGACAATTATTAATATTTATGACGTTAGAAATTCCAATCCACATAGTGTTAAAGTTTATCCACTATCCATTTAAGTATTTCTTCTCAGAAAATTAAGACTAGGTATTTATTATTATTGGTTATTACTTTTGGTTCTAGTGAGCGCTAAACTTAAGATTAAAAGACGTAAATATTAGCAACTCAGTGTCGTCAATTTTATAAGTGTGTAATATTAATATCTACATTGTAATCGATTTGTGTTTTATTATCGATTAAATTCTTAACTGTATTGGGTGCTGATTCATGCAGGTAAGTGTGTGCTTGACTTTAAATTATTTTATAAAGTGGAAATAGACACTAAACATTTTATGGGCATCTATGCGCATCACTCAATCAACAGTTAACTAATGATAATCACAATACTTTCAAAGCAGCAGAAAGAAGACTTTATTTCATCATAGTTAAAACAAAAGTAATTCCATAAAATCTAGAATGCACCCCAGAATAATTCCGAAACGATTTCAAGTTACTGAAACAAGAATTCGTTAATGTGGGAACAGAGATGGTAATTTTAGGAATGCTGAGAGAATCTCCCACATAAACTTAGATACAATAGTTTTATTGTTATGCAATTATGCACCGCTAGGATATTTGGGCTAAATACCGAGCATTCTGCCCGTCCGTGGATGGAAATGTTTGTACAATGAATCGACCATAAAGCCGTATTTGCTTTCCAATTCTGTTTGCTGTCTACGATTTGTACTCCTCGTAAAACAAATGTATGTTTTGCTTCTAAAAAATCAAATATAATTCTTATTTATGCAAGAAATAAGGTTGTAGTTTCTGTGGTATGTACATTTTTATGATTTTGTTGCGGCTTGTCTATACTTTACAGAATAGTTAGCACTTTCATTCGTCGGATCTTTTTAGCGGCCGATGTTTGAATTGAATTGGAATTTTGATTGTTGAATTAGACACGGAATTCATCATTACTAATGGTTATTAATTTAATCCTTAAAAAAATAACCTTTGTGGCCAAGAATCATATTGGCACGTAGTGGGAACAAGCAATCTTAGATTACTTGGCCGATCAAAGACAATTTAACGCGGTTATTTTAAATTGGATCGATTACAATACCAACATAGTGGACAGCCGAGATTTGATCTCGATAAACGAGGAAATAATAGTCTAAGGCATGACTAATACCTTTATTTATAGAACCTATTTACTTCCTCTGTTAGTATACAATACATTCTGAGAAATTCGACTGCCTGAATTTTGGTTCTAGAATATTTTTTTGCATCATCTTTTATTTAATGGATACGATTAGTACATATCGGGACGACGGAGATGTGGACTATTGTGGACACTAATTAGATCATGAAGATTTAACTTTTCATTTGTTTTAACTTCTTAAATGACATACCGTGTACTTCATAATTGCTAACGAAGCTTGTGAGTATTGTGTGAGAAACGATTTCAAATAATTCATATGTCAAAAGAGTATACAGTAGAATGCAAAAAGTTTTTTCTTGAATTATTTGAAAATCGCAGGTTAAACTAACAAGGTACGAGTATTGGTTTCACGTTTCATGAGACGTTGTGGGAAAGACATACAATGGGGAGAGCTATACCCTGGTACGATCAAGAAACCGTGGGATATGATATCATATAAGAACTTTTATGTCAATAAAATTAAGGATTTCATTGTTGTTTTAGAAGTAAACAGGTTTAAGAAAACTGCTAAAGCTAAAGCTGCTGCGAAGTAATGATTGATATGATAAGGAATAAAGATCTGAACGAATGACGAAGCTTTACTCTGGCAAGACGGCGAGCGAAGAATTCGATTTCAAACTATTGAAGATAGTACAATACAAATCTAAGTACAATGTTTACTTTATTATTACTACTTTCAATGTATACTCTTTCTACAATAAAAGAACTAGACTTGTAATTATTGTATTTCTGAATTAAGGTATGGTCATTTAGGTCTGTCATTCAATTTCACTAGCTGTAAAGTTTGGGACGCGGATTCCGAATTCTTATTCCCATCGGTACATCGATTGTTTAAAGACGATCAATCGGTCGGTACGCGCGATAATATTCGGTAATAGCGTATTATTATGTAAATTGATATCGGGCCCGCGGTCGCTACTGGTTTCCACAACGATTTGCATTTGTAGGTGACACGGAACGCGTAATTGGCTGGTTGTTACGTCTCGAACTTGTTGAACAAAAAATAATTTTGTGTAATTGGTATGTTCGGTGTTGTACAACTGGTTATAGTTTTAAAACTTTGCTGAATATATTTTTTTTACAGTTTGGTATTACGATTAGCCATCTTTTTTTTCTGTTTAGTGAGTTACATTTATTTTGTTCACAATACATCTATATCAACCGCTTTCGAAACATTTTGTCTTCGTTGGATATAATTATCATGCCGTCTTGAAACAGGTAACAAGCTCGACATTAATTTTCCAATACTCGACTAATTAATTTTACATTAATAGCATTGAACTTAAATATGGATAGACAATCAACGAATTATAGAAATGTGGTATTCTAACAAAGATTCTCATCATAAAAGACAATAGCGTTACAAGTCATAGAGTGGTCAATGAACTGTAGTGTTTAGTGTCCAAAATAAAACTTATAAATATTTATAACTGAAAGGTTCACACAGTTAGTCACTTCAAAATTAATTATCATTTGTAATTATAGTTTAGAATGCGATCATCATAGAGAATGAACTTTTGATGGAATTCGTTGATGATAGCGTGGGGCGAGCTGGAGAATGACGGGTTTACTGCTCCGTCATCTAAAGTAATATTCAACTAATTAAATTACATGTTCGTCATTCTTCTGCTAACAATGCTTTCAAAGTAATCTGGGAATTAAAAGAAAGCTTAGAGTGGGAAAGAATTGTGTGGCTCATAAAGTAGGTACTCTCATCTTGGGTTAAACTGATGTTACAAACTCTCATCCGAATCATTCTTTAAAATCTTCACTGTACCGTTTACGGTTTGTAAAATATTTGCCTTTTTATCTTGGATGTCGAGTATTATGATGATTGGCACCTGTACGGGTGTCTATTACTGGCACCTACTAATCATTAGTGTTGAGTGATTATTGGGGATAAGAGGGAAGTTCGCATTTTTTTATTTACCTATATGCATGTATCTTTCTACTTATGAAATCCAAATAAAGATAACATTTCACTACCACTCATAATTATAAGAGTCGCAAGCAATCCATAGCCTGTTGCAAAAGTAGTGTCGCTAGGAAAAAAACAATAGGAACACTAATTACAATCATAAATATAAAACACTAATGACCATTATAAGTCACACTTATACAGCAGTACATCCTACATGAGGATCCTAAACAGAGACAGTCGACCATGAACCTAAGCCGTGTGAACGAACTCATTTAGGAGTCAAAATGCTCTCTCAATCGCGTTCGCGCGCTCGTTCGTCTATGGACGTGACTGCCAGGGCCGCACTCGGACGCGCGAAGTGCATGCCGGATGCACGCTAAATGATGACGTTGCTGTCGTACTTAATGTCCCCCGACGGGAGAAAGGACAGGCCCATATTAAACTGTGTGGACTGAAAATCGATATGCAAGTTTGAAAGATAAGGCTACGATAACGAAAGCGTTTGTTAAGATTTAGTACGCATGAATATTTTAATACCGGAGATAATACTTAATCGATTTGCAAATCAGAAAGTGTCAGTGCTAGATTTCACTAAATAAAATAATTAAATCCAAAATAACGTTATTATGAGTATAACCTAACATGACTATCAGTGGGAATCATATCAAAAAAAGATGGAAATCTGAAAACAACATAGTATAACAATACCCTTAGTAGATCTAGCCATAGTACCCACTGTCAAGCTCAAGACAGGCCATGTCGGTGGCAGATCATAAATTAAAACCATTACGTTCCTCGTTTATAAAATGAGATTCAATGAACAGTAAACCTTCCCGTTCTAAACCTGTGCGTTCTATCAACACAATGTGTTGATATCTTCGATACGGTTATAAAGTGATGTGTTGAACACATCACTTTAAAACCGTATCGAAGATTTATGTAAGTAATGCACTTCTTACCAATTCAAATCCGGCCCTGTGCATGCAGTCCTTGCGTGCTAGCCGTAGTATTTTCTCGCCCCGCGTCGTATATCCGCGTCGGCAGTGATCGTACATCTTCGGCCTGGCCTCACGGGCGAGACTTGGCACGCACATCCTTAGGCCATAGGCCTGACCCCGCGAGGCCGTGAACCATGCTCCTGTCCTATAAACCATTAGTAGTGTAGTACTGTGCTCATTTGAAAAACGACCAAACCATTTATCAACTATTGTGAGAACTTTATAAAAGAAGGTCTGATTAATTCACTATAAATTGACAGCGTCGCAGCCGCTGTCAACCTTTATCATTCAAGAGCTATTTAACGCCTCTGCATCCGAATAAGTAAAGCGTTTATAATTTCACATTTCCAACTTAAATGCTACAAATCTGAGCTACAAATGTATTGTAATTGAACACTTATTTTTGGTCGCCAGCGCGGATGTGGTTGTAACATCCTGCCTGTTATGTTGATCTCAGGATGCTTGATTCCGTAACAATAATAACAGGCTTAATTGATGTTATTGGATACAAATAACAAAATAATCAGACTGTAATATGTGTTGTAATTCTACAAGCCTGTCATTGTGAATTTATTATTCTACCTTAGTCGTTTTACATTTTCATAATTACATACTTACTTACATCAAAACATGCCTTGGTTATTACCAAGCACTTGGGAATATTTATTTCTTTTCTGATGACTCGTTGTTCGTTGTCAAATTAGGTATAACTGTCACTATGTTTTGTCGGTAGTTACCAATTTTACATCACCGCAATTTACCGGACAAGTCCTTAGGGCATATCTAAAGTGGTTACATTCAAATATCGAATTGGAAACGGCGAACGTTCTAATCATTCATCGTTTTGGTACGTTTCCCATAGAGTTGCAACACCGACCATAAAATATAGACCGCCTCCGAGCAACATCGTGACCGCATTCACACGCTTCGGGAAGATTACCTCCAAGTGGTTTCAAGACTTTCCAGCCAACTGATTGATTGTCAGAATACGCGCGGAACTACAAATGAACGGATTATACTTTTGTTGCGCCGTGTGTGTTTTGTCTCGAATGAGATGAAGATGACAGATGTCACAATGACGTATCGTTTTTTTTAAACGGTTTTATTTAGCTCACCCCGTTTGTTTTATTCTTGGGTCAAATTTAGTAATTCAAATTTCACCCTCTTCCTGTCAACCGATTAATCTGAATTTTTTTTTAATTTTGATTGGCTAATGAGATGGCCCTAAAGTTGAATGTAGTGTAAGTTGGATTCATTCAGCAAGGGTTTTTTTAGCTGAAGTCTGCCAAAGACACGAGTTTCTCTTATTTAAGAATTGGCTTGCTGGTAGTGGTACCTATTCAAAGCTTCTCTCATGTTCCACCTATGTTGGCAATTAAACCTTTTTAATATGTAGTAAACACTTAAGTGTCTACTTCGATTAAGCCATCAGCCATAATTTTGCAGTTCCCCAGTAGGAGGGCTGACAACTCGCATAAATCATTTAAAGCAAGATGCGAAACTGTGTTTATTACTGATATAATTGTATTGTTTCGCATTTTCTCAACATTATATTGCTAATCGTTAAATCTGTGCTGCATATCATACAATATAATTGAGGTTTCATGTATGTAGGTTCTTATTCAACACCTACCTACATACGAGGGATTATGTTTTTTGTTTGTTTGTATGTATGGGCGTTGGGTTTTCTTTAATGAAGGATAGATCAATGAACTTGAATGACTGGAATACTGAGGATATTAGGTGGACAAGAACGCCAAGCACTCTTTTCGTATCTTGTTGTTTTTACCTACTTAAAATGTACCGAAATACGTATAAAGTTACTTCTACGTTCAAATAAGTATTAATTTATTATCCAAGCTTTACTCAAGATTGACAGCCATAATTTGCCGAAAAAATGCCCACGTCCAATATCAATCGTCAAGTGATTGATTGCAGTAAAATTGCGTACATTTCTTCGAAGTTCGTTATCAAGAAAATACCAATCAAGATACTGCCCACAATTTGTGACATTAAGCCTGAATCAAGTGTTATCGCCTTCGAGCCTTCGGCAGATGTTTAATTAATAAAATAATTGGCGTATGGATGTACCGTAAGCTATATAAGAGAAGTGTTGATCTTAGATCGTACGAACAAGATAGTCGTGTCGATGTTTGTCTGGTTCGTGGCGCGTCCTGTTGCGTGATCGCTTCTTCTTCCTAGTCATATTATCAGAATTAATAACTTATGCCACTTAGATTAATTTTGCTTCATTAAGTGAAATTCTGTGTGCTTATATTTAAACAGCCTCCTGTTTCCTTCAAAAATCAACGCCTGCTAATAAATTACTCGATTGTAACATTCGAAATATCTAAACATGTCACAACAATAATTCAAACGTCAGATTATATCAAGAAAACATTCGATTCCATAATTAAAACAACATAAAGAGAACGTTGACAAATTAATCCTAGCACCTAATACATCAAGTTAACAACGTTGTTCTATTAGTAGTTTCTTATCCATCATTCACTATTCCGGGTATAAAACATGGCAGTTCCATACATCGAATGGGTTCACGACCTTGATTTGCATTAGAGGTAGGCAGCATGATGCGTGACTACGGCTAGTCATGCTGCCGGGTCCGCTGACAGGTGTTGTGATAGCACCAATCGTGGAGTAATGAGACGATGTGTGGAACAGGCGTTGGATGTTTAAATTGAGAACTTAATCCGATGGTGATTACATAGAGATTTGCATTTCATTGGTTTGTAGGCCTCTTTTGAAAGCACGTGTTTAATTTATGAAAGCTTCGATTAGTACCACGTTAACGATAGTATTGAAAGTTATAACCATTAAAAAGTATTTTATTTATAACGTATTATTTATGTATTTATAAAAGTGTGCGATTATAATTTCTACACAAAAAAAGTGTAAATTATCCGTTGCATTTATTCGTGCACTATAAAAGAGATATTGCATATAATGATGTTGACTTTCTTTTTCCGTCTGCCAGCAATCAATGCAACGCAAAAGTTGATGGATATCGGAGAAAATTTTCAACTAATTTCGTGCAGCGAAAGTCTAATCGAATCCGATCGTTTCGTAATCGGAAAATTTCGAATTGTGCACGTGAGGTTCGCTCAAATGCCGATTCTAAATGATCGATGCAGAATCGAAAGTTGTTAGAGATGGGAAAACAAAACGTTATTGCGCTATCGATTTATCGATAAAACATGTTGAAGTGTCAAGTCAGGCCACGCTATGTAAATATGATGACAGCAATTTGACATTCGCCTGACACTGAATAGTGGTTGTGTCTTGATGAATATTGCAAATTCAAATCAGAACATTAATCATTCTTTGCTTAGGTATAATACATTGTAGGAGAAATCCAAATATCATTTACTTTACTTAAAGTTAAAAAAATAAATAGTAGTTCAATTCTGGGCCGACACAATTTAGATTGCCATCGACACATCATCGACACGCTAAAAAGAAGTTCATCATCATCATTTCAGCCAAAAGACGTCCACTGCTGGACATAGGCCTCCCCCAGGCGTCGCCACATTGACCGGTCCCGTGCGTCTCTCATTCTCTTTATTATGTTGTTCAATACCTACACTTACATAAATTCAAGAGTAAACAGAATGATTGTTTTAAACATAAAAATCGAGTAAGAAACTCTTAACATACACGATTTTGCACCTGTGCAATACTCACAAATACTCACAATCATCAACAATTTATACCTACTTAGTAAGCCATTTTAGCAGAAAATATCAAATGATTTGTTCCAATATTACAACAGGAATAATCAATTCTCTCTTATAATAAAGAAATATTGGTCTAATAATAATTTAAAGTAAACTGTAAAAAGAGATTTTAACCAATATTTTCTTTTGTTTCAGAGTGTGCGTCATCCGCGATTTGTTACCAACATTTTAGTGAGTCCCTCCCTGGAAACTTCCCACCAAATGTAGTAAAAAAGTTCTTCGTTCTTCAAAACCTTGTTTCAACATTCTTCTTAGAACGAGAATGGGTAAGTTAAAAGTACCTAAGCATTTTAACACTAAAACTACTCAAATATAACTGTATTGCCGCCTGCAAGAGTGTCGTCAGTCGAGTTCATGACCCGCGCATTTTTATGCGCCTGCGCTTCTAAAGGCGTGTCTAGACGAGGGAAACATTTTAAAAGAGTTACTATGTAAAATTTTATTCGGTCTATTCGACTTTTACAAAGGCAACTAAAATCATTTATTTTCTTTTAAAGTTTAACACCCATAAATTACTTTGATTGAATTTTCAGTTATATATCTGTATTTTTTCTTCCGTGGAGAAAGGTCCCTCGTCTGCGAAGGCTTTTACGTCAACACGTGGGAATGAACATTACTCTAATGTTACCATGTTCCTGGAAACCATTGTGTAGTTGTAATCAAGTAACTAAGGTATTATTTCACAAAGAGGCGATGTCTTCCGTAGTTTTTATTTCGCTGCGTTTTCTGTAACTCTAGCAGGATAGTAAACTAAACAACAAACAATTTTAGATAACGAATCGGGTTAAATAATGGTTTTAAAGTTGCAGCTATGATTTTCATATCAGTGCTTCTCAAGATTTCATGATTAATTGAATATTTACTTAAAACGCTTTATTTACTTAATTCGATAGAAGCTGTAATATGACCCCTAAAATTAAATGAGGCAAAAAAAGTAAAAATTTCCGCAGGAACCGTTAGAAAGCCATCTATCACAAACAAATTTCATGGGACATCATTACCATCCGTCAATTCCAATTTCAAATCATAATGACAGTTATTTCAATGTTGCCATAAGCGCGTACTTCCAAACAAGACGTATTCAATTTTTTACCGTTTGCAATAAAGGTCAGGTCAATCAAATAAAAAGCCGTGGGCACACCAATTACTCGCCTACGCTCAAAATTTTGTAATTTCGATGATAATCATACAGCCGTGTGAATATTTGTAATGGTGAGAGAAGAATGTCTATGTTCTAAAGTACAATATCCTTAATATGGAAAAGCCCACAGCTAGTGCCTTTTGGCACGTTATAGAAATCAATGTTTTGGAATCCGCACGTATCTTAAACATATTTAGACGATAAGCGTTTGTAGACGTAAAACCCTATGACTAACAATCTAAACACTAATACCAAATAACATAGTTTTAACGCTACTAATATGACGTTTAATATTATCATAAAATATTTACTAACTTATACTAACACTTTAAATAATAAGGCTTGAAAGTAATTTGGTGTCAATACTGTCAATGCACACACAAATAAACACTAACTTACTTATATATCTATACATATAATAAATCTGTAGAAAAAATATTTTTGTACATTGAAAATATTTAAAAAAGGAATTGTCAGGGTGTTATAGTGTAACCAACAGAACTCATTTCCGGCATTTTTGGATTTTTTGTCTGTTTGTCTGTTTGTCTGTTTGTCTGTTTATCTGTTTGTCTGTTTCGATGACTAAGCATCACGTAAAATTTACGAAACTAATGTAGGTAACTTTTATACATAAATATTGTGCGTAACTTGGGGTATTACTTAGTCTTTGTTTCATCGCAATCGGTGCTGTCTATCAAAAGATATTTGAATTTATAGTTTTCAAGAAGAACATCATTCATCATTTGATCATTATGATCAAGAATGAGACATGCAACGACATCTATTATACGAATATGGTACTTATTAATAAATACTTTCAAAAGATAACTTTAATAAAGTTATGTTATGATAGCTAAAAGTACTCTGTAGGTAGGTAGTCTAAATGACGCTGCTTTCAAAGTCTACATAGCCTAAGTCCTAAACCCCATAGTGTGATTGATCGCATTCCATCATTCAATTTTAGCAGTTTATCTTCGTCTTCGATAGATGGCGTTGTTCAAATGATGCCATTTTCTGAACCGCGGTGTTAATTAAAAATATGTTCCGAAGCTGTAATTTAGCATGAATATACAGATGAGTTACGCCGTAAAATAAAATCCCGAAAATATTTTTTTTAGGGTATTTCCAGATAGAAGAGGGGATGTTTTTTTTTCTTGCGAAGTCCATAGTGTGGGGTGTCGCTAGATCTTTGAAAAAGATTGGGGATACGTTTGTGAAATATTAAGCTATAAAGTGCAAATTTTGTTAGACTCGAGTCAGGCTACCTTAACCACCCGTCAGGGCTTCGGGTCCCGTCGGGGCTGCGGGTTGTTCGAAAGCACAAGGGCTAAGAAGGAACATGGGTGGTTTTTAGTCAGTAGAACCCCTCCCACTCTGGGCAGAGCGGAAGGGAGTATTAGACATAGTCAGTGCTTTGCATTACCCTCTTCTTATTTTCTACAGCGTCAGTAAGTTAACGCAGAGCAATGATTTAATGTACTTTTGTCTAAGCAACGCATTTAAGTTTTTGACAGCCACGCGAACGAAGTCGTGGGCACAGCTAGTTTAACATAAATTGTTATATTTGGTTGTATCAACCACTTTACTTAGCCGTATCTGCCACTAACTTAAGTTTTACATTTCTGCCGCCTTAACTAGCTCAGTACTAACAATACTAACATCTTAGTTGAAACAACATGATAATAAATCAGGTTATACACCAGCTTCTTATGGTATTTGCTTACAAAGCTTTCAGCTTATTTAATAAACTTCGTTCTCAAGACTAACAAGGCAGTTATAATTTGATTTAGTGCTGAAAAGGGTAACATTTTGATAGACAGTCGTAGTTACGTAGCTATGTCGAGGTAATCAGAATGGCACTATACTTGGGAATCATAGGATAAACACAAAAGAGAATGGTCTGATTGACAGATTTCAATGCACGTTGTAAATTCTATTTTATCTCCCATGGATAAGTCGTCATATTCTGCATGGCCAGTATTCTCTAACATTTTTTTCCCTTATGTTCCTTTTTTTCGGCCTGTCTATGCCATGCTTTATTTTTAGTGATAGTGTTGTGACTCAACAAGTAAATCTAGATATCGATAGGTACCGGACTGTCGGGCGTTCGAAATTGGTTGTTCCGTTGGGAAACGGGTCGTCCTGTCGCACCGGTATACCGGTATCCGTGCCGGTCGGCTTGTCGGCTTGTCTTCAAGTTCATGGCTTCCGGAGCTGGCTTTCGTTCAGGCACGCCTTGCTTATAGTGAATATTGCATCTTATGTAGGTTAATGGGAATGGCACATTACGGTTTGGTTTGACTGTAGAGTGTACACAGTACGTATATATACAGGTTGTTAGGTTAAACAAGGGACATATTTTAAGGAGGGTATTATTCGATTCTCGTCCCAAATATGTAAAAAAACTATAACCTTAATTAGTGACGTAGTTGTCCCGCACGCTCTTCAGATCTAACTTTACTAGACGTTTCTTTTTCGTCATTGTTATGAAGGGAAAATGGATTAGACGTAAAAGTCATTTATCCGCGCACATTTTCTGTGATAAACGCAAGAGTGGTGAGACTTTTTCGAAATATTTATTCTGTCTGTTTTTTATAGTTGTTTTTGTTTCGTTCATATTTTTATTGGTATCATGTAAGCATGCCCTATTGGGGGTTTCAATATGTCCCTCGCTTAAACTATCATACTGTATTGTGCTTAGATCTCGGCAGTCTCAGATATGGCTGTTAATCACTTTAGAGAAATCATGGGATACTATTGAAATATTGAAAGTTACTATTTTATTGCCAATAAACTATTTAATTACTACTTATTTTAGTATGGTTCTATAATAACTAAACAAACCACGAGCAAACACCAATGCTTTGAAATTTCCTATAAGGTCAACTATCAATTTTCTATTATATTACAGAGGCTGTAAATGAAGTTTTCTGTTTAGGTACTAGATCGATTGTTTGGTGACTATTGTAACTCATGTGAAACTCATTAAAAATGTTATTGCCTCGAGCTAATAGTACATTACTGCAGCGGCCAGCAACAGAGGCATTGATGGACGAACGTGTAAATGTGGGCCGAGGCGAAGCCGAGGCACACATACGTAAGTCCATCAATGCCTAGTTGTGGCCAAGGCTTGTATAGTACTTTTCTCAAATAATGCGAGGAAATTAAATACAATTTACTTTTCAAAATCACATACAACAATAATTTATCACGCGTTGAAGAGTTCAGCCAATTCGAAATTTAAATAAAACCTTTAATAAGTCACCTCCTTGGTTGCTATGGTTCAGAGTAAAAGATCGTTCCATTTTTAAATAACACGACAGATATGAGTTTAGTATGTAATTTATTTGGCCGCTAAACACGACAGATATGGATTTTCATACAACTTTTGCCGGCCGCTGGTCGCATGTATCTGGCCAGTACAGCAATTTCGATTTATCTCGAAGAAGGTTGTCAAAATAATGCTCAAATTTCCAAGCATGTTTGAGAAAACGTTATTTTTGCACATCACTTTTATGAGTGACTGATTCTATTTTTAAATAAAAGATGAAAGCAACCGATATCACTTAAAGTTTATTTTAAATTAATTGTGGGTAAAAATAAAATGTGAACGAGGCACATTAATGCTCTGTAGATAATCAGTAATGTGTGTGTTAGCAGTTATTCTCACGCCTCGCTGTCGGTAAGGCCATTACCATTACGTGCATTCGGCCAATGTGTTCCCCAAAACGCTAATGTTTCAGTTCATTAGTGCCCCACATTACGCCTGAAGTGCGTTTGTTTTATTGTTTTTTTTGGCAGGCGTTGTATCTTTGTATGTGACAGGAACGCGCTCAATGTTTTAGCAAGAGTGTTTTTTTTAAATTCACTGGGAGTGCCATTTTTTCATGGCCAACCATTGATATTGTATGGTCAACAACAAAACTTTATCAGTTAAAATATCGAATAAAAAAGGAGTTGACAAAACGAAAATCCGGACTGAAATAACTGAAAATCAAAAAACGTGTATAAAATTTTTAATTAAATAATATTTGGAATCAGGCGGGACCCATTTAAATAATTATAATATTATGATATGAGAATGAGACCCATGTAGTATATTTTCATGAAATTGTCATTCAATGAGATTAAAATAATGAACTTCTCTGTACAGTCATATTTGTTACGGTTGCGAATTATATTTAATCACCATACATCCTGACCTGCAAATGGCAAAAACGCAATAACATTTGAATTTCGGGCTACCTTAAGACAAAAAAATCCAATAATAACTGGGTGGGTTTTTCAACATGTCGTAGGCAGCGACACACGCCCACATACCGTACGGTTGGCCTGTCAAACTGTCTACGGACAATTATGTGGTTGCGTCAGAAACATATCGATGCTGCGTGCACCTCTGACCTCGTGTCGCTTAGTGACGTAGGCATACGCCAGTGACTTTTGTCAGACGCCATATTTCCTCAAGTCATTGTGGGAAGGTTAGAAAATTAAGAGAACACGTGGTTTTTGTTCATAAAAACTGTAAAAGGTTGCTTGATTTTTTAGAGAACTAAAAAGCCTAGTCTCCTTTCTGCCGGAGTTACATCACACAGGTCTCATCTACGTGATAAAGAATGACCAGGGGGTCTAAAATGGCCACTTTAGCAGATCAGAATATGAATTGACCTTTCAAAATAGTAACTGCGTCTGTGACCATTTTACGAATTTAACGCAATTCATATTGTTTTCCTATTATTACTTACCTATGATCTATTTTCCTTAATGGTCCCAGACGCTGTTACTATTATGAAAGGTCATTTACGCTTTTTGACGCAATTCCTATTATGAACTGCTAAAGTGGCCGTTTTAGACCCCCAGTTGATGAGCAGCATGTAATCTATACTAATATTATAAATGATCTGATCTTTTGACAAGTAAACGGCTGATCGGACCGTGTGGTCAGCAATATTGCATTATGTCCATATTTCTAACCTGTATGACAAATGTATTAGAATGACCTATCAATCCTGACCTGGTCTGAAAATAAAATGAACTCTACCTTATTAGGCAAAACCAGAGATGTGCTGTTGCCGGCAATATTGCCCGAAGTGGGAATTTTGGTGGCAAGATTGCCGGGAGTGGAAATATTTGGGAATGTTTCTTAATTATAAGTCAAATTAAGTACGGAAACTATGTAATACACTTATAATTGGCATCTATAGGCCCTTCTACATTGACGCCGACTTTGGCAATATTTTTTTTATGCAGCTGGCAATTTTGATATTTTACCGGCAGTGGCAATATTGCCACCAGGCACATCACTAGGCAAAACCCATTTTGACTTTTATTTTAAGTTCGAAGTTTTTCTGACTGTTAGACCACAAATCAATTCACAATAATCATCTACAAATACCTACACTTGTCAGGAGTAATTAACAACGACATGCAGCCAATGATTCATTGTGTCCAGTCTCCAGTTGATGTCATCAAAGTATCAAACTGATTGTGTTGGTGTCAACTGAAGATATCACCAACAAATTGTTTAGCTAACTTGATTGGTGGATTACTAACGTTGTTTAGTTTGTTTACTTAAACACTCGTAGTTCCCTGTAGAAACTTGTAAACAAACTTTAGCTCATTTAGCTGTGCTTTGAATATGGGTTTGGAGAAATCTTTTCATAGAGTTCTCACTTTTTGAAATAAATTTTTAAAAATATAATTAAAATTTGTGGAAGGTCGTGGATAGCCAAAACGAACGAATAGCGATAAATACTTAAAGGAGACTCTAGCCCAATTTTAATGAAAACTAAAACTGTATTATTAGATTTTTGAAAAATCAGTACCTACTCCTAGAATCCGTCCATTTTGAAAAAAAAATACTCTGTATTACCGAATAGTGTATTTTTATTTCATCTTCAGTTGTTTATTTAGTCTGTGTTGCGGCCAGTCACTCTTAAAACTGTTTGCATAAAGTTCCTGGATACCTTCTTGAACATTTGACAATAATACTGACTTCAACATATCGTAAATATATTTATAGACCGATGATTAATGATCCATTAACTGCGCTAGTACCAGTATGGTAATCAGGCACAAGTGGCCACTTCCTTTCCTCAGGCTGCAGGGGAAGAGAAAACCATTTCCACGATCAAATCTATGGTTTCCGGGTCAACAAGTACTTGGTAATGTCAAATAATAATATATAAACAGACGTGTCTATGGGTTAAATGGATTTAAGGGAATTGGTAAATCTATAATGTAAATTGTAGTATCTCGAAAGTATTTTACTCATAACAAGGTTATTATATTCTCAGTAGAAAATTATACTGAACATGAACAAAGTTTTGGATAACTTTAGATCTTTATTTTGAGCTTTGGTCAATTGTTAGTTTTCGCACACTTGCTCAGTGAGCAATAAAGCTTGTAAAACCAATAAGTAGGTACAGATGCCAGGACATCAAGTTACTACAATCTGTCAAACTTTAATTATTTTTTAACTTTGTCGCTAAAGGTTCAATTATTAATATCATAAACGGGATATTTACCATGTTTGATTATTGTTTCGAGTTCCCGATATTTCGGCGCTGTTACAAGCACCATGATCACGGATAAACCCCCGGATAATTCCGTTTATGATATTAATAGTAGGTAGTGTCAGTGACCATGTCAGTTTAAAAACTTAAAGGTTCAATTGTTAAAACTTTACAGTTTCAGTGCTGTCATTACGTTTTGCTGTCAAAATTAAAGAAACTAAATTTATTTCACCATGATTCAAAATTATCATGTGGCCTAGAATCACATTAGAACCCTGTTATTAAATTTAAAAGAAAGCATGTAAAGAAAATGTTTTATAAATGCGGCACAACATCTAAAACCCTAGTCCTAATAACTCAAGAGCTGGCTGTTATCTATTCAATTACATTTATTACTAATTACATATAGCCATTTACATGGACGATTTATGAAAACTTATCGGCAAAGTTACGAGGGCGACCTGAACTGGTCGGTGGAAGCGCCATTTTGTACAAAAGGGTTCCGTTGATGAAATGATAATTTATAGACGTTGCGAATTATGATAGTTGTCGTTTTTCTTTAATAGGGGATCGGACAAAAAAAAAACTAATTAGTCCGTCAGATAGATTTCCAAAAATTATTGGACACGTATTTTTTCTTTTTTCACGTAAACTTAAAATGAAGACGATACAGTGCTTCGAAAACTCGTGTGACGTCATATGATAGTACATTTTGACGACAAGCCCCACTCCAAGATCTTTGACGCGTTTTATCTTCGTCATTTTTTATTGATTTGATATAACAAAAAACACGTATTCAATATTTTTCGATAATCTAACTTACAGACTAAACAGAATTATATTATTTTGACCCTGTCCGATCCCCTATTTTGTATAACTAGCTTATGCCCGCGGCTTCGCCAGCGTGGATGTCGGTTTAACTATAAAAATTACGATTTTCCATACAAACCAACCAGTATTTTTCATGGAGTGACCACCTATTTGATATCCACAATCCAGTTGTCACTGGGCAAAACGATACCCCTTGGTAAGACTGTTGTCAGACTTTCGGGCCGCTGAATACCTGTTAAACATTGTTTTTATGACTAGTAAAACATAAACGGATACAAATAAAGAACACTATCAAAGTAACAGTGAAAGCTTTCACTTATCAAATAAGGCGTCCGTTCGTCATGGCATCTGTTTAATTGTCAATAATCATAAATATTTTATACGAGTACAAGCAATAATTCCCACGACAGTAATATTTTATAAACTTGTAAATAAATGTGGAAAGACGACAAAATGCTTCCTCCGTGTAACTCGACTTGTTCCGATATCAATAAACTAGGATTATGTTAATTATGTATCGTAAAAAAACTATATTTCTTACCGGTTGTATAAATATTTTGGAATGTTGTCAAATTAACTGACACAAGAGGAGCTACCTAATGAAGTGTTATTTTTATATGGTGGTAGCATTTCAATACATCGCTTGGTAAATATACGTTATTTATTATAATTTAAACATAAAAATAAAACCTCAGATTTGATGACAGAAAAAAATACGTATTTTAAACGCAATGCTTTTACGAGTAGAAGACCATTTAAATTCAAAACAACACAACATACCGGGTTTGAGATATCTTTATTTCCCATAAGAAAAAAAAAAAAAAAAAAAAAAACAAAACATACAACATACTTATGTGATTTCATCTCTCGAAAATAGCTTACAATTGATTTTAATTCTTATTCAAAAGGCTTCCTTATCCACATAAAACGTCAAGGAACCCCAATCCGACTCGTTTCGCGTCCGGGAGGGAAACGAACTCGTTTAACCTGTCGCTTCGCGTCAACCCACTGAGTATTACCCTGTGGACTCTACCTGACAATATCATTTGTATATAAATATTATGCTAGCCTGTGATTGTCGTACTAAAATGGCCTTCATGAGAGAGAAATGTACACCCAGCGAACCCTAGCTCTGATAAAGTGTAATTCTATATATTATACAGGGAGTGTGTATTGCGCTTTGGTAGAAAACAGTTGTTAAGTAAATTTCCCATCAAAAACTTCCATGTGGACGGTTCGAAATTATGTATAGGATAATTATGTATTATTCGTTTGTGCGTCGATGTCCTTTCCATCCTGTTTAGTTCGTAATGGTATAAGACAAGATTGTCCCAGTAAACATCTCATACAAGGACGGAATGATCAGAAATCGTCGCGCTTACTCATTGCTACATAAAGCTTTGTGTCAGACTTCTACTGACTAAAAACCACTCATGTTCCTTCTTAGCCCTATGTATCGAGGCCGCGGTATCTCTTTCGAACAACCCGCAACCCTGTCTGGCGTCGGCTATTTTTTTTAAAATCAAATCACAAGTCAGTGTCATCACATAATTTGTGGCTTTTGCATATTTTTCACAGTTAGATGCTATGACCAGGGAACTTACAATAGAGCTATGTTAGGATTATTATTGAAGATAGACATGACAATGCTCTTTGTAATGTAGTAATTATACTATGTGCTTAATTAGGCAGTTATCTAATTGCTACCTTACTACGGATATAGGTTATTTATTATTTCCGTCTATGTATTGCTTTCTGCCCAGACTACTATCAAGATGGTGAAGTATGATCGGAAGTTGATGACTAATTCCTTTGTCTTTTATTAAATAGAAGTAAATAACCGCTGAATGTTTCAACTAGATTTTTTATTTTCATTAGGTTATAGTTGCCAGTGAAGTTAATCAATTCATCTAATTAAGATTTAAGCAAAGAATTTTCATTAACATATAAGTGAAACATTTCCGTCCGTATTTAACTGACCATGAACCGTTCTTCAGCCGGTAAAAAAATAATTATTCCACATGAAGGTAAATTTTATAAAAATGACGCCACGTTCCACAAATTGCTTGTAATTAAAACGTTCGTGTTGACGATGTCGACTGCAGTCCTTGATCTTGATAAAGTGAATAATTTATCTGTCCGAAATTCGCTCGTTCGTAGTACCGGCCCGTATGCCAGCCAGTGAGTCATGGGCTCGCGCATCGTCGCTCATGTATTTTCGCGAAACCGGTCGCTTACAACGACGGAGCCACGAAAAACGAACACACCCGATGCGGCAATTAATTCTTTTTTAATTAATTTGATGTAATGACGCAAAAAAACAGCGATTTTGTTAAGTGCCTTGTTTGAATTTGTTTATTTTTTAACTTAATGTTATTTATAACAAATTATATACTTAGTTAATTTGAGCTGTCGATAACACCTCCAATAATTACTGCCAAATAAGTATTGACAGTGATCGTAATTTCTTAAGAGACGCTCATTAAAATGTAAATAGGCGACGGAGCCAGTTTGTCAAACGAGATGATCGCACAATTTATTGAGTTAATAATACACTTGATTAACTTTTCTTGCTTCTGTAGATAAAAAAATATGCAACCGTTTATGAAATATCGATGTGTCAATAACTTATCAATATTTCGTTTTTTTTCTGAAGTTTCTTAATGACTTGATGTTTTCGTATAAAGGTATGTTTAATACATCATCGCCTTTTAATTCTGCCTGACAACTACTATGTGGACAATATCATACCTTGTGGGTGTGCCGGTTTATACGATTCTCATTTTAGGTTTGGCAAAAACAAAACGTAAGAAATTTGGCTTTATCAGTATTGTTTTTAAAACGTTATTTCATGTAAACTAAAAATACGACAAAATAAAAATTTGCCCAACAAATTAAAACACCACTAAACAACCACTTAGCTCCCAAAAATCGATAAAAACTAATCAACTAACAACACTAAAACATTCCAACCACTTTAAATCACAAGTTCACAACAAAGTCAATATCGAATGGATCCAATAAATCGATTCGGATTCATTATGTCATCGGCATAGTGTGGCGGCCGTTGGCACTCGTACTCTATGAATATTCAAACCAGTTTCAAACAACCTGTGGAACTCGTCCCGCCGACTTGCGCGCGCGCTGGACAGTGAGGATGGAGTGGATGCGACGCGACAAAACAGATGCGACTGGTCCGGGACAAGTCGTTTACTAAATATTTACTGTTTTTTGTGAATTCATTACGTATTGAACTTTCGGGATACAAACCCGCCACTCTATTCCCAAACTCCTGTCTGTTCGCGATACACTCAAAAACAACTGCACCGATTTTCATGTTGTTTTCACCTATGGATAGGGTGGTTCTCGAGGAAGGATTGGTATATAATTTGACCGACATACACGCGGGTGAAGCCGCGGGCATCAGCTAGTGAGATTTATGAAAAAGGTTTTAATATGTTGTGATGTAATTTATTAAACAGTCCAGATTCAGAAAGTTTATATTAAAACGTGTTTTAGCAACAGAATTGGTTTTCCAAAACTGCTGCTCCCAAGTACTTGGTACTTAGTAGTTGAGTGCAACTGTTCATCATCATCAGCCTATAATGTTCCCACTGCAGGGTCTCAGGCCTCCTCTCTAGGAGAGGGCTATAATCCACCACGCGTTCCCAGTGCGGGTTGGTAGATGTCACATGTTTTTAATTTTTTGTTTCTAAGATATTTTCCGGTTTCCTCACGATGTTTTCCTTCACCGTTTTGAGAGCAGTGGTGATGAAGTAAATTACAAAAACTACTGCGCCTGCCTGGGCTCGTAAATCGAGGCCGCAACCACTGGGCCACCAGGTGCTCTCAATTTAACTGTTATATTTATTTATTTGTTTATGTTATATTTTTACCGTCTACACTTCTAAATGTTGATTTATTTTATTTTTATTTATTTTATTCTATTTGGGAAACTTACAGCTAATACAGAACAATACAATTAAACAATAAACATTTGAAGGCCAATTACATGTTTCCACTGATAAACACGAAAACAAAAAAAAACAAAAAACAACAAAAAAAAGGTAACAACAAAAAAAAAAGGTAACAATAAAAAAACAAAGTAACAAGATTGGAGAATATTAACTAATAACTAAAAAATAATAATAGTTTTACAACAATTACTCTTGTGCAAAAAATGCTTTCACCAGCACATTTTTAAGCCGAGATACACTGGTGTTGAATATGTCCAAATCAAGTGGGTGTAATTTATCTATAATATGTATGTATTTAGAAATATATAAGTATGTTTATCAGTTGTCTAGTACCCATAACACAAGCTCTGCTTAGCTTGGGACTAGATGGCGTTGTGTGATAGTTGTGGAATATTATTATTATTATTATTAAGTTCACTATTGAGTTTGTTAAAACTTCTGCTGGCACGGATCAGGAATGAATTTTGCCTGTACGCGGACTTGGAGTGAGGGACATGCAACAAACTAGGCTTCCGAAACATTTTGCAGTGCGTAACTAATCCCATACTACTCAACAGCTCTGGGCAATCGATGGTACCATTTGCAATCTTAAATAAGAACACCAAGTCAGCAATGCGTCTACGCTCATTCAGTGGTAAAATGTGGAACCTCTTGCATCGAGTTACATAATTGGGAGTATAATTTCTGGTTTTAAACTGCAAGAAACGTAAAAACCGCTTCTGAATACCCTCAATTCTGTCTATGTAAATATTGTAACTAGGGTTCCACACTTGTGAGGCGTACTCCAAATGGCTACGGACAAAAGCACAATAAAGGATTTTATATGTTTTTACGTTTTTAAAATCAGCTGATAACCTTAATATAAATCCAAGTGCTTTAGAAGCTTTGCTAACAATGTTCTCAACGTGTGCATCAAAGAGCAGCTTAGAGTCAAATGTGACACCCAGGTCCCTAATAACGCTTGTTCTGTTTATATTTGTGTTATGAAATTTATACTGAAACGAGATTGCATGTGGCTTGCGTGTGTAAGTACTAACAAAACATTTTGAAACATTAAGTTCGAGCTTGTTAAGGATTATTGGTTTATGTAACCATTACTTACTGAAACAAAACACTTACCCATATACAGTACGTAGTGTTAACAGAAAAGTAATTTATTACACTAAGTATCGATCGGTAAAACTTAAAAACTTTTATTAGTGTCGTATATCTTAAGGCCCCCTAAGAAACGATTTATCGTTTGGTTAACTTAACTATAACCAAAGATTATGTTGAAACGATAATTTCTATATCTCTTAAGTTTTAAGTTGTAAAATGAAAAAGGAAAAGCCTTAAGTAAGTATAATAAACTCCGAAAGTCATAAGTTGATAAATCATTTAAGATCAAGATTCCGAATAATATAAGTTGATACTTTAAGTTGCGTACAGAACAAGAGTGGCGGAAGACAGGGGAGACCTTTACCCAACAGTGGGTGATTCCGGACTGAAATGATGATGATGATGATGATGAAGCTGCCTCGTTGGTCTAGTGGTCGCAAGCGTGACTGCTGAGTATATTAAAGTCCTGGCTTCGATTCCCAGTTGGGGATAGCGTTATTGAATTTTTCCACCAGGTAGCTTCCTAAGTAGCAGCCATGGAGTCTATATGTACCTGGTATATGTCAATAGCCTCGCCACCTATTACATGGGAGTTAGGTAATTATAGCTGGCGATATGTGAGAGTATTATTAGCAACCTACCTCTCTACCCAATCATTCGAATAACATGCGTGATGTTACGTTACTCATCAAACTAACGAGGTCCTTCGGTCTTGATCATCGTAAGAATCTGATGTTCTGGTTGTTACTGGCTTAAAATAAAAACAAAAGCAATTAGCTCATGCGTTCGATATAGCACATTGTTCGGTTTTCAAACAGTTTTGTAGAATTCATTCATTTCTCGTCAGATAAAACAAAACACAGAGTTGGTATCCTTACTATTACCAAACTTCCTTTTTTTTGAGGTGTGGGAAATCATCAAATGAATCCTCCCACTCTGGGTAGAGCGGTAGGGAGTGTCAGACTTCTACTGACTAAAAACCACACATGTTCCTTCTTAACCTTTGTGTCGAGGCCGCGGTTCACCTGCCTCAAATTAGGATTACAACAAAAGGTACAAGTTCCACAATGTGAAAATGCAAATATACATTCAGCCAATGTCACTAAACAAGAATTATTAACATGATCATAGGCAGAGGCGCTGAGACCTTTCCAGCTAGTCGTTACAAAACCATTCCACGTCGATATTCATATTCACTTTACCGAAATCGCTGAATTCAGTTCAATATTCGAAATAGTACGGAATATTGTCGATGGCAACGCGACTCCCACGGCATAGCATAGACATGGAATTGCTGGGGAGTCACGAACGCGTCTAAATAGACCTTAAGGCCTAGTTTATGTTTGGTTCTATTAGGAAAGGACTTTATTATGGCGTTTAGCTAGGAGAAATTAGTTTTTGGATATTTTTCTTGGTGATTTTTTTCTCCTATAAGTACCTGGAACTCAAAAATAACTTACACTTAAATTCAAATTATTATATAGTTTCATATTTTTTAACAGCAGATGTCTTCCTACTTGTTTTTGTCCTACGTGGAAATCGTTGCATCCACATAGATCTAAACAATGATTGTATGATCCAATTTCCAATGCGATTTATTCTAAAAATTACGATAACTATTGTACGTTACGATAATAATAAACTCTACCAAATTACCTTATGAATAACCCCTGCTCTACAAAAATCTCTTAGCCCTAATTCCATTCATGTAACCTAAGCCTAACCACACACGGCCATGAAGCCATGTGTTAAGAAAGCTCACTCCGTAACCACACCATGTACGGCAAATTGAATACATTATAATCTCCTTAATGCCCGTAGTCTCCTGGTACCTACCAAAGTAGTTTCACTTATACTACTGAAAATTCCTTTAACTACCTATACTATGCACGATTTTGATAAATATTTACCTTAGTGATGTATATTTCTTTAGAGAAAATTAGAATTTTCTTTTAGTTTAATGATCAGAAATTCTGTTTTTGAACAACTTTATGACTGTCTTCTGATTTACTCCCGATATAAAATTTACCTCCGGTTCCCCACAAAATTGATGCGTATTGTCACTAGTCTACCTTCTTACACTCTGAATCAGTTCTTATCAGGATCAAATATAATCATTGATTCTAAGCTCCTTTTAATAGGCTGTTGATTCAATAATACTCAATCATACAGAAAGAAGAAGTCCATTTAAAGAAAAGCTCGATTAATTCAACACGATATGGACAGTTTATGACTCGCCTGCTTTAATTAAAGCTGTCTTATTTTTGCTCCAAATGATTTATGGAAGCCTGGTACTTTCAGGTTCTAGTATCCATTAATTGAATGTGGAATTGGATATTGAACTAAATATAAACTAGTATCGGGAGTTAATTTAAAGACAGATTTAACTTAATACAGTCGACTGCAGTTTTCGCAAAAAAATAAATCGTACTATTTTAGTAAGCTAGACTGTTTAGTTCAATATAAATAAATGGATGTTCCAAGTAATATTTTTCAATCAATGCTCATAACTATTAGCCGCGGGACAAGTCCTAACATAAAGCTGAATTATGAATGACCAGCTCCTTAGTTCCTGGTGTTTAACGATTTGCTCCTGGGCGCTCTGTAGCCCTAGTACCCCTTAAGGGCAGAGCTCCGACTGTTGGTCTCATTAGCGTTTAACGATGATTTGTGTTGCTCATAATTTATACTTCTACTGTATTTTATGTTAGGTTTGATTTTCTTGCTGGTTCGTTTTGTTACGAAGTGAAGGAAATATAAAAGTTTCTGATTGCAGTAAAGTTAGCAACAAAAAAAATCTACACATATATAAATACATTTGAAATATTCTGCTTGACTTTCTTTTACGTAATTAAAGTTCATCACCATGTTTATCTTGCCCTTTACCCCAATTTATTTGAGATGGGCGCAGCATGTCTTCTTCTTCCAAACTTCTCTCCTCTCAGACACCTCCAAACATAATCCAAGTTGTTATTAAGCTTAAACAAAATATTAGAAGTAATTTGATCTCAAAAATATAATTCTAACGCGCACGAGATTCCTAATAAAAATCTAAAAGTAATCTAGCGACAACAGGTTAAAGTTTTGTCACAAGCGGTTGCGCTGACGCAGCGTAGGCCGGGAGCTGGACGCCCGCGGGGTCCGTTCGAATTAATTAGTTCCAACGACGCACGGTAGCATTTGAGACGCCCACCCATCCTGTCGCGCCCTCTGACGGGAAGAAGGCAACAGCCTGTGGGAATATTTTATTTCTCTTATTTTTGAGAACGGTGATCTAGGAAAGTTATTTGAAATGAAGCGTATTGGATGGTCGCTAGAATGATTAACTACAAGTTTACACCTATTTGGACGTAGAACGCTCTCATTAAGTGAACGCGATCAGCGGACCTAAGCCGCGGTCAAGAGTTTCAGGCTATCTAGTTTATTTGGTGAAAATGGTACTTTTAAACTTTGCTGTCAATATCTTGGTACTTGTTTACTTTAAAAGAGGATTTCCCGAAACAAAGGCGTGTCTCAAAATGCATTCTTACTTATGCATGCACAGAGCGACTGACGTAACCAAGCGAAATGTTTTGAAAACAGAACGAAATTAACGAAGCAACGGTATCAAAGATCGCATCTTCGAGGGCAGGGCGAAACTGCATAATTGTGGAGGAAACTGTATACAAACGAGAGGTCACGAACAAGAGGAAATAAACATAAGACAAAGGAGGAAAGAGAAACGGTAATTGTTCCCAATTGGTTTTTAGGTTAATATACAATCTTAATATTCTTGAGATTTGTTCGTCAGAAATTGACTTTTATATTATAAAAGGGTTGCTCAAGACATGTACAATGGAAATCTTTGGAGGAGGCCTTTGCCAATAGGCACGCCGAGATAAGAAACATTTTATAGTTTTGTTTTTGTGTATATTGTTTAAGTATAATGAGAAAAATATGTTACTTGGTTCGGAATAAAGGGTATATTATTATTATACTATAATTATAATATTATAGGAATATTGTACAAGGTAGATCTTCTGCATCTTTCTCTAACATCCGACTGGCATATGTGCGAGGCTCCCTCCCGCAGCGCGTGCGCACAATTTCGCCTCAAGTTTATTACCAAACACAGCGAATAATTTAACAGACATATCAGGAAACGGGGTGGTTTACAATGCAAATATTTTAGCGTCGTGACAACTGCTGTCGCGAGTGGTTAAATCCGTAATGAGATAAATCTATTGTTGCGTTACATTTGCCGGTATTAGGAGACACCGTACAATTTATGTTGTTGTTGATGATTGTCGTGCTTGCGTGCATCTATTACTTGAGAATGGTTGTTGAAATTACTGTTGAGTTGATTTATTGCTAGCTTTATGGTGATGAATTTCAGGATGTCCCTCGCATTGTTTATGAACTTAGTTTATTGTAGTCCTATGTTGGACAAAACCTATACTTCTAAGATTGGACACGAACTACTGATTGGTTTGTAAAACTGTTAAAGTGCTCTCTTCTGAAGATTTTCTTCCAACTTAGAAATTCCGTTTGTGACGTACTGTTATCATCAATACGTAGTTATTATGAATGATTCACACAATGAATGATATGATATACATAGATAAATAAGCCGCTTTATCAGATACACCGAGATTTATCGCCGTTCGTTTAACGATAAGATAAAACGTTTATTTATTGCCATAGATCTATTTATAACGATCGGAGACAACCCGCTACGGACAATGCAAATTCGCACTTAGTTATTGCTATTCAATTCACTGCCAATTTTCTTTTCCCAGCGCTTGTTAGTCGCGTAACAATTTTGCATCTCGCTTGAGCCGTTTGCGTTCGCATTTCGTGTTACTCTCGGTTGTACTGTAACGTTAACGTGTCTGTGTGTGTTAGGGACTCAGGGTTGCGGTTCGTGAGTCTATCCTCGTAAGCAGAGCATTAAATCTCAGCATGACTGTTACTCGCACAGTATATCGAGTGTACTCTGTGGAGCGAGGAGCTAATCCGCTGGGAAATGTAACCACGATTCCCATGGAATCGATTTAAATTGCTTTAATTGATATCGTTTGGTTTAATTGGAGAGATATATAATTGTTGATGATCGATTTGAGCTTAGAATAAATCAGTGATGATTATAGCGAATTAATACATGCAAACTTAAAATTAAATTAAAACACCTAAACAGCTAGTTGAAACTTCACGCTATTTAAATTGGTTCCGACACTTAATGCATAATGAAGTGTAACACCGACGACGTGTGGTTCATTTGTTTTAATTATTGTGCGGTCGTATTATGAATGGAAATTATACTTGATCTCCCTAGTAAGCGAGCTTTGCCAATATCAATATAATTTACTTACTAAAGCATGATACCTTAGTAAGTAAATTATCGTAGTCTTCGAGATTATCGATGTTGCCACTATAAAATCAACAAATGTTGTTAGGCAGGCCATCTTTAATTATTAAAAACTAAATCTAATCTCAGTCTCATTTAGAATCTGGATTAAAATTATGTTTAGCGCTTACCCTATTTGTATAATAAACCCTACTTCGTGTTCTGCCGCCATTTATTTACTTATATAGTTTTAATTTGTGTCTGCAGGCTCGCGGGAGGAACATGGTTTATTTGCATTTCTTCGTTAGATAGATCTCGTCCGATGTTGTCAGCGGAAATAGAGGCGTATTATTAAATATATATAGTGAAGAGAGAAGCCCAATTACAGGCCTCAGAGATGCATCGTCAGATACCGACACAGAGCGAACTGATTTATTTAATTCCGAACAGATTTTATTGATAAATTTCCCGAGCAAAGTGTACTGACGTGGCCGATATTCAGTAGTCGAACAAAATACGGACAAGGTGACCTAATCTGATGCATTGCATTGTTGATATCTTTCCATTAATTAATCCAATAACTCACAGCTATAGATTTGAAACTAAAGATTTGATTGTTAAACAGCGATAAGGACAGGATTTGAATAGATAACTTGAAATCCATAAATTCAATTTCTTACTTACTTCTAAGTGTTTTGACATTCTTATGTCTCTAGATAACCGCTACTATTGATTTAACTTTAATATAATTTCTTGGATACCTACAATTATATTTGAAACGTTAGGTACAGTACAGTAGAACAAGCTAATAAGTATACAGCCTTGTATTTGCTTTTAAGATTATACAGATACATTTAAAGACTGATGTCAAACGATACAGCGTTTGACATCAGTCGCTTAATGTGAAACACTTGTCAAAACAAAATTACACTCAATATTTTCAGTGTTATAGAATTATAAAGATCTCTACCCTGGATACTTATTAGCTTGTTCGACTGTACATCACGCCTGTAATCCTCGAAGGGTTAGCCAGAGGTACACCCACATTTAGTCGGGGCGAGCCTATTGCCATCAACCGGGTACAAATCCAATCTTTGTGGCTGCTACTGAGAAATTCCTGATGGAAATACACAATGACACATTGCCCGATCCGGGAATCGAAGCCAGGACCTCATTCATGCTCACCAGTCGAGCTCAGAAACGAGGACATCCGCTTGAGAACCAAGGTTACCGACGTAGCCCGAAGAATCGCCAGACTTAAGTGGCAATGGGCAGGGCACATTGCTCACAGAACGGATGGCCGATGGGGCCGAAAAGTTCTGGAATGGCGACCGCGAACCGGAAGACGTTGCGTTGGAAGGCCTCCCACTAGGTGGACCGACGACCTGGTCAAGGTTGCGAGGACCCGCTGGATGAGAGACGCACGGGACCGGTCAATGTGGCGACACCTGGGGGAGGCCTATGTCCAGCAGTGGACGTCTTTTGGCTGAAATGATGATGATGAGTCGAGCTTGCGACCAACGAGGTAGTTTACCTAAATTATTAACTGTGTTGATTAAGTAAACTGCTAAAATGGAACTGAAATTAATCATTATCTGCTAATCAATATCAGAATTTGTGCCCACAAGTAGGGACCAAACTCATAAATCTGGATGAGTAATGGTCATCCAAGTCTTAGATCTTGATTCAATTTAGATCCAACATGACTCAGAAGATATAAAACTTTCTGATCGCGTGCGGGTATTTTAAGTATCGACGATTTCATCTATCGTCTTTTGCATCGATTTCCAAGAAAACACCTGGTGTTATTTTTATGTGCATCGTTTATCTTATGTATATCGGTTTTATGTAGTATTAAACGGTATAGTTGGTCTCTTAAGTGGTACGCCATTTTATAACTTCTGTTATTCACTGGGATTGCTAATAAAATATGTTTTCATTATGTTTTTAACGGTGTGTTGAATAGGACTTAATTTTATAATATTTGTCTAACCACTCATCATCACGATTTTCTAGAAACTATTTTAGACTTAACTTTTGACGGACTGGACTTTTCCTATTCATTCCTCTTCTTACAGCTATTCAGAGATAAAATTTACAATATAAATCGAGTGAAAACATAATCAAAACTTAACCCCACTATTTCTAATCAATGAATCCATCATTCGCTTCCTTCTAATTGCTGTACTAGCTTACTGTATGTAACCTGTAGCGACACTTGTACCATTCATTAATTTTAATTGCAACCTGCGCGCGCGCCTGATAAACATCTCTTAGGGCTTGTACACGTAGGATGGACTCGGTATTACTGAGCAATGTGCTTTTAGTGTATGGGATGTGCTTAGGATTGGGATGTTCAGCAAATGTGGAGGCTTTGGTTTGTTAACTTCATTTTTGTAAGGTTTCTTCGTGTCTGATTGACATTGTACCTTGCTTGTTTGCTGAACGGACAATCTGTTTGTGGTTGTTATCTGGTTTTTCACAGAATTATTTGGTTTGATTATTAATCCATCCATCGTCCATCATTAGTGTATCATTTTTATCCAATGTATTGATGGTCTGTGCGTCTCTTAATCTTTAAGAGTCTCTATCAGCTATCATCATCGGTATCACCATTATTTTTAATTTCATTGCCTTTTTTGAGTTCATCAAAATATGAAAATTTTAATTTTAAGCCGGTGTATGTCTGAGTCCTTAACACGACCACAGAAGTGCATGCTACCGCGCACAATACACTCGATGGTCGTAAATAAAATTGTTAATACGATTTTATTGAGAACTGTCCATAGCTACCAACTAGTAGCTAGCTCTGATTGGTTCCAGTATTATGGAAATGGTTTTACGAAACTTTCAGCTTATTCAATTTTGATGTAATGCTAGTTTTACGGCTTACGAATAAGACAATAAGTCGCTTTTAAATGACTACTAAAAATTTTTCGAATGAATTATGTTGATAATGCTGAAACAGCTATAAGATACTAAATTGTCATGATCACCTTTATTTTATGTTTTGCTTAGGGATTAAGATCGAATAACTAAGAAGATCTAAAGAGTTTATATTTGCAGGCTTTATCGCAGCATCAGCCACATATATTGGATGCCAAATTACAATCAGACAAGACACTGAAGTTGTTAAACTAAATGATTTGCTGTTTTTATACGGATATGTGATCTTCAATACAAGATGGTTAAGATAAATACCGTAACTGATAATGTTACTAACAGTCCTAACACATGTTATGATGAATTCGATTTTAAAACTGAACGCAGTTTTTATTTGCAAACGTCTGAATTGAAAGGTGGTGTAATCAAAACAAATGAAGAAGCTTTCGAGATTAATGATGAGATATGAAGTAAGAGGTTTTTTGAAGATGTTTTGATTTAAGATTAGGAGTGATTTAGTTTACTATCTTAATCTGAAACATTGGTAAAAGATTTGTAATTTTGAAAGTATAAAATATGAAACATTGTAGCCTATAGGTACGTAAAGAAATACTGTATTTTATGTACATAATATAATGTCCAGTATCAACCGGACCGCAAATATTTTATTTTCAGTAACAACAAACTGACACGTTGTCCGTATAGTTTTACGAAGAAGAAAGAAATAAGAAACCAAGAAGATACGACGAAAGGAGACAGAATTGTTGAAGCGAAGAACTCGCACCATGCACAGGCAATGGCACTGGAAGAATTCACGGGTTACATTGTAATAGTCCCGTGGTCTCTTAGTGGCATCACTGGTGCTGGGCGATACGACTGTATCTGTGACTGTACCCATAATATGAAGAAAGAAGATTTTTTAAGGTTTCGGAAGATTTTGCAAACGGTGCCCTTTTATGGCAAATTGTACGAGTATTTGCGATTTCTTGATGAGCTTTGACGCAACTGTAGTAGCGTCATTCAAAAGTGTCACTAGTTTTAATAGTTTATGTATTCTGTTTATTTTTTGTTACTTTACTTTTTAAGCTAAAACACTGTCTTTATCTTCTGGGTTTAAAATGCTTAATGCCTTCCATTTAGTTGAATTTAAACTTGACTGTAATTATAAATTGTATGAACAATTTATAAACTCTGTTCACTTTACTGAAACACCTCGACAATGGTGATTTTTATTAAATTATTTACTGATTTCTCTTTCAACATTCTTAGGAGTTGTGGTGAAACCAGTGTTTACATTGTATGTTTTATCAAGAACCTAGGTAACTGTTACACTGTCATAAAAGCTTAAAATATTACAGATTTGACAGTTTGATATCCTTCGCCCACGAGTCCAGTAACTTGGTAAATCGTAAGTTTTGTAAAACTAAATCATAATTTAGAGATATTTATCAGTTTAGTTCAATGATAATACTTCATCTAGTTATTATAATCTGTACTCACTTTGTGTTTATTGTTCAATTTCAAATTGATTTTTAGAGGTACATAGAATTAATTTAACATCTAAAGTGCCGATATCAATAAACTCTTAGTTGCGTTATTGTTTTAGTTTTAACTGTAGTAGTAGGTATAATTCTAGTCGATTTTGTTTTTATCGTCAATATTTTTTTTCTGTATTGATATTATGATTATGTGTACTATGTATAAGTTATCGTTTACTTATGTATGTAGTTTGTGTTTCTTGTTGTTCGTGTACCTTCTATGTTTACGGTTTCCATTTTTAGGCACTTTAATAAGGTTGTCTCGTGAACTAATAAGGGGTATTTTAATATTCCGATTTGTTAATATTTAAACATCGCTACTATCAATAAAATACTGATCTTTACCTCCGCTGTCACCTACATTTTAAGCATAATCATTGCGGTTTGTTCAGATTTCTTCAATTTATCTTACCCACAAACCTATAGCTTCGCTCACGTCTGAATGTAGAAAGCGTTATGAAGTCACTTTTACGCTATACTTAAGTATAGCCATTGTGCCGTTTTTGCTGTAAAACTAGAGCGCGTTTTTGTACTTTCCAGTTTAGTTGCTCGATTCTTTGTGGTTTAATGATTTGTCATGATTATCTTTGTACGTTTCATGGTAAGTTGCAGGAATTTATTTTTTATCCACGAGGTTAGGCACCTACACTTTTTTAAACGTGCTCTCTTTTTTATTTAACACTTTTTAAGTCTTGTCTTTGCAGTAATAGCATTGATCTCAGGATTTTTGCGCAGGGCTCTAGCCGTGACCGCATCACGCTCTAGGTTTTATAAAATAATTGATGAAAAAAAATGAAAAGTATCATTTTAAGTCACTGTGTACCGTAACGATTTCACTTTATACTTTTTTTTTGACATTTACCGTAGCTTAATGACGCGATAAAAACATTTTTCAAAAAAGTCACTCGATTTTTTCGCTGTCTCGATTACTTTTTGTGTGTCAGAGAAATCGATACAAAAAAAATCTTTCTTAAGATCAACACGATTCAATGATACGGTTGATTTTTGAGAGCCGTTACACTTTACTTTTGTTAACTGCGGGTAACTAGAACGTTGTGTTTTTTTTTCTATTGTATGCACCCGATTTCTTTTGTGTGCAAAATTTGCTGGTAGCTACAGTTTAATTCTCAATCAGAGAGTAAATGGATATGTTTAGAGTCGTCTGTTTTCGATTAATGATCATTTTGATGTTTATCTTTCTCTAACATGTTTTGAAGCGGTACTGATACTTATAATGTGAATTTCGAATGCGGCAATAATATTTTCTTCTTGCAACCGTATTTTATGGTTTCAAAGATGTTGCAACGTTGATTAATTTCGTCATGGTTTTCAAACGGAACTTCAGGGTCTAAAATTGCCACTATAATAGATAATAATAATTATGAATTGCGTTAAAAAGCGTAAAATGGACCTTTCATAATAGTAACTGCGTCTGTGCCCGTAGGAAAATAGATCATAATAGGAAAATAATATGAATTGCGTGAAAGTTCGTAAAATGGTCACATTGCAGGCGTATTCCATTTTACGGTTTCTAACGCTATTCATATTGGCATGTATTTAACACAGCGACTAAGTAAAACGGATATGGGTATTAAAATATTTGACTGGGTACCATTTATAATGGGTTGGCGACTAATAAGGAGTATCATTATAAGTAAAAGTTATTATACAAATAAATCAGTTATTGGCTCTGTTGGCATCAAGTTTTTCTTTTGGCAATTGAATTTGTATCTAAGCGGAAACTTGATGATGGATAAAAATAGAAAATGGGCATTCATAAATTTAATAATACAAATCAGATTCTATTTAAAATTATTTGTATGATAAATAAATATAAACCAGCAAATATTGTACACATATTGTGCGACTTTTAAACTCGAAAATGAGATGCAGGAAAAATATTTTGTGCCTGCTTTTTCAACCGACTTCCTTAAAGGGGGAGGTTCTCGACTCGATTCGACTATAAGTCTTTTTTTGTATGTTTGTTAACTCCATCATTTATGAACCGATTTTCAAAATGATTAGATTAATGGAATCTCAGGGAAACCGAAGGTAACCCGCAAATTGTATAGGAACGTATTATGTATTTTTTTTTAAGTTATTCAAGTATTCGCATCTGGTAGTCATGAGTTCATAACCTCATGTTGATGACCTGATGATGGATGGTATAACTCCTTAACGGTTCTTAACGGTAGGCGTTGAAGGATACTTCATAAAGAATCAGTGGGTCGTATAAAAAAGGGGGAGGGGGGGTATCGAATGTGTGTAAGGAGAGTCTCACGTGAATATCACGATGGTCACACAGGGGAGTACATTTTCGGCTTTTATAGCAATTTCAATTTTTATGGTACAAACATTTTGAATGGTCATAACTCGGAAACAGTGCATCGTAGGACCATACTTCTCAGACCTTAAGTGGTTTTATGGCCAAGGTTAACCCGATACTGCAATAAAACTGGTAATAAAAAAATTGTTGGTATTACTCGTCAAGTTATTATTTTAGTCGCGGAGTCATTATTTATAGCACTTCGCCTTATATTTCCACTGCCTTCTTCAGTTTATTTGCTAGCCTAACGCAACTGTCAGTTTTTAGTTTTTATAACACCCTTATTTTTGATGCTTATCTAATAACTAGCTTTTGCCAGCGGCTTCGCCCGCGTGAAAATGTCGATTTTCCATACAAACTTTCATCCCCTATTTAACTCCCTTAGGGGTTGAATTTCGAAAAATCCTTCCTTATTCCTTGTCTACATTATAAAGGGAACCTCTGTGCAAAATTTCAGCTTTCTAGGTCCAAGGGTTTGGGCTGGGCGTTGATGAGTCAGTCAGTCAGTCAGGACTTCTCTTTTTATTTATATCACTACATAGTTTAAACAAAGTCGCTTTCTCTGTCCCTAAGTCCCTTTGTATGCTTAAATCTTTAAAACTACGCAACGGATTTTGATGCGGTTTTAATACTTTTTTTGCACCCGTGCGAAGCCGGTGGTCGCGAAAATATTTAATCGCTGCCAAGTTATTTTATTAGTAAAGTTGCAAACTTTACTAATAAAATAACTAACTAAATAAATAACTAACTTTACCTTTGAAGATATTAGTCGCCTCGCAAATATGATCTGCTAAAGTGGCTTTTTAGACCCCAAGTAGATTCAACATTTTGTAATCCTGTGAAGATTGAGTTACATAACCAGCTCATAATTTTTCACCGCAAAAAAAGATCGTTTCGCAGTACGATTTTTGCAATAGAGTTGCTTAGTTTTGATGCACATAATACGTGGTAGAAGGCTCCGCGAAAGTTTTGCCTTATATTTTGTTTTATCATTTGTACTTCAGGCATAAGTAGTGAAAATAATGTGAGATGCATCAAGTCTTGCTCTCTTTAACGACCTATAAATGTAATTAATACTCCCCTTTTGCGACCATCATATATAACACAATGAACTTATCCTATAAATATGAGTCAACCAGAAATGCCTGCGCGATGAATGATTATAATTATGATTTGTTCCTATCCTGTAAGTAATGACTTACGGTCACTCTGTCAATAGTGATTTGCTCCCATACATTTATGGAAATCATCAAATAACCCCTCCCGCTCTGGACAGAGCGGAAGGGAGTGTCAGACTTCTACTGACTAAAAACCACCCATGTTCCTTCTTAGTCCTTCTGTCGAGGCCGCGGTATCTCTTTCGAACAACCCGCAGCCCCGTCGGGGTACATGTATACCTTACGTCCGCGTCCTTTACTGATTGTAAAATTGTACAGTCACGAGCAATAACATGGACCTATGAACATTACAAAGCAATTTTAAGCAACCGCAAATTTCTCCGTGTAAGTATTGCACTTTTGAAAGAAACAACAGATTATTTTAAAATTATCCTTGAGCAATTTCTATGTAGGGGGTTTTAGAGTGATGTACTGAAAACGTGGTCACAGTTTGTGCGCCGGTGTCCCATCCGACTTGTACATTGTACACAATCAGCATCACCAATATGTATAAACTTATCAACAACGTTTAGAAGCAATTTTCACCTACTGTCATCATCATCTGCCTAGCCTTTTCCCAACTACCTATATTGTTATTGGCTTCTAGCCTAACCGGATGCAGCTGAATACCAGTATTTTACATGGAGCGACTGCCTATCTGACCTCCACAACCCAGTTAATACTGGGTAATACGATACCCTTTAGTAAGACTGGTTCAGACTTTCAGGTCCTGGGACTACCTGTAACGATTTTCATAGATATATATATGTCGGAGATTCAATCGGATTAGCGTCCGCGTGCTCGATATTTATTGTTGTCTGCCATGTTATTATTTTATCAATCAGTGTGTCAATCTTTTTAGCAAGAAGCTCTAATAATAAAACGAACGCACTAGCACTACTGACAGATACAACAGACACTGAGAGCGAGGACATTGACAAGTCCGAAATCGTCTATGATCGACGAGTGAACGAGTTCCTATTTAAATAAATTAAATAGCCATTCAAATAAAAATGTCTCTCGTGCATAATTTCCTTTAACATATATACCTACATGCCAGCCGAGGCTCGGTATATTGGGTGGTCACCCATCCGCATACCAACCTAGGCAAGAGCGGCTTAACCTAAAGATTGACCAAGTGGCAGTTATATTGGAACTCATACTATCAAAAATTAGGTGATCCATATTCAAAGTTGCAATCGATATTTCACGAGACACACGCGTTTGTACTTTGCCAAATGTCTGCATATTATTGCTCGTGAGTGTACATATACGACGTGTACAGTACGAAACAACATCCTGACGCTGTATGGTGCACATAAATCGTGTTCCAAGTCCACGTGACACTTACATACCCATGTACTTTATAAGGAGAGAGATAAGCAGGGGTTAGGTGACGGCCCGCGATTGCGATGAGGCAACCAATTGCTCAGGGTGGTTGTTTGTGCAAGTTACAAGTCTGTGACTTTGGTGAGGTTTCCCACGAGTGCGAGGAAGTTTAAGTGTGTTTGTGCAATCTTATTATTTCAGTTTAAAAGGATGAAATTTCAGTTTGAAAGGATTTTTTAAAAGGATGTTTGTTTGAAACGAAGCTTGCATTTGACCAGCTCCATAAAAGCATAAACTTTTAGGGAGCTGGTCAATGCAAGCTTTTAATTTTTCATTGATTCGACTCGAGGACATAGCAATAATGGGTTTAAAATACCCGTAACGATGCTGAAAGATACTAGTTATCCACGGTATTGAGATTTTTTTTTTGTTTATGCCATATTTTAACATTCTAGTTACAAAGTTATTGGGAGTCAAATTTCTAAAATTATTAAAAGTTTTATTTAGAAACAAGTTTTTAATGTTCTTATAAATAATTATATTAATGTTTTGAGTGCGTAAAACGTGATTTTTCACGCAAATAAAAAGTCGTCGTAAACCTAATAAAAAAATCGGTTTTCGGACATCCAAGCTACACTATGTTGAAAATGAACTCGTAATTTAAGAGCGTAGACGGGCTGCGCGGGAATTGAAAAATAGGTATTTGAAGAAACTATTGCCGTCGCGCTGCGCTCTGGCAACCGGGCGGTATCAATATGTGAGTGCGATAGAGACAACTGCAGCTCAGAACGATTTTACCTATAAAAAACCTTGACCGATCGACGTTTCGTATTCTCCTGTTTTCTCCTCGAAACCTAAGCCAATTAAATTATATTTGGTATCAAAATTTAAAGGAAGAATAGATCTATGCCCCTATTACTTGTTTTTATTTTAAAAACTTTTCAATTTTCTTTGGTAGTCATCTGATTATAGGTAAAAACGGGGTATTTTTTTAGGTTTTTGGTAAGTCATATTTATTTTTGTAATAAATTTTTTGAAAAAAAAAAATGACAGGGGCATGCCTTCAATAGACCTGGATTTTTATAAATAAAAACGATTACTCTAGAGGCATTATCCAGGAAGAGAATAAGGGAATACATTTGTATGAAAAAATGCAGCCCGTCTACGCTCTTAATATTGTGACGAAATCATTCATACTTCAATTTAAATAAGCAGTGGTAAAGATGAATTCTATACCTTTAGTGAAAAGTGATACAAGTCACAAATCCTCGTTTTGAGAAAAACAGATAATAAGTTTTGCATTTTTTAACGGATACTACTTTTTTATTTCAGTATATTTTTTTGACGTGTTAACTTTTATCAATTGGAAATTGTTTTTATTATATCGTATATGTTTTGATTTTGTTAAAAAAATATTAGAATTTAAGATATTTAAAAAAACTAGACTTATATCATTAGCCACATTTAAGTTCCTATGTGTATAATGATACAATTTCAATTATATCATTTTACTTAATATAAAATGCACTTGTGTTCAATGTTACAAGTATTTTTGAAACATCTTTTTAATAGTAACAGAGTTCATCATCATCATCATCATTTCAGTCGAAAGACGTCCACTGCTGGACATAGGCCTCCCCTAAGTGTAATTTTTGCTTAGCACAGAGCAGGTTTGCCATAATCGCCACGCTTGGCAGGCGGGTTGGCGATCGCAGTACGGTCGATACAAAAAGCACAGAGAACGCTGCTGCCCATTCTCTGGTACATCCCTTAGTCGCCTCTTGCGACACCCACGGGAAGATAGGGGATGGTGCTATTCTTTGCGTCCGACACCATACGGAAACAGAGTTATAAATAATAAAACACTGGAACTAATTTTGTTTCGAAACCATCGAGATTTCATGGGTACCGTGTCTTTTTAGTGTGCTATGACAAAATCTAAATTATATCAATTTACACACAATGAACACAATAGAAGATGTGGTGTATTTCGATTTATCTTTATTTATATCAAATGAGCTGAGGTGTAAAGTAATATAAGTTTAATTTATTTTCTATTGTGGGGCCTAGTGCCTACTGCCCTTATCATTATCATCATTTCACCCAAAAGACGTCCACTGCTGGACATAGGCCTACACCAGGTGTCGCCACATTGACCGGTCCCGTGCGCCTCGCATCCAGCGGTGGCCACCTTCACTAGGTCATCGGTTCAACTAGTGGAAGGCCTTCCAACGCAACAACTTCCTGGTTGCATTCGCCACTCTAGAAGTTTTCAGCCCCATCGGGTGCATTGCCTTTTGGGTGACTTTGAGCTTTCTTATGAGGCCCATTGTGAGGAACCACGCTTCGGTCGAATGGAGCTTGTTTGATTTTCAGCAACCAAATTCCTATCAAGATCTAAGACTCTACACTTGAAGTTGTAGACGATTATGTGTCTACCTGGGACAAACTGTCCAGTTAGGTAGGTTCAACTTTGAGAAAGAGGTCAATCGTCGAATCCGACTCGGCTGGGCAGCGTTTGGGAAGCTGAGTAGTATCTTCTTGTCCAACTTACCTCAGTGTCTCAAGACGAAAGTCAATGACCAGTGTGTTGCCATTGATTAAATAATTATGGGACCGTAACGTGTTTGCTCACGATCAGCCTTATCAGAAGGTAAAAAGTCAAACAAAGGGCAATGGAGAGGGCTATACTCGGAGTTTCCTTGCGTGATTGAATATGAAATGAAGACATTCGAATAAAACCAAGGTTTCCGTCATAGCCCGAAAAATTGCCAGACTTAAGTGGCAATGGGCAGGTTACATTGCTCGCAGAACAGATGGCCGATGGGGCCGAAAAGTTCTGGAGTGGCGACCACGAACCACAAGACGTTGAATTGGAAGGCCTTCCACTAGGTGGACCGATGACCTGGTGAAGGTTTCGGGGATCCGCTGAATGCGAGACCCACGGGACCGGTCAATATAGTGACACTTAGGGGAGGTTTATGTCCAGTAGTGGACGTCTTTCGGCTAAAAAGATGAATAATGATGATGAACCAAATAAAGTTAACTTTTGTGATTGTAGACCCGATGAACCAGGGTTGTTTCTCAAATCGTGTTACCGTTTTAGGGTTCCGTAGCCGCATGGCAAAAAAACAGAACCCTTACAAATTCGTCATGTCTGTCTGTCCGTCAGTCCGCCAGTCCGTAAGTCCGTAATTCCGTCTGCTGTACTGCCACTTTATTCCGAAACTATTAAGACTACACAGTAGAAACTTGGTTCAAGGTAGATGTGTTCTGTGAAACACTTTACGATTTTTATACAAAAATAAAAGATTAAGGGTTTTAGTTTGATTTCCTTGTATGGAGAGCCCCCCCCCCCCCCCCCTTCAAGGAAATTAAACTATAAACAAATTCAATCTTATGGGTATGGGGTGTCTATAGATAGATTTTTCAAAATGACATTAAGGTTTCTAAAAACATTATTTCTCAAAGTCAATCGTTTGAACGAAAGACACACACACAAAAGTTCCCCCCCTCCAACTTTTAAATAGAGTTAAAGAAATACTGTTGTTTAATAGTTTGAACGAGATTAAAAAAAACCGCAAATATAACTTTGTCATTCATACAAACACTATGAAAAACAAAATTATCACAAAATGTGTATTTCTGTTGACACTATAACAACAACAAATACAAATTAAAGGTGATGATACAAACTATTACGATGGTACGTAACCGTTCATGTGCGAGTCGGACTCGCACTTGGTCAGTTTTTATTTTATTTTATGATGGACTGTCACTTCTAAAATACATTGCTCTATTCACGTTTCAGTCAGTGCAAAAGAAATAAGAAAATAACAAAAAATACACCCAGCGGACATTATCCGTCAACAACTAAAGATGCATTTTAGTGATAAGCTAATGAATCTAGTGATTTGCTAAGTTAATCGTTTGCGACTATTATTTTCTTTAAATGTTTTTGGTTTGTATTAGCAACAATAATTATTAAATTCTCATAAAAGGGAGTACGAGTGTTTTTTCTCGCTTCTCGTACAGAGAGTGCTACATCTCGCAAATGTACGAGATTTCTCGTACATCTGGCAACGTAGTTTGAGCGTGATTACATCCCCCGCCATCATGGCTTTTCTCGCTTACTACATAGATCACTGCATAGATCACTTTACACAATAATCACTATCGATCGGTTTCAAAAAATCCTATACTACAGCGATATAAATCAATTTATATTATTGAGAACTAAACGCGTTACTTAAAATATTTCACGTGTAGTTTGATACATCTTTAGTTGTGTCACTTGACACGTTGGTGATGTTTTATGGTGTTTATACTTATGAGATACAATTTGAGTTATATCATCATTCACAATTGATAATTGTAGGGTTTTTTTAGTGTCACTTAATACAACTTGTATTGTATTAATACGCACAAAACTCGTGTCATTAATATTAAATGTGTCAAGTAATATAAATCGAGATAGCCTTATTTACACGTACTTGTTTAAATTTAAGCTTTAGTTCAATTTAATATAACTAAAGACATATCAGTATACACAAAAAATATCATCAAAATTAACCAAGAATGCCACTTGTATCATTAAAGAGATAGAGCTATACCGATTAGATAGAAAAATCAAATAAAATTCAAGCTTCAAGATTGTATACAGAACTCAAAACTGCTACAAGTCGAGTTATATCACTTTTCACTAAAGGTACAGAATTTGAATATCTAAAGTCGAAGTTTCACGACAATCGTGTTTGTTTACACAAACTCGTATTGATTGGATAACAAATATCTTTTCAAATATTATATTTAACATGAAAATGCTCAGACCTTAGAGTTATTTACTAATACGCGATATTTGCAAAACACGTAATATTCAATATAATTACATATGTACCACTGCTCAATTTGCATTATTTTTTTCTTCGCCCTATTCGGGCAGGCTAAGGTTTTCAGTGATTAACATCCTTCATAAATTCGTTTGACATCAGTCGTTTAATGCGAAACGCTTTATAAAACAAAATTGCAATCAATATTTTCAGTGTACTTGAATTATAAAAACTCTACCTTTATACTTATTAGCTTGTTCGACTGTACACCCATTTTTCGCCAGTTATTTTTAAGCCCCATTTAGGGGCGAGCCTTTTGCCATCAACTGGTCACAAATCCAGACTACGAGGCTGCTAATGAGGAATTCCTGATGGAAAAACCCAATTACATTTTGCCCGACCCGGGAATCGAACCCAGTACCTCATGCTGAGCAGTTTGCGACCACTAGACCATCGACGAGGCAGTCATTGTTTCTCATTCACTACTTATCTTCTTTAGTGTTATGTTTTGTTATAAAAATGGTAAAAATGCCTTATAATACGAGACGACAGCTAAAACCAGATTAGTTATTTGCTTGCCGTGTTTATCTCTTGCCGTGGTTGATGGTGAACCTGCTATAACTGTTTGAGACTTGCCTTAAATTGCTTAAGAAATACGCTTGAAGTTGCTCTACCAGTTAGCCTAGAAGGAACCGGCCTAATCGACCGTTTCTGGCTCATTATTATTTTTGTATAAAAAAAAACACACTAGCAATGTCTACATTTAAGCTCTTCTTTACAAAATCGAAACACCCAGGCCCGGAGCAACTATCTGTAGGCCGTACGAATGATTGCAGCAGTCAATCGCTTAGTCACTGCGAAATATTCCGCGATGCAGAAAGTATGTGATGCCTTTGAAGACGCCAATTCTGGTATTCTCTGCATTGTGTGTGACGAGTCAGAAGAATAATCATCATCATCATCATTTCAGCCGAAAGACGTCCACTGCTGGACATAGGCCTCCCCTAAGTGTCGCCACATTGACCGGTCCCGTGCGTCTCGCATCCAGCGGATCCCCGCAACCTTCACCAGGTCATCGGTCCATTTAGTGGGAGGCCTTCCAACGCAACGTCTTCCGGTTCGCGGTCGCCACTCCAGAACTTTTCGGCCCCATCGGGCATCCGTTCTGCGAGCAATGTGCCCTGCCCACTGCCACTTAAGTTTGGCAATTCTTCGGGCTACGTCGGTAACCTTGGTTCTCATGCGGATGTCAGAAGTCAGAAGAATAACTACTAAATAATGAGGACTACTGAGCATGTGGTCCCGGGTTCGATTCCCAGGTTCGATTCCCAGGTCCTGAGGAGGTTGTCTACCTTTTCCAATAAAATCCTGCAACGAAGAGGCCGCTTTCAGAAATTAAAGGAGCCAATTTTTTTAGGCCCACTGATTCTTTGGTGGTTGAAATTCAACTTCATTTGACATAACATATTTCTGTTTATTTCGATTTTCATTTGACGTCATGTTTTAATTAGTAGGTATATTTCTCAATACTTTGCTTTGACAACGGTTGGATAATATTACCAATGCAATCTAGAGAATATAAGGAAGGAATCAGTATATGTTTCATTACTCGACACTAAAATTATGTGACAGAATATTCTCCTAAAAAAAAATGGCTCCTTTAGAATTTCAAGTGGAACGTCATACAAACGTACAATGCGGCCTAATAGAAAAAAACCCGACTGAAAAAACTGAAAAGCAAAAAAAACAAGCACATTTTAAATTAAACAAAACTTGGAAGCAGGCGGGGTCCATTCTATTTTCATCATTTTTTTCTTTTCATAATTTAATATTCAAATGAACCCCGCCTGCTTCCAAGTTTTGTTTAATTTAAAATGTGCTTGTTTTTTTTGCTTTTCAGTTTTTTCAGTCGGGTTTTTTAGTTTTTTAACTACTTTTTTTATTTCCAACTTTTTAGTTCTTTTGTTTTTTCTTTCGTTGGTCGCGTAAAATTCTTCGCAGATGATTTATTTAACTTTTGTGCTTGTTTATAGGATTTCTCACTTTGAATTTCTTTTAAACATATAAGTGTTATATATTTTTGTAATCTCCTTTTAAAACCCTTTATTTTGATACCCTACTCGATGGTATTGGAAAAAAAATTTTTTTGAACTCCGCGATTTGGCCCCCAAAATCCAAAATTTTTCTTTGTTTTTTAATTTTAATGTAGCCTATAACACTTGCGCCATCAAGACGAATCTAACGACGTATATTTCATTCAAATCGGTTCATCCGTTTATGAGTTATGAGGGAACAAAGAAACGGACATACATACATACATACTTACATACATACACGTCAAACACATAACCCTCCTTTTGGGCTTCGCCGCAGTCGGGTAAAAAGGAAAATAAGAACAATCTCATCTCCGCACCAAAAGTCGCGATTCTATAAAAATCAAGGAACTCTTTATTTATTTTATGTGTGTGCGTGTGTGTTGTGACAATTTGTGCCCATTGGACAAGCTGGCCTAGACAGGACGCAAGTAACTTGGAGGTAAGAATTTATTTTGTCCTAGCGAATGTTCTAATGCTGGCCTGCAGCCTCTTCGAATGTATTTATTTATTTTGGGCTGCTCCCAAATGTTGCTTGTTCCTCGCACAAGTAGTAATTTCTGATTAACGAAGCCCTCGGGCCTAGCTGTGGCCCGTGAGCTTAGAATATTATTTCTATCTATCTAAGCTTAAATCCCTCTACAGTCCTTTAGACAGCTTGAAGAATCGCCTACATCATTTCCCTATTCACGTATTTCTAAAACCCACACAGTGTTGCCACCTCCAGTATAGATAAAACCAAACACAAGCTATTAGTTAACCCTTATTAAGTACAATCACCGACAATAGTAAAGACAATTGACGTATCGACCGACACGTAGAAAGGGGTCAGAGCCCATTCGTCCCCTAAGATTCGCACCCTGTGCCCACTCGTCCCCTGGAACTTTTGAGGGGCCCATTCGTCCCCTGAAGAATATTTATTTTTATTCATTCTTCTAATATAAGTACATGTGTATGTATATACTGCAGATTGGTAGTCCTGGTACAGTCGCGCAGAAAAGGCTAAAATAAAAAATATAGTAATTCGGTAGATATCATGTTTATTTCAAATAAGATTAACACATACAAAATCACAATGTCCTAGAAACTAACAAAATACAACTCTTTTACAAAAATCAGCCTTGATTGACCATCATATAAATAAACATTAAATATAAAATATGCAACAAAAAATAGAACACATATCAACAGTAAATAATCACTTCTTATTTTTTTGTTTTTTTGCCAACTACATACTTGCAAAATCATAATAACTTAAATCTAAAAAATTATAACAGTACAAAAAAATATACTAAAATCACAGTAATTATTGAAGACTAGATAAATCAACATAATTATATTTTTTTTGTATATTAACCAACTACATGCAAAATCGTAATAACTTAAATCTAATAAATTGTAACTAGAAGTACCTACATAAAAATTGGCTAAAATCACCGTATTTTTTGTATATTTACTTATTAGTGATTGACCGTATTTATTTATTTGCGAGACAATTTTACATCGTAAGCCTATCGACAGGTTATATTATTATCATGACGGATTATCATTCATCATAGCTCTTTTTTCAATGATCTGGTGATTTATTAAATTAATTCCGTTATTAAACTGTTCACAAGTGTACTATGTTAACCGTTTCTTATTAGCTAATTTTATCTCAGGGGACCAATAGGCACCTGAGTAGGTGCCGAATCTTTAACTTATATTGTATATATATTAGAGGGGACGAATGGGTACCTTAAAAATAATATTTTTTACTAAAATATTAATTGGTCCCCTACCAGGAGACCAATGGGCACCTATATAGGGGCCGAATCTACAACTTTTATGCTGGGGGACGAATTTTAGGGGACGAATGGGCTCTGACCCGTAGAAAGTCGTAAGCGGTAGTAGTGTTGTTCCTACTAGAGGTGGGCTTGACTATCGACTTTCGTGAACGCTCCAATCGATCAGCGTTTTATCGATTGTCGAGACACGTGTTAACAAGTAGGCCTGCACTTGGAACGTTTGATAAGACGTTATTTATTGTCGTCGTCGTATAACTTCGACAGTGTTGTTTATTAACAGATAACTAAGTTTGGTTCAGTCAAAGATCGTGTTCGACTGTTTATTTTCCATGTTTAATTTAAAGACAAGAAACATGAATAAGATTTGTATTTATGTTTTTCTAGGTTTGGTATGGAGAAATAACTAAGACTGCCTTGGTCGCAACCGCGACTGCTAGAGGTCCTGGGTTCGAATCCAGGGTCGTGCAAAGTGTTATTTTGCTTTTCCATCATGATTGCAAAATTTAGTACGTCTTGGGCTTAGGAATATTATTATACATAGTACCCTTATAACGCCAACTCCTACACTTGATAACCGTGTGGATATTGTAGTTTCCTATAAAACAAACTTATAATTCCCTACGCACACCACATACGCATACGTGAGTACGTACACTTTACAGGGTGTGCTAATAACCTATTACAATCTCGTCTACCATCGCATTCCTTGTTCCCGATATGCTCATGTTACGCGAAGGTCCATCCGCCTGGGGCCTCACCCTGTAAGGTACAAGAACATTACCTACCATATCAATCGAGCTGTGCAATTTTCTCTCCAAAATAAGCTTAGTTTCCTTTCTATCGTATAATCCCTGAGGTCCACAATTGGTCCTCTCGTGGGACTTACAAATATAGAACACAATGAAGTGTGGTTTGTGATCGGATGTAAGGACTAAAAGTAAGGGTACCGGAACCACGTTCGATGTATCTTTCACTTTTTCTACGCAATTATACTCTAAAGATGATGACGAATCTACAAAAGTTATTTCTTCGGTTTACATAACCGTTGAATATACTTTAGTGTGTAAGTGTTCTATAGAACCCACTTTTGTTGTCAATGAAAGAGTCGGCGGTGGACCTAATAAAATATTTCAAGATGCAATTTTACTTCGGTTTTGGTTTAAAGTAACTTTATTCACAATCAATAAAGACATCATTACGTCACTTACAAGAGAACAATACTTAAAAGTAAAACATACATACCTATAGATTACAATACAAGTTAATAGTTACCCATCCAATGCATTCATTTCTCCTGAAGTGATCGATCCGCAATTATGTGCTGGCTTAGTTGAGTTTGAATGCATTAAAATAATGATTCTAATACAGTATGGTTATTTGTTAAAAAGTTGTGCTCCTTCAAAAGTTAGCATTCTTAGGGTTCCGTATCTCAAAAGAAAAAAACGGAACCCTTATAGGATCACTTTGTTGTCGAAATTTATATCAAATACCTACTCAAATCGACTGTCTCTTGAAGCTGTGAAAAAATCAAAATTCTAAGCAAACGCAATCAAAAGATACAGCCGTTTATGCTGCAAATTTTCGACACTCGCAAGAGACTCAAAACCTACAGGGTACGTCCCGTGAACTCAGAATCTTGAAACTTGGCATGAAGCAACATTTTATCGCACAAATAAAGGGTATATTGCGAAAAGTATACAGTTTTAGTTTCATCATATAAAAAAATTAAAAAATTAAACATACTCGTACTACATTGTACATACGACACCCTCGGTGCACGTGCTCCGACTCGCACTTGACCGGTTTTTTACTTTTTAAGTTTTCATTGATGATACGATATCATCTTGTCAGGGTTGTAATATTTAATAATGCCAATTTTACCAAAAGTAACGCGTAAATAGCCACCTATTTTTTTAAAATTGGGTACGATTTGTAATGCATTGCAACTGATTATTAAGTTGTATTATATAAAACGGTTAATTCATAACAAGGTTACTACTGAACCTCAAAATCGTTCGTCAGAATGCCAGTCTAATAATCTGAAACATTAAAACCTAGTTAGACTGGGGCTACCTTTTGAGTGGGTGGTCCATGCGATGGTGTATGGTCTTAAATATATTATGTAGGTCTAGCTGTTGTCAGCTTCACCCGCTGCAACTCGAAAATTATCCCACGGGAAGGTAAGATCGGGATAAAAACTATCCTATGTGTTAATCCAGGTTATAAACTATCTGTGTATCAAATTTTATCCAAATCCGTTCAGTAGTTTTTGCGTGAAGAAGTAACAAACATACACAGTCACACACTCACAAACTTTCGCATTTATAATATTAGTAGGATAAAATAAGTACGATAGTGATAGGAAGTATGGACATGGACTAGTAGATATCCATGCCTGAAAATATCATGCTCACCTTCAAACCTAACTTGTCCGAGTCGGGTTAAAGTCCTAAAGGTCCCGAGCTCGCTTCGCTCGGTCTGGAATCCTAGGTCACAGTATAAATATGGACAGTACCGAAACTAAGCCTAGTTGATGCGATAACTACCTACGCTCCATTGAAGCCATAGGGTTGTCCCTTTTAATGTTGATGATATTGTTTTGTTTTCTTAAATATTTTTATTCTGTTGTGATCAATGAATCGAATTGAAATAACTAGCTTACTACAACTAGTGATGTGCAATTCTGCTATAAATAATTAACATATTATTAATATTAAGAACGAATATATTATTAATTATTATATTGTTTTAAATTATTATTATCAATGAACTTTCCTTCTTATCATACTACACAGTTTTAGATTTAAAAGTTGGAGTAGTAGGTATAAAAAAAAATGTTTTTTGGTGTTATGTGATTCTCACTTAAATATCACGGGGGTGGCAGAGGGGGGTCAAAATTTTGGTCCTTTTTTGTTTTCGAGATATTTCAATTTAAATTTTTTTTTTGCAGAAACTTTGAACGCCCATAGCTCTCAAACGGTGCATCGTAGGACCGCAGCGCGCCACCGCTTGCTACGTTGTTATACTTTTTATAATAATATTACCCAGTTCTGGCCCCGTAGGCATTCGTTGGGCGTGTTGTTGAGTTAGACATTATAATGATAACACGTAGGCAGCGTCGGTATAACAAACAAATAAAAATTCATTAAGATCGATCACAAGGACATAATAGGTATAATTCGATAACAAAAATCATTCTTACCTTTCAAAATTAGTAGGAAGTTTAAAATACAATATCTCTGGTTTTGATGAAGCCGAGTTCAATCACCCGTATACGTTCCCTGCATTTTAAAAAAGATTGGAGGATATTTCAAAAAAAACTTTTACGTAAACTAATCACTCGTCTCGGCGCGGCACGCACAACTGAGAGCACTGCGGTGTTCGCTAGCTGGCCCTGTCGATGCGCATGTTTGTGTGAGTGTGCGGTTTCGAGCGTTTGTAGGCAGTTTCCGTACTGTCCATATTTATATTGTGCCTAGGTTTTTGTTGTTTTATTATTAGAATTTCCCTTTCTGGAACCCTTAGTTTTTGCATTTCGATATTGAGGACATTCGATACTCTGTATTTTGACATTTTATCTGTTGATTCATGCCGGACATATTTTAGGGATATTATTAAGAACTGGGGAAACAGAGAGGTATGGGAGAACAAGACATGCTGTGCTGACCCCAAATGAATTGGGATAAGGGCAAGAGACTGATGATGATGATGATGATTATTAAGAACTGAATGTTAAAGTCCTCATCCTCTACAGAAAAGCAAGGTTCTCTCTCTGTCTGGATATATCTCTCTCTGTCTGATAGTTTTATGCCTGACAAGTTTTTGACGGGTTTTCTTTTCTATTTAGTCTTCGTAGATAGCTTTAACTGTGCGATTTAGAATTTTGATGTTAATTCTTTTTTGTGTCATAGATGGCGCTGTGATACTGTTTGTACTACAACATACCTTGCTCATTATAATAGTCCATGGCCAATGGGTACGGTGATTTGATTAAACACTTAGTGCTGGCATAGCGTAGTTTTAGTGTAGAAGTAAGTATGTTCGTAGGTTGCGTAGACAAGTGCTTGAAGAATTTATGTTGGAAATAGCACACTGCTTTGGAGATAACCACAATACTTGTGGCTACTAAGTAGAGTTTACCACCAGTAAAGATCCTCCACACGCTAACATTGTAAACCTACCTTAAACAAATAGATAACCCGAACCTTCTGCAACGCAACACGCACTAATAACGCTATCGGCAGCACGGAGGTAGACATCTGTGCGTGACGACACTTCCGCAAGCACCCGCGGGCTCTTATCTGCACAATTAGCATTTCCCGGCAGCCTTCCTGCTCAAACGCTCGATTCTCAATGACTGCAGGCTGTACTACCGTATTGCCACATACCACAGTATTACTACTTGCACAGACAGGACCTGAGGGCACTATCAAGGTGCTTTCATATTATATAACGACTTTATTCGTATGCCGCGTCTAGCGGCGGATATGTCGTGATCAATATTCTTCTGTAACAACTTTGTACCTACCATATTCTACGAATAAATATCTTTATCTTTCAACATTGACAGTAATATATCAAAATCAGACACTCAAGTTACCGCTGCTTCTGAATATTTATTTGTGGATGTTGCTGTCATTATCTGCCTAGCTTTTCCCAACTATTTTGGGGTCAGCTTTCAGTCTAACTGGATGCAGCTGAATACCTGCATTTTACATGGAGCGACTGCCTATCTGACCTCCACAATCCAGTTCCAATCCACAATACAGTTAGTACTGGGCAATAAAAGGAAACGTTTCACTCTGTGATTCCGATATTAAAATTAAAATATATGTTACCTGTAAAGATATACTATGTTATGAAAACTATGAAAAACGATGAAAACACCAGTTGGAGCACGGGACCCTAAGTGGGGCTGTCCCCGTGCTTCATCCAGCCGGAAAACCTAGGTGAAACACGGGTCCGGACCACTTTAAAAAAGTTAAATGTTAAGAAGACTGCCGATCTATGGGGTCATTTTGTGGGCGATGCTAAGTCCATTAAAAACATAGTAGCTCCTTCTTTAATATTTTATGGTGGTGAGTTTCATAATCTAATGAAAATAACAAAAAGAAATAAAAAAATAATTCAGTAGTATGTCGGACCCGGTATAATTTTATAACTGATCCAAAGATTTTTTCTCTATGTTTAAGTTCGGTTTTATAAGGGGTCGTTCAACTACTGGTGTCAGAATTGAACTTTCAGGACATAATAAAATTATCATCTGGGAGGGTTTTCATATAAAACATTTTATAGATTTTTTTTCGGGATTTCAAAAAAAAACCTTAAGTTCTTTACAATAAAGCTATTTACAATAAAGGATTTTAACCTTCTTCAGGATCCATTTGTAGAAGTGCCGGGTATCTGTGTAGATTGCCATAGTCTTGCTGACCTTCGGTATGAGGTAGGAGGTGATGCCGATCTGGATGTAGCCTTGAACCATTAGTGCGCTGCCAGAGTCACCCCTACGAAAGACAGAATTTACTTCCTCATAGGTTATATCCATCTTTATTTTGTTTGCTGATGGAAAATCATCAAATAACCCATCCCGCTTTTGGGCAGAGCGAAAGAGAGTGTGAGACTTCTACTGACTAAAAACCACCCATGTTCCTTCTTAGCCCTTTGTGTTGAAGCCGCGGTATCTCTTACAACCCGCAGCCTCGACGGCCCTTGCGGGCCCCTCCCATGTTGCTGACATATCTTTAAGGTGATCGTGGAACACGAACGCGCCGTCGACACGGCTGACAGGCCGTGTCGACGGCGCGTTCGTGTTCGTCACAGGACGGACAGACAGTGAGCTAGCCTATTACTCACCGCCCACAGGCCCGTGCATACGGTGGCTCCCGATCCCGACGCCCGAAGCGTCTCCCGCGGCGGCTAGGACGAGAGGTTCTCTCCGTATCACGTTCCGCCACCTCCTTCACTAGCATCACTGCTTCGCAAAAGGAGGGGACGGCGACGGCGATTCACAGTGGAAGTATCCAAGCGTTTTTTTCCGCCTGATTCGGTGCAGGACCTGCGTCAGACGGAAGGTGAGGGCGCCATGGCGCCTCTCAAGCCACTGCTCAAAGAGGGGACTGACCGCCAAAACAAAAATGTGGGAAATCATCAAATGACTCATCCCGTTAGAGCGGAAGGGAGTGTCAGACTTCTACTGACTAAAAAACACCCATGTTCCTTCTTAGCCCTTTGTGTACAGGCCGCGGTATCTTTGTAGAGGCCGCGGTATCTCAAATCTCTCACCCTGGGATGTCAATAAATACTACCCAATAAAAAAAAGTAAAGTTTAATGTATTATATGTCGTCTAGCTTTGCCGCGGCAAATTGTTGCGCAGCGGACAGACCTCCGGTGCGATCTCATGGCGACATGGAGAGAGCGACTGTCACAACCCCGTGCAGGGCACGCCACGTGAGCGGCGGAAAGTCCCCTCTTTGAGGAGTGGCTTGAGCGGCGCCACGGTGCCCTCACCATCCGTCTGACGCAGGTCCTCACCGAACACCGTTGTTTCGGGAGGTACCTGCACCAAATCAGGCGGGAGGAAAGGCCCGGATGTCACCATCCAAAAAATAAAAAGGGTTCGTCTAGCCCAGTGGCTGTGGGTAGTGTAGGCAATGTGGGTAAGTACCACTAAGTGTCATAGTTTTTTAGAGACACACCTTTTTTGCCATTCTCTTGAAAACAACTTTTTACACATGACGGCGTTGTACTGATAGGACGGCTATATTTTACGAAAAATACTGTCTTACTATACATAATAATTATAGCATACTGTTAGAACTCCTACAGCATGTGATACAGGATTATCCTAGCCGCTCGCTTGCTTTAGATTTCAAGAAAACCGTCGAGCTTTGCTCGTGACATTTGACCTAAACACTCGGCGCAGCCGCCCCTCATTAAAACTTGATTTACAATCGATACGAGAGACCTAGCGTAATTTTGTTTATTGTTTTGTGTAGACAAAAAGATAAGGAAAAGAGTAACGTTTGTTATTTTGACAAAAGTTGAGTGTAAAATATTTTATAAGAGGCTAAAGTTAAGGTCGAGCATATTTTGCCGGTTTGTCGAATATCGTGAAATTGTGAAAAAGTTTGCGCGATAGGTATATAGTTTTTCGTCATTTTTATAAACTAGACTAGTTATTTGTACTATTGAACAAGAAACAATAACGATTGTGGTAAAAAATCGTCATTAAAAATAAAAGGACACAAAGCACAAAGAAACACAAAATGTCGGCCTCAAACTTCACTTATTAATTGTAAAAAAAAATTCGTCGGGTGATGTTGCAAACTTGCGTCTAAATGATAAACAATCTAATAATCTATGGTTTAAAGGCGTTTTGAAAGGACTTTACAGTCTTTAAAATAGAGTTTAGAGTTGTATAACAAAAAATATATTTTGGCAACGATTGTTGCCAAGAGCAAGCGAGAGAGTTTTGGTTTTGGAAACAATCGTTGCCAGAAGCAAGCGAGTGGCTAGTACAGTCATCTTACACTGTTAAACCCACATTTTTAGTCTTAAATTCATATTGTATTTTACCTTCAAGAATGCTGAATAATGATTTATTATTATTATTCCATTTCCATTATTTTGTATTCAGATGGGTCTCGCCTGCTTCCAACTTTTGTATAGTTTCAGTTTTTTCAGTCGGGTTTTTTAATTTTTTTATTTATTTCGGCAGTTCAAAAGTACCTAGAACTGACCTACTTGAAATAAATGCTTTGATTTTGATGCCTTACCGAGAAACATGGGAAGTGCCTGCTTCGACGCTCGCGCATATCACACCTTTGCGCACTTTAGTTTTGTTGCCACATTTCGCTTGCTCCCATACGTATTGGTCGATGTACATGAGAGTTTTCGTTTGATGCTCATTCTGGAAATAGTGGATAACATTAATCACTTTCACTTAAATAAAAAAAACTGCTTTTAAACTGGTCTTCTGGCGCTCTTTATTGAGTGACGCTATCATTGTGCGCTCGTATGAAGGTTTCTTTCCTAGAAATGTATTCTGGGTGTAGATTGCCATCAGCTTATATTGAAAAGAATAAAATAGGCAAGTACTGCTTGTAAGTAGTCCTAGAAAGTTTAAGGCGTAGGCCACACATAAATAGCGTCGGGCGCGAACATGGCACGGGCGGCTTCCTATACCATTCAAATTTTATACCAAGTGCATAGAAATAAAGCGCAATTTAGAATACGCGCGTGGTGCGTCAAATCCACGCCCGAGCCACGACATTCCGTGTATAGGAAACCGCACGCGCCACGTCTGCGCACGACGCCATTTATGTATGGCCTGCACCTAAGACTGTAAAGACTCTGTTTCCGAAGCTAGATAAACACTTTCAAAGTGCATACTTTTCCTTGAGTTAACTATTTAATTGATAAACCTTTATGAAATTACTCACTTCGTCAAGCCCCCACCCTGCTACCTGCGCTTTCTTAAACCGCGGTGATTTCATGATAGCCACTCGTCTGACATTCCTACTGAATTTTAAATCGGTTTTGAGTCTTATTAGTGCTATGTCATGAGAATTGCGATCGAGGCTATACTTTTTATGCATGATAAAGCCGGTGACACTAGACACGGTCCCTTTTTTATGCTTATTGTGACCCACGAAGACCGACATGGTGGCATGTGTGCCTATACATTGGGCCGCCGTCAATAATATCATCTCGTTTATTATAGACGCGCTGCAGATCCATCCAGAAATATCTTTCTCGCGACTCTTAACCTTCAAGAGCGCGGAATGAGGGAACTGCTCAATCGACGCAACTTGACCACCCGCTACCAAATGTTCTATTTTGGACTCGGCAAGACATATCAAACTCAATATTAAAATAATGCATTTTCAAACACATTCACGTTCACACACGTTTTGATTTATATTAAAGGTAAACTATCGCTTAATGTGGCCATTAAATCAAGTAATTAGCTACCTTTTTGAACAAATCGTTTTTCCTAATTACCTAATACAACGGATTTAACTACCGGCGTTATTTGTAATTGAGTTACCTAATCCATATATTTGTAAAAGAATAGGATAGTATTGATTTGCTTAAAAATAATGGTATAAATTATTATGATGGCAGTCTTATTGTTTATGGTCAGAGCGTTTGCATTTATGATCAGAGTGGCAAATGCAAACATGTTGCTGCTTTAATAATTATGTTGCATCAACAATAAAGCTAGTCATTAAAAAACAAGCAGTGAACAACAATGGGGAAAACCGAGCATTCGTCTTTTTTTAACCGACTTCCAAAAAGGAGGAGGTTCTCAATACGGTTTTGTTTTGTGTATGTATGTTCTCGGGTATCTGCGTCATTAATGAACCGATTTCCTCTTCGATTTTACCTTTCTGACACTCTCTTAAAAATTTAAGGGAGTGTCAGACTTCTACTGACTGAAAACCACCCATGTTCCTTCTTAGCTCTTGTGCCGAAGCCGCGGTATCTCTTTCGAACAACCCGCAGCCCCGACGGGACATTAATCCCTTTAATATGAAATAGAAAATGCTCAAGTATTTTCATATGCAGATATGCATATGAAAAAAAGTAAAAAACTAAAACCCGACTACGACAAAAGAAACGAAAGAAAAGCCGTAGTCACACGGTATTAAAGTGTTTAGGTTGGTACCTATAACGTGTGACTACGGCTTTTCTTTTTGTTGTATCCTGAAAATCTTGTTTCATACTTTTTCAGCGTCGTTTCTTTTGTCGTAGTCGGGTTTTAGTTTTTTACTTTTTTTTATTTAAACAATTTTGGTGTAAATTTTTTTTTACTCTTGAATTTTTGTTCGCTAGAGGGCGTGATTTTAAATTTGAACAATATTTTGGAAATGTACAAGTGAGGCCCTTTCAAATGATACCAAACACGGCGTATTTATCTCCATTTTTACTTTTTAAGCCTTACTTTTTGTCCGGTAGAGGGCGCCAAATCACTTTTGTGACACGTCACGTAGCCTATGTTCAGCGGAAAATTAAGACGGTTCTAACGATACCTCATATGTCGAGTTCCGTTAAGTAGATTAGAAGCTATGAGGGAACAGATGAAGATACACACATACATACATAATTACATACATACATACATACATACATACATACATATAGCCAGTCAAAATCATAACCCTCCTTTGGCTTTGCCGTAGTCGGGTAAAAATACTACGATATGCATCTATTGTGTTCTACGGTTCATCCTGGCACGAAGTTAAATTGAGTGCAGAGGCAGGAATGGCTGAGAAGTAATTTACTTTCCCTAAATACGAATAAAACCAACAACTACATATGCTTTTGTATCAGTAACCGCACTTAAATATCCTACGTCCAATATATCTAAAATCTAAATATCTACTAAGTTACATCGAAAGATCCAAATATCGAAATACAGATTATCGAATGTCCTAAATATCGAAGTACAAACTATCGAAAGTCCTAAATATCGATGGGTACATATATTATTTGAACATCGTACAACGTACAAGTTAAAATATCGAACTTGATATAAGTAGTATGAGTGGAAAAAGGTTGCTTCTGCAACGTCTCAGTGAAGTGCAACCCCTTCGCCCTTGCGTAACAAAGGGGGTACCATCTATCTGGCAGAAACTTGATGCTCCGAAATTTATTTGGCATAACACACTTGGCATATTCTTCTTTGAACGAATGTGTTTATGGCAGAACAATTATTTAATAGAATACTCATTTCGCAGAATGTTTAAATAGCCGAATTTTCAATGGCATACTTTTAAGATGGCAGAATTTTATTTGGTAGATTTTTATAAGGTATACCGTCTCGCGAAAGTATCCTTTATGGGCGGCATGGGCACCGGGCCGTAGGCCGACGAAGGAGGCCGGCGGAGGCCCGGACTTCGGGGACAGAAGATTATTTAATATGCGAGCGAAGCGAGCGCGCGTCATGGAGTACATGCGTTGCATGTATGAGTGACGTCATTATTATTATTATTAATATTAATAATAATTATTATTGCTGCTGCATATTGCATGCTTGCTTGCTGCATGCTTGCTTGCATACTGCATGCTGCATGTATGGTGTATGCTGTTTGCATGCCCGCTGCATGCATGGTGTATGTTTGTTTGCATGCCTGCTGCACGCATGGTGTATGCTTGTTTGCATGTTTATTACAGGGACATTAGTATTGAAACATTGTATTTTACTTGAAACATTATTCTATGATTTCGGGATTTAAAAAAAAAACAATTTAGATATTATGAAATTAGATGTATTAAATGTTGATATTTTGAACTTAGGCATAATGTAATTCGATATTTTAAATCATTCGAAATTTTAATCACTCGGCATTTTAATCTTCGACGTTTTAAGCGTAGATATATAAATTTTCGATGTTTTGAACATTGGTATTTTAAGCGTAGGTATTTTAATCTTCGATATTCAAATACGTACCCAACCGCCATTTAGCGTAATTGTACAGGAAAAGTTTTTTTTTTAAATATTTCTCAAAATATTTACAGCATTAATTTGAAATTTTTACTTGGTGTTATATGGGCACCTCCCTATTAATTCAAATGTATGAACTCAAGTAAGTGAAAAAAGATTCAAAATATTCAGTTAATAATTAAGTAAAAGTAAAAGTCTCGAGCATTCGTTGTTGCGGTTTGCGTCGCTGGGTGCTTTCGTGCTCGCAGTGTTCGTTGTTGCGGGCATTCGGTGGCGTGTGGTTCGGCGTGGTGGCTTTCGGAATGGCGCATTGCACTCGTAGTTTCGTTCTTCTTCCGTCCTTCTGACATTCAAAAGTGCCTGTAATGGCTTAATTGAAATAAACGATTTGAGTTTGAGTTTGAGTTTTGAGTTTGAAAACCAGTTTTTGGGAATTTTGGCGCTTACGATGTTCTTCCTGAAAAGGCTCGACATATTTATTTATTTTAACTTCATGCAGAAACGTGGTACATAGGCGGACTTAATACCACAAGGCATTCTCTACCAGTCAACCTAAGGGTCAAATAGAACAGCATTGTGGTAAAGTACAAAAATAAATAAATTAGGAGAATACTATTTTGTCAAAATAAATTAATATAATAAATGTTACATACTAATACATATATATAAAGATGGAATTAAATAAACTAATTTATATTATAATATATGCAAATAGTTCAAAACTCGAGAAACCAAACAATAATTACCATGACTACCACACATTATGTGTAATTCAGTCCGATTTAAAAAAGTGCTCACATGCATATATGTGGAGATATGTCCACTATAAGCTGTAACTTCCCATGCATAAAAAAGTGGCTCAAACTAAAGATCTTGGAGTTGTGGTTGATCAAGCAATGTCCTAGTACCCTCAACTTCAGCAAACTTCTGGGAGCATAAGGAAACTCAGTTGGATTTTTAAAACCCTCAGACATATTGTATTGTTCCAACTAAAATAGAGAACTGTAAGAACTGTCCCAGAAATCTCCTAAATGTAATGTATGTGGCACTGGACCAGTCGGTACTATTATATTGTATACCAGTTTGGGGCGGTGCGTGCAGCAAAAACAAAGTTTATAAATATAGAACGAGCGTAGCGTGCATAAAATAATAAATGTATTTTAAAAACAAAAGATTCCGCACTTCGAGTTTATACCAAATTAGTGATTTACTCTCAGTAAGGAAACTGTACACAATTCAAACTATACTAAAAAGAACATAAAACGTAGGGTTTTATGGTTTTTGATAATGATAAAGAAAAATCAATCAATCAATCAATCATTTATTTTGTAAAACATAGGTAAGTATTACAGATAGTCTTTGTTAAAAATGAGCACTATGTTTTGCCAATATTATGGCGTACAAAATTACATTAACATATTTATTAGGTATACATTTAAAGTGGCATGTCAACAGATCACAATAAAAATAATTCAAAATAAATGTCAAGTACAATAAGAAATAAAAATAAAATAAAATAAAAAATATGTCAATAAATAGGTCATCACAATTTGAAATAAATACAAAATTAACACAGTCGTTACTAAGTCAATAAAATCATTAATGTCTAACCAGCAAGTCGGAATCGTCATACCTCCGTTTATCCGAAGTAAACTCAGTGATGGAGTAGTAACATCTATCTAATAGAAATTTAAATAAAGTCCTCTTAAAGGAACCTAGACACTCTATATTTCTAATAGCTGCAGGTATATTGTTGTATATTTTTGGGGCCATTCCTAGCACACTTTTTCCGAAAAATGCGGTTTTATGAGAGGTAACATGAATGGTATTCTGATAACGTCGAGAACGTAGTTTTTCATATAAATGTAGGTTACAGTGAACAAACACTCCCATTTCATAGATGTACATAGACGGTAGAGTCAGCAGACTAAGTTCCTTAAACAGTGGTTTGCAACTATCAATTGATTGTAGCTTGGTACACGATCGCAAGCATTTCTTCTGAGCTTTAAAAGCAATGTCTCTGTCAGTGGAGTTGCCCCAGAATATGATTCCGTACCTAATGCTAGAAGCAACGTAAGCATTATAAGCTATTTGTACTGTAAGGCGGTTTACCGTTTTTGAAAGTTTGTACAAAGCAAAAGCAAATTGACTTAGCTTCTTAGATAAAGTGTCTATATGGTGTTTCCAAGTCAAATGATTGTCTATGTAAAGGCCCAGAAATTTTGTGATGTCACTTTCAGAGATTGCCACGTTTTCATATTGTATATTTAGTTTCGGTTTATTTGTTCGTTGATTAAATGTCATTATTTTAGTTTTGTCAAGATTTATTTTAAGATTATTACTAACTAACCAGTTTATTATATTTTTAAGATCGTTATTTATGTCATTTTCAAGAATATTTATGTCATTATTGAAGAATAAAATAGTGCTGTCATCAGCAAATAAGACCATCTGGTGCTTACTGACCTTCGGCATATCATTAATATAAATGTTAAATAATGGAGGGCCAAGAATGCTACCCTGGGGCACACCGTAAGTAGTTTTCCTAGGACGCGACACAAAATATAAAAGAAGAAAATGTTTAGTTCTCCAAGTTCCTCAAACAAAAACTAGATTTGCATGCAAACAATACAATAAACGCTCTACTCAGCTGTTTAAGAAAATTAATAAACATCGTTACGTACATAACAAAAATTACCACGACTGTAAAAGAAGTATAATAGACTGGATACAATCACTTACCTATGAGGAAACCGAGGCACTCCTGGAACACGTTGACTAACAACTACACACACCATACCACACCACACTTTTATTTTACACATTTATAGTCACACTTTTTAGGGTTTTCCTTTTGAGTACTTCCGTAGGTACCTCAAAAGGAAAAAAACGTATGCCTTATAGGATCAATCGTGTGTCTGTCTGTCTGTCCGACCATTCCCCCTCCCCTTATCGCCGAAACTATTTTTCAAATTCAAATTCATTTATTTCAATCCATTTTGGATCATAATATCATTTACACAGTCATATTTGAAATAAAAATTACAATTATAAAATACTATTGGGCCAAAATTTTTATAGATTACAGGAAAACCTGTAAGAAGTCTGTGGTGCTAAAATAATATGAAGAAACTCTCAATATTATGCGTACAAACTTAAATATTATGTAGTTGCTATGTATGGTTCCCCATAAATTCTTTTTTTTCTTTCTTTCAATGTATGGTTATCCATACATTTCAACTGAAAATGTAAGTTTGTCAATTACAATGTTAAGTTTGGTCGATGGTACGGAACCCTTCATGTGCAAGTCCAACTTGCATTTGGCCAGTTTTTTTATGTGGTCATTGTATTCATATGTCGATCTTTAGGTACCTTCAAATATCTCGATAACGTGACACTTTGGTGTACCATGTTACCTACATGATACGTGTATTACGTGTATGGACCGGTACGTGTGGAGGCGGCGGCGACCGCCACTGCTGGCTGTGCCTGTTGCCAAAACCAACCTGCTGTCAAAAACACCCCTCACCCGTACAATACGTGTACTAAATGAAGTGCATGAGAGAACAGACATATTTTCGTGCAACTTCGCAAGAGTTTTGTTGAATTTTGTCTTACATTTAATTTTTACTTTTGTTTTGTTTTTGTGTTGTTTGTTTGTGTTTTACAAGTTATTTTAAAAGTTTAGTGTTTAGTTATAGTATTAGTCGTAAGTTATTTTCAAAGTATCTTGTGAGTGTTTGCAAACCACTATTGTATTGGGTCTGCCTGTAAAGATAGTGTGTTTATAATAAATAAATAAATGATTTTTTTTAATTCGGAAAATTATATTTTTCTTTACATATACCTAATTATTATATTTTATAATTGAAACTTGCGAATTGTAATTCATGATATCTTAGATAGCAGACAGAGCAATATGTTGCTTGTATAAAAAGGACATTCCTCTATTTCTTTTATTGGTTACTTATTATATTATTATACTAAGTTACTTACTTATTATATTATATATAACGACAGATGAGACCTGTCTTCGTTGATTTGTTGGTCGGTCATGATGGAATGTGGAGTCCAACGTGAAATAACACACAGGCACTGTTCGGTACACTAAACTTTACCGTCCAAAACACTTTACAATAATAAAAAATAACAAAGGATTGAAGATCTGTTTTCAGATTTAAATCAAATAAAATGGAATGTAGTGAGGTTAGCCAAGTCAACCGTTCGTCACCATGATTTCAATTTGAATGTGTCAACTGCACAAGTCTACCGCCTTTTTATTAACATCAAAAATGACCAACGATAACTTTATCCGACTAAACACACTCAAGCATTGCCAGACCAAAAATTAAATTAAATTGAACTAAATCAAAATTATGATAAACGCTTGACATTCCATTACGCGATCTGCGACATATATATATGATTTTAAACCTCTAACAGAAATCCAACACAAAGCTTGTATTATAGGTACTTGGTGTACAGTTCTAGGCAATGATAATAAACACTATCTTGTAACGGGACTAGTCGTCAGTAATACTAACAATTTGAGGGCATACCCAGCTCCAGATTAAAGAAGTGACTCTCGAGTCTCCCATGCCAATGCCGGGTATCGGCGCATTTTATTGACATTTATATATTGCAGTTGACACAATATGATGTGTGTACGCCTTAGCCCTGTTCTTTCTGTTCTGTGGCCTTAGCGCTCCCGCCCACGACAGCCTTTTTGCCGGGCCGATTTTTAAATTTGTTTGTAAAAAAATCGGTCACCGATTTTTTACAAACAAATTTAAATCGGGCACCTACAAAAAGTCTGTCGTGGGCATTCAGCATTCAGGCTACCCATCGTGATGAACTTATTGATGTACACACAACAAAATCTAAGGTATCAGGCAGAATCCGAATCCAGAGTCACAGAAAATTTACATTGTATAGGCAAAAAATTAGAATCCTTATACAAGCACTAGTCACACAGGAAACATTAAATCTCAGAATCCATAAGCAGAAGCAGTCGATGAAACAGAAAATCACGGGAAATCGATGGAAAACAAAGTAACGAAATGTCAGTTTGTTATGTTGCTACTTGCGACACCCTTTATTGTTAAGAAGATGACTAACACCGCGCTGTGCGATGCACCGTGAGATCCGCCGTCTCAGCAATCCGACCGTGGGATCGAAGATTGGGCAATGCCAGTGACCAGTGTTAATTTTAGGTTTAGTGCTTCACTCTTGTTTCTCACATCGAACATTTGTCACGCAACTTAGAATTACCGATTTAAATGTAATTTCTACTTTAATTATATTTCATAAGTAAATTATATCGGTTTTATTTGCATCCTCGTCTGCAGCCGAACGTAATTGGCGCAGTCGGTAGGACACTCGCGGTCGGTTTCGCGTAATAAGGAAGATTTCCGTAATCGCAAAGCTGCCCGTGCGGCTATCCAGTCGCTCCAGAGTATCCAGAATCTACACTTCGTGCTGTATCGAGGAATCCAGACATCGATTACGCAAAGGGACTGATATAATGTTCATGTAAGTACATTAGATTATTTCTAGTGACCGCTTTCCCCTAGCCTGTACTAATATAAGTATCCAAAATTTTCTTTCCACGAAAATCTAGGAATATTAGGATAGTTAGTAGTAGAGAATTAGTGATAGATTCTAGAAGAAATATTAATTTAGACACATTACAGGAGGAATCAGAATCCTTTCCCAGCAAAATGTCTTTGGATTTAGATACCATTTTTAGAGCATTACGGTTAGTACCCGAGTTTGACGGGAACCCGAATGTGCTGACTAGATTTATTCAATTATGCAATCATTTAGTTAAAGAATATTATAATGTTCAAGGTGGTTCCGAAAAAATTAACTCTGCACTTATTAATGGTATATTAAATAAAATTATAGGATCTGCTGCTCGCTTAATCAACTCAAATGGCATAGCAACTGATTGGAATGGCATTCGTAAGGCATTAATAAATAATTTTGCTGACCAGAGGGACGAGACCGCTCTTTACAGCGATTTATCTCTTTTTACACAGGCTTCTAACACCCCACAAGAGTTCTATGAGCGTTGTCAGAACTTTTTTAGTACAATTATGACAAATGTTTCATTACACGACATATTACCAACTACTATAGATGCTAAAAGAGATTTATATAAGAAATTGACGCTCCAGGTGTTCGTGCGCGGATTAAAAGATCCTGTAGGATCACGAGTGAAAAAAAAACCAAAGGAAAATTGAGAAAATTATTAATTCGATTTTAGCTAGCAATTATCATTCTCCTGCCCTTATCCCAATTTATTTGGGGTTGGCGCAACATGTCTTCTTCTTCCATACTTCCCTATCAACCAATCAATCAATCAATTCAATCAATCAATCGATCATTTCAATCGATTTTAGCTAGCAATATTAAACATGAAACAGATACCATTAAATATGCTCATTTGGCACAGTTATTAATTATATTAGGAGACAATATAGATAATTTGTAGAACTTGACAGATTACAAAATTTATTAGCATTTATTAGGGCTAAAAGTATTCATAATTCCATATTGAACTATGCTATGTTTAAGGACATGATGAACAGATTAGGTATGTTATATAATGAGGATCAATTTCTAGAGATTAGTTTTAGAGAATATTTTGACATTATTAGACTAGGATTAATAATACAATGGGAATAAAATAGTGATAGTTATACAATTTCAGATATTTTATCCTACTAACTTTATCCTATACAAATTATCCCTGGCCCCTAATTATAACAATAAGGTCCTTATTCCAACTTATCCTTTCATAGCGGTTCACGAAAAAGATCTATGGTACATGGAGACAGAATGTCCGAAGTATAGCCATGGGTGGCCACGGTCACCTTTGCGAGGATAACTTAAGTCACCACCATGGCCAACAATCAGACTGTATCCGGCAGCTTATACTACAACAGAAAATCAACGAGTCCTGTCAATTCACATCAGTCATCCTGTCTTCTGAAGCGGTGGAACAGCTAGACGACCAACACTTCATCGTAACTTTCCTAAACCTACGAAAGTTCGCCTCACTTGTTCTGAAGATTATTATAGAATGCTGAAAGGGAGCTACCTATCTATCATACCCAGAGGATGCGCGCTAAGAACTACATCATTTACTGCAAGCAATCGTCATGACCAAACTAAGGGAAAGATATTGAAGATCATGGACTTACCAACTATAAAGGAAAATATACCTATGAAAACTATACAATTAGATACCATTGACCTCGGCAGTTTGCATTCAAGTAACTCTGAAATCACTTTACAAGAACCTGTAACACTACAGTCGTCGAACACTGAAACAATATACCACACCACTATACCGGTATACATTCTACTATCTGGTGCATGTGTGCTCATTATCATCATTATACTCCGTCGTCGCAGATTGAAGAAACTAGTACTACAGAAAGCCACTGAAGCAATCGATATCAAGGCTAAGGATAAGGAGGCCTGCAACACCGAGATTGATCCAGCTTCGCCATCGACACTATTTTCGACTAGAGTCTTCAAATAGTTGCCGATCTCGTGGAGGGAGATGTTATGTTGCTACTTGCGACACCCTTTATTGTTAAGAAGATGACTAACACCGCGCTGTGCGATGCACCGTGAGATCCGCCGTCTCAGCAATCCGACCGTGGGATCGAAGATTGGGCAATGCCAGTGACCAGTGTTAATTTTAGGTTTAGTGCTTCACTCTTGTTTCTCACATCGAACATTTGTCACGCAACTTAGAATTACCGATTTAAATGTAATTTCTACTTTAATTATATTTCATAAGTAAATTATATCGGTTTTATTTGCATCCTCGTCTGCAGCCGAACGTAATTAGTTCAGTACAGTACAATCGAACAAGGTATTTGGTATACACGCAGAAATATTTATAATTCTAGTATTTTATTTTATAACGGTCGATTCGCACATATCAGTAGGGTCACAGTTCTGGCAACGTATTCGTTTAGTTCAGTAGCAGTGCTACAGTTCTGCGTCAGTGATTCAATTCAGTCATGTCAGTACTCAGGTCACGGAGCTTCAGTGAAAACGTATCCGTCGTCAAGTATTATACTGATTGTTGCTATGGCTCTGTTCAATACTACAGAGATAGCAATGATGTCTATTGCTTTAAACACAGATGAACAACAGCATCAAAGAAAAAAGAGAAAATGGGTGCATGAAGCATGATGGCAATTAAGAGAGACAGAAGGAGAATTCCTTACATTATCATCATTCATCCATGTACTTTGCATAACACAAATCATACAAACCCTACTTTCACGAACCAATTCTATCAATCGCTAGTCCTCCATTTTGTTTTTTATTACCGCAGCGTGCGTGATCGGGCAAAAAAGATCGTTGTCAACGAATAGGTACGTCCGTATTTGCCGGTCTCGGCACTAACTCTGAGATCACTGTGTCGTCACTTACACTGGAAATGCGTTCGTAGAGAATATTTGGCACTGTGCTGTGTCGAAACTGAGGCTTCACTGATATGTGTGATTCGGCCTTTACGCTGTTTCGTTAGACATCAGTCTCTTTATGTGTCTGTTTAATCTTAAAAGTTAATGCAAGTTAAGTGGTTGTATACCAAATACCTTGTTCGACTGTACCTACATGTAGGCCGGTCCGGTTGACAATAGAAATGTCAAGTAACTTGACTAAGATTTATATTACATATCAACATTAAAAGTATTGCTTAGCGAAAAGTCATGAAGTCAGGCCAGAAAGAAAAAAGAAACTAAGCCATGATTTTATCATCATCTAGAATCTGATTTTTTTTCCCAGGGTATTATAGGCCTAAGATTGATTTGATAAAACTACGAGTAAGTAAATTATTTCGTCGATATCTATCACGGTGACTTACGTAGTCGCTTATTAATTTCATCAACTATTTTCTCGCCAGTGTTCTTTGGAAATAAAAAGTAGTAGTCCGCTGGTGTCGGGAGCAGGGTTCAAGCTACCGGTGGTTAAGTCTCCAGAGACAAGAACCTCCTCACAATGCGGGCGCATCGAGAAGTACTGCCTTCTGAATTAGGCCCTTGATCCAACCGCCAAGCGAAAGTTTCGATAGATGACCGTCTGGGCTTTTAGCCATAAGGCCATTGGCCGTTACAACAATAGGGTATTTTACCAAAAAAATCTAATTAGTCCGTCTGTTAGATTATCAAAAAATATCGGATACGTGTTTTTTGTTTTCTCAAATTATTAAAAATTTACGAAGATGAAACCTGTCAAAGATCATGAGTGGGGGTTTTTCACGTCACTTTGTGGGTAAAACAGTACTATCCTTGTGACGTCACACGACTTGACACGACTTTTCGAAGCACTGTATCGTCTTTATTTTTTGTTTACGTGAAAAAAGAAAAAATACGTGTCCATTATTTTTTGGAAATCTATCTGACGGACTAACTAGATTTTTTTGGTGAAATACCCTATTGACACAATGATAGCCGAGTTCACATTCCACATGTCGACAACCTCGTGTGCCAATTCCAGATATTTTATTTGTTTCTCTTTCTCAGTTATCATGAGGTTCTCGTCATGCGGGATGGTAACATCAATTAGGTATTTTATCAATACGCGACGCCGATCGGATCGGTCCATCACACTATGTCAGGTTTATTGGCAACAATGTCCTGTCAGTGATGACAGACGACATTATTATTAAATTGTTATTATTTTAGAACATTTACTAATGGCTGGGAGGGTTTTCATACAAAACATTTTTTTTTCTTGTGCTCATTTTATTGATTTTCTATTACTGACTGCTCGGGATTGCAAAAAAAAAGAGTTTTAAATTGTTATAACACAATAAAGTGTTTTCACGTTATTTAGGATCCAAGTGTAGTAGTACCGGGTATCTGTGTACATTGCCACAGTCTTGCTGACCTGCGGCATGACGTAGGAGGCGATGCCGATCTGGATGTAGCCTTGAACCATTAGTGCGCTGCCAGAGTCACCCCTACGAAAGATATAATTTACTTCCACATAAGTACCTATTACCTCGCTACCTAATACTTAAAAAAACAGTATTTTTGTTTTGTGAATTAAGGTATAATGTTGATAGATCGAATAATTTATTAGAATTTTGGTTCAACGGTTGGGCCAAAATGCGCAATGTTAGCACCAATTTCAAAATGTGGAAATGTGAAGAAAATTCAGCACGAGATTAGGTGCACAATGCAAAGAAAATGAGAATAATGCTGAAAGAAGAAAGATGCCTGTTTTTGAGAATAGTGTTGATAAAGTTCACAAATGTCAGGTATTAGGGTTGGCCACTAGAAGCCCAATGGACTTCAAAACTAGTAATTATAGGAATGTCGTCAGGGCATGTGTAGGTTACGTTTTCTACGAGTTGGGGAGTAGTATCAGAGTCTACGGTTTTATAAAACAGAGTTCATATTTGAATAACTTTGCTCCTATCTCCTTGATTCACACCATGTTTAGTTGTAACAGGTTATAATCAGATTGACGGGTGCTACTCCATACGAGTACCAGACACGAGTCTGTAGGTGATGTAATAAGAGTGCCGTATAATGTTTTTGAGCTCAGCTTACATTTTCGGATATGTCTGTATACTGAGTACTGACGCATGTAGTACCTAAATAAGAGCTGAAAAGCTTTAATAGGCACTACGTAGGCAGTAACTACGAAGAAGGTAGGCAGTAGGTAGTCAGCAGGTAGGCAGTAGGTAGGCAGTAGGTAGTCAGTAGGTAGGCAGTAGGTAGGAGTAGGTAGTCAGTAGGTAGGCAGTAGGTAGGCAGTAGGTAGGCAGTAGGTAGGCAGTAGGTAGGCAGGCAGTAGGTACGTAGGCAGTAGGTAGGTAGGCAGGCAGTAGGTAGGTAGGCAGTAGGTACAGAGTAGGTAGGTTTTGGGGAACTGGGCGAAATAATCCACAACGAAAGGACTGATCGCCCGTCTGGTGTCTGCCGGCGCGGCGTCCCCGAAGATAAATAGAAGCAGTAGGTAGGGAGTAGGTAGGTAGTAGGATTTTTCAATCGGGCTTTTTTAATGTTCTATTTGTTTCGACAGTTCCAAAGTACTTTTAACTGGCCTACTTGAAATAAATGCTATGATTTTGATTCCTTACGGTTCAAGGCGGCCTGTTTTGACGCTCGCGCATAGCACACCTTCGGGCGCTTCCATTTCTTGTCTACATTTTTCTTGCTTCCATACGTATTGCTCGATGTACATAAGAGTATTTGTTAGTTGCTCATTCTGGAAACAGTGGATAACATTAATCACTTTCACTTAAAAAAAAACTGCTTTCCAACTGGTGTTTTGGCGCTCTTTGTAGAGCTTACAGTGTAAGCTCTACAAAGCTCTACTCTAGAAACCTTCGAACGCACAATGATAGTGTAAGCCTTACACTATCATTGTGCGTTCGAAGATTTCTTTCCCAGGTTATTTATTTTGGGTGCAGATTGTCATCAGCTACCGAAAAGTATAAAATAGGCAAGTACTTCCCTTGTTGAATAGGAATTAGGGTGCTTTTCCAGCATAGCACATCTCACGGTCACATAGTTATGTGACCGTTTCCACTGATGCTAAGCTATGTAGCTGTCCGTAAGATGTGCTATGAAGATGCGCAGCTCGAGCTATGCTATGTTTCGATAGTAGGGACTCGTACTCGCGGCGACCATAGCACGCCTCGGTAGCACGCATCCATAGCAAACATCCTTAGCACACATCTTTCCATATAAAAAACATAGCTTAGTTGAGTCCGTTTCCACCAGTGCACAGTGGTCCTGGTCATAGGGGTTGCAGGTCGGATTAAAATTGAAAGAATAACTTTTTTATCTAAGAAATTATTGGTTTATTTATTTGTTTATTTTTTTTCGTTTTTGTTTGGGTTTTTGTTTATTTTTTTACGTTATTTTTTAATTTATTGTTTTAATGGATTGTTTTTTTTTTGTTTTTACAGAGATTATAAATTAAATATCTCAAGCAATCGGTCTGGATATTATCAGTGTCCGGTAAAACTCTGCTAGCATTCCAAACACATCACGAGATCTATCGACCTCATTTTCTTTATTAGTCGCAGATAACCAGGTATTAAGGAACAACCATTGGATGAAATGAACACTTGATGGTGGCCACCTTCAAGTGTTGTTGTTGTTGTTCATTTCCTGCTGAATAAAAGAAAAACAAAATCACAAAAATACCTAAGGTATCAAATTTACCTGCATACGACCTAGACCTTTCAATTACCTATAGCAATCCTCGGCGCACCTTGGGCGCACCTAGACGATTTCCGAGATAAACAACACCTTGAAATCAATAGAAATTTCGGCGAAAAGATAACGCTAAGTAGTGGGCATTAAAGATGTGTTACCACTTTGGGTGCATAAAATTAAATGTTCCATGTATGTTATTGGAATTTCTTTTATACCAGGGGTAGAAGGGTTATTTGTGTATCCTGTAACGATAAATGACATCATAATTTGAATATCGACATTCCAGCCCTATGACCTATGGGCGGGACCACTGTGCAGGGCTAAGCTATGTGCACGTGCACCAATGAATATGATTGGTGGATTTCAAACGCATCCATAGCAACGTCGCATAGCACATCTCTGGTGAAAAAGCACCCTAAATCGTCTGTGTTTCCGAAGCTAGACAAAGATTTTCCTTGATATAACTATTTAAAAGATAAACTCACTTCGAGAACACACTTTTAATTATGAAATTACTCACTTCGAGAAACCCCCACCCTGCTACCTGCGCTTTTTCAAAACGAGGTTTTTTCATGATAGCCACTCGTCTAACATTCCGACTGAATTTTAAATCGGTTTTGAGTCTTATTAGTGCTATGTCAGAAACGACATCATCGTCCTTATACTTATCGTGCATGATAAAGGTGAGGACACTAGACACGGTCCCTTTTTGATTGTGATTGTGGCCCACAGAGACAGTCATGGTGTTATGGTTCCAGCAACCTGCTACACAATGCGCCGCTGTCAATATTATCCTCTGGTTAATTATAGAGGAGCCGCAGAGCCATCCGTTATTATGTTTTTCTCGGCACGTAACCTCCAAGTACGCGGATTGAGGGAATCGCTTAATCGGCGCAACTTTACCACCCGCTATCAAATGTTGTATTTTAGACTCGACAAAGCATAATATCAAACTTAATATTATTAAATAATACATTTTGAAACGCATTCCGCGAATGTAACACGTATCGATTGATTTTAAAGGTATCGCTTAATGAGGCCATTAATTCAAGTAATTAGCTCTCTTTTTGAACAAATCGTTTTTCCCAATTAAAAACGAACTTAATTACCGCAATTATTTGTAATGGAAATAACTAACCCATATTTGCCGAGGGGGTCGTTTACGGTAATACGGCAGGGAGTTCCACTCTTTGGCTGTGCGCATAATAAAAGATTTAGCAAAGCGTTTAGTCTTCTTCTTCTTCTTTTCGTTTCGATTATATTAAAACTACCACTACTCGCACTAAATTTGCTCATAGAGCTCCAAGATACATGGATCCATCCATGTATCATAATGTCAAAAAAATATTGGATATAGTGGCTTGCTCAAGGCATCAACTCATAACTATGCAAGGACTGAAGCTCTTCCGACTTCCGCTCTATAAATCCCTCGCAGATTCTCTCGTTGGCGTAACACAAACATAATGTACATACAAGTACTCTCCACATAAACCCTTAATTGTTATTCCCTATAACACATACACATCTACATTCAAAAATACTCTACACATCATCATCCTGCCTGTATACCATGTCATTTGGGGTCGGCGCAACCCGTTTTTTTCTCTCATTCTGCCCTGTCAGCCGTCACGCTATCATTTATTCCTTTTTCCTTCATATCACTCCTCACACAGTCCATTCATCTGCTCTCTGGTCTTCGTCTTCCTCTCCAGTCATCCACATTTATAGTCATCACTTTTTAGGGTTTTCCTAGTTTGAGGTACTTCCGTACCTCAAAAGGAAAAAAACGTATCCCTTATAGGATCAATCGTGTATCTGTCCGACCATTCCCCCTCCCCTTATCGCCGAAACTATTGAGCCAAAATTTTTAAAAAAAATGCAGAAATTAGTTCAACACTTATAGATTACAGGAAAACCTTTATGAAGACTATGGTGCTTAAATAACATGGAAAATTTCACAAAATCTACTACAATGGTACGGAACCCATATGAAGGGTTCCGTACCATTGTAGTAGATATTGTGAATTTTTGCCAAGTGCAAGTCCGTCTTGCACTTGACCAGTTGTTTAGTCACATGCGATTCAACCCTCCTTATCACATGCCCATTATTGCCCATACCACGACAGTCGATTCCCTTTTAACTTTTCTGTAACAGGCGAAATTTTTAAACTTCCTCTAATACACGTTTCTTACTTTATCCATTCTTGTCACACCACACATCCACCTCAACATTCTCATCTCCGCTACATGCAAACTTTTTTCATTCATCTTCTTCACAGCCCAACATTGCGATCCATACAGCACGACAGGCCTAATCACGGACTTTTATATTCTTTTTCTTCTTTACGTGTCGATGAGCTCAAATCGTGTTAGATCAGTACTCGTATGTAGAGCCATTTCATTTTAGCACATTTCTATCATTTGCTTCGAGTAAGTCCTGAAAGGTGCAAGTAGTTGAGCAGGATGGGTTGGATAGGAGGTGGCGCAAATTCTGCAGAGGGGCTCCACGCTGGCAATTCGTTTGGGATGGATCGAGGATACCCCATTTAGTTTAATTATTGTTTAGACTAAGTAACCAAATGATTACTGAACTATCCACTAGTGCACTTATAATGTGTCATTAACGCAGGTATATTATTACATATTCCTTAAAAAAAACTAAAAACAAAGAATACTGGCGAACTTTGAACTTTTGTTGACATTTTTTTTTGCGACTACCTGTGAAAAAAATATTTTTGTATAGAGTTTGACTTCCTGAACAGTTTTGCCTTCAGTTATATTTTTAAAGGAAGTTGAGAATTTAATATAAAGTTTTAGAGGTTATGTCGTATTAACAATGGACTAATCGAAACCGAATTATAGAAATACCTATACTTACCACTTCTTATATCATTGATAGAAATGCACTTAAACAAAATAAACCACGGACGGTTTCAGAATACTAAAGCCCGGTATCCGTCACAAGTGGAGCGGACTCATTAATTACTTCTTTTACCTACCTCGCTATAGAAAACTGCTTACGTGTTTGTTTCCACCAACACCAAAAAACTACTAACAAAGAGTCGAGTGGAAACGAATAAAAATGAGCTTGCTCTGCTCTTCATCTTTCATTTCTCTTTTGCGGTGGGAATCAGACGGCTGAACTCTTTCTTGGTGGAAACACGAACCTATTTCATGAAAACGAAGACCGGTTCGCTTAGCCATTTCCGGTGATTTCCGGCTCATTACTCTTTCGTGGTGGAAACCGCACTTAAGTCCAACAAAGGTCTGCCACATGGCCACATGAGACGTAAAGAGGTAGGTAGGTACTTGCCCATTTAGGCCCCTCGGCCACGGTGACTTTCTGTAGCGATGCAGTAGCCGATGCTGTCGCGCGTTCGCATCGATACGCTGTTTGCCCTTCTGTGTGTCGTTACATACTGAATTGCGTTTGCTTCGCGTCGGAAGCGCTCGTGTGGGCGAGGGCAAACAGCTGTGACCACATCACGACTGTATCGATGCGAACGCGCGCATTGCTACTACATCGCTGGTAGATCAAGGGCTGCGGAACTGTTCGGAAAAGATACCGTTGCCCCAGAACACAAATGACTAAGTAGGAACGTGGGTTGGTTTTAGTTAGTAGAAGTCTGACACATGAGTGGTTATTTACGTCATGCTTCCTGGCGAAACCACCTTTTCCTTACCAAGTATAAGTTACATAAAAAAATCTATGGAATGTCTATAAATAGTCTTATTAAAAAAAAATCTTTATGTCTATTTTCCACGTAAACTGTTACTTAAAGTGGTTGCGCTGCGGAGTATCCTTCCCGGCGAAACCACCATGATATTTCTGTTACTATACATAGTATAAACTAATATATAGTATCTCATAATTCTATAACAATTATATATTGAAGTAAAACCCCTAAATCCTCAATTTAATTTATATATACGAAGAAAACGGTCCTTCAAACTTTTTCTCTCGAAATAATCGCTAAGTGCCTAGATTAAAGTTTTTAGCAAATAACGTTTACGTCAAATATCGTATACGTACAATCGAACAAGCTAAATAAGTATACAGGTAGAGATCTTTATAATTCTAGTACACTGAAAATATTGGTTGCAATTTTGTTTTTTTGTAAAGTGTTTCGCACTAAGCAACTGATGTCATACGCTGTATCGTTTGACAAGTCTCTAAAGAGGTTTGAATTTTTTGTATGGAAGCTGGTATAGCGACCCACCACCGCCATTTTGTTTTTTTTTTTAGAAATCACGGCTCACGATGAATGTAGTATGTGTAGTGGTATGTTTAGTTAATGCATGCAATTAATAATATTGGTTCAGGCTCAGTAGCCTTATCTCCGAAACTATTTAATGAGCCTAAAATTTTGAAAAAAAATACAGAAATTAGTTCAGCACCTAAAGATTACAGGAAAACCTGTAAGAAGTCTATGGTGCTAAAATAACATGGATAAACTCTCAACATTATGCGTACAAACTTACATATTAAGTAGTTGCTATGTATGGTTGGTTACCCATAAATTCTTTTTTTTCTTTCTTTCAATGTATCCATACATTTCAACTGAAAATGTAAGTTTGTCAATTACAATGTTAAGTTTGGTCGATGGTACGGAACCCTTCATGTGCAAGTCCAACTTGCATTTGGCCAGTTTTTTTATGTGGTCATTGTATTCATATGTCGATCTTTAGGTACCTTCAAATATCTCGATAACGTGACACTTTGGTGTACCATGTTACCTACATGATACGTGTACGGACGTGTACGGACCGGTACGTGTGGAGGCGGCGGCGACCGCCACTGCTGGCCGTGCCTGTTGCCTAAGCCAACCTGCTGTCAAAAACACCCCTCACCCGTACAATACGTGTACTAAATGAAGTGCATGAGAGGACAGACATATTTTCGTGCAACTTGAGTGAATTCGCAAGTTTTGTTGAATTTTGTTTCTTACATTTAATTTTTACTTTTTTTTTGTTTTTGTGTTGTTTGTTTGTGTTTTTAACCGACTTCAAAAAAGGAGGAGGTTATATGTTCGTGTGTATGTATTTTTTTTTATGTATGTTACCTGATTTCTCCCACATTTGTGGACCGATTCTCAAAATTCTGTTTTTATTTGAAAGAGTCATACTCCTGAGGTGGTCCCATTTTAATTTGGTGAAGATCTGGTGCTGATCTTCGGAGATATACAATGGAACTCTTCAAAAATAGACGGCAAATCTGTCGTAATTGCTGGAATCGCTTGGATGTTTATTGAATATACATCATCATGACGTAACATCACGCCTTATGCTCTGAGGGGGTATGCAGATGTGTACAATACACATTTTTTTTTATGTATATACCTGATTTTGTGTATCGCGAATAACTTCGTCGCTTATGAACCAATTTTGATGATTCTTTTTTTATTGGAACGGAGATACCTACTTCAAGGGCCACCATGAGAAACCAGGACCTGGTGATGGAATCCCAGAGAAATCGAGGGCAACCCTCAAATTTTATAGGCACGTATTACGTGTTTCGTGCTTTTTCTGACGCTATACAAGTATTCGCATCTAGCAGTCTTCACTTCATGTTGCTGAGCTTATGATGGAAGGTACTACTCCTCAATGGTTAGGAGTTGAAAGCAATAATAAGGGAATCTTGAAGGTTAAGGGTTAGGTGTCATAGTGAGTATTTCTATAAGATATTACAACTAAAAATGAAAAAATAAAAATCTTTTTGCAAAAAAAAAAACAACCGACTTCAAAAACACCAAAAAGTGAAAAATAAACTTCAGAAGAAAAATCTTCTGAAGTCGGTGACATTTCTTTGTTTAATTTGGTTTTTTTGCCACCGACTTCAGAAGCAGATTTTTCTTCTGAAGTTTATTTTTCACTTTTTGGTGTTTTTGAAGTCGGTTGTTTTTTTTTGCAAAAAGATTTTTATTTTTTCATTTTTAGTTGTAATATCTTATAGAAATACTCACTATGACACCTAACCCTTAACCTTCAAGATTCCCTTATTATTGCTTTCAACTCCTAACCATTGAGGAGTAGTACCTTCCATCAAGTTTTACAAGTTATTTTTAAAGTTTAGTGTTTAGTTTTATGTAGTATTAGTCGTAAGTTATTTTCAAAGTATCTTATGAGTGTTTGCAAACCACTATTGTATTGGGTCTGCCTGTAAAGATAGTGTGTTTCTAATAAATAAATAAATAATTAAATGATTTTTTTAAATTCGGAAAATTATATTTTTCTTTACTTAAACCTAATTATTATTTATAATTGAAACTTGCGAATTGTATTTCATGATATCTTAGATAGCAGACAGAGCAATATGTTGCTTGTATAAAAAGGACATTCCTCTATTTCTTTTATTGGTTACTTATTATTGCCATTTAAAAATATGATTTTAAACCTCTAACAGAAATCCAACACAACTCTTGTATTATAGGTACTTAGTGTACAGTTCTAGGCAATGATAATAAACACTATCTTGTAACGGGACTAGTCGTCAGTAATACTAACAATTTGAGGGCATTACCCAGCTCCAGATTAAAGAAGTGACTCTCGAGTCTCCCATGCCAATGCCGGGTATCGGCGCATTAAATTGACATTTATTTATTGCAGTTGACAAAATATGATGTGTGTACGCCTTAGCCCTGTTCTTTCTGTTCTGTGGCCTTAGCGCTGAGCCCACGACAGCCTTTTTGGCGGGCCGATTTTTAAATTTGTTTCTAAAAAAAATCGGTCACCGATTTTTACAAACAAATTTAAATCGGGCACCTACAAAAAGTCTGTCGTGGGCATTCAGCCTTACAGGGCTACCCATCGTGATGAACTTATTGATGTACACACAACAAAATCTAAGGTATCAGGCAGAATCCGAATCCAGAGTCACAGAAAATTTACATTGTATAGGCAAAAAATCAGAATCCTTATACAAGCACTAGTCACACAGGAAACATTAAATCTCAGAATTCATAAGCAGAAGCAGTCGATGAAACAGAAAATCACGGGAAATCAATGGAAAACAAAGTAACGAAATGCACGCGTCGACTGCCAGTTGTCAGTTCAGTACAGTACAATCGAACAAGGTATTTGGTATACACGCAGAAATATTTATAATTCTAGTATTTTTACCCGACTGCGGCGAAGCCCAAAAGGAGGGTTATGTGTTTGACGTGTATGTATGTATGTATGTATGTCCGTTTCTTTGTTCCCTCATAACTCCTAAACGGATGAAGGGATTTGAATGAAACGTACGTCGTTAGATTCGTCTTGATGGCGCGAGTGTTATAGGCTATATTAAAATTAAAAAACAAAGAAAAATTGAGGATTGTGGGGGCAAATCGCGAAGTTGAAAAAAAAAAGTTTTTTCTATACCATCGAGTAGGGTATCAAAATGAAGGGTTTTAAGAGGGGATTACAAAAATATATAATACTTATATGTTTAAAAGAAATTCAAAGTGTCAAATCCTATAAACAAGTCCAAAGTTAAATCTTTTGCGAAGTATTTTACGCGACCAACGAAAGGACAACAAACACAAAAGAACTAAAAAGATGGAAATAAAAAAAAGTAGTTCAAAAACTAAAAAACCCGACTGATAAACCGAAAAGCAAAAAACAAGCACATTTTAAATCACACAAAACTTGGAAGCAGGCGGGGTTCATTTGAATATTAAATTATGAAATGAAAATAGAATGGACCCCGCCTGATTCCAAGTTTTGTGTGATTTAAAATGTGCTTGTTTTTTGCTTTTCGGTTTTATCAGTCGGGTTTTTTAGTTTTTGAACTACTTTTTTTTTATTTTATAACGGTCGATTCGCACATATCAGTAGGGTCACAGTTCTGGCAACGTATTCGTTTAGTTCAGTAGCAGTGCTACAGTTCTGCGTCAGTGATTCAATTCAGTCATGTCAGTACTCAGGTCACGGAGCTTCAGTGAAAACGTATCCGTCGTCAAGTATTATACTGATTGTTGCTATGGCTCTGTTCAATACTACAGAGATAGCAATGATGTCTATTGCTTTAAACACAGATGAACAACAGCATCAAGGAAAAAAGAGAAAATGGGTGCATGAAGCATGATGGCAATTAAGAGAGACAGAAGGAGAATTCCTTACATTATCATCATTCATCCATGTACTTTGCATAACACAAATCATACAAACCCTACTTTCACGAACCAATTCTATCAATCGCTAGTCCTCCATTTTGTTTTTTATTACCGCAGCGTGCGTGATCGGGCAAAAATGATCGTTGTCAACGAATACGTCCGTATTTGCCGGTCTCGGCACTAACTCTGAGATCACTGTGTCGTCACTTACACTGGAAATGCGTTCGTAGAGAATATTTGGCACTGTGCTGTGTCGAAACTGAGGCTTCACTGATATGTGTGATTCGGCCTTAACGCTGTTTCGTTAGACATCAGTCTCTTTATGTGTCTGTTTAATCTTAAAAGTTAATGCAAGTTAAGTGGTTGTATACCAAATACCTTGTTCGACTGTACCTACATGTAGGCCGGTCCGGTTGACAATAGAATATCAAGTAACTTGACTAAGATTTATATTACATAGCAACATTAAAAGTATTGCTTAGCGAAAAGTCATGAAGTCAGGCCAGAAAGAAAAAAAGTTGATGTGGCACTCGGAGACTGCCGCGGTAAAGCTATTGCATAGCATTTTTTATCAACTTATGCAAATAATTATTTATTTATTTTATTTATGCAGTATTTTTTAAAAATAATTTAAATTATATAAGTAAATCAAAGTAACCTTCATAGACTAAGCTAGCTAACTCTATGACAGAAAATTTAAAAGAAAAAGTATTGACAGCTTGTCAGCCTGACGTAAGTGTCATAACATTGAAAAATATGAAAATTAATTATTTTATTTTAGATATTTTATAAGAAAACGAATCGTCTTCTTAGACCGATTCGCAGAATAGTAATGCAAAAACCAATAAAACGTATGATAGATGCGTAATAATAATAAAATGAATGTATATAGAGTACTCGAGGAGTACTCACTCATTATCTTTCACTATTTTTTCGTGACTTTCTTCATTAATAAATGCACTTTGTTTATTCATATTTAAAACACTTTGTACACAAATTATACGAGTAAGAATATTTTAGAAGGAGAAAGCAGAGAGACAAAACAGAAAAACTTTACACATTTACAACGTGAGGTTATAAATTATTTAATTTGACAACCTCAGTTGCCAACCTTGTTATTTTCCGTAACCATAGCAACCTGGTTGAGTACTGAATCTTAAATTTTTTGTTAGGAAATTTCTGGATTCGCTCTCCACGCTCAAGGCCCGCGATAGAAGCTATGCAATAGCTTAAAAGAAACTAAGCCATGATTATTATCATCACCTATGTAGAATCTAGTCAATTGAGCTTATAATTATGTTTTTTTTTTCCAGTGTATTATAGGCCTAAGATTGATTTGATAAAACTACGAGTAAGTAAATTATTTCGTCGATATCTATCACGGTGACTTACGTAGTCGCTTATTAATTTCATCAACTATTTTCTCGCCAGTGTTCTTTGGAAATATAAAAAAGTAGTAGTCCGCTGGTATCGGGAGCAGGGTCCAAGCTACCGGTGGTTAAGTCTCCAGAGACAAGAACCTCCTCACAATGCGGGCGCATCGAGAAGTACTGCCTTCTGAATTAGGCCCTTGATCCAACCGCCAAGCGAAGGTTTCGATAGATGACCGTCTGGGCTTTTAGCCATTGGCCGTTACAACAATTGACACAATGATAGCCGAGTTCACATTCCACATGTCGACAACTTCGTGTGCCAATTCCAGATATTTTATTTGTTTCTCTTTCTCAGTTTTCATGAGGTTCTCGTCATGTGGGATGGTAACATCTATTAGGTATTTTATCAATACGCGGCGCCGATCGGATCGGTCCATCACACTTTGTCAGGTTTATTGGCAACAATTGTCCTGTCAGTGATGACTGACGACATTATTATTAAATTGTTATTATTTTAGAACATAATTATTTACTAATGGCTGGGAGGGTTTTCATACAAAACAATTTTTTTCTTGTGCTCATTTTATTGAGTTTCTATTACTGACTGCTCGGGATTGCAAAAAAAAAGAGTTTTAAATTGTTCTAACACAATAAAGTGTTTTCACGTTATTTAGGATCCAAGTGTAGTAGTACCGGGTATCTGTGTACATTGCCACAGTCTTTCTGACCTGCGGCATGACGTAGGCGGCGATGCCGATCTGGATGTAGTCTTGAACCATTAGTGCGCTGCCAGAGTCACCCCTACGAAAGATATAATTTACTTCCTCATACGTACCTATTACCTCGCTACCTAATACTTAAACAGTATTTTTGTTTTGTGAAATAGGGTATAATGTTGATAGATCGAATAATTTATTAGAATCTTGGCTCAACGGTTGGGCCAAAATGCGCAATGTTAGCACCAATTTCAAAATGTGGAAATGTGAAGAAAATTCAGCACGAAATTAGGTGCATAATGCAAAGAAAATGAGAATAATGCTGAAAGAAGAAAGATGCCTGTTTTTGAGAATAGTGTTGATAAAGTTCACAAATGTCAGGTATTAGGTTTGGCCACTAGAAGCCCAATGGACTTCAAAACTAGTAATTATAGGAATGTCGTCAGGGCATGTGTAGGTAACGTTTTCTACGAGTTGGGGAGTAGTATCAGAGTCTACGGTTTTATAAAACAGAGTTCATATTTGAATAACTTTGCTCCTATCTCCTTGATTCACACCATGTTTAGTTGTAACAGGTTATAATCAGATTGACGGGTGCTACTCCATACCAGACACGAGTAGGTGATGCAAGGTCTAATAAGAGTGCTGTATAATGTGTTTGAGCTCAGCTTACATTTTCGGATATGTCTGTATACTGAGTACTGACGCATGTAGTAAATAACAGCTGAAAAGCTTTAATAGGCAGTAGGTAGTCAGTAGGTAGGCAGTAGGTAGTCAGTAGGTAGTCAGTAGGTAGGCAGTAGGTAGGTAGTAGGAAGGTAGTAAGTAGGCAGTAGGTAGGTAGGCAGTAAGTAGGTAGGCAGGCAGTAGGTAGGTAGGCAGTAGGTAGGTAGGCAGTAGGTAGGTAGGCAGTAGGTAGGTAGGCAGGCAGTAGGTAGGTAGGCAGTAGGTAGGTAGGCAGGCAGTAGGTAGGTAGGCAGTAGGTAGGTAGGCAGTAGGTAGGTAGGCAGTAGGTAGGTAGGCAGTGGGTAGGTAGGCAGTAGGTAGGTAGGCAGTAGGTAGGTAGGCAGTGGGTAGGTAGGCAGTAGGTACGGAGTAGGTAAGCAGTAGGTAGGTTTTGGGGAACTGGGCGAAATAATCCACAACGAAAGGACTGATCGCCCGTCTGGTGTCTGCCGGCGCGGCGGCGTCCCCGAAGATAAATAGAAGCAGTAGGTATAGTAGGATTTCTCAATCGGGCTTTTGTAATGTTCTATTTGTTTCGACAATTCCAAAGTACTTTTAGCTGGCCTACTTGAAATTAATGCTATGATTTTGATTCCTCACCGTTCAAGGCGGCCTGTTTTGACGCTCGCGCATAGCACACCTTTAGGCGCTTTCATTTTTTGTCTACATTTTCCTTGCTTCCATACGTATTGGTCGATGTACATAAGAGTATTTGTTAGTTGCTCATTCTGGAAACAGTGGATACCATTGTTCACTTAAATTAAAAAAAAAACTGCTTTCCAAGTTTTGGCGCTCTTTGTAGAGGTATACTATCGTTGTGCGTTCGAAGGTTTCTTTCCCAGGTTATTTATTCTGGGTGCAGATTGTCATCAGATACCGAAAAGTATTAAATAGGCAACTTCCCTTTGCGAAAGATTTGCGAAGTGTATACTTTTCCTTGATATAACTATTTAAAAGATAAACTCACTTCGAGAACACACTTTTATGAAATTACTCACTTCGAGAAACCCCCACCCTGCTACCTGCGCTTTCTCAAAACGAGGTTTTTTCATGATAGCCACTCGTCTAACATTCCGACTGAATTTTAAATCGGTTTTGAGTCTTATTAGTGCTATGTCAGAAACTAAATCATCGTCCTTATACTTATCGTGCATGATAAAGGTGAGGACACTAGACACGGCCCCTTTTTTATTGTGATTGTGGCCCACAGAGACAGTCATGGTGTTATGGTGGTGGCAACTTGCTACACAATGCGCCGCTGTCAATATTATCCTCTGGTTAAGTATAGAGGAGCCGCAGAACCATCCTTTATTATGTTTTTCTCGGCACGTAACCCCCAAGTACGCGGATTGAGGGAATCGCTTAATCGGCGCAACTTTACCACCCGCTATCAAATGTTGTATTTTAGACTCGACAAAGCATATCAAACTTAATATTATTAAATAATACATTTTAAAACGCATTCCGCGAATGTAACACGTTTCGATTGATTATAAAGGTATCGCTTAATGATACCATTAAATCAAGTAATTAGCTCTCTTTTTGAACAAGTCGTTTTTCCCAATTAAAAACGAACTTAATTACCGCAATTATTTGTAATTGAAATAACTAACCCATTGCCGAGGGGGTCGTTTACGGTAATACGGCAGGGAGTTCCACTCTTTGGCTGTGCGCATAATAAAATATTTAGCAAAGCGTTTCTAGTACGAATGTGCGGAACATCGACAAGGTATGGGTGATAACCTGCGGTACGTCTAGTCTCTCGATGGAAAAAAGATGATGGCGGAATCAGCTCGTGGAGCTCCTGCGCACACTCTGCGAGGTACAATCTGTAGACCGACAGACATGCAACTTTGCGGCGGTGGGCCAGGCTATGTAGCTTGGCAACCAGCTTATCTTAGCTTGCGCATGATTGTGTGGCAACAATCCACACGCGCCTTAGCAAACATCCCCAACGTGCTACAGAAGCGAGGCACCTTCAAGAGCACCTTGAACGCGTTTTTGTACTGGACACGTAGAGCTCTGTACTGTTATCCAACCACAGACTGCCAGTATAAAAGGAAGTACATGTGTTACCTCCTTTGCCGTAAACCGGATATTGGACTCCTTTATGCACTGCGATAGTAATATACTAATAGTAGTTTATGCGACTGTGCATAATGATGGGCATTATAACACAAGTGTGGGTTTAAGAAACGAGCCGAAGGCGAGTTTCTTAATAGCATCACACGAGTGTTGTATTGCCTAATTATGTATAGTTGCATCCACTAATTTATCTACCCAAATATCATAAGGGCTCTATGATGGGTTCAGGAACCATAGGGAAATTGACCAGTGTAATGCAATAAAAAATGTAGATGTTCAGATGTCCTTTTGATGATCTTAATGTAGATACTAGAATAGCACACACACTTGAATTTGACACCTGTTCCAAATTTAAACTCATAACAGTTCCGTTTATTTCTGCAGGTTGGTAATGCTGGTCATTGCCTATGGTTTTTGAACGCATTAGAGAGGGTTTATGATATTTGGGTAGATAAAAGGAGTTTACTGTTATTAAAGTATCAATTAATAATATTGCTTATGAGCACGTCTGTACGCTGCGAGTGCACAAATTGCAATCCAACGTTGAAACACTGTAACTTTAAGTGTATGTTTGTGCATTAGTTTTTGGATACCTACATAGATATTTTTGCTATTCATGGCGTCTTCGGAATTGGTGACTCTTACGAGGAAACTATGCTGCTACTAGTAGCAGTAAAAGGTGGGAAAGGTCTGTTTTTTATTATGTAGCAGCATAAAGGGGGTTTGGGGTGGTCGTTGATGTTTTCGTCAGGACCAGAGATCGGAATAGGTAGAATTTGTCTGCCTAAACTACAAGGGAGTAAGTAACATGTGAATACTACCTCCAAATACAATTCCAGTATTAATCATACATTCCGATATAAAGCTGTTCAATTCGGCAGGGAGCCGATTTCTGTGAGTACACAATTACCCTTTAAATATACTTTTACGAGCTGGGTATGGGATAAATTAAAACACAACTTATTAAAAAATATATCTTTATTAATCACAAATACAGTACAGCAGGGCTATTGTCTATCTTTTCAAAAGTCAGTGGATAACAAGCACCAGTTGTCCACAGAACTTTGTTGTTAACTGCTAATGTCATAAAATTGGTATTGCGTATCTCATTGTGTGGGTATATCACGTGACAGTGATTATAGGGTGACTAACATCCCAGCAATTGACACCTCTATTTTTTATCGACTATTATACGACTAAGTTAAGCAGGTAGGTACTGCTTGAACGTTACAATACTTGATTGAGGATATATTTTATATTTAGCCGCTTTATGGCACCTGACATGTCAAATGGTTATTGTCAAAGAGATTTAAAAGTAATATTTGAATGTCATTTTTTATTGTCAGCCAGTAAGAAATTGCTGTTGTACGTAGTACTAATTACTTTCATGTTTTGCATGGAAGAAGTAAAGACAAAAGGAAAATAAAATAAAATATTTCGCTCGAGATTACTAATTAAGTTTTAAAAATTAATGTCTATTGCATATGTAAGACGATTTTGATGAAGTAAACCCTAATTATTACTCAGAACATTGCAGGGCACGACACAAAAGGCCACAATGTTCACATATTCACAAAACAATACGTGAAATGAATCTATACAAAGGTAGGAAAACATTATAGGTATTCCTCGAAGGTTTAGACAGAGGTGTTTCCATTAATACACTTCACCAACTAAAGAATATTACAGATTGTCTCAAAAAACCATCATTGTAAAAACAAAATCCAAATCAAGAAAAGACAGGTTTCTATAATAGTACATAGTATTCACACAATATGAGCTATGCAATTATATCAAGGAATATATATATTAAGGAGATTGAGTTTAGATAATGCAAATATAGTTATAAAATCTTTAGTAGCTCCAACAATACGGAACTTACAGAAACTAGTACCAGTATTAACCGTCATATCATCACAAAAACACTACCCTTGAGCAGCGTCTTTCATGAAAGTCAAACTCTGTGTGTAAACAATGTAATGTCAAATAAGCTTAGACAATCGCTATTTTAAAAATATCGATACAGAAACTTCTGTCAAAATGAGTTAAAGTGACCATCAACGACAACGGTCTCCGATGACGTCATACGCGTTGTACAACTGGTCATAGCCGATACCAAAATAACCTTTTGACAGTTAATGAAAGCACACAGAGCGAAAGTGATAATCAAAACAACTGTCAACAGAGATAGCCGATAGCCCTGCTGATCACTATTCACCTAGATTTCACACTTCTAGTTCACTTATATATAGCCAAAATCAGACTGACTGCTCCCGCAAACACGACGGCTGTTTATATGCAGACCGATCCTTCGACGAAGTTCCTTATGGGAACATTCTAAACTCAAATGAAATCTAAAATGTTCTCGAAAACCAGCTTTTTTTTTTGGTGGGTGGGAAATCATCAAATAACCAGTGTCAGACTTCTACTGACTAAAAACCACCCATGTTCCTTCTTAGCCCTTGTGCCGAAGCCGCGGTACCTCTTTCGATCAACCCGTAGCCCCGACGTGCGTTGGCCCTTGCGGGCCTCTTCCATGTTGCTGACATCTCTTTGAGGCGTGCGTGGAACACTCTACTACCGTCTACGGTGGCCGGAAGCCATCACGTGGCCCCTGACGCCCGGACCGCCTCCCGCGGCGGCTGAGACGAGAGGTTCTCTCCCTCTCACGTTCCGCCAAACCAGCTAACGCTAACAATACAAAAGGAGTTTAAACTGGTCCTTATCTACCCTAATAATTATGGGCCTATTTTTGTAAAAAATATGTGACTATGGCAATAACTGGTAAACAGAATACCCTATTGCGTATCTTTTTAACGTCAGTGGCTATCAGAAATGTCCATAGATTAACTGTAAATTGGTTATGGTTTGGTACGGGTCCATATTGGCTCACCTAAAGTTCTTTATCCGAAATTGTTCTTCCTAACGATTTGTAATCCGAATGATCACTCTTCCTAAAATTTTTCATCCTAAAGTTTTCATTCATACTATTTGTAGTGCTACCGACGATGTTCATAACACTCATGTTTCCGAAAATTGGAATTCATAATATCATTAGTGTAAATATATTTAAACTCCTACTGTTTTTTATCCTAACGCTTTTATTCCTAAACATAATTACCATAATATTTTCACTCATACAACTGTTTAGAATGATTAAAGGTCGTTTCACTGATTTTTGTCTTGAAATAAAATAAATGAATGAAATTCAGGTCAGAGTGTCGTCTTGGGGGCACTATGAAAAAAATACTTAGAAAAATTTCGCGACCAATTTTGAGGTAGCGCTCGCGTAGTTGGTCACAGTTCTAACCTAACCTAACCTATGGATATCTTTGCATAGTATATAAGGTCCCATTAAAATAGGTGGACAAATTTTAACACAGCGTTTAGTAAGCCTCTAAAGACATCTAAACAAAAAAAAAAAACACTATATAAAGTGATTTAATTTTGACTTAAAATAATAAATTGCCGGCACTCTAGAACAAACTCATCCTATAAAAGTAGGTATTTTAATGTCTTTTTCTTATATTTTTTTTACTATTGTCCTTATTTTAGCGGTCTGAATTATTTCTAAAATTTTGTCCACCTATTTTAATGGGACCTTTTATAATACTGAATTACTGATTATTATGAATAAAAAGTAATTTAAACAAAAAAGAGATATGACTTTGAATAATAGTGTAAAAGATGGTTATGTTTAGAAAATATAGGAAAACAAATAATAGTATAATAGATGTTTATTGCTACTGACATTATGAAGTTGAATGCTTCGGAATTAAAACATTAGAGACAGAGAAGTTAGGAATTGCGATTGTTAGGATGAAAAATGTTAGGAAGAACATTTTCGGATTTCCAATTATCGGAGTTGAAATTTTAGGTGAACTTTGGCGCACCCGGTTTGGTACATTTTTTTCTTAAAAACTCACCATTTGACAGTTATTTGATAGACATTATAAGTTATCCACTGTCATTAAAAGATACACAATAGCCCTGCAGGTATGATGCTACGTGTAGTGTATCTGAGGTGTATCTATTTAATAGATATAGCAACACCGTCTCACAGACACAAGTGTCAGGGAGCTGTCACAAGGGACACTTGACAGTCACCACGAATGGCGGGAAGTGTGTTGTGAAGCGACCGGGACTGAAGACTTGGATGATCTGGTGAGCCGGTGATCCAGAGTAATTAGTGCTATCACCCCACTACGTATAACCTATTTTTCAACGCGAATCTTAAGTGTATATTTCGAATGCCAAGCATGATATTTATTGTGTGAAGCGTGAAGATAAAACAAAAAAAAAATGGTCAACAAATTCAAAAACGTGTTAAATCGTGATAAAGCTCCTAAAAATATGAGCTATGGCTCACATAATGCGAAATGACTTCTTGACGTTAGTTTTTAGTGGGAAAAATTAATTAAAAAAATTGAATAAATTATGGTATCATCCAGACACTTGAAAAAAATTAATGTCCGTTCTAATTTTATTATTAAGTCAATTTCTCAAAAAGTTATTCAATAGTTAATGAATCCATTTTTTTGTAATCTGTTATATACTAAAATATATACAGGGCGTCAAAAAACTCGTCCACACCGCAAGGTTTTAGACGTCCCATACAAATCAAGCAGAAAACCTGCGCAGAACGATGCCATTTTGGGTCAAGTTATTTGCCTAGGAGTATAATACGATACCCCTTGGTAAGCCTGGATGTCAGACTTTCAGGCCACTGACTAATATGTGACGAGTGTCAAAGATGTTCAAATCACAGCCACCCCATTATAATTAAGTAAATCATAACGTGTCGTATTTTCTATCGATTTAGCCCTTACAAGGTTTGGTCAGAGTGACCGTACACTTTTATAGACCAAAAATCCACCTGAATACCCACTTTGTTAGTATCTAATAAAAAATATGTCGATTTAGTATTGCATTTGTTTAGCGCGATATTACTTTCCTGAAAAATAAAGCATTATACCGTGGCATATTGGTTATAGGTCAAAATACTGCTATACCACTACAAGGTATGAAATCATCATCATCATCATCATCAGCCTATAATGTTCCCACTGCAGGGACTCAGGCCTCCTCTATAGGAGAGGGATGGGCTATAATCCACCACGCGGGCCCAGTGCGGATTGGCAGATGTCACATGTCTTCGAATTTTTTGGTTCTAAGGCATGCCGGTTTCCTCACGATGTTTTCCATCACCGTTTTGAGAGTAGCGGTGATGAAATAAATTACACAAAGTAATGCGCATGCCTGGGTTGGAACCCACGACCTACTGTATAATAAATAAGTGCCTGCCATGTCAAAAAATTAACCAAGAAAATTAAAAAAACAAGTCAAACGATTTGTCGGGGTCGACAAGTCGGGGGACCTGCCAAGAAATGATCCACTGAACTGTCCCCCGACTGAAATTAAAATTTTAGTATTCAGTTTCTCATTTTCGGATTTCTAATTTCATCACTGAAAACGTTCCACTTTTTGACATGGCAGGCGGGTTTTTTTTTTATTATTTATGTTTTATATTTTGGCACAATAAAGTTTTTGCGTATTATCTACGATCCAGTTGTAGAAGTAACCGGTGTCCGTGTAGACTATCAGACCGTTGTGTTTCACTGGCATCTTGTAGGAGACGATGCCAATCTGGATGTAGCCTCGAACCACCATTGCGCTACCGGAGTCACCCCTAGGGAAAAGATAGAAAACAATTTCAATATTGGTTGTGGTCCAACTTCGGCGGAGTCTCAAACACTAGGTAGGTAATATATAAGAAATAATAAGTCGAGCCACTGAATTTTTTATTGGCCACGTGATCAAACTTCTTATTTTATAACTAAACCACGAAAAAAAAGATAGCCTTTAATAAACTAATTCGTCTTTTTTTTACAATGCCAAGTAAATATCTTACAGAAAGCGTTAAAGATCATCAATTATCGTAACTTGTCATTCTTATTTATTATACATAGCCACCTTATTTACTAACTCAGCCACGGAATTTATATCTCATCACCATTTTACGTTTTATAGCTTCAGCATTAGGTCCTCCAGTTTTAACCTAACCTATTTCCCACAGTTCTTCTCTTTTTTAACCGACTTCCCAAAAGGAGGAGGTTCTCAATTCGATAGGTATGTTTTTTTACTTACTACTATTTACTACTCAGTCTCTAATGTTTTAATTCCGAAGCATTCAACTTCATAATGTCAGTAGCAATAAACATCTATTACACTATTATTTGTTTTCCTATATTTTCTCAACATAACCATCTTTTACACTATTATTCAAAGTCATCTTTTTTGTTTGTATTACTTTTTATTCATAATAATCAGTATTATATAAGGTCCCATTAAAATAGGTGGAACAAATTTTAGAAATCATTCAGACCGCTAAAATAAGGACAATAGTAAAAAAAATATAAGAAAAAGACATTATAATACCTACTTTTATAGGATGAGTTTGTTCTAGAGTGCCGGCAATTTATTATTAAAACTAGCTGTGCCCGCGACTTCATTCGCGTGGTTGTCGAAAACTAAAATGCGTCGCTTAAACAAAAGTACATTATATCATTCATCATCATCAACAGCCTATTAATGTTCCCACTGCTGGGACACAGGCCTCCACTCTTTGAGAGGGAATGGGCTATAATCTACCACGCGGGCCCAATGCGGATTGGTAGATGTCACATGTCTTCGAATTTTATTGGTTCTAAGACATGCCGGTTTCCTCACGATGTTTTCCTTCACCATTTTGAGAGCAGCGGTGATGAAATAAATTACACAAAGTAATGTGCCTGCCTGGGTTCGAACCCATGACCTACTGTTCGTAAGTCGGGGCCGCCACCACTGGGCCACCGCTGCTCTAAAAATCATTGCTGTAGCAAATAAGAAGTTTAGGTAGCCTGACTTGAGTCTAACAAAATTTGCACTTTATAGCTTAATATTTCACTAACGAATCCCTTAATCGAAAAAGTGTTTTAGCAAACTCACAATCTTTTTCAAAGACCTATCTAATGATACCCCACACCATGGGCTTCGCAAGAAATAAAAACAACGCCATCTATCGAAGACGAAAATAAACTGCTAAAATTGAATGCATGGAAAGCGATCAATCACACTATAGGGTTTAGGCTAGTAGACTAAAGTAGACTTTGAAAGCAGTGTCATTTAGACTACTTACATAAAGAGTACCTTAAGCTATCATAACTTTATTAAAGTTATCTTTTGAAGGCATTATTAATAAGTACCATACTCGTTTAATAGATGTCGCTGCATGTCTCATTCATGATCATAATGATAAAGTTCTTCTTGAAAACTATAAATTCAAATATCTTTCGATAGAGAGCACCGATTACGATGAAACAAAGACTAAGTAATACCCCAAGTTACGCACAATATTTATGCATAAAAGTTACCTACATTAGTTTCGTAAATTTTACGTGATGCTTAGTCATCGAAACAGACAAACAGATAAACAGACAAACAGACAAAAATTCTAAAAATGCTGGAAATGAGTTCTGTTGGTTATACTATTCTGTTTATTATACACCCTGAAAATTCCTTTTTTAAATATTTTCAATGTACAAAAATATTTTTTCTACAGATTTATTATATGTATAGATAGATATAGATTTAAGTCAAAATAAAATCGCTTTATATAGTGTTTTTTTTTGTTTAGATGTCTTTAGTTAGGCTTACTAAACGCTGTGTTAAAATTTGTCCACCTATTTTAATGGGACCTTATATACTATGCAAAGATATCCATAGGTTAGGTTAGGTTAGAACTGTGACCAACTACGCGCGAGCTGAGCGAGCGAAGCTCGCGGGCCCCCGCCAGCGGCCGGCGAGCGCTACCTCGAAATTGGTCGCGAAATTTTTCTAAGTATTTTTTTCATAGTGTCCCCAAGACGACACTCTGACCTGAATTTCATTCATTTATTTTATTTCAAGACAAAAATCAGTGAAACGACCTTTAATCATTCTAAACAGTTGTATGAGTGAAAATATTATGGTAATTATGTTTAGGAATAAAAGCGTTATGATAAAAAAACAGTAGGAGTTTGAATATATTTACAAAATGATATTATGAATTACAATTTTCGGAAACATGAGTGTTATTAACATCGTCGGTAGCACTACAAATAGTATGAATGAAAACTTTAGGATGAAAATTTTTAGGAAGAGTGATCATTCGGATTACAAATCGTTAGGAAGAACAATTTCGGGTAAAGAACTTTAGGTGAGCCAATATGGACCCCTTTTCCACTAATGTTTCATGTTGTTTTATTGACTACAGTTGTTGTGGTGTAAGGAAAATTTTGCCCTCTTTTGTGGTTATTGAGGTTACTGGCAATACATTTGTTTTCTTCTCATCGAAACTTTTAATTGTATACTCAAATTTTAGTTTATCCATTTCTGTATTAAATATTTTCCTTTGCACAGAATGTTGTTTTCTACGTTATCTTAATCAAGAATCGAATAACTCAACTGCGTTCCTTTTACAAAGAGATCGGGTTATAAAGTAAGTACTATTATATACAACTGTTTTACAAAATATTACTTTACCTATAAGTAATAGGGTATTTCACCAAAAAAATCTAATTAGTCCGTCAGATGGATTTTCAAAAAATAAAGGACACGTATTTTTTCTTTTTTCACGTAAACAAAAGATGAAGACGATACAGTGCTTCGAAAAGTCGTGTCAAGTCGTGTGACGTCACAAGGTTAGTACTTTTTTACTCACAAAGTGATGTCAAAAGCCCCCACTCATGATCTTTGACACGTTTTATTTCCGTCAATTTTTATTTATTTTAAAAACCAAAAAACACGTATGAAATATTTTTCGATAATCTAACAGACGGACTAATTAGATTTTTTGGGTGAAATACCCTATTAAAGAAACAACATTCAAAGCTATTCATTTAACGGATATCGTCTCCTTTATAATTTTACTAGCTGTTGCCAGCGGGTTCACCCGCTGAACGAAAAAAACTTCGGTGAAAAAAAAAATCCTGCTAGAGTAACGTTGTTCCAGCAGGAAAATTCTAAATGAATGTTCGGAGAGAGAAACATTGTACAATGTTTCTGTGTGTCATCCGATGTACCAATCCGCCGCTTTTTGTATTAATTCGAATTTGGTCAAATAGCCAGTCGTTGTTTACACGTGTTGTTTTTTGTTTATACTTACTGAATGCAAAACATTTGTTTGTTTTCGAGATGCACGATTCTTTGAAACGTTACTCCAGTAGGAAATGCAATATCTCGAAATCCTGAAGACGCACCAATTATATATTCGGTGCACATTCTTACACGAACATAAGCTATCTGCCCACGTACAATGTTTCTCTCTCCAATCATTCGTTTAGAATTTTGTTGCTGGAACAACGTTACTCCAGCAGGAATCGTTTTTTCCGTTATTTCAAAAAACGACAAAGCGTTTTATTTTTTATGTTGTGCACATTTACAGCAGATTAGGCACTAATAAATTATTCGTTCTATTCATGTCACTCTAGGGACAACTTTCCTGCTGGGGTAACGCACACAGAACCCTTTACCGGTTAGCAGCATGGACTCGAAACTTTATATTTAAATTTAATTTTGTTTGCTAAACATGTTTTTCACTATAAACTGCTGCTGCAGATATGATAGTCTCCTCGCGAGGGAACTCCTTAACAGCAATAGTAGGATGATTAGGGAATGCAATCTCGTTCTCGCGAGATGTCGTCGAGATGTCGAGATCTCGGCTTTTTTTAGCAAGATTGATCTCGGCCGAAAAATGGGCGAGATGTCGTGAGTCTAACGAGATTGTACTCGAACATAAAAACGTTTTATTCGAAGCGCTGGATTTTTCTGTAACAGGTGCTACTTTCAAACTTCCTCTAATATACTCATTCCTTACTTTATCTATTCTTGTCACTCCACACATCCATTAGTTCTAGCAAGAGTTATAGGAACAGAACTGGAGAGACCGCCGAAATCGCAAAACAAGTACTCCGTTTTAAAACAACCCCCACTCAGCTGACAAAGACGTCACGTGACGTCAAAAATAAACGCCCTAGAACTGTCCAAACGCCGATTCGGCTCTCGGTTTTCCTTCGCGTGACTTTTAGTATACGTGGAGCACGAAAGTTTCTTCTATCTCGCTCAAACTTGCACAGAGTCTAGATGAAAGAACAAGAACGACATTTTGTCTTAGTTCAACCTCGATAAATGATTTCAAGTGACCAAAAACAAGCGATTCTTTTGATAGAAAATGACGTCACGTGACTGTCACGTAAATGTTTTTGCTTGTGAGATGAAAACCATAAATTGCGACCTAATTATGTTGTTTCATTTATGTGACTTAATATGTACTAGTGGATATAAAACAATAACATTTTGAAGCAATGGTTTACTTTTATTATTAAAAATACAAAACCGGTAAAAAATTCCTAACACTGAGTTATTTACCTACTTATTACTTTATTACTAATACATCACAAGGCAAAACTATACTAAACTATACATAACCTGTTAGTTAATTTAATAATGATTCCAATTATATAACTGGTAGCTAGCTAACTAACGTAATTTCGGAGATATCGTCGTTTTAATGAGGCGCGCCGTTTTTTTTGTTAAAACGGGAATTTTGGTGGACGGTGGCGGCCATTTTATGTTCGAGGACCGAATCGGCGTTTGGACAGACGAGTGGCCAAAATACGTAACAATTTTAAACGTTCTTGTCGTTATCAGGGTAGAAGGATTGACGTGCTTTTAGAAATTTAAAGACACTGTAAAATGTTACTTACTCTTGTTAACGTTAGTTGTACTTGGCAGAAATATCTTGTCTTTCAGGAACACAGAACAATCAAACGATATTATAAATCTGTTTCTTAAAAAATAAAAACTCTAGCCTTACCTGCTAATATAAGATCTCCATGTGCCAGTACTGGCGCAGAAAGTGCCTTTGGGTAATTTAAGGAATGCTCTGCAATATTCCATCCCCCAAACATATTGATATACGTATTGTAGATTTTCTGGCAATATGTTTAATTTTTCCTGCAAGTATGATATATGTATAAAAACTTGTTAATCTTCCTTTCTATATCTTTATATAGCGCTGCTGTCCGGGCAGGACAACGTCTGCCAGGTCCGCTAGTCTTTATATATATAATTCTACTGTACGTGTGTATAACACTGAACTCTTCTTAAACGGCTGGACCGATTTTGATTATTTTTTTATGTGTGTTCAAGTGAATTCGGGAATGGTTTAAATTTACAATGGGACCCGGTAAGTGGCGCTGCTGTCCGGGCAGGACAATGTCTGCCAGGTCCGCTAGTTATATATAAAATTCTCGTGTCACCGTTTTAGTAGCCACACTCCTGGAAAACGGCTTTACCGATTTTTATAATATTTTATATCCTCGTACACCTTTGTTGAAATGTTTGTCCATTCTGAGTTAAAGAAAGTTTAAGTTATGCAGCAATTCGGATATCGTCAAACATGTGCGGCAGAGCTCTATTAAAATATTTTTGACACAACAGTTTATAATCCCGTCACCACTTCCACTACCCATCTGCATTTTGCTGGCTCAAAATAATAGTGAGCTGGGACTCTTAACGATCTTTTATTTTTGTGCCATCTAAGAGTTACCGGGGAAGCCGCATGCGCAGAAGGAGCTAAAGCCAAACTTTTTTTATTTTTTATCTTCGACGTAGTCCTTGATTTTATAATGTGCTTTTTGAGTAAGGACACGTTTAGTGTAGTTTTTAAACATTCCATCGGTCAGTTCTATAATTGACTTTGTAAACTTGTAATAAAAGTTTATACTGTTTATAAGAAAAGCCTGGCTAGTTTTCGTTAATCCGAATTTGGGTATTACTATTTCGTGTTTACTGCGAGTATTTAAATTATGGAAGTCGCTTCTAGTTTTGAGAAGCTCTCGATTTTGCGGACATACAAAATATATTCTAAAATATAAAGTGAAGGCAGGGTCAGTACATAAATACACTTAATTTTTTTTTTGAGGGACTCGCGTTCTTCTTATAGATCGAGCGGACTGCCTTGTTCTGTAAAATGAAAATTAAATCAACGTCTGCTGCCGATCCCTACAGCTGAATGCCATAAGGCATAATACTGTGGAAATAAGCATAGTATACTGACCTAGCTGTGACTACATCAGTTAACTGCCTTATTTTTCTAAGTACTGCTGCAGCTGAGCTTAACCTATCCGAAAGAGTTCTAACGTGCGCACTCCACTGCAATTTTGAATCGATAGTAATCCCTAAGAATACAGTTTTCGCTATAAAATCAAGTTTTTTGCCATTTTATGATAGCTGGCATATCAACCCACCGCCATTTTGTTTTTTTTTAGAAATCACGGCCCGCGATGAATTTGGTATTTTTGGGTAGAAGAGATCTGGACGAACAAAAATGTCATGGAACATACTCATTTATGTTGGTCTTTACCTTAAAATATCTCAATAACGTGACACTTTGGGGTACCATGTTCCCACAGTATATGAGATACACATGAGATTTGGTTAAGTATGCAAGTAAACAATTTCGACTTGGGTTTCCTAAATATGACGACGAAATGAATTTTTACAAATGAAGACAAAATGTACTCACATCAATTATTCCCCAGCCAGCTACCTGCGCTTTATTATAATATGGCGGATGCTCCATGAAAGCAATCCTGTGTACGTACTTGCCAAATTGCAGAGGCGTTTTAAGCCGTTCTAACGCTATATCGGAGGATGTTTCAAGATCGTTATAATTAGGGTGTATATAGTAACTAAGAACGGAAACCTGTCCACCTTCCGCATTACTCGAGTGCCCCACAGTGGCGGTGAAGGAGCATCTGTTATCATTACATTCGTAAAGGCAATGTGCAGCCGTCAAAATGATTAGTTCATTCACAATGGACCCACCACAGATCCAGCCAACAAGTTTTTTTTTTTTTGTTTTGTTGTTCTCTATAAAATAACTAAATTGCATATATGCGGAATGAGGAAATTGTTTTATTTTAGCTGGCTTTCCCTCAACTACGAATGGTTCCATCCGGCATTCAATGAGGGCGGTCCAACTTATGAAAAATAGAATACTCCGGAATTCTAGCATTATTTTTACTATCACGCGTTCTGCCTTCAATAATGTTAACTGTACGTGCACGAAGTGTGTCCTTCCTTATCACTGACTTAATTAGGCATTTTATTGGTTCGGATCGTAAATGGTTAATGAATCAATACATATTAGATGTACTAACGATAACGGTTCCATATGAAAAAAAGTTATATACGTCAGCGGTTACAGTTTTCGAACGAAAATCACTCGTATGATAACGATATAATAGTGTGGTTTATAGTGCCATACCAGATGTTCTCGCGGCATCTGTATCAACCTATTCGCAAGTCTGTGGTCTTTAGTCTTCGTACAGAGCAACAAGGAACATCTGGCACTTCATTGAGGGGCTGTTGACGAAAATTTGTGAAAAACAAGGCAGCAACATTTATTCTAATTTTGAACATATTCTAGGTAGGTACTCATCAGAGTCACCGTGGACTGCAGTTTTTCTACCAGTTCATAGTTTAGTCGGGTTGGGCTGCAAGCACGCACACTAGGCTAACTAAATGGTTGGGTTGGCCTCAACCAGAGGAACAGCAACAATGTAGTAGTAAGGACTATCTTCCAAGTCGGCTAATTAGACAATCGGAAAATGTCTGCGTATTTAAGACTTGCTTTTGCCTGCCGCTTTTCCCGCGTGAATGTCGGTAATATCAAAAATGACGATTTTCTATACAAACTTTCATGCCGTATTTAACTCCCTTAGGGTTGAATTTATATTAAGGCTCAGTAGTTTCGGAGATAAGGGGGGGAGGGGGGAATGGTCGGACAGACAGACACACAAGTGGTCCTCTAAGGGGTCCGGTTTTTTCCTTTTGAGGTACGGAACCCTAAAAATGATATGTATATAGATACATATAAAAATGAATCGCAAAATGTGTTGGTAAGCGCATAACTCAACAACGCCTTGATCGATTTGGCAAATTTTGGTCTTGAATTATTGTGGAAGTCCAGAGAAGGTTTCAACGGTGAGAAAGTGGTTGGTAGGTAGGCAGAGTAGTAGGTAGGTAGAGTAGTAAATAGGTAGGGTAGTAAGTAGGGTAGTAGGTAGGGTAGTAGGAAAGGGTAGAATAGTAGGTAGGGAAGTAGGTAGGGTAGTAGGTAGGTAGGGAGGTAGGTAGAGTAGTAGGTAGGTAGGGTAATAGTTAGGTAGGGTAGTAGGTAGGTAGAGTAGTAAGTAGGGTAGTAGGTAGGTAGAGTAGTAAGTAGGTAGAGTAGTAGGTAGGTAGAGTAGTAGGTAGGTAGAGTAGTAGGTAGGTAGGGTAGTAGGTAGGTAGGTTAGTAGGTAGGTAGGGTAGTAGGTTGGTTAGTAGGTAGGGTAGTAGGTAGGTAGGGTAGTAGGTAGGGTAGTAGGTAGGGTAGTAGGTAGAGTAGTAGGTAGGGTAGTAGGTAGGGTAGTAGGTAGGGTAGTAGGTAGGGTAGTAGGTAGGGTAGTAGGTAGGGTAGTAGGTAGGGTAGTAGGTAGGGTAGTAGGTAGGGTAGTAGGTAGGGTAGTAGGTAGGGTAGTAGGTAGGGTAGTAGGTAGGGTAGTAGGTAGGGTAGTAGGTAGGGTAGTAGGTAGGGTATAGGTAGGGTAGTAGGTAGGGTAGTAGGTAGGTAGAAAAAAAAGCATGGCAACGCATGCGCGGGTTCAGCTAGTTAAAAATAAAGAAAATTGTTAACAGTAGGTACATTTATGTACCTACTACTTTTAGCTGCAAATATGTGTGTGTTATGACTTTTAGACTGCGCATTACAAAATGTATAAGTACTTACTATGAATATTATAGTCACCCTACAAATGTTTATCTTAGAAAAAGTTCAACATCAATTTTCTCTTAAAGTATTACATTTAGAAGAACGGACGATACGTTATGGATCGTGTAGGTTGTGAACGACTGACCATCTTACTTTACGAGGCAGCATAGGTAGACATTTGGTCTTCCGGTTCCATTGAATTTTACGGTAAAGCAAACCAGAACGTAACGGTAATGGGGGTCGTAGACCATCAATACCGGCTCTGTTGTCAACATAGAAATTACCTGTTGACTATCTCTTCATGATTTGTCTTTCCAACAAACGGGCATTTACCTGAAGTCAGTCTATGTAAAGGTGCCATTAACTGAGAAAAATGGTGTATAACGTTAACGCCTGTAATCCCCTAAGGATTAGGCTGAGGCGCACCTAATAGTCAACCCACACTTTGCCAGTTATGTATAGTCCCAAGTGATAGGAGGCGACCCAATTGCCATTAACTGGGTAAAAATCCAGACTCCATTGCTGCTACAAAGAAATTCCTGATGAAAAAACCCCAATAACAGTTTGACAGATCCGGGAATCGAACCCAGGACGTCGTCCTCAGTAGTCACACTTGCGATCTCTAGGCCAACGGTCCGTAAAAATGGGATATAAATTGCATAAAATAAGAAGCAAAACCAATAAATTGCCTAAGCTTTTTTTTTTTGGTGGGTGGAAAATCATCGAATAACCCCTAAGTCGTCAGTACACGAATCGAATGGCGCTCTCTGATTGGTGCAAATGGCCGGTCGCTGTATCGCGCCATGTCTTGCAGTTGCTATTTTCATGATAAAAGAATATACTGTATTATTTTTGATGCTAAGTTATCTATATAATAAATTATATTGTCTATGGTTGCTTGAATTGTATTTTTTTGAGGACCTAATGTTGAAGCTATGACACGTAAAATGGTGGTGAGATATAAATTCAGTGGCTGAGTTAGTAAATTAGGTGGCTATGTATAAATAAGAAGAACAAGTTACGATAGTTGATGATCTTTATTTGATGTTTTCTGTAAGATATTTAGTTGGCATTGAAAAAAAGACGAATTAATTTATTAGAGGCTATCTCATTTTTCTGTGGCTTAGTTATTAAATAAGAAGTTTGATCATGTGGCCAATAAAGAAATCTGTGGCTCGACTTATTATTCCCCATAAATTATGTAAACACAAGTAAAACAATGAAGAGAAAACAGCAACAACAACAACAGCTATGTAGCACGCTGAGTTTATTTGATAAGTGACACAACTAACATAGGAGTAGATGCAACCACCCTTGTTATAACTGCATAACAGTTTAGAGAGAGAGGATTTAAAACGAATACAAAAGAGCAATCAATCATCCTGTATAGCTGTACTGAACTATCTCTACGGTTCATCACAGAAGAAAAAAATGTGCTCACAACAAGTTCAATTTCGTAGGAACTTGAGTAAAGCCATTAACTTTTTTTTGTACATTACTTTATAACATGTTCCCACTTTGAAAACGTTGAAACTTTAGTCGTTTAATTTCCTTCAACTTTGGCACAATAAAGTTTTATCGTGCTCTCTACGATCCAGTCGTAGAATTCACCGGTGTCCGTGTAGATTTCCAGACGCTTGCTGGCAGACCATCTATGGTAGGACACGATGCCGATCTGGATATAACCTCTAACCACCAGTGCGCTGCCGGAGTCACCCCTAGGAAAAACATTGAAAACACATAACATTTTGATTGTTGTTCAACTTTGGCGTAGTTTTAAGCACTAGGTAGGTTTAAAACTCCGCCATTTTATTAAATTGGATGTTATTTTAATAATCTGAATAAATTATCGGAATTTCGGGTTGAACGTTGACCCAGAATTTTAAAAATTGAGAGACGCCAGAAAAGAAAATGAGGAATAAACTGCGCTATTATCCGTATTTACAGTCAAGTTAAAGTAATTACTTGAACTTAAGTAATTACTTATGCAAATATTTTTATGCAATGGGCAAGAATTTAAACGAAGTTAGAACCGTCAATGAAAGCAAAACTAAGAATTCTGACGTTTGATAGTTCTGACATTAGGGAATTACTAAACTACAGAGAAAAAAAAATCGTATCTTAAACAATGAAATTTACTCAAGTAATAGTAATGACTTGTTTATAAATACGGGTGTAAGTCTTAGAGACGCGTAAGGTATTGAACATTAAATTGACCTACAAGCTCAGCCAATGGTAGAATTAATAGTTAGATGTTAAGTATATTATTTTCATTAACATTGAAAATTATCTTATATTCGCTGTTTGTTTTGAGTTCTCGACGTTTCGATGCAGTTGCAAGCACCATGATCACGGGTAAACTGAAGTTATGAAAAAGAAATTGAAAAACGAACAAGAAAGAAGTTAGACCGATTTGTTTGCTCATAAACACCCACCAGCGGCAATAACTTCAGGTTATCCGTGATCATTGTACTTGCAACTGCACCAAAATATCGAAAACTTGAACCAAACAGTAAACATGATAAATATCCTGTTTTCAGTGAGAATTGTAGTGAATACCTATATCAGATAAAAAACTTAGATAATATATTATTTTCTGACTTTCGTCTTACCCAGCAACATAACTATCGTTGATACTTCGCTGAACACAAATAGTTTTTTGGGGTAATGGCTCGCAATATTCTCGATTCACCACCCATTGGTCTGTGTATAAAAGTTCTTCTGACTGGTACGAGCTCTCCTGTAAACATTAATAAAAATTATCATAATAATATACACTCGAGAGCAATGAATCCGGGTCACTTAAAGAATGTTAAAAATCTCGGAAACTAAAAATGATAGGTTAATGCAATAAATTTTATTTGATAGACAATGTAATACTCCTTAAATGAAAGTAAAAAAAATATGAGTCACCATACATTTTATTAACACAAAATTACATAAAGAAAAAAACTGCTGATCTCTCCTTAAAACAAAAATAGGAAACATGAAATTTTTGAACTTTATTACGATTTTCTTGAATTTTAATACTTCGTATTGCCTCCTCGTGCTTCCATTACTGCGTTTACGCGGTTTGGCATGCTGTACACCAAGTTCCTTATACGATTTTGGGGAATATTCTCCCATTTCTCTGTGAGAGCAATTTTGAGCTCACGAAGCGTGATTGGGGGAGGGTTTCGTTGTTTTACGCATCTGCCTAGCTCGTCCCAAGCATGCTCGATCGGGTTGATATCCGGGCTGCGCGCTGGCCACTCCATACGAGTAATGTTCATCTCTTGAAGGTAGTCATTCACAATCCTACCTGTATGAGGTCGGGCATTGTCATGCATAAATATAGCATCCTCACCTAAATTGACCATAAATGGACCAACGTGATCATTGAGGATTTCTTCCACATATCTTTCGCTAGTTAAAGAGCCGTTTTCTATGATCACCAGCTCTGTGCGACTTTCAGAAGAAATTCCGGCCCACACAAGTACAGACCCACCACCGTAGGCTACTTTTTCTTAGATGCATGCTTGCTTGAATCTTTTCCCTGGTCTTCGATACACTCTGTGTCTTCCATCGTGCTTGTAGAGCATAAATTTTGATTCGTCGGAGAACATAACTTTTAACCAATCTTCAATACTCCAATTTACGTGGCTCTGGGCATATCTTAGTCTTGAAATACGATGCCCACGCTCCAGTTTAGGGCCGTTTGCAGGTCTAAGGGGTTTTAAGTTAGATTCAGCAAGCCGACGTCTTACTGTTCATGCACTTGGGTTACTTCCTCCGAGGCGTCGAAACTGATTTGTGAGTTCAGTTCCTATGAGAAAGCGATTTCGAAGCATGGTGTTCACCAAGTATCGGTCTTCTCGTGCTGTGGTACACCTGGTTCTGCCCGTTCCTGGTCTGCGTAGGTTAGAACCAGTTTCTTCGTAACGTCGGAGAACTCTTTGTACTGTTGACAGCGACACACCGACAGTCCTGGCTGTATCGCGCTGACTCCGGCCGGTTTCCAGCATTGTAAGTATTCTGGTGCATTCTTCAGGCGTAAGCGACATAATTTCAGCTTGAATAATGAATATAGAGCACTATCAACATGGTTTATGTACCCACATAAATGACAGATTACAAACAAAAGCAAAACCAAATGCTGTAATTACGTAGTTCCATCTTCGAAAGTGGCCCTTTTTCAAATTTGATTTTTTTATGATATAACTTTACAATAACTAAGAAATTTTAATACCTTCATTTAAGGAGTATTACATTGTCTATTAAATACAATTTATTGCATTAACCTATCATTTTTAGTTTCCGAGATTTTTAACATTCTTTAAGTGACCCGGATTCATTGCTCTCGAGTGTATTATTGGTAGTTTACTTGCACAATTCGCGTTCATAGTTTTAGTATAGCTTTTTCTTTTTGTGTTTTCTAATTGTATCTTGCACCATAACATTCTATGGTCCGTCTTAAAATTGAGGTTTTTTATTATATCGAAAGCAGAAACATTTGAGCTTTTGTTTGTTAGCATAAAATCAATTTCGTTGTGGTGTTTTCCGTTCGATGACATCCATGTCCATTTCTGGTTAACTTTTGTTTTGAACATATTATTTACTAGCTTTTGCCAGCGGCTTCGCCCGCGTGAAATTGACGATTTTCCATACAAACTTTCATCCCCTATTTAACTCCCTTAGGGGTTGAACTTCGAAAAATCCTTCCTTAATCCTTGTCTACATTATAAAAGGAACCTCTGTGCAAAATTTCAGCTTTCTAGGTCCAAGGGTTTGGGCTGGGCGTTGATGAGTCAGTCAGTCAGTCAGTCAGTCAGTCAGTCAGGACTTCTCTCTTTATTTATATAGATGAATTTCATGTTCTTTTTTAAAGCGAACTCGATTTATTTCTGCCCGTGTTTTGACCTTTTGCCATGTGAGTGTCTACCAAATACAGTTTCTTCGCCCTGTTGTGCTGCTCCAATTTGGGCATTGAAATCCCCCATAATGACGAGGTTTTTTGCGTTTAGAGTATTTAGAGCTATTTCCAAGTTTTCGTAGAACTCGTTCAACTGCACATCTTCGCACAATTCAGTGGGAGCGTAGATTTGCACACTTAGACCACATGACCTTATTAGGCATTTCCAACTCAAGGGTAGCAATTCTATCTGAGTAGGAGTGAAAACCAACCATGTTATTTTTAAGTTGTTTTTTTATTATAAATCCTACCGGTTCTCAGTTGCGTGGTTCAAGTCTGTAATCCTTGTCTCTGAGAGTAAAGTTCTAACGTTCAAAGTAGCGACACATAGATAGTTCGGTTTTTCTTTCTTTCTTAGGTTAATGTTTGGGGGGCTTTGGTCGTAATCCTCCACGGGGACCAGCCGGCTTGGAAGATGTTTATGTTTATTGCTTTTTGTATTAATTTTGGTTTTGAGGGGGGGTCGTTGCTGATTGTCATTGATTCGAACTACTCACTGGTTTTTCTTGGTTATTTGGTTTTTTTGACAGAATAATTTAGTATTCCAGGTTTGACGACGCCTTCAGATACGCTGGTTGTTCTTTGTTTGGTAGCGTTTGTTGTTGTAGCTGTGTGCTCGTTCTGAGTATTCTGAGGTGAGGTCGACACATATTTTATTACTTCCTGGTTTATTGTTTGTTTCTGTCTTGTTTACTATCAATAATCTGTCGTATTTTATTATTGCTTTGTTGCCTTTTTCTTTTTCCATTCTTACTTGCTCCTGTATAGTTCTCTCCTTTTTTACCCGACTACGGCGAAGCCAAAAGGAAGGGTAATGATTTTGGCAGTCTTTCTAAAACATGCTGTGGGTAATCTTCTTTCATGTAGTAGGTCGTCTCTTCCAGTAATTTTCTCTGTTTAAAAATTTTAAACAGAGTAGTAGTAGTAGTGTTGGGAATCGAACCCAACAGTCACACGCAGACGGCACACGCAGGCTGCGTGATCAACATGCGCGCGCGCGTGGCAACCGAGCTGAGGTGCGGGGCGCTGCGCGACTGCCGGACACTCGCCTCTTCGGACCCACCCAAGACGGACGACCTTTTAAAACGTTTATATTTAATTTATCATTTGTTTGTCCGGGCAGTTATTATTGCAATTTAATCGGCAATATACCGAGCCTTTTTATACAGTCCACTATTTTTCATTTACCACCACGAGCAAGTCGAACATTGGTCCTTCGAGGATCTCGCCGGTTAGTTTACAAAAAGTAACTGTATTGGAAAAGAAAAAACTTCAAACTCGAAGCTCTTCGGTTGCGGTCTTCAGCGGCGACATTCCTGCAGGAGTCATCAATTTCCTGATCAAGAACTACGCACGGCTGCCGCACACGCCCAGAGAAGAAGTAATCAAGAGGTCAACCGTACGACGGACTTTGGACCCGTCGAAAGTTGAGTCATCGTCAAGGACAAAGAAGAATTTGCAACGATCATCGGTTATCCTATGGATGGGTAAAACACTGAGTGAGTTCGTTCCAATTTGTCCCTTATATCTTTTCCTATTCTATCTCATATTTCATGTTTAAAATAGCAATAATTGAGTGAGTGCTTTCAAATACTTTCACTTTATGTCGTTTAGCAATAATCATTCTTATTCATAGCCTTGCATTTCTCAAAACTCAATTATTCTGCTTACAAAGCTACTGCATAACCTTTTTAAATAAAACCCGTTATCTGTTTATTTCGCTTCTCACCTATAACAGCTGATCGCTCGGCGACACACCTGCGCGAGCGCGTCAGGTGTTCTTTTGTTCGCACTGACGCATTAGCTAGCTACGTTATTTGTACCTACCTTCGCATTTAATAAACCGGTTTCTTATTTCTCATTACTTTTCTTGTGAGTTAGCGCTTGTTGATTTATAGTTATGGCTGACGAAAAAGTTGAGAAACTCGTTAAAAAACGCAGCTGTATGAAATCAAAACTCACTATTTTTGGAAATTACCTTCACATGTTAGAAAGTTGCGATGAACTAAGTAGTTTACAGCTTTTAGACTTGGAAACTAGGTTCAATAAATTTGATAGCTTATATGTGGATTTCGACAAATTACAGACTGACATCGAGATGTCGTTGGAGGATCCCGATGACGAAAGCAAGGAGCGCGAGCAGTTTGAAAACCATTATTATAAGCTGGTGGCGACGGCGCGGGGACTACTCGGTGCTCGTCCTCCCCGGTCTAGCAGTCAACTGGATGGTTACGTAACGGGTGACGAGGATGTGCAGGCAGGTGGCTTTAAATCCAATTATGTTAGGTTGCCAAAAATTAATCTACCCGTTTTTCACGGACACTATCAACACTGGCTTGAGTTTAGAGACACTTACATTTCACTCATTCATTCGCGAAAGGACATGGATAACATTAATAAACTGCACTACCTGCGAGCTTCTCTTAAAGGCAGTGCGTTGCTAGTTATAGATAATTTAGATTTTAAAGCTCAGAATTACGAGTCCGCTTGGAATTTATTGTGTAACAGATACGACAACAAAAGATTGCTCGTTAATAATCATGTTAGGGCGTTATTTAGCGTTGAATTTATGCAAAGTGAATCATGTACTTCTATTCGTAACCTTATTGATGTCACGAATAAAAATATCCGTGCTTTGACAACGTTAGGTCAGGACACTGAATTTAACTTACGGGATACCCTCATAATTCACATGATGTCCGAAAAACTTGACAGTGTCACACGTAGGGAATGGGAAGAAAATCGAAACACAATTGATAATCCACCCTCATTAGATTTTTTTTTAAAGTTTCTCAGCAACAGAGCTGACTTATTAGAAACTTTGCAAGAACACAAAGGAAACATCAATAAAGTACAACAGGCAGACACTTCCCAACATAATTCAAATTTACTTACAGCTACAAAATCAGATCAAAAAACTTATGAAAGCAACAATAAAGATAAAAATGTTAATAATAATAACAAAAGAAAATTTACGTGTCCAATGTGCAATCAGACCCACTATTTATTCAATTGTGATGCCTTTAGAGCTTTGTCTGTTGAGTCTCGTATACAAAAGGCCAAAGAGACAAAGGTCTGCCTTAATTGTCTGCGACCAGGGCACACCGAATCAAGGTGTAATCTTGTACCTTGCAAGTACTGCAAGAAAAGGCACAGCACTCTGCTTCATCTACATGAGGCAGAGACAACTTTGTCTGAACCAGTTATTCCCGTAAATAACTTTGCCGCTAATGTTCAGCAGTTTACTACTCCTCCGTATGTTTTGCTTTCCACAGCGATCGTGAGGGTGGTTGACAGCAAGGGCGACGTGCACAATGCCCGAGTCCTCCTCGACAACGGTAGTACGGGCAACTTCGTTGATGAGTCACTTTGCGGTAAGCTGGGTTTGTCGCGACGTAGTGCGAGCGCCACCGTGACAGGTATAAATAATAATACTTCTAATTGTACACAGTCTTGCAGCCTTACTATTATGTCTCACTATGATGACGATTGTAGACTTACTGTAGACTGTCATATTTTACCTCAGATCACTAGAGCTTTACCGTCTTCATTTATAAACATTGATAACATTCCTCTTCCATTGGGAATAAGTCTAGCTGACCCATCATTTAATATACCGGCAGCTATAGACATCTTACTTGGGGCCGAAGTATTTTGGTCTATCTTATGTAATAATTCCATAGACTTAGGTAAAAATCAGCCTAAGTTATATGAAACGAAACTGGGTTGGTTAGTGTCAGGGTACGTTGCCCGTCATAAGCCACACTCTTCTTCTCCCGTTTGTCATTTTTTAAACGTGGACGCCGACCCAGTCTTATCTCGTTTTCGTGAATTAGACACCATTGCAGCCAAGCATTCTTTATCTCCTGAGCGTGCCTGTGAGCAGAATTTTAATAAATATACCTATCGTAATGACGATGGACGCTTTGTCGTAACGATGCCACTGAAGAAAGATTCTTCAGTCTTAGGCGATTACTTTTCAAAGGCAAAGTGTCCGTTCATGTCACTTAGTTCAGAAGGTCACGTGTGGGGCTACGTACCGTCGAAAGACAATCCGGCGGACCTTGTTTCTCGTGGGCTGAAGGCTGATTCCATCAGTGGTTCATCCTTGTGGTGGTCTGGTACCACTTTCTTAAAGAAACATAAACGTGAACGGCCAAAAATGCCCAACCATAACGAGAGACACGATCTACCAGAATTAGTTTTTTATTCTGTAGTAGTAAATAGTAGTCTTTCTAATATAGATCCTATAAGTAGTTTAATTAACAGTAGATCTTAGTTAACTTAGCTCCTTATCCCCATTTCTAGCATACCCTTTCTTACACTGTAGTGTTAATTACGCATGGCCAGTGATGATAGCAGACAGGAAAGGCAGAGGTTGCAGACTTATTAAACCTTTTTTTGGCAATCTTCATCTGTAACTCTACAAAGGCCTGTCACATCGAGCTCGTTGCGGCACTATCTAGTGAAGCTTATTTAGCCACTCTGTTCTGTGTCACGTCGGGGGAAACCGCAAAGTATTAGGTCCGATAACGGCACTAACTTTGTCGGAACCTACAATGAGCTATCAAAGTTTCTTGTACAATCACCACCATCTTAAAAGGTTCTTACAATCCACTCATCTCACCCACGAGGAAATGGCTACGTGCCTCACTCAAGTTGAAGCTGTGCTAAACTCCCATCCTATAACTCCTCTTTCCTCAGAACCTCATGACTTTCCCGCTCTGACACCTTCTCATTTCCTAATTGGACGGCCACTTAATGTCATACCTCATCCACAGGTCTCTGAACGCAATGTTATCCGCCTGGAACGGTTCAAGAAATTGAACACATCATCCACCACTTCAAGAGCACTAGCAAGAGTTGCAGAGGCAAAGACAAACCGGGGCAACATAAATAGAGCTTCCAATAACATTTGCCCCCTTCCAGATTTTTGAAGTCTTCCCTTCAACCCGGGCAGCATGTTGGGAATCGAACCCAACAGTCACACGCAGACGGCACACGCAGGCTGCGTGATCAACATGCGCGCGCGCGTGGCAACCGAGCTGAGGTGCGGGGCGCTGCGCGACTGCCGGACACTCGCCTCTTCGGACCCACCCAAGACGGACGACCTTTTAAAACGTTTATATTTAATTTATCATTTGTTTGTCCGGGCAGTTATTATTGCAATTTAATCGGCAATATACCGAGCCTTTTTATACAGTCCACTATTTTTCATTTACCACCACGAGCAAGTCGAACAAGTAGTCTATATCTATTTAAGTAAAAAGAGAAGTCCTGACTGACTGACTGACTCATCAACGCACAGCCTAAACCCGTGGAGCTAGAAAGATGAAATTTTGCACAGAGGTTCCCTTTATAATGTAGACAAGGAATAAGGAAGGATTTTTCGAAATTCAACCCCCAAGGGAGTTAAATAGGGGATGAAAATTTGAATGGAAAATCGTCATTTTCATGCGGGCGAAGCCGCTGGCAAAAGCTAGTAGGAAATAAAGTTATAAACCTGTTTAAATAATATAGGCAAATTGTACTCACGTGAAACATTCCCCAACCAGCTATTTGAGCTTTTTCATAATAAGGTGGATTCTTCATGAAAGCTATCCTTTGAATTGTCTTGTCAAATTTTAGGGGCCTTTTAAGCTTAGCTATTGCTATATCGCTGCCTGAACTGAAAATTTTATAGTCCGGATGTGAAATGTAATCTATAACGGAAAAACCAAAATCTTTACGTCTGTTAGCGTTCCCCACATTGGCGCTAACATCCATGTGATCACATTCATCCATGTGAGCCAGGCAATGTGCTGCCGTCAGTATTATCTTTTCATTCACAATGGATGCACCGCAAAACCACCCCTCCACAAAATTGTTGTTTTTATTACAAAGTGTATGCATAGACACAGAATGAGGAAAATCTGTAATTTTAGCTGTTTGTCCACCAATAATAAACGGTTCCATCGAGCATTTGATGGATGCTACCAAACTTATGAAAACCAGTGCAAGTCTTAATTCAAGCATCATTTTTACTATCACGCGTTCCGCCTTGGTATAATGATGTCGACGGTGCCGCGGTGTGTGCCTGACTATAATATAGTGCGGTCAATATAGACATTTCAAATTACAATAATTCCCATAGAGCCAAATATTGGTGGAGAGCTGGGGTTAACCATTACAAATAAAGTGTTAAAAATCCCCATCGATCCTATGTGTGCTACAAAATTTGATCGGGGTCAAAGGTCAAAATTCGAGGTTTTTTGAATTTTTCTCGAAAACGGTAAGTTTTATCAAGAAAAACAAAACTCAAAGTTGTAGATCTTAAAATTCTCTACAAAAACGGTCTTCATGACTTTTTCTAAGAGTTACCATTCCTGAGATATCTAAGAGTCACAATTTCTATAATATAAAAGCGAAGGTCACTCACTCATCACGAAATCTCGAAAACCGCTGGACGTATAAATATGATTTTTGGCAGGGAGGTAGTTTATAGTTAGTAGACTCACTATAAACTAAGTCCCCGCCAAAATTTAAGACCGTTGTACAAAAAATTAAGGACTTTCAGACAAACTTGTGAAAGCCTTTAGACCTCCCTTATCCGGCCCTGTCGCAAAATCTGTTCATAGCAGACGTCTACTTACTATAAACTACGTCCCTGCCAAAAATCAAGTTTGTTGCACAAAAAATGAAGGACTTTCATACAAACTTGCGAGGGCCCTTAGACCACCCTAATCCGGCCCTGTCGCAAAATCCGTTCTTAGCGGACGTCTACTAACTATAAATTACCTCCCTGCCAAAAATCATCTTTATACGTCCAGCGGTTTTCGAGATTTCGTGATGGGTGAGTGACCTTTCGCTTTATATTATAGAAAATGTGACTCTTAGAATCGCGATATCTCAGGAATGGTAACACTTAGAAAAAATCATGAAGACCATTATTGTAGAAAATTTTAAGATCTACAACTTTGGGTTTTATTTTTCTTGATAAAACTTACCGTTTTTGAGAAAAATCCAAAAAACCTCGAATTTTGACCTTTGACCCCGAATAACTTTTGTAGCACAAAAAGGATTGATGGGGATTTTTAACACTTTATTTGTAAACCCCTGCTCTCCACCAATATTTGGCTCTGTGCGAATTATTGTTATTTGAACACTATTTTTATGTCTAAATTGACCGGACTATATACATGTACTGAACATGTAATTGGCAATATTATTTTGTCATTCTTATGACTTAATCAGCAATTTTATGGAGTCGTTATTGTTTGAGTTAATCAAATTATCGTTAGCACAATCTGAGTACTAGATCTGCCAGTGGATTATTTGCGAACATAGAACGCGAAAACGAATTGGTGCAAAAGCTCAGACAACGCAATTAGACTAGTAAATGATGTGACTAAAATAACATGAGACTGTCTACGACTTGTCATAATTAATTATATCAAAAGCCTTTGACATAATATCATGGAAGCAAACCAAGACAGGACTCCAATTGTCTACGTAATAGCATATAGTCTTTTTTAGACACATGATGGCCGTCTCTTTTGACAGTCTCTGGCGGAAACCGTGCTGAGCATCATGCAACATAATGTTCTTCCTTAAAAAGGTGTTCAAGAGACTGTTAAAATCCTTTGCGATAACAGTCGCAAGGGAGATCAGTCTGTAGTTTGACCTGTCGGACATGTCGCCAGATTTATTTCTAGTGATCGGCACCACTACAGTTTTCATCATGTCACTGGGCAGATAAAAACGTGAAATACGAAAATTATACAGTAAGGCTAATACTCGGGGAGATGTTTACCAGCATGTCTTAAATGCTCCACACGGGTGACATACCACGTTTCATCTCACTAATAGCAGTTTTTACCTCTTTTGATTTATTTTTTTACCTTATGGTAAAATTTGACAGTTTTGGCGGTGTGGTACTAAACTCAGAGTCACCTGACGACGACGACGGTCCCAGAGGTGGATCAACCAAACAAAATTCTTTAAACATGTTGGCTTTATCAGTGGCGTCAGACAGTCCATCGACACTCACCGGGAGGACAGGTGCATGCTTCATGTTATTAGTATTTTTCCACAATTCCCAAAAAATAATTTTATAGTGCTGTGAGGCCATCCGATCCATAATTATTTGGTCCTCCGGGTGGTCTTGACACCATTTTATTTTATCTTTTAATTATTTTCTTGTTTTTTTACCATATTATTGTACACTTCACCGTGTGACGGTTTACCTGCTGACACTCATAGTGGAAAGCCTAGTCTGGCCTCGAGAGATTAGCTCGCTAACATGCCGATTCCAGCCTTTAATATAACCTCCGGCCCATCGAATGAAGCAATTGGAGCTTTACTTAGAATCTTTACTAAATTACTATATAATTTGTCAATAACTAAACGAATATGATCTAATATATTAAAATTCATGTCACAACAATCATAGAAGTCGTCAGAAAAATCAAATGAATCATTAATACATAATTCATTCAATAAAGTCAGCTGTTGCAAATGTCTATTACTCTAAGTATAATATTTTACTAAAACTGTTGTTATTATACTCCCTGGGACTGGTGGGACTCCTCCAACGCATACACCGGGCGTCAGTTGTACAACGTCCTTTAATGAAACCGCACTGTTGAATTATGTTGGTGTTAAAATGATTGAGCATTACTTTCTGCTCCTCCTTATGAACTTATTTTTATTTGCGTAATTTCGTAACGTATCTTTGGCGGGACAAGTAGACTGGGTCGACGAAGAGATTTTTTGGTGAATATTACGTTTAATTCAATGGTTCCATTCGGGTCTACACTTTATAGCAGAATTTTTTATAGCATAATTTTATTTTGCGAAGCAGTGGATAGCATAATCTTTCTTGTCGTTCACAATGTACTAATGTAACATTCGCTATTTATAGTTTTGTCACCTATGGATTTTACGGTCAAAATTCCAAAATGAGACATGAGGTTGGTTTTCTTAGTCGCGGGCATTGATGTATCAAATTTAATATATCAATGGTCGCGGGTCAGTTCTAGATATATATCAGTTCTCGCCGCCGCAGATAAATGTGTGAACACAAGTAAAACAATGAATAGCTATGTAGCACGCTGAGTTTATTTGACAAGTGACACAACTTATGTAGGAGTAAGAGCAAACACCCTATAACAGATTAGCTCTTGAGATAGGATTCAAAACAAATAGAAAAAGAGCCATCAATATTCATAAATCTATACTGACCTATATCGCTACGGTTCGTCACAAAGAGAAAAAAGTTGTGCTCACAACAAGTTCAATTTCGTAGGAACTTGAGTATAGTTCCTATAAAATTGAATTGCTGTTCACTGCTGTAGCAAAAACCGAAGTGAACTTTACAACTGCCGAAAAAAAAGTGTTTTTTATATACATTTCATAGTCCACTTTGAAAACGTTGAAACTTTAGTCGTTTAATCCTCGTCGTTTTGTCCTTAAATTTTGGTACAATACAGTTTTTTCGTGGTCTTTTTGATCCAGTTGTAGAATTTACCGGTGTCCGTGAAGACTTCCAGACTCCTGCTGACCCCCGGCAGATGGTAGGACGCAATGCCGATCTGGATGTAACCTCTAACCACCAGTGCGTTCCCGGAGTCACCCCTAGGAAAAACATAGACAACACTTGAAATTTTGATTGTTATCCAACTTCGAAGGAGTTTTTAACACTAGTTAAGCAATATTATTTTATTAAATTGGATGTTACTTCGATAACGATATAATCTGAATAAATTGTTGAGATTTCGGGTCAAACGTTCACCCAGAATTTAAAAATTGAGAGACGCCAGAAAAGAAAATGAGAAATAAACTGCGCTATGTAGTATGTGTAGTCTTATGAGGACATCCGCATGAGAACCAAGGTTACTGACGTAGCCCGAAGAATCGCTAGACTTAAGTGGCAATGGGCAGGGCACATTGCTCGCAGAACGGATGGCCCATGGGGCCGAAAAGTTCTCAAACTCAAAGCATTTATTTCAATTAAGCCATTACAGGCACTTCTGAATGTCAGAAAAAAAACGAACGAAGCTACGAGTGCATTACGTCATTCCGAAAGCCACCACGCTGAACCACACTCCACCGAATGCCCGCAACAACGAACACTGCGAGCACGAAAGCACGCAGCGACGCACACCGCAACAACGAATGCACGAGACCCCGAATCACGGAACCACGAATGCACGCCCATTCTGGAATGGCGACCGCGAACCGGAAGACGTTGCGTTGGAAGGCCTCCCACTAGATGAACCGATGAGCTGGTGAACGTTGCAGGGATCCACTGGATGCGAGGCGCAAGGCACCTGTCAATGTAGCGATGCTTAGGGGAGGCCTATGTCCACCAGTGGACGACTTTCGGCTGATATGATGAATGATGAGTATTAATAACAAAAAGAAAAAAAACCTTTGACGGCTAGTATGTCGCCCTTTATTTGCTTCAGGGGTTTTACAACCTATTAGAAAGAGATGATATAAACTTTCGAGGTAATCTCGCTCGTAACGCTTTTGAGTTGCACGTGCACATTTCAGTTATTAATATTCGTTGTTATGGTTGGTTCGATTAGGCTGGCTTCACAACTATCCGGGAGACCCGTACGGGCTGTCCGTTGCGCGAAAGAGCCGTACGGGTCACGCCCGTAGTGCTCTGAAACGTGGGTGAAACGATGTTCTAGCGTCTAACATGTGCTCCCCGCTCCGGGCGCCCGTACTGACAGCCCGTACGGGTCTCTCGGATAGCTGTGAAGCCAGCCTTGTAACCTCAAAATTTAATATATTTTTATAAAATAATTATCTATTCTGCAGTTACTCCGCTATAAAAATAAGATCTGAAAGAGGTTTCCTCATGTTCGACAATATTATACAACACATAATTTTCCGATGCTCTTGGGCCCAGGGGCTGCAGTTTCGACTTATTTAGGTAACGATATTGCAACTGATCGCAACCCTTTCATGTTTCGGCGTTTCCATAGACATGTTAATGCTTTTTAAAATCTCCTCGATTATGGGGTGAATTGGAGAATATAGTTCGAAAAAAAGAGTAAAAAACTAAAACCCGACTACGACAAAAAAAAACGACGCTAAAAAAGTCTATGAAACAAGATTTTCAGGATAGAACAAAAAGAAAAGCCGTAGTCACACGTTATAGGTACCAACTTAAACACTTTAATACCGTAGCCGGGTTTTAGTTTTTTACCCGACTACGGCAAAGCCAAAGGAGGGTTATGATTTTGACTGGCTATGTATGTATGTATGTATGTATGTATGTGTATGTGTGTATCTTCATCTGTTCCCTCATAGCTTCTAATCTACTTAACGGAACTCGACATATGAGGTATCGTTAGAACCGTCTTCATTTTCCGCTGAACATAGGCTACGTGACGTGTCACAAAAAGTGATATGGCGCCCTCTAGCGGTCAAAAAGTAAGGTTTAAAAAAATAAAAATGGAGATAAACACGCCGTGTTTGGTATCATTTAAAAGGGCCTCACTTGTACATTTCCAAAATATTATTATTATTTTTATTATTATTAATATTATTACACGTTATAGGTACCAACTTAAACATTTTAATACCGTGTGACTACGGCTTTTCTTTTTGTTCTATCCTGAAAATCTTCTTTCATACTTTTTCAGCGTCGTTTTTTTTGTCGTTGTCGGGTTTTTTTTACTTTTTTTACTCTTTTTATTTAAACAATTTTGGTGTTAAATATTTTTTTTACTCTTGACTTTTTGTCCGCTAGAGGGCGTGATTTAAAATTTGATCAATATTTTGGAAATGTACAAGTGAGGAGGCCCTTTCAAATGATACCAAACACGACGTATTTATCTCCATTTTTATTTTTAAGCCTTACTTTTTGTCCACTAGAAGGCGCCAAATCGCTTTTTATGACACGTCACGTAGCCTATGTTCAGCGAAAAATTAAGACGGTTCTAACGATACCTCATATGTCGAGTTCCAATAAGAAGATTAGAAGCTATGGGGGAACAGATGAAGATACTCACATACATACAAACATACACACATAGCCAGTCAAAATCATAACCCTCCTTTGGCTTTGCCGTAGTCGGGTAAAAAATAATTGATTTTCTTGTAACTTAAACTGAAACTATAAAGCTTATGTTATGTATTAAACGATTTTTTGAGAAAACTCGAAAGTAATTTGCTACGAAAACTAAAGTAGAACTCAAGACATTTAAAAATTGGAATAAATTATTAAATATTTGAGGTTCATGTTCAAGTTATTTATTTCATAAGAAAAATACATTTGTGTCGAAATATTTGCACAGTATGTACACAAAAAAACAACATAAACAATTACAATAAACATAAATAAGTAAGGCGTGAGATGATCCTGCAGTCTTCGGACGAGGCTCGGCAATGCCGGCAGCTCAATAGACGGATCTCCAAATCCTTGAAGAGCGACCTCCGCTGCTTTAATACCGAGCGTATTAAAGACGTAATTGAACGGAACAAAGGCTCCAAGGTATTTGCAAGAGATCTGGCTATTGGGCAGAGCCAGCTCACGAAACCGAAGACCGACGATGGCAGGATCGTGTCCGCCAAACCGGAGCTTCTGAGAGAGATCAAGAGTTTTTATGGGCAGCTGTACACGTCAACTAGTCAACCCGTCGAAAATCTAGCGAAAGACCCCAGAGCTAAACTGACACGACACTATACCGAAGACATCCCGGATGTCAGCCTGTACGAGATTAGGATGGCTCTGAAACAGCTTAAAAACAACAAGGCGCCGGGTGATGACGGAATTACGGCCGAACTGCTGAAGGCGGGTGGCAAACCGGTCCTTAAGGCCCTTCAGAAGTTGTTTGATTCCGTCATACTCGAGGGGAAAACGCCACAGGCTTGGTGCAGGGGTGTGGTGGTGCTCATCTTCAAAAAGGGTGACAATGCCCGGTTGAAGAACTATAGGCCCATCTCACTTCTAAGCCATGTCTACAAGTTGTTTTCAAGAGTCATCACGAATCGTCTCGCACGCAGGTTCGACGATTTCCAGCCTCCCGAACAAGCCGGATTCCGAAAAGGCTTCAGTACCGTAGACCACATACATACGCTGCGGAAAGTTATACAGAAGACCGAAGAGTATAACCTGCCTCTCTGTTTAGCGTTTGTGGACTACGAGAAAGCCTTCGATTCGATCGAGACTTGGGCTGTACTGCAGTCTCTCCAACGGTGCCAAATCGACTACCGGTACATCGAGGTGTTGAAGTGTTTGTACAAAAACGCCACCATGTCAGTCCGACTTCAGGACCAGACCACGGAACCTATCTTTCTGCAGCGCGGTGTGAGACAGGGAGACGTCATATCTCCGAAACCATTCACCGCTGCATTGGAGGATGTCTTCAAGGTTCTGGATTGGAAAGGACTTGGCATCAATGTCAACGGCGAGTACATCACTTACCTTCGGTTTGCCGACGATATAGTGGTCATGGCTGAGACCATGGAAGACCTCAGTAAAATGCTCGATGACCTCAGTAGAGCTTCCGAAAGAGTGGGTCTTAAAATGAACATGGACAAAACCAAGGTTATGTCGAATGTTCATGTAACACCCACTCCTATCAAGATCGGAGACTCTACGCTCGAAGTTGTGGACGATTATGTCTACCTGGGACAAACGGTTCAGTTGGGTAGATCTAACTTCGAGAAAGAGGTCAATCGTCGAATCCAACTCGGCTGGGCAGCGTTCGGGAAGCTGCGCAGTATCTTCTCGTCCAACTTACCCCAGTGTCTCAAGACGAAAGTCTATGACCAGTGTGTGTTGCCAGTGATTACATACGGGACCGAAACGTGGTCGCTCACAATGGGCCTTATCAGAAAGCTCAAAGTTACCCAAAGGGCAATGGAGAGGGCTATGCTCAGAGTTTCCTTGCGTGATCGAATCAGAAATGAGGACATCCGCATGAGAACCAAGGTTACCGACGTAGCCCGAAGAATCGCCAGACTTAAGTGGCAATGGGCAGGGCACATTGCTCGCAGAACGGATGGCCGATGGGGCCGAAAAGTTCTGGAATGGCGACCGCGAACCGGAAGACGTTGCGTTGGAAGGCCTCCCACTAGGTGGACCGATGACCTGGTCAAGGTTGCAGGAACCCGCTGGATGAGAGACGCACGGGACCGGTCAATGTGGCGACGCCTGGGGGTGGCCTATGTCCAGCAGTGGACGTCTTTTGGCTGAAATGATGATGAAATAAGTAAGTAACCTCAATCCACACCCATCCGAAGATAAAACGTCTATCCAAATAAAAACTAACTTTAGTCATACTCGTATTAATACAGAACAAAGTCCCCAGCAAAAAGGTTACACAAAATACATTTAATGTCAAGAAAAAATAAGAAATATTAAAAACTGAAGCAAAATCTATTACAAGTCAAAGAATAATCGATACAGTTATAAATATAATTTAATACTATTTTTAAAACTTTTGTCATTACAAAATTCGTCAATCTTGATTAACAAAGTCTTGAGTTTATTTTTAAACATGTTCACATTCTGAGTATTCTTTAATTCTGCTGGTAATTTGTTAAACAGATTGACAGATTGCACACGTGACGAGTGTTTGACAACATTGAGCTTTGCCTGCAGACTAGTAGGAAGATCATTTCTGCGATTTACTAGTCTATTTTTCCTTTCATCGTCTGTTTCAAAGTCTTTTAAAATTCTTAGTTAAATAAAAAAATTCTTACATGATTCTGTCTGGTTTAAACAAAGCATGGTTCTTAATGCTCGCTTTTGTATAGTAAAGGCTGCCTTCAATTATTATTATATTTATAGGTGTTTCCCCAAAATTTAATGCTATACCTAAGTTTAGATACAACTAGAGCAAAATAGACAGTATATACGAAGTTGGGCACCAGACAAAATAGCCCTCAAAGATCTGATAGCATAACATGCACTACTTATTACATTGCGTAATTGAACTTAGTTCTGACTTCCAATTTAGTAAAGAGTCAATTTGCAGCATGAACAGTCATCATCATCATCAGCCATTAGACGTCCACTGCTGGACAAAGGCCTCCCCCATAGAACGCCATAAAGATCGGCAGCCTGCCGTTTGCATCCACCGGTTGCCCGCGACTCTCACGATGTCGTCGGTCCACCTGGTGGGAGGCCTGCCAACGCTGCGTCTTCCGGTTCGTGGTCGCCACTCGAGAACCTTTCTTCCCAATCGGTTGTCTGTTCTTCGAGCGATGTGGCCTGCCCATTGCCACTTCAACTTGCATATTCTGCGAGCTATGTCGGTCGCCCTGGTTCTTCGGCGAATTTCCTCATTCCGGATTCTGTCGCACAAAGAAACTCCGAGCATAGCTCTCTCTATGGCTCGTTGCGTGACTCTGAACACGGGTACACACTAAAGTTATGAAAAAGAAACTGAAAAACGAACAAGAAAGAGGGAAGACCGATTTAAACATGGTACATATCCTGTTTTTAGTGAGAATGTTAGTGATCATGTCTGTTTAAAAACTTAAAAAATATATTATTTCCTGACATTCGTCTTACCGAGCAGCAAAACTACCGTTGGAACTTTTATGCTGAGCACAAAAAGTTTTTTGGGGTAAATGGGTCAGAAGTTGTTTGCAATATTCTCGATTCAACACCCATTGGTCTGTGTACATAAGGTCATCTTTTGGTCGCAAGTTGTCCTGTAAATATTAAATAAAAATAAATCATAATAACCACCAGAACTTCATAAAAAGAAAATAGTATGTCTCAAGTAGAATGGACGTGTGTAATGTATAAGCGATTTTTTTTATTACTAGCTGTTGCCAGCGGATTCGCCCGCTACAACTCGAAAATTATCCCACGGGAAGATGAAATCGGGATAAAAACTATCCTATGGGTTAATCTAGGTTATAAACGCGTCATGCTCATGCTCGTGAATGGGTGCTGTTAGTTGTGACTGGTCACCACTTAGCTGCCACGGCTGGTTTGAACTTTTATTTTATTTTGAATCCTTATTTTTGACTTTATTATGGACACTTTTATCGTGCACATCTTGCTACATCGTTCTCACATAATATACCATCTCAATATGAATGATAACCAAGATTTTGTAACAATATTCTGATTTAAAAGAGTACACGAGCTCGTGGCGTAATAATAACTGCCACTCGGGTCAATCTTTAGGTTAAGCGGCGCTTGCCTAGGTTGGTCTGTGGATGGGTGACCGCCCATTTCATACCGAGTTTTCTCCGTGCCTCGGAAAGCACGTTAAGCTGTTGGTCCCGGCTGTCATATATAGATCTTTGGCAGTCGTTTAGGTAGTAAGACCTGGAAATCTGACAACCAGTCTTACCAAAGGGTATCGTATTACCCAGTATAAACTGGGTTGTGGAGGTCAGATAGGCAGTCGCTCCATGTAAAATACTGGTATTCAGCTGCATCCGGTTAGACTGGAAGCCGACCCCAACATAGTTGGGAAAAGGCTAGGCAGATGATTCTGATTCAAAAGAGTATCCATGGAGTTTCTTGCACGTTCTTCTCCCTAAAGATCTACGCTAGGGAATGGGCAACTACAATACACTCACAGTTATTATGCCTTGTGACTGGCTGACTGGCGTAGCTTCTTTTATTTTGTACTAGCTGAAGCCCGCTGCTTCACCCGCATGGATGTCGGTTATCGCAACAAATTTTATACTAAAACCTTCCTCGAGAACCACTAAATCCATTAATGAAAACAGCATCAAAAACGGAGCAGCTGTTTTTGAGTTTATCGCGAACAGACATACAGACGCGGTGGAGGACTTTGTTTTATAAAATGTAGTGATAGTGATGATTTGTTCGACTATTCAAAAGTGCCTGTAACTGGCCCACTTGAAATAAATGTTTTGATGATTGATTTTATTGAGTGTCCACCTAATATTTCAGGAAATCGTGAAGCGGTCGGTCAACTCTTCACGTGACCAAAGGCCTGGCCTATTTTTTGGCCAAAGAATCAGCATTGCCATCCAACGTGGCAATGCTTCCAAATATCTGCGCACTTTTCCAACACGAAAAGTACGTCCACGTTACTGTCTGAACTTTTTTACGACCATTCTTCCCTTATTTATATTTGTACATATTATTTTATTATAACTTTCGTTCTGTAAATCTATTGTAAATAAAGTTAGAAACCTGTTTAACTACCTAGTTACTGACCCAAGACTGATTGTTAGAATTACGACCTTCTGAATAAATTATGATACATAAACAAGGTAGGCAAATTTTATTGTACTCACGTCAAACCTTCCCCAACCAGCTATTTGAGCTTTTTCATAATAAGGTGGATTCTTCATGAATGCTATCCTTTTAATTTTGTTGTCAAATTTTAGGGGCCTTTTAAGCTTAGCTATTGCTATATCGCTGCCTGAACTGAAAATTTTATAGTCCGGATGTGAAATGTAATCTATAACGGACAACCCAAAACCTTTACGTCTGTTGGCGTTCCCCACATTGGCGCTAACATCCATGTGATCACATTCATCCATGTGAGCCAGGCAATGTGCTGCCGTCAGTATTATCTTTTCATTCACAATGGATGCACCGCAAAACCACCCCTTCAAATTTTTTGTATTATTTTTTTTAATACAGTTTGCATTGATAGACACGGAATGAGGAAAATCTGTAATTTTTCCTTTTTTTTCACCAACAGCAAACGAGTCTATCGAGCATTTGATGAAGGCTACCAAACTTATGAAAACTAGTGCAAGTCTTAATTCTAACATCATTTATATTTAACGCGTTCCGCCTTGGTATAACGATGTCGACGGAGTGCCTGACTAAAAATATAAATCCCATTACATGTACTGAACATGTAATTGGCCATATTTTTATGTCATTCTTATCATTTTATCAGCAATTTTATGGAGTCGTTATTGTTTGAGTTAATCAAATTATCGACAAGCACAATCTGCGTACTAGCTGTATCATCATCTGCCTAGCCTTTTCCCAAGTATATTGGGGTCGGCTTCCAGTCTAACCGGATGCAGCTGAATACCAGTATTTTACATGGAGCGACTGCCTATCTGACCTCCACAACCCAGTTAATACTAGGTAATACGATACCCTTTGGTAAGACTGGATGTCAGAAATTCAGGTCACTGACTATCTGTAACGACTACCAAAGCTCTATATATGGCAGCCGGGACCAACAGCTTAACGTGCTTTCCGAGGCACGGAGGAAACCCGGTATGTCGGGCGGTCACCCATCCACAGACCGACCTAGGCAAGCACAGCTTTACCTAAAGATCGACCCGAGTGGCAGTTCTTATTAAGCCACGAGCTGCGTACTAGCTGTGCCAGTGGATTATTTGCGGACATAGCACACGAAAGCGAATTAGTGAAAAAGCTCAGACACCGCAATTAGAATAGTAAATAATATGACTAAAATAACATGAGACTGTCTACGACTTGTCATAATTAATCATATTAAAAACCTTTGAAATATCATGGAAGCAAAAAAAGAAAGGACTCCGATTGTCTACGTAATAAATAGCGTTTAGTCTTTTTACCCGACTACAGCGAAGCCAAAAGGAACGGTAATGATTTTGGCAGTCTATGTATGTATGTACGTTCCACCGTAGCGCCTAAACTACAGAACGGTTTTAATAAATGAGGTAAATAGATTTGTAAGAATAGCCCGGGTAACAGAGTTGAGTTGAGTTATAAGTCGAGCTCCACGATAACTGACAAATGCTTGCACTGACTGGACGGGTCCACTCAAATCTGTGTGGTGCTTTCTTCAAAAGACCATCTCAGACACTAATTTGCATAGTCTTCATGTGTGTATTATACCAAGATTATGTCTGTACCTTGAACATATTGTAAACCCAAACGATTTTAAAAGAGTGTCCATGAAGTTTCTTGCCATTCTTCTCATGAGACCAACGCTTTGGAATGGGCAACTACAGTACAATCACGAGTTATTATGCCTTGTGACTGGGACTGTAGCTTAGTTTATTTAGCTTCAGTAGTTTACTGCCGCACTCGGAGAGCTTCAGTGGTTGCTTAGGACGTCGCTTGGTAAAGGTTTTTGGTAGTTTTGTCATACAAAAGTATGTCAGGCCTTTGCTGGGTGGCGTCTTGAGTAATCGTTGGATATCTCTGAGTGCCGCAGTTAGTTTAATTCGACTATTCAAAAGTGAGTGTAACGGCCTACTTGAAATAAATGCTTTGACTTTGACTTTGACTTTGAACATAAGCTATATAATTTTATCAAATATTTATATGACGGTAGGTAGTTAAATGACAGATTATAATTTCGAAAAAAATTAAATTGAGATAAGCATGTCATGTTTGGTATCAAATGAAAGCACATTAAATTATGAAAGTGATATATTATTATGTATTTATTACATAAAAGTAACACACAAAAATAAAATTCAAATAAAAAAAAAAACAAGTTTAAAAATCTAAAACCCGACTACTAACAAAATCGCGGTGTTAAAAGTAGAAAACAAGAAAATAATTCTTGTCTGATATTCTTCGTAGTCGCATGCCAACCTTGCTCATGGCATTTAGCAGCAGACTTCTGTATCAATGAGAACGCCATGAAGGAGCATCAGATAATAGTGGCATGCGACTACGAAGAATATCAGTCAAGAATTATTTTCTTGTTTTCTACTTTTGACACCGCGATTTTGTTTAATAGTCGGGTTTTAGATTTTTAAACTTATTTTTTTATTTAGACACATGTTGTCCAGTCTCTGGCGGAAACCGTGCTGAGCATCATGCAACATAATATTCTTCCTTAAAAAGGTGTTCAAGAGACTGTTCCTTTGCGATAACAGTCGCAAGGGAGATCAGTCTGTAGTTTGACCTGTCGGACATGTCGCCAGATTTATTTCTAGTGATCGGCACCACTACAGTTTTCATCATGTCACTGGGCAGTGAAATACGAAAATTATACAGTAAGGCTCGGGGCAGATGTTTACCAGCATGTCTTAAATGCTCCACACTAAGCCCATCGTGACCAGGTGACTTACCACGTGTCATCTCATTAATAGAATTTTTTACATCTTTTGGTGATGTAAAATTTGACAGTTGTGGCGGCGTGGTATTAAACTCAGAGTCACCTGACGACGACGACGGTCCCAGAGGTGGATCAACCAAACAAAATTCGTTAAACAAGTTGTCTTTATCAGTGGCGTCAGACAGTCCATCGCGCATGCTATGTGTGACACTAATTAGCTAATTAGTCCCATCGCGCCCTAAAACCCCTGAACTGAACCTATATAAACTGTTATCAGCCTACCCCAAACCTATGTTAGTGTGTTGTGTACTGCTGGCCAGCACAGTGTATCCAGAAAAGACCTGTGAGCTTCATCCCGAAAGCGGACACGTGGCCGTCGCCTGCGCGCGCTTGGGATTGCTGGTCAAGGTATGTGGTGTACAATTAATGAATTGAACGATCTCCTGTGCCTTTCTTCCCGATTGCGTATTTTTTTGCCTTCAACCTCTTATGACAGAATCAGCTTTTATAGCCTAGATTGCTCTAATAATCTAGGCTCAATCCGCGTGTGATTTTTAGCGGAAATTTACAACTTCTGCAGGTTATACGCACCAGACACATCGTTTTCTTAGTCGCGGGGCAGTTCTCGTCGCCACAGATAAATATGTGAACACAAGTAAAATAATGAATAGCTATATAGCACGCTGAGTTTATTTGATAAGTGACACAACTTACGAAGAAGTAGATGCAACCACCCTTGTAATAACTGCATAAAAGTTTAGCTCTTGAGATAGGATTCAAAACGAGTACAAAAGAGCAATCAATCATCATATACAGCTGTACTGAACTATCTCTACGGTTCATCACAGGAAGAAAAAAGATGTGCTCACAACAAGTTCAATTTCGTAGGAACTTGAGTAAGCCATTAAGTAGCTGTTCACTGCTGAAGCAACTACCGAAGTGAATATTACTTTATAAAACGATAACTAATAACCCTCCTTTTGGGCTTCGCCGCAGTCGGGTAAAAAGAACTTATATGTTTTTATATAATTATACCTACATTTCTAATGGCCCACTTTGAAAACGTTGAAACTTTAGTCGTTTAATTTCCTTTAACTTTGGCACAATAAAGACGTTTCGTGCTCTTTACGATCCAGTCGTAGAATTCACCGGTGTCCGTGAAGACATTGATTACTGAACTGAGAGGCGCCTTGCTCCGCTTATAAATCAAGGAGCTGATGCCGATCTGGATGTAACCTCGAACCACCAGTGCGCTGCCGGAGTCACCCCTAGAAAAAATATACAAAAAAACACATTAAAATATGTTGATTGTTGGCCAACTTCGGCGGTGTATTAAAAATGTTTAGCGTATGTAATATTATTTTATCAAATTGGGTGTTACTTTGATAATCTGAATAAATTATTGGAGTTTCGGGTCAAACGTTGACCCAGAATGTTAAAAATAGAGAGACAAGACGCCAGAAAAGAAAATGGGGAATAAACAGCGCTATAAGTCTTATAGACGCGTAAGGTTTAACATTAAATTGAGGTAATTTTGGTTTATTGAAGACAATTAAAGTAGTTAGACAATCATGTACCTATGTATTTTTTTTTATATTTACATTTAACAAACATTTAAATCCAACGCATCCCACTCCAATGATTTATTTATTTATTTTAAATAGAACGGCCGAAGCCAATTACACTATTTAAACACATATAATTAATTAAACACAGTCATGCAATCTTCTCACAAAACTTCAAACATTCTGACAGTATCACCTTCCATTCATCCGCAAATATATCAAGTTCTTTGTTTGAGTCCAGGCGGATAATGTCCGAGGAATGGGTGACTTGGAGCGTGCAACAGTACGGCAAGTTGGAACAGCCAGTAAGCGGTGTTTTCTGCCACGACAGTAATTGTCAGGGACAAATAGTTTGCTGATTTCATTGTGTAGATCAGGAACATCTATAATCCCCCTAAGAACTTTAAAGATTACAGTCATCTGGTCGCGCGACCGTCCAACTTCAAGCGAATTAAAACCCAAACAACCCAACAGGAATTTAGTGGGATACAAAAAAGGATAAAACCCGAACAAGTGCTTGTAAAAATATCTAAGGAACGCTTTTTGAACCTTTTCTAAAGCTAGAGCATACTGCTTCTCAAAGGGATTCCATACGCACGCACTAGACTCCAGCTTGCTACGAACTAATGCCCCAAAAACAAGCTTAATAACGTGGGGGTTGTGAAAGTCGCGACAGTTCCTCAAAACAAAGCCAAGCCGTTTAAATGACTCCTTCACAGTGGCTGTGATGTGGTCGTGAAACGTGAGCTTACGGTCGAATATGACTCCCAGGTATTTCATGGAATCAGTTCTTGTAATTGGATCTCCATTTAGTTTGTATAGAAAGTTGACTGAGCGCCGCATTCGACCGAAAGACATCACGTTGCATTTTGATTTATTAAATTCCATTTTATTATCCAGACTCCACTTATATACCGAATCAATGTCTGCTTGCAGAGCTTGGCAATCGAATTCAGATTTTATTTCATAAAACAGTTTAAAGTCATCAGCATATAAGAGAGATCTGGTATTCACAACCGCAACAGGCAGATCATTAATCATCAAAATGAAAAGAAGAGGGCCGACTACCGAACCTTGACTCACACCCGAGCGAGTGTGGTATGGGTGTGACTCGTACATACCTAATCTGACAAATTGCTGTCGGTCCCTTAAATAATCTGCAAGAGGTCGTAGAAGCCCTGGAGCAACCCACTGAGCATGTTCATGCACTGAGCTTCGAAAGCAAAACGTCATTGTTAACTCTATCGAACGCCTTTTGAAAATCAAAGTAAACAACGTCAACCTGGCATTTGCGATCAAGACTAGTAGAGATATAATTAACTAGTGTAAGTAAATTCGTATTCACGGATCTTTTTTCGCGAAAGCCATGCTGCTCATTGCACAGGTACTGATTCACTTGCTTGTAAATTCCTTGATGTAGGACATTCTCGAAGACTTTCGCGGGAGAAGATAGTATCGCTATTGGACGATATTAATCGACTGACGATTTATTCGAAGATTTCGGTTCGATCTTCCTGAATACCGTGTATCGGAATCAATGGTACAGCCATACTGGAGTGGATTACGCTGGTTCCTTACGCATAACTCTCACTCATCGCAGAGGCCAACATGCTCAAAAGGCTTACATCTGTTTGTTTGTGTGTATAGTTACGTGGTATGCTGTGTGGTATAAATAACTAGATTACTCACGTTGTAGAGGATTTATTGTCCACAAGTCTTTACACAGCTTAACACAAAATTCAGAAGGCACAAGAGGGCACAAAGTTCATAAGCACAAGCACAGTAAACAGTAGCGGAAGGATGAAAGTAGAAGAATGATAGACAGGTGAAGTATGGTTGAGATGGACATGAAAAGCGAAGCTAAATCGCGATACCGCGTGTATATAAAATTGAGGCGACAAGCATGCGCTCCGCATCGAGATGTGACCCTGACTGATTTGAACTTGTGGCTGGCCGTATATGGCTATTGATAGTTGTACGGATATTGGTAATTAGTGATGTGGTTTCGGTTGATAGTTTAATGACCATCGACTCATCATCATCATCAACAGCCTATCAATGTTCCCACTTCTGGGACACAGGCCTCCTCTCTTTGAGAGGGAAATGGGCTATAATCTACCACGCGGGCCCAATGCAGATTGGTAGATGTCACATGTTTTCGAATTTTTTGGTTCTAAGACATGCCGGTTTCCTCACGATGTTTTCCTTCACCGTTTTGAGAGCAGCGGTGATGAAATAAAATTACACAAAGTAATGTGCCTGAGGACCTACTGTTCGTAAGTCGGGGCCGCCACCACTGGGCCACCGCTGCTCCACTATCGACTAACTATAGTAAATTTATCGACCAACTGGTAAGAAAGTATGTATGATAGTGATGAGTGGTTCTGTGTTTATATTTAAATGTGTTTATTAATTGTATTGTTATTTGTTACTGTGTTGGTTTGTAAATATTTGTTTAAAGTTTAAGGTAAAGATAAATATAATATGTAAATAATTTAAATAAACATTAATGTTGCCTACACCACCACCCTCCAGAGACCGTCAAGGGCGATAGAAGTCTGTAAATTTAACTCGCCTCCCAGAACGTGTTGTGTAACTTGGCGGCACTATTGGCGAGGGTTCCTCCACCTGGTCAGATACGATGAAGGCAGGCTTCAGTCGGTACCATTGGGATACTGTCACGTCTTTGTTTTTAACGAGTAAATTAAATATCTTGTCCCCTCGTGTGATAACTTTGTATGGCCCTGAATAAGCAGGCTGGAGAGCACCTCGCAATGCGTCTTCATGGAGGAAAACGTGACCGCAAGTTTCTAGCTCGTTATAAACAAACACCTTAGGATTGCAGTGGGGGGAAGCTGGTACCGGTCGCAGTTTCTCGGCGAAATTTCTGAGCCTCGCGGTAAATTTATCTGGGTCTACAGTACCGTTGACTGTTGGCTCAAAAAATTCTCCGTGTAACCTTAGCGTATCCCCGAACAGCAGTTCCGCAAAAGAGGTTTGGAGGTCTTCCTTAAAGGCAGATCTTACACCTAATAAGACCCATGGCAAAGATTCCGTCCAACTATCGTTTGCATGGCAGACGATCGCGGCCTTCAGCTGGCGGTGAAACCGTTGCATGGTAGGCTGTTGTCCGCTTAGGTTCAAATCCGGCTATCATCGGCAGACATTGAAACAAGGCCGATTCGAACTGGCGGCCGTGGTCGGTTACATTATCTGTCGGGCAACCGAACCGAGATATCCAAATGGACAGCAAAGCCTTGACCACCTTTTCCGCTGTCCTGGCCACCGTGTAAATTTATCCACTGCCGTTAAGCAGTACCGATAACCTTGGGAAAGTGGGAGAGGACCCACCAGGTCAAAATGGATCTGCTTAAACCGAGCGCGCGGTAAGTTATAAGTACCAAGAGGAGAAGTCACGTGACGGTCCTCTGACACGGTATACAAGTACGCGCCCAGTCCCTACTGTCTTTTCGCACGCCCGGCCATACAAACCGCTCGGCTATCAGCTTGGCCGACGCATTGCTACCAGGGTGGCTTAAAGAATGCAAGCTATTGAAGATTTGCTTGCGAAATGGTTTAGGTGCGTATGGCCTGCTGGAAGCTGAAGTACTGACGTCGCAATACAGGGGAATTTGACTTCCAGGGATATTGAATTTTTTAAGCTGCAGAGAAGAACTTTCGCTCAAGAGCTTACAAAGTTCTGAGTCAGAAATCTGAGCTTGAGCTAGTTTCTCGAGGTCTACGGGGTCTGCTAGCTCTTCAATTCGCGACAAGGTATCTGCAACCACATTGTCCTTACCATAACTGTGGCGGATATCTGTCATGAATTGGGAAATAAAATCTAAGTGCCTATACTGCCTTAATGAAAAAGAAACTGAAAAACGAACAAGAAAGAGGTTAGACCGATTTGTTTGCTCATAAACACCCATCAGCGGCAATATCTTCAGTTGCTTGCAACTGCACCAAAATATCGGAAACTTGAACCAAACAATAAACATGGTAAATACCCTGTTTTCAGTGAGAATTTTAGTGAAAAGGTATAATATATCAGTTTAAAAACTTAGATAATATATTACACATTCGTCTTACTCAGCAGAATGACCACCGTTGGAACTTTTATGCTTAGCACAAAAAGTTTTTTTAGGTATTTTGATCCGATGTTTGCAATTTTCTCGATTCACCACCCATAGGTCTGTGTACATAAGGTCGTCTGAGATCCGGTCCGCGTTATCCTGTAAATATTAAATAAAAATTATCTTAAAACCACCAGAACTTCATAAAAGAAAAAATAGTATGTCTCAAGTAGAACGGACGTGTGTATAACCCTTGTCTGTGCGATTTTATTTATTATACTACATAATACGGCTTCCCAGAAAGTAAAAAAATCACGAGACGAGCCTTCTGCACGCGCCGCGCGACGCCCCGCGTCTCCGTAGACGAGCCCTTACGCCGCAAATTCGGAGAGGCGGGGCGTGCAGCGTGCATGCTCGAGTTGAATGACATTTTAGTATTCGAGTGATCAGTGACCAAGGAAATTATACACTAACTAGAATAAGTACAACCAAAATCTGGATTTGAACATGCCGTTTCAAATAAACTTTATGTCAACCTAATAGAGTTCGTATTACTTTACTTTGCAAACGACTTCGAGGGGGGGGGGGGGAACTTCAGAGCGAGACAAAAATCAAGGGGTATGTAATCGAAAACCACTTAGATAGCTAAACCAGCACATTAAATGTAACGGTATTAATTTAATATTCAATTAATAATTTTTACAATAATAAATTCTTGCGAAATAAAATTTACTAAGGCCAAAATTAAGAAAAGGTGCAGTATACTTGTATAGCCATTATTAAAATAAAACATAAAAAATATGGCGGAAACATTTTCGTGTTGAAGTCGTATTTTTTTTGCTTTTTCAAGTGCTTTTACCATATTTATCTTAAAATGTAGTAAAATCGTGTTTCGTGATGGGGTGTAATAGTGAGGGGTTTCCTGGATGTGGAATTTCTCTTTTCAGGTTAGTTCTTTTAACTTTGTTAACAAACAACGACTAGAGTGACTATGTTCTAGACTATCTATTAACGGAAATAATGAAATGATTGTAAAGAATAACGAATAAAAAATAAGACGGTCCGGTTGGCGCAGTGGCTAAGCGATTGGACTGCTGCGCTGCGTGTCGCGGGTTCGATCCCCGCACGGAACAAATATTTGTATAACCTGCAGATAGTTGTTTCGGGTCTGGGTATTTGTGTATGTGAGCTTATATGTTTGTGAACGCACCCACAATACAGGAGAAATTACTAGTGTGAGGCAACGTTTTTTTTTAAAAAAAATAATAAGCCTTATCTATTATTAATATAGGTATTTTAAAATAATCATCATCATCATCTTCCTGCCTTTATCCCATTCTATTTGGGGTCAGTGCAACACGTTTTCTTTGTCCATTATTTCTTGTTAGACGTCACGGTGGCATTTACTCCTTTCTCATTCATATCATTCTTCACACACTCCATAGATCGTTTCTGTGGCCTTCCTCTCCCTCTCCATCCATCAACATTTATCTCCATCACTTTTTAAACACTTTTTTTTTACTTTTTTTAAATAATATTCAAAATAAATCAACCTTTTTTTTCTGACGCAGCGGTCTCTGGGTTAAAATTTCTGTTATGGACCATCGATTTATGAGGCAGGGACGGATGAGGGGGACAGGGGGTGAGAGGAGCTACCCCTATACCATCCTAACCCCTCGGAACCCCATAGATATCTATGGTTAAAGTTTTTAGGTTAGAATAACGCTATTGGAATGAAACTTGTAAAAATAATAATTATAGTATCGTTTGGCAGGAGAAGGGAGAAGGGTCTGCCTCCTGTGCCTTGGCACTACTTCCATATGAAGGTGTTGCACCATTCTTGAGAAAATGAAATTATTTTAACCTGACCTCATAATATGGCGCAGTCGATGGAGCCCCGCCTCGCAGATGATTGGGAAAGCCAATGATGATGATGATGTTCCCTAAATCTTCAATATAATTCTTCTTTTTGAAATTTACGAATGCCCATACAAACTTTAACCCATATTATACTAAGGTTGAGGATTTTTTATTCCAAAATAAAATCTTAAATATCCTAGGAAAGGGTGTTTACAATAAAATTGTTCAACTATAAACTTTTTAGGTTTGAATAACATGTTTAAGTATAATATAGCTTTTAAAATAACAATATTTTGGGTAAGTATTAATCACTTTTTGTTATTGTCATATTTATGGCAGTTTTGATAAGTTAAGAATTATTCGTCTATCATTATAGTAGATAATAGCATTTCTGCCGGCAGGTTAAATTCAGTGTCATGGACGACCTTTCCCCGTATTCCAAATAATTGAGACTATAATGCGCACAACCTCCAATTGTACGCGCCCCTGTTAAACATGTACAGTATTGAACAGTCGGTGGACAATTTTTCCCTTTTTACCCGACTGCGGCGAAGCCCAACAGGAGGGTTATGTGTTTGACGTGTATGTATGTAAGTATGTATGTATGTATGTCCGTTTCTTTGTTCCCTCATAACTCATAAACGGATGAACCGATTTGAATGAAATATACGTCGTTAGATTCGTCTTGATGGCGCAAGTGTTATAGGCTACATTAAAATTAAAAAACAAAAATTGTGGATTTTGGGGGCCAAATCGCGGAGTTCAAAAAATTTTTTTTTTCCAATACCATCGAGTAGGGTATCAAAATAAAGGGTTTTAAAAGAAGATTACAAAAATATAAAACACTTATATGTTTAAAAGAAATTCAAAGTGAGAAATCCTATAAACAAGCACAAAAGTTAAATAAATCATCTGCGAAGAATTTTACGCGACCAACGAAAGAAAAAACAAAAGAACTAAAAAGTTGGAAATAAAAAAAGTAGTTAAAAAACTAAAAAACCCGACTGAAAAAACTGAAAAGCAAAAAAACAAGCACATTTTAAATTAAACAAAACTTGGAAGCAGGCGGGGTTCATTTGAATATTAAATTATGAAAAGAAAAAAATGATGAAAATAGAATGGACCCCGCCTGCTTCCAAGTTTTGTTTAATTTAAAATGTGCTTGTTTTTTTTGCTTTTCAGTTTTTTCAGTCGGGTTTTTTAATTTTTTAACTACTTTTTTTTTAATACTTGTAGTTACATGTTTGTATTATGATTTTAGTTTTGTAAATTGTAATTTGTTTAAACTATACGGGCAAATTGTACTCACGGCAATTATTCCCCATCCAGCTATTTGAGCTTTTTTATTATAAGGTGGATTCTTCATTAAAGCTATCCTTTTAATTGTCTTGTCAAATTTTAGGGGCCTTTTAAGCTTAGCTATTGCTATATCGTTGTCTGCACTCGAACGTCCGTTAAAGTCCGGATGTATAAAGTAATCTATAACGGAGCACTCAAAACCTTTACGTCTGTTAGCGTGCCCCACATTGGCGCTAACACCCATATGAGCACATTCTGCTTCTAGACAATGTGCCGCCGTCAGTATTATCTTTTCATTCACAATGGATGCGCCGCAACTCCACCCATTCATATTTTTCGTACTGTTTTTTTTAATACAACGTGCTTTGATAAACACGGAATGAGGAAAATTTGTAATTTTAGCGTTTTGTCCACCAACAACCAACGGTTCTATCGTGCATTTGATGGATGCTACCAAACTTATGAAAACTAGTGCAAGTCTTAATTCTAGCATCATTTTTACTATCACGCGTTGCGCATTGGTATTACGATGTCGACGGTGTGTGACTGACTATAATATACTTACATGTACTGAACATGTAATTGGCCATATTATTTTGTAACTCTTATCACTTAATCAGCAATTTTATGGAGTCATTATTGTTTTAGTTAATCAAATTACCTTAATTATTTTTTCTTTTTTTTTCTTTTCTTTCAAATTATCGATAAGCACAATCTGAGTACTAGATGTGCCAGTGGAATATTTGCGGACATAGAACGTGAAAGCGAATTGGTGCAAAAGTTCAGACAACGCAATTAGAACAGTAAATGATTGACTAAAATAACATGAGACAGTCTGCGACTGTTTCCTTGGCTGTTCAACCTATACATGGCTATTTGTTTTACAGTACAGCCGAATTGAAATGATCTACACTCGAGAGCAATGAATCCGGGTCACTTAAAGAATGTTAAAAATCTCGGAAACTAAAAATGATAGGTTAATGCAATAAATTGTATTTAATAGACGATGTAATACTCCTTAAATCAAAGTAAAAAAAATATGAGTCACCATACATTTTATTAACACAAAATTACATAAAGAAAAAAACTGCTGATCTCTCCATAAAACAAAAATAGGAAACATGAAATTTTTGAACTTTATTACGATTTTCTTGAATTTTAATACTTCGTATTGCCTCCTCGTGCTTCCATTACTGCGTTTACGCGGTTTGGCATGCTGTACACCAAGTTCCTTATACGATTTTGGGGAATATTCTCCCATTCCTCTGTGAGAGCAATTTTGAGCTCACGAAGCGTGATTGGGGGAGGGTTTCGTTGTTTTACGCATCTGCCGAGCTCGTCCCAAGCATGCTCGATCGGGTTGATATCCGGGCTGCGCGCTGGCCACTCCATACGAGTAATGTTCATCTCTTGAAGGTAGTCATTCACAATCCTACCTGTATGAGGTCGGGCATTGTCATGCATAAATATAGCATCCTCACCTAAATTGACCATAAATGGACCAACGTGATCATTGAGGATTTCTACCACATATCTTTCGCTAGTTAAAGAGCCGTTTTCTATGATCACTAGCTCTGTGCTACTTTCAGAAGAAATTCCGGCCCACACAAGTACAGACCCACCACCGTAGGCTACTTTTTCTTTGATGCATGCTTGCTTGAATCTTTCCCCTGGTCTTCGATACACTCTGTGTCTTCCATCGTGTTTGTAGAGCATAAATTTTGATTCGTCGGAGAACATAACTTTTGACCAATCTTCAATACTCCAATTTACGTGGCTCTGGGCATATCTTAGTCTTGAAATACGATGCCCACGCTCCAGTTTAGGGCCGTTTGCAGGTCTAAGGGGTTTTAAGTTAGATTCAGCAAGCCGACGTCTTACTGTCCATGCACTTGGGTTACTTCCTCCGAGGCGTCGAAACTGATTTGTGAGTTCAGTTCCTGTGAGAAAGCGATTTCGAAGCATGGTGTTCACCAAGTATCGGTCTTCTCGTGCTGTGGTATACCTGTTCCTGGCCGTTCCTGGTCTGCGTAGGTTAGAACCAGTTTCTTCGTAACGTCGGAGAACTCTTTGTACTGTTGACAGCGACACACCGACAGTCCTGGCTGTATCGCGCTGACTCCGGCCGGTTTCCAGCATTGTAAGTATTCTGGTGCATTCTTCAGGCGTAAGCGACATAATTTCAGCTTGAATAATGAATATAGAGCACTATCAACATGGTTTATGTACCCACATAAATGACAGATTACAAACAAAAGCAAAACCAAATGCTGTAATTACGTAGTTCCATCTTCAAAAGTGGCCCTTTTTCAAATTTGATTTTTTTATGATATAACTTTACAATAACTAAGAAGTTTTAATACCTTCATTTATGGAGTATTACATTGTCTATTAAATACAATTTATTGCATTAACCTATCATTTTTAGTTTCCGAGATTTTTAACATTCTTTAAGTGACCCGGATTCATTGCTCTCGAGTGTATGACTCAATGAAGGAAATAAAAATACAAAACGCCAAGATACAAGAAACTGTTTACTCTCTGTTTGATTACGATAATTTAAAGTCCAAGATCGACGATTTTTTAATTAAACTCGTCACAGAACGTAAGCATAACGCAGAATATACGAAGTCCTTGGAGGAGAAACTTGAGAAAATGGAGAAAAGTGCAAGATCGTCTGTGTGGGAATTCGCAATATATTATATGTCGTAAAGTCTGAGACCAAAGAATGCGTAGGTACTAAAAAATGTTGTTGAGATGGGTGCTATTTCAAACAAGAGGCCATGCACCGCACGATCCCCGCATAGAGCCTCCGGCAGAAGGTGTTCGGCCCCCCAGGTTGGGCAAGAGCCACCTAAAAGGCAGCCCCAGCCCGTTCCAGTCGAAAATGCTCCGAGGCAGCCTTAGGCTGAACGCCCATGTCAGACTTCTTGTTTTCGTTATTTCTGACCAATTTAAAATCGGTCACCGATTATCGGACGAAATCGGACGAAAATCCGTCACCGATTATTGGACGTGGGCGGGCAGCCTAACAATGGCTGTTGTACGTAGTACTAATTACTTCCATGCAAAGAGGAGTGTATTATTACAGTTTTAAAAATTAATATCTTTTGCGTCTGTTGGTCGATTTTAATAAAATAATGGCTATAAAAATGTTACTCACAACATGCTCACAACAATAGTTTCTTGTTTTCGAATATTTCGAATTTGATAAGATGAGGGGTTTAAATAACGTGATGCGGTCACAAACCTTTTGTCAAATCGGACAAACAAAATTAAGAAAAATAATTTCAACGATTTTATTATTTACTAGCGGACGTCCCGCGGTTTCACCCGCGTAGATCCCGTTCCCGTGGGAATACAGGGATAAAAAGTAGCCTATGTTACTCAGGGTGAATGTAGCTTTCCAAGGGTGAAAGAATTTTTGAAATCGGCCCAGTACTTTTTGAGCCTATTCATTACAAACATACAAAAATAGGTACAAATCTTTCCTCTTTATAATATTAGTGTAGATGTATAGATTCTGCTCCTCCATAGGATCTTATTTTTTTTGCATAATTTCGTTACGTGTCTTTGGCAGGACAAGTAAACTGCATCGCCGAAGAGATTTTTTGGTGAATATTACGTTTGTTTCAATGGTTCCATTCGGGTCTACCCTTTATAGCAGATTTTTATAGCATAATTTAATTTTGCGAAACAGTGGATAATATGTATAAACTTTCGTGTCGAAAAGTGTGAGAATGTCTACGTATGTCTGCGTCAACTCTCAGTAAAGCCAAATCTGCCGAAAGTTTGTAATTGCAGTCAGTGAGTGTACTCGGCAATATTACCCTTCTTTTCACGACCTTTGGATCCTGTACACTGTCAGCACGTGTCAGCATCGTCACACCTCGGACACTCCATACAACGCCCGCAAAATAATTACCTATTACTACTACATAAACAAATAACGTTTGTGCACGACGTGCACGTGCAAATGTGTGCGTAAACTCTAGTAGGGTTATCGTAGCCTAAAAAATGGCGCGGAAAGTGCAACGGTCTGCGTCGCGAAAACCGAACGACGACTAATACGAGCGCGAGCCATTGCTCAAGTGGCGACGACGAATACCTCGAAGTGCGGGGTGAGGTGCGGTATTTAATATGAGCGCGGGGAAGTGAGTGTCCCTTCTGTACGTAGTACTATTATGTATTCTGTGGCATCGTTCCCAATGTACAGTCGAACAAGCTAATAAGTATACAGCCAGCTAACTTGTATTTACTTTTATGATTATACAGATACATTTAGAGACTGATTTCAAACGATACAGCGTTTGACATTAGTCGCTCAATGCGACACACTTGATAAAACAAAACTACAATAAATATTTTCATTGTTATAGAATTATAAAGATCTCTACCCTGTATACTTATTAGCTTGTTCGACTGTACTACTGTAACATTCGCTGTTTATAGTTTTGCCGCCTATGGATGTTACAATCAAAAGACAAAATGAGACATTTTTTTGGGTTGGTTTTCTTAGACGCGGGTAAGTTCTCGTCGCCACAGATAAATATGTTAACACAAGTAAAACATGGAATAGCTATGTAGCACGCTGAGTTTATTTGACAAGTGACACAACTTATGTAGGAGTAGATGCAACTACCCTTTATTATAACTGCATAACAGATTAGCTCTTGAGATAGGATTCAAAACAAATAGAAAAAGAACCATCAATATTCATGTATATCTATACATACTGACCTATCGCTACGGTTCGTCACAAAGAGAAGAAAGATGTGCTCACAACAAGTTCAATTTCCTAGGAACTTGAGTAAAGTTCCTACGAAATTGAACTGCTGTTCACTGCTGTAGCAAAAACCGGGAGTATTCCCGTTCGTCCCACTGACTTTGTCCCCGTAGTGGGACGAACGGGAATTCGTTATTATTTTTCCCGATCGTCCCACTAATTTTGTTGATGGGACGAACGGGAATAATAATAACAAATTCCCGTTCGTTCCACTACGGGGACAAAGTCAAAAATTTTTTATAGTCCTCTTGGTCCCACCAAATAATTTCAGACTGGTTGTTTTAATGGTAAAAAAAATCAATTTTTTAAATAAAAAATCAGTCATTATCAGTTAGGAGTTAGGACAGTGAAGTCTCACAAAGTACCAGGTGTCCAAAAATATATAGGAAGTATAGTGTATTATTGAAAATAGGAATTTCAAAATCTAATTTATATGTGCTACTTTGTGAGACTTTACTATCCTTGTTTCTCATCAACAATAAAAAAAAACTGCATGGTATCAGAAAGGTATATAGATTTGACTATAACATTGCTATTTCCAATAATACAATACCTCCTATATATTTCAGGGGCTGCAGTCTCTACACTAACAACGACGCTACGAATGTCGCTAACTCGTAAAATCGTAAACTTTCTGTAATAGATTTTCAGCTTTATTTCAACAGCATAAGGTTAAAAATCTATTACAGAAAGTTTACGATTTTACGAGTTAGCGACATTCGTAGCATCGTTATTAGTGTAGAGACTGCAGGGCCTGCAGTCTCTACACTAATAACGACACTAATAAATATTTTTTCTATTTATTTTATTTTTCAGAAGTCGTTAAATCGTAAACTTTCTTTAATAGATTTTCAACCTTATGCTGTTGAAATAAAGCTGAAAATCTATTACAGAAAGTTTACGATTTCTCGACTTAACGACATTCGTAGCGTCGTTATTAGTGTAGAGACTGCAGGACCAGGCCCTGGCCTCCTGGTAGTGCGTAACACTTTGCTATCCTGGTTTCGCAACTCCAACAAAATAAAATGAATGGTATTAGAAAGGTGAAAGATTTGATTTTAAGATTCCAATTTCCTATACCTCATAATGTTTCTGTACTCCTGGTAGTTTATGGGACTTTACTATCCTTTTTTCTCATCTCTTTCTTGTCATTTCCTATTTAAAATAATACAAATGCACGAGTGTGATACGTGACTTAGAAAAGTGTAACACCTAATATCACGTCCCGCACGTAGTAGTTGCATAAATCATTTTTTTTGCTACTTTTCTATGTAGATAGTGGTAGCACAAAATCAAAAGTAAACTACGAAACAACGATTAAACATTTTACGCACAAAATTATTAAGTGGGTCGTCCCACTTAATAATTTAAGAACATATTATTATTCTAATTCGTCCCACTAAAATCATGAATGGGACGATCGGGAACAAATTTAATATTATTTTTGTAAATTCCCGTTCGTCCCACTACGGGGACGAAGTCGGTGGGACGAACGGGAATACTCCAAAAACCGAAGTGAACTTTACGACTGCCGAAAAAAAGTGTTTTTTTTTTTAAATATACATTTCATAGCCCACTTTGAAAACGTTGGAACTTTAATCCGTCGTTTCGTCCTCGTCGTTTTGTCCTTAAATTTTGGTACAATACAGTGTTTCCGTGGTCTTTTTGATCCATTTGTAGAATTTACCGGTGTCCGTGAAGACTTCCAGACGCTTGCTGAACCCCGGCATATGGTAGGACACGAGGCCGATCTGGATGTAACCTCGAACCACCAGTGCGCTGCCGGAGTCACCCCTAGGAAAAAGATAGAAAATTCATTAAATTTTGATTGTTGTCCAACTTCGGGGGAGTTTTAAATCTAGGTAGGTAACATTATTTTATTAAATTGAGTGTTATTTTGATAATCTGAATCATCATCATCATCAGCCTATAATGTTCCCACTGCAGGGACTCAGGCCTCCTCTCTAGGAGAGGGATGGGCTATAATCCACCACGCGGGCCCAGTGCGGATTGGCAGATGTCATAATCTGAATAATCATCATTATTTCAGCTAAAATACCAGCAGTGGACACTGCTGGACATAGGCCACCCCAGGTGTCACCACATTGACCGGTCCCGTGCGTCTCGCATCCAACGGGTCCCCGTAAACTTCACCAGGTCGTCGGTTCACCTAGTAGGAGGCCTTCCAACACAACGTCGTCCAGTTTGCGGTTGCCACTCCAAACTTTCCGGCCCTATCGGCCATCCGTTCTGCAAGCAATGTGCCCTGTCCACTGCCACTTAAGTTTGGCAATTCTTCGGGATATGGCGGTAACTTTGATTCTCTTGCGGATGTCTTCATTTTTAATACGATCTCGCAAGGAGACTCCGAGCATACCCCTCTCCATAATTGCCCTTTGGGTGACTTTGAGCTTTCTGATGAGGTACATTGTGAGCGACCACGTTTCGGTCCCGCATGTAATCACGGGCAACACTCACTGGTCATAGACTTTCGTCTTGAGACACTGTGGTAACCCGAACGCTGCCCAGCCGAGTCGGATTCGACGATTGACCTCTTACTCTAAGTTAGACCTACCCAACTGGATCGTTTGTCCCAGATAGACATAATCGTCCACAACTTTAAGTGTAGAGTCTCCGACCTAGATAGGAGTGTGTGTTACATGAACATTCAACATAACCTTGGTTTTTTCCATGTTCATTTTAAGACCCACTGTTTCGGTAGCTCCACTGAGGTCATCGAGCATTGTACTGAGCTCTTCCACGGTCTCAGCCACGACCACTATATCGTTGGCAAACCGAAGGTGAGTGATGTACTCGCCCAGAAGAGCTCTGAAGAATGGGCTGTTTCGGACCGCGGTGTGAATCGACCATAGGAGAATTTGAATGGGTTTATTCGAACCGCGAATGAAACAAAAAGTTTTCTTAGTAATAATGCGTAAAGTACAGTCAGGCACAAAATAAAACAGCGATATAAGTTCTACGATATAAGGGTGTTACAAATTCGTAAAACCAGCGGGACTCAAGTTTCTCATTCGTTCTATCACACAGTTTAGGGAATAACTACAGCGCAAACTACCAGGAGAATAGAAGTAGGCAGGAGGTATTGAAAACATTTATTTTGGAAATAAAAAAAGGAAAAAACGATAAAAGCAAATAATAATAGGTCTTTACCTAAATTTTTTTCATGTATTTTTTATTTGTATTAATCGAAGTAATCACCCATGCAATCAATGCATCTTTGCCAACGCAGTGGCAGTTTATTGATGCCCTTCTTAAAGAAATCAGCTGGTCGGGAGGCAACAAATTCTTCAAAGGCATTTTGTACTGCCTCTCGGGTATTGAATTTTTTTCCCGCCAAGAAGTTATCCAAATTCTGGAAAAAGTAGTAGTCTGTAGGCGCAAGGTCTGGTGAGTAGGGCGGATGACGGAGAGCTTCCAACCCCAGTTCTTGCAACTTGGAGACCGTCTGCTGTGCAGTATGAGGTCGCGCGTTGTCGTGCAGGAGCAGCGGAGACGAGCGATTGACCAATGCTGGTTGGAGATGTGCCAGCTTCTCCATCATTGTGTTCACAGTACACATCTGCAGTAATGCTCACCCCGTTTGGTAAGAAGCTGTGATGAATCACACCGGCGCTAGACCACCAAACAGTGACCATCACTTTTCTAGGGGTAAGTTTTCGTTTAGGGCATTGTTTAGGTGCTGAACCAGGATCCAACCAACTTGCTGAGCGCTTGCGGTTATCAAACAGAATCCATTTTTAATCGCAGGTAACAATGCGGTTCAAAATTCCTTCATTTGTGTGTCTGTTGAGCAGTGCAAGGCACGTCTCGACGCGTACTTCGCGCTGGCGATCATTGAGTTCGTGGGGCACCCATTTGTCAAGCTTTTTTACCTTGCCAATTTGACGTAAATGGACCAATATTGTTTTGACGCTAACGTCGAAAGCTGCTGCTGATTCAGCCGTAGATTGTGTATCATCAGCTTCCACAATCGCCTTTAATTCGTAATTGTCGACCAAAGTCTTCGGACGACCTCGAGGTTAATTTTTCAGGTCGAAATTTCCAGAACAGAAGCGAGCAAACCAATAACTGGTGGTGCGTTGGTTTGTAGTGTTAGCTCCGTAAACGTCGTTGATGTTGCGTGCCGCTTGTGCCGCGTTGCTGCCACGACGGTACTCATATTCCATAATTACTCGAATTTTTAACGTATCCATGATGACGAAAAAGATTGAAACGCGATGAAAATGTAACACTAATCAATAAACAAATGACTACTTTTGGAAAAAAAACAATGTTTTTAAAATAAAATTAATTTGAAATTAGAATTCTTAGCCAAACAAAAATTATTTTGATTTGAAATGGCCAGTACTGCAGAACGGCAATTTCATAGGTAAAGACCTATCCGCACATACAACGGTCCACTTTAAAGACTGAGATAATATTATATTATGGAATAATTTAGATTTGATTTAAAGATTCCAATACCTCCTTCCTAAGTTCCTACTTCTGTTCTCCTTGTAGTTTGTGGGACTTTACTACTGTGGCGACTAGCGACATCTATCGCAACACCTGCGTACTAAAAACGATCGACAGAAAATCCTACATCGCGCTATGAACATTATCCGCGACATAAGCCTTTATAGGAGTTCCCGACTTACAACTGTCGGGCAGTTAGCCCACCGGACACAACACCCGTCCGGTCGGAGGATCCTCGCTTTTCAATGGGGGATGAGGAACTTTACACCCTGTTCCTCATATACCCCCAAACTGGTGACCCCGAGCATGAACGTCAGCGCAGCCTTCGTGCAAGCACTTCATATGTCGTCATCACTTCCCCTTCGCCTTCGAGCAGCGAGTCATACCGTCAGCCAGCAGCCACGGCTTCATGGGGTATCCTGTCCACCAGCATGCAGCAGAAGCACATTCCTGGACATCACCCCCAGCCTCATCAGCGACTTTGGCACAGCACACTGCACTTCGGCCGGTCAGCAAGCAGAGACGCCCTTCTCTCCTGGTCGACGCAGCAGCCAGCCACTACGCAGCATTGCACATTCCGACTCACTGGAGCATACGCAGCATCACTCCGACTCACTGGAGCATAGGCAGCATCACCCCGATTCACTGGGGCATCACGGCAAGCACTGCATCACTCCGACTCACTAGAGCTAATATGCAGCATCACCCCGACTCACTGGGGTATCACCGCAGACAGTTCCGACTCACCGTGAACTATGCGGCATCCGGTTCCGACTCACTGGAACCTTCCACTGGCTGACAAGCGCCAAGACTTAACCTGCTTTCGACCTCCGGTCTCGGAGGGGAGTGATGTGGCGACTAGCGACATCTATCGCAACACCTGCGTACTAACAACGATCGACAGAAAATCCTACATCGCGCTATGAACATTATCCGCGACATAAGCCTATATAGGAGTTCCCGACTTACAACTGATGGGGCAGTTAGCCCACCGGACACAACACCCGTCCGGTCGGAGGATCCTCCCTTTTCAATGAGGGATGAGGAGCTTTACACCCTGTCCCCAAACTACCTATCTTTTTTTTTAAATCTCCAAAAAAAAATGTTTTCAATACCTCCTGCCTACTTCTATTCTCCTGGTAGTTTGTGCCGTAGTTGTACCCTAATCTGTGTGATAGAACGAATCAGAAACTTGAGTCCCGCTGGTTTGACGATTTTGTAACATCCTTTATCGGAGAACTAGTGAGAAAAAAAATTAAAAAAAGTTCCCACTAGTTCTATCGTAGTCAAATCGTAGGACTGTGCAGTAGAACTAGTGGGAATGATCCGTTTTTTCTACTCGACTGTACATACAAACTTTGAAATTAGCTCGAATCTAAACACAGTGGTTCGAATCGCCCCATTCCTAAGAGCTATTGGTCGATTCACACCACTCGGCGCTCCAAGAACCGCCGTGGTGCGAAACAGGAGCTCCTCTGCGTTTCACACCGCGGTCCGAACCGCTCGTGGTGCGAAACGACGAACGACCCACTAAAACATCGGAAACTTGAACCAAACACCAAACATGCTAATATCCCGTTTTCAATGTTAATGTTAGTGAATTAATATTCACTGACTCAGTTTAAAAACTTAGATAATAAATTATTTCCTGACAGTCATCTTACCGGGAAGCATAACCACCCTTGGATTTTTTATGCTGAGCGCAAAGAGTTTTTCGGGGTAAGTGGGTCAGAAGCTGTTTGCAATATTCTTGATTCACCACCCATTGGTCTGTGTACATAAGGTCTTCCGAGGCCCGCTCCAATTCGTCCTGTAAATATTAAATAAAAATTATCATAATAGTCACTAGAACTTTATAAAAGACAAAATATTATGTAAGATAATGTAACGACAAATAATTGTATTGTAAGAAAAAAGGGTTAATAGGTAAATAAATAGAAGGCGAGCCTTTGCCTACAACCAGGCTTAAAATCCGTGGCTGGTACTTAGAAATTCCTGATGGAAGAAGCCCGACCCAAGAATCCCACCGAGCACCTCATGCTCGGCAGTTATGATTGCAACCACTAGACTAAAGAGGCAGTCAACAAACAAACAAAATATACAAACTAAATATTTCCAAACAAAAGACAGAATGAAGACTAAAACTAAGTACATAAATACAACAGCAACATTAGGACACTTACGCGCGGGCCACACATAAATGGCGTCGGGCGCGGACATGGCACGGGCACTTTGTCGTGGATATAACGCGCCGTCCGTTCCATTTGAATGGAATAAGGCCCCCGCGCAATAACCGCGCCCGAAGCTTTTTATGTGTGGCCTGCGCATTACCGCCTTAGGTGTAAAAGTACGCCTCCGCATTGCTGTCAGGCGGAAAGAATTGTCATAATATGCACTTTAATTTCAACTTCGATTTCACAAACCAAGCCTTTTTACAAGACGGCTGAGTTTAATCAATTTCCGTAAAAGGGCAAACTTGCCTAACCAAACCAAAATAACATTTTCACTCCTCTTGCTCAAAAATAACGTCTTATAGCATACCAGAGCGGGCGTAAAATTGCATTTATTGCGCTAGGGCTAAAAGTAAATCTCGTACGACAACTTGTTCAGCCAGTGATTTAGTTTCAAGTAAAAAATAAATAATCTTCATAATAATCATGATCGTTTTAATGCCTCACTGATTGTAGCAGGTGTTGTTCATTCGGTTCCTTTCAAAATTGTTGACGCTTAAGATTCTGATCCATGTGTCACGTTTGTGAACGATCGTCATAAAAATATTATATCATTATTATAAAAATATCTTTACATAGTATAAAACAAAGTCGCTATTTTTGTCTGTTTGTTTGTCTGTATGCTTAAATCTTTAAAACTACGCAACGGATTTTGATGCGGTTTTTTTCAATAGATAGAGTGATTCAAGAGGAAGGTTTTAGTATATAATTTGAACGACATCCACGCGGGTGAAGCCGCGGGCATCAGCTAGTTATATATAAAAATATATTATATCATAAAAATATTTTATACATAATTATAATGTTAGAGAGCATTTAGAGTTGGCAACACTAATGTCAACAGACGTCTTTCAGTTTCATCCTCCGATTTTATTTTCCGTTTTAAAATATAAATAAACAAGTGGACCTGGCAGACGTCGTCCTGCCCGGACAGCAGCGCCACCTTCCGGGTCCAATTAATGTGTCTGACGGCACGGTTGGCACAGTGGCTGAGCGATTGTACTGCTGCGCTGCATGTCGCGGGTTCGATCCCCGCACGGAACTGTTATTTGTATGGCCTACAGATAGTTGTTACAGGTCTGGGCATGTCTGCACGTAACGTGCCCTGCCTACATCAAATTGGCTGAATAGAGACATGGTAGAGTGCAGTGACGAGGCGTGCCTGTAAGCTGATTCCAACCGGCTTCCATTAGAAAATTAAGCAAAAAAAATTTTTTTTTTCACAAATTTTATTTTTTTTTGTGGATAAAAATATTTAATGCATCATAGGGTTAAAAATATTACAAAAATGCCAACATTTTTCATGTTTACAAAGAAAAGCAACAGCCAGTGCCAAATAACCCGGTGCTTGCGTGTCAGAATTCAGAACTAAATTCGTACGAAAAAGACCACGTGACATTCACGGCTCGTACGTAGCACGGCTTTGTAGGGTACTGGGCATGGGGTCACAACTCGAACAAATTATAATTAATCTTGAAAAAAAACACAATAGATGGCAGCATAGGTAGCAGTAATGAAATTAACAATCGCTTAAATGCGTTATACGGTAGATTTCGGCCGAAATAAGATTTGCAAAAATCAAAAGTTCCATATTTAACGCTTATTTACCTATTTACACTCATTTATCACGTTATTTCAACAAAAAAGGTTAAAGGAGGACTTTTAATTCAATTCGTACCCATAGATTGATAAAGTTGTCAAAAGTAAGCAATCTGTAAATCATTTTCTCCGGAGCTGTTTGCAATAGATGGCGTGTTTTACTCAATTTGCCACATACAATAATCGTAACTGTTGTATAATTTTAATTAAATTTAACCATTAAAAAGCATATGTATTACTGTTTATAGAAATATAACACATCTTTTAACATTTCTAAGCGAAATAATTACATATTTTTCTCATTTTACTGAACCCGAAAGTTCCGGAACTATAGTGCGCGCGGAACTATTTTACCGCTCCTTAGGTGGCGAAAGGGGTGAGGGGGCGGGTTGCCTACAGCTCGCAATGCACAGGAGACTCTATTTAGACAGTGATGACCAATCTCGAGATATCGTGAACAATAATTGTTCAATTTATTGAAAAGAATACTTAAATAAAAAACAAAAACTTGCCTAAGGCGCGGCCAACTAGTTCCGCGCGCACTATACATAACACGAAACATGAACTCCTAGATGGCGTTGTAAAACTCCAGTCTGTGGCAATTAGTGCGACGCTGGTGCTGCCATCTGTTGAAATAATGGAGGAAAGAATATAAATCGAGCAATAAGATGACTTAGGGAGGTGTCATTTCTTTGTATGGGATTGGGTATCTGTACGAAGTATTATAATATCTGTGGTACTGGGTAAGCCGACTATTATCGGGTTATAATCGAGACTACGTTGGGAAGAAACGTCATAACTCCGTCATATACGAACCGAAAATTATTGTTTTATTTGAAAGAATATACTCCCGAGATGGTTCCTCAATCACCATGTCAATATCTGATGATGGAATCTCAGGAAAATCGAGGGCAACCCTCAAATTTTATAGGCACTTATTGCGTGTTTTTTATAAAGTTATTCAAGTATTCGCATCTGGCAGTCATCACCTCGTGTTGATGAGCTGATGCTGGTAGGTATAACTCCTTAACGGTTAGGAGTTGGAGGATAATTTTAAAGAAAATATTATGGGGACGTATTCTTTCGAGCTATCTAGGTCAGTTGATTGTGGAAGGTACAACTCTTCAACCGCACTCGCGTCTCGTAATCGTTTTAAATTACATTTTTAGAAGAATATTTTAGGCACTTAGGAACTATCTAAAGTAAAATAAACCTAAACTACCTACCTATCTATACTTTTTTTTTAAATTTTTTATTAAAATTGATATTGTTTTTTTGTACCCTACCACAATGTTGTCTTGTTTGACCCTAATTGACTGGTAAAGAATGCCTTGTGGCATTAAGTCCGCCTATGTATCACTATTGTGCATAAAGTTTAAATAAATAAATAAATAAAATACTGTAATTTGAAATATTAATCATTAAACACTCTTTGAAATAATTTCGGTTTTTTAAGTCCTCCGGCTGTCACCTTCATTAATTGTATAAGAGTTTAAATGTTTGTAAACGCATCCACGACACAGGGGCAATTCCTAGTGTGGGGCAACATTTTTTTATAAACTAAATAACCCTACGCAAAAATTATTGCTAGGAAACAACTTTTTTGAGGGCGTGTTAAATCACGTTTTACGCTGATGGATGTTTTGAATACTTAACGGGTCATGGAGGTAATTAAAGTAAAGTTAAAAACAAGTATTTAAAAAAGAAATTCACAAACATACATACATACATACATACATGAACGCTAAAAACATAACACTCTTTTTTTGGGGCAGTCGTGTAAAAAATGAGAAAACACTAAAATTTTGTCCCCCAATGGAAGGAAAAAATATTTTTTCGCATCGATGAGGAAAACATGTGCCTTTCGGCTTCGTTACTCGTATCTGTAATTCTACACCCTCTGATAGACACTATGCTACTCAACATTCCAGCTCGCTACACGTCTACGATTGGGTGCTTTGTGTGGGACTCCATATCGCAGTCATTGTGATGAAGCAATCGACTGCCTCGGTCACCTTAGGCGCAGGCCACACATAAAAGGCTACGGGCGCGGACATGGCGCGGGCGGCCTTATTCCATTCAAATGGAACGGACGGCGCGTCATGTCCACGCACGATACACGTCATTCCGTGTTCCGACAAAGCGCCCGTGCCATGTCCATTTGTGTGTGGCCCGCGCCTTAGCCTTTCCTGCAGTAACAGCGCCGCGCCGGTCGGATTTCGCGGCACGTCTGCGGTATTGAAGAAGAAAACAGAAGAAAAGGAAGAGACCAGGGCCCCAAGTCTGCTATTCAATAGTGTCAGAATGGTCGATCATTAATCTCATAATGGTTGATTGATGACAAGCCAAAAAGTACCTTATGCCTGTCGACTTAAGGTACTTTTTGGCTTGTCGTAAATCAACCATTATGAGATCAATGATCGACCATTCTGACACTATTGAATAGCAGACTCGGGGCCCAGATTGTATGACCACAATGCCATGGAAATTGGGTAGGCCCATGGTTTGAGATGTAACTTGCGTCGACACCCTCATGCCATCCTATCTACCTAGCACTGAGGGCTGGGGTGGCTGCTGCTGGTGCTGAAATCCTCAAACGGCGCAAATACTATAACTTAATTGGTAGGTATGAAACACTAGGGCCGTTGGGTCTGAGTGCACACCTAATATTTCAGGAAATCGCTAAGCGGTCAACTCTTCACGTGACCAAAGGGGTGGCCTATTTTTTGGCCAAATAAGTAATCATCATTGCCATCCAAGTGGCAATGGTGCCAGATTTTTCTGTTGACAGTGATGTGACGAATTTTTTGTCGTCAATTCTTCACTTTTTAGGGCTCCGTAGTCAATATGGAACTCTTAGTACTAGAAAGCTGTAATTTGTCGTTAATATACATAATTATGAGTTATACGTCGAAAAAGTGGTAGAATAAAATTTTGAAAATGATTTTTTTAGGGTAGGTATACCTCCAGCGATGATTTTTTTTCTCGTGAAGCCCATTGTGTGGGATATCGTTTGATAGGTCTTCAAAACATATTGCGAGTTTGCTCAAACACTTTTTTGATTAAAGGATTCGTTTGGGAAATATTAAACTTTAATGCAAATTTTTGTTAGACACAAGACTGGCTACCTAAACCACCTATACGGGTTGTGTCAGGGCTTGTCAAAACATTCATGGTAGTAGCATACATAATGAAATTAAAAGAGAATTTATCACAGCTAAGTTAGGCTTTACAAGTTTACGAGTAATAGTCGACCAACTTATAAAATGTACCAGTCTAAAATATTTTCCTATACATAATAATAATGTATGGAAGCGTATGGGAGGTATTAAAACTGCAAATGTAAGTTTGTTTTATTTTTAGATTAAAAATCATCGTTCGGAGGCAGGTAGGCAGGATGGTAATATTTACAAACTACAATTTAAAGACTTAAAATTGTAATTGTAAATATTTTAAAATAAAGTTTAAACATTATATGCAAATTATACTCATACTCACGGTAATCTTTCCCCAACCAGCTATTTGAGCTTTTTCATAATAAGGTGGATTCTTCATGAAAGCTATCCTTTTAACTGTCTTGTCAAATTTTAGGGGCTTGTTAAGCTTAGCTACTGCTATATCGCTCTCTACAGATAAACTGTTAAAGGCCGGATGTATCATGTGAAGTATAACGGAAAACGCACAACCTTTATGTCTTTTAGCGTTCCCCACACGGGCGCTAACATTCATGTGAGCACATCCTTCTAGGCAATGTGCCGCCGTCAGTACTATCCATTCATTCACAATGGATGCGCCGCAACTCCACCCCTGCACATGTGACGGATTGTTTTCTTTTTTATTACATTTTACAAAGATAGACACGGAATGAGGAAAATCTGTAATTGTAGCTTTTTTGCCGCCAACAACAAACGGGTCCATCGAGCATTTGATGAAGGCTACCAAACTTATGAAACCTAGTGCAAGTCTTAATTCTAGCATCATTTTTACTATCACGCGTTCCGCCTTGGTATATCGATGTCGACGGTGTGTGCCTGACTAAAAATATATAATTCCCATTACATGTACTTGGCCATATTTTTTTGTCATTCTTATCACCTAATCAGCAATTTTATTGAGTCGTTATTGTTTGTGTTAATCAAATTATTGATAAGCACAATCTGAGTACTAGCTGTGCCAGTGGATATTTGCGGATATAGAACGCGAAAGCGAATTGGTGCAAAAGTTCAGACACCGAAATTAGAAAGTAAATGATATGACTAAAATAACATGAGACTGACTAAGACTGGAAATATGGAATGTGCAACGAGGATTTAGAAGAAGAACATAGAATATTATATACTAGGTGTAGCCAGCGGCTTCGCCCGCAACAATTCGTCAATAGGGGATCGGACAAAAAAAAACTAATTAGTCCGTCAGATAGATTTCCAAAAAATATTGACCACATATTTTTTGTTTTTTCACGTAAACAAAAAATGAAGACGATACAGTGCTTCGAAAACTCGTGTGACGTCATATGATAGTACATTTTGTACCTTCAAGTGACGTTTTAAGCCCCACTCCATGATCTTTGACGCATAGTAGCTTCGTCAATTTTAATTGATTTGATAAAACAAAAAACACGTATCCAATATTTTTTGATAATCTAACTGACGGACTAAACCGAATCAATTTTTTTTTGAGTCAGTCCGATCCCCTATTATCCCACGGGAAGATAAAATTGGGATAAAATCTATCCTATGTGTTAATTCAGGTTATAAACTATATATTTTACTCGTACAAAGTTGTTTGACAACGTGGGTCTACGTTTCTACTGGTCTACACGAAAACCCACGACTATGTATAACGTGGCACGGAGAGGCTAGGCACGTCACACGTGCCACTGCAATCCACGGACACAAGGTGTATGACTGAAAACTGCGCTACGATAAACGAACTGTATATATTCGCGGGTCATATTCGTGTACTCCAGTAGAAACATTGACCCACGTCGACCGCGTTGAGCTATGTAACCGCCTATTCGAGCACGCCACGCATGTATCAGTGACGTCAATTTCATGCGTAGCCTCTCCGTGGGTTGCAGTGGACACAACCACATACATTTTCTTACAAAACGAAGCTTAATACACGTGCGTAGCCTCTCCGTGCACCGCGGTGGACCCGCGCCTTTACCAGCTGATGTGTGTAAAAAATGGTTGGGGTGGACCACCCTTATCACTTAGGGGTAAGAAAAATAAACTACGACCGATTCTCAAACCTACCGAATAAACACATAAAATTTCATCAAAGATAAAGACATTTATTTGTAGGATACGGTAGTCACAAAGTTGTTACAAAAATGGTATGGTTCTCGACATATCCACCGCTAGACGCGGCATACGAATATTTACATTATTAAGTAATAATTGATAATAAATTTAATATTTTAGTAACAATATTAGTTTATTTTTACACCTTTAACTAACACTAAATTACATACCTAACTATAGGTAGGGTAAACTCACCAGTAGCTGGCCAGGCCGATGAGCTTAAGTGGCCAGTTACTGGTGAGTGAAACTGACATGCACTGGCATGTCAGTTTAAAATCGTAATAAGTGAAGAAATAATTATTATTATATACTTTTGGTTAAAGCATCTAATTACGAATCGAAATAATTGATGTGTAAAAAATTAAATAAAACAGATTTACGTAGAAATAGTTTAATCAAAAGCCATAAAAGGAGAAGTTACAGCTTCCATAGAAAATTACCCCACGTCCGACAGCTGAGAAAAATATCTAAAAAAGATTAATATAAAAGTATAGATAAATCGCATACTTCCGGTGGTAATCCTTACTGACTATCATACTTAGAAATTGCTCCAAAGATTTTTTCAAGTGCAGTACCTATTTTAGTGGATTATTAATAGTGGATAGTATAGAGGGCGAAGGACATATAAAGTTCGTGAGTCCGAATTACGTTAGTCAGAATGTACGCTATGACGAAGTACGGTATTCAGAATGTTCGTTACTCCGATGTACGTTACTCCGAAAGTTTGCTACTACGAAGTACTGTACTCAGAATGTTCGTCACTCCGATGTACGTTACTTCGAAAGTTTGCTACTACGAAGTACTGTATGCAGAATGTACATTATCGCGAAGTACGGAACTCCGAAAGTTTGCTATGACCAATTACTCAATAATAATTGAGAATATTCCTCATTAGAGAGTATTTCGAATTAGTCAAGTATAAATGATGATTATTGTGCAAATAGGTTTTACAAGTCAGTTACTTCTCAATTATTATTGAGTAATTGGTCATAGCAAACTTTCGGAGTTCCGTACTTCGCGATAGTGTACATTCTGAATACAGTACTTCGTAGTAGCAAACTTTCGAAGTAACGTACATCGGAGTGACGAACATTCTGAGTACAGTACTTCGAAGTAGCAAACTTTCGGAGTAACGTACATCGGGGTAACGAACATTCTGAATACCGTACTTCGTCATAGCGTACATTCTGACTAACGTAATTCGGACTCACAAACTTTCTGTATACCGTACTTCGGTATTTCGAACTTCGGAGTAACGAAATACAGTCATTAAATTGTCATAACTAAAATTCTTATTACATTCATTTAAACTATCTAATAAATAATGCATAGCTTAATCTATCATCAGGTAAGGCAATATATATAACTTAGTACAGTTCTACATTATTTCTAAGATTTATAATATTGTAATTTAGCAATTTTTACTTTTGAATAAAATTTTATTATTTTATAATTTTTACTAATCTTAAAAATATTTTACTTTCAATCATGCAATACCTACTACTATAACGACCATAAAAAAGTAAAATAAAGATGACTACAATGTACTCGACCTAGTGCCAGCCAGCCAGCAAGTAGCAGCGACATCGGCACCGGCGGCGGCACCAGGGTGCAGAACGGACCAAGTGATCAACCAGATCACTGAACTCACCAAGCAGATGCAAATCCTGGCCTCGCTGGTGAATATAATGTCCCGGTCGAGGCAAAGGTCCATTAGGAGTAGCAGCAGGGGACGATCACTATCTACGAGGTCGCACTCCAATTACCGCAAATGGCCTAACTGATGGTATCACCACAAGTTTGGCGAGAAGGCAACCAGGTGCGTAAGACCTTGCGACTACGCGGGATAAGCCGCGGTCAGTCGATAATGGCAACCGACGACTGCCACAGCACTGGTCGCTTATTTGTGACTGACCATCAGACGAAGATGCAATTCTTTGTCGACACTGGTAGTGATTTGTGTGTCTTTCCTAAGTCGGCCATGAGAGAGCGCCGCCGTAGTAAAACAACTTTTGAACTTTGTGCGGCTAACATCAGTGCTATAAAAACTTATGGTTACGTACACCTTAAACTAAATTTTCACTCCTCTTGCTCAAAAAGAACGTCCTAATAGCATACCAGAGCGGGCGTAAAATTGCATTTATTGCCCTAGGGCTAAAAGTAAATCTCGTACGACAACTTGTTCAGCCAGCTGGTGCGTGATTTAGTTTCAAGTAAAAAAAATGTTTTTCACACCACCTGCTCGAAAATGTCAAATTATATGTCAAGCAACCTTAACCTAAAGTGAGTCATTAGTGGCCGGGGGAACAGCCGGTCAATAATGTTGTACTGGATTTCATTATGACCCGCTGGTCAATAATGTGATTTGAATTTGGAATCTCACATGCTCAGCTAAATTGGCAGTATAGTACTACAATAACAAACACCCTTTGGTGCCAGAAAGTGGAAAGCTATTCTCGATACCCTTAATACGCGTGGATGATATTCTCGATTTCCTACAAAATCATAACGACTGCTTCTTCATATCGTTGCCATGTTTTCGAAGACATAATATTGTTAGAATAATTAGATAACTGTTCTACGAACCATTTTTAAAAGGAATGGAATAACATTAAAACTGGCATTAATAATAACAAATACCGTACCGCGCCGTAATACCGTAATAGTAATTGGCTGTAACATTAGTTAATTTATTTTAAGTAAACTGCGCTAAGATTGCTGTGGATTTTGTGAATAAATAAATAAATAATAAAACCTATCTGTACTACAGTCGATTTATCACATTTTATCAAAAATACTCTATTTTCACGAGCGTCTCCAATGACGTTCTATATTCAAAATGGATACAGCCAATCATCCAAAACCATTACCATTTTTTGTACTATGGCTATTATTTTCTCACAGTAGGTGTAAAAAGTAGAGTATCCTCCTCTGGGCTAAAGGTGTCTTTGCCTTGGGCTAGCTTGAATCCCTCGCTGCATTCAGGATTCTTGTATTAACTCCCTCGCTTCGCTCGTGAGTTAAACTCTTAACTCCCTCGCTGCGCTCAGGAGTTAAATCCCGAATCCTTCATTGCGCTCGAGATTCAATATGACGCCCGTGACATAAGACACAACTTTAGCCCCTCGGTGCATAATCTACTCATTGGCGCGAAATTTTTGGAATTGTATTATTAAAAACTAAAAAAATAAAAATATTATTGTTTTAAACATATTTTTAACATATTATTTATTATTCTTTTAAAATAAACTCATATTGAACATGGTTATTTTATTTTCTCGCAATCGTAGTGAAAAGTACAGTGTAACACTCGGCGCTAAAATCCCATTATAATTCGGTTCCTATCTTGTGTTACAATATACTATTAGGCTTACGCCGTGACTTTGCTTGGCGATTTATTGTGGCGGACGTAACCCAGACAATAGTTGGTGTAGATTTTTTATCATATTATAATTGAATTGTAGTTATAAGAATGCAGCGTTTAATTGACGCTAACACTACGTTGGCGACCCCTGCTTTGCCTGCCCGCCCTTTAGATGTTGTTTCTTCGTTGAAGGTAAGAATTGGTGACACTATATACCACGACATACTCCGGGAATTTCCAGACACAACCCGGCCGTTGGGTATACACCGTACACCTACACACAACATCTTACACTACATACGCACAACACCTGGACCAACTGTATCGGGTACACAACGGCGGTTGGCTCCAGACAAACTTATAATCGCTAAAGAGGAGTTTGAATCTATTCTAGCGAATGGCACAGCCAGGCCCTCTGACTCACCTTGGGCCTCGCCCTTACACCTGGTACCTAAAAAGGATAGTGGGTGGCGGCCGTGCGGTGATTACAGGATGCTCAATGCGCGCACAGTACATGATACCCAATTCGCCACATCCATGACTTCACCCACAACCTTTCTGGATGCCATGTATTCTCAACGATAGACCTGGTCAAGGCTTATAACCAGATAGGCGTTAATCCAGAAGATATACCGAAGACAGCCATCACCACGTCGTTTGGACTTTATGAGTTCCCATTCATGACGTTCGGCCTCGCAGCATTTCGTCGACGAAACGCTGGAAAACCTTCCAGCGTTTCGTTGACAAAATGCTGCGAGGCCTAGTAGTACCTTGATGACTTTTTGGTGGTCTACTCAAGACACCAAGCAGAACACAAGGACCACCTACGTCAACTGTTCACCAGACTTCAGGCATACGGGATGGTGATTAACACGTCCAAACGCGTATTCGGAGCCACAGAGGTAACATTTTTAGGCTACCGAATCAACTCAAGCGGCACAAAACCCTTACAGGAGAAGGTCGACGCCAACAACAGCTTCCTTTCCCAGCTTTCTTTCATCAGACTGATGATGGAAGGTATGACTCCTTAACGGTTAGGAGTTGAAGGATATAATTCATAAAGGATCAGTGGGATGTATAAAAGGGGGGCGAGAGGGGATCTATGAAAGTTTTTTGCCTAGGACGCTCCGTTTTCGTTTTTTTTTTTTGGTACCAATATTCTGAACGCCCATAATTCGGAAACGGTGCATCATAGGACCATTCTACTGAGAGCCTAAATGATGTCTATGGCCAAAGTTATCCCGATAATGTAATAAAAATGTAAATAAAAAAAAAATATTGGTAACATTATTTTTTAGTCGCCAAGTCATTATTTTAGTCGTCAAGTCATTATCCATAGCACCTCACTTAATTTATTTGCTAGCTTAACGCAGCTACCAGTTTTTTTTTAGTTTTTATTACACTCTGTTTTTATTACACCCTCATTTTATTACCTACCCACCCACAAAATTAAATGGTTGAGATTAACCTTGTTGTAAAAAACGTAAATGTTTTCTTAAATTGAGGGTTTGATTTGATGCCCGTCGGGGCCGCGGATTTTTGTACTAGATGACGTGGCCTCGGCGCAAGGGCAAAGAAGGAACATGGGTTCGGTTTTTAGTCAGTAGAAGTCTGACACTCCCCTTCGCTCTGCCCAAGAGCGGGGGGGGTCATTTGATGATTTTCCACCCACCAAAAAAAAAAAAAAAAAAAAGGGTTTGATTTGATTGAAATAAATGATTGAGTTTACTTAAGGAAGTTTAGATGAAAATTTATTTTAAAACCAATATTTTGTTGGCGACCTGACGCCTAGTGAGAAAAATGCAATTAAAAAATATATTTTGCGTTTTATGCCATTCGTGATAAAAAGTGGCACGTTGTTGACGTTCATCAAGTGTATCTGTGTTTAGCTCTTGAGATAGTATTCAAAACGAATAGAAAATTAACCACCAATCTAATTGTATAGCAGTACTGACCAATCTCTACGGTTCATCACAGAGAGAAAAAAATTGCGCTTACAAGAAGTTCAAATATTTCGTAGGTACTTGAGTAAAGCCAGTAGGTAGCTGCTCGTTTTATTTGTGATTAATTTTATTTGTTATATCTGATAAAAATCTTTGCCTATTGGGCACATAAGTAATAATAATCTTTCTCACGGCAAAATATGGTACCACATTTTATCATACGGATAGCAAAAACCGAAGTGAAAATTACTTTATTTTATATACATGTCATGCCCCACTTTGAAAACGTTGAAAGGGGTTTGAACCTTTTTGTATGGGAGCTGGCATATCGACCCACCGCCATTTTGTTTTTTTTTCGAAATCGCGGCCCACGATGAAAGTGGTATGCATGTATGGAAAGAGGACTTATAAGCGAACAAAAAATGTCGAGATATTTGAAGGTAAAGATCGACATATAAGTACAATGACCACATAAAAAATATACCTTTTACGTGTCTGTAAGCGTTGATTATTATTATTCCTGGTTATTGAAAAAGAGTACATACTACTAGGAGCACGAGAAAACTATTCTTTGACATAGCATAGCGTTTTAATGCGATTCTAAGCGATTTTCTCGTGCGTATAATAATAATCAACCTGGGAACTATTATTTGGATACAATTTAACGCCTATACACGTAATACGGCTATTTTTTTTTAATTATTTAATGATTGTCGTTGTACTCATTTGTCGATCTTTACCTTCAAATATCTCGGTAACGTGACACTTTGGGTACCATGTTGCTGGACATTTTTTGTTCGTCTATATGTCCTATATCCATACATACCACTTTCATGGAGGGCCGCGATTTCGAAAAAAAAAAACAAAATGGCGGACAGGTTGATATGCCACATCGGTTTTATCCCCTTTAGGTTCTTTGTTTTGCTTTCATACAATAAAGTCTTTTTGCGTGCTTTAGGATCCACTTGTAGAAGTAACCGGTGTCCGTGTAGACTACCAGACTGTTGCTGACCGCCGGCATCTTGTAGGAGACGAGGCCGATCTGGATGTATCCTCGAACCACCAGTGCGCTGCCGGAATCACCCCTAGGACAAAGATAGAAAATACCTATTATAAAGTATTCGTTGTTGTCCAACTTTGGCGGGGTCGGAAGGTTTTTTATTAAATTGGGTATAATTTTGATAATCTTAATAATTAATTATAAGACTTATTGATTATAAGAGTAAACTAACTATGTATATTAATTAAAAACTATTAAATAAACTGACAAGAAACTATAACAGGGCATAAAAAAAACTGCTCCTCAACGCAGTCAGCCGGTAATGTGCCCAAAAGAATAATTATTTTTTTAAATTGCAGGTCAACGTTCGACACGGAATTAAAAATATATTACGCCAGAAAAGAAAACCAATTTAAGTCTTATAGACGCGTAGGGTATTGAATTTTAAATTGAGGTTATTTTTATTAAGTATATACATAATTATAACAATATTTACAGAAATTAAGAAACATTTGTAGTAGAACGTACTGCTTTCCGCAACAAACTCAAGTCTTTTTGCGCTCCCGCCCACGTCATACTTTTTGTCGGGCCGATTTAAAGTTCGTTCTTTCTGACCAAAAAAAAATCGGTTATCGATTTTTTACGAACAAATTTTAAATCAGCCCGACAAAAAGTTCAGCCTTAAGAATTTATAAAAATATTCAATTTTCTAAGTCTCTGGAATTGTCAAAGAACTGTCAAAAAATTGTACTCGGAAGAAGCTCCTGCGTTTGGTTACAGCAGCGAATACATTTTCAGGTGTTAATGGTTGATATCCTCAACATCTTCGTCTTCCGCCAAGATTGGGTAACCAAAACCTGGACTCAAACTCTCACCAGTATTTCTTCACTTCCGCTGAAAAGGCTGAATCCTTAAAAAGTATTGATTCATTGATCATATAGACTCGATATCTGCAGCCCGTCTGCCGTCCTATCACTAAAAAGCAGTTAAGTGACAAAAGTTGTTTTCGAGATAATGGCAAAAAAGGTGCGAATCGTTGTCTCCAAAAAACTATGATACTTAGGATTATCATTCTTGAACGTATCAATAGGTATGGTATTCTGCCTTGTTTCAAGAATTCTTTCTGTTCTGAAACTCTTACCAATTATTTTAAAAGTTGATTTTTATACTTTAGTTAAGCATTTAATTAACATTTTTCATCTAATTACTCTACTAAAAGGCCGTTAACCATACCTTAGCGGCTTTTTAGTTAAGTTATTTATTTAAAATTATGACATTCAGTATGTTGGTTGATAGTTATGCAGAAATACTTAACTATAAAGTCGTTAAGTGACGTAACTGCTTTATAGACATGGTATTCGCTAAGATTAAAGTAACAATACCTTTCCTTAGGAGCAGTTATGGGGTTTTAGATGCTTTTAAGCTAATTATGCCAATAATAATTGGAAACTTTGTAAAATGTTAACTACCTTACTTAACTAAAAGGTGGCTAAAAGTATTTCGCTTGTGGGTTAACTGCTTTTTAGTTAAGCAATAATCAGGCAAATGTGAGATTTAATGGCATGTTCTTGTAAAATCCTAAAATATATTTCAATATTTTAAATAAAATATTATGATATAAAGTTACATTTATACCCACATTGCCTACACTACCCGAAGCCACTGGGCTAGACGATCCTTAACATTAAACTCTACTTTTTTTTTAAATTGGGTAGTGTTTATTGATATACCAGGGTGTGAGAATTCATAAAGTCATCAAGAATCACTTTGTGATGAATGAAGAGTGGGTGGATACTTCCAAAATACTTGAATAAACGCACTATAAATAATAAGAACAAAATGTAACCGATCACACCCTGGGGTGTGAGAATTCATGAAGTCACCAAGAAACTCTTTGTCATGAATGAAGAGTGGGACAGTGGGTGGAATCTTCTAAAGTACTTGATTGAACGCACTATAAATAATAAGAAAAAAATGTGACCGATCAGACTGCAACTCTTATGTATCGTGGCAAGTCGCTGCTCTTGACCCCTAAAAAGTATTTGCAAAAATTATTGCAGAATCAATGGTTCCAGAAACCCAAAATAATTAGGTTGTCGTTCTGAGAGTGGAACTTTTGAAGTGATCTTCTCTGTTGGCCAACTAGCCAAATATCGGTATTGATGAAACGTCTAATGGAAGACGATTTGTTTTAAGATGCACGTCATTTTTTTTATGTCACTAATGTTAAAAATGGGCCTACTCTTGCTCTGAGGACTGAGACGAGGTTGACGATGGAACGTGTTAACCCAGAACAAGCTTAGGTATTAACTCGCGACTTAAATAGGTTGGGGTCACTATGAACTAGGGAAACGTTTGACCTTTTATTAGACGTCATGTAAAGGCAATGAACGTAGACAACCAGCTCTTAATATTCTAATCAGCTCCAGTTAAAAGTAACAACAACAGTACAGAAATAGGCAGCAGCATCACATTCAAAGGGAATCTCGACGCAATAAATCAGAGAGTTGAGGTCCAGCAGTAGCATTTGTAAAACTATAACCCAAAGTTTTTCGTTCTCATGATCTCAAGTTATTGTGTGACGTCTCAAATCTCAAATCACGATGAGAGACTAAGCGTATCTTTGACTCTGAATGGGACTGTGTCGGCCAGTTTTTACATTTCAAATATGGTCAGAATTCTACTTATTTTGCTGCCTTTACTCAAAGTTAGCCAGGAATAACTCCACTTCTCTTTTGCGAGATGGAACAGCTCAGCAACGCTCCTGATTACGGTTCATTCGAAAATGTTTGTCAGCCAACACGTTTTCCTCCGACCGATGGCGTTTTCCCACTAGGTGCTTTGCCATTATAATTTGTTGCATTAAATCAACTGCCACTACTATTTATAACGGGTCCGAGCTAAGCAACCTTTCTTTGTTTGATGGTCTGCATGCACTTGAGGTCTTAGCCTATAATATTCGTCTTACGACTTTGTCCTTTGTAACTTTTTGAGTCCAGCTCTCTTTCACCTGTAGATTAAAACGCGATGACCTTAAACCTAGAAAACCTAACTATGAATCTTCAAAGGTGCCCTGACATGATCACTTTGTAACAAAGTTTTTCGTCCAAAGTTGGAAATGCTACTAATATGAGAGCATATGAAAAAGTAGTACACCTAAACTCCCACAAAAAACATAAAATGCAGTCGTTGTGGAAGAAATCAACTGAATAGCTTGTTTGTATTTGTCTTTAACTTTGATATTTTTGATTGAGGGCATTTATTCTTCCGTCACGCCTCTAAATCTGATCCGATTTAATAGAAATGTGACACATTGGTAGACCATGACCTGGAAAAGGACTTGAAATACCCCGTAGTGAATCAAAAGCGAGAGTTGGCAAACTGCCTTTTAGCTAAGTAATGGGGCTTAACTGCTTTGTAGCTAAGCATAATTTATTTTTTTCCACCGTTTTCATCAAACGACTACGAAATATTTTCAAGAAAAATATTAAATACTTAGCTAAACAGCCGTTAAAGGCGGATAACTGCATTTAAGCTAGCTTTTTAAAACATATACATAAGAAAAAACTAAACTACAAAGTAGTTATAGTCCTTTTGCTTCTTTATAGTCAAGAAAAGTGAGATAACGTGTTTGTAGTTAAGTAAAAGACCAGACAATTATAGACAAATCCGGCAGTTAAGGTATTTTAACGTATATTTAGCGAAGAAGTGCGGGTTAGCCGCTTTTAAGTGAAGGAATCATCATAAATTATGTTACTTAACTGCCTGAAAAGTTTTTGTATCTCTGAAACTATTCATATTATAAAAATGTTTCTTAGACAGAAAGATAGAGAATTTCGAACTCTATCACGTTGTATCAAAAAGTAAAAATTGACCATTTGTCGGTTAACTGCTTTCTAGTGATAGGACGGCAGCCGTCCCCATAGTTAAATACCAAATGACATAACACTATGAAAATAGCTAAAACATACTAAATTGACGGATTTTCCTGACAGCATATGCTGCTGAACTCAGCCGTCGTGCAAGAGATGTTATAGCCTTGAGCCAAACGTAATCCAGAAGAAAACAGTTTCATCGACAAATTGTAGTTTGTCTTGATTCAATACTATGTTACAATCAGTCATTTTGACACTTGGTAGAGCAAATCTTATGCACTTCATTTTTTTCCCATTTAATACTAAATTACCAACGGTGAACCAATTATGAACCTGCAGTAGGGCGTTATACGTCATCAAGATTCGTGGCCCGTCTGTTTACCTTAAATATCAAAGAAGTATCGTCGGCAAACAATACCATTTCAGGCTTAATACACGTGTGTAGCCTTTCCGTGCACCGCGGTGGGCCCGCGCCTTAATGGCGTGAAAACAATACCCGCATGCTTCTGCAAACATAGTCGATGCACTGCAATAGCGGGGGAGCGCCAACATCATCCTGAACGAGTTTTTTTAAAGACACTGTAAAATGTTACTTAGTCTTGTTAACGTTAGTTGTACTTTGCTGAAATATCTTTTCTTTCAGGTACACAGAAAAAAGAAACGATGTTGTTATACTATACTGTTCTCAAAAAAGATATAACCTGATACTAGTCTTACCGGCTAGAAAAAGCATTCGCATCGCCACTGCTGGCGCAGAAAGTGTCTTCGGATAACTCCGTGATCAGTTCTTCGCATCTGTTAGTCTTCCACACGTATTGATCTACGTAATTTAGATGTTTTGGTAATTTATGTGAAACTTCCTGCAAGTTTGATATTTGTATAATTATAAACTTGTAATGAGATTAATACAGTGTGTTATTTTAAACGAGGGACACATACAAGCGAGGGATACATGCTTACATGATACTAATAAAAATAGAAACAAAAAAAAACACTGATAAAATTAAATATCAGACAGAAACATACCAAATATTTCGGAAAAGTTTCGCCACACTTGTGTTTATCACAGGAAATGTGCGCGGATCAATGACTTTTAGGTATAATCCATTTTCCCTTCCTATTTTAAAACTGGCGTAGGACAATACCGAAAAAGAAACGTCCAATAAAGTGAAATCTGGAGAGCGTGCGGGCATGAGACAATTAAGTCATAAATTAAGGTTAAATTTTTTTTACATATTTGGGATAAGAATCGAACACTGAATACCCTCCTTCAATATGTCCCTCGTTTAACATAACACCCTGTGTATATACACACATCAACAGAATCTAGGGATATTTTATATTTTATCAAAAATCTATAAAGAATTAATTACAGATTAACATCGATTGTTCATACTTAAAATTAATAGCAATTTAATTTTAAGTATTAACAATCAAATTAAAGCGTCGTTGCTGAAGTCCTATGCACCTGCCAAAACGTTATATTATCAAGGTTGTGGTCACGTTATCGTAGTACTGGGGATGCGGCAGAACGGCTCACGGCTCATCGATAATGACCGCCAGAAGACAACCCAATATCACAGCAATGCAAGCAGTACAAAGTCTCCAGGAGGACCACCATTATGCTGGTAAGCGACCAAAGCGTGTAAAGGAGGTTGCATGAAGTTGGACCTCATACCACAGCAAGATAATGACAATTTTATTTTAAGTTTGAACAATCGATGTCGATGTGTAATTAATGTAAGAGGTGGCAACACTGATTATTAATATTTAGATTTTATAAATAAGATTTTTTCAATTTTAATTACAATTAGTAGCTTTAAAAAAAGAAATGAATTTGAATTTTCTACGGCGATGAAACAAAAATTTACGTTTTTATTTAAAACAAAAGTGAATCACGACATTTTTTATTTTTTTTTATTTTTTTTACCTTAAAATAACCTATCATTCTTCCATTTACTATTTCAGAAAATTCTTCATAGATTTATAGATAGTTGATGAAATATAAAATATCACCAGATACTGTTCACGATTCAATTACCTAAATACACTCGAGAGCAATGAATCCGGGTCACTTAAAGAATGTTAAAAATCTCGGAAACTAAAAATGATAGGTTAATGCAATAAATTGTATTTAATAGACAATGTAATACTCCTTAAATGAAAGTAAAAAAAATATGAGTCACCATACATTTTATTAACACAAAATTACATAAAGAAAAAAACTGCTGATCTCTCCTTTAAACAAAAATAGGAAACATGAAATTTTTGAACTTTATTACGATTTTCGTGAATTTTAATACTTCGTATTGCCTCCTCGTGCTTCCATTACTGCGTTTACGCGGTTTGGCATGCTGTACACCAAGTTCCTTATACGATTTTGGGGAATATTCTCCCATTCCTCTGTGAGAGCAATTTTGAGCTCACGAAGCGTGATTGGGGGAGGGTTTCGTTGTTTTACGCATCTGCCTAGCTCGTCCCAAGCATGCTCGATCGGGTTGATATCCGGGCTGCGCGCTGGCCACTCCATACGAGTAATGTTCATCTCTTGAAGGTAGTCATTCACAATCCTACCTGTATGAGGTCGGGCATTGTCATGCATAAATATAGCATCCTCACCTAAATTGACCATAAATGGACCAACGTGATCATTGAAGATTTCTTCCACATATCTTTCGCTAGTTAAAGAGCCGTTTTCTATGATCACCAGCTCTGTGCGACTTTCAGAAGAAATTCCGGCCCACACAAGTACAGACCCACCACCGTAGGCTACTTTTTCTTCGATGCATGCTTGCTTGAATCTTTCCCCTGGTCTTCGATACACTCTGTGTCTTCCATCGTGCTTGTAGAGCATAAATTTTGATTCGTCGGAGAACATAACTTTTGACCAATCTTCAATACTCCAATTTACGTGGCTCTGGGCATATCTTATTCTTGAAATACGATGCCCACGCTCCAGTTTAGGGCCGTTTGCAGGTCTAAGGGGTTTTAAGTTAAGATTCAGCAAGCCGACGTCTTACTGTCCATGCACTTGGGTTACTTCCTCCGAGGCGTCGAAACTGATTTGTGAGTTCAGTTCCTGTGAGAAAGCGATTTCGAAGCATGGTGTTCACCAAGTATCGGTCTTCTCGTGCTGTGGTACACCTGGTTCTGCCCGTTCCTGGTCTGCGTAGGTTAGAACCAGTTTCTTCGTAACGTCGGAGAAGTCTTTGTACTGTTGACAGCAACACACCGACAGTCCTGGCTGTATCGCGCTGACTCCGGCCGGTTTCCAGCATTGTAAGTATTCTGGTGCATTCTTCAGGCGTAAGCGACATAATTTCAGCTTGAATAATGAATATAGAGCACTATCAACATGGTTTATGTACCCACATAAATGACAGATTACAAACAAAAGCAAAACCAAATGCTGTAATTACGTAGTTCCATCTTCGAAAGTGGCCCTTTTTCAAATTTGATTTTTTTATGATATAACTTTACAATAACTAAGAAGTTTTAATACCTTCATTTAAGGAGTATTACATTGTCTATTAAATACAATTTATTGCATTAACCTATCATTTTTAGTTTCCGAGATTTTTAACATTCTTTAAGTGACCCGGATTCATTGCTCTCGAGTGTATATCGACAAAATGGTGTTTAATAAAAGAAGACAAAATATACTCACATCAGTCATTCCCCAACCAGCTATCTGCGCTTTTACAAAATAAGGTGGATGCAGCATCAAGGCAACTCTTTTTACGTTCTTCTGAAATCGCAGAGGATTTTTAAGCCTCTCTAGCGCTATATCGAAGGATGATCCACCATTTTCATACTTAGGGTGTATATAGTTTCTAAGAACGGAATACCCGATACCTTTTGCATAATAAGAGTGCCCCACCGTGGCGGTAAAGGAGCTTCTCACATCACCACATTCGACAAGGCAATGTGCAGCCGTCAAAATGATTAGTTCATTCACAATGGACCCGCCGCAGACCCAGACAAGAAACTGGTTCTTTTTTTCTTCACTTGTATAACAACTAATATATATATACGCGGAATGAGGAAATTGTTTTATTTTAGCTGCAGATCCACCAACTACGAATGGTTCCATACGGCATTCAATGACAGCGATCCAACTTATGAAAAATAGAATACTCCGTAATTCTACCATCATTTTTATTTACTATCACGCGTTCTACCTTCAGTAATGTTAACTGTACGTGCACGAAGTGTGCCGCTCCTTATCACTGACTTAATTAGCCATTTTATTGGATTGGATCGTAAATGGTTTATGAATTAATAAACTTTTCGTTAAGCATAAGATGAATACTAGATGTACTAACCCATTCGTATTTGACCCACTGACGGATCATAGCCCCATTTTGTTACACATGGGGGACATTCACTTATCTAAAAAAACGACAGAACACTATAGAACTACTATTAATTATGATCAATTAGAGACTGATCTAGACAGTATTCTATGGGACGACTATTATAACTCGCAAAATGTGCATGTAGCCGCTGAGATCTTAGTCAACACGTTGCGCGATATCATTACAAAAAATACTGTCAAGACAAAATCATCAAAAAAAAAGAAGCCCCTTAAACCATGGATTGGAGTTAGCATAGTGAAATGTTTACGAAAAAGGGACAAAATGCATCTAAAAGTAAAAAAATCGCCAAACGACGAGATACTCAGACATCAGTACATTAAGTATAGAAACACCTGCAATAATTTGACAGACACGTTGAAACGTTCCTATTACGAAAGGGAATTACTAGAGAATGGAAATAACATAAAAAAGACCTGGAGTATAATTAAGGACATGTGTAACATAAAGAAAGGCACTAGCAGAGCTACTGAGTTGTTACAGTTGAAATCAAACCCCGCTGACTCTCTTAATGAAGTTAACAGATATTTCACATCAATTGGCCTCTACTTAGCTAATACAACTCTAAGTAAACTCAAGCGGGATGAAGCTACTCTGGCATCACAGGCACGGAGGTCATATGGTTTCCTTCATTCGATGACATTATCCCCTACGGACGAATACGAGGTCATCCAGGTGATATCCGGTCTTAAAAACGGCAGTGCCCCTGGTTTAGACAATATTCCCGCTAACATCCTAAAAAAATATAAATTTAAATTAGCATCTCCAATAGCACATCTTTGTAATATAAGTTTCTCGAGCGGTGCATTTCCTGACACATTTAAGAAAGCGGCCGTCACTCCTATTTTCAAGGCTGGTGATAGGGGTCACGTTGGTAACTACCGCCCCATCTCTGTACTTGGCACAATGTCAAAAATATTGGAAAAACTAGCAAACAAGAGACTAATAAGTTATTTAGAGGCAAATAATATACTTTCGACAAACCAATTCGGTTTTAGAGCGAATCGGTCTACTAATGACGCTATTCTAAAACTTACCGGAAACTTAGCCAAGTATATAGATAAGGGAGAAAAATGTGTCGGACTTTTCCTCGACCTTCAGAAGGCATTCGATACTGTCTCGATCCCTATTCTAATAAGCAGGTTAGAAAACATTGGAATCAGAGGACTGCCACAGGATTGGCTTTTGAGTTATTTATCAGGAAGAAGTCAATGCGTTCGACTTGATAATACGACTAGCGATGACGCTTCCTGTTCATACGGAGTTCCTCAAGGAAGTACAATTGCTCCTACTCTATTCCTGGTGTATATCAACGAACTGTGCGATATCCCAATTAATAAAGCTGATGTCATAATGTTTGCCGACGACACAATTCTTCTTTTTCATGAGAGGTCGTGGAAAGATCTTGAAACAGTATGTGAAGTGGGTCTTTCCAAGGTAACAGCTTGGCTGGAGGATAGTCTACTGTCACTAAACACCTCTAAAACCAAATATCTATGTTTTAGTAAGACCAGAGCAGGAAGCCCCAAAAACTTTAAAATTACCAGCCACACGTTTCCTTGCAATAGGAATACCAACAAGTTTTCTTCATGCACTTGCCCCAAGTTAGACAGAGTGAGCTTCATTAAGTATCTAGGAGTAATCATTGACGACAACCTTAAATGGTCAAAACATATCTCTGTTACGGCCAAAAGAGTGCGCAAGTTGATACATATTTTTAAAACCCTGAGATACGTTACTAATCTGAAGCTTCTGTTGCAAACATACAAAGCCTTATGCCATTGTGTTTTGGGATACGCTATTTGCGCTTGGGGAGGGACAGGCAAAATCCATATGATCGAACTGGAGCGGGCTCAGCGTGCCGTCCTAAAAGTACTTTTGTCTTTGAAATACCGGACGCCCACAACTGAGGTATACGGAAAAGCTAAAGTACTAAGCGTCCGCAAGCAATTTTTTTATGAATGCCTGCGAAGATACCACCGATACGTCATCCCAAGTTTGCCTGTCTTGACCAAGAGGATAGACAGGTGCCCAGTAGAAGGTACTAAGAGCGTCTTCGCTAGCAAACACTACACCTATATTGCCCCACGTCTTTACAACAAAATCGGCAATGAAAGGGGAATAAAACAACTCAAAAAACTTACCAACTTCCATTTCAAAAAAACTATTATTAATAATAATAATAATAATACGTTTATTTCAGATAATGCAATCCATAAGACTGGCTATAGACTGGCTGGCTGGCTAGACTGGCTGGCTTTATTGACTGGCTAGAAAATTTTGACTATGATGAATCCGAAAATCTAATCGGCAGCATTACATGAGACCCTGACGCAAACACACTCATAACACGCACACACACACCCACACCACACACACTTCCACCACACACATACACACCCATTTCAATTATTCACACATCTACAGAACGCAGTGGTAACCTAATTTAATTTTTTTAAATGTAAACTCATAAGTTATTATTACTTTTTTTATTTTTTATTATCTTATATATTTTTTTTGTTTGTCAAAAGTTTTTAAAGCATGCTTATAACCTATCACGTTTCATCTTTTTTTGTCTATCGCTTATTTAAATGTTCTCTGTAAATAGAGAGGTCTGGCTCTTGTGATACAGGAACTCCTAGTACAAGAGCCAGGGCTACACTGATGTTTGTGAGTAACAACTTGTCAATAAATATTATTATTATTTTCGGAATGTGTTTTTTCTTCTCAGCTTAGACTGGATTTATACCACATTTACGGGTCGAAACCAAAGCAAATGTAGCGTGTGGTGTGTGTGTGTTTGTGTGATGTGTGTGAGTTTTTTTTTATGTGTTGTGTGGTGGTCCTATTTCATTCTCTTCTATTTGCATAAACTTCCTAACTATTCTGCATGTATTTAAAATCGCAGCTTTTTGTAGTGTAATGTAGAGAGTTTCTTTAAGGTCTAATAATTTTAAGCTATGGAGGAGATGATTTGGGATTACCCCTGTTGTGGAAAGGACTATTGGGACTACATACACTTTTTCTTGTTGCCATAATCTTGTAACTTCTTCTTTCAATTCTGCGTATTTACTTATTTTTTCAGTGATTGTTTTCTGTATGTTGTGCGTGTTGGGGACGGCAATATCTATCAGGTAAGTAATTTTGTTTATTTTGTCCTGTAGGATTATATCCGGCCTGTTGTGATGGGTCGTCCTATCAGAGAGAATACCGCGATCGTAGAAGAGCTTATGTGTTTCGTTTTCTAGGGTAGGTAATGGTTTATAATTATAGTAAGGAGTGTTGGTATTTTGGATGAGTGTATGTTTGAGTGCTAGTTTTTGGTGAATGATATTGGCCACTTGATTGTGCCTGTGTGTGTAGTCGGTTTGCGTGAGAGTTGTGCATGCTCCTGTTATGTGCTGAATGGTTTCTGGGTGGATGTGACATTTGCGACATTTATCATTAGTTAATGTAGGATCTTTAATTATGTATTTTCTGTAGTTTTTTGTGTTGATTATTTGGTCTTGAATTGCTATTATAAATCCTTCGGTTTCTGGAAATAAGTTACCTATCTTTAACCACTTATTTGACGCTAGCGTGTTTATGTGGGATTGCTCTAGGTCATGAGGGTGCCGACCATGAAGTACTTTTCTCTTCCAATCTTCAATTTGTTGTGTCTGCGGGTCAACATTGGTTATGTTTTGGGTTTCTATGTGATCGCTTAGGTTAAGTGGAGTGTAGTTAATATCGTTTGTTACTATGGCTTTATGTATAGAACTTGTGCGGGATTTTGTGTGGAAGAATGATTTTAGCCGACTAACTTGTTTCCGCCATAGGTGCTGGATATCTATAAGGCCTCTCCCTCCATGTTCTCGTTTAATAGTTAGTCTCTCTATGGCGGATTTAGGGTGAAGATTGTTATGTTTTGTAAGTGTTGTTCTTGTAGTTCGTTGTAATTGTTCAGTATCTGTTTTAGTCCATTTTATAACTCCAAATGAGTACGTTAGTATGGGAATAGCAAAGGTGTTTAGGGCTTTAATAAGATTTTTACCTGAGAGTTGGGTTTTACAGACAGCGGTGACCCTCTTCTTGTACTCTGTAGTTAGTGTATCTTTAATTTTAACCCTTTATAAGGCATAACGATTTGGCAATCGGAAATTAAGGTCAAATAGGCATAGGTATAATTGGTAGAAATAAATTTTCAGTTATTTTTTACTTTTTCATGTTTTTTGAAAATTTAATGAGTGATTGATTAGTCTTTAAATAATCTCTGTACAATCACAGAATAACTCACAGAAACAAATGATTTAATTTTTGAGGTGAAAAAAATGGTGGGAAATATATTCCCTTTGCCTTAAAAAGGGTTAACGTGGTCAAGACCTTTTAGTTGTGTGTACCCTAAATATTTATACATGTCAGTCGGTTCCAATGCGGTTATAGTATCTGACTCATTCACAGCATAGTCGCCAGGTCGGACCTTGCCTCTAACAATGTGAAGTGTTTTACATTTCTCTAATCCAAATTGCATATTAATATCCTTACTAAACTCTGCCGTAATATCTACTAATTTCTTCATGTCCTTTTCTGATTTTGCATACATTTTGATGTCGTCCATGTATATAAGATGCGACATTGTTGTTTCACCTGTGGAGTGTTTTAAATAGTATCCGGCCCCACAGCGGTGCAGCAAATGAGACAGGGGGTTGAGGGCAAGGCAGAACCACAAAGGGCTCAGGGAGTCGCCTTGATAGATGCCTTTTTTTATAGATATCTGTCGCGTGGTGACATTGTTGTTGTTGATATTTATTTGTAAAGTAGTTTTCCATTGAAGCATTACGTGGCGCAGAAAATCAATTATTTTTGGGTTTATTCTATAGATCTCTAGAATTTGTATCAACCAGGAATGCGGTACACTATCGAAAGCTTTTTTGTAATCGATATAGGTGCAATGGAGATTTCTGTTTTTTGAGGTGGCGTGTTTATGAATAGTGGAATCAATAATTAGTTGTTCTTTGCATCCCATGTGTCCCTGCCTACATCCCTTCTGTTCCTCTGCAATTATGTTGTGGTGTATAATGTGTGAGTTAATTTTCTTTATCTACCCAAATATCATAAACCCTCTATAATGCGTTCAAAAACCATAGGTAATGACCAGCATTACCAACCAACAGAAATTAACAGAACTGTAATGAGCTCATAACCTACTGAAAACAGTAGGTTATGAGTTTAAATTTGGAACAGGTGTCAAATTCAAGTGAGTGTGCTATTCTAGTATCTACATTAAAACAGATACCTATCGATACGAAACCCCAATTCAGTATGATTTTAATTATAAATCGCACGACATTTTGATCTCGAGTGACACAAGAATAGTGACTTTGTTCGTTTGCTTAAGATTTAAAAAAAATGACAGATATCCGAAACGCCGCCATCTCGAGCTGTCATTTGTTCGTTAGCTTTTGAAAAATTTTCTGATAAGTTCTTTATTTCTGTCGAAAATGAGTGATAGTGACTCAGAAATTGATATGAACACTCCGCCAGATATCGTAAATGCAGCGACGAATGCAACTAATAACCTGTTTATTTTTTATTGCATTACACTGGTAACAATGCTGGTCATTTCCCTATGGTTCCTGAACCCATCATAGAGCCCTTATGATATTTGGGTAGATAAAGTAGTGTATGCAACTATACATAATTAGGCATTACAACACTCGTGTGATGCTATTAAGAAACTCGCCTTCGGCTCGTTTCTTAAACCCACACTTGTTGTAATGCCCTTCATTATGCACAGTCGCATAAACTACTATTGTGACTGCGGATGTAAGTATCTTGTAAATTGTTGGTAGACATGTGATTGGTCTGTACTGGGAAGGCTCAGATGTGTGATTAGTCTTAGGTAGCATGTATGTAATTCCTGTTGCAATAAATTCGGGTGTATTTTGTTTTCCTAACACGATATCTGTAATATTTTTTGCTAAAGATTTATGTAATATAGTTAGCTTTTTGTACCAAAAATTATGTATTTTGTCTATTCCAGGTGACTTCCAATTATGTAATCTGGCTGTAATGTGCATAATGTCGGATTCTGTTACCTCTACGAATTCCATCTCGTCAATATCTCTCCATTTTGCTTCTTCATCAGCTATCCAAGCTGCTTTGTCGTTGTGTAGTTTTTGCTCTTCCCATATACTAGCCCAATATGCTTCTAGTTGTTCTTTTGAAGGTAGGTCAGGTGTGTGTGTGTTATTTTCATAATTTCTGTCGTTTTGTGGTTTATGTAGGTTTCTGTAAAATATTTTTTCGTTTGTGGCAAATATTACGTTATCGTTTTTGCGTTGTTGTGCTTTCTTATATCTTTTGAGCCTATGAACTTTGAGCGCTAGTTTTTGTTTTAAGGTGTCTAAAAATTCTTCATGTCGTTTGTTATTTGGTTCATGTCTAGTGTGTACGGCATTTTTTCTAAAGATGACCTCAACTCTTTTTACTAGTTTATTAGATCTACAACCGTTGATATATTGAATCAGTCTAGCAATGTCTGCCCTTAATTTTTCAATATCTTTTTCTAGCCTCTGTTGCCATGCTGGTACAATGTTCTGCCGTGGGGTTCTTGTGTGGTCTGTGATTTTAAAGTTTAGTTCTTCAGATATAACTACGGCTGTGCAATATATAAGTAGATGTATGTCTATAAGTTGTGTGTCCTCAGATATAAAGTGTGTAAGTATACTCTCATTAAATAAATTCACTAGACGAAATAGGTTAGGTGTGTATTTAAGTTTAGGTAACCTCGGCCGAGCAGCAGGGTCCATCCCAGAGTATTGTGTTATTGTTGTCCTAAATTTGTCATTAATTTCCTGAATATATGTGTCTGTTGTTAATTGTTGATCTGGGAAGACTATGGTCTCAATGTCGTTTTCTAGCGTAAGAGTAATTGATTCGGTTTGTGTTGATGTGTGCGATATTTGTGTGTATGCTGGTGACTGATTATATATATACGTTTGAGGTTGGGTATAAGTATATTGTGATTCACTAAGCGATTGTAGTTCTTCTTGATGACTAATGTTGTCTGAATGTTGTGTGATATTATTAGTGTCTGAGTAATTTACTGTTTCTTCTTGAATTAATTGTGTTCGTACTTCTTCTTTTAATTGATCTATAACTTCTTGAGATAGAAGTTTATTCCTAACTATGATTCTTCTTTGATCTGAGATTCTTTGTTCAGAAACCGTAATTTCTGGATATTGTTGAATGAAAAGTGCATGTAGTTGTTGTCTGTATGTGGTCATGTCAGTCTCTAATTTAGTTATGTGTAGGTATGTTCGCATGATAAATAGATTTACTTCTTTACTCCATTTCATGCGAACTCTTGTTTTTCCAGCCTTGGTGGACGCGGGTAAAAAGGTAGATACCCCCCGCGCAGCATTCAAGGTCTGTGTGTGTGAGACTGTATTTAAACTAATGATGGGAGGTGATGAAAGTGTTGGGGACGATGGTATGGATGGTGATGATCGCCCAGAAGGTGCGTATGAAACTGTGCTTGGACTGTACGGTTCTACAGGGGTGTCTGTCCTGTCCGTCAGTCTGTCACCATCGTCAATGATTTCGGCTGTAGTATCTTTGTCGGTGGGAGCCCGCCTGTTCAACTCCTCACCGCTGACGGTTCGCATGCTGTGGCACCCAGCGTCAGCTCCAGATGCGCCCCGGCGATCGCCCCCGGGTAGCGGTCCTATACGTTTTTTCTTTGAACGAGTCTCCATTTTTAGTGGGTTTCCAGAGCCACGTTAGCCACGCCAGTAATTTCTCATTCGTGTGTCCGCCCCCCACGTGATTAGATGGTCAATCAGGACGTGTGGTTGTTTAGGGGGCTTATTATTATTATTATTATTACTAACGATAACGGTTCCATTTGAAAAAAAAGTTAAGTACATATCAGGAGTTACAGTTGTCGAAAGAAACTCTGTAGTCGGTTTTGGTTGAAATAAAGTTTGAATAACACAAGTTATATTAAAATAAACGCCGTACTTACAGGGACTGCTTCCGTGGTCGAGTGGTTTAGGCGTTTGCCTTGTGATCCGGGGGTTTCGCAATGACGTATTGCACTCGGTCATGAGTTTGATTTCCACGGGAAGCATACTTTGTAAACGTTGATTCTAGTTTGGCTAGGACGTTGCAGGCTTTAATCACCTGAATGTCTGATAAAAAGATTATTCCGTGATTCGAATGGCACGTATAGGTAAGCCGGTTGTGCCGACCACCAAATGGCGGTCGTCAAATCGTGTCACAGGCCCTTGAGGCGGTCCGGATGCTACCACTACGAGGATCGATCGGAGGACACGGTGGAGCGCACTGTGGAGGTGTAAACTGCTTGGGCGGAACCCCGCCGTGTTCTCATAGCGGCGATCGGCGGCGGCGACCTCTCGCGTCCGGCCCTGGTGCAAGCCATGGTCCGGGGCGAGGACGAATGGGACGCCGTCGCCTACTCCTGTGAAGCAGTGATGCTAGCGAAGGAGGTGGCGGAACGTGAGAGAGAGAGAACCTCTCGTCCTAGCTGCCGCGGGAGGCGCTCCGGGCGTCGGGGACCACGTGATGGCTTCCGACCACCGCAGACGCGGTCCTGTGGACGGTGAGTAATGCGCCAGCTCGCCGTCTGCGGCGCCGTCCCAGGCGTCCCAGGGCGGGAGGGGTTAGTTAGATGATTTCCACCCCCAAAAAAAAAAGTATGAACAATCGATGTCGTTGTGTAATTAATGTAAGAGGTAGTATAGTGTGGACGGTGAGTAATGGGCTAGCTCGCCGTCCGGCCGTCGTCATGACGGCAACAGACCGTGTCGGCGGCGCGTTCGTGTTCCACGCGCGCCTCAAAGAGATGTCCCGCAAGGGCCGACGTCCTTCGGGGCTGCGGGTTGTTCACAAGATACCGCGGCCTCGGCATAAAGGGCTAAGAAGTAACATGGGTGGTTTTTAGTCAGTAGAAGTCTGACACTCCCTTTCGCTCTGCCCAAGAGCGGGGGGGGGTCATTTGATGATTTTCCACCCACCAGAAAAAAAAAAAAAAAAGAGGTAGTATAGTAACACTGATCTATCTATCTGTATAAATAAATAAAAAGAGAAGTCCTGACTGACTCATCAACCAGAAGAAATTCAACCCCTAAGGGAGTTAAATAGGGGATAAAAGTTTGTATGGAAAATCGTAATTTTCACGCGGGCGAAGCTGCTGGCAAAAGCTAGTAGTATATAAGGTCCCATTAAAATAGGTGGACAAATTTTAACACAGCGTTCACTGTAGGTCTAACCAAACATATCTAAACAAAAAAAAACATTAAATAAACAGATATTTGTTTTTACTTTAAATAATAAATTGCCGGCACTCTAGAACAAACCCATCCTTTAGGAGTATGTACTTAAATGCGTTTTTCTTATTATTTTTTTTACCATCGTCCTTATTTTGGTGGTCTGAATGATTTTTAAAATTTTGTCCACCTATTTTAATGGGACCTTATATATAAGACCCACTTCCGCTATTCCGATATTTTTCTTCCGTTACCAGCACAATAACAACTGCTCGGGCTGATTTGGTCAGGTAAAGCTGCGCTTGTTTAGGTTAGTCCGTGGATGGGTGACCTGCCATTACATACCGGGTTTCCTCCGTGCCTCGGAAAGCACGTTAAGCTGTTGGTCACGGCTGGCATATATCTTTGGCAGTCGTTACAGGTAGTCAATGACCTTAAAGTCTGATATCCAGCTTTACCAAAGGGTATCGCATTACCCTAGTATTGGGTTGTAGAGAAAGATAGGCAGTCGCTCCAAGTAAAATGCATAGAGCTATACTATGATTTCACTTATTTTTTTCCGCGTTTTACTTATGACTCCTTCCGCTCTGGGCAGAGCGGTAGGGAATGTCAGACTTCTACTGACTAAAAACCACCCATGTTTCTTCTAAGCTCTTTGTGTCGGGGCCGCGGTATCTCTTTCGAACAACCCGCAGCCCCACTTTAGAAGTGAAAGCTCAGTCGTTAGTAACTAAGCTAATTAATCGCTGGATAATAAATGCTTTAATTACATAATAATTACTGTTTTTCTCTAGTCTTACCTACTTATATAATTATAAGGATTTGCACTGCCAACGCATATAGTGCCTCTGGGAAATGTTGGAGTTTGCAGTTTTGATGCGCAGTAAGACTTCTTGAGCACCCATAGATCACCCAGTGAGTTTAGGTATGATGTGGGAATATTCTTGTCTTCCTGCAAGTATAAATTAAGGATGTATTTTAAGAAGTACAAATACATAAGGATGCAAATGTATTTTAATTAACAGTCTGGTCTTTTTACTAGAGGGTTCAATCAATTTCCTGAATGAACATTAAGTCTTTTATTAAAACGGCTAATTATATAACCTGAAAATTTCCAAAATGTATATTATTGTAGCTGCGTCTTTCTTTCTTTCGTCTTTTAAAGATAATTTTTCTCACTTAATTAAAATATTTATTTTAGTCTGAAGCAACCAAGAGTTTAGAAGAAAATAAAAAATGAACAGTATATTGTTTCGAAGCATCCACCATCTTTTGCTATTTTTTCGTATTATTTGACAGCCACAGTCATCAAACATTACCAGTTAATTAAAATGTTAATTTATAATGGGATACTAAGGAAATATTTTAAGTAAAAAGTATTTTCCCCGGTTTGGCTACTGGGTCTGTAGCTACATCTTTTTGTTTTAAACCGACTTCCAATCGCCGATATCTCCGACAATTTTAGACCGATTTTCAAGATTATAAATGCCTTTCAAAATTAGTAAATTTTAGTATTTGCGTTCCTTGAATATGACAGAATAAAAACTTGTCAAACGTCATATTAATATGACGTTTGACAATGACAGTTTACCGCCATGGCGGGTTTTTGTTGTATCCCTTTACAACCGACGAAAATAATTTACTCAGACTTCTTTGAAATTCATATGACCTTTTCATGGGTGCCTAAGTATCATGTAAAAAATAAATAAAAAAATCCTGAAGTCTCTGGTTTCCTGAAAACTTACCCTCACGAGCGTGGGGCTTAGGAGGTAGCTCGAGATGTGAGTTTTGTCTAGTTAGGAGATATGGTTTAACATTAAATGAAAATTAAATTAATTGAACTGTCTTTATATCATCAGTCATTTATTAACGATATTAATAATGAGTTTTTAAACCTCTTCCTCTAGCCTATCCTCTTCGTCTAGCCTGTCCTCTTCCCGTAACCCGCCATCTTCATCTTGCTCTTGACGTTTCCCTGCCTGATCTCACTCTAGTGGATCTCCTGCTTCTGGATGTTGTTGGGATAGGTTGTGGTGCCTCATCCACTTCGGAGGAATCATCGCCAGAACCAAATCCACTCTCTTCTAGGTGATCTAAGACTCTCGCAACAATATCTTCATCATCATCAGTCAATTTCTCAATTTCCGAGTTGCTAATATTTGTGCAACTTGGTCATCCTTTCTTAAAAATAAAGTAAAAACCCTAAAATAAATCAAATTCATGAAAAATTCAGGAAAATCATGAAAAAATTTAAATATTTATTTGGTACGTATCACCTAACCCTCACGATCGTGCGTCCTTGATCTTGAGTCACAATTATATCCATTAGTAAGCATGCTAGGTTCAAATTACATACATATAGGTATAAAACAATACTCAAAGTAAGTAAATCACACAAAAAAGTAATAGAAATTGCATTTATTTAATTAATAACCAAACACTTACCCGGGCGAGTTTACGCGCCAAAAAACGCAGCCATCCTTCAAAGTGATAACGGGCGACTGACAAGTTCAAACTAAATCGCAAGAGGCCCGCGCGTGTTTTTTCCAAGAAAGAGATAGTCTCACGATAGATCGAGGCCGGTTGCGTCTCGAAAAGTCGATTTGTGTTAGCGCCAGAATTTTTGAAAATCAAGTCTCACTATCGTATCAAGTCATTGAGGTCTAACGTACTAGAGAAGCTATTTCAAACAAAAAATGTGCGCGTACTTGATGACAGCGGGGCAGGCGGGGGGTGTCATGTTCTCATAGATTACTATCAATACGTGCAGATGCGACATAATGTTATTATTCTGCCTACTTGATATTGTACGTATGTACTTAGAAAATAAATAAAAATTTACTTAAACTGTAACAATAATTTTTATTTTATCTGTGATTGAATGTTGATGGCTGATTCAGTAAATGTTGATCCAAATTTGCAAATACTTCTTTCCTAATTAAATGCTTTACGGTGTTTACGGACATATAACTAAAATCACATTTCAGGACAAGACCACTTTGCCGTATTAAATTACGTACCTATGATAGATGTGTGAAGTGGAAGTTTAGTATAGTCAAACTATCAATGCAATCTTCACATTTTAACTTTTTTATTAATTGTCTTGTTAAATAAGCAAATATTATACAACCTACTATCAATTTTGACTCGCATGTAGAGGATTCGTGGCCAAGCATTGAATACGTCGATAGTGTCTGGTCTGAGCATTTTATTCTTTGACATTCACGTAAAAATGGCCGCCGCGATGACATATTGCTATCCACTCGCTTGCTTCTGGCAACGATTGTTTCCAAAACCAAAACTCTCTCGCTTGCTTTCGGCAACGATCGTTGCCAAAATATATTTTTTGTTAAACAACTCTAAACTCTATTTTAAAGACTGTAAAGTCCTTTCAAAACGCCTTTAAACCATAGATTATTAGATTTTTTATCATTTAGACGCAAGTTTGCAACATCACCCGACGAATTTTCTTTTACAATTAATAAGTGAAGTTTGAGGCCGACATTTTGTGTTTCTTTGTTCTTTGTGTCCTTTTATTTTTAATGACGATTTTTTACCACAATCGTTATTGTTTCTTGTTCAATAGTACAAATAACTAGTCTAGTTTATAAAAATGACGAAAAACTATATACCTTTCGCGCAAACTTTTTCACAATTTCACGTTATTCGACAAACCGGCAAAATATGCTCGACCTTAACTTTAGCCTCTTATAAAATATTTTACACTCAACTTTTGTCAAAATAACAAACGTTACTCTTTTCCTTATCTTTTTGTCTACACAAAACAATAAACAAAATTACGCTAGGTCTCTCGTATCGATTGTAAATCAAGTTTTAATGAGGGGCGGCTGCGCCGAGTGTTTAGGTCAAATGTCACGAGCAAAGCTCGACGGTTTTCTTGAAATCGAAAGCAAGCGAGCGGCTATGGAAAAAATATAATTAAATTATGTGTGTTTTAAAGATAATAGTTATATTTACTGGTGAAAAGTCACTCCTTGACTTTTACTTATATTTATTGAATTATTTCTACAGTATCTAAATGCACACGAAGGCATAATTTAGACAAGAAAACTTTACTCAAATATGTCATGTCGCAGCAACCGCTCGGCATAGACTAAATGAGGTTCAGTGCACGAACCGAAACGTGTGTTACAAAAAATCTAGTTGAGGCGTCTCCTCTAGTGCGTAGTACATTATACCTCAATGTTTCAAGTGTATATTCTTGTGCTTTAGGTACTACCAAACAAAGCCAGTTCAAAGTAATTGAATGATTGAAAACTGTTTTAAATGTGCTCCCCATTTTTTTGTATGCTATACATAGACCTGGCCGGGGCTTAGCCGTATAATAGTCAATAAAAAGTAAAGGCGTCAAGTTCAGTAGGCTTAGTATTTGTCAACTAAATACTTAACCTGTAATTTATTATATTTATTACACCTCTGCCCTCTCCTTGGAGGGCAGAGGTGTAACCAATATAGTAGACTCACTTATGATGTCCCTGTAATAGGGGGCGTGCCTATTGCCAAGTTGAAATTCGAACTCCACGGCTCCTACTGAAAAGTTATTGGCGTACCCGGGAATCGAACCCAAGATCTCATGCTCAGCAGTCGCTCTTGCGGCCACTTGACCAACGAGGCAGTCCTGATTAAATAATATAGGCAAATTGTACTCACGTCAATCATTCCCCAACCAGCTGCCTGGGCTACCTCGTTATAAGGTGGGTACTCCATCAAAACTATCCTTTTTACGTTATCACTGAATGTCATAGGCTTTGCAAGCCTCAACAGTGCTATATCGTGTCCTGCATCGATTTGAGTAAAATTGGGATGTTTTTGCACAGCACTAATCTTATGTCTAAAACCGCGCCTTTTACCAACGTTTCCCACATAGACAGCCATGGAATATTTCTGACATCCGTAAACGCAATGTGCCGCCGTCATTACTATCAATTCATTAATAATGGACCCTCCGCAAGTCCAAGAACCACTGGGTCTATGGTCCTTTGCAAAACATACCAGCCCCAGAAACACGGAATGAGGAAAATTTTCAATATCAGCTTTCATTCCACCAACGATGAAGGGTTCCATCCGACATTCAATGAAGGCTGTCCAAATCATGAAAACTACAATATTTTTCAATTCTGGCACCATTCTTACTGTCACACGTTTTGCCGATGATGTAACAAGGTCGACTGTGTGTGCACAACTCAGTAATAAAAAGGCTGATGAAATGATCACTTTATGAGCCATTTTATTAAGTCGTTATTGTTTCATGAATTAATCGAATCTTTAGACCCAATAAGAGAAGGTGGACCGTAGAGAAACTCGTTGTTAATTGAAAACCGCCTACTTTGACCTTTAATTTTATCTAAAAATTATGCTGGCTGAATTGTAATGATACCTAATCTTAGATAAATAATGATGTTTTAATGAGTACATACATAATTTCTATGATATAATTTATTGATGAATATTATCATGGTTAATGCACCATCTCTTCCTACAAAGTACAGTCGCCATCAGATATATTGTAGCAGACAAGGTGACCAAATACTTCTGAACAATTTAAAATGTCAATAAGATCCATACACTACAAGTTACCATTAATATCTGAACATTCATTACTTCATTAATATCTGAGCAGATGCTTGTCAATAATTTCTGTACGCACACAACTAACCAAAAATATCTGAACACCTACTTACTTACTCTTTATGCCTAGAACAGTAATTTGGTGTTCAATAAAACCGAGTTCAACAAAAAATAAAACAAAAAAAAAGTGAAAAATAAACTTTAGAAGAAAAATCAGTTTCTGAAGTTGGTGAAGAATAAGTAAGTAAGTGTTCAGATATTTTTGGTTAGTTGTGTGTATAGAAATTATTGACAAGCATCTGCTCAGATATTAATTAAGTAATGAATGTTCAGATATTAATGGTAACTTGTAGTGTATGGATCTTATTGACATTTTAAATTGTTCAGAAGTATTTGGTCACCTTGTCTGCTACAATATATCTGATGGCGACTGTACACCGCTATTTGCGGCTGAACATGTTAGAACTTTTCTATAGCTCATTATTATCTTGCATGCAATGTATGTACCTACACCATGTTTAAACAAATAAAATTTTACTTACTTACAAAAAAAAAAATGCTGCCGAAAGTCACTATTCTGAGAGACTTATTTTACGCAAATATTTATCACTGGCGTACCCCCGAAGTGGAATGTGCGCGACGCCATTTTGGAAAATCAAATTTTTGTTTCCGCGAGTCTTCTTCTTCATTCACTGCTCTTAAGATTCTGGCTAGAACCCTACAACTCCTCCCTACGTTCGAGATTCAAAATAGCGTCCGTGACTTAGGCCACTGCTTTATCCCTTGGTGCATTTATCCACTATTTAGGCCTTAGGCCTAAAAGTCAACCGTTGCTTAAAAGCTAGACCAGATTTTTACTTTTCACTCTTACCCATCAGCAAATGAATTTGTATCGTTAGCAGAGGCGCAAATAGTGCCTATGGGCGCATCAATGAGTTGTCCGTGGCAAATTTCCTGTGGCCACACCCATTGATCTACGTAACTCAGGTTTGTTCCTACTTCTTGGTTTTCTACCTGCCAGTATGAAAAAACTTGAAAGGGTATGTAACGAAGAGGGATGAAAAGCATGTTAACGTTGATGTATGGTGAGAGAGAGAACTGTAAGGTATCTCTCTACGTGATCGAATCAGGAACACAGAGATCCGGAGGAAAACGAAATTGGTTGACATAGCCCATGTGATCGCTAGCAGAAAATGGAAGTGGGCGGGCCATATATGCCGTAAATAGGACAACAGGTGGAGTAGTCGGGTGCTTAAGTGGAGGCATAGAGTAGGGCATAGAAATGTAGGCAGGCAACCGATGCGTTGGACCGACGACCTTCTTGGAGTGGCCGGAAAGGTCTGGATGCGAAAGACGCAAAGCCGGGAAGAATGGCGTGCATTAGAAGAGATCTACACTCTGCATTGGGTGGTGAAAGGTTGTAGAAGAAGAAGAAGAAGAAGAGGGAGAGAACGATGAATGGATTGTGTGAGGAATGATATGAAAGAAAAAGGAGTTTACGATGATGTTACGTCTGACATGGGAGAATGGCAGAAGAAAACTTAGTGCGCCGACCCCAAGTTGAATGGGTCAAGGGCAGAAAGATGATGTGGTCTTGAGGCTTTGACACGCATTGATGAGGCAAATATAATTTGGGTATTTGTGTATGTGAGTTTAAATGTTTGTGAACGCACCCACGATACAGGAGAAATTCCTAGTGTGGGGCCACGTTTTAATAAAAAAAAATAAAAAATTGTGGTATCTTGTCTTAGACGATTTTTCTTAACAATAGGTACTTATACTGTTTGAATGAAGGCCAAAAGTACTCACGTCAATCAGTCCCCAACCAGATACCCGCGCTTTTTCAAAGTAAGGTGGCTTCTTCATTTAAGCTATCCTTCTTACGTACATGTAAAATTTATTGTATTTCTGTTTCTACCCTTATTAGTGCTAGATCAAAGTTTGCAGTTTCAGGACGGTAACTCTCATGTATGTAGTAGTTGCTAACAGTAGATGTAGAAGCTTTGAATTTGTTTATATCACCCATGGAGACGGCGAGAGTCCTATTATGAGGACATTCAGCTATGCAATGCGCGGCCGTCAGTATTATTCTATCATTTACAATAGACCCGCCACAGATCCATGTCCGACTACCACTATTGCCACCGTCACATTTAACATCCACAAACACGGAATGAGGAAAGTTTGTAATGAGTGCTTGTTTTCCACAACTATAAACGGTTCCATGCGGCATTCTATGAACATTGTGCAACTCAAGAAAACTAGAATATATTTTATCTCTAGCATCATTTTATTGAAACGACTGACTGATTTATTCAAGAATGTGAACTGCATGCGGATAGCGAATCCTTATCACTTAATTAGCCAAAGCATAAGGTCGTCATTGTTTTACGAACCAATAAAATTAGCAAACACTTATAGATTACAGGAAAACCTATAAGAAGTTCACGGTGCTAATATAACATGAAAAATCTCTCAATATATACTACAATGATACTGAACCCTTCATGTGAGTTTTTTTACATAAAACGTCGTTGCTTTTTTACCTTTTGGTATTAGATTGATAGTTACGCCGATAAGTGAGTTATTCAGAGCCCCGTGGAGACTTCGTATCGGGTAGCGCACCGTGAGATTCCCAGCATATAGGTGGACGAGCGAGCTTTAACAGGAGGCGCATCTGGGAAAGTTTGGGAGAGGCCTCTGTCCAACAGTGTGCTGAGACAATTTTTATAAAAATAATATTTATGAATTCCCCTTTTGATTGTTTTCCATCATCAAGTTTCCGCTTAGATACAAATTCAGTTACCAAATCCAGTTTATATTAAAACGGAGCTTACAACTTATATATTATTACTAGCTGACCCACGCAACTTCGTCTGCGTCACATAAATATAGCTTATAACCTTTCTCGATATAGCGACTATCCGACATAAATTAAGCTAAATCGTAACAAACAAAAAATCTTATCTTTCTTCTTTATTTTAATAGTTTAGATGGTTTAGATTAGCTTAGATTATATTAAAGTGTGAATTACTATAGGTATCTCTTACTGTTAAATACATATACGATAACACCCTGTACTTGTAAACATTATGATGCAGTAAATATTTTGAATTTGAATTTCCCGGAAAGAATCTCCCTACATTGCGACGCTCGAATTATTTTGCCGCGCGGATATATTTACATTGCGATATCTTCTAAGATATTTGTTTAAACTGTTTAGAGTAAAGGGCACAAATATTCTATATTAAATTTTCCTTCTAAAAAACACATTTATTTAGATATAGATTAATACCATATGGGTTAAATAAGCTTCGCAAAAAATAATTATTTTTAACCTAACAGTTTAATAGTAAAAAAAGGTTACAGAGAGTCAATCTTAAAAGATAGATATATGCTGTCGCGGACTTTTTTTTAGAAATTTTAAAGAGAAACAATTCCTTCATACATGATATTTGCGTAACTTATACCGTTTTCGCAGCGCACGCAGCGGAAGCTCTCAAAAAGGAAATACCTTTTCCCGTTTTTGTAACATTTTTCATTTATGCTCCGCTCCTATTAGCCATAGCGTGATGTTATATAGCCTATAGCCTTCCTCGATAAATTGACTATCCAACACAAAAAGAATTTTAAAATTCCAACCAGCAGTTCCTGAGTTTACCGCGTTCAAACAAACAAACAAACAAACAAACAAACTCTTCAGCTTTATAATATTAGTATAGATTCATACGCTTTCTTTTACTTATTACGATACTCCTTATTAGCTGCCAAACCATTATATATGGTGCCCACTCCTTTTTTTGTAAACTCTAATTCGTTTTACTTAGTTGCCGCGTTATATACATGCAATTCTATAATTAGAACCTCCGCAAATAGTGTCACGGCGTAGATGATAGTATAACCGTGATCGTCGTCCGCAGATTGCTGCTTATCCCCGCCAATGAATGGATCCAAAACGCTGCGAATACTGCCTACTTTATTTACAAGACATTGATCTAGATTTAACTCAGTCAACAAAGTGGTTCAAAACTAAAAACATCATATTTTAGAATCCGCAATTATTTTTAGTGTTATCCTCAATCTAGGCAGCAGCTAACGGTCGCGCGGTAGTCGGTGGTTATTGGAGATTTTATGATAGAGCTTAGATTTATAACACGGGGTACCGAGTGGCCCCAGGCCTAACCTATAAGTACCATACTTAAAGTAAACACCCTTCTAATAACTTAATACTATGCTTTACTTAGGGCATGCGGGCTCTCTTTATAGTCTCGAATAAAACTGAGATATTGATGGCCAATAGCCATGTGTCTCTTTTTAAATAGACGAAAAAAAGGAGGATGTTGTCATTACATTATATGAATTCGACGCGTATTTTTTATTACTAAATAGCATAGTGTAATGTGCTATTATTTGTAAGTACCGAGATTGCATTGCGTGAATTCCAGTAGAGTTGTACACAAAGTGGAACTAATACGCATCTATCAGACCATTCATAAGTTGAAAATTGGTGGGGAATGCTTTCCAGAAAGGAATGTTATTGTGTATTTTTTTTGTTGGCGGAAACCTTCAAAAGCCGGTTTTTGGGGAAAAGACCGGGGAGTGTGGTATTTTTACCCCACTACAACCACCCCAGTGGTCACAATCATACAGAGGTCATCCATGAATCTTACTTTGTAATTGTACACGGAGCACTTGACCACGCACTGTGCTGCCGTTCATCTCTGAGGTCACTCCACCCCAAAGGTCCTAAAGGTTTCGGCATGTTAAGCGTCGAGGCGGTTGTCTCCAGACTCTGTGGCTGCTACTGATATAATCAAACTCTAGACCACTGCACTGTACTATTGTGTGGTACTGGCCTCTCTTATTTCGTACTAATCTCCACATACCTGTCCCCAGATACTAATACATTATTGCAATGCAATATTTAGCGGAAATGTTACCACTTTATAAAATCTGCCATAAAGTAATTTTTTAAGCTATTGCATAGCTTCTATCGCGGGCCTTGAGCGTGGAGAGCGAATCCAGAAATTCCGTAACGAAAATATTCAGTATTCAACCAGGTTGCTATGGTTACGGAAAATAACAAGGTTGTCAACTGAGGTTGTCAAATTAAATAATTTATAACCTCACGTGTAAAGTTTTTCTGTTTTGTCTCTCTGCTTTCTCCTTCTAAAATATTCTTACTCGTATAATTTGTGTACAAAGTGTTTTAAATATGAATAAACAAAGTGCATTTATTAATGAAGAAAGTCACGAAAAAACGAAAAAATAGTGAAAGATAATGAGTGAGTACTCCTCGAGTACTCTATATACATTCATTTTATTATTATTACGCATCTATCATACGTTTTATTGGTTTTTGCATTACTATTCTGCGAATCGGTCTTAGAAAACGATTCGTTTTCATATAAAATATCTAAAATAAAATAAATAATTTTCATATTTTTCAATGTTATGACACTTACGTCAGGCTGACAAGCTGTCAATACTTTTTCTTTTAAATTTTCTGTCATAGAGTTTCTTACTAGCTTAGTCGATGAAGGTTACTTTTGATTTACTTATATAATTTAAATTCTTTTTAAAAAATACTGCATAAATAAAATAAATAAATAATTATTTACATAAGTATGCTATGCAATAGCTTTACCGCGGCAGTCTCCGAGTGCCACATCAACTTTTTTTTAGATTTTTTTTTATTTATGAACAATAAATTATATATGAAATTACATAGTATAAAGAGAATATTGAAAATAAATTACATAAAGAGACAGAGAAAATAGACACGTTAAAATATTACATCGCACAAAAAAACAATAACAAAACAAAATACAACATATTTGAAAATTTGGTCATAGATCCTCAACATCATAAAGACACTTTTCAAAAAGAAACTTAAGCTGCTATTTAAAAGACAGTTTGTTAAAAAAACGTCGAAAAATAACAACGATGCCGATGTCATCAGCAAGCGTCTAAGCACGATTTAGTAGAAAATAATCCAAAATAACGAAATAAACTTCTAGCTGACGACGAAGCGTGGTGAATGTACTGCAATAATGCGCTACCATCGGTCGCTGCAAACTTTGTTGCTGAGATTTTGTAGCTATTCGATCGAGTTAACGAAAACTAGCGCCCTTTTTTTTTGGTGTGTGGGACATCATCAAATGACCCCTCCCGCTTTTGGGCAGAGTGTCAGACTTCTACTGACTAAAAACCACCCATGTTCCTTCTTATCTCTTTATGCCGAGGCCGCGGTATCTTGTGAACAACCCACAGCCCCGAAGGACGTCGACCCTTGCGGGACATCTCTTTGAGGCGCGCGTAGAACACGACCGCGCCGTCGACAAGGCCTGTCGTCGTCATAAGACGGACGGACAGCGAGCTAGCCCATCACTCACCGTCCACAGGCCCGCGTGACCGCGTCTACGATGGCCGAAAGCCATTACGTGACACCCGACGCCCGGACCGCCTCCCGCGGCGGCTGGGACGAGAGTTTCTCTCCCTCTCACGTTCCGCCACCTCCTTCGCTAGCATCACTGCTTCGCAGAAAGAGGCGACGGCGTCCCATTCCTCCTCGAACTGGACTATGGCTCGCACAACAGGGCCGGACGCCGGCCGGACGAGAGGTCGCCGCCGCCAATCGCCGCTACGAGAACACGGCCGGCCGCCCAAGCGGGGCAGACCTCTTGGCAGGCAAAATACTAGTACTCAGCTGCATCCAGGTAGACTGGCAGTCTCTCTCTCGGAATGGAAACTGGTTTAAAATTCAGTACATAAAATAACAAAAAAAAAGTGTTTCTAAGAATCTTATGTTTTTACTAAAACGATATAAGATCGAGTTTCTTTGTAGTTGCACTGTTAGTAGTCGAGCACAAAGAAAAAGTACTGCAAATGGTGGGACCGTTACTTGGAGAAGAGCGGAGTAACTGTCCCGTTCCGGTTCCTAGCGTTCTATTGCTTTGATTGCCTCGCCTTGCTTCGAAGCCAAGGCCTCGGTGTAGGAGAATAGGACCTATTGTTTCCAGTCACAAAACGTTCAGGTAACGCTCACACGCTTCAAAACGACATTTCTCTAGCCTAAACGGCCGAATAATTGCCTAGATTTGAATATTTCATGCAGAATATCGGAACAGTTTAGAATTTTTATTCTACAGCTTGATCTTTGAACTGTTTTATTACAGTTTTAGTCACGAATGTTCGGAATAAGACACTGTTTTGAGGTACTTAGGTAGACTTTCATTTAGTTAGTCTATAGTTGAGTAGCTAGCTTGTTATCATTTTATGAGTATAACGGAGATGATCGATTGTGTTGCTATAAGCTTATCAATTATGTCGGAGACTTGTAAAACAGTTTTAGATGAAAAACATCGGAATTTAACATGAGTAACTATGCAGTAAAAAAAACTTATACTTAGGTCAGCCAAAATAAAATAAGACTAGAATTAAGACAGGATATACATAATATGATAGAATTATTCACGTGAAATATTACTTTTAGGGTTCCGTAGCCAATAAGGAGCCCTTATAGTTTCGCCATATCAGTCCGTCTGACAGTCTACTGTATGTCAGTCAGACACACTATAACTCAAAGACTCTTACTGCGGTTACTCAGAAATATTTAATGATTACTTAACCCGTCACTTAGTAAAGATTTGACATACTTTTGTATGACAAAACTGTCCAAACCTTTACTAAGTGATGGCCTAAGTAATCACTAAAGTATAGTAAGTAGTACTACAACGTTCTAATTTTGTATCAATATATGAGTTACGCCGATAAAGTGGTATAATTAAATCTCGAAAATAATTTTTAATTTTTTTTAGGTTATTTCCAGTAGTTTTTTTCTCGCGAAGCCCATTGTGTGGGATGTCGTTGAATAGGTCTCTAAAAATATTGCGAGTTTGTTCAAATATTTTCTTGATTAAGGGATTCGTTTGTGAAATATTCAGCAGCATCGGAAAAATAATGTGTTGAATTGTCGATCATTAGGAAACTTCTTTGATAAGGATCTTTTTTTAAATCAGACTAGATTGTATAGGGCGACTAGTAATTAGTAACCGATACTTAAACACGTGTTTGTACTCATGATAACAAACATCTTTTAATATGGGACGAAACCTGAAATTGCAAAAAATAAAAGAAACAGCTTTTCAGTACATTTTGATCAGTTAGGTTAGGTTAGATAAATGTACTGTACAGTTTAGTAAGTTCACATATTTTGATGGGCAACTACGGAACCCTATATTGTGCGTGGTCCGACACGCACTTGGCCGGTTTTCATTTCTAATGGGCATCTACTCTAATCGAATCTTTAATAGGGTTCCGTTTTTTTTTCGGTTACAAAACCCTAAAAATTATTCAACTTCAATTTCATTAATGTTTTTCACATTTCGTAACTGTAGGTACATCACAAGTCTTTCATCAAAGCGTGGGCATCTTTCAATTACAATCCAAAGTACTATAACTCTTCGAAATTAGTTCACAATAATAATAGTGTGTTGTTCTCGTAAATCCCTCTAAGTTTCAACGAGTAAATTATTGACGCCACTCACTTTCAAGCCGTTGCTTCATACAAGTTGTTGTGAGGATCCATCGACGTCCATAATGGGATAAAAGCTACGATGTAGGAAAATGCTGAATATGGCTGTGAAGAAACGAGGATGTGTAGCTTGAATATGATTATGAAATAATGCGATAGAGAGGATCTCCGTAACTGAGGATGCATTTGCTAATATAGGTTTATTTATATCATTACGTGTTCATTTATTTTCAGGGGTATAATATTACACAGTACATAGGTACTAATTACTATTACTAGGACTGGCCTGTTGGTCTAGTGGTTAGTGACCCTAACTGCTATGCCGGAGGTCGTGGGTTCGATTCCCACCCAGGACAAATGTTTGTGTGATGAGCACGATCATTTGTTCTGTGTCTGGGTGTAATTTATCTATAATATGTATGTATTTAGAAATATATAAGTATGTTTATCAGTTGTCTAGTACCCACAACACAAGCTCTGCTTAGCTTGGGACTAGATGGCGTTGTGTGATAGTTGTGGAATATTATTATTATTATTAATTGGGTTGTCAGTTAGGCATTCGCTACATGTGCGACTGGAAGCCGACCCCAACATAATTGGGAAAAGGTAGATGTTGATGGGGTGATTTATTTTCGTAGAAATCATGAGGTATTTTTTTTTTAAACTTTTTATCCTATTTTTTTCTTTATAATTAGGTGCTCTATTGTTTCCAAAAGCATTATGTTATAACGAACATAATTTCATAATATTAAAAACTTAGCAAAACGACGCTTTAGATAATATTTCCCAAACTAAAAATAGTAAAGGGTAACTCCAAACCAACAAATCTATTTCTTTTGAATTCCTCTGACTATTGTCCTCTTTAACTGCCTCTTTGATCTAGTGGTAGCGTAGTCCGAGGCCCTGGATTCGATTCCCAGGTTCGACAAAGAGTTATTGGGTTTTTTTCCATCAAGAATTTCTCAGTAATAGCAAAAGTCTAAATTCATTTTAAATAAAGTAATTTTTCCTACCTTATCGTTCATACTGTAAAACGAAAGGGCCGCCGTGCCACGACACCAGCGCGATAGCAAACCGAACGCAACCAAAGTGTGTTCAACACCAGAGCCAACACCACTGATAAATTTAATAGGTTCTCTCTCTCTCGTACATACCTACTCTACTTTTTCAACAACAAAAGCTCAAGCAAGTTCTAAACAATTTTTTGAGTCAACAACAGGCCAGTTTCCTGACTCGGTTGTGTAAGAACTGGGCGGGACCGCCATGATTTGTGTCCCGCGGCCGATCCCGCTTTCTCGAACACACGCCGATCTTGTCTCCAGGACTTACGAGCTCGAGAACAAGCCGCGGTGTTTATTAGAATTATTAGATTATTGCCGAGAAACTTGTGTTTGTTGTGATAATAAAGTGGTTTTCTTATATCTTTATACGTTTGATAAGGGAGCTTGTAGCTGAATAATAACAGCTCAGCAGGGCTATTGCGTATCTTTTTATGACAGTGGATATCTTCTAATGTCTATCAAATAACTGTCAAATGGTGAGTTTTTAAGAAAAAAATGTACGAAACCATAACCAATTTACAGTTAATCTATGGACATTTCTGATAGCCACTGACGTTAAAAAGATACGCAATAGGGGGGGCTGGTCGAACTTGAAGTTAAGCCGAGCTTGGCTAGATTGGTCTGTGGATGGGTGCCCAGCCCACCCACGACATTCCGAGTTTCCTCCGTCCCTCTGAAAGCTGTTGGTTCCAGCTGTCTTATTTGAATCTTTGTCAGTCGTTACAGGTAGTCAGTGGTCTGACTGCCGCACTCAGAGATAATTAATTATTACTTAAGCCGTCCCTTAAGTCAAAAGTCAAAAAGTCAAAAATATTTATTTCAAGTAGGCCAGTAACAGGCACTTTTGAATAGTCGAATTAAACTAACTGCGGCACTCAGAGATATCCAACGATTACTCAAGCCGCCACCCAGCAAAGGCCTGACATAGTTTTGTATGACAAAACTGCCAAAAACCATTACCAAGCGACGGCCCAAACAACCACTGAAGCTCTCCGAGTGCGGCAGTAAACTACTGAACTACTGAAGCTAAATAAACTAAGCTACAGTCCCAGTCACAAGGCATAATAACTCGTGAGTGTACTGTAGTTGCCAATTCCAAAGCGTTGGTCTCATGAGAAGAATGGCAAGAAACTTCATGGACACTCTTTTAAAATCGTTTGGGTTTACAATATGTTCAAGGTACAAACATAATCTTGGTATAATACACACATGAAGACTATGCAGATTAGTGTTTGAGATGGTCTTTTGAAGAAAGCACCACACAGATTTGAGTGGACCCGTCCAGTCAGTGCAAGCATTTGTCAGTTATCGTGGAGCTCGACTTATAACTCAAGGAGATCAACGTCACGACGAACAATACCAAAGAAAGGACATTTGGGTGGGTCGCTTAAAGTACTCAAACTGCCAAACAATCGTTAAAATTAAATAAAAACTCACACGGTCCTCACGTTCACAATATGAAAATAATAAAATACATGAAGATCATGCAGATTAGTGTCTGAGATGGTCTTTTGAATAAAGCACCACACAGATTTGAGTGGACCCGTCCAGTCAGTGCAAGCATTTGTCAGTTATCGTGGAGCTCGACTTATAACTCAAGGAGCTCAACGTCACGACGAACAATACCAAAGAAAGGACATTTGGGTGGGTCGCTTATAGTACTCAAACTGCCAGACAATAGTTAAAATTAGAGAAAGACCCACATGGTCCTCACATTCACAATATAAAAATAATAAAATATTTGTCACATTAAATAATCATGTCAAGTTATTAAATGTCAATACACACAAAACTAAATAAAAAATTAAATAAAATATTTAACATGTAAATATTGCTCAAAAAAATAATATAATACTTGAAAAAGTAAACAATGTCATGTGTATAAAGAAAATTCATAAAATGTCAAATTGTAAAAAAATATAAAAATAGGTATAAAGTCAATTCAATTTCGATTCAAATTGGAGCAGTTCAATCCCAAGCTTTTTTGTCCTCTAAATAATCTTTAACAGTATAAAATCCTTTCTGGCAAAGTTTACGTTTTATAAAGGATTTGAATTTATTAAGGCTTAAATTTTGAATGTGGCTTGGTAGTTTATTATAAAAGCGAATACATTGGCATCTGAAAGATCCACCTATTTTCTTGAGCCTTGTTGTGGGTACAATATATTTATGTCTATTTCTTGTATTTATATTGTGAATATCACTATATTTCTTAAACAGCTTTATATTTTTGTGAGCATACAAAAGATTTTCATAAATATACTGAGAAGGAACAGTCATTACATTAATTTCCTTAAATTTTTCTCTGAGAGAGTGTCTTGGACTCAATTTATAAATTGATCTAACCGCCCGTTTTTGCAAAACAAAAATGGTCTGAATATCAGCGGCATTCCCCCACAATAAAATGCCGTACGACATTACGCTATGAAAATAACTGAAGTAAACTAATCGGGCTGTCTCTACATCGGTTAAATTACGAATTTTTCTAACTGCGTATGCTGCAGAGCTCAGCTTTTTTGACAATTTATCTATATGAGGCCCCCACTGAAGCTTAGCGTCTAAAGTTAAGCCCAAGAACACCGTGCTATCTTCAGGGTTCAACTCTTCGCCCTTTACCAACACACAAGTCTTCACCTGCCTAACGTGAGGTAGTGTAAACTTAATGCATTTGGTTTTTTTTTCATTAAGAAGCAAATTATTAGCGTTAAACCAATGCACCACTTTCGAAATAGCGCTATTTACATCGTCAACAACTAGCTGTTGTCGTTTAAGTTTAAATAAAAGCGAAGTGTCATCCGCAAATAGCACTACATCGTGGTTATCCTTTATGAGGTGAGGCAAATCATTAATATAAATAAGAAACAAGAAAGGGCCAAGAATCGAGCCCTGTGGGACTCCCATTATTATAATAGATCCGGAGGATCTTTTTCCATTCACGTCAACGCTTTGGATCCTATTACTCAGGTATGAGATAAGAAGATCCAGAGCGCTGTTTCGTATTCCGTAGTGGCGGAGCTTCCTGATTAAGGTTTCATGAAGGACGCAATCAAATGCCTTGGATAAATCGCAAAAAATGCCCAAAGCATCACATTTATCTTCCCATGCATTATAAATATGTCCTAAAAGTTCGACACCGGCATCAGTAGTTGAGCGACCCTTCGTAAAACCGAACTGTTTATTGTGCAATAATTTGTGTTTATTAAAAAATGTTTGTAATTGGTCTAAAATTAATTTCTCAAAAACTTTACTGAAAGTAGGCAGCACTGAAATAGGTCTATAATTTGTGGGGTCTGATGTACTACCTGCCTTAAATAAAGGAATAATTTTACTATTTTTCATAAGGTCAGGAAACTCGCCACAATCAATACAATTATTAAAAATAGAAGCTAAGGTAGGTGCTACAATATCAATAATAGACTTGGCAACTTCTACAGAGTTACCCCACAGATCCGCAGTTTTCTTAACATTTAAGGTGTGAAATGTTTTTAATATATCTCTACATGTGACATGTTCAAAATGAAATTCTGAGTCGCAAGCTTTAACATTTTCCTTTAGCAAAGATTCGGCAACAGTAGGTGACGAGTTTAAGGATTTCGTCGTTGAAACGGGAATGTCAGAAAAGAAACTTTCGAAAGCCGCGGCGACATCCGAATCTGATTTAATTACTCTGTCATTAATTGTTAAGCTGTAGTCACTATTACGTTTACTAGACTTTCCCGTTTCATTATTAATAATATTCCAAGTAGTTTTAACAATATTATTGCTGTTTCTAATTTTGGAGCTCAAATAATGTGACTTAGCAATATGACACACTTTTTTAAACAGTTTTGAATAATTTTTAACATATAAATTAAATTCGGCAGTATTTACAAAAACTCTTTCACTATACAGCTCATAAAGCCTTGTTCTACTCTTGTGAATACCCATGGTAGCCCAGTCACTAAAAGATGCGTTACAATTTACTGAGATAGTCTTGGGAATGAAAGTGGAATTAAATTGCTTACAATACATATCAAAAAATTCATCATATTGATGATGAGGATTGTCAGTAGACAATAATGGTAAGTTGTTTATTAGTTTATTTTTAAATGTTTCCAAGTATCTTACAGTTTTTGGGTTAACAGTGATATCCTTTTTAGCCACTTTGATTTTTTGGTTATCAATGGTAATCATTTGACCGCAATGATCAGAGTCTAGAGCATTTATAATTTCTTTATGGATAGGAATAACATCAGTATAAATATTGTCTAAACATGTGGCACAAGTAGGCGTTATTCTTGTAGGCTCCAAAAATAGGTTTACGAGATTGTAGGACTGAAACAGACTCATAATTTTACTACAAGAACTTGAGTTTTCTAATAAATTTACATTAAAATCACCGCAAGTGATAATGGACTTGTTTGTGTTACAAATCTTGTGTAACACTTCATCCATTACCTTCTCAAAGCAGTCATACAATCCAGAGGGGGGCCTGTACACACTTAATATAATAAACTGCTCCAATTCTATACAAGCTATTTCAATAATGCGTTCAACAGATAGGCTCACTATGTCCTTTCGGTCTTTAAATTTAATCTGATTATTTACTAAAATTAGTGATCCACCATGAATGGCATTAACTCTGTTGAATGTGCTACCAACCTGGTGATTACTAAAACTAATCATGAACTGGTGGCTTTGAAGCCAGTGTTCTGTAATACAAAGAATATCAATATTATTAAAATTCAAAAATAGTTCTAATTCTAAGTCTTTGTTCCTCAGTCCTTGAATGTTCTGATGCACCAGGTTGATGGTATTTGTTTTTAAGCTCTTTTTATTAGACATAGTTTTGTGAGATTGTACATGATTGCTAGAGTTTGCCTCTATTGTCCTATTCTCTAATTTAAATGATTTACAATGTCAATATTATGCACTGAATTTCTCACTGGATTATTCAACATGTCATGGTGCTCAATAGAAGCAATCTCTTTCGCTAAATTCTTGGCTGTTATACTAAAATAATAAGACAGTGACACCACTATCTGTCGTTTACAATACCTAGAAAGATAGTACCTATCTATTAGGAATCTATCTTTTGTCAAATATAAATTATTACCAACATAATTATTAATATCAATTAAATGAAACATATTATTATTAAATGTCAAATTATGTAATGTCATGTTAATTTCAAATCTTAAGAGGTTTTCTTCCTGTGGCAAACTTTGACTGTATGGGAATGTGAACATTAGAATTTTTCCTAGCCTAAGTTTACTCAATGAATTAAAATATTGGAACAATTCCCCTTTGTTCACATTACCTCTATTACCAACAAATATCAATAATATGGAATCTTGGTTGAAGTTGTAATTAATAATTTTTCTCATAATGAAATTTAAGGAACAGCCAGGCATACAAAAGTTAATAATTGAAGATCCCGGATTCTTACTTGTCAACAAGCGGCCTAAATCCTTTCCAATTTCATCAGAAAAAATTATGATTTCTTTATTGACAATCTGTTCACTTATACAATTAATATTGTCAAACATTAGACCATCACAGGACTGCGGTATTGTTGTATTACAAACAGACAATGAATGGGCCAGTGTGGGTTCAACAGATGGACTTGTGCAATGATCACAGTTGCTACTTTGTGTACTTACTAGCTCATTCATAGCCAATACATATTCCCTTAATTGGTTCTCGGAGGCTGTATATTTAATATTAAGAGAATTTAGTTTATCCTGAAGACTGTCAATTTCACATTGCAAGTTCTCTGTGTCTATTTGGTATCTCCTATTACTTTTATTTAAATTTAAAGAATACATATCTAATTGACTTAAAAGGTTTAACCTTTCCCTATTTAATTTTACATTTTTAATGAAAAACTTTTGCTTTTTTACCATTTTTTTAGTCTTGACAATGTATTTGTTTATTTTAATATATTTTTTTAGTTTATTCTTACTTGAGAATACCCGCACTGATTTATTAGCCTCTAAGTCATCATCACCTGTCAAATCTATAGTGTCAGGTTGGCATTTATTAGAAAACATTGACGGTACAATAGGCACCAATTCACTGAACAGACTTTGGTTCAGCGAGGCTGTGATGTTAAGGTTTGTTGTCTCGAGTTCTGAAATTTGACTTCTAGCCTCATGTAGCTGTTGTTGTAAAAGATGTCTGTGACTCAGAGCTTGTTCATACTCTACGCTACACTGGCTAAACCCGTCTACAATGAGTTGGAGCCTATCCCGGTCTTCCAAGGCATCAGTAAGCTGAACATAAAGCTGAGCCATTTCATTTTTCAACTTATTGTTCCTCTCATGGGCTTCAGAAAGCACCCTTTCATTGTCATCTATTTCCCTGTTTAATTGAGTACAGGACTCCTTACACGTCTTTAGTTCGCTCAAAGCCTGAGTGAGTTTGGACTCTTCAAGGCGTGCGCGCATACTGCGTGTCATAATCATGATTAAGGAGAATAGTAACTAAGATCGGAAAAGAATAGGTGCAATAGAATTGTGTGAGAAATGGTAAATTGAAAAGAAAATTAAAAGGTCAACAAAGAGGTCCTGTCACTCAGCCAAACAGGTTATGTTTACTTTTCAAAAGTCATCGGCATCAAGTCGCCGTAAAAAAATAAATGATTCAGCTAATTGAAAGTAAAACAGGTTATCGTAAACAATATACTACCAAGTAAAATAAGTTGTATTGTACCTGATAATATGATGACAATGCAAGATTCCCTCGAACCGGTAACTGTCAGTTTCACAATTGATTATTTTACACTATATTTGCTATAATTCAACACTTAAACACTATAACTCACAATATACATGTTTTAAACTACTTATTTGATAGGAAATAGGCCTTATTAATAAGGAAATACAATACTTAAAATTAAAATTACATGGACAAATTCAAATCAGCTGTTAGCTGTAGTGTTGCCACAGGAAAAAAAAAAGGACGTCCTTAAAGGTCCTTAAAGGAAGTCCTTAGTAAAGGACTGCCTCGTTGGTCTAGTGGCCGCAAGTGCGACTGCTGAGCATGAGGTCCTGGGTTCGATTCCCGGGTCGGGCAAAGTGTTATTGGGTTTTTCCATCAAGAATTTATCAGTAACAGTCACGGAGTCTGGATTTGTGCCCGGTTGATGGCAATAGGCTCGCCCCCTATTACATGGGACTTACAAAAACATAACCGGCGAAATTTGGGTGTACTATTAGGTACACCTCTGCCTAACCCTTCGGGGATTACAGGCGTGATGTTATATTTATGTGTTATATTAAGCCGTCCCTTATTAAAGGTTTGACATATAAAACCTTCACTTAAGTGTCAAAATATTTACTAAGTAATGGCTTAAGATATCATTAAATAATATGTCTGAATACGGCAGTGAGAGACCGATCCATTTAGACTGCAAGTCGTCACCCAAGATAGTCGGAAATAGGCAGGCAGATGATGATGTCCGTTTGATAATATTGATAGAAACGTTAATCAAACCAATCTTTACGTGTACTGTACTTAGGTAGGTAATTTATATCACTATAAAGTTTCCCGCTACTCAATTATCAGTTTAACTAGTTTGTGAGGCATAAATAAATACCGGTATGATTAAAGCAATTCTTTGGAGAATTGGAAAGCAGCGCTGTTTAAAAAGAGACAACACAGGCCAATTTACAATTACTTGTATTACTACTTCATGTTTGGTATATTGCGACTAACAGTTAATTCAACAGCAAGAGGAACGTAAAGGTGGATTAAATCCACTTGACAGATGGACACGCGTTTGGGAAATAATCCTAAGCATCAGAAGAGGAAACAATGTGTTAATTTTTTATTGTCTATACAAGGTATAAACGAACCCCTTCACGAAGCCGTCAACCAAGCATTATGTACATCAAACTAAGTACCCCTACGCAAAAATGATTGCTGAGATACGACTTTATTTTTTGGGTAAAAAAAAACTCATTTTACGGTAAAACTCAATGAAGCACTCTTAAAACATTGTGCTAGTCACTAGTGGATGCTTTGAATTGTAAACGGGTCATGGAGGTAATTTAAGCAAAGTTATAACCTGAAAAACTAACAAAAAAAAAAAAACAGCTGTGTAAAATTTGGGACTTGGACCCCCAATATATCCGTAACTGGGGGGTTCCCAGGTATGGTCTAGAACCAAAAAGATTTCGCAGTGACGCGTGACGAAGACGAAAGTCACTAACTTGTTCTCCCACAAGTTAGTGACTTTCGTCTTCGTTTAGGGTACTTTCACACCCTTTATTGTTTACTAGCTGTGACATTCGTCCATGTGGTGTCTTATAAAAATATTACTTACTGATTTGTGTAAGATTTTGCTAACCATTTCAAGGGTTTTATTTTTTTTCCACGTAACCCTAACCTATCAAAATCGATTGAGTCCTTTGAGAGATTAGACGAAACAGACAACCAGACACAAAAAAATAAAAAAATATTAAGTACCGTATAATATAATTATTTATGCTTTCCTATATGTACATAAAACGCTGTTATTTTGAAATTATAAACAGACACTTTAATTATAAGTATTTATTAGGATGTTTGTTAAATTGCACTTACAGATTGAGATACTCGTATCTACATAGCTATTACCAAAATTACCTACATCCTACAATCTTTGTATACGTACAACAGCTGCCTAAATCCACTAGAATATTCAGTGTTTACTCCATCGTATAAATCGCTAGTTTACAATTCCAGTATTGTGCGTAAACAAGGGGAATTTTCTTGATACGTACCACGCACAGATATAGATAGACCTAGATAACGCAAGAGCAACTACTTCGCGTGCCACTTTTCGTGCCTATCTTACGTACAAAAATCGTAAGTGGCCACTTCTGCGCTCAGTTTGCATCGGTGTATAGCGCTAGTCGGACATCGGCGCTGGTGCAAAAGGCAGGGGTTGGGGTGAAGGAGGCGCCGTACGCGGCTGCGTCTTTGAATCGATTTGATTTTCCGATTTATAGTGTTGGTGACGTCATAATACGTAGTCAAAAAATGCCACGCTTGGTTTTCATATAGATCGCGATACTTGCGTTATCTAGGTCTATCTATATCTGTGGTACCACGTGATGTAACAAGTTGTGCGCGGACGCAGCAAGACCGCCGGGCGCCGTGTTGCGACAGATTTATATCTAGCGCAATGCCCCTTATTTAGCACGACATCATAGTTATTCTATAAAACTATAGAGGCTTGCTTGTTCGTGTATTAAAACTTTAATCGAATAGGTTTTGCAAATGTTTTAACGTAGGACTTTTACATAGAGTTAAATCTGGCTCTGGATTGTTTCAATCGTTTTAACTTACATGGGTGTTTCATATTTGGTGGTCAGAATTTATTTAGTAAGTTACCTGTAGGTATATAGGTAATAAGCGCCCTCTTCTGTAAGGCGCTAACAGCACCGAAATTAGCGCAACCCACATTTTATTTTTTTACTCTAAAATCACATCATATTTGAAAAATTCAAAACACTGGTGGCGCGTCGCTCAAGGTCGCTGGCATTTAGAGTCGCCTTAAATATAAACCACCCACACGCACAGTACCTTGCACCTTGATTTTTGGGCGACACTTACTAATGCGACATCGTTCGCAAATGTCGTACCTACAAAAATAAAATTTATAAAATAAAACCAAAAAATTGCAAGTTTTGATTGATTTAACACAAGTTCCAATAAACACCTACCACTTTAAGTCGTTTTTTTTTCAATGCGAGCAACGCATATGCAACACGTCCCGCTGTCCCCGTGACGGGGATATAGCATACGGGGACAACGGGAATAAACGAACTTGTCTAGTTCAATTCCTAAAAATAATATATGATCAAACGAGCTTCAAAGTGAAGTTCGATCATTATTATATGAGTCGCTTCATTCGAAGATATTTTTAACCATGTAGTCCCCTTCCCTTGCGCTAGCAACTACGCACGTCTTTTTAGATTTATTTTACCCTATTTTTTTTTTTTTTTTTTTTACTGACAACACTCACTACCCTACCTCGTTGTATCGGTCAGTTGTATCCGTCATTGTTTTAGAGATGAATAAGTTGTCATGATTGCAAATCTCTCCAGGGTTCCTTTAGGGTGGGTTGGGAAGTTATATCTTCGAATGAAGCGACTCATATAATAATGATCGAACTTCACTTTGAAGCTCGTTTGATCATATATTATATTTCGTCGCTTCATTCTTCAGATATTTTTAACCATGTAGATGTTAAGAGATAATGAGATTTGCAGGTTCATTTAAATAAATTACAAGGATTTTTTAAATGATTATAAATTTACTTTTTAATCACATACAAAAATAAATGGTAATCTTCTATGTTATGATTTGTGTTCGATATACAATCAATTCCTTACAGCTAGTTACAAATGTAGAAATACTGATTCTGCAAATTCGGCTTCATTAATTATATTAAGGTTATAAAATTTGGCAAATGATTGAGAACGACTGGTCCATCCCGCAGTTCTGCGTATTGTGTCAATGCACACACCAGCTGAGCTTGCAGAAGAAGTTGAGGCGTGTCGTGTACTGTGTGCACTGAATATTGATGTGTCCACACCGCTTTCTGATAACACCAATTTTATCCATCGACTTATTGTTTGGGCTGTGGCTGGTTTATTAGGTTTTTTAATTGTTAGTATTAAGTTGTTTACATTTTTATCTCTTAAATTTTTTGTTATATAAATGTAATCTGTGAGTACAGTAGCAGGGCAAATATTTTTGTTTTCTACAAAGTAGGGAAGAAACAGTACAGGTTGTTCTCTTCCTGGGGCTGAAGTCTTAATTATGTCTGTTATTGCTATTTTTACTCCGTTTGATGAGATATTTACATTCTCCAGTTTTATTAAAGAAAGAGTCTGTACTCGTTGTGCTGTACATAAAGCTAGTAATATAACTAATTTTTTAGTTAATTGACTTAGGTCTAAATCTCGATTCGGGTACCATTTTGAAACAAGATTAAGAACTATCTGCGGGTCCCACGTGTGTGTATATTTTGGCCTGCTAGGTTTAAGTTTATAGGCTCCTTTTAGCAAACGCTTGATGCATTCATCAGAACCAATGTTGTTGCCCAACAGTAACGATAGTGCAGATCTATGCGAGTTCAAGGATCCGTACGAGGCACCTTTGTTAAACTCAGTTGTGAGAAAAGAGATGACCTTTGCTACTGTACTCTCAAATGTGTCAGATTTATTATCTTTGCAGAATTGCCACCAAAGTTTGTATGAGACGCTATATTGTTTTTTGGTATTATCAGAAAGTGATGCTAACATGAGGTCTATTGCTTCGACGGGGATGTTACGTCGGAGGAAGGCTGCCCGGAGAGTATCGCTGCAGCCAGTGTAAGCTGACTGTGTAGTGGGTGCAGGTGATCCCTGAAAGATGATACGAGCAAGTCTTTACTGGGCTCAAAAAATATTATTTGTGAACAGATTAGCTCTTTAACAATAGGAAACCACGGCTGTGATGGCCACCATGGGAATACTAGTATACCACACGCCTCATCGTTTATTATCTTATAAACGCTTTTAAGTATTAATGAGAATGGGGGAAAGGCGTAGAAAAAATCCGGTTTCCAATTAATAGTAAATGCATCGACAAAAGACGCGTCTGGATCTGGAAACCAGGATGCGTACATATTACATTTGGCATTAATGCGAGAAGCAAACAAATCAATTACAGGTTGACCTAGTTTACGAATGATAGTTAGGAATGCTTGATCTGATAGGCTCCATTCTATATCTGGATTAATTTTTCTTGATTCAGTATCAGCTTCGATATTTTGTTTAGTGTTAATATAGGATGCAAATATCCATATGTTTCTCTTCTCGCACCATTGCCAAATTTGGAAAGCGAGATCATTTAAGTGCGGGTATTGTACTCCCCCCATTCTGTTTACATAACTCAACGCAGTGTTATTGTCAACTCGTAGCAATATGGAACAGTTTGATCGTTCCTTCGCGAAGGATTTTAGTGCTAAAAAACTAGCTAATAACTCTAAGTAATTTATGTGACATTCTCTTTCGGTATCCTTCCATGATCCACGAGCGCGATTACCATCACAAAATGCTCCCCACCCTGATTTTGAAGCATCGGAAAATATTTCCAACTCAAAATCAGGGGTATCGATGGAGTTTGTACATGTGAATATATTTTGTAACCACCAATTTAAATCATTAATTATGTATCGTTCTAATTTTATTTTCGCATTATAATTATTGTGAAATCTTTTTAATAATAGGTACTTCTGTCGCTCTAGTGTTTTAGTATATAACCACCCGTATTTAACAGCAGGGCACGCTGCTGTGAGAACGCCGATTAGCTGAGCGAGTTCTCTTATAGTACAGGGAGGTAGACCAATAAACTTTTTAACTAGGCGCGCGATATTACGACGTTTGTCGGTAGGTAAGGAAATTGAAAGGTTTGTCGTATTATAAACAAAACCTAAAAATTTGCATTCTTGTTGGGGTATTAATGAGCTCTTTTTATAATTTATCACGAAGCCGAGACAAGTCAACACTCGTAAGGTTTCGTTGACGTTTTCGAGGCACTCAGTGTAAGTTTTACCTACACATAATATGTCATCTAAGTATATAACAGATTTATGTCCTTTGTATCTAAGGTAGGTCATTACCTCCTTCATAATTTTTGTGAAGACTCTAAGGGCAATAGAAAGGCCGTAGGGCAATGCGTTAAATTCGTAAGTTATTGTATCGGATTTATCATTCTCAAATTCAAAACGTAAGTATTTACGAAATGATTTTTTAATTGGAACTAGAAGATATGCTTCTTTAAGGTCTATTGTTGCAAGAAAACCATTTTTTGGAATAAGTTTAGAGGCAGTCCTATGATCTTCCATTTTGAAGTGAGATTGAATGACGAACTGATTAAATGATTTTAGATTTAAGATGAATCTACTGTCGCCGTTTGGCTTTGGTGACAAAAATATGAGAGATATAAATTGCCCTTTTACGGGTTCGCAAACGTCAACCGCCCCTAGATCTATAAGCTTTTTGATAGCGATCGCCATGTCGCATTTTTGCTGTTGAGTCCACAGAGTCTTGGTTGTCGTATGGGGTTGAATTACCCCATCTGTTAGAGGGATATCTACACCTTGACTAACCCAACTGAGAACCGTATTATTATCAGTAAGCTTTGCCCAGCAATTATAGTAAAACTGAATTCTGCCTGCATGTACCTGGGTTAGTGGCGTCGTGTTGGGGCACGTTGCTTGAAGTTGGTCTTCGTCTGGCTGGATGCAGCGGGAGCTCGGTAGTTGGTCCGTTTCTGACCCCCTCGCCCCCCTCCCCTGTTCGAATGGAAGCGAGAAGGTCCCGACCAGTTTCCCTGGTAGCTGGACCTGTTAGCTGCAGGTTGTGCTCTTGAGTTGGAAGTAGAAGGCTGTGATGCGGGCATAGTCTTCTTTATTTGTTCTCCTTGTTTTACAATAGCCTTCGAGGCTTTAATCTTTTCCGAAAGGTCGTTGCCGAACAGTGTGTTGTCGCGTTCGGAACGATCTAGAAATTGTAAAAAGGATTTGTCCAAACCGGGAAGTATGAATCTGACTCTAGCTTCGGTACTTTGATGATGCAAGTCAGATAAGATTCGGCACCCGTCAGATATGAACTTTATAGCCTCTACTCTGCTATCATTATTGACCAACAAGTGTAGGCCTCTATTGACGGCGGTAATGCCCAGTCCAAGTTGTTGTTGGCTAGCAGTCATCTTTTTATCCCGAAATCTACCAGATTCTGGTATGGCTGCGGAGACCTCGAGGTTAAGCGTCGGTGCCTGCAGTAAGTTGCAATTTTCGGGTATGAGATAATTTCTCAAGAGAAGCTCTCTATTTTCTTTTGACATACCCTTTTTTAGCAAAGGTAACCATATTTTTGCGAGATTCTCGTGAATTTTTTCACCAAATTCCGGTTTCTCGTCCGTGATTTCGCCTAAAGCTGCCAAAATATTTGGGTCCAAATCCGGATCAGTGATGGGATTCGTTATTTCGATGTCCACACAGGGTGGATCACTCGTAACTTCTGGCGCGATAATCACGTCGCTGGGTGGTGGTTCTGGTGGTGATGTGTCTGGGTCGGCGTCCAGCACATCATCCATATTCTCGGATCCCATTTCCCTTGAACCTAGAAAGAAAATTCATAGGTTACGATAGGGTAGACGTAACTAACGGCAGGGAATTCGAAATTTTATAAGAACAGTATTACACGCGAGTCCAGTTCATGGAAACCATGTTTGTTCTATTTACAACCATCGTGTTATCATCTCGGATAACCTCCCGGTATGATTAAACCTTCGTGTTGCCATCGCGGACAACCTCCCGGTATTATTGGGTTACTTAGCAAAGTAACGGGTAGATATTTTTCCATCGTGTTACCATCTCGGGCAACCTCCAGGCGTTTATATTTTTAATAATCACTTTAACTGCACCAATAATAAGAAAAAAGTACTCACTTGGATCTGGTTCCGACTCTGATGACGCGAGGCATCTTATTCGACTACGATAAGCCTTCCTTTCTAATCTCCGTATTTTATTTTTGTAACGTTCGATCTTCTCTTCTGCGTTACGCTTCGGCATACTTGGTACTTAAATACACTTTTAAACTACTACTTATGGAGTTTTGAAGACGTCCGTTCGTTGCTGCGCACGAAAAAGGAATGACGGATACAACTGACCGATACAACGAGGTAGGGTAGTGAGTGTTGTCAGTAAAAAAAAAAAAAAAAAAAATAGGGTAAAATAAATCTAAAAAGACGTGCGTAGTTGCTAGCGCAAGGGAAGGGGACTACATGGTTAAAAATATCTGAAGAATGAAGCGACGAAATATAATGACTGTCTTATGCAGTGAATTGTGGGCACTTTTTCAAGCAACGTTTGTATCTTGGGATTTCCAGAGGAGGTTACCAAGTTGTCTGAATGTTTTTCTTCTAAAGTTATAATATGTACATCAATGTCTGCGAGTCACTGTTTGGTCAAGCAACGCCATCTATCGAGGTTCACACGTAGACGATAGGAAATCTATGGCGGGCGAGATGACCAAAAGTATAGTGCGTCTCAAAATTATAAAACTTTATAGTAAAAATGACAAACGATTGTAAATTACAATTCGAAGCATTGTGTGACTATTTTGGTTGTGACATTGATTGATTGCCAAAACAGTCACTATTTGCTTTTTTCAGAAGATAATTATCTTCCTAGACTCAATTATTAAGTTGTTTGATCATATTTACATTATTTACAAACTACAGAACCATATTTATAATAAAATATGTTCTTACAAGTATAAAGTATCAAAAAGGGAAGAACTCAGGACGGTCAAAACATTCGTTCACATCACTATCGACAAGAAAAGTGCCCATCTATCAATGCTCATTAGCATTGGCAAAATGGCACTTCTGGCTGGTAGCATTGCCACGTTAGATAGCAATGCTGATTTATTAGCCAAAAAATAGGCCAGTTCTTTGGTCACGTGGAGAGTCGCCCAAACGCTTGGCGATTTTCCGAAATACTAAGTGGGCACTCAGACCACATGGTCCTAGTGTTTCTGTTATTTGAAAATTAAATGATACATAAAAAAAAATTAACATAATAGGTAATGATGATGATGATGATGATAATGAATATTTCGGTGTTAAAAGCAACGGGAATACTAGAGGAATATTTTGCGAAAGTCAAGCATTTGCTTCAGTAAACATATCTAACTATATCGTAAACATATTAAATCATTTGTATGCTGAGTACAAGACAGTTGGGCGCCTGACCCGAGTCGACTAGCTCGACAGGTAGAGCGTTATGTAATATTTAAGTGAAATACTACATGTTGTATCTTAGCTGTAAGTCTAATATTTTGCGAATGTGTGAATATTGTAGGCCTTGCATCCTTGACACTAACTTGACGTTAACTTTTGTATCTCAAAACCAAAATTAATCAAAAGTCATTTATTCAATTTATAATCAGTACTTCTTGAACGTCAAAGTTTACAAAAGTCAGTTCCCCAAAACTCGCACCTTTCGACATTTCCTAGTGTTTTAGCTGGCAAGAAGAAGTGGCGGAACAAACTTATACCATAATAAACGAACTTACGATTTTCCTTAAAAGTACTTACCTTTTTAAATCGGTACTTAGGGTGAGGCAGCGAGTTTCTATCAATTCTTTAATTTTATACATAAAACCTATTTTTATTATTTACGAAATATTACATTAACTGCATGACTGCCTCAGTGGTCTAGTGGTCGCAAGCGTGACTGCTGAACAAGAGGTCTTGAGTTCAATTTCCAGCTTGGGCAAAGTGATATTAGGTTTCTCCATCAGGAATTTCTCGATTGATAGCAATAGGCTCGCCCCCTATTACATGGGACATAAACAGTACTCGCGAAATGTGGGTGTACTATTAGATTCACCTCTGCGTAACCCTTCAGGGATTACAGGCGTGATGTTCTGTTATAAACATTAACATTTATTTTCAAATCAATAATTTAATAGTGTAGCGTTGTTGCAGTATCGGAGTCATCGCCAACATTATGTATGGATTTGCAGATAAGTGATAAGTGCTTGCGCTCGCGTCGATCTGAACCAACTTCACATTGCCTACAGCGCGTGCGCAGCGATAGGCATTGTGGAACGAAAAACGAACCTAGAAACGAAACAGTTAAGTTTTCTATCAGTAGCATTATAGCATTGTTTTGGAAATTAATCTATATATAATTGTAATAAAAATAATATATATAATTGAAAATTAATATAGTACCTTTAAGAGTATTAAGGTTACTATGTTCGTTTTTTTTAGGCAAACCGTAACTTTACGCTCATGGTTGATTGCCGCACTCAGAGACGTGCAATGATTAGTTAAGCCATCACTTAGTAAAGATTTTGACACTTTAGTGAAGTTTTGTATGGCAAATCTTTATTACTAAGTGGCGGTTTAAGTAATCATTAAACGACTCTGCGGCAGTTAGAGCCTTAGTGCTGATACAACTTATGATTAGGTTGTTGGAATGTAAAGCATTAGGTAGGTACATTAAGCTGCCGTTTTTAAAAGCAATTAATAATAGTGAATATGGAAAGACTTCATATGCTTTCCGGAGCAAATAATTTCAGTTTAGAGTAAGTAGCTTCTGTTAATAAATAACAAGGTTGGATTTTAGCAAAAGTTTTTCGCCTTTATAAATAGCATATTTTATACGTCGTTCTACTGAAAGTTTCACGTTTTAAAAATCGTGTCATTATACTAAAAGTCAAAGCAGAAAAGGTAGGTACATACATATATTATACCGATTAATAACGGAAAAAATAATAATAAATACAACTGACGAACTAATTGATCGCGGCTTCCACTCGTCAAAGCTTCACATAGGTACCAACATTTGCTCAAAATACCATGGATCCCAAAGCCTTTGCTTTAACAAGCCGCCAATTATAAAGGAAACATTCACACCTCATGGTAGGGAATTTGTACACGTTTTATTTATCAATGTGTCAGTGTAAAAAAAAAACTTATTTTGGCTGCTGCATATTTTGTGTCCAACTCCAAAAGAATATACAAACAAACGGTTTTGGATTCCTCGTATTTCAATCAAACAGGCAAACTCACCATCAGCTTTACAATGTGGAAAGCATGCGTGTGTGGGCAATGTCTTTAGGGTGTAAATAAGAAACGCAGGACCTCTTTTTGTGTCTAAGACCATAAAACGATACAAATTTTGTTCTAAGACATGGAAATTTTATAACATTTTTTTTAGTTTTCTTCGAAAAATATTGGATACATATTTTTGTTTTATCAAATGAATAAAAATTTACGAAAATCAAACGTGTCAAAGATCATGAGTGGGGGCTTGTGTCGTCACTTTCTGCGTAAAAAAGTATCAACCTTAAGACGTCACACGACTTGACACGACTTTTCGAAGCACTGTATCGTCTTCTTTATTTATTTACGTCATCATCATCATCATCATTTCAGCCAAAAGACGTCCACTGCTGGACATAGGCCTCCCCATGGCATTTTTGGGGGGGTTTGCCATAATCGCCACGCTTGGCAGGCGGGTTGGCGATCGCGGTATGGTTGTTACAAAGACACAGAGAACGCTGCTGCCCATTTTATTTACGTAAAAAAAGAAAATATATGTCCGTTATTTTTTGGGAATCTATCTAACGGACTAATTAGATTTTTTTGGTGAAATACCCTATTCAATAACTCGTAGTTCAATATCTCACAATTAATTAATTAATGCTTTCATCGTAATGGCTGCTCTTAATTGCTTAAGATGAGATTACATTAACAGAGTACATATTGTAATTAACTACTAATAAGTTTTCAGGGGATAGAAGCTATTATCGTGGTGGTCTCCCTTCCTCATAGCTGGAACGAAACATGGCCTCTTTAATAGATAATATTATGGGTACTGAGCGCTATAATAATAATAATGATTTATTTCTCGCACCAATATAGGTACATCAGAAAGGTAACAATATAAAAATACGTAACAGAAATTATACTGTGGGAGACTGATGCCTAAACTAGTTATAATAGCGATAGTATTATTCGTTTACGAAAACTGTTTAGCCTTTGTGTGTTTAGCAATTTTCAATTATTTCATTCTATACTAGGTTATTATTATTACTATTAATAATAATTATACTAGGAATAATTATTATAGTTATATTATTATTATTAGTATAGTTATTATTACTAGACACACTAGAGGACCTTTGGACGTCTTAATAATTATACTAGGAATAATTATTATAGTTATATTATTATTATTAGTATAGTTATTATTACTAGACACATTAGAGGACCTTTGGACGTCATTTATAGATTTTTGACAGACGTTACAGCTAATAATCAGTGGCCCGGAAGTCTGATTACCAGTGTTATCATTACCAGTGATTACCAGTGTTTTACAGACGTTACAGCTAATAATCAGTGGCCCGGAAGTCTGATTACCAGTGTTATCAATACGTGGTATCGTATTACTCAGTCCCGCCAATATACTGTATCTAACTAAGCCCTCTGTTCCGTTATACGAATCGCATTTGCCTAAACTTCAACTATTATAACGAAGGTAGTTCAACAATTTCGGGTACATCGTTGTCAGAGTCCAAGTTCGGCATGGCGGAGGTACGAAATAATAGTCTCAACACTGATTACAACCGCCTATTTATTTACTTCCGATAACAAATTAACAAAATCTCAAACGATCAAGCCGATGGAAATGGATTAAAGTATGGAAACGCGGTAAGTTCGATACAGGCCTAGGCGGGCAGAACGACCGTTCGCACTCGTGTCTCACCAAAAAGTAAGTCCCTCAAGTCAAATGCGTCTAATGTCAACGACAACTGACCACTGAAAACTGACAGCTGTCACACCAGACTTTTCTTATTTCAATGATGCAATAAAAAAAATGCCATTTTTCGAGATACGACAAAATCGCTTTCCAGCATTGATGGGTTTTAATACATCAATGCTTTCCAGCGTCGATATATTATTTAGTTAAAGTACCTAAATCTAAGTAGCATCTTACGCGTGAAAATATAATACATAGATATAGAACAGTGGCTTATCGAGTAATTTCGAAATAATTGTACTCTCTACGACACATTTTCACAACCTCAAAATAATTGCCCGTTTACTGAATTTGATAAGAAACGCAACTGTACTATGGAACAGTCAAAGAAACCGTTGATTTATCAAAGGTCCAATTATTTTCTGTTAAAGAAACAATCGTACCACATAATAACTTTGAAATACTTATCATCAGAATATTTGATTAAAAACACTTTATTTTGCCCATAACCTCGGCCAACACGATTGCGGCTTAATAATATAAAATCAAAGTCAATCTCGGGATATAAATTGACGTTTTCTCTCGTGGTTTCAAATGCCAAATGAAACTGATGCCTATTACCGTTCAAGCTGCATGAGTCATATGCCAACTTACTTATTGAAAATGTACCTGATATTGAAAAGGGGGTGTACCTTTAATGGTGTGGTACACAGTATATAATAAGTAGTTTTCTATATAATACAGTGTCTACATTTAAGACCAAACACTGCAAAGCTTTATCGGGTTAAACCCTGCTTATCTAGGTTCCGTAGATGGGTGCAGGTGCATGATAAGCCATTAGTTCCGGATGTCAAGTTTAGATCTTTGACAATCGTTACAAGGTGTCAGTGGCCCGAAAGTCTGACAACCAATCTTACCAAGTGGTATCGTACATGGAGGTCAGATTATAGGCAATCGCTCCATGTAAAATACTGGTATTCAGCTCAGCCGGTTAGACTGGAAGTCGAGGCTAACATAGTTTCGAAAAGGCTGGTCAGATGATGACTGTAAAACTTTATCAAAAGTATGAATTTTATTTCACAAAATCTAGAGGCTTAAAGTTGACCGGTACATTTTTGCCCTACATTTTATTGATGATGCAAAAATTGATTTGAAACGCGTTTTGCACCTAACCAGATGGTGGACTTTGAATTGAGTGTCACACGTGCGATATATAAAAAAATGTTCTTTGCACTTCAATTAGCGACCTAAACAGCACAAACAACACTTTCTACCACAGCTCGAAGGGATTCGAAGGAAATACCTAACTATAATACATTACATTGCTCATATGTAGGTATGAACAGTATATGTCTTTTGTTTCTTTCTTTGTTTTATTCGTCAGCTCAAAAACACAACTATAGTACATTACTGCAGCGGCCAGCAACAGAGGCATTGATGGACGAACGTGTAAATGTGGGCCGAGGCGAAGCCGAGGCACACATACGTAAGTCCATCAATGCCTAGTTGTGGCCAAGGCTTGTATAGTACTTTTCTCAAATAATGCGAGGAAATTAAATACAATTTACTTTTCAAAATCACATACAACAATAATTTTTCACGCGTTGAAGAGTTCAGCCAATTCGAAATTTAAATAAAACCTTTAATAAGTCACCTCCTTGGTTGCTATGGTTCAGAGTAAAAGATCGTTCCATTTTTACCCGACTACGGCAAAGCCAAAGGAGGGTTATGATTTTGACTGGCTATGTATGTATGTTTGTATGTATGTATGTGTGTATCTTCATCTGTTCCCTCATAGCTTCTAATCTACTTATCGGAACTCGACATATGAGGTATCGTTAGAACCGTCTTAATTTCCCGCTGAACATAGGCTACGTGACGTGTCACAAAAAGCGATTTGGCGCCCTCTAGCGGACAAAAAGTAAGGCTTAAAAAATAAAAATGGAGATAAATACGCCGTGTTTGGTATCATTTGAAAGGGCCTCACTTGTACATTTCCAAAATACTGCTCAAATTTAAAATCACGCCCTCTAGCGGACAAAAATTCAACAGTAAAAAAAAATATTAAACACCAAAATTGTTTAAAAAAAAAAAAAGTCCAAAACTAAAACCCGACTACGACAAAAAAAAAACGACGCTGAAAAAGTATGTAACAAGATTTTCAGGATAGAACAAAAAGAAAAGCCGTAGTCACACGTTATAGTTACCAACCTAAACACTTTAATACCGTGTGACTACGGCTTTTTAAATAACACGACAGAGATGAGTTTAGTATGTAATTTATTTGGCCGCTAAACACGACAGATATGGATTTTCATACATCTTTTGCCGGCCGCTGGTCGCATGTATCTGGCCAGTACAGCAATTTCGATTTATCTCGAAGAAGGTTGTCAAAATAATGCTCAAATTTCCAAGCATGTTTTATGGCCATGTTATGGAATTACGGATGACAGATTCAATAGGAGGGTGAACTCATCTAATTCTGTGATTCGCCTAATTCGGTGATATTTTTGATACTTAGTTAGTACTTTATTTTTATATTTCTACAAATGCCTTTATCTCGAAGTTAGATGAGTTCACTATATTAATAAATTACCAACTCCACTTCCAGGGTAGACAATTTCTAACCATCAAACATATTTAAGTAATTTTGTACCTTTATCCTGCCCCGTTTACAAGATCCGCCTCTACACCAAAGAAATGGCATTTAACCACAAGAACATTAGACTGCTACTATCTCACGCAGGTGCGCCAACATTCTTGAGCTCTAGTTAAGATAAATGCCACCATTAAACTAGTCTCCGCGACACTATCATTTCTTCCACTACTCGTCTAAATTAATATCGATTCAAATCAACATCGATTGAGCACAGTAATCGATAAGCGGTAAAAACTGAATGGAGATCGTAGAGCAATTGAGTTGGAAATAGAAGTCTGGTTAGACTATTACTAGAGATTAATATCTGATCTATTACTATTACTACCAATGACGCTCTAGAAATAGCGAAATATTGACTCAATTTTTATAATATACTAGCCAGCGCCAGCGGCTTCGCCTGCGTGAAAATGACGATTTTCCATTCAAACTTTACTTAGGGGTTGAATTTCGAAATATCCTTCCTTATTCCTTGTCTACATTATAAAGGAAACCTCTGTGCAAAATTTTAGCTTTCTAGGTTAAAGGGTTTGGGCTGGGCGTTGATGAGTCAGTCAGTCAGTCAGTCAAGACTTCTCTTTTTATTTATATAATAGAAGATATCATGCAATAGATGAATAAAAATGTTGATGGATGGAGAGGGAGAGGAAGACCAAAGAAAAGATGCATAGGATTGTGTGAGGCATGATATTATGAAGGAAAAAGCGCTAATGTTAGCGTGACGATAGACAGGGGAGAAAGAAAAAAAGGTAGCACTCCGGGAGTGCTGGCAGAAGTGAAAACTTCAATATTAACTTTCAAACTCGCGTCAGGGTCACGTGATGCTGATCGAAAAATCTTACGATTTTTCGATCAGCATCACGTGACCCTGACGCGAGTTTGAAAGTTTTTACCCATACAAAAAAGTGCTCAGCGCCGCTAAAGAAGTTTTCACTTCAAAAAACGAGCTGCGCCGACCCCAAATTACATGGGACAAAAGCAGTAAGATGATGACCCTGCAAAAGACACGAAAAAGACAATTGATTGATATCACTTTCCAGTTCACGTTTAGTGATTTATCTCTATTTATTCGTTTTGATGTTAACAATAAAATATCCACTGCAAGAACAATTCAAACAGAATTCATGCAACCCTAAAAGCGCAGTATCAAGTTGATCATGCATTTAATATCAGTAACGGTAACGGCTGACATGCGATCAATTTCAAAATTAAAAAAAAACCGACGATTCGCAACCTCTTAAAGGAACATCACTACTCGTAACATTATAGATTCGAAAACTAATAATCGATATTCAACAAATGTATCGACTCAATAGCTGCGTAAGTAATGTAGGATAAGACACGTGGTATTAGGTGCCCTCGTAAATATGGCCGGCTCATTACGTGGCCATAACGAGCAGCCAGACCGCACGTGCTACGATATATTAACACAGGTGATGCTCACACCAGATCATAACGTAAAGTGTCAATTAATATAATTTTTGTCTGCATCATCATAGATGTAGAAAATAAAATATGACTTATATTAATTGACACTTTATGTAAGCAAGAGAATGATCTCTTCGCCTTATTCGAATTCATTTGGAGTCGGCGCAGCATGTCTTCTTCTTCCATACTCGACAACTCATCAGACATTTCGGAGCGAGTGAGGGCTGACTGGATTATTGGTGATGGAGACCGACTTCTTGCAGGGTCCATGTTGTGTTGGTGGTCATTATTCACCATTGTTTTTAAATGAAAATCAATATTGAATACAAATTACTTTAATTAGAATTTAAAATGATCATAAAATAATAAAAAGAAACAATAATAAAAAAATACTAATAAAGATTTGATTCAAGCGTGATCCGTGTCACAATTAGAGTTGTTGACCGGCCGCTCGCTCGACTCGGAAAGTCGGAATGACTGCTTCGCTCGGCGCTCCGTCTTATAAATGCCCCCTTCCACAACTCGCCTGATTCATTGAGTGGTACGATGATGTCACAGAACGTTCCGTTTCATTTTACGTCCATACAATTTGCTCACGCCGACAGACACTTCTTCTTTCACAGTCTTATTTCTTGTCATACCATATTTTACAAAATCCATCCATCGTTTCTTTGGTCTTAGATTTTTTTTGTGTTTAAACTGAGGTATTGTTACTGTTAGCCTGTATCATCAATTTGCTGAGCCTCGCCCCATGATACTCAATACTCAATACATTTATTGCTTCCACAAGTTTACATAGATGGTAGGTTTTACAAAGTTATGATCATTGTGGACCCTGTCGGGCACTGCAATAGTAGGAGAGAGGAAGAGGGCTTTTATTTGACTATAACTACATATATTAGAATTATCCTAAATGTATTATTTATAATGCAATCTAATTATCTATTAAAATATTTATTTATCTAATTTAAAATTTATCATTAAGGTATTCATTGAGATTATAATAGCATTTAATTAATAGAAATTGTTTTAATTTATTTATGAATATATTATTCTTTTCTATGTCTCTAATTTTATCAATCCAGTTCGTTCAATTAGAAACTTAACACTAATGTTATCATTGTTATTGGACGTTTTTCTACGAAGTTTGGCCCGATAAGAACTAAAAATTAAAAAAACCTGCTTTTGCCACGCCAGTGAAAAATTATGGATATATGCATCTTTCCAATTTTGACCTATCGACGCCCAGGCTCAGAAAAGTAGTGTCACTTGTATTTTGGATTATTTATCACTTTTCATTACTCATACCCTGAAAGTAGGTCATAACATGCCTGCGGAGCGGGTTGAACGTACTACTTTTCAGTCCTAGGGAAAATCGCTTTCAACGGACAGCTGTCAAATAATTTTAAAAAAACTAGGTCTATTTTCACATTTTTATTGAACCATGTTCCAACTTTTTATACAGCCACTAAAATACAGCGCGATTTAAAATTAAAATAACAAAAAAGCTAACTTAAGAATATAATTACATACGTTATGGCTTTAATATAATTTAGTTTTAACTATGTCTCTAAAATAACATAGATTTCAGCAAAAATTTTGCCATTTTTAACACGCTTTTATTAGGTTGACCTATGTATGTAACTATGTAATCAAATCTAAGAAAACTAATTTAACCATCTTCTATAGATCGTAGCGTTATGAAAATTGGCAGTTGTATGTGATTTTGATGACAATACAATAACATGGTACTGTCGAGCTGATCTGATGATGGAGCCGGAAGATATGAACTGGAACTTCATGATGGATGATCGTATCATGTTTGGACTTGTTAGAAAGATCTTGTAATGTACGTTGACCATGATTAGGTTTCAAGGTCTGATGATGAAGCCGGAAGATAGGCACTAGCATTCTATGACGAAATATCGTATCATAGCCGTGTTTGGACTTGTTAGAAAGGTCTTATAATGAACTTTGACCACGATTAGGTTTCAAGATCTGAATACAATAATATGGTACTGTCGAGCTGATCTGATGATGGAGCCGGAAGATATGAACTGGAACTTCATGATGGATGATCGTATTATAGCCGTGTTTGGACTTGTTAGAAAGGTCTTGTAATGAACTTTGACCACGAGATGAACTTTGACCAAAGACTAAAAAGTATAAAAATAATTAAAAGTTTAAAAAACACGCTTTTACGTGCACCAATAGGTGCACGTAAAAGTCAAAAATAAATTACGGATCGTTCAAGTTGTCTCTATTTCTGAGCTGAAGTGTAAACTATGTGCTTTTAATTATAATATTTGATTGTAAAAGCGTGGGGCGCTGGAACAGGAAAGATTTTTTGTATACCTTGCTGAGAAGTTTCGGGAAGCAGGTTACAGAGATCGGCGCTCTAACTAGAGTTGCAGCACGACTAGTAGGAGGCTCTACATTAAACAGTCTGTTCAAAGTACCAGTCAACAGTGGCAAAATGTAGAGTTCTTGTTCGTGTATTTGTTTACAAGAAAGTCTTCAGCTCAGAAATAGAGACAACTTGAACGATCCTCCGTTTGACTTTTACGTGCACTCCACCTATATTGGTGCACGTAAAAGCGTGTATTTTAGTGTTTTTTATTTTTATGATGAACATGAAAAATACTAGCTGTATACTTATAGTTGGACGACCAGAGGACAAAAAAAATACAAAATAAGCGGGAAAGCGACGTAATAGAGAAGTTAAAACTTAATAACATCACGTCGTTTTGCCTAGTAAAGTGATGAATAAAAACAAACATCGATACATTTACAAAGTAAGTTCAGTTCGTGTCCTCCTATCTTTACGCTACGGTGTAACATGCGGCCTATTTAAGCGCACCCTGCATTGAACGAGTACACACGCAATTGTGGTTAGCACCGGTAATTATTGATTTTCTTCTTGGCAACATTCTCATAGTAATAGGGGAAATGTCGGGTAGGCCAGTGTTGCCAGCCTATTCCGATGTAGCTGGTTTCATTAAGTAGTTTAATCATTGTTTATGATATGACGCTTCTTGTTGCAAGTACACACGTCAAAAGTGTCTAGGGATCAACATATATTTTTGCAATAACTTTTCTCCTGATTGATATTAATTAAAATTTTCTTTAAGGATTCATCAAATAAAGTGTTTTCGTTTGTCACAGTAACGATAAACCAAGTCACCTTTGCATTAATAAAGAAATTTGCCATTTTCCTAATAAAGGGATTTTTGACATTTGAACCACTAACATTAAAGTTCGAAAAAAAGACTGAAATAACAGTTTTCTTTAAAATTTTATTGGGTAACTTAAACAATTAATAATCCGTGTTTCTACCGCGAACACAAACAACACAAGAACATCGGTTTGGCATACTCAAAATGAGTTCATCCAAATCACGCTGTGGAATGGCCGCCCATGTTCGTTGCAACAACAAAAAAAGGTCTTCTAGCGACTGGATACCCTCCATATTCGGCAGAGCTCTTCTCTGTAGCATATCCCATGCATGCTCAATCGGGTTCAAGTCTGGCGACTGAGCAGGCCAGGGCAGGACATTGATGTTAGCTGCGGCGAGAGTCTGTCTTACAACTCTTGCGGTGTGCGGTCGTGCATTATCATGCATTAACTGAAATAAGGGACCGATTTGCACTTGTAGAGGAACGATGACGTCTGATACAATCGTTTCAGCATAAATTTGAGCGTTGAGGTTGCCTCTGATCCAAATCAACTCAGTTCTTCCGCCGATCCAAATACCCGCCCATACCATGATGGTTCCACCACTATAAGGATGGACTTCCTGGCAGGATTTTAATCGCTGTTTTTCAAATTAAAAATGCACCAAAAAGGATCCATATTGTTCGGGCACCTTCGACCACTCGCGAGGGTGTAGGCTTATAAAGGCGTACTTATGCATTTTTGTTTGTCTTGCCATTAAAGCTGTTCACATCGAGCTTGTTACAGACCTCACGAAGGAAGCCTACATGGCTGCTTTGAACCGTTTCGTGGCTCGTCGTGGTAAACCCGAAAGCATCTTGTCCGATAATGGGACAAATTTCGTAGGTACTTGCAATGAGCTACGTAAGTTTTTACAAGACTCGAATCTCGTGTCTGAAGTTGCTCAACAAGGCATCACATTTTCTTTTGCGCCTCCATACTCCCCCCACTTCAACGGCATTGCTGAAGCCGCTGTCAAATCCACCAAGCATCATCTGAAGAGACTTTTAGGCCTAACACATTTTACATACGAGGAAATGGCCACGTGTTTGACTCAAATAAAGGCCGTTTTAAATTCCCGTCCTCTTACCCCTCTCTCCACTGATCCTCTAGATTTATCCGTCCTCACCCCTGGACATTTCATAATTGGGCGACCACTTATATCCGTTCCGCATCCACAGGTGACTGATCACAACATCGGGCGACTGGAACGCTACCAAAGAGTGGAGCAAATAAAGCAACATTTTTGGAACAGGTTTCATATAGAATACGTTTCTCTGCTCCAGCAAAAGACAAAATGGACAGCGTCAACCGGCCAACTCTCAGCGGGAGCGCTAGCGCTCATTAAAGAGAAAGGCCAACCGCCCTTGGTGTGGCCACTGGGACGGGTCATCAAGGTCTTCCCTGGCTGCGACGGGGCTGCACGGGTAGTGGAGCTGAAGACGAAGAAAGGAACGGTGCTGCGGGCGTACAACAACGTCTGCCCACTTCCTCTCTCTTGAATCCTTCAACCCGGGGAGGATGTTCGGGCACCTTCGACCACTCGGCGGTCTTCGGCTGCTGTCGGATGGCGGCGGGCGACGGCGGGTGGCGGAGAGAGGTGCGGCGCGCGACGTGCGGGACGCGGGCCCCCCGGCCCACTTCGCTACCGATCTCCCTAGACGACGCGCGCGCATATTTCTTTGTTTACCAACCATTTTATTGTACCTATTTTGGATTATAACATTGCAAATTACAGTCCACTGCTTTTAAATTCAGTCCTTAGTAAGGTCCCTAACACATATAAATTTATAAAATCATAAATATATTACAAAGCCACATCTCAATCTCAAGAAATCCGCATAAAAATGCTTGATCCCTAGACACTTTTGATGTGTGTAGGTCCCCAAAGTATGTACGTAGACTTGGTTTGTTTTAGCATATTGTTTAGTTTTAGTAATTAAATTCCTCAATTAATATGAATACAAACCACTTAAATAAATCATTATTGGACGTGGTCGCTTACAATCGCTCAACAGAAGGCTTAAGGGAGTTTCCTTGGGTGATCGAATCAGAAATGAAGACATCCGCATGAGTATCAAGGTTACCGACGTAGCCCTAAGAATCGCCAGACTTAAGTGGCAATGGGCAGTGCACATTGCTTGCAGAACGGATGGTCGATGGGTCGAAAAATTCTGGAGTGGCGACCGCGAACCGGAAGACGTTGCGTTGCAAGGCCAACTTACCTACTAGGTGGACCGATGACCTGGTGAAGTTTGCGGGAATCCGCTGGATGCGAGACGCACGGGATCGATCAATGTAGCTACACTTAGGGGAGGCCTATGTCCAGCAGTGGACGTCTTTCGTGAATGATGATGATGATTGCATTAATCACTTAATACAGTGTAACTCAATATCTTAATCGTGCGATCTACTCTTTGTGGCTAATGAAGTAATGATTCTGCAGACCGGCTTTGTATCATTCATGTGGTCATCATATTTATTTATCTATGATTCTAGCTAGAGTACAATTAGAGTACTTATTACTTTTCCAAAACTTGTTCCAGCAAAAGATGTTAGGAAAAGTAATACTCTAACTAACTATGTATTTTCTTCGCAGCGATAATTTATTTTGCCTTAGGTTTTCGTAAAGCTGACGAATAGCAGCAAAACCATTCTGCTATCCTGAATTCTACGAAGAATCTTTGAATAAATCGTTGGTTTAGTGGTCGCAAGCGCTGCTGTTGAGCTGGAGGTTCTGTCTTCGAATCCCCAGAGTGTTATTTGATTTTGACACTACGAATTCCTCAGTAGCCACCACAGAGGCTAGGTTGGTGCCTAGTTGATAGCAATAGGCTCGCCTTCTATTAAATAGGACTTGAACATAACAGGCAAAATGTGGGTGTACTATTAGACCTCTGCCTAACTTTTCGGGATTATAGGCGTGATGATATGATGCCATGCCATATTTTATTAAGTAGCAATGTGACTTAAACACTTCTGATTTGTAATTGAACTCAATTTTTACAAACCACCACGTTTATAAATCAGCGCTCTGCCCAGACCCAATTAAAATAAAGCATGAATATCCAATGCAGTCATTAGGTAAATGACCACCTACTCGCTTTATAACGAGGGTATGACAGTGCATCATCAGCCAAGTGGGCAGTTAGTAAGCACTATACGCCATAAGTCAGTGGGCCACCCACTGACGACCGTTTAGTCCAATCGTTTGTGCGTCATTGGTACAATTTTATGCAGTGTTATGTTACCATTTTGATGAACTTCCTTTGAAGAATGAAGGAGGCGATTTCTTGTACGCATGATGACCTGATTGGTCGTCCTATACAAAACCAATTTACGCGGATCTCTCATTGTATGGAAAGCGAGGCCGTGTGTGTGTTTAAATCTCTTATGAAAAATCTGACTCTTTCACGAATAGCAAAACCAACTTTTCATCCTTAATGCTGGTTAACACAAAGTCGGATTGTTGAAGGAGCTCTTTTGAAATATAGCGCTGATGATTATCAAACAATTCTTTCTGAAGCCACTCGTTATAGAGATAAAACATAACTATTCAATTCAATTCAATCATTTGTTGCATACCTATCACATGTGTTTTACAAGATCTTAATAATAATAATAATAATAATACAGAGAGCGGTACTCCTGGACACCGCTCGTATTGTTAGGAGGTTCCTTTCTCTGGAGCCCTGACCGCCGCCGGTAGCTTGGACCCTGTTCCCGATACCAGTGGGCTACATTTTTTTTTATTTTTAAATGTTTTTTGTAAAAAATATTTAAAAATGTACTAAATTTGTGTAAAAATAAATAAAGGAAGTAATAATAATAGTCAAATGCAACATGATTGTATTTTGATTATTATTCTAATGATGACATAAGTCATCATTAGAATAATAATCAAAATACAATCATGTCAAAGATAATACCAAATACATCACAGCAAAATAATCGTTAACTATGAACTTACGTTACGTCCACTAAAACTACATTAAATTTTTTAGTAAAAGTCTTGATCTAACAACTCTAGTAACACTAAAAAACACGCTACACATCCCACACAAAAATCTCTAGCTGATTCATAGCTCCACAAAAATAGCAGACAGAATGCACTAGCTACTAGCACTTCCCACTTGACTGCTTCATAAAAGTGTCATAAAACAATTGAAGCCATCAGAAACGGGGGCTTAAAGGGCACGTAAGCATGATATAAACTTAATGGTCAATTATAAGGAAGGAGTATTGCACCTGTTTCCACTAGCCGGGACGGGACACAGAGCGTGACGGTCACCCACCCGAGACCAAACGAAGGAAGCATCAAATAGATACCAAATTATTGTTTTGATTCTGAGTTCTGAAGTTATTTTGTTGTTTGTCGCTGATTTCTTAGAAAGTTGAGTTCAATTGTGTGTTTGTTTAAACTTGTGTACTGTTTGAGTGTTTATTTTTGATGAATTATAGAAATTATTGCATGGTAAATGATTATGCTGGAAGCTATGAAGACAAGCGTGACTTTTAGAAGACGTTGTATTTTATACTATCTGCTTACGTAGGTACAAGCCAATTGATTACAAGCAAATTCTCATCGGGAATAATGACGAACTTCTACACATTCTTACCGCTTTTTAACCCATTTTTATTTAGCACATTTTTTTCTACATTCAAGGAACATTCGAGAAATGTTTTATCTTCTATCCAGCAGGTTAGGTTATCAGGGGCGTTGTCTATTACATTAAAAACCTCAACCTGTCTCTTGCACTATTAAAGAGATACATTATTTATTAATAAACCTATATAATCTCACTGCATCGATCTAATGCGATTCTAGGCCAATTCTTTAAGAAAGAGACCAGCTCATTCCGCCATCGCCATCTGGGCCTGCCGCGTTGTCGATTCTTGCTATTTGGTAGGTATTCATTGAGTGGTTATTTTTGCCCATTTCTTCCCCCGTGACCAGCTAAGTTCCATTTAAACCTAGAAGCTGTAATGCAAGGTCAGCATCAGCTATGCGGGTTTTGGAATGAAGCATTGAGTATGATGCGGTTCGTAAATGTGAAGCCCAGTAGGTATACTTCGCTCCACAGCTCGTTGCTAGACCAGAGCCCCCAAAGATGATCAAATTGATTATTTCGAGAATCTCTCTATTAAAAATATTAGTGACTGAGACAAGCTACTTTTGCATCTGTACTAAAAAGAGAACAAGCAAAGGCAGATAAGTCAATAAACATAAACGGATCTTAAATAATTTTGGCTTCCGAAAACAAGTATCGATCATTATTGGACAAAGAATTGAGGTTTATACCTTATTCAAACCCTCATAAAAGCCTGATTACGATCCTTAATATCGTTTTATTGTTAATAAGAAATAAATAAATCAAAACCATAAAACAACAGGAAATGATTTAAGTAACTGATGGTATCATTAAAAGTGCATTTGAATAAGAACCTACTGACTTGCGTTTTACCATAGGGAAATCGATAATGTCGATGTATGTAATAAAGGCTTAAAGGCTAGGCCTCTTATTCCTCCTTGTTATTGATGAAAGTCAGTCAGTCGTCTGTCTCGAATCTCACTTCGGCTAGAAAATTTCGTATAGAATAGAAAGTAGTCATGAGGTCTCTGCTTTCTTTCTTTATTTCTTTCTAACCCACTCCAGGAGCCCTACCACGACGACATACAGTACTTAATCAAGTTTATTCTTATTCCAGTATGGAATAGCAACTAAGCTAAACCGGGTGTCTAGCGCCATCTCTTTTCAAATACTGGAACTACATAGTAAGGCGCTAACAGCACCAAAATTAGCGCAACCCACATTTTATTTTTTTACTCTAAAATCACAAAAACGTGTTGCGTTTTTTTTTCATGTTTCTAGACTTGATAAATTAAGAGAATTACTGATTAAGGCCACTTTTATCTTTACATTTAAGTATTTATTTGGTAGATTTATTACAGGAAATCCCAGCAATCATTAAGTAATAAGTAAGTATAACTAATACGAGTATGTAGTAAACAAAAACTAGCAAGTAATATTCATATACTCATTATTTATGAAACTCGTCAATTATACAAATTTTGATTGCAATTAAAGCGGTCATTTACCTACCTAGTATTTATTAATATTGCAGTGATAGGGGCATTTTATGATGACGATTACATTTACATTATACAATAAAATAACACATAACATAACATCACAGCAGTAAACCCCGAAGGGTTACGCAGAGGTGTATCTACCCATTTATACACCCGCATTTGTAATATTGGGCGTCCAAAAAGCAGGCACAAATCCAGACTCCGTGGCTGTTACGAAGGAATTTCAGATGGAACACTTTGCCCGAACCGGGTATCGAACCCAGGACCTCATGCTCAGCAGTCGAACTTGCGACCACTGGACCAACGAGGAAGTAGAGGCAGTTCTTTGTCTTAGAGAAAATACCAAGGAACTCATAAGACTACCTTTTCCACAAACCTTATTGGTCTTACCCTTTTTTTTTGGCTGGTGGAAAATCATCAAATAACCCCTCCCGCTCTTGGGCAGAGCGAAAGGGAGTTTCAGACTTCTACTGACTAAAAACCACCCATGTTCCTTCTTAGCCCTTTATGTCGAGGCCGCGGTATCTCTTGCGAACAACCCGCAGCCCCTATAGGTCTTACCCTTACATACTTAACAGGTGTCCACCACAAAAATCACATAAAAGTTTCCGTTCAACCTGCTTGAATTAATAACTTGAGTCGTGAGATATGATTGGCCCAAGATCCAGTGTCATTACCGCGGTGCAGGCGGCGGACCGTGGCGCCCTCCGCTCCGCTCCGGTTGTCAGGCCATCCACCTCACAGCCAAGACACCATTCAGAGATTCTTGCGATACCATGGTATGTAGCAGGTAGCTTTATGGAGGTTCGGTAACTCATCATTTTATTTATTTGAACACTAAACTAATCAAAACATAGTTTACAAATCATAAACTCACGCCTCTTTGTCATGGCAGGCAGAAACCACAGGAAGCCTTACATGTATACAGCTTTCGCTTTCTCCACGTTCATATAGGTACCTGGTCATTCCCGTACGCTGGCTGTGAGTACAGTTGAGTACCTACTACTATTTTTCTGAAGAACACCTGGTATAGTTATACTAATCTAACCTAACAAACAAATGTGTTGCTGGGGAGTTTGTTCCGCCACTTCTTCTTTCCAGCTAAAACACTAGGTAGTGTTGAAGGGTGGGCGTTTTGGGGGACTGTCTCTTGTAAATAAATACATTTTGACGTGCGAAAAGTGCTGATTATTATCAGCCTAGTTTGAATAAAATAAATAACTTTTGTTTATGTAAGGTTTTCTCCCTATAGAGCTCTCCAGGTTTGGAACAATGACAATGATCAATATGATCATAACGTTGGCCATCTTCTTTCGTTTGGAGATAATGAATTCATAGTAGACACAAGAAGATAACATTTTTTAAGAGACTGTAGAAATGGTATTTGAGGAAGCTATCTTAAAAGAATATAAATTTTGCAAGAGGAAAGACACTGACTAGTAAGAGTCTTTCAGCTATCCCGAACACACTTAGCAACAAATGATCAGGTACTCTTCAATTCTAAGAACAAGATACAATGATTACTAAATACTCCTACGTTGACATGATCAGGCGGTAATGAAACAACAATGGTTTCTGCTCAAATTGCACGTAAAAATAATGACTAAGTGCTGACATGTTGACGATTTTTTCACGAGTTATAACATAACATATTAATTTCAGGCTATACAATAGCCTATGATATGTATAATTATATACTTATTTGATATGCACAGCCGATCCAATTTGGCTAGATGGGTATAATCGAATACCTCGGATAAAATGCGAGTGTGGAGCCCCGATACAGGATATGCCACACCTCATCTCTTGCCCGTCGCGTCGTGTGCAACTAACTGCAAACTCAAGGCATGAAGCAAACAACAGAGCTGTTGCGGTTGCTAAGTTGATACTGGTTCGACAAAATTTGAGTAATTGATTCGAATAGAAAAAGGGTAGTAGGAACATAAAGTAAATATAATAGATATATATAACCCTCATACCGACATCTACAAGAACACGTACAGAAAATAAAACTATGACCAGTGGGGTTACCATGACGTCAGCAGTATTGTTTTTTCTTTCTCCTAAGAAAGGGCTATTTAGCGCCATAACAAGGTGTCTAGCGCCATCTCTTATCCACACTTGAATACGATTAAAACGAAACTGTAGTCCACATACTTTGGCGCGGTTGTTTCAACTTAAAAATACTCTTACATAATAATATTTTTAAAATTTTAATATTTAATTAATTTCTATAAGATAATAATTATATTGTGTGTAAGGATTATTGAATTTTCTATTCAAATGTCGACGTATTTATGATTTTTACACCGCGCGGTCGTGCTACGAGTAGGGCCAAAGGCCCCAGATATCGAAGAAAAATAAAATTCCGGCAGACCTTCTTATCGTCCTGCCAGGGTTGCGGGAGTGTTAAAAGAAATACCCGGGGCCGGAAACACAAAGGGCTAAGAAGAAAAATGGGTGGATTTTTGTCAGTAGAAGTCTGGCACTCCCTTCGGCCTTGCCCAGAGTGGGAGAGGCCATTTGATGATTTCCCATCCAGAGAGAGAGAGAGAGGTTTCTTATCCTACTTACCTTTACCTTTCTCCATACAAAGTATAACTTTAAATGCACAACCTCTCATGTGATGTCTCAGAGTGTGCATATACTCGTATGAGAAACAACGCCTGTAATGTCGAGATAAAAGAGATTTATGGTTAATTGTTGTTACGATGTAGCCTATTATCGCAATTAATTCCGATATTGCAGTCCACTGATCACCGCGTCTGTTCATTGAACGAGTATCTGTGAAGATAGGTGCAGGTCTCGACGTAAACAAGAAAACAGTTTGTGAAGGACTAGGTATTTAAGGTAGGTAATCTTTCTCAATTCTTGTTCGTCATTATAAGTGACTACCGCTATCGAGCTGAGCACCGCTGACCAATGCCACCGCTCGTTATAGTCAGATTGATGACCACCCGCGTTGATATTAATAGACAAGAGAATTCGTTTGTACCTACATCTTTTTGACTTTGTCCCTGTTATAAAAAGAACAAAGATCCTCATTATTTTCCAATAACCTCAATCTATCCTTACAAACAAAATTATACCCTTGTTAACAACAAATCTCAATTACACAACACCTTTCGATAAATCGATCATCTGTCAAATTATAAATCTATTACAAAAACTGTTCAACCATTGTGGCCCTCGATACAAAGTCAATTGATCGATGACACCTGTGCCCAGTAGCCACAAGCGAATCGTACCAAAAGTGTTCACCAGTTCATCGGAAGTACCAGAGCGTAACTAGAGGGTACACGGTCTGGTGCGCGCGCGCAAGCGGCAATCGGACGATCAAACATTACTCTATGAATGACATTTATGATAATGCAATTAAAAATAACGCTTCCCCGGGTTATTTTACTTAGATCGTTGAGCTCTGAGGTCTTAATATGAAAAAGATCCCTCAGAGCATATTAATTTAATGTTGGAATAAGTGGGATACGTGATGTGTATGTCTATCTTTGCCTTGTGGGAGGAGTGACGGAATCCTAGATGATAAAAATGTTTATCCATATGAAACCTGTGCACTAGGGTTGAAGAGAATGAGAACATTGAAACTGCTTGCACAAAATCAATCAATCATTTAACAACATCTTCACCTGTCGCTGTCGTGTCAATTAATGTAATAAAAATACATAACAGCTAAAGTACACAAGACCTACTTTTCATTATTTCTTCGGCATTGGGACAATTAATCCAATCTTACGATGACTTATGCTAAGCAAAGCATCTAGTACCTACAGTAATAAGGAAGCGACAATTGAATTAGAGAAAAGTGACCGGTCTATGTTTAGGGCTGGCAAAAACAAAGGATACTTAAATACAGAAGCTTGTTATTTTGATGTCATTATGGTACGTAATCCCCTAAAAGATATTCAATCAACATGCGGATTTGAGAGATATGAAAATATGCGCACAAACCTACCTGTTAGAGTATGATAATTATACGATGTGGATGTGGCCAACGGACAAACAATTGCGGGAAAATAATTTCATTTTTGCATGATGAATTGTTAATAGACTACTCGTTACTAAACAATATCGTTCAGCGATTTGAAACAAAGAGATGACCCTAATTATCTCTGTTAATAGATCCATAATGTGTGCCGGGTGAGGTCACTAGTAGGTCGCGTAATCTACACATTGACGTTGACCGCAGAGCACGAGAGAGAGCCTCCCGCGCAAACTGACATCTGCGCATAGTCAGAACCAATTCACAATCTTCTTTTTCATTTTCATTCAAAAACTGACAGTTATTTGAAATGTTCGATTCGACAATTTATTTATTTTAAATCTGACGTTTCGGTTTCTTTTTCTTTTTAATTAAAGTGTTAACTATTCTGCTTTGTTAGTTTTTATCAAAGAGGTTTAGAAACATTAGTGTTGATGTGGAACTTTTTGGTGCGTAACAAGCAGCTGGCGGCGATGTTGGGGTTGCTGGCGGTGGCTGCATTGGTGACCATCATCTTGGTGACCAAAGGCGGCAGTCATGCTGCCGAAGACATCGGGATGGAGGAAACTGAGGACGTCAGTCCGGCGAGTCATATTTTCTCGACACATCAGTGAGTCATCCATCAGTAATATTGTATATTTATGTTGGCAATTTCATTGTATTCAGTTCCGTCAGGAAATTTAGTATCTTGTTTCTACCGAGCTCAGAAGATAGATAGACTTATCTATCTATGATGATAATTATATGGTCTGTAAGATAATCGTTGCATAAACAAATTAATGCATCTTAGATATCACATTGTAGTTGTAACGCATGTAAGTTCTGGAATATGTCCGTAGCACTGTATCTTAAGTATGTTGTATGTCTAAACTTATTACGCTAGTAAAATAGTTGCAAGTTTCAATTGCAAAAACAGAAGTTTTGATAAAGTCATAAAAATGGAGGGACAACACCTAACAATAAGCATGGATACCATAAAAACTATAATAGATTGTTTTTTTTTTATGTAGCATTTATATTGAAGAGTATGAGGATAACACTTCAAGAAACCATTTGAGACTCAAAATAATTAAGTTTTAAGAGAATTTTTCACATAATTAAGAAAGGTAATGAAGTATAATATTATTATAATATAATATAATATTCCACAACTATCACACAACGCCATCTAGTCCCAAGCTAAGCAGAGCTTGTGTTATGGGTACTAGACAACTGATAAACATACTTATATATTTCTAAATACATACATATTATAGATAAATTACACCCAGACACAGAACAAATGATCGTGCTCATCACACAAACATTTGTCCTGGGTGGGAATCGAACCCACGACCTCCGGCATAGCAGTTAGGGTCACTAACCACTAGACCAACAGGCCAGTCAAAAGAAATAAGACTTTGGAAGATATCGTACAGTGGCTGGACAAAAACAACTTGGTGATAAATATACAAGAAAACAAACATAATGCACTTCCATCAACGCAAAATTTTAAAAGAAGTATCGGTAAATTATAATAAACAAAAGATTAACCAAGTTGAAGTGGCCAAATTTTTAGGAATTTATATTGACAGACAACTAAATTGGCAAACACAAGCAGAGGATATTTGCAAAAGGTTAAACACAGCGGCATATGTCCTTTCAAAGTTGTCCAAGAAAGTAGACATGCAAACTATAGTAGTAGCTTACCATGGTCTGGTTGCATCAGTTTTAAGGCTCGGCATTATTTTCTGGGGCAATTGCAGCTCAAGGGAGTACATATTATCACGCGCGCCTCAAAGAGATGTCAGCAACGAGGGGCCCGCAAGGGCCGACGCCCGTCGGGGCTGTGGATATCGAAAGGTTACCGCGGCTCCGACACAAGGGCGAAGAAGAAGGAACATGGGTTTGTTTTTTAGTCAGTAGAAGTCTGGCACTCCCCTTCGCTCTGCCCAAGAGCGGGGGGGGGTTATTCGATGATTTTCCACCCACCAAAAAAAAAAAAAAGGGAGTACATATTATTCAAGGCGCAAATGCGTTGCCATTAGATCAATGTGTGGTTTAAAGACCACAGACAGTTGTGAACCAAAGTTTAAGTCCTTAAAAGTGCTTACATTTCCATCATTGTATATTCTGGAAATGGCCATGTTTGTAAAGACCAATAAAAACCTATTTCCCACGATGACAGAAACTAGAAAACGGCCTGTCAGAAATCAGTACAAAAATTTATTGCAAATTGATTCGTGTAACACAGCACTAATGCAGAAAAGTGTAATTTGTATGGCTCCTACTATATTTAATAAATTGCCAGACATAATGAAAAATGATACAATAGGGTATTTCACCCAAAAAATCTAATTAGTCCGTCTGTTAGATTATCGAAAAATATTAGATACGTGTTTTTTGGTTTCTAAAATAAATAAAAATTGACGGAAATAAAACGTGTCAAAGATCATGAGTGGGGGCTTTTGACATCACTTTGTGAGTAAAAAAGTACTAACCTTGTGACGTCACACGACTTGACACGACTTTTCGAAGCACTGTATCGTCTTCATCTTTTGTTTACGTGAAAAAAGAAAAAATACGTGTCCTTTATTTTTTGAAAATCCATCTGACGGACTAATTAGATTTTTTTGGTGAAATACCCTATTAAAAACTTTAAATAGAAACTTATGGCCTTCCTAATCGAAAAATGCTATTATTCAATTAATGATTTTTTAATGGACAAAACGCTTTAATTTAATTTTAATTTAATTTATTTATTTAGTTCAGATTACAGATCCATAAAGTGTTAGTAAAAACTTAACCTATTGTTAGTAAATAATAAATTACAAAACTACAAATTATTTTAATTGGCGACATGCACGTCCGCGCGTACATGCCTAATCCACCCAATGCCTAATAAATGGCCCATCAATTTTGTCCGCCATTGTAGCTAGAATACCTATTGTTAGGGCTGCCCCTGAATCGCCGTAGCATTATGCACATCGCTTGCGCATGACGGCATAAAAGTCATCAAGCCTCGCTTCAGCAAACATGCCTGATGCGCTGCAAAAACGAGGCAGCCCCAACAACATCCTCAGTGCATTATTATATTGCACGCGCAGAGCATTGTAAGCCTTCTGTGTATACCTCACCCACAGGCTGCACGAGTAAAAAGACTGGCAATAAGCCTTGAACAGAGTCATTTTCACCTCCTTACACCGTGCAAAATAATGCAATGTGTATAATTAATATAATTTTGAACATAAGTACCTTTATATATTTTCTCATATGTGACATTTTAATTTTACTCTTTAATTTGACATTTTTATTTGGACATTTTTAATTGACATTTTAATTTGTCATTTTTTCATGGATTGGTATTGAGTGATTGGTACAATTGTAATAATTCTAACTGTGACATTTTAATTTCAAGTACTTAGCTTTCTTTTAGACAAATTGTTAAAAAAAAATCTAAAATTTTTGCGTGCCTATTTCTAGTCAGAATGTACATGGCTCACTTCTTTTTACAACACCTGTATTTTAATTTAACCTACATTCATTGCAAATAAATGATTTGTTTGATTGATATGCTGCACAATTACTCGTTAACATTTATGATGGGTTTAGCGAACTAATAAACGCATACAGGAATGAAAAGGTCAGCCTATGTAAACCCAATAGAAAACGAGATTTTATTGGTTTTGTCTTGCTATAGTTTGACGAAGTTCAACTTCAATTTAAATCTAGCTGATATAAAACCAATGTGGACAAGCGTGGTGGAAAATAAACTTGAAGACCTGCCTTAATAATTTAGAATAAGAGCAAAGTTTTGTTGATTTTTCTATTCCCTAGAATACAATTGATCCCAGTGCAATCAGTGGATTTGTACTTGAGGTTTTTTTATTGATTGTTTGTTCCTAATGTTGTCGTATTTTTTTCTTATTTTTTCGATTGGTTGTGACCACAATTTTTTGTTGATTATTCAATTAATTAAATATGTAAATAAAATATATAAAAAGTTTATAAAAACAGTGAAACAACGCCTGTGATTAAAATGTCAGCAATGTTAATAATCACATTTGCTATTGTATTTATAGCGCCTAAAGAAATACTTTCAACTTATTTTCTATTACCAAGTGAAAAGGCGCTTGTTAGATTTTTCATAATTTATTAGATCCGACTAAATTTTTAAGAAAAATCGGTTTGTTTTCTTAAGTTTACATCTCCTAAAACTTAGGTTTCAAATATCGAAAATCGTTTGAGAAGACTATTTTTTCTCTACAAAAGTACCAAATTATAAGTAGCCACCTACATGAATTGTGTTATTTTTATTTATTTCAGCCTCCCATCAAATGACAAATTCATGCCATCAATCGGAAACGGTCACATAGCCACTAACATCTTCAGCGACACGGTCTACATGAATGGCCTGTACAACGGCAGGGCTGGGTACAGCCATCGCGCCAGGATCCCAGCTTGGGCCAACATCAGGCTCAAATCGACCCTGACACACCACCCTTATACCCCAGTATACAGCCTGGATACGAAGGAAGGGGTGTTTAAAGTGAGGGTAGATAGAGAAAGGTCGTTAGTGACGCAAAGGATTTACGCGCATAGATTCTACACGAGGGCCATAGTGAATCAGATTCAAGTGGATTCTAAGACTCATTACGGTGGGTTATTATTTTATTATGTCGCTTCTTCATTAGTAAAATAATTTTTGCTCGCGCGTGTATCTTGAAAATTATTAGTTAATTATTGTATCTTATAATTTTACAAGAATACCTTGATATTTGGACAAATTCCTAAAAGTCCACGAACACAAGCTTTTTTCCGATCATTACTGCCATGTTTTTATTTAATCAGGTGTATTTTAGGTCAACATATTAATTATTTGAAAATTATTTCAGACCCCAACTTTGTCAACCACGAAATCTGGATAGCTATCAAACTCCAGCCCGGAGAAGAAAGTAAGGATATTTCCTTCCAGGAACCCCAACCAGAAATCATCAGTATGTATGTACTTATTTATTTTTATAAACAATGTTTATAAAAAATGCGGTAACTTATGGAATACTTACTAGTTTTACTTATACTTATAACTAACTCACTAATACTTACTTACATTTTTTATCATGAAAGTGGCAGAACTGTATGGAGTGCCTGCGGAAAAACGAAGGAATCCGAAGACTTGACTCACCAACCCTTACCAGTAGAAGTGTGTGCTTACTGGACGTCGGTTCCAGACCACCTGGTGGTTCCTCCGCATGGCTCCAGGGTCTTCACCTTCGCAATGACAGTTGATAAAAATAAGACAATCGCGAGGGAGGAGTTAGTCAAAGGTTATTTGTGACTTAATTAATTGTGTGGTGTGACCTTTTAAATACTCGTGCTGTATGCCGTTTAGATTCATCAACATTCTAGTATGATTGTCATGGTTTTCGTAATAAGTGTTAATTGGGAAGTCTGTGGAGGCAGGCAAAAACCTTGCCGTCTGAGAAGACACCTACATAATTCTAGCTGTAATTGAGGACAGCCTAATTAGTGATAATGTTACCGTTGAACATTATGTCCACAGTCCAATAGTTTATATTGGCTTCATTTTCATTTACCAAGGAGTTTTTTGAAAAGTCGCTCTCCTAGAGAGACGGTCTTTGAATCAGCTATGGGAACGGTATGGCTAATTATGATTAATGTAGTGTCCATTTAAGGTAAAGTAACACGCTTCCATAGTATTGCAGGAGGACGGCGAGGAGTTGTACGACAAGCACCTAGAAGCATGGCACCAGCTGCACCACCAGGGCAGCATCGAGACCGAAGGAAACTTGAAGCTGGTGAGTTATTTGAGTGTTTCTCAAAATAAGTGTACATCTGTTGAAAAAAAAGTGTGCCTCGAAATAGTAACAAAGTTTCAATGTTTTTATTTAACCATACATACAAAAAATAACATATTTGTGAAGAAAAACTATTAAACTTTAAAGTTGTGAAGAATAAATGGTAAAACCATAGTATTCAATCAATTTTAGAAAGCTTTTTTAAAAAGATGTTTTTTGCGTTTCATACAAAAATAAAATTGCCACCCTACGACTTCATACATGTAACACTTCATAAAATTCGATATGTCGCGTTAATATTGTGCATTTTTTGTATTACAGACCTTGATTAAATGTAGTTTCATAATTAAAGTGATTTTCTATGGGGTTTCATAGTAAAATATTAAAAAAAATGCGAAAAACAGAATGAGTCGTGCCCATTTACTTTGTGTGTACGTGTAACTTACTCTTTAGTTACGTTTTATTTCTACTTCCACGTAATTTCTGAACGCATCCGTTACCTTTTAACACGGAAAACACTAGCATCATTCTGATTGGCTGTAGGTCTGACGTGTCCGCCATAACTTTTAATGTGAAAATCAGTTTTGAACGTGTTGTCCAAGGGAGATTACTTTTTCGTAATAAGAAATACTTTTTCACTTTTTCACATTAAGATAAGTCTTGATTTATATATGTTAGTGTAATACGTGTCGTACGAACATTTAAGCGTATTATATTATTTGCAGTTTCAGGTTTTATCAAACCATCGACTTAATATGATCTTAATTTGTAAAATTTTCGTTGCTTTTTCATAACGATTTTTATGAATTTCGTTACGTTATGAAAAAGTATAGTGTAAATCTGAGTGTATACAGTTCTTAAAACTTTGCCAATATTAAAACCTTAGTGAACATTCACTGGCAAATAGTTCTTTACGAATTTTAAAGTCTCATATGCTTTATTTAATAGGTTGGTTTATAGCCTTTTTTTTTTTTTTTTGGTGGGTGGAAAATCATCGAATGACCCCCCCCGCCCTTGGGCAGAGCGAAGGGGAGTGTCAGACTTCTACTGACTAAAAACCGAACCCATGTTCCTTCTTTGCCCTTGCGCCGAGGCCACGTAATCTAGTACAAAAATCCGCGGCCCCGACGGGTTGGTTTATAGCCTTATGTTTACTATTTAGTAACATGTAGAACTATTTCATAACAATATTTCGTAACAACTTTTTCGTTACGTACACTTTTTTTGAGAAATACTCATTTAGTGTTTTGTGATATTTCGATACAGCGTCAAATTAGATAAGGAATAACAGTCAACAATTTGTCGGACTCAAAGTACAGACCATCAGTTTATCAGAAGTCACCTGGCATAGAAATTCGATGCACCATTCCTTCATGAAACTACCTGTATATTTTTTTCGCTTCGTACGCTTATAAATATATTGTTTCAGGCTAAGATAGTCAACGCCATATGGTACTACTTTCTAAGCTCCCTACCTTCGGAGGAGTCGTTTCATCCTCCGGACCGGTACTACGGACTCAGCCCTACTGGTCTGGCGAGAGGTGGAACCTTTGAGGATTATGAAGGTAGGAATATAATTAGACCTTAACTACAGCTAGTTATAGTTTATCCAAAGGACAACATCTAGGCTTTTAAACACTGTTTTAAGCTTTCACGGTTCATAACTAAATGTATACTGTTACATACGAGATATTTTCCGTGATTATCCATTTTCGTCATCCCACGATCATGGCGTTTAGCTTCAAAAATAGTCGAAATATCGGGAGCTCAGTATATTAGATAATCACGGAAGCTATCCCGTAAGTAACAGTAAATTAGTAGCCTAGTTCTGGGCCGACACAATTTGGATTGCCATCGGCACGCTAAGAAGAACAACAATTTAAGTTTAGGGTGAACTCATCTAATTCTGTGATTCGCCTAATTCTGTGATATTTGGTTTGAGCGGTATCATAGGGCTGTACGAGTGCACAAATGCCTTTATCACAAAGTTAGATGAGTTCACTATACTTAGGTAAACTTAAACGTAACGTAACTTTATGAGCGTAAATAAAAGTTTAGCCTTTAAAGACAAAGTCAACAATCTGTTATTGCTCGCTCTATCCTCCCATCACTCCCATGTTAAACATTTAGTGCTTATTTTAACTGACCCATACTATAATTGCAGGACACAACTTCTGGGATACGGAAACCTGGATGTTCCCTTCGATTTTGCTGCTTTATCCTAAATATGCTAACAAACTCCTGCAGTACAGGCTGGACACGGCGTACGTGGCTGCAGAATTGGCCAAGATTACAGGCAATAAGGGATATAGGTAGGCTAACCAATTAAGATTCTAAAGACCAAGGCTGCCCGCCCACGTCAGATTTTTTATACGACAGATAATCGGGCCGATTTAAATTTGTTCGTTATTTCTGACCAACTTTTTGTAGGACGTGTGCGTTGCACTATTGCCATCTGCAGTGTGTTCTATTTTTCTCCTACAAAAAATCGGTCACGGATTATCGGACGCGGGCGGGCCAGCGGTTAGTCATTCTTTAAGTCTTACTAGAGGTACAGATGCCAGCGCATCAAAGTTACTACAGTCAGTAATTTTTTTGAATATATTTTCAACTTTATGGCTAAAGCATTAACCTTGAACAGGTTGATTTTGACACTGTTTTGGTTAGCTTGATGTGCTGGCGGCTGTACTTAAACCCATCAACCATTTGTAATTTCAAAAAAACTTTCAAATAGCTGATTGTTTAAGAGCTCTAGTTCAGGAAGACAAACAAATATAATATCAAGTTGAGTTGAAAATAAAATTCCTCTTGTCTTTGATTATTCAGGTTTCCATGGGAGAGTGCGTACACAGGAATAGAGGTGACCCAGCCGTGCTGCCCCGATGTGGCTACCTTTGAGCAGCACATCAGTGGGTGTATCTCGTTTGCCATCCGGCAGTACCTCGCTACTACCAGGGATGAGGATTGGCTGGAGGTAATTATAACTTATCTTTTATAGGGTGGAAGGTATATATACCGGCGCACAAACAGGTACCACGCCGTTTGTGCGCCAGTGTACCTTCCACCCTGTGTAAGGGATGGATACCGGTGGTAATCTCCGAAACTCCGAGCTACAACGAATAATTGGTCCTATGGTCCTATGATGTTTTTTCAACGCGAACGAAATTGTGGGCATAACCTAGTATTCTCGTCACAATATTTAAATATTATATTCCGTTTGGCATTATTGATGGGTATGATTTTTGTCATGTTAAGGGTTCCGTACTTCGAAAGGAAAATGGAACCCTTTTGGGATCACTCGTGTGTCTGAAAATAATACAAAAAATTAGTTCAATACTTATAGATTACAGGAAAACCTATTTTAAGAAGTCTATGGTGCTAAAACAACACGGAAAATCTCTCAATATTATGCGTTCAAACTTACATTTGCAGTTGGAATGTATGGATGGGTAAACATGTTTTTCAATTACAAAGTTAAGTTTGGTCGATGGTACGATGGTACGGAACCGGAACTCTTTCATGTGCAAGTTCGACTTGCACTTGGCCAGTTTTTAAATTTTTTATTGTGTGTAATTTCAGAATTTCAATGTCATTTTTTTACTTTATTTGACATACCACTTATTTTGAATTTTAATCTGTAAAGCTATTATTGCATGCCCATGTGACGGTTAATTAAGGAGAACTTTATTACAAACGACCATCTATAATTCTATATGTATGTACCTATTACCCATGTTTGCAAAGTAATAAATGGTTTGATTTGATTGATTGATAACAAACAATTATTTTTATTTTATGCTTTTTTTTTATTTTGGGTCGCTCATACAATGTTTACACAGACTGCTACCTAATGTTTACTGCAAGATGATGAACTAATAAAACAGGAGTCCTATACTATACCCATTATTACCCAGCAGTAGAATTGTTCAAACAAAAAATATGATATTGGTGATACATACATAAACTACGCCTTCTTCTCGACTGCGGCGAAGCCCAAAAGGAGGGTTATGTGTTTGACGTGTATGTATGTATGTATGTCCGTTTCTTTGTTCCCTCACAACTCCTAAACGGATGAAGGGATTTGACTAAAATATACGTCGTTAGATTCGTCTTGATGGCGCGAGTGTTATAGGCTAAATTAAAATTAAAAAACAAAGAAAAATTGCGGATTTTGGGGGCCCAATAGAGGAGTTGAAAATATTTTTTTTTTCCTATACCATCGAGTAGGGTATCAAAATAAAGGGTTTTAAAAGGAGATTACAAAAATACATATATAGGTATCACTTATAAGATTAAAAGAAATTCAAAGTGACAAATCCTAGATAAACAAACACAAAAGAAGTAAAAAGTTGGAAATAAAAAAAAGTAGTTAGAATACTAAAACACCCGACTGAAAAAACGGAAAAGCTAAAAACAAGCACAAAACTTGGAAGCAGGCGGGGCGGGGCTCATTTGAATATTAAATTATGAAATGAAAATAGAATGAACCCCGCCTGCTTCCAAGTTTTGTGCTTGTTTTTAGCTTTTCCGTTTTTTCAGTCAGGTTTTTTAGTTTTTTATTCCCATAGTGAATGATAATGATTTTTTCCAGCAGGGCGGCTGCGACATTGTGACAAACATTGCAGACTTCTGGGCATCACGTGCTGTGATCAATTACAACACTGGCTTGTACGATATTTCTAGTAAGAACTACAATATTTTCACGTAGACATAATTACATAAAAGTACGGTAAAATGTATGCCATATATAGGTAGGTAAACCTGCAATAAGCACCAAGTAACGAAGATGCTAACCGCTTTTTCTTGTACGTAGGAACTTTCTGCCAAAATATAGAAAATGATATATACTCGTACCTATACGCAGTACGCCTAATTTACTTAGAGAGTAAGATCCCAGGGCCGCCAGACGTCACGTATTTTCTGACAAAGGAAATGTGGACGATTGAGTAGTGTTAGTATGAACTAAGAACACACTACTACCAGCTAGCTTGCTTGGACGGCCAATTTTCACGTATTTTCTCCAATCTGATTTTTACGTATATTGTAGGCAATATCGACCTTAAAAATAAGTTGCCAATACTCCCAGACACTTCCTAGCGGCCGTTATGCTTACCTTGATGACCTGATACCTGAAAATTCGCCGTCCAAGCAAGCTAGCTGGTAGTAGTGTGTTCTTAGTTCATACTAACACTACTCAATCGTCCACATTTCCTTCGTCAGAAAATACGTGACGTCTGGCGGCCCTGGGATCTTGGACTATTATGTTATCGAAACCGAACAAACAAAGTCAACCAACCGTCAGTTATGAAAATTAACGAATATTTCGCTTTCAGATGTAATGGGTCCGGATGAAGATCACAAGAATGTCAAAAACTCAGTGTTCACCAACGTCGTCGCTGGATACTCGCTTTATTTGGCACAGTGAGTTGAAGAGTAAAAAGACCTCAAAGGACTACAAGGCCACGATCACGACTTATGGCCGCAGAAGCTTGAACTAGGAAGAGCTGTTCAACATAGCGATCGGTTATGCGACAAGTCGTGGTCGAGGCCGCGCAGTGCTCAATATCTCTTAAACCTTTAAATTTTCTCATCATCTATTATGTGCTTGCAGTTCGACATACAAAAGTATATTTTTCCCATTATCGCTCTGTCAAAGAAACGCAGATGGGTTTATCAGACACAGCTAACCCAACTCGTAGCATTTATTTCAATTAGATTAGACCATTACCATAAGGCATAATAACTTGTGAAAGTACTGTAGGTGCCCATTGTAAAGCGTATAATATATCCCGGAGAAGAATGGGCAAAAAACTTTACAAGAGACACTCCTTTAAATCAAAACGAAAACAAACATATATGGATAAAAATAATATCAATTAGATACAACAATGCTGCAGAGCAAATTCGTTAACCCTAAGCTCGGGAGTCATAATCAAACCCATTTTTAAATCGATTCCAGGTATGTTTCCTGTCTCTGCAAATCCTACTACATGGCTAAAGACCCTGACCATTATGCCGACATTGCATGGAGTCTAGCCCTACCGTACGACCAGGAGTTGGACTACCATCCCCAGTTCTCTGGCTACGAACGAGGAGAGAAGATCAAACAGGCTGATGCTGTGCTGCTGGGCTTTCCGTTGCAGTATGCTATGAATACGTTAGTATCTGGTATATGTATGTAATAGGTACGAGAAGCTAAATATCGAACTCAACGTCACTAGTTCCTGGTGGTAGTTAGCTTTCAGAAACAGGGGTGCAATAGTATTCGTACTATTGCACCCCTGTTTATAAACATATGACATACTACGAGCAACAACGGACACAAAACTTACTTTGCTTAGGGAATGGTTTTTTCTGAAAAAGGACAAAGACCTATTATGAGACTCGAACAAGAGTTTTATTGCTATGAGTATTTTCAAAGGCTAGAAGCAATTTTTTAATTTATTTGTTTAAGGACGCTAAAACATTTTTCTACAAATAACAGTGGTTTTCAGGTACCATTTTAACGTATAAGCAATCACAAATGTGAAGATATCATGGTCTTAATTTAAAGATAATTTATTCGTCTCCAGATTGGCATCAGAAAAATTGTATGACGTCATACAAAAAAATCGCACAAATATGTTTTTCCCATCACAATAATCGCAGAAAATGTAAAAAAGTAGGGTCCGAATAGGTACCATTATAGATAAATTTACAGCATATTATATCTCCAAAATTATTATAAATTGCGGTACATATAGTCCTTTAGATGTTGAGATATATTTTTTTTGTTTATATAAATTTTTTTATTCAATTATTAGCTACAATAAAAACATTTGCCAATTTCTTCATACATTTTTCGCTCCCGGTTCATCATTCCGCGCTCAGCAGCGCTAGTGGAAGGACGGGTGTATCGCTCTCTCGCAAAAAATACGTACGATAAACGTGACAGAAAAAGATTTTAGTGTACGGTTACCACGGCAACCGACGACCAACGACGACCGGAAGGAGTTGATACTTTTTAGGACTGAGATAAAAGTAAGTACGAGTTTCATACTTTTATTATTAGAATGTGATTTAGAAATTATGTTGGGTACGACCGGGATTTGGATGGGTGGGGTTAAGCAGTTTGTTGACAAGGTTCAGAAATGGATGGGTCAGGTCAAGCTGTCGACGGTGAGGTTTGGAAGTGGATGGGTAAGGTCAAGCTGTCGGGGGTGAGGTTTGGAAATGGATGGGTAAGGTCAAGCTGTCGGCGGTGAGGTTTGGAAATGGATGGGTCAGGTCAAGCTGTCGACGGTGAGGTTTGGAAGTGGATGGGTAAGGTCAAGCTGTCGGGGGTGAGGTTTGGAAATGGATGGGTAAGGTCAAGCTGTCGGCGGTGAGGTTTGGAAATGGATGGGTCAGGTCAAGCTGTCGACGGTGAGGTTTGGAAGTGGATGGGAAAGGTCAAGCTGTCGGCGGTGAGGTTTGGAAATGGATGGGTAAGGTCAAGCTGTCGGCGGTGAGGTTTGGAAATGGATGGGTCAGGTCAAGCTGTCGGCGGTGAGGTTTGGATATGGATGGGTAAGGTCAAGCTGTCGGCGATGAGGTTTGGAAATGGATGGATAAGGTCAAGCTGTCGGCGGTGAGGTTTGAAAATGGATGGGTCAGGTCAAGCTGTCGGCGGTGAGGTTTGGAAATGGATGGGTAAGGTCAAGCTGTCGGCGGTGAGGTTTGGAAATGGATGGGTCAGGTCAAGCTTTCGACGGAGAGGTTTGGAATTGAAATTCCTATTTCATTTTAAGTACCTACTTATTTCACATGGTTATTTCACGTAGGTAGCGTATTTTTCTTTTCGGAAGTCGCTGTCGGTACCGGTTGTTCTTTTTCATTAAGTTTGGTTGGTAGGTACCCCATATTGGGTGTACATCTGTTTGCCCCTTAAACCCGAACAAGCGTGATATTATATTATGAAATGGCGAAAACACTACATAAACATACGATCACAGCTATCGTGAGTCATTTGCTGTCTATATTATTGAAGAGTTCCATTGTCTACTTCGGAAGATCTCCAATCCTGGTGACCTGTAATACAGGTTTTTTTGAAACCTACTTCAGACACCAGCTCTCACAATGTGAATATTATAGTGTTCAAAACGTGCTACAAAACCATTGTGAGAGAAATAAATAAACTTATTATTATTATTATATTATAATCATATTTTACAGTAAAACCTTCCTTAAAAACACAATATGCATTTATCAACGAAAATCCGATTGATATCGGATCAGTAGCTTTTGGGAAAATCGCGGATACATACAAATACAGCACCTTCTTTTTTTTCGACTCGGTTGAAAATACTAACCTACTTATCATGACGACGATACTAATAATTAACAATTACCAAATGCGTTTTCAAAGTTCCAAGTAATCTACCAAATTCTATTTCAATACAATTAAAAAATAATATCAAAGATCAAGATTATTTATAGGAGGTATAAAACCGAGCGCTATTGTGAGACCTTGCTTTGAGCGACTTTAGTTACCTAAACATGAGTTGATCGAAAATGTAACAGCGTCCGCGCTTAACGGACCCTTCCCGAAGCCAAGCATTCTGTACCATCAAACTCAATCTGTTTGAATTGAAATCGTAATTTTGTTCTTTTTCAGTTCCACACGACTCAACGACCTGACGTATTATGAATCAATGACTCGTGAGAATGGCCCAGCCATGACTTGGAGCATGCATACTATTGGCCACCTGCAGGTGGATGACGGCGCCAAGGCTGACTCCGTGTTCAACAAGAGCTACGAAGGATTTGTTAGGGAGCCTTTCAAGGTAAGGGATATTACAAAGTCTTTATTGTATTATTAAATTAAAAGGTACCAAATCCTGTGTCTTCCTGTGTCCAGTGTTATTTGTCAGGCTTATCCAGCTTTTCCCTCGATGGCAACTAGGTCTGCCCATCTTACCGCCGTTGGACCTATATATTTTCACCTAAAGTGGCTATAGTCAATATAAATTGACTAACTTATACGATCCTTAATATCTATTTGATCACTTAGCGTAGCGGCACACCAGTTGATACTCACATAATAATAGTAGGTACCCCTTGCGGTGTGTTACTGTTTTTAAATATAATATATCAGCTGACCAAAAGAATCATCTACCTTTATGAAACGGCTTTGTTAAATAAGATGCATGATCTGATTTTTTCAGGTGTGGAGTGAACTCCGCCGTCCAGAATCTGGTGCTGTGAATTTCTTCACCGGCATGGGAGGGTTCCTTCAGACGCTGATCTTCGGCTACGCAGGCATTAGCATTCACCTAGACCGATTGGAGATCAAAAACCCTCGTCTCCCGCCGAACACTACTAAGTTTAAAATCAGAGGTAGGCCACAGATTATTATTATATACTAGTGACCCGCCCCGGCTTCGCACGGGTGCTTAAAACAGTTAAACCTTCCTCTTTAATCACTCTATCTATAAAGAAAACCCGCATCAAAATCCGTTGCGTAGTTTTAAAGATCTAAGCATACATAGGGACAGACAGCGGGAAGCGACTTTGTAGTGATAGTGATTAAAGCTAGCCCATACCGTCCCACTGCTGAGCAAAGGCCTCCCTCCATTTCTTCCAACGGTCGCGATTCTGTGCAACTTCTTTCCAATTCTCAAGGAAGACATCCAGTTCGTCCCGCCATCTTCTACGTGATCTGCCGCGACCCCGTGTCGCTGTTTCAAAGCACTAATCCTGAGCTTTAGCAATTTTTTTTTATAGGTGAAGAAGTTCTTGCTTCTATTTCTACTACAAACTATTACCGCTACGAATAGGTACTACCAACATACCAGATTATATACCAAGTGAACCACATTTTCACAATACCTACTTTTTACTTATTTCAGGAATCAAGTATCTCGGAGCAAACCTAAGGTTCGAAATGTCAGCGAACAGCACAACACTGAGTGTGACCTCCTTGCGTGATGACTGGCAATTGGTACTGAATGATGGGAAATACAACATCACATTAGCACCCGGCCTTACAGGTGAGGTGTACCGTCAATCATTATTAGATTGATAGTGAGAGGTCGAGTTAACATTATTGTATACAACATATTAGTAGGTATATAACATCTCTTCCGTATTGAGGTCATTTTTAGAGAGAATTTATGATATACGTACCTAGTTACCTAGGTCTCTATACAACAATGTTGTGTTGACACCAGTCTTAAAGATGCGTATTTATGATTGTTTAGAGAAGAATAGGTCTGAGTTAAGTCGGCTGGCTCTAAAAGAGATATCTTTTGTTATATATATATGGGACTCTTGACTTCAATCTTGCCCTAAGGAGGGCAGAGATGAGGTCGACGATGGAACGAGCTTACCCAGAAGAAGCCTATTTACTCGCGACTTAAATAGATTGGGGTTATATGAACTCGGAAAATCCGACGCAGGCAGGGAGCTACACTCCTTGGCTGTACGAATAATGAAAGATTTAGCAAAACGCTTCGTACGATTGTGTGGAACATCGACAAGGTATGGGTGATAACCTGCAGTACGTCTAGTCTCTCGATGGAAGAAGGGAGATGGTGCAATAAGCTCAATCTGATCTAAAGTCTGATCTGAGTTAAAGTAGACTGAGGATCCTATTAGAAAGTTGATAAGCAGTGATGGCCTAGAGGTGCGACCATCGAACTGCCAAGTCATAGATCTTGAAATGGAACCCAAGATACACACCTCTAATTTTTTAGATTCATGTGCGTATTGTAGGTAGGTTATATCACTTGCTTCGTTGAAGGAATACATCGTGAGGAAACCAGTAGGTATGCCAGAGATATTTCTTGAAGGCATGTAAAGGTAAAGAAAAGCCAGATGCTCAAGAGCGGCAAAAAAACTGACACATGAAGGCACCACCACCAACCACTCGATAAAGAAAGATTAAAAAGGTGTACATGACAAAGGAGAAGGCCGAGGCATTGACTGACAAAAAATCAAAAATACATACATTGTATAACTCGATGAATTAATTTATCTCTAACATAACATCACGCCTGTAATCTCTAAAGTGTTAGGCAGAGGTATTTCCATTAACTCACCCACATTGCGACATGGACTCGTGTAATACTCTGACTGGCCTGTTGGTCTAGTGGTTAGTGACCCTAACTGCTATGCCGGAGGTCGTGGGTTCGATTCCCACCCAGGACAAATGTTTGTGTGATGAGCACGATCATTTGTTCTGTGTCTGGGTGTAATTTATCTATAATATGTATGTATTTAGAAATATATAAGTATGTTTATCAGTTGTCTAGTACCCATAACACAAGCTCTGCTTAGCTTGGGACTAGATGGCGTTGTGTGATAGTTGTGGAATATTAAATAAAAAATTAAAAAAAAATAGAGGAGTCGCTATTGCCGTCAACTGGACACAAATCCAGTCTCCTGAACTCTCCTGCTACTGTAAAATTCCTGATGGAAAAAACCAATAACGCTCTGCCCGGCCTGCGAAACGAACCCAGGGCTTCTTGCACAGCAGTCGTCATTAGACCAACGAGGCAGTCAGGTCTCTGTCTCTAACCCTACAGCCTTTTTTTTTGGCGGGTTTGAATTTATCAAACTAATAACTCCTCCCGATCTGGGCAGAACGGTAGGGTCTATTACTACTGACTTAAAACCACCTATGTTCCTTCTTAGCCCTTTATGTCGACGCCGCGGTATCTCTTGCGAGCAACCCGTAGCCCCGACGGGTAACCCTACAGCCTGCTTATAACATCTGTAAAAGCTATAATTCCTTACTTCTTTTCAGTGGTGCTGCCAGGGGCCGGTCCATTCACAGTCCATTCAGAGCCGTGGAAAGAGTGCGCAGTACCTACTGATATCATTGGACAAAATTATCTCAGGCCAATCGGCTCATAGTCTTGTAATAAAATTCAATTCGTAGGATCTCTTATTGTATATGAAAGAAAATATGACATCTAGTTTAAATAAGCATTCGGTTATTGAAATCCTTGGATGTTGTCGTTTCTGGCAGTCGATCACAGCTCTTAAAATGAGTGAACCTTTCAGAAATTAGGTGTTTTCTATATATATTTTATTCATTAATTTATTATACACAAAATTCGCAACTCTTTGAAATTAAATACAGCTAATCTTACAGTCAATTATGGATTTACAATTTAATAGCAATACATTGCTAGTACATCGTGGATGAGTGTGTGTGTGAGTTGCAAATGGGTGTGTCATACATGAAAGTATTATTTAAATGACATGACGTGTTTCAGAAAATCTTGCCATAGTTATCATTTAATAATGTTTGACTCTATAACATTATTCAATAATATTTATTCATTTTTCTTTATTTCATTATTATTTTGTTCACTTATCTTTTGCAACAACGTTTAGAAAATTCATTATTAGTGTAAATATTAGCAATTGGAATGTATCCTAAGATATTTTGGTATTATTAAATTAATGAGATTTTTGACAACAAAGGACCTTTATTGATTTTCATGAAAATACACATAAGATCATGCCTTGTAATCCCTGAAGATTTAAGCAGAAGTGGACCTTATTAGGAGTCTGTTTTTTTTTTTTGGAGGGTGGGAAATCATCAAATGACTCCTCCCGCTCTGCGCAGAGCGGTAGGGAGTGTCAGACTTCTACTGACTAATACAACCCGCAGTCCTTCGAACAACCCGCAGCCTAATTAGCACAGTCTGTACCCAGCATTACCTGATCCGTCTTCTCACCACTTGCCCAATTCTTTAAACGAGGGGTCACTGTACACCCACATTTCGCCAGTTAGTAGTAGGGGCTGAGCCTATAGCCCTCATCTAACTCATTTTACATGAAAATGATTCTGCTTACTGGAAATAACTTAGAAATGAAACAAAGAAGGTAGACTTCAAACGCAAAACTGTATATTCCAAATAAATTCTATATATTATTGCATGCCAAATTAACCCTTAAATTGGCAAATGAATTTATTTCTAAAATTTAATGTTTTTTTGTTATTTCCTGGTTTATTATGATACCGGACAACTGAAAAAAATTGTGAAAAAAATCTGAATATTACAGTTTTCGCGAAAATCGATGTACTCCCGTGAGTACATTGCCAACTATAAGCAGTGTGAAATATGTTTTCTTGTATTTGTACTACATGGAGTAAAAAGTGAAAATTGTAAGCTACTTGCGTTTAGATCTAGAGATTGGTACAGGTGAAGCTTCCAATGTGCTTTGGAACTAGTGACAGTTCTACAGATGGAGTAGATAATGGTTGAATTGAATTCCATGTTGGTTTGGCATTATAATATTGATGGATGAATACGGAAAAACCTCTTGAAGCATTGGTGTTAGGAATACTTTACAACGTTGTATGTGTACCTATTTGACTTTGAAAGACTGAACATTTTAGTGGGTGAGAGTTGAGCTTGGTGGAGGAAGTGTGATTCGTCATCAAAACAAGAACTGTCATTGGATCATGCATTTTCTTTCGGGATCAAAGCTTGAATTTATGTGATCGTGTCAGGTTCAAGCGCTGCAGGAAAAGAGATAATAACATGCTATACGACATAAAATCGATATCATTTTATATCAAAACAAACAAAAAAAGGCCTTTTGTATTTCTTTGTATACTTGGCAATGTACTTCGTGTATCCCGAAGTCTATACAGACAAAGTTTCAAACACATAAAATTGCAATTACGTAATTTACACATGAAATTATGGACGATTGATGTTGTTTATAATGTCCCTGTGCAATGTAAAGCCTAATAACCACAAGTACTAACCAAAAAAGCGCAGAAAAACTTAAAAAGGTTTCATGTGACACAGAGACGTCAGATCGCTTCGAAGATATTTTGAATTTGACGGATAATTATTGATTTTATCACATCCTATTATTTTATCTACTAAAATAAACAATTATTGCAAGCTAAAAATGATAATAACAGGTATTTTTTTTAGATTACTACCACAATCGATTTTTTCAAAGTGTATGTCTTTGGTGGAGTACACTGCCAATTTAAGGGTTAAAAACATATCCTTTAAAATTAAATTGCCACCATCTTTAATGACCTTGATGACCGCACGTCATTGAAATGAATAACATTAAAATTAACATTTTACAAACTTGTTCAAAGAACCACTTAATTATTACCTACACTTGCACATTTTGATTAAAATAGACATACCTAAATATGTAATTTTTGCCTTTATAACAATACAGTAAAGGAAATTACGCCATTTTATTAGCACCATTATCGAGTATGACGAAAGTTGAGAGAAAATCAATAAAGATAAGTATAACGACATCACATCAAACTACCGGAAACTGTACAATTTTCTCAATAAAATAAAAATAACTGACAAAATGTGCACTTCTCTACAACCATCAATATTTGTTGAATAACAAGAAAAAATGAAGAGTACTTATTACGTGGTCTTCATTTCATTTACTTTATATTATTATTCAACAATATTTTCTTTATCACACCATTTATTATCAGTCTGTTATCATTAAAATGCAACTAACTACCTTTGACCTGATAAAAATGATAAGTAATAAAAAATAAATGTCTCTTCAATGATTATAAATGAATTTATCATTTACCAGACACATGAACTGCAATGTTACATCATGTGTATCAAAAATGTATTGCAGGACACATAAAAAATAAGCGTTAGGTACCTACTACCAAGTTCACCGACGATTTTCAACCTTATGATTTTAGGACATAATGCTGAAAATGACAGATGCGTGAGCGAACTCGGTAGTGCCTCATAAAACTGCAGAGTCGAAACGTTACGAAATAGAGTTGTGAAAAAAACAAGTGCATAAAAATGATGAGTTTGATTTATTCGGCTCAGCCGATGTAGGTAAAAGGGTTGAAAAATAAATTCATTTACCTACCTAAATAAATACATAATTATTTATTATATAAATTATAGATAGCACACACGAAATAAAATATATCAGATTACACATTTTATATAGGAAAGATTAACTTTAACATCGTGAGGAAACCAGCATGTCTTAGAGATATATCTCGACGGTATGTGAAGCCAAGTCAGACGAGCATGGGCGGCATAATAACTCGGACACCAGGCTAGTTACTACCTACACGATAAAGAAGAAAGAACTTAAACGTAAAGTATACAATATAATACTTCGATTGTAGATAATATTATATAAGGTCACATTAGAATAGGTGGACAAATTTTAACAAAGCGTTCAGTAAGTCAAACGAAAGATTTCTAACCAAAAAAAAAACAATACTAGTGTTGCCGGCACTCTAGAACAAACGCATACTTTATGAGTAGGTACTTAAATGCGTTTTTCTTATTATTTTTTTACCATCGTCCTTATTTTGGTGGTCTGAATGATTTCTGAAATTTTGTCCACCTATTTTAATGGGACCTTAGATTTACATAAAATTCCAAATAGAAATCGATAAAATATTGATAGCTGTTCTCATTAGCCATTATAAACAATTAATTATTTAACATTCGAAAGCAAGGTGACAAACATGATAAAAATATCCTTAACAAATAATATCTACGTCATTAAAACAATTGGTATCAAATATTAATTAAGCCAGCATCAGAGCTTATCACAGGGAGCTTTGGAATATCATTCTGGAATGTTAATGAACTACAATTTGGTTAATTATATCTCCCTTTTACCCTAATGAACGCCCAAATGATTAATTTAAACCATGATAAATATCTTATCAAAAACCTTATTAAAATGTTTTTTTTTAATATAAATGTATTTGCTATTTTCAATCTGCCACTTAAAAATAAATATTGTTCATTTAGGTACTTTAAAATTATTTCTGCTTCCCGTACACTGAGAAATCAGCTTAATTTGGTTTGGTATAGCTTGAATGGTCGTTGTGCGTACAAAACAATGTTGTCCATACAAACATTACAATTTCTACTGACCACCATACAATTAAAACTAAAATTATATCGAAATGCAACGCCATGGTTTCAGTTTTAGAGACTTCAAACACATATTTACAATCATTTCAGGAATATTAGATTTTTAGGTAAATTTAATACACATTACAACATATATTATAACTAAAATAAGTAAATACAACATTTTTAATTCACAAATTCTGCATGTATCAGGATAATTTAATTTAGGTTTTTTCATAGACCGTCTGAATCAGAAACAAAATCTATATCTAGTAGATTTTATGAAATATGCAGAGATCCGTTTAACATATAAATAATGTTTCGTACAAATTGTTTTCTGTTCTAAAAACTGCATACCAAGAAGCGTGCAAGTATGAAACACAACTAATTGTAACTTTCTAATTATATTAAGTGTTACGCTTAAGCTCACCAAAAAGTCCGTAACAAAAGAGGTGTTTTAATAACCAGAACTAAAATGTGCTTGCTATCTAAAAGTAGGGGCTAATTAGTGAGGACCATATTTATGGTAGAAATAGTCTATTGTAGTCCTAAAGTAGGGACTAGATCTTAAATTATGCTCGAAGCTTGATTCGTTACCTCCAACCAACAATTCGTTAAAATATTGATACTTTATTGTACTTTTCGATTCCTTTTAAAAGTATGCAATACCTTAACAAATACATCTAAAAACTAAGGTTATTTAAAGACAAATCCGGCAGACAATTGACAAACTCTTAAGTGATAAAAAAAGCCTGGTTAATGATACTGAAAGTATCATCTGCCTAGCCTTTTCCCAACAATGTTGGGGTCGGCTTCCAGTCTAACCGAATGCTGAATACCAGCATTATATGAAGCGACTGCCTGTCTGACCTCCACAATCCAGTTAGTACTATGTACCAGCTAGTAATATGATACCTCTTGGTAAGGACTGGATGTCAGACTTGCGGGCCACTGACAACATGTTACGACTGTCAATTGTACTAATATCTTATTATATTAATGTAACGTGCCATTCCGCGTATTACCCAGGCCGTATAAACAATGACTTTTAATAACGCCGACAATTTCTAAGTAATCACAATCAAAATTCACACCCAGAAACATAAAACGAAACAGTCAGTTACTCTGAAGTCATCGAATGTATTTATTGCTTTAGATAAGTATTAAAGATATCCCTTATCAGACTTTCGGAATCTACCGACTGACGATGTGCGTGACTTATTTAAAACTTTATCTATCGTAAAATGTTATTTTTCAAAGATGACAGGTATGTTTTAAGTATTTGTAACCATTAATATCTAGGTCGCTTAGAATCAGATCTCTTGTAGAACATCAATAGTTGATAGGATTTCAATACATTAAGTTATACAATACTCTAATTGTGCTTACAATATGTATACTCTCTTAAATATCTTAATATACATTTTCTCGGGCGTATTTTATCGACCGGGGCAAGAGCGTGACGGATTAACCGAACAATCTAATAACTGAGTGACACACATTTAACTGAGCCTAAGTAGAAAAAAAGACAAGGTAAAATTGTTCCACGACTCGCTACTTTTGACTACAAAACTTTATGGTAAGAAGTAATGTACTTTCTCTAATTCCTACACTAGGTTAATTACTACTCTACTTACTACAACATTAAAATTAAGTCTCCATTTTCAAAGAAATAGCAGGAACGAAATAAATCAAAAAACTTCGAGATACAAAATAAACAACCTACCCTTTCGGTCATTATCTAATTCTTGAATAAAGAGATTACATACATACGGAGTGGAAAGGAAACCGAGGCGAAAAAAAACAGCTGCTCCATACATTTTGAACGTGTAGGTATTACACATTTGAAGGAAGCAGCTGTTTTTTTTAATTTTAATAAACGATGAAAAATTCCTCTTTTGGGGCTCAGAATGATGTACCTACTTAATACAATACGTGGTTACAGTTTTCGCTTCGGTGTACGTTCCACTCTGTATGAGGTTCTAAGTACCTACTTCTAAGTAAAACTTGAAAGTAAGGTCTGACCGGACCTGCCGAAAGATATGTCCAAGATCACCGACCAACAGCAAAGTCTGAATTCGGAGCGGACAAACTAAACTAACTCTTAGTAACACTGAAGAAAGCTAAGTCTGACCTGACAATAACACTAAGTACTGAGTGAGATAGTCACAAGTCAATCCAACGCTGTCACCCCGTGTCGGCATTCAGCTTCAAAAGCTTAGGCACATTCTGTAAACACTTAAAATCTAGTCCTACCCTAGATCGAAACCAACAATGTTGTCTAGATCGTAATTGAATATCCTGTAGTCGTGTTTGTACAATTTGTACAGCCGCCTGATGAGAGGCAGGTCCAGTTGGGAGAAGTACCTGTGAAGCTTCTCGGCAGTTCCTGAGGTATGGTCCAAGCGTGGGAACTGGATGTGGGATGCGTTGATCGTGTGTAAGGCTAGCAGGGAGTCGTCTAGCAGGGTCTCGTATTTACCTGGAAATATATGAAGGTTTGTATTAAAAAGTGAGTAACTGATTTGCTTTTGGATGTTGAATTAGCTGTTACAATCTATTAGACAGCTAGATGGTACTTTCGCAGATAGCAGAGTTTTCGTGGGCAATTTTTTCACATAAATACCAGAAAATTGTATAACAGAAAATTTTGGGTATCTCTAATTCTATTTTCTCATATCCAGAAAATTTACTTCAGGGCAGGATGTTGCTGGTGGTGTTACATACAGAAAAACGTAAAAAACAACATCACGCCTATAATCTCCGAACGTCTACGCAGAGGAGTACCTAATAGAACACTCTGATATCGGAGAAATTACTTGAATGGTTTATCAACAAAACAGATTGTAACATCACTACTACATCATCTGCTAAACCTACAACAGTACAAGGTCTAGTTAATGAGGTGTTTGGTAACAATCCGTGACTAACAACACGACTTAATGTCAAATGTAAACTTAGTCACAGTCTAGAGATGAATCCTCTATGCCGTGATGAACATAATGACATTGGTTTCAAGGTTTATTTTATGTAAGTATTCTGTGGTTTCTTGTAGCTGGTAAAGTTGAAGGGGTTGTTGGGGGTGATAGCCGGTATTCAGTCTACCTACTGGTAATGGCAAGCAATCTGAATACTAATTGTAGATAAAGTCCCGTAAGTAATTAATCATTATAAGCTTATATTTAAATAAATACAGTGAAACTGTGGGACCTTGATAAGTGAGAAACCTCCATAACTGGAACTCATACTGAGGTCCCAACAGTTTGGCCTGGATACCTGAGTCACTGGTTAAGTGGAATACCTCTAGTGAGATAAAGTTTCAGGTCCCTTGAGGTCTTACTTAACCAGGTTTCACTGTAATATTAAAGTGTCTGTCTGTAATTTCAAAAAACAGCATTTTAGTAAATGCATATGAAAGTATATAATTATACTAAGGTATAATTATACTTATAATATTATTTTTTATATTTTTTTATCAATCTGTTTCGGCTAATCTCTAAATGGCTGGAACATTTGACGAGACGTTACTGGTAGATAGCTAATACTTTCATCCTTTGTTCAGCGAGGAAGTTCAAAAAGTCTAAAAATACCTCAACATTGATATGCAGGCTAGATAAAGGCACGACCACGGGTATGGCCGGACGTAGCGTCAAGAGTTCCCCGTTATCTATACTCTATACTAGTCTATACTAATATTATATAGAGGTAAAGTTTGTGTGTTTGTATATTTGTTAAATTGTAAGGGGTAATCTCGGGATCTACTGAACCGATTAGAAAAATTCTTTCACCAATAGAAAGCCACATTATTGCTGAGTGTCATAGGCTACTTTTTATCCCTGTATTCCCACGGGAACGGGATCTACGCGGGTGAAACCGCGGGACGTCAGCTAGTTATAAATAAACGCATAGGTACTCAGAATTCGGTTTCTAAGAAAACAAAGTTAGGCATTGAAACAGGCGAGTTTGAGGCACGAACTGAAGAATAAACATTAAGGAGATCGTTTTGGAATTGCAAAATAGATTTAGAAGTAGCAACAACGCCTTATAAATGTTATTAGTGACCCTGAACAAATATCATTCTGAAAATATCTAAGCGACCTATTAACTACACTGGATAAAATAAAAGCAAATGTTCAGGCATTTAATGAAAAAGAAGAACTGGGTTGAATTAATCCTTAGTTCTACACAGACAGTTACCCTGCTTTAAGTTATGTTTCTCGTTATTTACTAGAGTAAGTAGTGCTATGGTTGGCTATGGTGAAATTTTTAACATCAGTGTGCTCTTTAGTCTTTCAGTATAACATGATGAATCTCATTGTACGGAAAATCTATGCATAGCCTCACTATGCATAGATTTTCCGTACAATGAGAGATCCGCATAAACTGGTTATGTACGGCTTAATTGGTCGTCATTCGTACCCAATTGAAATAAAGTAATTTTTCAGTCTACAAGATGTATTTAAGGCGAGGTTGCAGTACTTTGTTTTTATGTACGCACGACCTCACCCACCGCCCTGCCGCGCGAGCGATGTAATGCCTAAAGGGGTTTGAACTTTTTGGTATGGGAGCGATTTGGATATATCGATCCACCGCCATTTTGATTTTTTTTCGAAATCGCGGCCCACGATGAAAGTGGTATGTATGGATAGAGGACATATAGACCAACAAAAAATGTCAAGCAACACGGTACCCAAAGTGTCACGTTACCGAGATATTTGAAGGTAAAGATGGACAAATCAGTACCATGACCACATAAAAATTAGACCTTTTACGTGTCTATAGGAGACTATAGGCGTTGATTATTATTATTACTGGTTATTGAAAGAGAGTAGGTACATTACATACTACTAGGAGCACGAGAAAACTATTTTTTGACATTACATAGCGTTTCAATGAGATGCGAAGCGATTTCAATGTGCGTATAACAATAATCAACCTGGGAACTATTATTTGGATATAATTTAATGCCCAAACACGTAAAAAGGCTATTTAAAAAAATATTTAATGAATGTCGTTGTACTCGTTTGTCGATCTTTAACTTCAAATATCTCGGTAACGTGACACTTTGGGTACCATGTTACTGGACATTTTTTGTTCGTCTATATGTCCTCTATCCATACATACCACTTTCACCGTGGGCCGCGATTTCGAAAAAAAATCAAAATGGCGGACAGGTTGATATGCCACATTGGTTCTATCCCCTTTTGACTGTTTTTTGCTTCTTGAAGAAAAACTGTAATTAAATTATACAATATGTTTTCAACATTTACTTCAGAATAAAAAGTTCTATCTATTGATATAACTTTTATATAAATTCATGATGAAATGTCTTAGCAGTACACGTTTGAAATTGTGATGTAGAGTCATGTTTGATAAAAAAAAGTATCGAGCCGATCATTCTAAATCGCGTTTCTATCTTTACGATTTACTAGAGAGTATGTTCAATTTTCATGTAATGATTTTTATTTATTAAAAAACTCGTATTTAGTTCGATTAGGTTGAAGCATCTTAAAAAGTACTGCAACCCCGCCTTAACTTGTCTAATTTTTACGACATTCTAGCTGTAGCACAAAATTCTATTTTTGGTAGCAATTTTATCTAGATAAGTAATGTATGTGATAAATCTAAAAATAAAACCGTGTCTCACTTCTTTCGCTCATTAAAACACTCAACTTGCTCGCTCTAATTAAAATTGTAGCCACTTGAAAAATTATACCATAATAATTTATTTTAATTATAACCAAAACTTTTGGAGCCGCTGCCTTTGTTCTGCCGTTATATTTCTATCCTTTTCTGTCTAGCCCAAATCACATAAGACCATCCTTGTCTGTCTGGCAATGGCTTCCCGAAATACTTAGACATTCAAACAGCTGCGACTACCTAAAAATGTTCCTAGAATTGTGAAACGCGATACTGTCGTCAAAAATACTCAGCCTAGTTACTGAACATAGGAATTATAATAGAAAATCCGAGACAGCTGTACGTTACGTTTTGTTTCGGTAATGATGTTGAAAAAATTGTTTCTAAGGAGCCTTGAGGTGTGTTGAAGACATTAATGACGCGTATTATAGTTTTTGTGCCAGCTAATGCTCCTCCCAGATGTGTTGCGAATTGATTGCTTTGCCATCAAAGGGGATGTGATCAGAGTTTTTTTATTCTCCTTTGCTATTTTTCATAGACTTTAATAAGCCCTTATAGCACCTTCTATAGGCGAAGGCTATTACATTTTTCATATAATTATGCGTAACGATTTTTATAATAACATATTTCGAGGCTCTCCTAAAGCGGTTGGATCAAGGGCCTGATTTATTTACTTATTTATTACTTCATGCCATTGGAATTTTCTACCAGTCTGATTCAGAAGACACTGCTCCTTGAATGTCCTCGTTACGGTTCGCATTCTGAGGAGGTTCAGGAACTTCCGGGTGGTCAGGACTCCAAAGACAGGTCTCTGGAGCCCTAGCCACCGGCAGCTTTGACCCTGCTCCCAATACCGGTGGGCTATTTCAACGTGTTTTTAAGCTTTCTTAAAAGAAATATTTAATTATAATAACATCATTGGCGGATCACATGAGGTGCATTTTGTTTCTGATTCGGAGATAGCTATAGGGTTTTCTGCTCGTTCCATTCATACGACACCTAAAGAAGCCAAAAGAGCGTAAACCTCACAGCAAATATGCAGTAAATGTGAGAAAATAAACATATACAGCATCTTATTAACTTAGATGATGCGAACATAAATTACGGGTAATGTGACGTTGATAGCGTGGTTGTCGTAATTATACAAAGATCAAGGTAATGTCAACCTGTATTTACTTCGTCTGAATCTATTCTTTGATAGAGTAGCTCGTGGCTAATTAATAATTGCCGCTTGGGCACAGATTTCGATGTTTAAGTTAAGACGGGATTACCTAGGTTGATCCGTGGATGGATGATCAGATCCCCCTTTTTATAGCGATTTTCCTCCGTGCCTCGGAAATTACGTTAAGCGGTTGGTCCCGGCCGCAATTTAAGGTATGTAGTGGCCCAAAAGTTTGACAACCAATCTAACCAAGAGGCATCGTACTAACCAGTAGTAATCAGAATCTTCTTTTTCTGATTCTGGTTCTAATCAGTACCAACTGGGATGTTGAGGTCAGACAGGCAGTCGCTTTATGTAAAATACCGGTATTATCCAGCTGCATGCAGTTAGACTAGAAGACAACCCCAACTTAATTGAAAAAAGAAAAATCTGTTGTATGAGCTCCAAAGCACATTTCATGAGAAAAGACATCCACGGAATGATGATTTTGTAGAGCTGTCTCCTATCACTCTTACCAAGACATCAAAGCAAGTTCCTTAGATTGGTTGGAGTCTGTTCTGTTCTGTCAGGATGCATTTCAAATTCTCTAGATCTTTTATCCTTCGGTGTCATACCCACTTTATATTAATTGAAACTGAAACAGCATATAATGTAGCGGTCTTTATGGCTTGGAACTATTAATAGTCGCATTTATACTCCAAAAATAATGGGTGTCTATACTGCATAGCAATAAACGATTAAATAATAATTTCTTGTACAAGTTATTAACGTGGCTACGCAAAAAATGTGTTTATTTGATACCAGGGGGCCAATTCTCGGTTTTAGAGATGGTGTCGAACTCGAGAAAAATTTCTAATGACGTCATTTTTTCGAGAAATTTTAAAAGTTGCTATTCTGGGGATGTCGAATTCGACATTTGTCGAAGGCTAACGTTAGAGTTCATGTCGAGTGCTTCTGAGCAGTAGAGATATCATGTCGATTATATAGATACGTCATTTCTGAGTGAATTTGTTGAGTTTTGGGATTGTACACTGCGTTTTCTTTTATTTAGTTTTTAAATAAAATACGGCTTGGCATCTCATACTGGAAATTCGATTTATACTCTTTGATTTGTGCATTGTGTTTTCTTGAAACGACGACCTTCGCGCAGACAGACTCTGTAATTTGTGTACCTACGATTGGACTTGAAACCACTGAAAGATGGACGAGTTTATTAGCATTTTTATCTCGGAGTTGTTGGAAAGTGGCGAGCAACTGGCCAATACACGGCGACAACAGCTATCCCGCCGTCGATATTTACGACTTGAGCGAAACAGAAGTCATTAAAAACTTCAGACTAAATAAAGATTTAATAAGGGTTCTAATACTTAGATCTTAGGCTTCTGTAATTCAGGATACCACTAAAATAGACCTGAAAACGAAGGTAAATAATTGTTTGCTTCATAATTTTATTAGTCACTGACAGACAGTCAGCTGTCAAACTCATTATTTTTACACTAAACGTTTCGTTTTACTTTGGCTTTGCACGGGACTTATTCAAATTTAATATATAAATTATGTCCTAATTTTAAGTGTTTCTCATAATTATGTTTACTTGTTTGTTTGTGAAACCAATAAATACTTTTTCTTTCTTTCTTTCTTTCTTTTATACTTAAATAGTTAGGTTTAGTCAGCGTTTTAAAACAAAATCATTCATTCACTCATGGCTACCTAAAACGGAACGCGCGATTCTTCGTAATGGTAACATTAGCTTCACTCGATTCGACATTTTCGTGACATTTATTTCTATTTTGACTGAGAATACGGAATTCTGCTCAATTCGAAATTTTTTGGTAGAGATTGAGATATTTTTGATAGACATAGAGATAGACTTACGAACTCGGACTCGAGATAAATGTCGAAAATCGAGAATTGGCCCCCAGTACGAAAAACAAAAAAAATAGACGAGCAGATTTATTTGAAGCCTCTAAAGATCAATGGAACTATAAATAAATAAAAATAAAATTCATTTAATTCAGGCAAGACGCCTAGACAGATAAAATACAAAATTTCCGAAAAAACAAACAACAAAGGGGATAGAACCAATGTGGCATATCAACCTGTCCGCCATTTTGATTTTTTTTCGAAATCGCGGCCCACGGTGAAACTGGTATGTATGGATAGAGGACATATAGACGAACAAAAAATGTCCAGTAACATGGTACCCAAAGTGTCACGTTACCGAGATATTTGAAGTTAAAGATCGACAAACGAGTACAACGACATTCATTAAATATTTTTTTAAATAGCCTTTTTACGTGTTTGGGCGTTAAATTATATCCAAATAATAGTTCCCAGGTTGATTATTGTTATACGCACATTGAAATCGCTTCGCATCTCATTGAAACGCTATGTAATGTCAAAAAATTGTTTTCTCGTGCTCCTAGTAGTATGTAATGTACCTACTCTCTTTCAATAACCAGTAATAATAATAATCAACGCCTATAGATACGTAAAAGGTCTAATTTTTATGTGGTCATTGTACTGATTTGTCCATCTTTACCTTCAAATATCTCGGTAACGTGACACTTTGGGTACCGTGTTGCTTGACATTTTTTGCTCGTCTATATGTCCTCTATCCATACATACCACTTTCATCGTGGGCCGCGATTTCGAAAAAAAATCAAAATGGCGGTGGGTCGATATGCCAGCTCCCATACAAAAAAGTTCAAACCCCTTACATAAAAATGAATTAAAATTAAACTAGTTAAATGAAATTGAAATAAAATTACATTATTATAGGTACTCATTACAAATATTGCAATGAAAAAAAAATTAAAAATATACATAATATTATATATAAATGATAAAGTATTTTCAGTTCAAACAAAATTGTAACAAGGGTTTTATCATCTGCCTAGCCTTTCCCTAACTATGTGGGGTCGCTTTCCAGATTAACCGGATTTAACTACGATACCAAGGGATACTTCGATACCAAGGGGTTTCGTTAAGACTTGTTGTCCTATTGTCGGAGCACTGACTACCCGTGACGCCTATAATATGAAGAAACTGTCATAGATATAGGTACACGAAGCAGTCCACGAAGCAGTCCAACCAACGGGGCAGTCCTAAGAAATAATTTCACATAAATGGGGTTTCCGTTCTTCAATAAAAATATTGAGGTTATCAGTTCTACTTTTTGCAAGTTTCTGTTACACGTTTCTTTTTGAAGTAGAAGATTTTCCGAGAATCGGCGAATGGATTTAGAAGCAACACAAAACGATGAGGCTATAGGTACTTAGGATTTGTCTGTTTTTGATCGGTGTCATAAAAGTTTATCTAAACTGGGAATTACGATTTAAGTTCTTTTATAAAAACATACTTAATTATATGTGAATATACAAATACATGCATAAGCTCGATTTTGTAATAATAAATAATAATATCTTTTTTCCATAAGAACCTGTTTTGTTGTAGTTCTTAAACTTTCCATCGGTTAGTTCTATAACTAACTACCTATCTATAAGAAATGACTAGCTAGTGTTTGACAGGTAGCATAATATATTGCATTCAGGAGCATTGAACCACGGAACCCGAAAGAAGGCATCGTTCAAAATTCATTTGATATAATAATATCAGAAGCTATGACGCAACCGAATACGCAGGTTCCAATGAAGACGCAAAAAAATGTCGGCGAATAAAAACCTCGTGTTTGATAACTGCTAGCTTTGGACGCAGAGTTGATCAGCATTACGAGATTAAAGACTTGATGTATGATATTTATTTAGTGTCGATTAATAAGGAATTAACTGAGCATTCTTGGGTTGAAATTGCTGTCTTTATTTAAATATAAGCAGATTCATGCACGATACAAGATCGAGGAGCCCGTGGCTTAATTATAACTGCCACTCGGGTCGATCTTTAGAAGTCACATTTGTTACGGTCGCGAATCATATTATATTCTATTTAACATACCTACAACCTGAAACTGATAGGCAAATTGCAAAAAACGTAAAAAAAAACTAATTTCGCGGGCTGCCCTGAAGTTTGGCGGGTTACGGTTCATGGTTGAAGCTCCCGTATTTTCAATATTGCGTTCAGTATGTAAGTAAATTGTGTAGGTGGTAATGGGCGTGTGAGTTTGTTTACAATGATTACGATTAACAGTTGAATGGAGTGATAAAGTATATGAAATATGTGCCTAAAAATCATAATGGTTTACGACTTACAGTTTGGAAATTTTCTCATACTACTCATGTTGATATTTAATTTTGAAATTAAGACATTTGCGAGGTACACCATTTACAAATGCTTTGTAGATTTTAGCTGACACAATAGCTTTGCAGTACACCTTATGAACAAATAATGAACTTAAGGCTGCTATTACATTAATTCTCGATTGCCCCCGAAATTAATGTACAGTAAAGCATTGCTTGACACCTTTTGTACTCATCATTATTGTTAATATTTGTCAAGCCGGCATAATTCTAAACATATTTGAACAAACATACAATTTTTTTTTTTTCAAAATTTGTCTGTACCTGTAGCACCTCGATTTCATTAGATAAAACGCTATTATAAAATTTAAAAAAAAATCTTAGGTAATCAGCACTAATCGAACATTTGACCGATGTTCTAAAGTAAATATTTTATTAAACCGCGTTTCAAGCGCTCCTACTCATTTCGGCGTTCTTAATTGCTTATTAGATTAATAAAATTCAAACAATAGCGTCTTAAAAAACTAGCCATTAACTTATTTGAAGAACCAAAAATGATGTTTGATAAAAATAAAGCGACGGCCAGCCTCTCTAGAATAAGAATCAAGTCTATTGTTATGATATAGAACTTGGAGTCGTACAAAAGACTGATGTGAACGAACCAGTCGTGCCAACCTTGACAGTTGATCCGAGGTTCGTAATTCGCTGTCCCCGATTTGTTTTTAATATATTCTATCGCGTGATATCAAGTGGAAACCTGTTCTTTCTAATCATTACTTTATACCTGCCAAAGAGGAGAGGGAAATAAATTTTATTATGAAGAGCAAATTGCGAATATGAATCGGGCTATTCTCAACTTCATCCTAATGGATGAATTCAAATTTTACTGCTACATAGCATAGTCAGCCTAGTGTTTCCACTGCTGGGACACAGGTCTTCTAACTGTGAGGGAATGTGCTATAATCTACCACGTGGGCCTAGTGCGGGTTGATGGATGTCTTCGAATTTTAGTTCACGCTGGTTTAATCATGTTTTCCGTCATCGTTTTGAGAGCGGTGATGAAATAAATTACACAAAGTGCTTGTAAGTCAGGGCTGCGACCACCCCTTCGACTATTACTTACCAATTTACCATACACACAGAGATTAATGCTAGTAGCCTGTATATGAACAAGTTTAATAGCATGTCAGTCTTCGTTAATATTTTTGTTATTTCTGTAACCTTTAATTACTCGTTTATTGCACACGCGTGAGTTTAGTCACAATGACAAAATCGTCATTGTAATGCCATTTTGGTGCGCTATCGTGAGATTTCGAGCTTAAAGTTTTGCATTGTGAGGATTTTTTTATGATTCGAGACCGACTATCAAAACTGCCACCTTGTTAGCTTTAAGTGTGTACCAATCTCAAATGCATAATAACCAAATTCTTTATAATTTTTTTTTTGCATCCAGCAAATGCAAAATATTTATAAAAGAATTTGGTAATTGGACACCATTCATTACGGATGCATTAAAAATTCTCGTAATAATTGTTGATTCCATTTAATTAAAATATCTTGTAATAAGAAGTGGAACGATTGAATCTATTTAATAGATAAGATTACCATTAAGTTACTTTGCTATTTTTGATTTACATAAGAATCGAATTATTTACAAATAAATTCCAATTTAAATAGTATATAAATTGTCTAAAAATAATCTTGCAACTACATATTTGTCCAAAGTCTAAAATTAATGATATCCATATGCAAAATAAGACACAAACGTAATTTGTACTTAATAAGGTGTAGAGTTATTTATTGCTGCAAATTACAGGTTTAGGAAGACTTCTATATAATTTTTTTGTTCATAATTATAGAGCAGTCTCTAAAATACATTTTAGGAGTCAAGAAAATAAGCTATTCTTTAAAGATAATAGATAACTGGTGGATCCCGGTGCGTATATTATGTGAAGATAACTTTAAGAGAAGCATCAACAATCTGATTACCTACAGTTTAAAGTTAACTGTTAGAGGCTTTATATTATATTGCGGTTTAGCAGTACTGCTAAGTAACGCTTAAGAAATTACGGGATACAACGGAGTCGGGTTTTGACCGCATCACCATACAATCTGGTGAATGGAAACCTGTTTGTAATACCCATCTGCAGAACAATTCAAACTTGATTAGAATTAAATATATACAAGGTGTAACATTGTAAACGTAAGATCTGTCGTATGGTGTTTTGGACCAGGAAACTGTACAACTTTTGTTCTAAGATATCTAAAAAATTCGCAACAATAAAAAACGGATTTTATACATGAATGTTTTTTTTTTTTAAATCACAAGTCATAGAACGAAAGTAGTTCAGTTTCATGGTCTGAGTCACATTCACCACATAAGAGGTCTTGCGTTGATTATGTTAAACCTTGTAGTTTATTCTCTACATACGAGTTTACGCATATTTACTAATGCACATACAGAGACAAGGTATGAAATCTAATTATGAATGTGTTTTTTTCTGATTGTGGCGTTACAACTGTCAAACATAAGTCAATGTCATTTGCGTCACTAGTCACTGCATAATAATAGGTAAGTACATTATTATTTACCCTAGTTGTATATTACGCTGTCAAATTCATATTAAGTTCCAAAGTCCCATTCTTTTTTTTTAATATACTACGATGATTGGAGAACTCGGCCACCCAGTCTTTGTAAAGTGATAGTTTCAATTAATATAATAATAATAATATTCCACAACTATCACACAACGTCATCTAGTCCCAAGCTAAGCAGAGCTTGTGTTATGGGTACTAGACAACTGATAAACATACTTATATATTTCTAAATACATACATATTATAGATAAATTACACCCAGACACAGAACAAATGATCGTGCTCATCACACAAACATTTGTCCTGGGTGGGAATCGAACCCACGACCTCCGGCATAGCAGTTAGGGTCACTAACCACTAGACCAACAGGCCAGTCTCATTCAGGGCCAGTCAATTTATCAAGTTACTATTGTTACAATACTAATGAGTCATTTAGGAACAGTAACGATCTTTGACCTATGATAAAGAATATTGTTGTAAATTCGTGTCGCTCTCACTGTCAATTCGGTGTAATTATTTGTGAAAAACAAATAACTACACAGAATTGATGATGTCGATGGTTGTTAATACTTATTATTTTATCCCAAAATAATAATTATTCGAATACTTATTTAAAAACGTATCTTTGTAATGAAATAAATAAGGATGGGTATGATATGAAAGTATTTGTATGCCATAGATAAGTGTTAGGTTTATAAATTACAAGAATAACATTGATTACCCAAACAACAAATTAACGAAGCAACAAAATATCGGACGATGTTGACAGTCAATAAGATTTATCTATCCAAAACACATCACAATCATTATTCACACATTTAAACCCAATTGGGAACTGGCCTTGAAGCAACGTAGGTAATTATAACGGAACATAAACAATTCGCTCGCATGTGAACAATTAACTTAGTTAAATCAAAGTTATTGTAAGTTAACTAACTTGGCGGCAAATGTGCGGTAATAAACTGCACAAGAATGTGGAGATTTGTAGGAGAGAATAGAGGTCTATACGAGACCTTGTATGATGACGATGATGATGAACAAACTTGAAGGTAAACAATTAAACTTGATTATGATATACGAACATGTCATGCTATTACGGTACCTATTTCAGGACATTTTTTGTGGAACATAGACAGCCAGCAGTAGTGAAATGAAAACTGATGAAAAAAGTTATAACACAATGTTATAACAAAATCCGCAGGCGTTATAAAACGTTTAACTTATCATGTTGCTCTATTTAAAAAAGCAGTGCACTGAAAAAACTATAACGCTGCAATTTTTAATGCAGTTCTTTTGCAACAACGAATCTCAGGTGTCAAGCGCTTCAAAGCAACACGCTATTTTGGAAACATTTTTCTCATCTTCTTAGCGTGTCGACAATCATTTGAATTGAGTCGGCTTACAATTTGGCGACGAGGTTGGCAGTAGTTGGCACTTTCATTCAGTAGCGTCCATGAGCTCCTGTGATGTGCAAGCAGTTGACAGGCAGGATACGAAATCAAGTGTTCTACTCTTTGTTCACACTCTAGGGCAGTCATGTATGATTCTTCTTTCTTTGAATAGTACGCTGCGAGTTCTGTCCCCAGAAATGCATGCGGTTCTGCAGTTGACGTTGGTATAATGTTAATAATCATAGCTAATCCACATTCTCCACTTCGTTTAGTATTCATTCCGGTAAGTTACTAATACCTTGAAACAAAAACAATGGAGGAAGACGTCAGGAAATCCTTTCTTAATTATTTCAAGTTCATAATGTTACATTACAAATTAGGTACTTAATAACAAGAATGTTATATTGATACAATTGAATTAAGTTTTTTCCGTGATGAATTTAATTAGCATTATTTAACATTTAGACTATTTTTCCGCGACGATTTTAATTAGCATTTATAATGGCTACAATTTAAATGCTCACCAAAAAAGATTTTTAGATCCTAGAAAAGTACAGTAAAGTACCAAAAAAAATATTTTAAGTTCAAATAAAATAAACCCACCCTATTCCGAGGTGCCTAAAGAACAACGTTTTAAGTTCCAAAATAATTAGACACTCATCAGAATAATTGTACGTGTTGTATTTATATTCTTTTTCGTTTGGTGAGCATTTATCCAAAATGGATAAATGCTCACCAAATCAATTAACCAAAATTATAATACGATCGTCTCGCGACAGTATCCTTTATGGGCGGCATGGGCACCGGGCCGTAGGCCGACGAAGGAGGCCGTAGGCCGACGAAGGAGGCCGGCGGAGGCCCGGCACTTCGGGGACAGAAGATATTAGTGTCATTTAATATGCGAGCGAAGCGAGCGCGCGTCATGGAGATAAATTGAAAGTCGTGAAATACAATATTGGTGACATCTATTTAGTGATAATATAAAATATTTGGTCTGCACTAGTCTGCAGTTAACTTTAAAGGCGTTTATAAATCTTTATGGTATAGAATAAAAAGGAAAATAGGTTCATTCCTACAATACTTTAGGAAACACAATTTGGTGAGCATTAATCCATTTTGGCCGGCATTTCGATTTTTTTTGGTAGTAAAATAGGTTCTTTTCTGGTAGGCGTTTAAACACAAGCCATTTATAATTAAGACTAAAGAAACCAAAGTTCACGTCCATAAATGTGAAATTTTGTTCGGTTGGTTGGTTTTTTTTTTATCTCCATGAGATAAGTATTGATCTAAAGAAACCAACCAACAGATATTAAAGATCTCTTCTATTCTTTAGATCCTCGTATCTTTTCTCCTACCTAGTCCTATGCCAAGCCGTGTGTGTTACGACTAGGGATTGCAAATATTCGACAATTTTAGTATTCGAATATTCGAATAAATTTTCAGCTTTATTCGAATTATTCGAATAATATTCGAATATTTCAGAAAAATAAAGAATTTATATAATTTCGCGCATTTTTGCCTTAGAAACTATGTACCTAGTAACATATTTTTATGTAAGTAGGCCTTTTTTTTCGGTTGTATGGAAAATCATCAAATGATCGAATAATATTCGAATATTTCAGCAAAATAAAGAATTTAATATGTAATTTCTCCCATTTTTATTGCCTTAGAAACCATGAAGTAACATATTTTTATGTAAGTAGGGCTTTTTTTTTCGGTTTTGGTAAATCATCAAATGACCCCCGCTCTTGGGCAGAGAGAAAGGGAGTGTCAGACTTCTACTGACTAAGAACCACCCATGTTCCTTCTTAGCCCTTTATATCGAGGCCGCAGTATCCTGTGAATATCCCACAGCCCCGACGGGATGTGAGTAGGCGGCCTAACATCCCAATCAGACAGATGCAATATCAATTTTTTTAATGAAGTTAGAAATAATATGAACTTCCGATTATCATCATTCATTTCAGCCCAAAGACGTCCACTGCTGGACATAAGCCTCCCTCAGGTAGTCAGTAGGTCCCGTGCGTCTCGCATCCAGCGGGTCCCCACAACCTTCACCAGTTCATCGGTCCACCTAGTGGGAGGCCTTCCAACGTAACGTCTTCCGTTTCGCGGTCGCCACTTTAGAACTTTTGGATCGAATCGAAGGCTTTCTCATAGTCCACAAACGCTAAACAGAGAGGCAGGTTATACATACTCTTCGGTCTTCTGTATAACCTGCCGCAGCGTATGTATGTGGTCTACGGTACTAAAATCTTTTCGGTATCTGGCTTGTTCGGGAGGCTGGAAATCGTCAAACCTGCACGCGAGACGATTCGTAATGACTCTTGAAAACAACTTATAGAAATGGCTTAGAAGTGAGATGGGCCTATAGTTCTTCAAACGGGAATTATCACCTTTTTGAAAAAGAGCACCACCACGCCCCTGCACCAAGCCTGCGTTTTCCCCCCGAGTATGACGGAATTAAACAACTTCTGAAGGGCCTTATGGACCGGTTTGCCCCTTCAGAAGTTCGGCCGTAATTCCGTCACCACCCGGTGCCTTGTTGTTTTTAAGCTGTTTCAGAGCCGTAATCTAGTACAGGCTGACATCCGGGATGTCCTCGGTGTAGTGTCGGGTCAGTCTAGCTCTGGGGTCTTTCACTAGATTTTCAACGGGTTGACTAGTTGACGTTTACAGCTGCTCATAAAAAATCTCGATCACTCTCAAAATTTCCGGTTTAGCGGATACGATCCTGCCATCATCGGTCTTCAGTTTCGTGAGCTGGCTCTGCCCAATAGCTAGATCTCTTGCAAATACCTTGGAGCCTTTGTTCCGTTCAATTGCGTCTTTAATACGCTCTGTATTAAAGCGGCGGAGGTCGCTCTTCAAGGATTTGGAGATCTGTCTGATGAGCTGCCGGTATTTCCACGCCTCGTCTGGAGACTGCAGGATCATCTCTCGCCTCCTCGCTCCTCGTTCCTCTCGCTCCTTCATGAGCTTGAGAGTGTGATCTGAGAGTTTTTTCGTCTTATTTGCACGACGTATCTTAAAGAATTTAGACCCAGTCATATGAACAGTTTCCACAAACCCGTCGTTGTATTCGTCCACTGAGCTTCCTAGGCATTCGAAGTGATTCTGGAGTTCAAGCTGAAAGCTCTCGGGGTTTATTTGGATCTGTACTGGACGGAGCGTTGACTTCATCATGTTGAACATTTGCTTGTTGGTAGACATGATGAAGTCAATCTCATTTTTAGTCGCACCATCGGAGCTCTATGTATTGTAGACCTGTATGACCTTCAGTGAATATCTTGCAGATATTATGAGTACAAGGTACGCCACCCTGTTCGACACATTCTCGATCTCCACCACGTTATTCACAAAGGACTTGTGGACGATAAACCCAACACCACCCTGTGACCGCCCGGTCGTCCTTTCAGAACTATTCAGAAGTAGAGCAGGTCGTCAATCCGACCAGTGCCGATTTATTCAGAAATTTGACGACCACGCTTTAGATGTCGCGTTCGAAATCAACAAAATAATGCTGTTACCTTAATTGCTGTGGTAAACTGGTAATATTCGAATATTCGAATAGTTTATAATTCACTATTCGAATATGAATTTCAAATGTATATTCGAATAATTCGAATATTCGAATATTCGATTGCAATCCCTAGTTACGACGGCACGGTCACATGCGAGATGTTTAAAAAAAATTGCTAATGCTTTGAACAATTTTACACCCTTCCCCTCTTTCACATTGCCCCTCTTTCCTTATAATTATAATAATTTTCTTTGTATTATAAATCATATCTCAAGTATTTTTTGATCGCAATAACTTGGAACTATCCTGCCAGACAACTTCATAGAAAAACCAGTTTTTTCTTTCAATCAACACGGATGGCATCAGCGAAATATTCGGCAACCATTAATGAGACTTTTACGATCACAAGGTTATGCTCATAAACATTGATTTGAAACTGGTTGCTGGTGTAACCGTACGCAACACACCGGGGAAAAAAACGAATAGCCATGACTTGGATACTGAATTATCAAATTTAATATGCAGCTTTGACCACAACTTTGCTTATACGTATTCAGGATTAATATAGGTATATATACGTTACGAGTATCTATATGGTTTTCCTGGTATGTTTGGTACAAAACTAGTTCCTAGTCATATTCGATACAAATAAATTGATAAACGCAAACTAAGTAATATTTTATAATAATATTTTTTTATAATATTTGTATATTTTTATAATATAATATTTTTTGAATATTTGCCATTTAGACTCATGGGGTTAAAAATGTCTGCTAAAGTATGGCCGTCGTGGAACGTTGTTCCAAATGAAATATCCGACATTGTCATGTCTACTTCTAGGAATAATCACAATTCTATTACCATAACAAACTACCTTGCCAGAAACTTAAGTTTATTTCAACGACAAATACTTAAATAATAACAAAAAGAACAGTTAAAACTCTAAACTAAAAAGATCAAACACTACGTTCTGTATTTGTAAATCAGTAAACACTTGGACCTTTTCAAACAATTGCTAAATGCTTAAATCTGGTAATATCATGATTTACACCGATATCCTGTTTACACTAAGAATTAGGAGAACTGTTAGCGCGGACCAATCTTATGTTTACTCATTGTTGATGTTATTTCCTATAAATAGTCGTAGTACTGGCCGTACGGAGATTGTAGCATTCTATGGGTTTATGTTGTGTAGGTAGGTACTCTATACAGTATACACACTTCTGAGGCCCTAAATCCGCTCATTGTAGGATTATAATATGAATCACGTTAAAAATTAAAATCACTACATAGTATAAAAAAAACAAAGTCGCTTCCCGCTGTCTGTCCCTATGTATGCTTAGATCTTTAAAACTGCGCAACGGATTTTGATGCGGGTTTTTTTAATAGATAGTGATTCAAGGGGAAGGTTTATTGTAGAATTATGCTTCCGTGCGAAGCCGGGTCGGGTCGCTACAAAGACTAATAGCTGGTCGCTAGTTCTTAATACAGTGAAACTTGGTTAAGTGGGAGTGGGACCTGGATAAGTGAGAAACCTCCATAACTGGAACTCATGCTAAGGTCCCATGAGACAGATATTGGATATCTGAGACACTGGATAAGTGGAATACCTCTATAAGTGAGACCAAATTTCAGGTCCCTTGAGGTCTCACTTAACCAAGTTTCACTGTACAACAGCAAGCCTTAAACTCCCGACGGGTTCGGCAGACAGAGGTGTACCTAATAGTGGATTTATATACATTTCACCAGTTATGTTGAAATCCCAAGTAATGGAGGTAAGTCTACTCGTATTGCCATCAATCGGGCACAAATCGTGACTCCCAGGAATCCAGAGAATTTCTGGTGGATAAACCCAATTAAACACATTTCCCATGCTGAGAATCGAACCACAGACCTCATGCTTAGGATTCGCGTTCGCAACGACTAAAGCAATGGTCTGTGATAATAATGGGAAACGGTTATAAATATGGTTACAAAACTTGGATATTTTGGTTAGAATCTGTGTGATCAATTGTCACATTATTCTTTGTCACGAGAGCTAGACTATACGTTAAATTATGCAGAAAACCGGTTTATAGTATTTGCGTCAGATGATAAGTGTAGGTACTATTATGTTTTTACAACTCTAGACGTAACTTACGATTACCTATGAAGCTATATCAGATAAAAATGAATGATGCATACTGTTTACCCACTTTCCTAACAGGTAGCGATGGCGAAGAAAAGATAAGTTTAAACCTAATCTATCAATATCTACTTATGATTCAACATTTTAACCATAAAGTCAAATAATCAAATATGTGTCAATGATAAGTAGAATTTATGACGAAACTTCGTGAAGGCTACAGGAAAACCCAACTGACGTATATGGCAAACACTTACTTAATACAGTAAATAGGCAAACTTAGTAAAGATTAGCTCTTGGTTAGATAATAACTGCCACTCAGTTCAATCGTCAGGTTAAGCCGCGCTTTAGACAAGCGCGGTTGGTCTGTGGATGGGTGACAACCAATTACATACCGACCGAATTTCCTCCATGCCCCGGAAAGCACGTTATACATTTGCTTTCTCGGCTGTCAATTGTAGATCTTTGAGAATAGTCCTCCTGACCGTTTTTCGGCCACGGCGGCCAATCTTAATGGAGATTAGCCATCGGCGCGGGAGATATTACAGTGCACAAGTGTGTGCGCAGGCACAGGTGCACTCTCTGTTCCTTTATCTCTCATAGTCCGATGGGACGGCAATCCGACCGGAGAGAGATCAGGCGCAGGACCAACGGCTTAACGTGCGCACCGAGGCACGGGGGTATTATACCGCCAACTTCCAAACTCCGGGCTACTACTAGGAAATTTCTAATGAAAAACCCAATAGCATTTTGTCCGACCCGGGAATCGAACTCAGGACCTCATGCACAGCAGTCGCGCTTGCGACCACTAGACCAACGAGGCAGACAAAGTAAGTAGTCAGTGGCCCGAAAATCTGACAATCACTCTCTAGAATACTCTAGATCTTATTAAGGCTGATGTTCCACTGTCAAGAATGAGTATTTCATCAAAAGGTCATTCTTGAGAATTACATGAACTTGGAGGGTTGTAACTTGTAATGATGATTTTGATGATTATAATTCTGTAACTGCATAGGTACGTCTTACAGCCGCGAATCATATTTTTACTAACATACAACCTAGCACTGGCCTGCAAATCGCTAAAAACGTAAGAAAATTTGAATTTCGCGGGCTACTGTGAACATCCACCTTATGCGGTCATTTGCAGATTTTTGACAGTCGTAACAGGTAGTCAGAGGCCCAAAAATCTGACAACCAGTGTTACCAACCCAATACCTCCTAACTGGGTTATGAAGGTCAGATAGGCAGTCGCTCCAAATAAAATACTGGTATTCAGCAGCATCTGGTTAGACTGGAAACCGATCCCAACATAGTTGGAGAAAGACTAGGCAGCTATACGAGTATATACATAGAGGTAAAAGGACTGTGGTACCTAGGACTGTTAGTCGGCGGGAGGTGCGAGCTCCACGCTTGTTCTACACAGAGAAGTGTAGAACAAACGCTGGCGAGCGAGCTCCTCTCCGCCGATTACTAGAAACATGCAACTCACATTTTATAAACGTTGATATTTTTGCGCATAATCACACCCAATTTAAAAAAATGGCAATCGAATTACTGGCTGGTCATCCTTAACGATGACTGCTTCTTTTTGATGTAAGATTGTGGATTAATTGGTCTTTGACTAAGTCCGGTGTGATCTTTCAGGTTTTATATTTTTATTCTCTTACTGTCCCTTCTGTATACGTCCGTTTCCTTATTTCTTAAAAACCGATATGATTCCGTAAACAATACTGTGGGTTATGCATTTGTTTACTATTTTTTCTAAACATAATATTAATATTGTAAATTTGTAATGTGTAATTGTTTTTTGTCCCAAATAAATAAAAAAATAAAGTTAGTAATGTCTGTTTACAGTGACCACAGACCCCCATTGAACGCCAATACCGGTCGGATAAACTAGTAAAATACTTGACTTTATAAGAATCTGGTTTTTACTAGGAAGCAGAAGTAAGCTAACTGGCTTTGACACATATTATTATCAGACACCTGTGCAAGATATACAAAGTTTTTTATCAATACCAATAGAAACCATATTTGAATTTTTATCAATTTTTAATCTATACAATTGTTTATGTATTGCTTAAATCACTGGTCTGTAAAGTTGCTGTTTTATAGACTAATGACGCAACTCCATAGACACAATAATTACGCATCATTAAAGATATCGAAACAACATGCATGGGTCAGCAATAAAGTCCGGTTCAGTAGATTGATAAATTGTCATTTACAACATTTTTTTACAGACCAAATAATTATGCAGTCATTATTTAATTTCGGAACAAGAGTCTCATTTTATAAACTGGGTTGAATAAGTTGCACATTTGCGACAACAGTTTCGATTATATTTTATTTACACAGTTTGTCTGATTACCAATATTTATATATTGTGTGGCCTTGAGGCTTTGTCTCCCCGGAAGTGGCAGCCATAAATGAAAAACTACAATTCGGAAGGTTTTCGTGCCAGTGACTTACTCCAACGACAGCGTGAAGAAGAGAAGTTTTGCCCAAAACTTCTATTGAAAAGTAATATTGACGTGCCAATGAAGAAGAAGGATTTTTTTTTGTCTATTACACTAAAGAGGACTAATCAAAAACTAGCTTTTGCCAGCGGCTTCGCCCGCGTGAAAATGACGATTTTCCATACAAACTTTCATCCCCTATTTAACTCCCATAGGGGTTGAATTTCGAAAAATCCTTTCTTATTCCTTGTCTACAGTATAAAGGGAACCTCTGTGCAAAATTTCAGCTTTCTAGGTCCAAGGGTTTGGGCTGGGCGTTGATGAGTCAGTCAGTCAGTCAGGACTTCTCTTTTTATTTATATAGGTAGATCAGATAGATTTCGTGAGAAATCTAAATGTTTTAGGTATTTCACATAGGCCTTTGCCCAGCAGTGGGATGATGTAGGCTAACAGAATCAGTATCACATAGGCCTCCATAGGCCACCATATAAAACACCGTTCGGGTTGATCGGTTCCTACGGAGAAGAACAGGCAAGAAACTCCATAGTACATATTTTGCAAGAAACTTTAAAGTGATTTGGTTTTAGAATATTATCAGGTTACAGCATTACTACCTAGTTAGGAGGCACCTGACCTAACCGAGGCGGGGTGCAAAAAAAGGGCGCATCGTTCATTCTTGCATCCCACAAGGTCATTTTTCAAAAGTGCCCAGGGCAAAAATGGTTAAAGACGGCCCTGAGTAAACACCGTAGGCCCGACTACAACATAATTATGTGAACAATTAAATATAACTAACAAAGTGTTAAGCAGTCGGCCCACGTGGAGCCTCTAGCTAGCCACTCCTATGGGGTCGCCGACATCCGCTTCGCACGCACGTCAATCAGCATCCTCTACCGGTCTATACGATATGTTTCTTGTGAGCCGCAAACCACAAACATTGTAATTTTGCTCAGTCAAAGTTTTAAATTGAATTGAAGATGATTTGAGCGTTTTCGGATCAGGTTTATACAATGTTCCTTGGTATAGTCATCGCAACTGCAACTGTTGGAATGAGCTACTGGGTTCGATTACCAAGTCGGGCAATCTTATTGGGTGTTTCCATATCTAAGTAGTAGCCACGGGGTCTGGATTAGTGCCCAATTGATGATAATAAGCTCACCCTCTTTATTTATTTATTATTTATTTATATATACTTTATTGTACACCACAAAAATACATAACAAAAGAAAACATAATATACACTACAAAACATACAATGGGCGGCCTTATCGCTTTCCGCGATCTCTTCCAGGCAACCTTAGGATGGACAGTGATTTATTACGATATAAAATGGGGCTGTTGTTGGTGCAAATAGTAAATACCAACTTATACAATATTAAACTAAAATAGATACATACATATCCTAAATAATAGATACATAAATACATACATACTAAATATTTAAGCAACGAAAATTAATGAAGACTAAAGATGTTTTGTTTTCTTTACGTGGGACTTAACTTACCTACCTAGCGAAATTTGGGTGTAATATTAGGTAGACCTCTGCCTAATCCTATGGGGATTACAGGCGTGATTGTGTGTAAAAATATTCGAAAACAATGTACCACTAGCTTTTGAGCAATACGTAGATGTATATTTTGTCAAGAAAGTTTAAGTAGCAGTGTAACACTAGCTAGGACCTTATTTGAAGCGTGAAAATAGGCATGAAGTTATTAGTGGGTAACATATTCCATTCAGCACAGCCTTTTCAAATCACCGATTAGTTACAAAGCCAGCCAATGACTCGCATCATTGGAATTTTCACAAGCATCACATAGAAAAGACTACCCACTGAGTTGACGTACACACGGCTACACATCAAGCTATACAAAACCAGTTAATCTTGGCCTCACTTTACTAGATATTTTCGCACAATGAACGATCAGATTATACTGGTTTTGTATAGCTTGATGTGTAGCCGTGTGTACATCTAAAGCGCTTTAATATCTCCTCAACACGCGATGCAGCGCTACCAAGCAACGTAGGACTTGTCTGTACAACTCCTTGATTATGATTTATTTGCCAATCTACTTTAATTACTGTTCCACCGACAAGCGAAGTAAGTCAACTGATAATATCTACTATTACCTCATTCACTTCGAACGGCAATAACTGTAAATAAATTGAGTCAATTTATGGCGTGTTCATTGATTCATTCAAAAGTCGTACGTTTTCCATTTCAATTGATTTTAATTTAGTTAGTCGCTATGTATAATGAGTATTTTGTCAATAGGTTAATCGACGAATGGGTAGGGCACAGTCGATTTATGCTATTGGTTGTGTCAATTCAATTCACTACAACCGACGACTAGACTACATGGGTACAGCAGACGCCTCGGATTTACATGCGTAGCTGTGTCAATTATTTTGTTCCGAATAATTATAATCGCTCTAGAAAGCATAAATTGTTTATTGACCCATTTTGTGGCACTGTAGCTCTATCCACCTCTTCAACAAGATCGTGGAGACCAACCCTAGATTGGACTTATATGCTGATGAATGGAAGACAATAATGTTAGAATGTTTGTGGTTCAGTTAGGAGACCGAGTGAGAGTATAAGGATTACTTAATTTAGTATTAATGGCTTATGTTGTACTAAATCATCAACATCGTCACCATTCTCTTGCCCTTATCCCAATTAATTTAGGGTCGGCGGAGCAAGTCTTTTTCTTCCATAGTTCTCTGTTTCTCGTCACCTCACGAGACACGTCCTTTTTTGCCATATTATGTTGTACTCATCATCAGCCATTAGACGTCCACTGCTGGACAAAGGCCTCCTCCATAGAACGCCATAAAGATCAGCGGCCTGCCGTTTGCATCCACCGGTTGCCCGCGACTCTCACGATGTCGTCGGTCCAAGGGGTGGGAGGCCTGCCAACGCTGCGTCTTCCGGTTCGTGGTCGCCACTCGAGAACCTTTCTTCCCCATCGGTTGTCTGTTCTTCGAGCGATGTGGCCTGCCCATTGCCACTTCAACTTGCATATTCTGCGAGCTATGTCGGTGACCCTGGTTCTTCGGCGAATTTCCTCATTCCGGATTTTGTCGCACAAAGAAACTCCGAGCATAGCTCTCTCCATGGCTCGTTGCGTGACTCTGAGCTTCTCTAAGAGACCAGCAGTTAAGGACCATGTCTCTGTGCCATAAGTCGTCACTGGCAACAAACACTGGTTATACACCCTCGTCTTGAGACACTGCGGAATTTTGGACGAAAAGATGTCGCGTATATAGTTTCCCGAACGCTGCCCATCCGAGTTGGATTCTTCGGGTGACCTCTTTGTCGAAGTTCGATCTACCCAGTTTAACAGTTTGTCCCAGGTAAACATAACTATCAACAACTTCGAGAGTATCGCTCCCATCAATTACCGGTACGGGTGGAACACGGTCATTAAACATAACTTTCGTCTTGTCCATGTTCATCTTAAGACCCACCTGTTGAGAAACGTTACTGAGGTCTCTGAGCATTGTGTTCATATCCTCCAGCGATTCAGCCATGATGACTATATCATCGGCAAAACGAAGGTGAGTGATATATTCGCCGTTGATGTTGATGCCGAATCCGTCCCAGTCCAAGAGTTTGAAAACATCCTAAAATGCGTTCGTTAACAGTTTCGGAGAAATAACTAAATTTTTATTATGTTGTACTAAATGTAATAAATAAATTTTAGGTGGGGTTTTATTCTTCAATGTTTAACGCAGTTGCCCTATAATACCGAATGTGCAAACTCATCATAATAAATAACATGTATCTTTTAGTGGCGGAACATTTAAAAGGCTACATGATACAGAAACCCGTTAGCTTAGTGACCTCAGGTCCACTGATAGGTAAATCAGTACTAATTACTTGTCTATCGACTTGTACTATAACCACATTAAGATAAGTTAATCAAACAGAATTACCTATCATAGCATATAATTAGTAGTGTTTATGACCATTCGACTCCTGGTTACTATACCTATGATTATTATGATTTCTATATTCTACATAGTAAACTAAAACATTTTAGAAATACATAATACAGAACCTTTTTGTTCATGTTTGTAACAAATATTTGCAATCACTTCTTTCCTTATCGTGTGGTTAGTGTTAGAGTTGTTTACGCCGCCATTGGACTTGGCTTTACATGCCGTGGAGAGTATCTCTCAGAAACGCTGAATTTTATTTAAAAAAATATATATTTTACTTCCACGAAAACCAAGCATTTCATTTAAAAAAAAGTGTTAATTTTTTTCTCTTATTTAAAAAAGAGAATTGAATCAAAGAGTACATTCTTATAATGTCTAAGTATCAGTAATCAGCAGCTGAGTAATAGCTTTGAATATACATAGATAAGCATAATAATATGATTAGCCCTATCTGACTATCAGAAAACGTGCGAACGTTCAAATCTACCTGTCTATTCAATCTTTAGATTATCAACTTTTATATTACTTTACAACATCAATAGAATTTACTGAACAATGACACGATTTGAGAACTTGAGAGAATAGGTGATCGGACTGACTCAAAAAAATATGATTCTGTTTAGTCCGTCAGTTAGATTATCGAAAAATATTGGATACGTGTTTTTTGTTTTATCAAATCAATAAAAATTGACGAAGCTATAGCGGGTCAAAGATCATGGAGTGGGGCTTGAAACGTCACTTGAAGGTACAAAATGTACTATCATATGACGTCACACGAGGTTTCGAAGCACTGTATCGTCTTCATTTTTTGTTTACGTGAAAAAAGAAAAAATATGTGGTCAATATTTTTTGGAAATCTATCTGACGGACTAATTAGTTTTTTTTGTCCGATCCCCTATTGACATATTGTTGCAAATGCAAAGGTATGTTTAAGAAATATATGTAAACTAAGTATGCATGGTTACACTGCAATAATACGAGTCACATCAACGAAACGATGGACCGGATGGTGAAACACATAACACGATTAGAAAAAAGGTGAACGCTGATACATAGCTGAAGAGATTTTTATATAGAAGAGGAAAAGAAGCTGCTCCCACCACGATTTCTTGAGAGGATCGGAGGTTGATTCTTTGATAGTTATTCCCTAACGACTGGGCCCATAATACAAGGTATCAATTTTAATAAACCCTGAAAACGTCCAATGTTTTTTTGAAGGTGTACTTTTTTTTTAAACAACAAAAATCTATCTCTCCGGGATACTCAAATAAATAATTAATTAATGAGATAATATACAAGATAGATTACTTGATTTTGAATAGTCAAGTTATGTTTCCATTCATACGGTTTTCGCTTACCGAATCGAATAAAATATTCGATTAGAGAAGCAGAATCTCTATGTACAGGTGCAAACCTCGATTTCAAAGCATTTACTTCATACATTTATTTCATTTATTATCACCATCATGTTCAAGTAAATGATGAAGCCACACATAACCAAGCATTGTTAGTTCGCGGCATTGGGAGCCCTTGTGTGGAGTCGACCCAAGAGACTTATTGTATGTATTTAGAAAATAATATGGCAAAACAACATACGATCATTGGATGACAAGTTCTCGAGACAACTTATTTTGTACCAGGATCTTTTTTTGTCCAAACTAGTCTCATTTGCCAATTGTTATCGGAAACTTCTTAACTACTTAGTTGATGTTATTCAGGGACAAAAGCTTCTACAGAAAAGCAAGCATTTTTCCGATTCAACATTTTTTTAAGCTATTGCATAGCTTCTATCGCGGGCCTTGAGCGTGGAGAGCGAATCCAGAAATTCCGTAACGAAAATATGATGATTGCCAGGTTGCTATGGTTACGGAAAATAACAAGGTTGTCAACTGAGGTTGTCAAATTAAATAATTGATAAAAAATGCTATGCAATAGCTTTACCGCGGCAGTCTCCGAGTGCCACACGTTTTTTTGTGTAAGTAATACCGTTATTTCAGTATCATTCCCACTAGTTCTACTGCACAGTCCTACGATAGAACTAGTGGGATTTTATTCCCCACTAGGTCTTTGCAAAGCTTTTGATCAATTTTACTTTTTAAGAGGTTCATCGGAAGTCGGCGCATCACGTCACCTTCTTCCATATTTCTCCATTCATCAGACAGCATTCGTCATCTTATCAGACAGCTCCTTTCTTGTCATGTCGTTCTTTTCACAGTCTATTCATCGTTTCTTTGGTCTTTACTCTTACCATCCACATTCATACTCAAAGCTTTTCTCAAGACATTTTCCTACTTATACCGAGAATTGTCATTTATTTTGCCATCAAGACCGTTCTGCCATCACCAAAGATAGACATTATTAACTATAAAAGGACCGTGACGCATGTGTCAAATAGTAAATTAAGGCCAATGCTCACGTGTTGCGCCTCTATTGCAATTAATTTAATGCTACTGCAAATTTTATGTTACATAGGTACGTAAGTACTCGTATTTGCATACCCAGGCACGAATTTTGGTGTCTGCGCGAAACGAACAAAGTTCGGACATCGAACTAGGTATGTCATTGGCAACGGTAGGTAAGCAAGATTCTCATTTTTGCTTAATGATTGAGGAAAGCCCTTTAATTAAGTTTAATTTTAAAGAACTAATTGAAGTTGGATTACTATTATAATTGATACTAGCAGCAACGATGTCACTAATGGCGGTTTCTAACATAACATTACATCATGCCTGTTATAATCCTCCCATTAACCAGGCACAAATCCAGACTATGTGGCTGCTACTGCGAAATTCCTGACGGAAAAAACCAAGATCACTATGCCTGATCACGAACCGAACCCAGGACCTACCTACAAGCAAAGCAGTCGCACCCTCGACTGATAGACCAACCTGTCTGGTCGTTTATACTTTTAGTTGAACAGCATAACAATAATTAAAGGCCTATGTCAGACTGGGTGGTATGGCCTAATGATTGACAGTGATTCACAGAAAGATACGAACACTATCAAATTACACAACGCAAGTAGACACTGCCTTTGATATGACAGGTCCAGCCTTATTATTCAACGGAGATAGATACGTATTTGGAAACATGAACTTGTTTTAGTTACTGATACAGAAGTCGGGTACATTACCAAGTTATGATACCAAGTAGGTACTGTGATTAGAGCCTAATAAAGATTGTTTCAGTGATAAGTATGAGCTCGGATTTCAAGTGACATTGGTTAAGACAGTGCGAAGCAAAAAACGAAATTGTCCACCCATTATTGTTTGCCGACGTGCCTTCTGTGTAATTTTGCACGGGCCACAGGACAGAAAAATAACTGAAGGAAGAAACAATATAATATAAGTAACAACACCATGGGGTAAAAAAAAACTATTTTGCTATTGTGAGTCATTAAGGTGGCAGCGTCAGTATTAAGATGAATTTCGCGAGCCACCTTGGCGCTTCCCCCTTATATTGCTTAGACAGTTAAAACATATTATGCTTTAACTTTGCCAGGTGGCAAAAAGGAATGCATCGTTTGTAATTTGATAAAAATGTTAGTATTAATAACATATATAAACACTAAAACAAAATTTAATTTTAAAACCATTGTAACAAGACGAAACAAATTGATGGCACTAGTCCATGGTACTACAACAACAGTATACCATAAACAAACGAAACCAAATCGTAACCTCAAGCTACGCTTGAATTATGACTGACACCTTTAGCCAACACCGTGCGATCGTTTAATGCCCGGTTTCTGAGGCACTTTATCTGTGGTTTATCTATTCATATGCGTACATTTGAATAGATAAACCACAAATAAACCACAGATAAAGTGCCTCAGAAACCGGGCATAAGTCAACCTCTTCATATTTCAAGTCATTTGCTTTGGACTTGAAAAAACTATAATCCATCATGCATGTCTTAGCCTTTGAACGCACTAAAGGTGATTATAGTGCATAGTTATAGGACATTGGCCTCTGCAAGCTCTAACAGACAAGTTCTATACAATGCAATGGCGTGAACCCTAAAAGGTTAATGGCATAATCACTATGCTATGGGAACTAGTAAGTGTAGGCGGTGTGGAGTTATGAGCACATTATTACTATTACATGGTACTAACTGCTAATTCTATTCAATAACCAATAGGGTACACTTATATGAGGTTCTGAAGCGCTCTTGAACAAAAAACGAGCAGTTTCTTTGCCCCTTCAACATGGCTCTTAATGTTGTGATAGAATTTCTCTGCAGAATTTTAGAGGCTGGATTTTTCACCTAAATCTCATCATCATCATTATTGTTCTCATGCCCTTATCCCAATAGGGATGTTTACTGACTAAAAAAATATGATTCTAATTAGTCCGTCTGTTAGATTATCAAAAAATATTGGATACGTATTTTTTGTTTTATCAAATCAATAAAAATTGGCGACGATAAAACGCGTCAAAGATTTGAGTGGGAGGTTGTGACGTCACTGCTCACTAAGAAATGTCATACTAATGTCTTAGAAAATGACGTCACACGAGTTTTCAAAGCACTGTATCGTCTTCGTTGTTTGTTTACGAGAAAAAAGAAAAAATATGTGTCCAATATTTTTTGGAAATCTATCTGACGGACTAATTAGATTTTTTTGTTAACATCCCTATTCGCGTCTTCTTCTTCCATACTTCTTTATTATTCGTCATTCATGTCAGCAGAAATTTCGCCTAAACCTGAATGTATTTAGTGTTCAAGAACATTTCCGTTTTCCGGTGGTGGACAGTGGATTACAGGCCCCTCCTTCCTATAGAGTATGTGTCCCAGCAGTGGAAACATTACATCCTGATTATGCTAAAGGACGATTTATATGTAATTAAATCCGACTTACCAACTAAAGTGTACTTGATGAGGCAGGGATGGCACAGATTGGTGATGGGCTGCCAATGTTCGTTGTTCACGACATCAGCCATCTCTTCGGAGCGGTTGGTGAGGAAGAGTGCAAACTCCTTGAAAGTGACGTCATGGCCAAACTCCAAGGATTCGTTCGACGGGTTCTCGCGGTATGCCTTGATGATGCGTCTTCCTACACGGTCCTGAGAAGGTAAGTATTGTTTAGAAGTCGTTACATTACAGTATGAGGAAAAAAATGCAAATTTGGAGATAAATTTGCTTCAGGGGACATCATTGGGCTGATGGAATTTGGGTTTTCAAAATAACTGTTGTCTTCAGGCCAGTGCACAGCAGGGACCGAAAAGCGAGGCAAGGCATCCTTACCCAACGTAACTTCATACTAGTACTAACAAGATAATAAAATCCACTGTTTAGATATCCCAAGGTATCAAAGGGGATTTTCCTCCGCGGCTTTGAATATTGGAATCTGTATCTTCATACGATTTAGCTACGTACAAATTTACGTTGAGTAAAGATAAAATGCCTAACAGTGCCGTGTCCGGTTTGCGCTGGGCTTTAGAATCTACCTGCTCAAAAATAAAGCGTTTGCGACATTATTTCCCGATACAACAAAACCCGTTTACACCTTAGTCATATAGGTAGATAAATACAAGGTACAACGGACCCTTCATGACCTGTCAACCAAGCATTTTGTACATCAAATTAAGTAACTCTATGCAAAAAAAATCTGAGAAACGACTTTTTTTTTGGGTGAAACCTTACGTTTTACGGTAAGACTCAATGTAACGTACTTAAAACATTATGCAAATGGATGAATTGAATAGTACGGGTTCTGGGGTGATATATTTATAAACTAAAGTTAAAAATACGATGTGGGCGCCATACGCAAAAAAAAACGCGTGAAAAGGTTGACACTATGAACCCCAGTATCTCCGTAACTAGAAGATAAAACAAAATATTTGACAATAATATGTAAAATGACTAAGTACACAATACATTACGACGTTTTATTTACAAACTTTTCGTATCTTACATCTGGCTTTACGTAACAGTACATTCGATGCAAAAGGCCGCCTAGATATAGACATTACAACATGTGATCCCAACAACTAAGTTCATGGATGCTTTATAAACTATCATTATCAATGACCAACGTCAAAAGTCAACGAGCTTTAATGACGACCGAATATTATCAACTCGTGCAAAAACGAGTGCAAGGCCGGGTGGAATATTTAAGAAGATAATTTAATGGTAACGACATTCCATAACATTGACTTTTTATAAGACATCATCATTCTCTTGCCCCTATCCCAGGGATGGCGAACCTTTATGGATCAACGTGCCATTTTTTCTAAAGAAATGTTTATTGAGACCTTACACGTGCCGTCAAATAATATTGCTTAGTCTTTATTGGCAGATAATTTAACTAAATATTAACACGCTTTTATTAGGTTGACCTGTATGTATGTAACTATGTATTCAAATCTAAGAAAACTAATTTAACCATCTTCTAAAGATCGTAGCGTTATGAAAATTGGCAGTTGTATGTGATTTTGATGACAATACAATAACATGGTACTGTCGAGCTGATCTGATGATGGAGCCGGAAGATATGAACTGGAACTTCATGATGGATGATCGTATTATAGCCGTGTTTGGACTTGTTAGAAAGGTCTTGTAATGAACTTTGACCACGAAATGAACTTTGACCACGATTAGGTTTAAAGGTCTGAATACAATAATATGGTACTATCGAGCTGATCTGATGATGGAGCCGGAAGATTTGAACTGGAACTTCATGATGGATATTAGCATACGATGTATATTGACGTGTAAATGGGGTAGTAGCTTGTTAAAGATCCCACCCAAGCCAAGGTGAGAAACGTGCCGAGGGCTGAATGGCATGATTTAAAATAAATGTTTAAAATAATTATGCCATTAGCAAATTTGTATATCATTTATTTATTTAGACAACTAAGATCCATTGGGTTAGTAACAATATTCTTAAAAACCTATATTAGTACTTAACTGAGATGCTTGAGTTAGTAACAATATTCTTAACCTATGTTAAGAACCTACCTACCTATGTTATGTTACTTTTTACTAAAAAGTATAAAATAAATTAATAGATTAAAAAACACGCTTTTACGTGCACCAATAGGTGCACGTAAAAGCGTGTTTTTAGTGTTTTTTTTTAAACTAAGTATTAATTTTCTACTAAAAGCTCTTTCTTTGTTACCAAACGGTTTCTAATTGAATGATGTTATGTTACATCTCTGAAAATAATGACTCGTAGACATAGTTGAAAATATAGTTGAAAATTCGGTGGCGTGCCTAAAATATTCTGCAACGAGCCATCAATGGATGCTTGCCATTGGTTCGCCATCCCTACCCTATCCCAATTCATTTGGGGTCGGCACAGCATTTCTCTTCCATACTGTTTCTCGTCATCTCATGAGACACCTCCTTTCTTATTGACTTTTTGTAAGATGTGGCAGGTAAAATTGAAATCATAACCATACACACTGCTGACTTGTGAAAGCACGTTATGTCCTTAGTCCCAGCTGCCATTTGTAATTGTTTAAAGTCGTTACAAGTAGTGGCCCGAAAGTCTGGCAACCAGTTTTACCAGGGGTATCTTATCACTAGTACAGTCGAACAAGCTAATAGGTATACAGGGTAGAGATAGTAGTAGTAGTAGTAGTAGTAGTAGTAGTAATAATAATAATAATAACTAGTAGCCCAATTCTGGGCCGACACAATTTAGATTGCCATCGACACGCTAAGAAGAAGAAGGGTAGAGATCTTCATCATAATTTTATAACACTGAAAATATTGATTGTAATTTTGTTTTATCAAGCGTTTCGCATTAAGCGACTGATGTCAAACGCTGTATCTTTTGACATCAGTCTCTAAATGTATCTGTATAATCTTAAAAGTAAATACAAGTTAGCTGGCTATATACTTATTAGCTTGTTCGACTGTACTAACTGGGTTGTGGAGTGCAGACACTCCTTATCAGATACTGGTATTCGGCTGCAACCGGTCAGACTGGAAGCCGACCCCAACATAGTTGGGTACAATGCTAGGCAGATGATGATGACAGATTGCTGTTACAGTTTCGTCTAAAACCACAACAATGCATATTTTTGAGGAGACAACGATATAATCATTCTCCTACAAAAGGACTGTTGACCGTAGTACGGTGGAATAATCCTCATGGTACATACCTGTTTCTCTGACGGCACTAACATATTCTTCCTTACTTACTAGCTATTCTACTGCTGACAACTACAGGCTTAAAATGGGCCATATAAAACGGCAGGAGTGAAACCAGAAAACAAACAAATAAACCAAGGCATAAAATACGCATAAGATCCTTCTTCCAAGTATGTATTTTTTGTCAAGGAATTCCTTGACCCAGTAGGTCTTTAGAATATGCTGCGTTTTGTACGTCAACACTCAAATCCTCGTAAGATATTTCGAAATAGATCTCGGTAAGTTTTACAGACGTTAAAAGAGACGTTTATTGCGCACTTATTAGAAGGTCTGCATCGCGTCCAACAGTAAACTGGTGTTTATGTTGAAGTGAAGAGCAACAAACAATTCTTATAAAAACATAACATCATGCCTGTAATTCCCAAAGGGTTGGGCTTTTCGCCAGTTATGTTTAAGGTCAATTCAAATTTTCTTACGTTTTGACCGATTTGCACTTTCAAGAATGACCTTTTGATGAAATACTCATTCTTGACAGTTACATGAACTTGGAGGGTTGTAATGATGATTATAATTCTGTAACTGCATACGTCTTACAGCCGCGAATCATATTTTCACTAACATACAACCTAGCACTGGCCTGCAAATCGCTAAAAACGTAAGAAAATTTGAATTTCGCGGGCTACCCTGGAACATCAACCTTAAGCTCCATGTACGTAATAGTAGGCGAGCGTTTTGCTATATCAACCGAGCACCAATCTAGTCTCCGTGGCGTCTACCGAGAAATTTCTGATGGAAAAACTCAATAAAAAATTTGCCCGACCTGGGAATCACCCAGGACCTAATGCTTAGCAATCGCACTTGCAGCCACTAGACCAACGAAGCAGTCATTGTTATCATTCAGTCAATTCTTATCATTTCATTTTAATTTTAAAAATAAACTTTCCAGCTGCAACAAGGAGTTTTAAGCGGAAATTCCTATCAGTTGAACATTTTGTTATTTGTTCGTTTAATGATTATTCCGTACGTATGTTACTCTGACCTCTGGCCTTTACAAGTAGCTACTAACAACAAAAAGGCTGGTTGTAGCCGACTTCGGACTTTTCAAGACCACCTCTTTAATCTAGCGGTAGTTGCGTAAGGTCTGTGTATGTTAGGTAAAATGTTTTTGGTCAATGATGTTTGTCATTGTTTTAGGTGATGTTTTTGTGATGTTTATGGTATAACATATGAAATTAATAGTGCCAATAAAAGTTCACGGTTTGCCAAACGGTTACAACTAGTTCGTACTGTATTGGTGTCATCAGAATTAGGGTGTACTGAATAAACAAATTAACTATCGCAGTTCAAGCATTTTAAAAGCAATCACACTAATTAAAATGTTAGTCTACGGTACGGAGTATTCGCAAAGATGAAATGTTCTTCTTCTTTTCGATTCGACATGTAGGTAGGTACGTAGCAACCTAAGCAGCTCTTTCGTTTGCCTCGGTTAAGTCCTGATGAAATTATTTGGGTTTATTTATGATATCAAAGCCGCCTACAATAGGACCCCAAGCCGTGAAGAGTCCAAGTGTTGATTTAAGGTTTTGTTTAAAAAAAGCCTATCACAATTTGACTTCGTAATTCATTATAAAACCCAGACAATGCAAAAACTAAAAGCAAAACACGTTTTATAATCAAACAAAAAACTAACGTCTGATATTTCAGAACAAGTTTTAATTGCAGGATTTTAATTATTTTATTTGACAAAGAGATGGTGACATCTAAACTATTATTAAAGAGGTATGTTTGTATGTAGAGGGTAATCTTCGGAATTAGTGACCCAATTCCGATTTATTTTCACTAACGGGGAGCTACATTATCCCCGATGTTATAAGTAGGCGATATTTAAACGATGCGGGTGTTAGTTAGGGGGTTACCTAGTTCAAACGCGAATGTCTCGTAACATGTGGAGCTCAGATAGGCAGTTGTTCCATGTAAAATGAAAGAAATGAAATCAATACAATAGGCGAAAATTGCTTTTAAACGTTGCTAAGTTCCTATATTGATGCTGAACTGTACTATATATTTATACTGGAACGAAGCCCCAAGCAAAAGCTAGTATCTAATTATTCTGTTGTGATAATGTCCCATTGATCTAAGGTCTCATGACGTGAACGTAAATAGCTACTAAGGTCGTAATATCGTCAATTGGTCATCATTGATTGGTTGTAATGATGCTCATCAATGGAAACGGTTCTTGACTGTATGTTATTGGAACAATGAAGGTCTCATGCTTCGAGCGTGTTTCTAGATTTCCTAATACTTAGTTACAGGCTGCTGTATCGGTAACAGTTTTCAGTTTTTAACATGTTGCATGTAGAAAAATTGCCAACTATTTATCTACGTTTTAGCGTGTTTTCGTGAGCACTGTAAAATTAGGTACCTATGTGTAAATGAGGTACGGACTTCGATCAATAATGTACATTGATCGAAGGGTACGGACTTATTATTAGCTTCGGAAGTTTCGGAACCCACCTACGGAAGTCTTCATTAAACTTTAATAAATTGTGACATAATATTGCTGTGCAAGAGGTACTGGGTTCGATTAATAGGGCGGGCGAACTGTTATTGGTATTATTCATCAGGAATTTCTCAGCAGCAGCCACGGAGTATGGATTTGTGCCAGGTCGATGGCAATAGGCTCGCCCCCTGGCGAAATGTTTGTGTATCACTGTGTTCACGTATGTCTAACCCTTCGGGGATTACAGGGGTGATGTCGTGTTATAGGAATTTATTTTGAACGAAAGTCTTTTTACTGTTGTTAGTTATCTGCCTTTTTTGGAAATAAATAACAATAGTAGACGCGATAATATTAATAAATACAAGCAGGAATACCCGGCCGTTTTACAATACAATACAGGCAGAAATAATCAGCAGCCAAACATATCAAGTTACCAATACTAACTTCCAATGTTTTTCTAGTATACTGTAGACTTCCTTAATTTATCAAAATACAATTTTCCAGTAGGTACACATATTTTGAAATATTTAAGTTATATGATATCTCTGAATTGTGTTTCAAGTGATAATAAATTGATATGAATTTGTTTTCTTATTATTATTTTATACTTAATCTGTATATCAATGTGCATGACTCACAGGGGAGTGAAAGTGTAGTTACTGTTAACTTAATAGATGGCAGAAAGAAAGTCTGCATCCATTTTGTGGATCTTGCATTACAAATGATACTAAAATAATATACCTAACATAATTGTTACTCACACAATGTAGAGTTTTTTATTATCTTTTAATTTCCCACAAAAATGCTGTCTTTATTTTTAGAGAAGCATCAATAAAATTAAGACTTATTTTTGGTGCTAGCAGAGGTAATGGAAGTAGGTTAATACTTACTAACTTGTATTCAATTTTATAACAATTTTTTTTCTTATCTTGGTAAATGTGTGTGGTAATACTAGAGCTACACTTTGACTTACCCTTTGGGAGTTACAGCTATGATATTATGTATGACTTATGCTATATTATTATTCCATTTTAGTAAACAAATACCTGCCTGTAATATGAACTATTTTGTCTGCAGTTTCTTGACCTATATCAATTTCTTACTTGATGCTTTACTTACCTATTCATAATAAGTAGGTCCCTACATAATAAAAACAATCTTCATTTAATAATATTATTTGAACTCACCTGAAAATACTTAGCACTTGGAGCATCACCCTCCAATTTGTTTCTAAAAGCTGACAGCAATCTTTCAAATGGATTCCTGACTATGATCATCTTGTGATAGTTCTCTAACATGAAATCTCTCTCAGGCCGGCTCACTGTGCTCATGTTCCGGAACATTCCGGGGGTGTGGGCAATACTGGCTGTTATAGACAATACATCTGTGTTGTTCCATTTGCCAGCCAGTATCATGAGAATCCTTTTCCAGTTTGTACAGGCCACCTAGTAAAAAACATATAGTTTTTAAAACAAAAATATCTGCAAGAAGTATTTTATCAGGTTTCTGATTTACTACTTCTTGCAGATATTTTTCTGTTGTGAGACATTAGAACTTAGTTTGACCATGAATGGGTTTGTTTTATAAAAATAATATGTTTTAATATAGATTTAATACACAACCATTCATTTTACTTCTGTCTACTTGAACTTGACTGGGTGACACACTAAACAGGTATTACATAATTAACTGGAATTTACAGTAAATAATATTTTTAGATATACAATGAAGATTAAATTCTAACTCAAAATGTTTTTTAACCTGATGAAAATGGCAACCAGTAATAATATTCAGAATGTATTCTTGCTTCAAACTTATGTACGTAACTTATATTATTATTAAACCTAAAGGTCAATCACTATTAATAAGTTGCAAACATTCATAATTTACAAATTTTTTGTAACAACATTTTATTTTGTCTAATTAAGGCCAGCAATGGGGCACAGTATACTTTTAGTGGAAAAAAACAAGTAGGGAGGTAGGTATACCTACAATACAAGTTCCCTCTACATATATATTAATGTTACGAAATCAAAATTATGATGTGAGGAAGATAACAAAATCAATGACAAGCTGTAAATATTACAAGAATTTATGTCATGGACATCTTCCAAAAACGATTTGTGTAATGTGTAAGCTAACTTCTAAGTAGGAAATAATAGTTTAGGAATATTATGACCTAAGACAGTGTACATTTGTACGAAAATCCGGTTTACCTTGAAAGACTCACCTTTGGCACATAGCAGTACAAAAGTTTATGTTCCTCATCTATTAGGATATGTTCAAGTTGGCTCCGGGGAAGCTCATCCAACCCGTATTTCGGCGGGAAACGTCTGCAAGTCTCCTGAATCAACTCCTGTCGGGCTAGGTTCAAAGACTGGGTCAACTCCAAAGAATGTTCACTCACATCATTATTAAACACGTCGCCACTAACTAAAAACAAGTTCAATAACAACACTATTTCCACCTTCAAAAAACCCATCTTCCACATTTTCACATAACAAAACAAAACTTTTTAAACTTTCTTTCGGTAACCTATGTTTTTAATGTAGGGCACGTCGCTGTACGCATTGCTGTCTTTGAAAGTCACTATACAGTGAATGGTTACAACGAATTTGATTAACTTTTATTGATAATAACAATAATTGTATTGTTGAATTTGATAATGAGAAATAGTTTTGTATCGAAGTAATTTACGCCAGAGCGCGTACATAAAACGCGCTCACCGCGGCTTGCGTTGACAGAAACACTGAATGGAACGAGTGGGTGACTGGGTGGAGTGAATTTGAGTGAAAAGTTTTTGAACGAACAACGGAATTGAACGGAACGATCATAAAACTTGAATTAAATTACTAGTGCTGTAACTTTTGAGAATTCGGAGGTTTTTTAAAATGGTAAACTGGGCAATGGCATGGTGTTTCTTGCCCATTCTTCTTCAAATTGTTACTCAAATAACAGGGCACAGGGCCGACTTGATTTATTTTTCTTTTCATACCAAGTATATTTTGACATTTCAATAATGTCGTAATTTTTTTTATTGCCTTTGCCCAACAGTGGGATGATACAGGCTAAAAATAACTGTGGGTAATTTTATATAAAGAAATAGTAATAATTTAGCCGTTTTTCCATTTATTACAACAACAAAAAACATACGTAGTTATTCCTGCAAATAAGAACAATTCAAAAAAATAATAATGTGTCTACCTACCACATAACAATGGGAACCAACTCAAAAACGCAATAACGTTTATTAATATAATTACACAAGTCCAAACAATAGGTTTCTTTTTAGGTAACACCATAATCATTAATTAATTAAGGAAACAAGGTAATATAGACTGATAATATTGACTTTGTTAATCTCATAAAGATTATTAAGTAGGTATAGCTAATGTATGTGATAATAGGTAGGTAGGTACTTATAATCGCGTTAGACTAATTACATTTTGACTTGTCTGTCATACCTACAGCTTTTATGAATATATAAAGGTACCTATATAAAAAATTGAAAAAAAAAACTGCTGTTTTAGAAAGAAGTGTCAATAATTGACTTTAATTAGCTCACCGCTAAATTAAAATATACAGGCAGACAGACAAAGGTAGGTACTGGTTATAACTTTTAATCAACAAAATTGTATGTAAGTATCGTTACTTTAATCAGATAAATATTATAAGAAGTACAACTATCTACTAATTAGTCGTCAGCTTTTCCGGTATGTTACTCTGAAAAAAAAAACATGATTGAATAAGACTTTGGTCACCCAATAACCTATAGGTACAATATTTACTCTATTTGGCAATTAAAGAACTTTAATTAAACAATTAGTATAAGTATATTTCGATGTTAATGACACTTACTCTGAGATGTTGAATGTAGCAGACTTGGTGATACTGTCGTATCAAAGCGAACGCCTCTTCAGCCACAGGTAGTTGATGATGTTGCCAAGCAAGAACAGCTAAGCACGCCCACAGTGTTTCGTCTTCAACGGTGCGACAGAGCTAAAATCATTTTAAATAGTCCCTCTAGTGTCTCATTTAAGTACCTATAATTTCACTTGAAATATTATTTTGAAGAGTTGGTACTTACTTGGAGGGCTGGCTGCCACATGTTCGCAACTACATGTTTGAGTAACTTTTCGGGGAATGCGGCAATAGATAGGTGTAATATTGAGCCATTGCCACGACATATATGCGCAACACCGTCGTCAATACTAAGAATTGTTGGGTTCCTTCCTAGGTCCCTAAAAAATATTCAGACTTATGCCGCCTTATTACAAAACGTAGTTAAACCTGGTTTAACTTAGACTTGGTTTATCTCGCATGCTGTCATTTTCTTTTGAATATTATTGAAGTGAGACGTCATGCGAGATAAACCAAGTCTAAGTTAAACCAGGTTTAACTACGTTTTGTAATAAGGCGGATGAGGTTTTGGCTCGTTAGATCTTTAAGTCGATTGATGGTGCAATAAATTAAAACAAGTTTAGTAAATATTTACACGACATCCTTGCTGACAGTAGTAAGTGCAAGCCAGTCCGGTTGCATAGCTGCTCGTGGACAACACCAGGCTACTACGGAGCTAGCACGTAAACCCACAAGGAGCTCCGTCTCACAGCTCCAGCAAATACTTAGGATTTGCGAACCTAGAATAAAAATACCTACATATTTTTTATTTCATAATCAAAATAATAAATGTTTTGATTTTAGGCTGTGTCAAAAAATCAGCCGTCATTATTTTGGCCATGGTAGGTATTCAATTTTCGTAGAACACATCTGTTTATTTAAAAAAACCAATGAAAAAATTCTATGCGGTTCATATTGTTTGATTGAATAGGTACGTCGTTTGCGCGTCGATGTGCCTTCCATCCACCCAGTATAAAATCAGCTTGATGCTCGTTAATGAATAAAAATATCTGTTGTTACTTGGGATTTTTTGTTGAGCCTGCGTAATACCAAACAACATTTTGATTCCGGTTTTTGCAATACCAGATTCTAAAAATGTAGGTAATTCCCCAAACTCTTTAGTTGTGTTTGTTATGGGTAGAATTAAAAAATATTAGCAACATGAACAACAATTAAAATAAACATGTGACCTTTACTTCTACTTATCTGTTTTATTAATGTTATGCAATAAACAAATGAAGAGGCACTGATTCGTTATTATTATTTTCATGTTTTTATCTATAGACCAACTACAGGGGTACACTCGGCGACAAATCAAGCCATACATGTCATATCCAGTATAACATGGCGTCGCTGCGTATAGATTGATGAGAGATCCGCTTACATTGGTAATGTATAGCTTGATTGGTCGCCGTGCGTACAATTGAGTTAACCTAATGTCAAGGTGTCTATTTGCTTGATTGTATGCCAATGGTAGGCTAAAGGTTGAAAATAAGTATAATCCCAGCTATTACCAAAAAAAGGAATCATTCACTCACCTAATTTAACAAACCTGGGCTTGCTATCTTTAACAGTAACAACATACAGATCCCTGTTATAGTCCAACAAAGCTAGTTGTCTTTCATTTATGGGCCCTGTTTGACTCAACGCGATGCTGGATACTGTCATCTTGTGCGTTAGCTTCGTAACTGTATTGTCTGCTGAACTCCGAACTATAAGGCCAGTGGGTAGGTCGAACACGTGGATCACTGAAAATAATTACGAATGAACAAATATCAACGAATATCGGTGTGTGCTAGCTTTTGTTTTAAAGATAACAGCTTACATTTTCTATCACCCTGGTCAATAGCAGCCAGTGCATCAGGTCCGAGCGAAACAGCTGCACGCCCTAGAGATTCTGGTCGGGCACCCCAACGAGGACTGGCTAGAAGACGGCCCATATAACTGTAAACTGAGAGGCCAGCTCGTTCTACTATGCAAATGCATCTGAAAAACGTGAATGTTTTATTTAATTCTTTATTTCATTTAAACTCCTTTCTAACCTTGGTAACTTTTATTTTATTAGACAACATGTACACACGGCTACACATCAAGCTATACAAAACCAGTTAATCTTGGCCTCACTTTACTAGATCTTTTCGCACAATGAACGATCAGATTATACTGGTTTTGTATAGCTTGATGTGTAGCCGTGTGTACCAGGCTCTCCACGCTTCACAAGGCCTCGCTTCACGCATAAACCATCGTAAGTGGAAGCGATCCTCGGTATTGGGGGATTGGCAAAGGAGTAGAAGAAGAGGAACAGTTATCACATCTTTAATTAACACAAATAATTTACAGATAGTTGTTTCAGTCTAAGTGTTTCTGTATGTGAGTTTAAATGTTTACAACCGCTGCCACCATACAGGAGAAATTCCTAGTGAGGAGCAAATATTACGTAAAAAAAAAAAATTGAAGTTTTGAAAAGCTCCACAATTTACCTTTCGGCAAGCAATATCATGCTAATCGTTCCTTCTTTGAGATCGAACGTAACTGGTGTATTCCACGACGACAGTTTGTGTATAAAACACTGCTTCACAGTTGCGATAACCATGTGGTTAAAGCCTAGAGCAATTTGAATGACTCTATCAGGGTAGTCCAATTGGTCGCTTTGATCGCTAATAATGTCTCTTATAGCGATTACTTTTCGACCTACTTGGTTGCAAGCGTAGTTCTTCCATGTATATTCTCTGAAAGAGGATTGAAACCTTAGTTTTGAAAAAAAAGGCATTTCAAATCAAATCGTCTGAAATATCAAGTTATTTACCGGTCAATAATATGCGCGAACAAAACATGTCCGTTTGCACACGCGGCTGCTAACTGCGTACCATCAGAAGACCATGCTACGTTGTAAATACTGCCTGTTGACGGACGGTCAAGGCAGTGAGACCACTGAAAACAATTGATAATGATTTATTAAAACTGAAAATGTAAGACAATAAAGAATTGAATAGGTAAGACATATGCTGATGAACTAGTGAGTGCAGGCGGTCCCTTTGATAAAAGAACCCTTGATGATCGGTGGGTACTTTGTGTTTTTGGTTATTCTTACCCCATTAGAGTTACACAGACGTATAAGGTTATAGCTGCCCACGATGAACATGTCACCAGCAGGCGACCAGCTAACGCTTGTGATAGGCTGGTCATGTTTCACGCTCACTGATATTTGCTGGCCAAACGTGTCCCAAATCTGAGGAAAAAAGCATTACCTTAATCAAAGTACTAGCAAGTATAAGAATTGGCTAAAAAAGTAACTTTTACCTTAGAATATCCATCTTCAGAACCAGACAGGATTAAATTGTTGTTAGCATTCCATGCGATACACAAAATAAGGCCTTCGTGTGCTTTCCACTGGAAGAGAATATTTTACTTAGCAAGCAATCACATAAATCGCAAAATACCAGTGTGCAGTGTAGACAATCACTGTTGGTTAAAAATAATAAAATATATTGTCGTATTAATAAATAGTTTTTTGTACGTTCAAAGTGTTGAAACTAAGTTACAAATTATACATTCAGGATATTTCCTTAGTTCTTAAACAACAAATTACGGGAATAACCACGTCAACTTTTACACCAGTTTTATCAAAATATAATACAAATAGGTACCTACTTTTATAATCTTATTACTGGAGTTTAGTTGTTTTATGACGAGTGAATTCCCCTTCGTGTGTAAGATAGCACTGCTATCTGGACTCCATACGGCGCTAAAACAGGGCACATCGGATTGAACAATCGTCGATCGCAGGAGACCGTTTCGAGACCACACTTTGACGAAACCGTCTTCACCCGCTGAAAACGATCAAAATACAACTTGAAGAATCTACTCCATCCATTAATAAATATATGTTGTTTTATTGTTCCCTAAGAGGTTCATTTACCAGTAAGAAGTCCAGCTCCATCAGGACTCCACTGCGCTATGAGGCAAGCTCCTTGATGCGCGTTTACTGATTTTTCTATACGACCATTGTGATTTACAATGTGGAATCTGCAAAAACAGACAAAAAATACTTCTGTGCTATGCTAAGGAAGTATATAGGTACAGAATGTATCCAATTTCGTTCAACGAACAAACGAACGTTGATGACTGTAGGGTCACCTTCTATATGGGACATAATAAAAGTGTCGGGTGTACGCACGAGGACGCAAATTAAGATAATCTCTAACGGTACGGGAAACTCTTAAAAAGCGAGGTTAGAGTATACTGGATATGTATAGCTAGATGTGTCGCCCTGTGTACTATACGGTGACACGGTGAGGTACTTAAACCACTGCCTAACGCTTCAGGGATTACAAGATGTGCATAATACAGACCCTATGAGAAGCAAACAATTTGTATCCATGTATATTTATAAACATCACACTCACTTGCCATCTGCCGTCGAAATCAGAATCACATCGTGTTGATGTTTGTTCCCACCGGCATTGATTTTCGGAAACAAGTGCATGTCATTCGGATAGAAGTCATCAGGGAATGTTGTCACTACTATACATTCACTGTTAACTAGGTTCCATTTCAGAAGTTTGTGATCGTCTCTGCAATAAGTTTTAAAAAGTTAAATAAAATATTGCACCCGGCGCGCATGTGCATACCTACATAAGGTCACGCCTTTTTCCCATGGGGTAGGTGGCCAGATACCCCAGAACGGACACGGCAAAAAACGTACCCTTTAGTAACCCCTATTATCTCAATCTCAATGCATGTCTCAGACCAACAAAAATTTTCTTGGTCTGAGATGCATGTAGGTAGTTAACATTAATGTAAGTATTTATTGGGATACACTTCATCATCCCAATAAATACTCACAAATACTTGTCTTGTAAGACATTCATCATCAAACGGCATCATTCCTAAACCTGTTTTATTTGAGGTACAAAAAGACTGAAGCAAAATCCCTAAAACCATTAGTACCTAAACCATGTTGGGCATATTGTTGTACTCTAACCCTCAAACCTAACTGGTTGAGAAATCGAGGTGGAATACATTCAATTTCATTCATTCTATTTATATCACATCCCTAAAGTATTCTAGACTTACCCACAAGAAAATACGTCTTCAGTATTATTCCAATTCACACAAACAACAACACCATTATGTTTAGGTTCTTTGAAAGTTGATATTTTTAATTTCATGATTAAACGATTTAAATTATGTTTCCTTTGTTGTGAAAATATTTTCTGACTGATGCCATGGCAACCATGGCAACCGAAGATAAACAAATTTTCGCGCCGCCTTGCG